>JALAZF010000041.1:17255000-18697111 GCA_022829125.1 Lathyrus tuberosus
GAGGCCTCATGAAGATCTTATATATCTTGCCCCATGATCTTGATTAACCGTCCTTCGGAGAGAATAACCTTTTGCTTTAGGGGTGTCCTGCCCCAACCTTGAAATGATTTTGCCCATTGACTGGCTGATCTGTGAAGGAGTACCTCTGATTGACTGACCTTTGAGAGATTTGTCGAATCTCGACCTGATTGCCCCAGATTAGATGAATCTTGGAATGAATTGCCCCTTTGAAATGACTTTCCCCTGCTCAACGGAGTACTCGGGCACTTTGCACTTATATTGATCAATCTCTTCATTGCAGAAACTTCCCTGATCAAGCACTTACTCGCAAGTAAAACAATTCGTTTTGAAAATGACAATTTTAATGCAATGCATATGACAGTTTTGAAATCCAAGTCTGTTCACTGGAAAAAAGTCGTGACATATAGTGAATGAATCACTAATCAAAATGTCACTGATACCAACATGAATGGTAAGAAGATCCTTTTGGGAGTCAGGATCGACGCGATCTTTACCGAAGTATGCTTTCGAAGCAACCCTGCTTCAATTAGGTCTTTTGAAGGTTGTAACGTGGCCTGGTTCGCGGTTTAAGAAAGAAAGGATATAAGGCTCAAAGTTTTATTTGTACCCACCCAATCTCCTTGATGTTCTCCAGTCCTACGTTCAGCTAACTTGACACAAGCGCTCACCTATCAAAAAGGGTAATGAATGGTAGGAGGATAGAAAGACCCACACGGTTTTCGGAGTGACAGCCACCCCTTTTGCCTTTAGTGTTTGAAAACACACGACTTGTTCTTTATTTGTGGATTTTTCTTTTTCCATTTTTTCGCTTTTTATTCTTTTGCTTTTCCCTGATTTTTCCTGGACTAACTCTTTTGAATTTTTCGATTTTGAAGTCCAGCGGGATGCCCTAACTTTTGCCTAAGTCACTTGTCTTCAAGTTTCGACTTAGCGGGCTTTCTTTTTTCTCTTTTTTTTATTCTTTTTTTTTTAGGAACAAATCGTGTGATACAGTTGTCTGACTTGTTTAAAAGGGTTGTGGCTGCCTCACTCTCCGGTTGGTGAGGGATAACCATAGATTTGATCCTCGAATGGGACACTCCTTTGAAATTTGAACGCTTGGTCAAATTAACTGACACCTACCCTGCCCCAGGTTAAGATTGAGGGTTTTTTCGTTTTCAGGAAGAAACTCCTACTTCTAGGCTCAAAGGGGTTTACAAGGGATTATCTTCCTTATATCTCCGGTGTTTGGGAAGTTGAAACAATGCCTGTACATCATCAGCAGGGTTTTGTTCAAAAGCATACAATCAGAAGTTCTGCGTGTTTGAATTTCATCATCCTCCCTCAGATCCTGCTTAAACAAGGGTTAGATATCAATAAAGAAAATATGAGTGAACACAGATGGATTTAATCAAAACATGCATATTCATTTCATTATCATTATCAACTGAAAACAGACGAGTTTTACAAATGAGTTTGCACTTTAACAGAAAAGAAACTACAAATGCAAAGAAATGACATGATCTAAAAGATTTCCAGCTTCGGGGAACTGGGCTTTCCAAGCTCGACTTGCTGCTGAACTAGCCATCTTCAGAATTGCTCATCGAAGTCAGTCTGATAATCATTTGCACAACTGCTCTCGATGTCTTCTTCCATAACCTGAACTGATGAACCCACATGACTAGATGAAGGAGAGTCGTGAATCTGAATACCCTGAGGCGTGAATGAGAACATGTTGGAGTCAAGAAGTGTCTGGACCTTACTCCTAAGCACCTTACAATCTTCAGTTGAATGCCCCTGTGCCCCAGCATGATAATCACAACGAGCGTTAACATCAAAACCTGGTGGATACGGAAAAGGTACCGGCTTTACCCCCTTTGGCACTATAAGTCCACCTCTAATTAAATCTGGCAATATCTGACTCGACGACATTGGCAACTGAGTGAAATGCCTCTCTGGCTTCCTAGGTCTTTGTCGGGCGTGCTGACGCGGCTGACGGCGGTACGACCGTTGATTCTGAGATCCAGAAGATTGCTGACTCTGAACAGTTGATACATCTGAATATTGAGGATGAGATGGTGGATGTTCCCAGACGGAATTACCTTCTTCCTCCCATTCTTCTTGAGAACCGACAACTGATTCACTTTCACTAGCCGGGAAGTTCGAGGCGCCTTGGATTTTTCTACACTTGATACCGAACTCAACGCGTTCTCCAAGTATTACCAGGTCAGAGAATTTTGATACAGTAATCAACTTTTCGAAGTATGGTCCTTGCAAAGTATCCTTGAACATATCAACCAATTCTCTTTCCAAAAGTGGTGGTTGAACGCGAGCAGCTAACTCTCTCCATCTCTGAGCATACTCTCTGAATGTTTCATTGTCCGCTTTAGATACACCTTGCAACTGCAGACGGCTAGGAGCCATGTCAAGATTATAACTGTACTGTTTTACAAAAGCATTGGCTAGATCTGACCATGATCGGATGCTACCACTTTCCAACTGCATATACCAACTCAAAGATGCCCCACTCAGACTGTCCTGGAAACAGTGAATCATGAGCTTGTCATTATAGACATGTGAGGTCATTCTTCGGCTAAACATCACCAAATGTAGCTTCGGACAGCTATCCCCTTTGTATTTCTCAAAATTCGGCATCTCAAATTTTGGAGGTAACACAAGGCCGGGCACCAAACACATGCTCGCAGGATCCAAATCAAGGGTATCACGCTTCATCAGGGCATCAAGCTTCTCTTCCAACACACGACATCTTTCATCAAACGCAACGGCCCTTGGATCCTTAGGTTTAATCTTTGGAACTACTCCTTGGAAATCTGGCACAGAGAAGGAAAAGCTTTGATAGTCTGTGGCATTAAGAGAAGAAGAATGTCCATCTCGGATGATGGTACACTCCTGTATAGCTTGACCTTCAACAGGGATTCGAACATGCTGAGATTGAGCAACATTGTTCACTGGAGGTGGAATGACATTCCTAGTAACTGAAGTCCTCTGAACATTTGCCTCTCCCCTATTCATGGCTGTCATAGCTTCTACAAGTTGATCTAACTGACTCTTCATCAACTCAACATCGGCCCTAGTCACAAACTGATTCTGGTCCCCTGAATTCATGATGACCTCCCCAAAAGCTGATTCAAGTCCGACGAGAAAGTCTAGAAATCAACTGCGGTTCAGACAAAGGATGGATAAGCTCTCTGATCAGGCCGGAGACAGACATGCAAAAATGATGCAAGATGCAAATGCAAATGCAATATGAATGCAGCAGACATGGGATCAAAGCTTCCATATATTCTGAATAACTGCTGTGCTGCTGACTGAATAAGCTCAAAGGTCTGCTCTGAAGAAAATACCAGAATACCAGAATACCAGATGATTAGAATACCAGAATACCAGGCTGATAAGTCCACACTGATGAGAGAACCAGAATACCGGGTTGGATGAAAGTCAAGGTTACCTGCAAACTTGTAAATAACCCGCCCCTCTCACATGTGGGTACTAGGATGTTCAGTATCCCGGGCTCTCAGGTCGAGAAATGATGATACGTTTACCATTTCTGGTTTGGCATCATCACCAAAAGAGGAGGCCTCAACCGATTCTCCAAAAACGAAAGATCCTCAGCTTCAGAGGTTTGAGAAGCAATAGCACATTCAGCCCGAAGGATACAATGCTATCGCCAATCAAAGAGGTCGTCCGCTGATTCACTATCAAAAAGAAGGATCCTATGGCAAGTTCCCAGCATTGGGTCCTCGGATCGAGAGTGTGCAATGGGTTTTCCACAGAAAGTGGGCTGCCACTGTCACAACTCGGGAGGAGTGCCGCAACTGAGTCCTTGGGAAACGGTCGCCAGAGTCGACAACTTTCCAGGTTATATTCCATCGTCTGCCCCAAATGGACAGGACAGAATATTACCAAGAAAACCTCGTCTGGATGTGGAGTTTTCATGTATACTTCGTCTGGCCAAATGCCAAACAAGTCACACTACTTTCCACGCTAATCATAGGTGTATGCTCAAGCCTTGGTATTGGGCTTTTCTCTCATGAATCCAGCCCACCCTACAAACAGAAAAACCAGCAGCAGAACAGCACAATAATAGCCAGTATGACAGTAATGAAATGCAAAGTAAATAAGACAGTAAGTACAGTAAAGTAAATAAGACGGTAAATACAGTAATACACAACAAAGCAAAGCACCATAAAAACAAACACCTAGAGAAAAAAAAACAGATAAGCGCTAGGATCGACTCGCTAAAGGGGAAGGACCAGCGTAGGTCAACCAGAGTCCCCAGCAGAGTCGCCAGCTGTCGCTCCCGAAAGATTCGCATCTGACGGTACAAACGCGAGAGTGGCGCAAAAGAACACAGAGTCGCCAGCAAAGTGTATTTATCCCAAGGGAGGGAAAGGAAACACTGCGTAAACCTGGAAGAAGGGAAAGGGCATGGTCTCGCGACCAAGAGAACGGGTACGGGAGTCGGTTACGCGAAGGGAAGGTGTTAGCACCCAACACGTCCATCGTACTCGATGGGATCCACGCTTGTTGTCTGCATCAAAGGGTGTCGTCGTCTGGAACTCCACTGCTACTGGACCGGCGAAGAAACGGGAACGGAAAGAACGGAGAAACGAAGGAGAAAAGAAAAAAGAAGCGACTCGATAGGACGGTATCGTTGTCCTAGGCCTACGTACTCCCTCAGTGTAATGGGAAAGTCAGAGTCAACGTAGTTCGGACGGGAACTGTGGGGGAAGGTTGCTCGCCAAGAAATCGCCGTCTTGTGCCTACGTATCCTCAATCGAACGAGAGAGAGGAATCAGAGCAAACGTAGTTCGACCTACGGGGTCGGAAGGAACAAAGAGGTGATAAAGAAAGGTTGTGAAAGAAATGTGGAAGGGTCTCAATCGCAAGGGTACGAGAGAAGGGTCTCAATCGCAAGGGTACGAGAGAAGGGTCTCAATCGCAAGGGTGCGAGAGAAGAGTGCTCGCCAAGGATGGGGATCCTCGTGCCTACGTATCCTCAATCGGACGAGAAAGAGGAAATCAGAGCTCACGTAGTTCGTGGGAACGACCACGAAACAAGGGGAGGAAATTGGTGAAAAAAAAGAGAAGGTAGCCCGCCAAGATCTACGCAATCTTGTGCCTACGTATCTTTACTCGGACGAGAATAAAGAATCAGGGCAGTCGTAGTTCGTGGGAACGACCACGAAACAAGAAAACGGGAACAGTCTCGATCGCACGGGCGCGAGAGAAAAGAGTCGAGACTCACGGAAAGTCTAAGGGGAAACTGAATCCTACAAGTTATCGTGCAAAATGGCCCTAAGGTCAGGGATCAAGAGGGGACTCTACCTAATGTTGTCATGCTTGGATTGAGAGCCTAATGTCTATCCTACTCCAAGCTTAATCAGAAATTAAGTCGGACTAGGAGCCTTAAGGGAGCATGCGAATACAAAGTAATCAACAAGTAAACACCAGACAGCTCAATCACAAAGAGTAAATCAAACAAGAGGCATTCAAGTATTTAATCAGAAATTGCATCAAAAATCAAGATCAAGAAAATTCAAGATAAAATAAAGTGCAAATTAAAATCAAGATCACCAATTAGTCAATAATATCCAAGTAAAAAAATAAAATACTAATTAAAAGAAAGATTAAATTCTAAGAAAAGAGTAATCTAAAATTAAACTAATTAGAAAATCAAAACCCAAATTACTTCAAGTTAAATTTTAATCTAATTCTAAATCTAAGAAAACTAATCCTAAAATTAATTCTAAAAATTAAAACTAATAGTAAAATTTAAATGAAAATTCTAATTTCTAATTAAAAGAAAACTAATTAAAAACTAGGATTAATAATTAATGACAATTACCTAATTAATTCTGAAATTAAAAGAAAAAGGCAATTAACAAAACACAAACGAAGACAAAAACTAAAATACGAATAAAAGGGTGCAGACAGCTCTTGTGGGTGGAAATAACCAGGCGTATGGGTTTGAAAGTTCCAGCCCAATATCCTTACCGCCGCAGGGGGGTTCAGTAAGTAACCGGGAGTGTGAAAAGAAAAATTGAATGGGCCCACGGCCCGGCCCATGCAAACTGAAACAAATAGCTTTCAAAAACCTAAAATCTCATAAACAAGTCTGAGCCTACACCCCTTGCGCCGTCAGTCTTCTCCTTCAACACAAAGGTCCATCTCACTTGCCACAACCTCCCTCCGTCTCAACTCAATTTCTCCCTCCTTCCTTCCTCAAACTTCGCCGCCAACCTCTCATCATCGTCTTGCCTCTTCTCCCTCAAACTCACCACCACTTTATTCTTATCTCTCTCACGCTTCAAAACCAAAACAGTCAAACTTCCTCCACCACTCTTTTCCCTGCCGGCCGCCGTCTAAACATCAACCACAACAAAAACTCCCTGCGACACACACCCTGCTTCTCCGACCTTGATTTTAACCCTTCTGTCGTCCTTAGCTCATCAGCGTTCATTAATCGACTCTCTCCCTCAAACCTCATCCAATGCGTTGCGCGCAAGGAGAAAAAATATCACCGCACAGGAACCTCGCACCGGTGGCGGCGGAAAAGTCCTCGTAACATCAACATATCACACTCGTGCCCTCCAACTCGAATCTCCGCTCGCCGACGTCGGAACCTTCTTCCGTGGTTCATTTTCTCACCGAAACCCTCCTCACCACTAAACACTTATACGAACAAAATGCGGCAGAAACATGATCACATAACGAGATTCACAGCACAATCAACAACAACTTCACAACTCGTTCAACAAACAAATTCAACAGCAATAGTAGAGAGAAAGAAATTTAGGGTACCTATCGGAGTCGCTCCGATGGCGCTTCACTCCGCGAATCCGCTTCAGGTATGCATCGCTTCCTCGTTCTTGCTTCTGATTTCTCCGTTTTCCTCTTCTACTCCTTCTGCATTATTCTTCTGAGATTCGCCTTCGTTGAATTTGGATCTCTGCAGATTCAGAACGTTGTTGGATTGTGTTGACTTCAAATCATTTTGCTGATGTTGAATCCGAGATGGAGACTTGACGATGATGATACAATGTCACAGCTTGTTATGAGAGATTGGTGGTCACGCAGTTTGAAGATCTCCTGCAACTTCTCAATCTTCTTCTTCTTTATTCTCGACTGGTTTTGGTGTTTTGAATTTGGAATAGCAGGAAGAGTGATGATTGATTGTTGCGTGATGTAGGTTGATGGATTCAAGAAGGTGAGGAGTTGGTTACAAATGATGAATGAATTGAAGGTGTAATTCGCTGGCTTTGAATTGGAGATAGTGTAGAGAAATGAGGAGTGAGGTCCGGGTCCCCATGAAGAATCAGCTGAACTTATAGAGGGAAGATTGGAGGGTAGAATGGGAAAGTGGATTGAAATTCTGTTATGGCTGATTGTGAAATTGTTCACGCGCATTCACTGCTTTTTGACGTGAATTGAAAAGTGGTTTTGTGCAAGTTTTTTTTTTTTGCTCAGAGTTGTGCGTGAGGCTTTCATGGCTTGGCACGAATTTGGACGTTTCTTGAGATTGTGACGTTATCAACTTTTTCTCTCCTTTGCAATTTTCTGTTATTATTTGTACTGCTAAAAGATGGACTCATTGAATTGGCCTTAGATTTTAATGAATATTGAGAAAGTAGTTTTGAATACAATGGATTAGAATGTGAATTTAGGAATTTTGAGTTTGAAAATGGATAAAATATGGACATGGATATCTAAAAAGTGGATAATTGCATAGTGAAAAGTGAAAATAGACAATGGATTCAATAGTTAAAAATGGGTTTTGAATAACATGGATATGGATATTTGGAATTAAAAAGATAATAAATGGAAATGGATAATGGGTATTGGTTTAATAATTTGGATATTAGTGGAAAAAATGGTTTATGGTTAGAGGGTTTAAAATGGATAACTAAGTGGATAAAAATGGATAAAGGATATGTAAAGTGGATAATGAAACGGTTTAGAATAAAAAAATGAAAATGGATATTTATGAAATGTGGGTTAAAGATGGATATAGACTCACATATGGACAAATGGACATTTGGATAGAATTTGGATTCAAAAGTAGCTTATTTATTGAATATGGATAGAAATGGGTTATTGAAATGGATTAAAGTGAAATTTGGTTATGAGATGAGATGGATAAAAAAATGGTGTTGGATTAAAAACAATGAGTTTGGATATGGTTTATGGATAGAAAATGGATAACCAACTGAATTCAAAACCAATCACCAACTTTCCACAAGCCTCTGACAAAATGGTCACAGTTACCACTGAATAATCCGGACACTCACATGATCCACTGAAGAATCTCAACTGATAAACAATCCACAAGCTCAACTGTAAACAAGAACTCCAATACTGATAAATCTCGAAGAAGATGATCTGAACTGAGAAGAAATTAAACCCTGATTCACACCAATGAACCTCTGACCCAATACTTCTGATGAATTCTCTGAATAAGAACTTCTGCTCTTGACGCACCTCTGAATAGGAAAATACTGATAAGAAAACCCTTCGATCCCATGTCTTAGAAGACCAATGCAAATGAAAAAATGCAGTTATGACCTAAAGATGCATAATGAGAAAGAAACATAAGCCAGAAAAAGGTAAGGCAAATTTTGGGGTGCTACAACAAGTTCTGAAGATGGAAGACTTGAAGTTTATGAAGACCCAGTTATAAAGTCTCTACTCATGCTTCAATTAATTACCATCAGAAGCCTCTGAAGATTTGAAGGCAAATGTCACCGTTGGAAATGACTGTACACCGTGCTAAAAAGATCTATCCCATCACTTCTTCTACAGTAAAAAGAAGATATGGCAGTACAACCTTCATCATTGCATAACGACTCTTTTCAAACAGCCAAACAGCTCTACAACAGCTATAATTTACTTGGCTATTTAAAGGAAAGGAGAATGCGCTTCTGAAGGTGTCAGTGTGATGATATTCGCAACGATCAATTATCGTTGTTACACTTAACATTTAAAGCTATCACCATTAACACACGACCATTGTTGTTGAAGCTCAAAGATCATCATTCAACACAACAACAATCAATTGGAACAGAAGTTGTTGATGAACAAGACAACATTGCAAATCAGTCAAAGTCATCAACCAACTTCATCATCTGAGCTATATTGAAGATCTGAAGCAAGGAGTTGTTGCTCGAAGCTTGCTCAACAAAGAAGATTAAGAAGAACTACAAGATGTCATCAACTGTCAAATCAACATACATCTTTGTAGGATATAAAGATAGCAAGGAGTTGTTGCTCATATCTTGCTAGAACCCTAAGTGTTCGTTTGTACTTAAACTTAGGAGTAATCTGCTTGTTAAGAAGCATCAATGTAATCTCCAGAGAAACTAAGTCTATGTGAATTAGGATTCCTCAAGTGATCGGTGTGATCGGAGACTTGAGAAGATAATGGCTTGGTGTCGTTGTGGAAATCCTGAAATATGGTCAATGATAGTCATATCTCAAAGAGGACCAATTGTGGGCCAGACTCTTGTGAGATCATTTATGAAACTCATTGAAAATCCTGGAAGAATGGTTAGTAAATGTTATATCTGTTGAATCGGATCCCTGGACGTTTAGCTGTAAAATCCTGATAGTAAATCTTGCTAGATTGGAACCTATTGGGTCAATGTTCGTTATATCCATTAACTTGGATCCCTGAACGGTTCATTGTGGGTTAGTCACAGTTGCAGTTGTGCAGGATGTTAGTCACCGGCTGTTGCCCGTGCATCTGTAATCGGTTTTGATTATAGTGGATTAAGTCCTTGTGTTCAAGGCGAAATCACCTTGGAAGGGTGGACTGGATTAGCTTGAGAATGGGTCAGGTGAACCGGGATATATCGTGTGTTCTTTACTCTTGCTTATGCTTTGATTTATTATTTATGTTTATGTATCATTATCAGAACCTTGCAGAGCAAGTCAGAACCTTGCAACTCAACTCTGATAAGCTTCCGCTTTGCAAGCATGAATCACGCATAGCATAATCTGAATGACACATCTCAAAGTCAGAGTCTTTCAAAGTAACTCAGATATACTTTTAGCACAATAAAGAAAAAAAGCGAAAAATTGATTAAGAGTAAAAACACAATTCAAACCCCCCCTTTCTTGTGTCTTTCTCACACCTTCAAATGGTATCAGAGCTCTGGTTCTGCTATTGATGGATATCAAACACTTAACAGTGTCAGGAAAAGATCCAGATATGGTGTGTAGAAATACTCTGGGTAAGATTTCAATCCACTTACAATTTCAGTATCAGTTTAGAAGATGATTGTGCACTAAATTGTAATCAGACAGATTACCGAAGTAAGTCACTGATTCTTGAAGTTTTGTTGTTGTCAACAACGAAATCTTTCTCTCTAAAACTTAAAGAGAAGATTGAAGAATCAGCTGACAAGATAGGTTCATCAGATAAGTATTAGTATATGTTGAATGCCTATCTTAGAAGATACGTTTGGATAAACAACGTATTTGCTCAAGATTGAATAATCAGAAAACAAGAAATCTTATTTGCTGAAGTTTATTTCCTTATGAGTTTTTGAGATGTTTTCAAGAAACGGATTAGTCCACCCTTGACTTTCTCATTTAGAGCTCATTAAGAATTTCTTCATGTAAAGAAGAAAGATTGTTGTTCTATGATTTTGAACTTTAGAATTAAATATGCAGAAGAAACCTTGCAGAAAACTGAAGAACCTTCAGAAAGAGGAAATCTAGAGATTCATCTGGAATCTGATTAAGAACAATGTCTGAGTCTTGGTTAAAATAACATAGATGACTGAGTTGCTGTAAATCCTTTGATGGACTAAATCTAAACAAGTTAGATCAGCATTGCAAGAATAAGATTGTCATGCAAACTATGTCATGTGTTACACACATGTTTGATGATACTCGTTTCTGAACAAGCTCTGCATCTGTTCGAAGAAACACAGTCAGAAGATGTTTTGAAATGAAAGCTTGATGAAAGATAGACGTTCTGATAATAAAGATCAGAATCTTTGAAGGTTGCTCCCAGAAGTCAGATGAATGGCTCTAAGCGAAGAAAGGGAAAAGATCATTTGAAGAGAAGATTGAGTCTAGAGATCCAAGTTCAGAAGACATCGATATTCTTCAACGTCAGATTACAACGTCAGATCACTCTGAAGGAAGCAGAAGCTCAGAGTCAGAATGGAAAGCACTCAGATGAAGTATCACGGAAAGGATTTTAGACTCTCTAAGGTATGACTCTCCTTATCAATGACTAATTAAATGTCACTGCAAGAACAAACTGAAAATTGTCTGGTAAGTAAAAATATTAATGATTTGAAATATTCTCTCTTTTCAAGAAAAATCTTTTGATCAAATCTCTGGACAATGTGTGCACTCAATGTAACATCAGTCATAATTGCATATCCTGAGTGTCATACCCCAAATTTTGACCACTAAGATTCCCATCATTGTGTCAATCATCATCACAATATGGATGTACCTCTTTGCCTCATCAATCTCCTCAAGGAATTGTTGAGCATCCACTACAATCAAAATTAGGGTTTCAAGCCCTCTTTGAGCCTTAGACAAATGATCAATCAAGAAATGACATGATATTCAACTTGTCTAACCTCTTAAACATCCACAATGGATCAAAAGGACTCTCACTTCAAGGATTAAGCACAAGGTTCCTCCCTTCTAGGTGGATCAAGCCTCAAGATCGTCAGTGTCATCAAATTAGGGTTTTGATCGACCAGGGCCTCCAGATGGAAAATTTCCTTTGGGAATGAGCCAATGATTCAAAACATAATCTAATATACTCCATGGAACCTCATGGACCCAATCATCAAGTCAATTTAACCTCAGGGGATGCATACATCAAAAATCAGGAATTAGGGTTTCTTGACCTAATTCACCCCTAAGTTGACTTTTGGGACAAATCATGAGCCAAGACCTCAAGAGAGGATTTGAGGGTCTCTAATATACCATATTGATCCATTTGGAACAATGGATTGATCTAAGAAGCTTGAGCAATAAGTTTCAATTTCATCTGAACCACAGTTAGGGTTTTGCGAGAAAAGTCAACTGTAACTTTGACTTTTGACCAGGACATGCTCTCAAGCCCTAAGACATGATTCAATATACCCTATGACACCCATGGAACATATCCATCAAGTTTGATTTAGGTCAAGGACATGATTTCCCAAAGAATTGCACAGTTTGGAATTCATCTGATAAAAAGTCAACTGTGCACAAAAGTCAACTTTAACTTTTTGAGATTTTTCACTAAAATGGTTTTTTAACCCTAAAATGATGTTAATGTATGATTTGAATCATCATTCATCAAGAAAAATCAAAGAAGGTGGGATAACTTGTAAAAGGGGTAACCATAAAAACTTAGAAAAATTTCTAAGTTATGAAAAAGAGTGGCAAGGGTACCAACTTTGGAGGATCATAACTCCTAAACCACAAAGCCATTCTTCCCCATCCAAAGCTTGATTTGTAGATCTCATTGCCCTCTACAAAAGCTTCATACTGACCTATGTCCAAATTCCTCATGGATTTTGAGTTATGGAGTGATCAAAATCAAGAAAAGTCATTTTGTTCCAACACTTAGTGAAAATTTCACTAAGTCAGAATCTGCCTTACTTTTTTCCAAATGTAGGGGCATTTTTCACTTGAATCCAAAATGTGTCAAAACCAAATATGATCAAACAGTTGTTGTATCATATAAGGGCTTTCCAAAATGGCCAAGAACATCCCCAAATTCAATTTGAGCTATGAGATATGATAGTGGCAAGATGCCTTGCTGAAATCTACCAAGGCAAGGCAGAATTTTGCATTTTGGGTCGATTTGCCAAAATCAGCCAATTCCAAGCCTTGTCATCACTTTGGACATATCTGAGGATTGAATCTAAAGGGGACAATCACTGAGCCAAGCCTCCAAAGTCCTTGGAACAAGAAGTAGCATGCTATTCCTAAAAATCCCTAAAAGAGGGACAAGACTCCAATTTTGGATTGGAGCATTCAATGGAAGCACCAAGGTGGCATGGACTGAGCCATTCTCAACTGAATTCAGTCAAGACTCATCCAAGACCAAGGGGACCAGCAACCTGTGCCCTAACCTCTAGTCAATGGCTAGAGGAGACTTGGATTTTCATTTGCCAACATTGGCCAAACCTACTCGGCAGTTGCCATTCACTATTCCTTGCAAAACAAACTTGCTCTACTATAAATAGAGCTCAATTGTGATCAGTTTGAGTACACCAAAGCCATCTAACAGATGCTTTCCTCAAAATTTCTTCTTTCACTCCAATTTTGCCTTCTAAGGCAAGTCACCATCAAATTTTGAGCTAGAAAGCAATTCCACTCAAACCAATCACACACACACCTCACATACATCACATATGAGTTGATCAAACGCTTAAACAACAACTGGAACCCTGATTTCTTAGAATCACCAGTCAATTGCTCAAGGTTTTAACTAAGTTGCAGTTGAGATGCCATGAAGTGATCCAGCCAATTTCCATCAAGTCCAAGCATTCAAACACACTCCATAGGGTGTAGGAAAGCTGTTCAGATCATCACCACTCATCTGTGACACCTCCAACTCGAAAATCACATTGCACTTGCTGTCACGGCCTAGAGGTAAGCCTAATCTTGGTCATCTCTCAATCCATGCATATTTCCTCGCACAATACTTTTGCCAAATGTTCATAATCATGCATGGAATGTTTCCCCTCAATTAATTGCTTTGTTTGAAACGTGTATCAAAAATCCCAGCCTTCATGCAGAGTTTAGGGTTCTTGAGGATTTTTCGTGATTTCTTGTTTTATGCTTAATTTAAATGAAATTAAATGTCATAGACATGATCGTGAGGTTGAAACGAGTTGATTGGTATGTGGATTGCATGATATGATCAAGTATTCAGTGAGATTGGATAGAAAATGCAAATCTGGGAAACTCAGAACACGCGCGTGTTCTTGCCCTTGTTCTTGGCGCCATTTTCCAACATTTGAATATTTGAATTTTGTGAATTTATATAATTGATTCAAAAATTAATTTCTCTCTGAGTTTTAATGATTTTGAGTTAATTCTTTTTTTAATAATTCACAAAAATGTTAAAATATTTTATTTTCCCAAAAAATCCCAAAAATATTATTTATTCCATATAATTGATATTTTTGCAAAGAATTAATGTTTTAATTGTTTTTGACATTTAAAATATTTTTTCCTTCTTGATTTGGCAAAGATTAATGACTTCTAATTATTTTGTAGGTCAAAACTTGATTTATGAAGCATTAATCCAAGATCACAATTTGTTTTCCACATGTTAAACAATTTTGATCATTTTAATTGAAATTTTTATTTAATTAAAACACATTTTGAAAACAAATTAGGGTTTTTGATTAATTCAACCCTCATAAATCATTTCAAAACTTTGGGCCTCTTGAGAGAGTGTAAGACCCACCCCCTTGTACAAAAACTTTTTGGGCCTCACTTATTGTATAAGTCTCTCTGTACAAGTAAACGGCGCGACCGTTGTCCGTTTAAAAGAATTGGGCCTCTCCTCGAGCTATAAGACCCATTCAAAACAACTTGGGCCTCTATTAGAGTGTAAGACCCAACCCCCTTTTAACCAAAACAACTTTGGGCCTCAGATATTGTATAAGCCCCTCTGCGTTAAAAGAAAACCTCGGCGCGATCGCCATTTCAAACGAAAAATCATCTGGGCCTACCCTCGTGTTATAAGCCCCACTCTTTTTCTTTAAACTTTTTGGGCCTCTTGAGAGAGTGTAAGACCCATCCCTTTGTACAGAAAACAATATTTGGGCCTCAGTCACTTGTATAAGCCCCTCTTTATAAATTCAACAGTGCGATCACTGATAAAACCCTGGGCCTCTCCTTGAGCTGTAAGCCCCAAATATTTCTTCTTCAAAGCACTTTCTCCTTTGATTTTGAATATCCTGTTGTTTTCAATCTTTCTTTGTTGAACAACTAACAAAACAGCATGGAAGCTCTACAACCGAGTAAGTGTTTACCCATTTTTCATTTACCGCTTTCATACACATATAACCGTATTGTGGGGCTGCTCACTTTAAGTCTCCTTTCATAAACTCATATCAAATGTGTAATAATAGTATAGATATTTAGAGTTTCCTCGGCAACTACGTCTAGAACTAAGTAAAGTCGTACCGATCGCTCTTAGAAATAGACAAGCTAGATCCCCAATAGGATTACCAGATACAGTCTTCTCTTCGGCTGTCCTCTTAGGAATTGTTAAGAGACTTTACCTCCCCAGAGATGAACGTCTTCTCCGTGAATGGCATCTCTTGAGTTTCTTCCAAATTCTCGAACTTTCCTGGCTTGATCTATTCCTAGTGAATAGCCTGTCTTGAATTTCTCTGGGTTTGAGGACCCACGGGCTTCTTAAAAGTATCGGCCTCCTCTTGGGCATGGTACAAGGACCCGCAGGCTTCTTAAAAGCAACCCCGCCTCCTCTTGGGCTTAGTACAAGGACCCGTCGGCTTCTTAGAAGTGTTCACCGCCTCCTCTTAGGCTTTGTATAATGATTCTTCCTTCGGGAATGATAGCCTCCTCTTGGGCTTCGTACAAGGACCTCTCGGCTTCTTAAAAGTTTCCAGCCTCCTCGTGGGCTTCGTACAAATTGTCCTGACGACCTCCTAGAGGTATAGGAACAAAAACTAGTCATCTTAATAGAGCAGTCTTTCCAAGAGTCTACTACTGTTTCTCAAAGCATAGTACAAAAGATGAAACTCTAGACTTGGGCAGTCTAATTTCCTTGAGTCTCAAAGACATTCTCAAGCACCATTCACAAATAGGAAGAAACCCTGTAGACTTGGACAGTCTCAATACCCTTTGGATTTCCCATTTCCTCAAAGAGAAGGAATATCCCTGATCCTCGAATCAAAATCCCTGAGTACAGTGTTACCCATATAAGAACTGATTTTTTCTTTAAACCCATATACTGGTCACTCAACTGAAACAATACCCTTCTTTAGCCTCCATCTCGGGCCTTATACGAGATACAAAAAGGTTCTTATTGAGCTAAACATCACAGCCTCCTCTTGGGCTTTATACAATGATTTTCCCCAACGGAGCAAACCTTTTAGCCTCCATCTCGGGCTTTGTACGAGATACAAAAACACTCTCTTGTTGAGTATAAAAGGCTCTCTTGTTGAGTCACCAAACATCTTTAGCCTGCGTCTCGGGCTTTATACGAGATACAAAAAAGACTCTCTTGTTGAGTCACAATCCTTTTAGCCTCCGTCTTGGGCTTTGTACAAGACACAAATCATTCTCTTGTTGAGTCAAAATTTTGGCCTCTCTCTCTCTCGGGCTTTATACGAGACACATAAAAACACCCTCTTGTTGGGCCAATAGCCTCCTCTTAGGCTTTGTATAAGAAAACCACTGGTTGATCCAATCAACCTTTTAGCATCAAAGTTGTGCCTCGTTCACAGTACACAGAACAACTCTTTCCCCTTCATCTAATCGCTGTAAGCGGCAAGCCTCTGGATTATTTACATCCAGCCACTGTTCCTCTTTTAACATGAGAAATTCCTAAGGAAAGATAGCATTGCTCTACACTGAGTTAAAGTCTTCTCCTTCAGGTTGGAAATCCCCTATAAAGGAAATTATGGCATTATCGGATTCACATATCCCGGTTAAAGTAATTCTCCTTTATAAACAGTTGTGACAGACAAATCCCTCTTTAGAGATGACAAATTCTCTCTAAAGTCAAACTCTTTTAGCTTCATATCTTGGGCTTCGAACAAGATACAAATAGACCCTTCAGCTTCACATCTTGGGCTTTGAACAAGATACAAACTACCTTTCGCTTCATGTCTTAGGCTTTGAACAAGACACCAAAACACCATTTCCTCCCATAGAATAGGAGGAACTATGAACGCTCTGATTTCCCTGTTTCGGTAAACGGGAATACGTAGGCATAAGATTGAAAGAAAAATCTTAGCGAGCACACTAAACAAAAACCCAAAATCCCCATACCTCCATCAATCAACCCAAAAGCAATAAATCAAAAAACATCAGTCCTAACATCCTAACCTAACAGCCTAAATACCTTTTCAAACAAAATAAGCTAGTAGAGACCCACACTTTGGATAGCATCTGTAAACCACCAGTTTTGACTGTTTAACCTCAGTTTGCAAGTAGGGTTAATTAGAGACTTCTATTTCCCTTCCTTAATCAGCTCACAATAGGATAAAAAAATGAATCGAACTGTAGTAACCCAGAGCGATAGTGCTTCGCAACCACGACCAAAAATCACTCGCTACACTGTGTAATCATGATATATCCCTAAGAACATAAGTTCTATTAAAAATATGCTAAAGATCTTCCATATGACATAAGTAAGTCTACCCTTATGACAGTTTCTGCATCGCTAACACTTCCAAGATCTTATCTATAATCTAAATAGTATCTCTCCCTTTATAAAGATTGTTCACGTCACCTCATTAAATCAAAACTCCTGTCACGTGATGTGTACTTGATATACGTCTTCCCTAGGTTATGTACAACTCATCTTACCTATTTAGATGTATATAAGATACCTCTCCCTATCAAAAGATATCACATTCAAATTTCTCTACCACATAACCATCAGCATCAAAATTATGTTCTCCAGTTACCATCATGCCTCCATTAACCTTTCTAGGAAATGAAAGCCTGCTTGAAATTATTTCTGAAAAATAATTTGTAATTAATGTTCCTCCTCTTACGGGTAACATAGCTAGTAGCCTGGCATATGTGTTTTATGATCAACAATGGACAAGATACTCCACCATGTTGGAAAAACCCATTTACGTGAATCTAGTTAAGGACTTCTGGAAGCATGCATACCTTGATCATGAAAGTGGTCGTATCACTTCTTATGTGTTTGAAGTCCCCATCTCTATCACTCGCTTCTCAATCACCCTCATAACTGGTTGTGAAAACGTTGGAATCATTGTTGATTTTGACAGAAATAAGTTTTTTCCTACCAATAAATTTGCCTTTCTTCATGACCTGTCATCAGAATATAAACCTTCCAATCCTGAAAATCTTCTACCCATTCCCAAAGCCTGGTACAAGCTTGTGCAGTCCAATTTTCTTCCCAGAGAAGAAAACCATGACGAACTGCGATATCATGACCATGAATTTATATATTTTCTGATGAGGAATATTCAGATAAACCTTCCGTACACAATCTTTAACTGTCTCTGGAAATCCATCTCTGAGTCCAGAAATCGCACAAAGTCTTACATTCCTTATGCAAGAGTTTTGTCTGAGATTTTCTTCAGAGAAGGAATAGTGAATATAATCAAAGAGAAAATAGTAGAGGATGGTTCTGAAAACTTTCCAAAAGATTGCTTGTTGAAGACTAAATGTGAAGTCTTTTGTGGTTAGGAGAACATGGCATGTTCTGATGAGTTAATCGTGTCTTGTGTCCTTCTTGTTGTACTCTTTTCTGATTAATAGCTTAATTAATCATCTTATTACGTGTCATATTGTCTATGTATTAATGAAATGTCTCCTTTGGAGTAAATAACTTATCTCTTCTAAAACTCCTTAAAATATTTAAATAATTACGATTAGAAGTATCTATTATCAAATGGAAACCCTCTGGTTTTCCAGTCTCTAAAGACGTGAATGTGTCACTTAATTAGAAAATGATTAATGCGTTCAACCTTGGTTATATCTTAAATCATTATATCTACTTAAGAGTTCATAATGAGCAGTAAAATTTCTTGGAAATGATCAAACCATGATTATCCTCATTTAATATTTCTTATCAATACAATAGGGTAGTAGTTTTGTGTTTTCCCCCTCGACGTCATTAATATGTGACAGTTATTTTAGCCACTAAGTGGAGGGTAGTTACTTATTTCTGATCGGTTGGTATTCACTCATTAAAGAGATTAACTGCTCGCTGCCTTTTTCAATTATTTATGTCTTGTAGTATACCTTAGGCACTCATAACCTACCTAGAACATAATTAATATAAACGATTGAGTTCTTAATCCCATTCTTCTATAAATACTAGGAAACGATCTTCCAACCTTATTCCATTCTTAATCTAAACTGATATCCATTTAAAACCTCCTGTGTGCTAAAACAATGGTTGTCCCAACTTTTAAAGGAAATGTAGAAACACTAGAAATCATCTCTGAAAAACGACCAAACCTAGCTCGACTCCAAAATGATGGTCTGGAAATTGTAAAGAGCATGCAGATCCAATCTTGGCATGGTTACTATTCCTTGCTAAACGGTCCTGTTTTTCCAACTCTTGTTAAAGAATTCTGGAAATTTTCCAGGATCAGTAATGATGGAAATACCATCTGGTCAGAAGTTTATCACCTCCCAATTACCATCTCTATCTCCTTAATAGAGAAGATCAAAAAATGTGTTGCGTCTGGAGTCACTGTTGATGACTATCAATCTGACTTGGGCTTGGTGGAGAGATGCAAGATGTTGTTTGATGATTCGGGGCCCTAAGAACCAAACAACCCTGAGAAGCTTCTTCCTTCTCCCAGAACATGGTTCAGATTCTCTCTAACCAACATTTATCCTCGTGCAACTGCAAGAAGCACTTTGTCCCATGATGACAGAGTCTTTGTCTTCCTCCTAACGCATCACTTTAGGATCGACCTTCCTAAAACCATCTTCAATCACTTGAAACACTCTATTAGAGTTTCAAGATCTCAGATGCATTCTTACATTCCTTACGGAAGGATACTATCTGAGATAATGCTGAGAGAAAGGTTCTGGGGATTATTAAGCAGACTTGGACCAGAACCTTCAGTGACTGAAACAAGATGTGCTAGAGTAGACAATGTTGAAGATTTTGATGATTAAAGTCTTACTAGTCTTTGCCATGTACTGTAGTTTAGATCTAAGTTTTAGTGATGATGTTTATACTCTATTCTCTGCTTGTTGTGTGCTTCTCAAACGATCAATCAATGAAATTTCATTAGTTCTATTCCTGAATGGCATACATATATTATTAGTACTAATTCTGATAGATTGTTCATTTTCATATTGATCATGTTTTAAATGCATAAATGCTCTAACTTTTTGATAATACCAAAAAGGGGGAGAAATAGAAATATAATTTTGATAGAATGCAAAACACAAACAAGTAAATTAATGACAAAAAATACGTTTACCACTAATGATTGTTTGATGTTTAACCAAGGAACTCTAAACAAGTTCACTAGGCATTCTTGGAACAGGTTAAACTGAAAGAACTCTGTTAAAAGTTTTTATGAAATGCTTATTCATATTATCGAAGTTGTACACTTTGTGAACATGTGGTGTTCAGAATCAGATTGACCCAGTACTGTTCAGAAGTTGAGAACTTTCTGAAAGTCAAAGTTATCGTGATTCTTGTTTCACTTTGTTCAGAAGCTGTAAGCTGTCTAAGAATATTGAAATTCTGGCCTATGCAGACAGCAAATGTCCTAACACATGTCAAGACATTGTGCAACATAATCATTTAAACTTAGAGGCGCAACAGCAGACTGATACCTTGAATATCAGAACTGCACACACACAGATGTCACGACATCTGATCCAACATATTTATCATGAACCCTAACGGAAAACATAAATATGCAGAATGATAAATAACACAGTAATTGTTAACCCAGTTCGATGCAAACTCACCTACATCTGGGGGATACCAATCCAGGAAGAAGACTCCACTATCTGTAGACTATTACAAAGTTAAACTCCCCCGTTTACAACTTTATACCTAACATATACCCAATGAACATCTCTACCATGCTAAACTCAAATGTTTACAACCCTGGTATGAGATACCCCACTCACATCCTAATCACAACCTGTGATATCTCTATCTTCTGCCAATACAGAACCAGTCGCGGTTTCTTGACTTCCAAGTTATCTTGGACTTGCTTCAAAGCTTCGTCCAAGAACAATACAACAACCATTACCTACAGGTTTTTGGTTGTATCCCTGTACCTATGCCTTCCACTCTGCATCCCATATTACAGAATAGAGACTTACAACTCCTAAGAGAGCCAACGACTCTCAAACCCTAAACCCTTATTCCACACAAGAGAACTAGGTTACAAAGTTATAAGTGATACACAAGTTCAGTCTCTATAACCCTAGGTCTAAGTCTCCTTATATAGTATTCTGTTGTCTTGGGCCTTCAATCTTTTCTCCTGTGATTCCTTGATCTGCTCCTTAAATCTTGCAACAGATTAAAACCTGCTAACTTATCAAGTCAGTCAGGATGTCGAGACATTTCCTTCGACATCTTTTTCTTATGCAGATTCTTCAAGTTTATCATCAGAATATTTTAGCAAAATTTAGTCAAACAACAGGTGCTTTCAATCTCCCCCTTTTGACAAATTTTGGCTAAAACAAACATTTTCTTCTGCATTCTGCAAACAACAAGGCTTCTTCATCAAGACATATTTGTCTTGAGAATTGATTGAGCTAAGGTCTAAGAGAGTCTCCCCCTCAACATATTCAGAAAGAAAGTCCGAAAGGGTCGAGAAAACAGAAGACTCCTCCAGAAAAGAAATAGCAGTTGTAGGCTTCGTAACACTGAGAACATAGATAGCATAACTCAAGTCACAAGACACAACCTGCTTCACAACTCAGATCACAAGACACAAGAAAAATAGGATTGGTAAGATGTCAGAACATCTTAACCAACATTCTTGTAAAACAACTGCAGGAATGTACCCAAACCCAGACAACATCAGAAAACCATTCTCCCCCTTTTTAGCCAAAACTTGGCAAAAGTGACCAAGACAACTCCAAACCCAGACGCAACATACCCATAATTTAAAGAACCCCATCTGTCACCAACCCAGAGAGAGTATTGAGACGAAGAAGAACAAAGTAATCCTATTTATAGCCGAGCCATTTCCTTAGGAAGTAACGAACCTTAAAAAAATGCTAGTCAATTCAAGGATCATTTATCGAAGGTAATAACTCCACTAATAGCACTTTGACCAAGACTACTTTGACAGTTTCTTCTTTTGAGACCGCCGACCAAAGAACCCATTACATGCAGACATGTTGTATAACAATGACCTGACATCATGTCAGACATTGTTTATTCTTCCCAGATTCTTCTTCTGATTAGACATTACAGAGAAATCTTCACAAAATTATGATCCTAGTCTGCAGAAAAAATGAATTCTCCCAAACACAATCAATGATTCTTAAGCATCCAATAAGAACCATTCCCAATATACATGTACTGCCAAGTTTCCCCCAACTTGCAACAATACAACAATGTCAAGACATCCTCCTTGACGTCTCAGCTTGCTTGATGCACAAATGAAAATTGGAACTTCCACTGCATCCTCGCAGTAATTCATCTTAGATCAAGAGGCATCTCCCCTATCTAAGGTAACTAGTGCTCCTCAACAGAACACCCAAGCTAATGAAAGGAAAACATAAGACGCATCTTCATGTCTTCAAGAGCGCACCCTCAGTTCAACTTACCAGCTGAACATAATCACCAACTCTCTTATTGCTCCCTCTGACAAGAAACAATAATCACTCACACATGATCACCATCATGCTACCCGTGAGGAAATGTATACCAACCATAACAAACTCTTGGCTTGAGATCAAAGTCTCATTGATCCCCCTCATCCTGCAACCATCTACACACCACACGAACTCCTCTTGAATTCTCATGTATAGACCTCCAGCTGCTTGAGGCACAAACAAATTGAATTAGAATGCTCCACATTCCTCAGAGAGATGCACATGGCCCCTTAGTTTGTTATAACGATGTCAGCTATTATATGCATGCTCTAGAACTTCACAGCTGCTAAACTGATCCACTACTAGCATGACTTGCTCCCAGGGCAACATCCCCTTTGCAAGATTTTCCACTGACCCCACCAGGTCAGCAATAGAGATAAACACCCCGCAATCCAAGACAGTCATTCCTTATCATTCTCCCGTATGATAACCTGGAATACTTCTGATTTATGGTGAATCTCCACTTCTGAACGCATCAAGAAACAGACCTTCATGCAATCAACTCGTGATCCACTTCATTCTTTCAAAACACTTACATCCAACTTCCAAGACAGTTCTTCTACTCCATCATTCTCCCATATGACAATGTAGATAATTCTTAGACACGATGCAAGTAACCAGTTCATCACAGAACCTGTAATCCTTCACCAAGGATAAATAACCCAAAAATGTTCTAACATCAGTTATGACATCTTTCACACATCACAGACACCACACACCATGGTTCTTGATATGCTCCACCACTGGACTTACTATCAGCATAGTAATCCACACTGAAGATCTTCGCACAACACTGCGCCACCAGCTTGAACGAAGAAAACTTCAGAAATCCAGAGAGAAATAAACTGTCATCCACCAAAGAAGGTATGCTTCCATTCTCAACCCAGAACTTCTGCCACAAGCTCCCAGAGAACCAGAACCTCCTTACAATCTCAACTAACTACTCTTCTGCAAAAGAGAAATCAGTTTTAAGCATCCTGCTTGAACGCACATTGTGAAATCAATCAAATGCCACCTTTTGATTGACCTAACTCATCTTCAAAACTCCCACAAGATACATTAATCCACTAATGAAATTAGACCCTTAAGTCACATGAACTACTTGCCACATAGCAAGACATCTTGGATCCACCATGCCTCTTAGTCATGTAACATCTTCCCATCCACAGCTCCCGCAAACTGCATGAGATAGACCTTTTTAAAGCATCCATAATTTCCATTCTTCTGTAGATCACCTTATCTTAAGCTGATGTACCACATCACCAGCTGAGACTTCTGATGTTACGCTAGATGTCAGAACATTCTTATATGACATACAACTGTTGAATTCAGCTCCTCCTTCTGCCACTTAGAAGAACCTCGCCCTTTACAGAAACAAATTTCCATGCTCTCATAGACTTGATTCAACAACCAAGTTAGAGTAGACAACCTCCATCCTGCTTTGAAACTCCAAAGACTTCAAACTTGCCACGTCTGAATCTTCAGAAAGTAAGTAGTCCAAGACTACCCCATAGCCATACCAAAGAATGCCACTTTCCTTAGTAGAGCCGTCAATAAAAAGCCAGAGATAATTGCCACTTATCCTCGACCTTCACAAACAGAGCAAAAAAAAAAACATGCTCCAAATCACCTAGATCAGAAATAAACTGATCCAAGTTGTAACCATCAAGATTATGATGTCTTTATCTTCATCTTCATTAGCATCAAAGTCTAGACTAGTTTCTTGCCAGGAAACTCTCCAAAGAACACATGCTTCTGTCACACCCGACTGAAGCCACTTCTTAGGTCACCACCTAAGACTAAAACAGATGCTAAAGCGTATGCAGTACCCCTCCCATGATCCTGCACAAACTCTGATGATGAGATGTTCCAACATCTTGTTGAACATCAGCAATCTTGACTTTCAAGGATAATCAATTAAATACTTGTGGATTCCACAAATAGCAATTGATCTTAAATCCTTGTCCAATAACCCTTCTTCATTGTTGTAGCTGAGCTCCACCAGATCATGTCATGAACACTTATAAAGTATTCAATCTTTTTGCAAGTATCTTCTTCAAAGGACAATATTGAGATACCAAGGCTGTCACCCTTGATTTAAGTAACTAAGACTTTCTCTGAACAAATCTTATTTACCTCAACACTTCTTCAATCAGATTAGATCCGCCCTTAGGGTCAAGAGAGATGAATCATTCCTTGCTGTTTATGGATGGTGAAAATAAATCACCTCCAGTTTCTTCAGATTGTGTTTCAAAGAAACACCTTCTAGTCAGAAGAGTAACTAGAAGACTCCAGATACACGACATAGATGCCTTTATGAGTAGACTTGAGAGAGTTCTCAAGTATCTTTGATAACCTAGCTGACCAATAATTTATCAAACTCCTAGATAAAGAACCTGATAAACTTAAACTCAACTCCTCTCCTCTTCAACTGACTTCTACTGCACCAAGAAACCAAGCTTCCAGGTACCAAGTCACCATACCAGATATCTAACCACAAATCCTTTCACTTCATCGCTCCCGACTTTGGAATAAAAGAATGCAGATATCTTCAAATATAGAGGCCGACGATTGAGACCTTCCACCAACTGTCTTCAGTAACAACTCCAGAATCCCATAATTCTAAAGCCCTTCCATCAGAAACTCATGCAGCGGAACCACCAAGGAACAGATCCTGCTTGCCCTAATAAGATGTCACAACATCTTATAAGACACACCAACAAGAGAACTAGCCACTTCTCCTGTAGTTGTTGTAGAATCTCCTCAGCAACATGAACAACCTCCGGGTTGCTCCCTTCGATCCAGAGCATCCATCTCATCCATTAATAACCTTGGGTATATTTGAGTTAATTGATCTGATATTCAAAACTCCTCCTTGTTTAAACGCAAAAAAGTATCTCCCAAAGATCTCATCCAGAACCAAATAAGATGCCTGCTCTGATACCAATTGAAATTCTGGCCTATGCAGACAGCAGATGTCCTAACACATGTCAAGACATTGTGCTACATAATCATTTAAACTTAGAGTGCAATAGCAGATTGATACCTCGAATATCAGAACTGCACACACACAGATGTCACGACATCTGATCCAACATGTTTATCATGAACCCTAACAGAAAACATAAATCTGCAGAATGATAAATAATACAGTAATTGTTAACCCAGTTCGGTGCAAACTCACCTACATCTGGGGGATACCAATCCAGGAAGAAGACTCCACTATTTGTAGACTGTTACAAAGTTAAACTCCTCCGTTTACAACTTTATACCTAACATCTACCCAATGAACATCTTTACCAAGGCTAAACTCAAACGTTTACAACCCTGGTATGAGATACCTCACTCACATCCTAATCACAACCTGTGATATCTCTGTCTTCTGCCAATATAGAACCAGTCGCGGTTTCTTGACCTCCAAGTTATCTTGGACTTACTTCAAAGCTTCGTCCAAGAATAATACAACAACCATTACCTACAGGTTTCTGGTTGTATCCCTGTACCTATGCCTTCCACTCTGCATCCCATATTATAGAGTGAAGACTTACAACTCCTAAGAGAGCCAACGACTCTCAAACCCTAAACCCTTATTCCACACAAGAGAACTAGGTTACAAAGTTATAAGTGATACACAAGTTCAGTCTCTATAACCCTAGGTCTAAGTCTCCTTATATAGTCTTTTGTTGTCTTGTGCCTTCAATCTTTTCTCCTGTGACTCCTTGATCCGCTCCTTAATTCTTGCAACAGATTAAAACCTACTAACTTATTAAGTCAGTCAGGATGTCGAGATATTTCCTTCAGCATCTTTTTCTTCTGCAGATTCTTCATGTTTATCATCAGAATGTTTTAGCAAAATTTAGTCAAACAACAGGTGCTTTCAAATATAATATTCAGAACATAAGAATCAGAAGAAGAAAACTTCCTAAAAGAAGTCAAGACAAAGTCTACAATACAAGATGCTTTTCAGAAGAACTAAGCAAATCAGAAGTCGAAGACTGTCTGAAGATCTGGATAAAAGATCCAAGAAGAAGAAAGTCTGATAAACCAAGATTTCAACTCAGAAGAAAATGATTTGGCATCAGACTAAATCTATAATTGGTATCAAACTCGGCAGACTAAGAATCAAAAGTATGTTGGTACCAGATTCAGAATCAAGCTTCGATTGATCACAAAAATATTTTTCAATCAGATCAAGAATCAAGCTTTGATGAACCAATGAGTTGTGACAAGTAACAAGGTTCTGAGATAAAGGCATGTGTTCAAGTCAAACTCTGAAATGTCAAGATCTTAAATGATGACCAGAATCAGTATGACCAAATCAAGAATCTGAAGATCATCAAGTCTGAAACTCAGGGGGAGTTTCTTACGTTAAAAGACAAGATCAAATCTGATAAATAGCGTGGCTAAGTTATTAGAAGAGAATTATTCTATCTCTGTGCTAAAATGATTCTGCTGAAAAGTAGAAATTGCTTCAGAAGACTCTGAAGATTATGAGCTCTGATACGACGACCAAAGGAACTGAGTTCTAAAGATCTGAAGACAGAGGTTCTGATGAACATGTCCAGATACTAATTACTTTTGTCTCCTTAAGACAGAAATGGAAGTAGCCCTTCTCTATTCTATGTTCTGACAACTCAAATTGTTATTTTGTGAATCTTTGGATCAGATAAGATTCTAGACGATCATAAATAAAATTTTGGGGTTAACACATTCAGGGGGAGCTATTGTTCCAGACTCTGAATATGTTTTTTCGGTGATTACCTTGTATAAAATGTTCAATCAAAATACATGGTTTTGTCATCATCAAAAAGGGGGAGATTGTAAGAGCAAGAGTTGTCTCTGCAAGTCATCTCTATGTTTTGATGATAACAATGAGTATTTGTGAAAGAACTATTTCATGTTCTAATGTATGTTGTGTGAAGATCATAATCATAGAAGATATCAGATCCAATAAACCCCAAGAAGATGTGCGTAAATGATCATATGCGAGTTACTATGTGTAACACAAGTCGCAAGAAGTAAGTATGCTTTTGTATCTGATCATAATCAGATAGATCCAAGGATGCCGATATTGTTGTTGCAATGCTCTTGTGGATGCTCTCTGAAGGTGGTTATGATTCTAAAGATAGCGAAGCTTCTAAAGAAATAATCTTATGGAGAACCGAAGTGCTGAAGATTCTCATGACTTGAAGTTCTGAAGGCTGAAGGCTCTGAAGACCAAGTGCAGAAAAACTGAAGTGTTCTGAAGCTTATGGTTCTAAAAGTCAAGTGCTGAAGACTCTGAAGACAGCGTTCTGAGTGAACAAGGTTCTGAAGATTCTGAAGACTTGAAGCAGTGAAGATAACGGGTTTCAAGACAAGTGCTGAAGCTCTGAAGACAGATTCCTAATGGATAAGTTCTGAAGACGGAAGACTTGAAGTTTATGAAGACCCATTTATAAAGTCTCTACTCATGCTTCAATTAATTACCATCAGAAGCCTCTGAAGATTTGAAGACAAATGTCACCGTTGGCAATGACTGTACATCGTGCTAAAAAGATCTATCCCATCACTTCTTCTACAGTAAAAAGAAGATATGGAAGTACAACTTTCATCATTGCATAACGACTCTTTTCAAATAGCCAAACAGCTCTACAATAGCTATAATTTACTTGGCTATTTAAAGGAAAGGATAATGTGCTTCTGAAGGTGTCAGTGTGATGACAGTCGCAACGATCAGTTATCGTTGTTACACTAAACATTTAAAGTTATCACCATTAACACACGACCATTGTTTTTGAAGCTCAAAGATCATCATTCGACACAACAACAATTAATTGGAACAGAAGTTGTTGATGAACAAGACAACATTGAAAATCAGTCAAAGTCATCAACCAACTTCATCATCTGAGCTATATTGAAGATCTGAAGCAAGGACTTATTGCTCGAAGCTTGCTCAACAAAGAAGATGAAGAAGAACTACAAGATGTCATCAATTGTCAAATCAACATACATCTTTGTAGGATATAAAGATAGCAAGGAATTGTTGCTCATATCTTGCTAGAACACTGAGTGCTCATTTGTACTTAAACTTAGGAGTAATCTTCTTGTTAAGAAGTATCAATGTAATCTCCAGAGCAACTAATTCTATATGAATTAGGATTCCTCAAGTGATCAGTGTAATCGGAGACTTGAGAAGACAATGGCTTGGTGTCATTGTGGAAATTCTGAAATATGGTCAATGATAGTCATATCTCAAAGAGGACTAATTGTGGGTCAGACTCTTGTGATATCACTGATGGAACTCATTGAAAATCCTGGAAGAATGGCCAGTAAACATTATATCTGTTGAATCGGATCCCTGAACATTTAGCTGTAAAATCCTGATAGTAGATCTTGCTAGATTGGAACCTATTGGGTCAATGTTCGTTATATCCATTAACTTGGATCCCCAAATGGTTCATTGTGGGTTAGTCACAGCTGCGGTTGTGTAGGATGTTAGTTACCGGCTGTTGCCCATGCATCTGTAATATGTTTTGATTATAGTGGATTAAGTCCTTGTGTTCAAGGTGAAATCACCTTGGAAGGGTGGACTGGATTAGCTTGAGAATGGCTCAGGTGAACCAGGATATATCGTGTGTTCTTTACTCTTGCTTATGCTTTGATTTATTATTTATGTTTCTGTATCATTATCAGAACCTTGCATAGCAAGTCAGAACCTTGCAACTCAACTCTGATAAGCTTCCGCTTTGCAAGCATGAATCACGCATAGCATAATCTGAATGACACATCTCAAAGTCAGAATCTTTCAAAGTAACTTTGATATACTTTTAGCGCAATAAAGAAAAAGAAGCAAAAAATTGATTAAGAGTAAAAACACAATTCAAACCCCCCATTTCTTGTGTCTTTCTCACACCTTCAAGATTAGCCTTCCATAAGGAATCCAGGTTCTTTGGGTTGGTAGCATTTACTTTGATCGAAAACCAGATTCACGTAAATAGTTGAAGAGAAAGGATGATAGATTGATCTTCTTTATTTTGGTCAGATAGAACAACATGTACTTTAGATCAAGATTAAATTTTGTTGAATTTACCCTGGGTGTATGATAGATGCTTCCATAGATGATATAAAGCTAGACTTTTAGATTATCATACAGTTTTGAGGTCAAGTTGGAATCTTTACCATCTTTGAATATGGTATGAGGAATCAACCGAATCTGCTCAGAAAAACTCAGATTGTTGCTCAGTATAGCTTCCCTTCTGCTGTGACATTGAAGTCCAGTATTGTCATGAGAGAGAAGTTTAGCAATGTCATCCAACTGAATGTTGATACTATGACCTTTAATCTTTGAGCACACCATAATGTTATTCAAAACATAGGCGTTTTCCCATAATTCTTTGACCAGTTCTGGAAAGGTTGGTCCTTTAAGAAGATCAAAGTATGTGTTCTATCCTTGAACCTTAAGCGTTTCAGAGAAGTCAAAACCATGTACGGAGAGATCTCCAAAGTCTACATTATGTTCAGAAATGACCGAAAGAAGTTCAATAGGTAGAGCCAATTTGACTTTTGGATCATCGTCCAAGTGATTTTCCAATCGCTGTTTTTGGAGATCCAATAGTTGTTCCACAGTTAAGATATCCATTTGAAAGCACACACGGTTTAGGGTGAGAGAACAAATAGGTTAGAGGAATAAAGGTATTTACAAGATGTAGCGTAGGTGTGTGATGTGATGTGATGTGAAAATAAATAGAGAGAATTTTGATGATTATAAATATTGAGAAAAGGAACTGTCTAGACATAGATAGAAGTAAAGTCAGTTAGCATGTAATCCCAAGACACGTCTAGTCATTTAGGATAATAATTACTGAACATGGATTGCAAAAAGGACAGATGTCTTAAATCGAGGTATAGCCTCTTCATATACTTGACAACGTGTTTGAGAATGTTAATTTTTCAGTTTCCAACAGATACAAAGATCTCAACCGTTCACACGATTTTATTTCTCAGGATATAATTTCTTAAAGATTTGATTTTCTAAGATATAAGAATGGAATTCTAAACCAAAAATAAATAGTAAAGGATAGAAATACATTACTTAAATACTTATGTAGATTCCAGCTTCTGATGTTGAGACTTCTTCAGAATCACCAAACGTCCGGCTTCTGCTGTTGTTGACTTATTGACATCATTTCTAGCTAGATCACTAAAATCATTTCTTCTTCCATTGTCTTCTATCTGCTGCAATCTTCATAGAAATCTTTAATGCTGAGTAGAGTCGCGTTCATCTTGATGGCTTCTATTCTGAAAGGTGAGAACATCTCTTCTGACGTTGGTTTCACCTTTGATCGTTGAAGAAGAACCAAGTTCTTTTTCTAATCTTCACCTTAGAATCGTCTATATTTTATCTTCAACAGAGATCAGAATGCAACTTCTTCAAGAAGGCTTATTTCCAGAAGACCAAAAGTTTTTCAACTTAAACACAAACCAATGAGCATTTATGTGCTAAAGAGACTTCTCGCATCATCAGAATTCAATCATTGAGTAGATGCTGATCTTCACCAAATGCAGATATTATCAAACCAAAATCTATCTCCTTTGGAGGTTTGAATGATAATCTTGTTCTTACTGATTTGATCTTTATGAACCATAAACAATTCATCAGAAAATCTGTCTTTCCTTTCTTAGAAAGTGTGAACTTTGATGACTTCTGATTTAAGCATCTTCTGATTTTTTTTCATTTTGATGCTTGTAAAATAACTTTGTTTACTTCATCATAGGGAAGATAGTTTCTAGCTCTATATTCTTCTACTAAGCTTCAGTTTCTGACTTCCAAGCTTACCATCAAATCTGACATTGATTTGATTTATGATTAAGGTGCTTTAGTAGCATTTGGATATTCAGAGCAATCTAGTCAATATTGTCATACCTTAATTTTTGACCCTAAGATTCTGTTTTTTGTTTCGCATCGTCTGCATGGCATATCACGCATCTCATCTGTCATACCCCAAATTTGTCCTACCTTTCTCAGTTTTCTCTCTGTAAGGTTATCCGGCCTTTGGCCATGACCTTCTGAGAATTAGGTCATACGGTCTTTGTGTGCGTGCTTATTATGACTAACAAGTGTGTGCAGGTAAATTGATTTCAAGTGTAGATGATACTTATTCTCACAGTCAAGCATTTCAGGGCATAACCATTCTGATTCAAGGATCCTAGGGTTTCCTACTAGTTTGAATCTCCTAAGATTGACTCAACTGGTTCTTTCATGGAACTAGGGTTTGATCATATTCTTATCAAGGATGAAAATCATTTTCCTCAAAGATTTCTCAGAAGCTTCATTAAGGTTTTCTTCCATTGGTATTGAGCATGGGAATTTGAGGATTTTTATGGTATCGTTGTAAGTTTGTTCTTGAAGATATGGTGCATTGATCTCCAACTTGAGTTTGTAGGACTTTAATGTATTATGATTTGGGCCATGGTATTTCAAGCATGGTTGCAATATAATGTTTGTCTTGGACGTATTATTCTTTGAAGAAGCTTGGTCATCGTTAAGAGTTTTAGGGTTTCATCAAAGTGTTCAAAATCAAGATTTTCAAAACGTTGGCTTAATAGCATGATCATGATACACTCACCATCCAAATGTCCAATTTACAAATTCAAAGGAATGGTTTCGCATACTTTTCATGTCAAATTCTATTAAATTAGAAGAGTGTTAATTGCTTTCAAACTCATGATCTTTACAAAAGTGAAATTTGATTTCATGATCCTTTGACGATTTCATCCCAAGATTACAAGGTTCAAAGATGGCATGTCAAGCTCAAAATACAAAACTCCAATTCGAGTATTCAAGTTGATCACGATTTGTCATGACAAGTTCTATCAAAATGCAAAGTGTGATAATTAATTTCAAGAACTCATACTCTTTATAAAAAATAAAACCAATTTCAAGAGTCGTTGTTCCTTACAAGTTTAGATGCAAATCATGATTACAAGTGCTAAGTGACAAATTCATTCAAGAAAGCTCCATATGAAGCAATCCATGGAAGGCAAGCCTTCTTTTCAACTCCATCGTGTTGATTAATGATGGTGATCATAAATCATTTTGAAGAAAGCTTGCTACTATTTGGGTCCTTCAAATGCTAATGGTTGTCGCTGTGAGAATCGGATATCAAGCTATTAACTAACTTGAATCACAAATCTTAATTCACCATCGATCTTTAATTTATCCAAGGGAAGGGAAAAAGAACAAATAAACCCATAAATATGCAATACAAAACAAGGCAATAAAGAGATCTAAGGTTTAGGGGGTTGGTTATACCTAGGGAAGGTGCTAGTATCCTAAGTATCTGTAGTACTCTACAGGAACCTCTTGTTTTGTTGTGTTATTTTTTATTTGTCTGCTAAGGGTGAAATGGTAAAGGGGAGACCTAAGGTATTATTCCTAAGTATGCTCGCCAAGACATCACATCTTGTGCCTACTGTTATACCCTAAATTTTACCCTTAGATTCTTTGATCTTGTACACATCGTTTCTAAGTCAATCATCCATGCATAGCTAACCAATTTATCAGACTTTCTTTGTTTGTTCTCCTTTGTGAAATTAGGTGTTGCTGCAAAAGGCTTAAAGGCCATGGAGGTCGTGTGTGTGCTCATTTGGATTATAGTCCCTTGCAAGTTGTGTTGGATTCTTGTGGAGATAAAGAAAGGATGTGTCCTTATTCTTATGGTCCCTTAGCCATTACAAAGTCATTTTTCCTCAAGATTTCTCAGAGGTTTCCCAAGGAGGATTAGGGCTTTAATTTTATTTGAGGATTGGTCATGGATTTTGTGGCAAATGATATTATAGGTCGTATCCTTGTGGTTCGTGCACTAAATTCCTCGTCATCTGTACTGATAATAAAGATCAAGTTCAATTTTTTTTGAGTTTAGATAAAAGTCTCGAATCAAGTTTATACTAGAAGTTATCAAAGTGGAATTCAAGACTTATGTTCCGATTGATTCATTGTTCTTACAAAGTTCAAATTCAAGATTGCAAGACTTTTAGCTTAATAACATGATTATGATCCATTCACCATCCAAATATTCAAGTTACAAATTCAAAAGGAGTTGTTTGGCATAATAACATTTTCATGTGATTTAGTTTTCATCAAATTCAAGGTGAACAAATTTCAAGACCCGTGTTCTTTATAAAAGCTCAAAATTGATTTCAAGATTCCTTGTTCCTTACAAAGGCAAACTTAAATTGATTCCCTGCCGAAGATTCAAAAAGTACAAAAATTTTATACAAAGTTCAAGGATCTTTTACCAAATGCAAGAATTAAAGTTCACAAGTTCATATGCTACAAAATTTCCCAAGTTGCTTTCCAGGACTACAGGTTCATGCTCGTGTTTTTGGAATTGGATAAGATGTTGTGACTTTCGGTTATTAATTTTATGGGAAAGTTGGTGATAGTACTGTAGATAATATTCTTTGTCTACTTTAATGTCCAGTGATATGAAATTAAAGGCACAATTGGAATGCTTTAAAAAGTTGTCCTCTCCCATTAATAACGGTGCAGGCTAAGGATATTAAAGAAAATGCTACTTGAACACTTGCACGTGGATGTCCAATTGAGAAGGAAACAATCATAAAAGTTCAACGTGTACATACAGTAGACAAAGGCAAAAGTGATGGACTTATGGCTATTCTATTTTATTCACAAAACTCATTACATAAAGTTACATAATAAAAGGATAGGATGCTACAAAGCCATGGTTAAGAGTGTCAGCATACAAAACGTAAAACAGTTGCAACTGCTTGCAGACTTTGAAACATAACATTTGTATCAAATGTTCACCTTCATAGCCTTTGTAAACTGATCATAGCATGCTTATTCCATTCAACCTAATTCTACCACTCTGAAATCCTTTTTGAAAAGCATGTGCTCTCAATTCAGTCAACATTCTCGGCGGCACTACACCAGCTCCACAAGCATCACTTTTTACATACAAATGGCTGGTCATACTATGTACAATATGCTGAAAATGACGACATGTCAACCTGCTTTAATTCAGATGACTTGGATTGGTTATCCCATGCTACAAGGCTGTGTTTATCTGAGGATTCATAGGAAGTCGTTGGCTCGTATTGTCATCGTTCAAAAACCTTTAAATCCTACGATCAAGACTCGATGACAATCCTGAAAAATTGCATGTTGCTATGTTAGAAAGTGGAAATTCAAAAGCCTGAAGTAAAACAATTGAATCTGGAAAGAAAATCAATGCGCTTCAGCATCAATAATTCAAGAGGGAAAGTACAAAGCATGAATGATAATCATTATCAATCCCTTCCAAAACGACCATGGCCTCCAGGATTTCCTTCATTCAACGGTTTGAAAGAGGATGACTTTAACCTTGATATTTCTCCACAAAATTGTGACTGTGCCGTAAACAAACCAAGCCTTGATGAAGTTCCAACATGATTGCATGTTACTCCAAGTATCAATTGCTATGTGCCAACCTCACGAAACACCAAAACTTGTGAATTTGAATGCATATAATATGAGGAATAGCGTCATGTCAAGAAATTGGAAAAATTCAGAGGAAGAGTGAACTTAATCAATCTAACTAATGGGTCTTCTCAATACACACATTGTTGTTGGAGTTCTTTTTGGATGGCTGCTCAAAAACCGTTATCATCAATCGCTACTGCAAAACCTGGAAAGACCAAAGCAGCAAATGCAGTAATAGATATTCATGGTAAAATCAAGACTTCCCAAAACACAATCAAACACAATTCCAAAATAAGAACAACATGTTCTAACAGCCATCAAACATTTCCATAAACCATTTCCAAAACAATCTCAAACATGTTCACTTTGAAAAGGAAATAATATTATCATCATCAATCATGTGCACAAGGTAGAAACCGCAAATTCATGACATCCTTGACTTCTTTCCAAAACCAGATTCAACAGCACAATCCCACATTTAATTTGAAATCAGAAATTATGAGCATATAAAAGAGCAACACGCATAGCCTTTCAGACCAAGAAAAAGTTCACGGAAAGTTTACACACATCAAGTTCCACTCAAGTTTCACAAAGAATTCACAGGAATACTCACACCTTGAAAAAAACCAACATATACACGGTTTGAAAAAAGAGGTTGAGGCGAGTCATATAACATAGCAGGGCAGCAAAGAAGTAACAGAGAGATTGATACCACAACATCAACAGCAATTTTACAACACCAACGAACCACATGAAAAGGCAGTGAATCAGAAGAAGAAAGAAAAAGGAGAGAGATATTCGTACCTGAAAACGCGAGGATTCCTGAGTCGAAGCGCCATCGGAGCGTCTCCGATATGTAATTTTAGAAATCTCTCACTAGTACGGGAGCACGGGTAAAATTATTTGATACGGTATAAAATATATTATATGTAAATTTGATATGATATAAAATGTATTTATATATGTATTTAAATTTGAAATTAGCTATTAATTTTAAAATAAACAATTATTATGTAAATTCAATTAAATTAAAATATAAAGAAAAAAAGGGACTTGTGAGATGAAAAAAAGAAAAAGAATATTTAATATTTAAAAATAAGGATTTTATCTTTTAAATTAAAATAATTAATGATTAAAATAAAATATGTATTGTGTTTATAGTGATCCATGAAATAAAAAATTCATTTGATACAATATAAAATGTATATACGGATGTAAAATTGAATTTAGTTATTTAATTGTAAAATGAAAAATAATTATACAATTTCAATAAATAATGATGCAAAAAGAAAAAAAAAAGACTCGTGAGATAAAGAAAGACAAAAAAGAAAATTTTGATGCGATAATGACTCTTGAGATAAAAAAATTATTTGATGCGATATAAATATATTTATATACAAATGCAAAATTCAAAATAATTTACTTAATTGTAAAATAAATGATAATCATACAAATTTAATTGTATTAAATAATTATATAAAAAGAAGAAGAAAAAAGGAATCTTGAGATGAAAAAAAAAAAAATATTTAAAAATAAAGATTTTGTCTCTTAAATTAAGATAATGATTGATTAAAATAAAATAGATATTGTGTTGATAGTGACTCGTGAGATAAATATATAGTGTTATTTTATTAAAATTAAAACATAGATTATTAATATTTTTATTGATAATAAATAAATAAAGTAAAAATTAAAATAAAAGTGAGAAAGTGTGGGAAAAAGAAATATGAGAAAGATTTGAAATTTGAATGAAGAGAGAGAATGAATGGATAAAGAAGATTGACATTTGACATATTAATAGAGGGATGATTGAGAATTAATTGGGACATTTGTTAATTACCAATTTATCCATAATGTAAGTGTAATCATTTTTTTGTGAAAGGGTAAATGAGGCAATGAATGCAATCTACTTTTAATGGGTTAATAGTAGATTTCTTAATCTTTTTCTCTATTCTCGATACAAGTCTGTTAGAGGAGGTTGAGTAGAACGAAAACCCCGTGGATTCGAATGTTGAATCTTCGTAAGAAGCATCTAATTTAATCTTTTTAACACCTAGGGTTTAGGATTTGATTCGTTAGACTTAATCTAAACTAAGCAAAATTGAAAGAAAAGGTACGAGGATAGGGATTCATGGCGATGAGACGAGGCGAAGGCCATAGGTGTTGGTGCTTTCTGGGTTCAAACCACCGTAGGCGTCGTCAGCATGGTGGTTGAGATATTTGGAAGAACGAAGTAATTGAGAGTGAAAGAGTAAGTTGCTGGGTAAAAGTTATGTCATGGTCATTTTGTTCAACTTGCAAAGTTGTATGGTTGTGGTTTGGGTCGGGTAAGTGTAGGAAGTCGACCCAATGTGTTTATTTGCCATGCTGTTTTTTTTTTGGTGAAGAGGAATGGGCCGTATGCTAGGCCCATGTCCTTCTTATCTCTTTTAAAATATAAAAACAACAATTCTTTCTAACACACCCATCTCTAATTCTTGTTTGCTTTTTTTTCTTTTAATTAATTTTGATATTAGATTAAGTTTTGTATTAAGTTTTGGTTTAAATTTTAATACTAATATTAGTTTAGGTATTAGGTTTTAAGGATTAATTAAAATAGTGAATATTGGTTTTTACATTGTAATATGTATCTCGATAATAATTGGCGATCAATCGTTGGTTTAAAATCGGGTTTAAATCTTAAAAAGGGTGTTGGTTGTTTTCTAAGTAAACTTAGATTGAATTTTATTTTCTTAATAAGTTTTAATTTATTAAGTTTTACTTTTGTAGTTAATTCCTAACTAGAATATTAATTTGTCACTTAGTTAAAGTTTGAGCAAAAGTTTTTAGCAGACTTATCATCAAGTTCGTGATGTCATTAGAACCATGTTTGGTTATATTTGCATGTTCCCTTAGGATGTTAACTTAGACAACCTACAATCAGATTCCCTTTTCTGTTCACATCTAGATCTTTTCTCAATCATTCCAAAGGAAAGGATCGATTCCATTGACTACCATGTCACAGCTTAGACTAAACTTTAGGTCCTTAGCCCTTTTATCCTAGCCTTAGGATTAGAGTCGCCGTACTTTATGCAAGTGTCCTTCCATGGACATTCCCTTCCCGTTAACCCCTAGGTCTTTACCTTAGCATTTCCCTTAGCAAGCAAACAATAATATAACACAAATACTAACATGAGGTTCCTATAGAGTACTACAGATGCTTAGGATGTTAACACCTTCCCTAGGTATAACCAACTCCCGAACCTTAGATCTCTTATTAGGGTTTTCTTTGATATTTACCATTTCCTTTGGATAAATCAAAGCTCGGTGGTGAATTTCAAAGATTTGTGATTCAAGTTAATCAATAGCTTGATATCCGATTCTCGCCGCAACAGAAATGGCGACTTCACTGGGGACTAACTTAAGAGGGTTACCCTTAACTTGCTTATTTGTGTTATTTATATGCTTGCTTATCTGTATATATTGATATATCTGTTCTGCTTGGGTTGTTACATTGTGTGGTAAAATAAGTCCTAACCCGGACTTGAGTGCACACTTATGATAGGATTGTGGTATAATCAATAGTTGACTGTTGGGAGTAGTCCTAACATGATTAACATATGATATAACCACGCTCAGTCGAGGCCCCATTGGGATTACTGATGCATACGAGTAGTCATATTGACATTACTTTTTCCGACCTGGGAGTCCATGACACTGAGGCCCTTTAGTATCCCTTCACCCCTCTAACCCTTTTAGGACGTAGTGTGTAACACCCCCAATCTATACCCCCAATTAAATAAAGCGATAACAATTAATCAGAGTATAATGAAATATTCACGGCATAGACGGAGGCGTCACATCAATTAAAACAAAATACACATAAACCTGCTCATAAAGATATGCAACAATCAGGTAGTAATACAAACAGAGGAAAAGCGGAAAATCTGTACTGAAATCCCATATATATATATATATATATATATATATATATATATATATATATATATATATAAGTTTGTCTGTCATATACAATCATACATGTACAATCGAAAAGATATATTTATCCATATACACACAAATCACAAACGATCTCCCCGACTACCCGGTGCTACATATCAGAGCCGACCGACAAAAGAATGAAGACCTAAGCTTCACAAAAAGACCTTCAGCAATCTAATCTGCAATGCCTCATAGAGCATTAAAACAGCAGAAGGGTGAGAAACACAATCATAGTATAATTGCATACAATTATATAATAACATAAAAATACACATGTAAAATATTCTCACCACAACTTACACCAGAATTCAAGTACAAAACAACACAATGCATATCTCATATATCCATCACCAATGCATATCAATCATGCACAATACAATTATCACCAACACATAATATATATATATCTCAACTCATCAATTCCAATCACAATTCCACACAAAATCAATCCATTCATGATTTATGCAAATGCACAGAAACCGACACAACGACTCTATGCAATGCAATGCGGTACCATACATCCATCCATCATCTCAACACTAGTTCACTCAGGAACTATTGGAACCATCGCTTGTTACTTAGTGTAACTCCCCGTCGGGCAAACGATGTTTCTCGTCGCTTTCGGTCCTCTTGGTATAAGGCGCACGACGTTTATGGATCGCTTTCAGTCCTCTTTGTATAAGGCGCACAATCCGATCGTTTTCGGCCCTCTTTGTATAAGGCTCACGATCGTCTATAATCATCGCTTTCAATCCTATTTGTATAAGGCGCACGATGTTATAGCAGATTCCCTCTGGAATCATTTCGTCGCTCACACCCACTAGGGCACACGACATCACAAGAATGCATATCATGATGCTTGGCATACAATGACTCATGACATTCAAATGCACACATATGTGCAATCATTTCAATCAACAATAATCATGCTTTGCACTCAAGCCCAAAACAATGCATTTAATTACCATAAGGCCACAAACCCTCATCACAACATTTAAACACATGCATTCACCTCATATAATTAGCACACAAGTCATACAACATATATCACCAGCACATTGCATGATAACACATCAATTACGCACAATTAAAACGGTAAAAGTTGACAAAACGACACATTTCCAAATTCCTGACTTAATTAAATCGGTCAACAATCTCAAAACCATCATCATAAGAAAGTACAGTTCAATAGCTATTCAACGATACCAAGAATGTTAAAAACGGATAATCGAAACACAAGTTACGGACTGAACAAGAAAAGTAATCGCGAAAAACACAATTCTGCAATCTTCCTGGCCATACGCGTATTGCTCTGAGTCATACGCGTATTGCCCAGCTCCCTCGCCCATTCCATACGCGTATTGCCCAAAGTGATACGCGTATGGGCAGAGACCAATTTTCCCCAAAATTCCCACTAAAAAATCCAATACGCGTATTGCCTTACTTCATACGCGTATTGCCCAAAACCTTACGCGTACCATTACGCAAATGGGCAGATGGCCGAGAAAATGAAACTCCATACGCGTATTTCCCTCAATCTTTCAATGCCATACGCGTATTGCCTTAACCAATACGCATATTGCCTTGAGTGATACGCGTATGGGCAGTGGAAAAACTAGAAATTTTCTACATAATTTTTCTGCAAAATTCAACCAAAAATCACTCCCAATCTCACCTAAACACCAGAAAATTACCAATTGAATGCCTAACAACATGTATCTATCATGTATCAATAATAAGGAACACTAAAACATGATTTCAGACATAAATTATACCAATTTCTAACAATTCCAACATATTATGGTTTTTACTCTATATTTCAATTTCAATCCAATATCAACCAAAAACATACATACATAATCATACACAAGTATAAGATAATCGAGTTTCGCACCCTTACCCGATTTAATCGTGTTCTTAATAGTCGGTTGAATCGATTTCTTCTTTTTCAAGTTTTCTCTCTTTTTCTTCTCTTCTTTTCCTTCTTTCTCTTTTTCTTCTTCTCTTTTTCTTTCCTTACTATTTTTCTCTCTTTTCTTTCTATTTTCTAACTTAAGGAAAATAAAGCAAAATGACCAAATTACCCCTACACTCAAATATCTCGCAAACGCTCCCAAAACGCGATAAAACATAACAACAATGAAAAATAATATATTTTCGAATAAAAGTCAAAAATAAAATAATATAATAATAAAATAATCAAACCGACTCGATTAAATAAAACTAACCAAAATTGGGGCGTTACATAGTGCAGTGATTATCCAGGGTGTAGACTTGTGATGGTTGTCATGCGATACTACACTCAGACGAGTTTATCTTGAGAATATTATTAGCCCGCATGAGTAGTCGTGCAAGCCGATAATATTCGAAAGATTTATCGATGACTCTAGGAACCTCTTAGAACCTTGTTCTGCAGATATAAGAACCCTTAGTACACACCTTTTGGGATGGGTAGACCATGTCTCCATGCTCGTGATTTTCAAACCTAGGCCCTTGTTTGTTTGCCTATGTATATGTGTATATCTGTGCATACATTCATCCATACATTCATGCATTCATGCATAACTCTTTGGCTTCAAGGAATTCAGATGTTCATTTCTTTGCAAAAATCAATAAAGATCATGGATTATAAAATGAAACTTTTTCAGTTTTGCTAAAATGTTTGCAACCTGCTTTTGAGTTCCTTGAAATCATTGCATTGCATTCATGTCATTGCATGTGCATTTACCTTTCACATTTTGCTCATTCTGTTGTCTCGTCTTCAGTTCGTTCATCCTGAATCCTCTGCGCCCATACAACACTAGAGCTCAAGCTCGTAGAAGGATGGTGGAACATAGTCAAGAGCTTGATCGTGTCAACAATGAATTATAAGACCTACGGGGGGACGTAGGGAAAATCATGGAGATTCTACAAGTTATACGCGCGAAGATGGTTACTCAGTCCACTGTTGTTTCTGAGATTGTCAATACAGTTGTGGATCCTTAGCCATCAATTATTACTACAGCAAATGTACCTCCATACGGTCTTCCACCAGGTTTTGTGCCTGCACCTGCTACAATTCCAATTGTTCAACAAGTCCAACAAGTTGTTCCTTTGGTTACTGAAGCTCCTAAGGTGATTCCAACTTTTGCACCAGCTGCCATGTATATCCGTGTGCAACCATACTTCAATGAACATCAACCAGTATGTGATGTCCTTGACATGCCATAAGATGGGATGAACGTCATGAGAAACTCAGAGAAAATGTGGAAATTATTGATAAAAGGTTAAGGGCGATGGAAGGAGATCAAGTCTTTGGTGCTGCTTCCATAGAAGTGTGTCTTGTATTTGGTCTAGTTATCCCTCCAAAGTTCAAAACTCCTAGCTTTGATCACTATGAAGAAGCTACATGCCCAAAGATCCATCTGATCATGTACTATCGAAAAATGTCCGCTCATGTTGATAATGATAAGTTGATGATTCACTGTTTCCAAGACAGCTTGAAGGGTGCTTCGTCGAAGTGGTATTTAAGTCTGGATCAGTCTCACATTAAGAGTTTCCAAGACCTATCAGATGCTTTTATCAAGCATTATAAATACAACATAGACTTGGCTCCTGACCAAAGGCAACTGCTAATGTCCGAGAAGAATTCTGAGACGTTTAAGGAATACGCTCAGAATAAATTAGCCCTGGAAACACCCACAGAACTATGCTCAACAACAAGGTCACCCTGTCCAGTTTGCTCAACAACCGTATGTGGCTACTATTACACCCGCTTTTAATTAACAAGTTCCTGCATATTAGCCTGTGCAACCGGCTCCTGCTTATCAACCAGTTGTTGGATAACTATCTCCTGTCTATCAACCGCCTCCTATTTATCAGTGTCGCATCTGCGAAAATCAATCGGCAGAAAAGACAGAAGAGTCGCCACCGAACATTATTTATCCCGACGCAGGGAAAAGAGACGATCGAAGAAAACCTCAACAAAGGGAAAGACATGGTCTTCACAACCATAGCCTTGGTTCGGGATTCGGTTACGCGAGAGGAAGGTATTAGCACCCCCTCACGTCTATCGTACTCGATGGGATCCACGATTGTTGTTCTGATCAAAGGTGTTCTGGACTGGACCAATGGCTAGAATTGGCCCAATCCGCTTCCACTCCAGAGCGGTCCAAATTGCCTAAGCCCAATCCACAGAGGGGCAAGGAACGCAACGTCCCTCCCCGGCTCTGATGCCCGTTATGCACGGCTTCCCCGCTGCCCGAACATCGTTGGGAAGGTGCCTGCAACTGCGTCTATGCCCGACATAATGGCTAGTTCATGGCACCCTGCCCGACATAACGGCTAGTTTGGGCAGTTGCCTATTCTTTGGGAAAAACGGCTAGTTCGCCCCGAAAATAGGACCGTTGGCCACGCGCTGGGGGCTCTATATAAACCCTCTCACTTGAGAGGGTCAGGTATCACATTTTTCGCCCTAAGAATACACTTTGTACTTGCCCCTTTCTCTCTGACCCTTTCTTACTTGAGCGTCGGAGTACCTTGCAAGTACATCCCCTCCTCTCCTCATTCTCAAGCCGAGCACATTGCACGCCTAGCGACCAGCAATCATCCGAGCATCTCACCTTCTGATGACTAGCTTACGTGGACCAGTTCGAATACTTCGGATCAGTGGCGCCGTCTGTGGGAACTCCTTGTTCTCCCCTTCTTTCTTTCCTCCTCGAAAACTAAAAGATCAAAACATACTCTCTTTGATCCACCCACACATGGCCGCTCAGAATTCCTCGAAAGGTGCTGACGCTACAGTTCTTGTCCCCGTCAACAAGATGGACGCCGACGGCAGTTCGTTGCTACTTTCTAATCCCCGTTTCCTTTGAGACGGGGCCACTGCGTCTCCAACTCCTCCTCCCACCGAGCAAGGAGGAAAACAGTCACCGTTGGGGGAACGACCAATTCCTGGCCCCCCCAGCGCTGATCTGGCCGTTGCAGCCCTTCTGGATGCTGTCAACCGCACAAACCTCCTTATCTTGTAGCAAGGAGAAAGGATAGGAGCTCTCGAAGAAGCAGCTCTTCCAAGATCCTCTCCTCCCAAGAGGAAACACCAAAAATCAAGAAGCCATCCACCTAGGTGCCGGGAAGACCGTATAACGAGGCGTGAGCCTGAACCACAACACGTTCGCAAGCGCGACCAGATCTCCCAGCGGGGTCAGTCGTCACCAAGACACAAGAGAACGAGGCAAGACGGGCACTCTCCACCGGTCATACCTCGCGACCGGCCACGATCACCCTCACCTCGCAGAGACCGCCGCCGCAAACGCAGACAATGCTCACCATCGACTTCAAGTTCGGACAGCGACGACGAGCCTCGTGGCCCATTGTCCCGCAGGATCCTGGCCACCCGCCTCCCTAAAGGACTAGAGAAGCCTCCGTCTCTAGGGACTTATGATGGAACCACGGACCCAGACGTGCACATAGAAAACATAGATGCTCTTCTGGACTACAGAGGGGTACGAGGAGCTATCAAATGCCGCATGTTTCCAACCACGCTCCGGAAGGGAGCAATGACCTGGTACAAACAGCTGCTAGAGGAATCCATCACATCCTGGAGGCAGCTCAGGAGGATTTTCTCCCGACACTTTACCGCATCACGACGCCATCCAAAGACTGAGGCGTCCCTTGGAGCTGTCGTACAGGGAAGAGATGAACCTCTTCGGGACTACATTGAGCGGTTCAACAAGGAGGCCGTCCAAGTGCCAACGACCGACGAGATGAAGAAATTCCTGCTCGAGCAAGGATTACGTCCCAGCTCGGACTTCGCGAAAGCCATCGGCCTCGATCCGCCGAGGAATCTTAACGCCCTCCTCCACCAAGCCCAGTCGCATATACAGTACGAGGAGAAGGTCGCTGCCCATTCTGTCCGGGCCTCCCGTCACCAAGAAGGTGCCCGGTCATCCAGAGCTGAAGAACCCTCAACATCCCGTCGAGGAGACAAAAGACGCGACGATAGGCCTCGCGAGGTGCGCGAACAGAAGGGACCTTCTGGGCGGTTCCATGACTATACCCCCCTCACTACCTCGAGGGAGAAAACCTTGTCCGAATGTGCCAACTCAGAGTTCAAGCAGGCGGGAGTCCGTTTCCCCAAACAACTGCCGACCAGGCCGGGTGTAGATAAATCCAAGTATTGCCGCTTCCACAAAAGCCACGGCCATACGACGGAGGAATGCATCCACCTCAGAGATGCCATAGAGATCCTCATTTGCGACGGCCACCTGAAGCAGTTCGCGAAGAAGAAAGAAGCTCCCCAGCAAGAAACCCAGGAGAGCAAGAAGACAGCAGAAGAGACTCCGCCCTCCGAGGACACCAACGTACAGATCGCCATGTCCATAACTCGGCCAGAAGACTTCTGTATCCCTGATAGCCTACCCGCCTACACGTTCCTCGGATCTTACAGCCCGTGGGAGGCCTTCCCGTCGGCCATGGTCATCTCCGGTGGCGGATTCAACAAAATCACGGTCGGTTCAGTCAAAAGGAAATTCGATCAACTGATCAGCAAAAGCTCCAACGAAGTCACCACGCTGGATACCACTCACAAAGGATCATCTCCCATTTCCTTCTACAAGGAGGAGTTCCTCGGTGGGTCACCGAACTCAAGCATCCCGCTTCTCATCCGGGCAAGGATGGCGAACTTCGACGTTCGTAGGATACTCGTGGACCAGGGCAGCTCAGTTGATATAATGTACAACCACATGTTCGAGACACTGCAGCTGGACGACTCTCACCTTACTCCATACGTTGGATCCGATCTGCAGGGATTCAACGGAGCAGTGACAAGGCCCCGAGGTTACGTAGAGCTCATCGTGACCTTCGGTTCAGGAAAGGCAACCCGAGCAATCAAAGCACAGTTTCTGGTAATTGACAGCCCGTCACTATATCAGTGCATTTTTGGAAGGCCAACCCTGGCAGAGTTGATTGCAGTGCCTTCCACCGTACATCTCAAGATGAAGTACTACACTTCTGAAGGGATGGTCGCCACCCTCCACGGCGACATCGAAGCTGCCCGTCGATTCTTTGAAGTAGCATCAAAAGGACTGAGCACCATCTCAGCGAGGCCAATGACATCTGGTCGTCTTCCTCTGCCCAGCAGCTCTGAGTAGCCAAAGCCACTCCCCCAGGTCGAATCCATCGATTTGGACAGCCGTTTCAGCGAGGAGGATCACGCCAAAGACCTGACGACTTCGGGCAGCCAGTCCAACAACAGCGGCCATCTCCTACGCCCCATCCCAGATGGCAACTTCGAGATCATTCCGTTCGGAGAAGACCCCCAGCGGGGAGTGAAGATCGGAGCAGACCTCCCAGACCTGGCCAAGAGACAACTAAAAGTGTGCCTCCGGGAGAACGCAGACTTGTTCGCATGGAGTGCAGCTGAAATGCCAGGATTGGACCCCTCCGTCGCCTGCCACCAGCTTACAATTGATCCGGTCGTCAAAGCCGTTGCCCAGCGCAAAAGGAAACAGTCCCCGGAGAAGATGGAAGCCGCGGAGAAAGCTGTTAAAGACCTTCTAGAAGCTAGGTTTATTTCTGAGGCCAAATACACTACATGGCTCTCAAATGTTGTACTTGTAAGAAAAAATAATGGCAAATGGAGAATGTGCGTTGATTATACCGATGTTAATAAGGCATGTCCGAAGGACGCCTACCCCCTCCCCAATATAGATAAGCTCGTAGATAACTCCGCAGGTTTTAAACTTGTATCGTTCCTCGACGCCTACTCGGGCTATAACCAAATCCCAATGGCCGCGAGCGATAAAACTTACACGGCCTTCATGACCGAATCGGGCAACTATTACTACAACGTAATGCCCTTCGGACTGAAGAACGCCGGCGCTACGTACCAACGAATGATGAACAAAGTCTTCCAAGAACAAATAGGCGACATGCTCGAGGTATACATGGACGACATGATCGTCAAGTCCCACGAGGAGCTAGACCACGTCGCCCACCTTCGCCAAATTTTTGAGCAAGCGAGAAAATATCAAATGCGTTTTAACCCAGAGAAGTGCACGTTCGGCGTACGGGCAGGTAAATTCCTTGGTTTCTACTTGACGGAACGAGGAATAGAAGCTAACCCCGACAAATGTCGGGAATTCTCTGAGTTCCCAACGCCCACGTCTAAGAAGAACATCCAGTCCCTCAACGAGGTACTCACCTTGTTGTCCGGCTTCGTCGCAAAATTCGCCCAACACGCCCTTCCTTTCTTCAAGCTCTTGAGAAAAGAAGCCGCGTTTGAATGGACTGAAGAATGCGAGGCATCCCTCCTTCACTTAAAGCAAGCCCTGTCGAAACCGCCCGTGTTATCGCCACCAGATACCGGGGAAGTTTTGTTCCTATACCTCGCCGTCACTGCCGAGGCCGTGAGCGCCGTTCTCATTCGCGAAAATCCTGCCGGGAAAAAACCAGTATACTTCACGAGCAAAGCGTTGCAAGACGCGGAGTTGCGATATCAACAGATAGAAAAGGTAGCATTGGCCCTCGTCAATGCTGCCAGACGACTGAGACACTATTTCTTGGCCCATACGATCGTAGTGAGGACGGATCAACACATCAAGCAATTGCTGGGCCGGCCAGACATGGCCGGTCGAATGCTCAAGTGGTCGTTGGAGCTGTCCGAATTTGACGTCCGGTATGAAAGCAGAAAATCTCTCAAAGCACAAGCCCTGGCTGATTTCGTGGCGGAAGTAACCTTCTCAGACTCCTTGCCCCACATAGCAAACAGATGGACCATCTACGTGGACAGAGCATCCAGCTCGAGCGGCAGCGGGGCAAGAGTAATTCTTGAAAACAACGAAGGGACCATAGTAGAGGCGTCTCTCACTTTGTCCTTCCCCACGACGAACAACCAGCCTGAGTATGAGGCCATCCTCGATGGGTTGCGCCTAGCCGAAGACCTAGGGGCAGAAGAAATCATCATCTGCACAGACTCTCAGCTCGTAGCCCACCAGATCTCCGGGGAGTATCAGGCCAAAAACGACAGTCTATCTGAATACCTCTCCCTAGTCAAGGAAAAGATGTCGAGGTTCAGGACGGTAGCAGTAAGACATGTTCCCCGCGAACACAACGTGCGAGCAGACGTCCTGTCCAAACTAGCGAGCACCAAGAGGAAAGGCGGAAACAAGTCAGTCATCCAAGAGATACTTCCCCGGTCCAGCATCGATAAGGGGTCCTCGACCCTACACGTGCACGCGGTCGAAGACAGCAACTAGTGGATGACGCCCGTGTACAACTACCTCACCAGGGACGAACTTCCGGATGACCCCAAGGAGGCCAGCACCATCAGACGAAGTGCTTGCTCGTACGTCATCCTCGAAAATAAACTTTACTGAAGGGGCTTCTCCATCCCACTACTAAAGTGCATAGAGGAGGAGATTGTCCCCCACGTATTACGAGAAATCCACAAAGGCATTAATGCCCAGCACCTGGGAGGAAGGTCCCTTGCCCGCAAGGCGCTCCGGGCAGGATATTAATGGCCAACTATGCAGTAAGACGCCAAGGAGCATGTGAAGAAATGCAACAAATGCCAACGGCACGGGGATATGCACCTAGCTCCACCTAACGAACTGAAAAGCTTATATCCCCGTGGCCATTCGCCTAGTGGGGCCTAGACATCCTAGGACCCTTCGTGACAGGGTCCAACCAAAACAAATACCTGATATTGGGCGTAGATTATTTCACAAAATGGATAGAAGCAGAAGCCTTAGCGAAGATAACAACACTTAACATCCTACGCTTCTACAAGCAGAATATCCTTGCCCGTTTTGGGATTCCCCAAGCAATCGTCACGGACAATGGAACACAATTCACGGACAAGAAGTTCCAAGACTTTGTCGCCCATCTCGGAACTAAGCAACACTTCGCTTTGGTAGAGCACCCCCAGACCAACGGGCAGGCGGAAGCGGCCAACCGCGACATCCTTCGTTGCCTCAAACGAAGGCTGGATGAAACAAAGAAAGCCTGGGTCGAGGAGCTCCACAACATTTTATGGGCATATCGCACTACTCCCCAGTCCACCACCGGGGAAACGCCTTTCCGCTTAGCATATGGCATGGAGGTTGTTTTACCCAGAAGGACCGAATCACCTCTAGACGAGGAAATGAATAACGAAGCAATGAAAGAAGAGCTCGACCTCGTCGAGGAAATCTGGACAGAAGCAGCCCTCCGCGAAGCGTCCCTTAAGCAAAAAATAGCAATCAGGCACAACGCTAAAGTCCTATGATGAGAGTTCGAGGTGGGCAGCCTTGTCCTGCGAAGAAACCACAAGGACTCTCGCGAAGGCAAACTAGCGGCCAACTGGGAAGGGCCATACAGAGTCCGTGCCAAAACGGGAAATGGTGCATGCTTCCTCGAAAACCTTAACGGGGAGGCACTCCCCCGACTATGGAACGCTGAGAAACTTAAGCAATATTACAGCTAGAGTAACCATAAGCTTCCTCGCATCAAGAGACCACCTAGCGGTCATCATGCTCGTCCAGGTACAAACAACGCATGCACACGAAGTAGAATCCCGCTCAAATAAACGAGCCGGAACTCTGCTCGTCGGCGGCCCTCGATCGAGCACCGCCTTCGCCCAAGTACCATGATTGACAGAACCCCAGCTCACGATGGGACGTTTACGCCGCGACCTCAGGCCTCAATCGCGACCTGAGATCCGCAACCTCGCCAGGGACTTCCCCGACTATTCGACCAGTTCCCCGCACTGGCGAATTCACGCACAGCGAGCTATCTTTCAAAAGAAGGCTCCATTAATAGACACACCCTCTGACGGGCAGTCATACATACACAACTAAGGTAAAGTACAACAATAATGTAAAGTACAATAAAAATTGTATAAATGAGCCGAGCATTAAATAAAAAGGCCACAAAGGCCAAAAGACTGTGCGTATTACATAAAAAAAAAGGGCCATGCCCCCCCCCCCCAAAACCAAATAAATTACAAATTAATCAACAGCACGCAGGCCGGACAAAACACAACAACATCAAAACAACCTGAATCCTCATCCTTCCACATGCTCAGTCGCCTCGGGCTCGGGCTCCTGGTCCTCCATTGGCTGATCTTCGGTCTGAGCTTCGGGGGTGTCGAGAACCAGGCCCGCGGGCAAGACAATACGATCATCCTCCACTCGGGCAAGGTAGTGGATACCATCGGTCGAAATGTCGAGCCCAGGGTTCACCACCCGCAACTGGGCCACGACACTTTCAAAAGACTCTGATGCCACAGCAATGCCATCCTCCTCGGCCTGCAGTATGCTGGCGACCAGCTCAGCCCTAGTTTTCAACACTTTTATCTCGTCTAGTTCATCAGCACCCGGGGCACTGGCCGCCATTAGCTCCTTGTTCAAATCCTCTGCAGCCTTCTTCTCCGCCTTCGGCCTGGTTACCTCCTCTTTCAGCTTGGCCATCTCCTCCTCGGCCTTCCTCCTAGCCTCACGAGCACCCTTGACTTCTCCCTTTAGGGATGCCACGGAGGCCCGGGCAGTAGTGAGTTCAGCCTCGAGCACAGAGTCCCCTTCCGCATAAACGGCCGCCATTTCCAGCATCCTCACCATGGCAGAAGCATCCTGGGCCACCATCGCCCTCTTGCTCGCTCGGTCCATGCTTCCGAGGTTGAGTGACTCTGCCCGCAGAACGACCAAAGTGTTGCCCTCAAAGAACCTCCGGTCAAGGACACACGGAGGAAGCTCAAACTTCCCTTTCTCGGGCGCCCGAGTCAGGTCCACAGCGTCCGGCGACCTTTGCCGCTTCACTCGCCCATCCAGAGCCAATGGAGAGTCCTGGGGAGCTGGAGTAGGAGAAGTCGAGGTCCCCACCGCAGCTTGAGCAAGAGGAAGAGCACGAGCACCACCAACAGGACGGGCCTTGGGAGGAGCCGCCCCAGCCTTGCCCCTCGCCATGGCGTTCCTCACCACACGATCACGAGCCTGAGGCATCTCACCTGCACAAATGAAACGAACACGTTAGCAATGGGGAAGAAAAAGAAATAACAAATAAAGTCTAAGTAACTAAGACTACCGAGCAACTTCTCGACATCCGTGGGAGTCTTGCACTCCAGCAGAGCCTTCACATTGATAAACCTGCGCTCAACTCTCTGGCTCCCGTCATCCTCGTAGATAGGGGCACCCTTGCTCGTCAAGCAGCTCGCAAGATCGAAGGAGTTGACCCACTTCACCAGCGTCTCGTAGGACACAACATCCTGCCCGCGTAACGCGCTCGGCTCAAAGACGTAGGCGCTGGGCTTGTTTGAGAAGTGGTCGGGTGTCCAGTGGATCGGGAACTTGTACACTCTCTCCTCGATATATTTCCCCTCCTCGGTAAGCAGCTCATCTCCGTTCTCATCATACTCTACCTCCCAGACATACACGCTGTCCTGAGCAGCTACGGACAAAGGCTCGACGATGTAGTACCGTCCCTTGAACGTTCGGATGGACTCCGAGAACGGCTTAAACAACTTTCTGGGCTGCTTCAAAGAGACCCATCCATACCTCTTCCCCGCCAGCTACCGCTGTAGGTTGAAAACAGCAAAGAATAAAGAAAGAGTGGTCCCCAGAGCAAGGTGCTCGCACACCAACTCAAAAGCCCGTATGAAGGCCAACGAATTGGGGTGGAGCTGAGAATGAGCCAACTTCAGGTGCTCAAACACCGACCGCTGGAAGTCAGTAAAGGGCAACCTCAGCCCCAATTCCTTGAAGGCATATTCGTACATGGCGAAGCAGTCCCCGAAGTTCGAGCAGATCCGCTCGTCCGAATTAGGCATAAGCACTCTCCATTCACCCGCTGGCCCCACCTCGGTAAAAGCGTCCGCCGCAGACCTGGCAAACGTGGAAATATGGTGGGAAGGTTCGGCCACCTCCCACTCTTCCGGACAGAACACATTAACATCCTCTTCCATCGCGTCCTCCTCCACGACCTCCAAATCCTTTCCCTCCTCAGCATCGCTCGTTTCCCCCTCGACCTCGCTCGAGGAATTCGAAGTCAACGAGCTCGAGGACGCAGAGCTCGAGGTAGTCGCACTACTGCTCTCCTCGGACATAGTCTCCTCCTCGGATGTAACGGGGATAACTTCCCTCTCTGGCTCCATCGCCCCTACGATCACCTGAAAAAGCAGAGAAAGACAATGAATTCGACAGGAAATCAAATCCACCCTTCCACCGCTAAGTCAAGTGAAAGGGCGCGCAGAAGGCTAAGGACAACGTCCCCGACCTAAGCCCTAACATCAAACGAAGAAAGAAAAAACCTCCCCGCGAGGAGATGACCGAGAGATACCATCTTCCTACGAGGAACCTCCCCGCGCTCGTGCCCAAATTTCGTTTGAAGTTCCACCGGAATCTGGAAACGTTCCACCGGAAAGTTCACCAGTCCACCAGAAGATGGTAAGACGCGGTGGTCACGACTCGCAACCATGGCGTGGACCACCACGTTCACCGAACGCGCTACCCACTCCGACGAGATGCTTGGTACAGTGAATGGACAGAACCGCCGCCCACCACCAACACTCACCGGAAATCTACCTACCTTGTCACCTAAAACTAACCCTAGCCGCATGCAATCTACCATTGACAATGAGAGGAAGTAAAACAAGCTGGAAACCAGAAAACTTACTTGTTTTGAGTAGAAGAGAAAGGCTGCTCGAAACTTGCCACTGTGGTCGGTTGCTCTGAAAACGGCGACGGGCAGGAACGCTGATGACGACGAAGAAAAATCAGAAGGGAAAAAGTGCAAAATGGGACAACCTCCCCCCTTTTATACTGAGGGGCACGTGCGCACACGCGCCCGTAGGTAATAATGACTGCCCACTAGCCATAATTACCTATTAACTGCTACGCAGGGCTCGATGCACACGTGGCAGCCCAACGTTTCCCATTCTGTCTGACGATTTATCTTCCTGAATACTGGACAACAGGGTCACGACCATAAACATTTCGAACACAGAGGGCCACGGGCACATCGAGACAATCTTCCTAGTCTCCTTACGACGACTCTACGTAACTCCCCCGGGCAACGAGCAGTCCTTAAGTCATCACTCCCGTGCTCGGGAGCAACGACTTGGGGGGCTCCTGTTCTGGACTGGACCAATGGCTAGAATTGGCCCAATCCGCTTCCACTCCAGAGCGGCCCAAATTGCCTAAGCCTAATCCACAGAGGGGCAAAAGTGACATTTCTGCCCCTCAAACCGGGCAAGAAACGCAACGTCCCTCCCCGGCTCTGATGCCCGTTATGCACGGCTTCCCCGCTGCCCGAACATCGTTGGGCAGGTGCCCGCAACTGCGTCTATGCCCGACATAACTGCTAGTTCATGGCACCTTGCCCGACATAACGGCTAGTTTGGGCAGTTGCCTATTCTTTGGGAAAAACGGCTAGTTCGCCCCGAAAATAGGACCGTTGGCCACGCGCTGGGGGCTCTATATAAACCTTCTCACTTGAGAGGATCAGGTATCACATTTTTTGCCCTAAGAATACACTTTGTACTTGCCCCTTTCTCTCTGACCCTTTCTTACTTGAGCGTCGGAGTACCTTGCAGGTACACCCCCTCCTCTCCTCATTCTCAAGCCGAGCACGTTGCACGCCTAGTGACCAGCAATCATCCGAGCATCTCACCTTCTGACGACCAGCTTACGTGGACCAGTTCGAATACTTCGGATCAAAAGGGTATAGGTATTTGAAGCTCAACTGCTAACTAAAAAGAACGAGAAACAGATAAATGGGGAAAGAAAAGAAAGGTGACTCAATAGGTTATCGCCGTCCTAGGCCTACGTATTCCCTCAGGAGTGGGAAAATTAGAGTCAACGTAGTTCGGAGGACTACGGGATTGATGGAGGAAGGTTGCTCGCTAAACATCACCGTCTTGTGCCTACGTATCCTCAATCGGATGAGAGAGAGGAAATCAGAGCAGTTGTAGTTCAACCTACGGGTCGGTTTTGATTGTTTGGTGAAAGAGTCTCGATCGTACTAGGGCAAGAGAAAGGTTCGATTAATTGGTTGGTTAACGTCTCGATCGCACGCCTCAATCGGACGGGAGAGAGGAATCAGAGCATCCGTAGTTCACCCGACTACGGGAAAACTGGAACGGTCTCGATCGTACGAGTACGGGAGAAAAGAGAAAGGAAGGACACACGAAAGGTCTAAGGGAAACTCGGTCCTACGCATTATCATGCACTGATGGCCCTAAGGTCAGGATCAGGAAGGATGCCTATCTAATGTTGTCATGCATGGATTTAAAGCCTAATGTCTCTCTTACCTCCAACTTAATCAGAAATTAAGTGGAGCTAGGAATCCTAAGGGATCATGTGAACAACCACAAGTAAACACAAGACAAATCAATCACAAAATAAACGATGTCGTGATCTCATCCAAGAAACAAAACTGAGTGACTCCTCATCCTCAACTAAAAGCAAATGCAACAAAAATGGACGATGTCGTGATCTTAATTATGAGGAAGTTGAGTGACTCTTCGTCAACCACAAGATGAAAACGATGTCGTGATCTCAACTATAAGGAAGTTGAGTGACTTTTCGTCCATCACAAAGTAAGACAAACAAGGAAGCAAACAACATCAGAGTATCAATGAATCGGCATCCAAGCCAAGTACACAGCTAGAAGTGAAAACCCCTCAATCAACAACAAGTAGTAAGCGGAAATGCTAAATCCTAAGCAAGCTTCATACAAGTGTGGAAGTGGTACCTAACGAAGAAGGTTTGTTGCCTCTTCACAGCGCGCGAAAGCTCAAGCCTCGAATCTATCAGGCACTTCCAACAAGTAAGCAAGTCCAGTAGTCAAGCATCTAACATCAAGTTCAAACAATGTCAGAATTTAACAAGCATCAAGTGTAATCAACTGTCATCAAAGGTAAACAACCAAGAGAGTCATAATTAATATCCAGAAATGGTCCAAACGATATCAGGGCTAAGCATAATCTGCATCAAGGAATCTCATCAGTCCAAACGACGTTATGAAAAATAGTCCATGCAAAATCAAGAGAAACAATCGAAAATCTAAACCAGGTTAGTTCCAATTCTAAAATTATAAACCAACATCTAATCAAAAACATGATTACTTATCTAAATCTAATTAGTCCAAATTCTAACCAAAATTAATCTACAATTAGTCAAATGCTAATCAATGTTAAAAGTCTAGGTTAATTTCTAATTCAAAAATCTAATTCTAATTCTAAAATTATAAACCAATATCTAATCAAAGTTAAAAGTCAATTACAAACAAGGTTAATTTCTAATAAAATCCAAAATCAATCCAAAATCAATTTCTAAAAGAAAAACTATTTCATAAATCCTAATTAAATTTAATTCTAAAAACAAATAAACTAAAAAGGAAAGAGGGTGCAGTAAGGAAAAGGGGGGTATGAGAAGCATTTCCATGGGGGAGGCTTGAAGTTAATGACCCAATGAATTCTGCTCAGCCAAGAGGGGGTCCGGTTGGTGTTGCGGTGGTGAGGAAAGAAAAGGACCTAATACGGGCCCAAGAACCGGTCCAGCTTAGGAGGTTAACCTAGACACTCCACTTCAAATCTCCATTCAGCCACATCTTCTTCCTTCCACCCTTCTTCTTCGCTTCATTTCCCTGCGCTGCCTAAATCCTCCCGTCTCGCAAATCGCTCCGTCGTTCCGTTTACGCGCCATAGCCTCACCGTAGCTCAACCTGTTTCCATCTCAAAATTGCCAACTTAACGAACAACGACGATCTCCGCCGTGCCGTGGCCTCACGTGGCGGCGGTGGAGAATGAACTTCCTACATCATTTCTACGCTTTCACCGGTTCCTGCGCGATGCTTCGCATTCTCAACTGAGCTACGTCTGGTTCTCTCAGCGTGATGGTGGTAACGATTCTTCTATTCGCTCTGCCGCAACCGTACGACCCGAAGCTTGAGGTAGGCCTCTTCAACTGTTCTTGAACTCAATCCATCTTCATCTTCTTCAATCTGGTACTACTTTCTTTGCGTGCGAATCGTAAATTCTCCTTGTTGAACAGTGATTTGTGTCGCAGGTTTGTGAATTGGTGAAGATATGATGATGATGAAGATGGTTGCAGTTTCTGCAGATTTTGAATTTGTTGAATCTTGTTGAGGTTATGAAGAAGGAGTTCAGAAGATTGTTGTGAGGTTGGATGCAGAATCGAAGAGGAATTTGCAAGTTTTGTAGATGATGAAGATTGAAGTTTATTGATGATGATGATGTGCGACGTTGTAGAACGGAGTTCCTGAAGATTGTGCGATTACGAAACTGGAGAATTGATGAAGAGGGAGATTTTCGGTTGGAATTCTGTTAGGAGTTTGTTGCAGATCATTGATTGAAACTGAGTTGTGAATTTGTTGCCAGGTTCAGAATTTTTTATTTGCAGAATCGTGTCTGAATTGGTGAAGATGATGCCGCAGAGTTTGAATGAAGATTGAAGATGATGAGTCGAGCAGAGAGAAGAATCGAGCGGGAGAGAGTTTGTGGATAGGTTTGGAGCTGGTTCTGTTAGAAAAAAATTTGAAATCTGTTAGAACTTGGTTTTTAGGGAGGGGTAAAATTCTTTTACGACTTAGAGAATGGTTTTCTCTTCCCAGCCCTTGTATTTTTAGTGAATTTCTGTTATGGATCTTTGAAAAGTTTGTTGAGGAATTTTGTTAGACCTTTTGATTGAGAGAAAGAATCTGTTAGCGTGAACTTCGTTGTGAACTTGTGAATTCATCCCCTTCTATTGCTGCCAGTTCATTGTTATATATTATTTTCTCAACACCTTGTACTTGTCTTCTACTGACATGAGCTTTTATGCTGCATTGAGTTATTCTGCTATCATTATTTTTTCCTACTAATTCCTGCTGTGTTATGAATTAATTTCTATTGTAAATGAGCTGCTGCGGAACCACTATGAATTTGGTTTTTTGCTGTTATGAATTGTTTTTTCTGAAATTCTTTGCTGCTAATTCCCGCGCCACTGTTATGTAGACTTCCTTTTTTGTGTTCGGTAAAACTCTTGAGTTTGGGGTTCTAAAAATGAAATGTTGTAATTAGTTTCTTTTTCATGCGTCATATGCATCATTAAAATTCCAGCCACAAAAATCCTTCCTGCACTACATACTAACTGTTGTGGCCTTGGTTTCAAATTGGATATTAAGGAGAATGGATATGAGAAATGGCTAATTGACTCCTGTTAAAACTGGATATTGGTTTATTGGTTTAAAGGAAATAGAAAAAGGTTAAAAATGAGTTTGAATGTGGTTTGAAAAGTAGTTTTAAAACAAATGGATACATTTGGATATGGTTTAATTAGATTGGACATTTACAACTTGGTCTAACATATGGGTTTAAAAATGGTTATGAATGGATATGACATGAATTTTACAATGGATATTAAAGGTGGATTTAAATTGGATTTATGTGGATATAACTAGATGGATTTGGAAATGGATAATTGGATATGAATTTGGTAAAGGGTCTAATGGTTTTAAGTTTGAATTTAAAATGGATATGGAGTAAAAGGTGATTTCTAAGTAAAGAAGAAAAAAAACGGTTTTAAAATGAATATGGATTAATGGTTAATGACTTGGGAAAAAATGGTTATTTGGTTATTGAAAACGGTTAATTGAATAAGGGTTTAAAATGACCGTGGGTTGAAAAGTGGTTTAAAATAAATGGAGAAGTTTGGGTATGGTTTAATGGACTTATATCTTGAATTCCAAGTAATCCCTATGGACCTTTCTCATATCCCGTAGGCTTATAGCACTTGACCAACCAAAATCCAAATCCAAATCAAACTTAAATACTTAATGAATCCCCCAACTTCAATTATCTTGCCTTAAAAGTGACAAGCACTAAGCAAATGAGAGGATCTTTGACCACAATATAAGTTCACAACTGGATCTCTTCCATGAATACCAAGATGCCTTTATGACCACTGATCTCAACACAAGAACAACCCCCTTGAAGAAACCTTGAGGATGAAGATAAGGCATAAAGTAGAAAGAAACATGATCAGCCAGAGGTCCTTGACATGAAAATCTATAATCTCATGATCTTCAACTGATAACAGTCCACAAGCTCAACCATGAATAAAACCCTAATCCTCCTTGAGATACACTGATAAATCTTGAAGAAGATGACTTGAACTGAGAAGGAGTCCAACCCTGATTCTCACCCAAGAAATCCTGACCCGATGCTTTTGATGAATCCTATGAATAGGAAAGCCTTAAAGTTTGATGAACCTATGAATAAGAATATATTCATAGTAACATGAATTCAAACCATTGCTTCAACTTGACTGAAGTAGGAACTGACCGAATCACCTCTGAATAGGGCAAACACCGATAACAAGAAAATCCTTCGATCTCATGTCTTAAAAGCTCATGCAAATGAATGATTATGAAGTATGACCTAATGGAAAATGCAAATGGAATGTGAAGCATAAGCCACTTACGGATGATATAAATAGGAGGGAAAATTTTGGGGTGTTACAATCAGCGTACCCAAGTTCCACCCAATTATCAACGAGCGCCCAACGCTCTTGCCTATCACCAACAGAAGGTTCAAGCACCTCGCCAGAATACTCCTAACAGAAGACAGTATAAGCCTGTTCCTCCTATTCCGATGACCTATACCGAGCTGTACCCTTCATTGGTGCAACGAGGTTTGATAACTACAAGGATTTTGGGTCCACCTTCTAATCCACTTCCACTTAATTATAATCCAAATGCTCATTGTTTGTTTCATGAAAGTGCAACTGGCCATGATCTAGAAGGTTCTTATGCTCTCGAGCACATTGTAAGAGAGTTAATAGAGAAGAAGATTCTATCTTTTGGCGATTCTCAGCCTAATGTTAAGAACAATCCTTTGCGCACCCATGGGTCTGTTAATGCTATTGATGAGGTATCTGACGAGAGTTTAATTCTTGATGTTTCCGAGAATAAAACTCCTCTCCGAGTCTTCCATTCAAAGTTGTTTACGTAGGTTTAGTGAATGTTTGCCATGCTGATTGTAAAGTTTGTGATGCCAGTATCAGAGGATGTTTGTTGGTTCAGAATGATATTCAAAATTAGATCAATGGTGGTTTTCTACAAGTAAGTAGCAAATTGAAGAAGGATGAAGTTGTTGTGATTGAGTCCATCTTCAACTTGCCAGAACCGGGTGATAAGGTGCCCATTTTCAATTTGCCAGAATCAAGTTCTGCAGTACCTATTTTCAGTGCACCAAAGCCCGTGTTCAACATATCAGAATCTGTTGTTGCTTCTGCAGTTAATTAAACGAAGCCGGTGATAATTCAAAAGCCCGGTCCATTTGATTTCAGAGACTCTAAAGCCGTACCTTGGAAGTATGATGTGACAATGATTGACAAAGAATCTGGGAAGGTTATTCTGAGAGAAGAAGTGAGAAGTGCTAGTGAAGATCTGACTAATATAGCCGGGGCAGACAAGATGACACGAAGTGGTCGTATTTATTCTCCCCGTTTCAATGAGGCTCTGCTTAAGGAAACTGTTACCACTGTTCCTGCCAGAGACTAAGAGAAAGAAATGGTTGCAAATGATGAAGATGTTGAGTTCTTGAGGATTATCAGAAAAAGTGATTATAAAGTCATTGATCAGCTTCACCAAACTTCCTGCAAGATCTTAATCTTGTCCCTGTTGATGAGTTCACCTGCTCATCGAGCTGCATTGCAAAAGTTATTGGCTCAAGCTCATGTAGCCCAAGATATTACTACTGGCCAGTTTGATAGTGTGATTGCAAATATTACTGCCTGTAACACCCTTAGCTTCAGTAAAGAGAAGTTACCAAGAAAAGGTCAGAATCACAACCATGCTTTGCACGTGTCCGTGAAATGTCAGGACGACGCTTTGGCAAGAGTACTTGTGGATACCGGCTCCTCTTTAAATGTTTTACCTAAGAGAACTCTTACAAAGTTGGCTTACAAGAAGATTGAGATGAGACCTACTTCTTTGATAGTCAAGGCTTTTGATGGTTCCCGTAGGACTGTAATGGGAGAAGTTGAACTGTCGATCTTAATTGGTCCACATGTATTTGACATCACATTCTAAGTGCTGGATATAAACCCTGCTTATAGTTGTTTTCTTGGAAGGTCGTGAATCCATACTGCTGGTGTTGTAACTTCAACATTACATCAGAAAATGAAATTTGTGATTGATGATAAGTTGGTAATTGTGCATGGTGAGGAAGACTTAATGATAAGTAACTTGTCTTTGTTTCGTTAGATAGAGGCTAACGAGGATGCTTTGGAAACTTCTTTCCAAGCACTCGAGATTGCTAACGCTGTCCTGTTGGAAATCGAGAAACCAGTGGGCAAGAGTAATCCGTCTTTCGCGTCTTTCAAGAGTACCAGATCAACAATTGAAGAAGGTGTACTTGAAGGTTGGGGAGAGGTGATAGATGTCAAGACAAAGATGAATCGAGATGGGTTGGGTTACAAACCAACTAAAGATGGAGCATCGACATCTGCCAAAGGTCGCCCGAAGAGCTTTCAAGAAGTCTTTGTCAGCGGAGGTTTCCAGATCAATGTTGTTGAAGATGACAATGAGAACGAAGGCTCGAGCAATCTGGTGTTCAAGTGTGATGCTGCTTTGGACAACTGGGAAGCAATAAAGATCTCAGTGATTTTTCCTCCGTCAAAGTAATTTGTTGTCCTTTGTTTGTGGTTTTCAAAACTCCATAGCTATACCCAAAGCTATTGGATTATTTTGTAGGGCCTCCTTTTTACTTTCAAATGATTATCAATGAATGCATTTTGTTAAATTCATGTTGTTTCAGTTACTGTTTTTCGCATTTACTTTTAAAAGAGATTGGCAATCTTTCAAAACTAAAAAAGAAGAAGATTTTTCTCTTGCATTTTTCTTTGTGCCTTTAATAAAATAAGTCATTCCAAACATGCAGAATAATCCCAAACCACGTTGAATCTGATGACCCTGCTTTCACTCCTAACATTGATTCTCCCATTTATTAAGCTGAGGATGAGGGTGAGGAAGATTTCGTAGTTCCCGCTGAATTAGAAAAATTGGTTAAGTATGAGTACACTAAACTTCAACCGCATAAAGAGCAAGTGGATTTGATTAATCTTGGAACTGATGAGGAAAAGAAAGAGGTCAAGATTGGTACAACACTTGGGGTCGATGTCAAACAGAGGTTGGTCAAGCTTCTAGAGGGATATGCTGATGTGTTTGCATGGTCGTATCAAGACATGCCCGGTCTAGACACTAATATTGTTGTTCATAAGTTGCCGCTTAAACCAGAGTGCCCACCTGTAAAGCAGAAACTTCGAAGAACTAGACCTGGCATGGCTTCGAAGATCCGGGATGAGGTTAAAAGACAATTTGACGCAGGTTTTCTAACAGTTGCGAAGTACCCTGAATGGGTAGCCAACATTGTGCCAGTGCCCAAAAAGGACGGTAAAGTTAGAATGTGTGTGACTATAGGGATTTGAACAAAGCAAGCCCAAATGATGATTTCCCTCTACCGCATATTGATACACTTGTGGATAATACAACCCATTTCACAGTTTTCTCTTTTATAGATGGCTTTTCCAGTTATAATCAGATTAAGATGGGCCCTGCTGATAGGGAAAAAACTACATTCATTACCACTTGGGGAACCTATTGTTATAAGGTTATGCCCTTCGGCCTGAAGAACGCAGGGGCAACATATCAAAGAGAAATTGTCACTCTCTTTCATGACATGATGCATAAAGAGATCGAGGTGTACGTCGACGATATGATTGCCAAGTCCCAAAGTGAGGAGGACCATTTGGATCATCTGTTGAAATTGTTTGAACGACTCAGGAAATACCAGTTGAAACTGAATCCTGCTAAGTGTATTTTTGGTGTTAGATCTAGAAAGCTACTTGGATTTATCATTAGCCAACGAGGAATCAAAGTAGACCCTGATAAAGTCTGACCCATTCAAGAAATGCCCGCTCCACAAACTGAAACACAAGTCAGAGGTTTTCTTGGACGCATGAATTATATTTCCAGATTCATTTCCAATATGACTGCTACCTGTGAACCAATATTCAAGTTACTCCACAAGGATCAGATTATTGACTGGAATTCTGATTGTCAGCAAGCATTTGAGAAGATCAAGGGTTATTTACAAGAGCCTCCTATCCTGATTGCGCCTGTTCCTGAAGAGCCTCCTATTTGACTGTTCTCGAGAAGTCTATGGGTTGCGTATTGGGCCAACATGATGAGACTGGACGAAAAGAACACGCCATCTACTATTTGAGCAAGAATTTGTACCGATTATGAAAGTCGGTATTCACTTTTGGAAAAGACTTGCTGCACTTTAGCATGGGCTGCTAAACGTCTCAGCAATACATGATCTGTCACATTACTTTGTTGATCTCGAAAATTGATCCAATAAAGTATATTTTTGAGAAGCCTGCTCAGACTGGGAGACTTGCCTGTTGGCATATGTTGTTATTTGAATATGACATCCAATACGTGACTCAAAAGTCTATTAAAGAAAGTATCTTGTCAGATTACCTTGCAGATCAACCGGTTGAAGATTATGAGCCTCTAAAGTTTGGCTTTCCTGATGAAGACATTATGTTGGTAAAGAAAGACTGTGAAGAGCCAGGTCCCGATGAGGGCCCCGAGCCAGGTTCCCATTGGAAGATGATGTTTGACGGTTCTTCTAATTACAGTGGGCATGGCATAGGTGTCGTTTTGATGAATCCCGATGGCGGTTATACCCCATTCACGGCAAGGTTAGATTTTGAATGTACAAACAACGTCGCCGAGTATGAGGCATGCATTATAGACCTTGAAGCAACCATTGACCTCCAAATCAAAACTCTTGAAGTGAGTGAAGATTCAGCTTTGGTGATCTACCAAGTCAAGGGTGAATGGGAGACTCGAGACGAAAAGTTGATCCCGTACCGTGCTTACATTGTGTCATTGATCCAATACTTTGACGAGGTCACTTTTCGACATGTCCTGAGGTCTGAAAACCATATTGGTGATGCTTTGGCCATGCTAGCCTCTATGTGGAAGGCCAGATTTGTTAATGAAGCACCACTCATTCGAATTGAGCGCAAGACCGAACCCGCCTATTGTCAACTGGTTGAAGAGGAAACTGATGACAAGCCATGATACCACGACATTAAGAATTATCTGCAAAACCAGGAATATCCTGTTGATGCTACAACTCTTGACAAGAAGACTCTGAGAAGATTAGCATCCAAATTCTTCCTCAGCAATGATGTGTTGTATAAAAGAAACTACGACATGGTTCTGCTTAGATGTGTTGACAGACGTGAATCAGATATGTTACTTCAAGAAATTCATGAGGGATCGTTTGGAACTCACGCCAATGGTTATGCTATGTCAAAGTAAGATTTTGAGAGATGGTTATTACTGGTTAACCATGGTTATTACTGTTGAATGTTTTATCATCGTCGTGGCCTTTCTCAATGTAGGGCATTGACATGATTGGGGAAATCGAACCTAAAGCTTCCAACGGCCACCGATTCATTTTGGTTGCCATTGATTATTTCACAAAATGGGTAGAAGCTGCTTCTTATGCCAATGTAACAAAGCAGGTGGTTACCCGCTTCCTTAAGAAATAGATTATCTTCCGTTATGGAATTCCAAGTCGAATCATAACAGATAATGGGACTAATTTGAATAATAAAACCATGAAGGAGTTGTGTGAAAGTTTCAAGATCGCGCACCATAATTCTTCTCTATATCGTCCTAAAATGAATAGAGTTGTTGAAGTTGCGAATAAAAACATCAAGAAAATCCTGCAAAAGAAGGTAAAGACATACAAAAACTGGCATGAAATGCTACCATTTGCTTTGCACGGATACAGAACTTCAGTGCGGACTTCAACAGGGGTAACCCCTTTTTCATTAGTGTATGGAATGGATGTGGTCCTTCCTATTGAAGTAGAGATACCGTCCTTGAGGGTATTGATGGAAACCAAGCTTGATGAAGCGGAATGGGTCCAAGAAAGATTTGACCAGCCGAACCTTATAGACGAGAAGCGCATAACTGCGATGTGCCACAGTCAGTTATACCAGAAGCGGATGAAGAGGGCATTTGACAAGAAGGTACGAATCCACGAATTCCGAGAAGGAGAGCTTGTACTCAAGAAGATCTTGCCAGTTCATAAGGACATGCGTGGTAAATGGACTCCCAACTATGAATGCCCATTTGTTGTGAATACAGTCTTCTCAGGAGGATCGCTAATTCTCACAACAATTGATGTTGAAGAGCTTCCACATCCCGTGAACTCTGATGCAGTCCGAAAATATTATGCCTAAAAAAACCGCTATGTTGAAAACCTGAAAGGGAAACTTAGGCAACAATGGGTATCCCGGTGGATCAAAACCTATAAAGGAGATCCAGGCAAAAGTTAGGGATGGAAATAAAAAATAAGAGCTCGCTAAGCTGAAAACCCGAGAGGCCGGTTTAGGCAAAAATGAGCGTTCCGGTGGATTGAAAACCCGAAAGGGCGATCCAGGCAAAAGTTAGGGACAAAAGGCATTTCACTGCATTAGACGGAGTTCACCATTGCAGAAGATCAAAGCAGAAGTCCAATCCAGCCACTATCGTCAGAAGCAGGATTTTGGGACGTCTTAGTTGTTAGGGTTAGTAGGTGTCGTTGGATTCAATGTAACCTTTCCCTATTGCCAATTTCAATTGAATACTCCATGGAGTTTTGCCATCAGCAAGCTACCATTCTTGAATAAAATCAGACTTTTGCCTTTCAATTTTTGCCATTTTACGCTTTCTCTGTTTTTCCTTGTTATGCAAAATGTCATTTGTTAATAATAATTTTGAAAGTAAAAAGTTTTCGAATTTAAAACTGTTTTTGAAAACACAATGAAAATAATATAAAGTTGCTTTGACCTGTGGAAATATTTGAAGGAAATCATTGTTTCCCAGGAAGTCTTAATGTTGCAGAAGCACTTTTAGACCATTTTCAGCAAAAATCTCCATTGAAGCATAAACTGACAACACTCTTGGACCGATCCTGTAATCGTAAGTGATTTTCAAGACTGCAGAGGATCTCCCCAGTTTCCTCCCTGTAATACATGTCTATTGATATTGAGGATTTGCTCCCTAGTGGAGTCATCTTTGTTCCCTACAGAAGTTACTCTATTTTCCCCAATAAGTTGTATGGCTCCATACTTCCCTAGTGAAGTGGATATTTATTTTATCCCCTATGAAGTCTCTAATCATGGATGATCCTTCCTAGTGGATATTTCTTCTTTGACAAGGAAATTAAATTCATGACGGCAATCCCTCAGGTGAAGTCATGATGTTGTTATATCCCCAAGTGGAATACTCTTTCCCCAGAGAAGTTTAAATCTTGAAGTAGGACTATGGTTCCGCCTATGGCCTTCTATCCTTCTCTTGATAGGTGTATCCTTCTTGCAGAGGTTGGTCGAGTATCTTGGTCGAGATGTTTATTTCATCTCCAGTTTACTTCCCTTTGTCTGTTTGTCAGCATAAGCATAAGCATGACATACATGCATTCATACATATGCATAGCACATGAGCATGTTTGCTACCTTATTGTCTTTTGTCATTCACTTTGGCGTTTATTTCACCAAGTGACTGGGTTTGTCTCCTCTCTCCAAGTAGAGTCATCAACCTTAGGCAGAAAGTGCACATTCTTTCTAAATTCCCCACGGAGTTCGACCCTCGTGGATGATGGTTGCTTCAGTTATCTTTTCCATGCTTGGATAAGATAAATCCCCATTTAGGTTCATTCCTCAATGGTAGAGTCTTGTTTGACCGTTTCTTTCTAGCTTGTTCCTAGATTGAACTTTGGTCCCTGGAGGTATCACCTTTTAAACCTAATTAGGTCGCCGAACCTAGCTTAAGCTTGCATTTATTTTGCAATGTGTCTCCCAAGAAGAATCTTTTACAAATCCTCATTGCGGATAGGTGACAGTCTCTCCTGAGAAGCTTATCCAGTTTTTTTATTCCCGACGATAAGTGGCAGTCTCATTCGAGAAGCTTATGCTTTTGCTTTGTCAGATAAGTGGCAGTCTCTCCTGAGAAGCTTACCATTTTATCCCTTTTGTCAGATAAGTGGTAGTCTCTCCCGAGAAGCTTATCGTCTTATGCTTTCGTCAGATAAGTGGCAGTCTCTCCTGAGAAGCTTATCATTTTTTACCCTTCAAGATAAGTGGCAGTCTTACCTGAGAAGCTTATCATTTTTATCCTTTTGTCAGATAAGTGGCAGTCTCTCCTGAGAAGTTTATCATTATTGTCTTTTGCCAGATAAGTGGCAGTCTCACCAGAGAAGCTTATCCCCTTGCATCCTTTTCTTGATAAGTGGTAGTCTCTTTGAGAAGCTTATCCATTTTCCAACGATAAGTGGCAGTCTCTTTGAGAATCTTATCCTTTCCTAGTGGTGCGTAAGTCCCTTACGATGATAAGTGGCAGTCTCTTGTGAGAAGCTTATCCAAATGGCGTTTTCCCGTGAAGTCCAATTATTTTGGCATACAGAAGAGTTTAATTACCCTGTATTTTTCTTGATGTTTCCTGAAGATCCCATTTGATCTCTTCGTATAAGGAATTTCCAGAGGCTTGGATGTTCTTTCTTGTTTGAAAACTCCAGCATTTGTTTGTAGGATCCTACTGCCATGTGGATCCTGCTTTACCTTTTTGTCCTAGAGTGTCAGCCGGTCATGTTTAAACCTATTGGTCAACTGCTCTAGATGTTCCCCAGTGGAGACCGTCTTTTCGGTTCTATCTCCATTGAGGATCTTTTGTTATCTTGCTTTCTAAAGTGTCAGCTGGTCATGTCTGAACCTGTTGATCCATCACTTTAAATTTCCCCAGTTCATTTTCTTTTCCCCAATGTTGGTCATCCTCAGTGAGTGGTCACTCATTGTGTTGACTTTATCCCTGTTTGCTTTTGTTTTCGTCTGTATTTTGCATTATCATTCCATCATTTCATCATGTTAGAGTTCATTGCATGTCAGCATTTGTAGGTTTGTCTCTTTTGTCCATGGAATTGCATGTCATTGCATCTAAGGGCAAAATTTTCGGTTATCTATATTTAAATACCTTTCACCATGATTTTATGAAGATTTTCATCGCTCATGTCATCCGGTAAAGATATTTTAATAGGGGCAACTGTTATACCCCAAATTTTACCCTTAGATTCTTCGATCTTGTACACATCATTTCTAGGTCAATCATCTATGCATAGCTAACCAATTTATCAGATTTTCTTTGTTTGTTTTCATTTCTGAAATTAAGTGTTGCTGCAAAAGGCTTAAAGGCCACGGAGATTGTGTGTGTGCTCATTTGGATTATAGTCCCTTGCAAGTTGTGTTGGATTCCCGTGGAGATAAAGAAAGGATGTGTCCTCATTCTTATTGTCCCTAAGCCATTATAAAGTCATTTTTTCTCAAGATTTCTCAGAGGTTTCCCAAGGAGGATTAGGGCTTTAATTTTATTTGAGGATTGGTCATGGATTTTGTGGCAAATGATATTATAGGTCGTATCCTTGTGGTTCGTGCACTAAATTCCTCGTCATCTGTACTGATAATAAATATCAAGTTCAATTTTTTTTGAGTTTAGATAAAAGTCTCGAATCAAGTTTATACTAGAAGTTATCAAAGTGGAATTCAAGACTTATGTTCCGATTGATTCATTGTTCTTACAAAGTTCAAATTCAAGATTGCAAGACTTTAAGCTTAATAACATGATTATGATCCATTCACCATCCAAATATTCAAGTTACAAATTCAAAAGGAGTTGTTTGGCATAATAACATTTTCATGTGATTTAGTTTTCATCAAATTTCAAGACCCATGTTCTTTATAAAAGCTCAAAATTGATTTCAAGATTCCTTGTTCCTTACAAAGGCAAACTCAAATTGATTCCCTGCCGAAGATTCAAAAAGTACAAAATTTTTATACAAAGTTCAAGGATATTTTACCAAATGCAAGAATTAAAGTTCACAAGTTCATATGCTACAAAATTTCCCAAGTTGCTTTCCAGGACTACAGGTTCATGCTCGTGTTTTTGGAATTGGATAAGATGTTGTGACTTTCGGTTATTAATTTTATGGGAAAGTTGGTGATAGTACTGTAGATAATCTTCTTTGTCTACTTTAATGTCCAGTGATATGAAATTAAATGCACAATTGGAATGCTTTAAAAAGTTGTCCTCTCCCATTAATAACGGTGCAGGCTAAGGATATTAAAGAAAATGCTACTTGAACACTTGCACGTGGTTGTCCAATTGAGAAGGAAACAATCATAAAAGTTCAACGTGTACATACAGTAGACAAAGGCAAAAGTGATGGACTTATGGCTATTCTATTTTATTCACAAAACTCATTACATAAAGTTACATAATAAAAGGATAGGATGCTGCAAAGCCATGGTTAAGAGTGTCAGCATACAAAATGTAAAACAGTTGCAGCTGCTTGCAGACTTTGAAACATAACTTTTGTATCAAATGTTCACCTTCATAGCCTTTGTAAACTGATCATAGCATGTTTAATCCATTCAACCTAATTCTACCACTCTGAAATCCTTTTTGAAAAGCATGTGCTCGCAATTCAGTCAACATTCTCGGCGGCACTACACCAGCTCCACAAGCATCACTTTTTACATACAAATGGCTGGTCATACTATGTACAATATGCTGAAAATGACGACATGTCGACCTGCTTCAATTCAGATGACTTGGATTGGTTATCCCATGCTACAAGGTTGTGGTTATCCTGAAAAATTGCATGTTGCTATGTTAGAAAGTGGAAATTCAAAAGCCTGAAGTAAAACAATTGAATCTGGAAAGAAAATCAATGCGCTTCAGCATCAATAATTTAAGAGGGAAAGTACAAAGCATGAATGAGAATCATTATCAATCCCTTCCAAAACGACCATGACCTCCAGGATTTCCTTCATTCAACGGTTTGAAAGAGGATGACTTTAACCTTGATATTTCTCCACAAAATTGCGACTGTGCCGTAAACAAACCAAGCCTTGATGAAGTTCCAACATGATTGCATGTTACTCCAAGTATCAATTGCTATGTGCCAACCTCACGAAACACCAAAACTTGTGAATTTGAATGCATATAATATGAGGAATAGCGTCATGTCAAGAAATTGGAAAAATTCAGAGGAAGAGTGAACTTAATCAATCTAACTAATGGGTCCTCTCAATACACACATTGTTGTTGGAGTTCTTTTTGGATGGCTGCTCAAAAACCGTTATCATCAATCGCTACTGCAAAACATGGAAAGACCAAATCAGCAAATGCAGTAATAGATTTTGTAACACCTTTTTTCTACCTAACAAACATCACGAATAAAACGACAATTTAATCAGAGTATAGTCCCAAAAAGGGCATCACATGTCGTCACAAAAACATCAAATAGTCACCTGCTCCGTAACACGAGTTTTACCATCATTACTTTTATTCAAACATTACGCAGTGGAAATCAAAATATAAAGAAACACCTTTATAATCCAAAACTTCTCAAAATGAACTCATGAAAACATTATGTCAACAAAACAAAAGAACGTAAATTGTTCGACTCAAACGTCCCGAACCGAAGTTACATATCAGAGCAAGACCCTCTAATCGACAGAGAAATCAAAATACTTCAAAGCTAAATCTTCATGCGCCACAGGAAGCTAAACCTGATCACCTGCACGTTACCCACGTGGAGGCAACATTCAAACAGGCAGGGTGAGTAATCACGAATCAATATACAAGATATAAGCAAAGGATAAGGTACAAGCACAAACATCATCACGTCATTCACAACGTCAAAATACACCAATCACATCAATATAATGCAATGCCATGCAATATGCAATGCAACATCATAGACTCATGCATGTGGTACCAACTCGTCATAATTGATGGACACTGGGCCATCACCCTCCACAAATCCCCACCAATAGGATCGATTCTACACGAGAACTGGAGCACGTCACAAAATAGCTCAATCCACACAATGAGATTGAAGCCACCAAATGGACTGAAGTCCTAACTATGCTATGAATGCATGATGCAAATCGTCATAATAATCATCATCATAAAATCGTCATAATCGCATCATCATTCATGAATCATCGTCAAACAAACATCGTTATATAACACCAAGTCACACTCGTCAAAATTCATCACTATACCTCACAATTCATCATATTATACTCGTCACATAAAAATCCCTGATTTTATCCCATTCATCTTCATTACTAGTTTAATCATGTTTTATTACTCCACCGTAGCCTTACGTCTCAAGGAAACTGCACCGCAAGCGAAATCAGGACGGAAATCACAAAAACGGGAAAATCTGCCCACAGCCCTGCCCATACGCGTAATGCCCATCCTGTTACGCGTATGGCTCACTTTCACGCCTCCATTACGCATATTGCACCCCTGCTACGCGTATCAACAGAGAGGGTTTTCCTCTCAATTCCTCTTCAGAATCCCCCTTAAGCGTAATGGCTAGCCCATACGCGTAAGACACCTTCCCCCAGAACCCATACGCGTAATGCCACTCCTTACACGTATTCCTACGTCCCCATATGCATATGCTACGCGTACTGGCAGAGGGCCACGCTGGCCCTTAGGGACGAGTGCGTATGATACGTGTACCACCCTGGGAACGTCCCCTATTACGCGTAACGCCTGCCCTATTACGCGTATCACCAGAGAACACTCAAAACTTCAGATCTCGCATCTGAATGAAAATCTCCCCATTGCAGCACCTTCGATCCACCAAAATCAGACTCAAACCAGCTTCGATTCATTACAGATCTATGTTTTAATCCTACTTCCTCTGTTTACATCAATTTCTTCCTAATTACTAAGTTCTGATTAGTTAATTCCACTTTCGTTTTTCAGATCTGGTTTACCCACATGTTCATCAACAATCATTCACACAGATTCTACATCAATTACAACAACACATATCAGATTCGTAACAGAAATTATACATATACAAAATTAAGAAAATCGTCACAGATTTGTCACAAATTCAGCACAGATTCATCAGAAAACGCAAACACATAAATTACCTCTACCTTAAACCCATATCAAACATATGAACCTAAATTACCCCCCATACCCTGAATTTTCCAGCAAAAAGATTCTTCGTTTGGGGTTCTACGGTCGATTCTGCGTTCTACGTTCTAGCCTCCGTTCTTCAGCTCTCTCTTCAGTTCTTTGGGTTGCACAGACTAATTCTCATAATCCCTATTTTCTTTTGTTAAACCTATCTTTTGGGCCTTAATTATGGTTTACCGTATTATCCTCAATTAACCTCCCCAATATTACCGTCTTAGGTTCCCCTAATTATTTTAATTAACAATAATAATAATAATCTAAATAATATTCTAATTATTCGAATTATTCTAATTTTATTATTAATAAAATAATCTAATTAATTACTACTTCTAAGAGACCTCAATGTTCCCTTAACCCAAGGCTACCCCACTGTACCACACAAAGTCATCAACGCCACAAGATCCATCAAAATGCACCAAAACACCGAATAATCATAATAATTCAATTAAATAAATATTATAATTATTTTGGGGTGTTGCAACTCTCCCCCACTTAAAGAATTTTCGCCGTCGAAAATTATCTGAAAAAAACAGAGTCGGATACGACTCCTTCATCTGATCTTCATGCTCCCAAGTCCAACTTTCGCCAGCTGGTCCACCCCATAACACCTTCACCAAAGCTATGTCTTTACCCCGCAATTGCTTCATTTCACGACCATCAATCCGCGCAGGTAATGCTTCCACAGTCAAATTATCCCTCACTTGTACATCATCTATCTGAATCACATGCGACGGATCCGAAATGTACTTCCTCAACTGAGACACATGGAACACATCGTGCAAATTCGCGAGCGACGGCGGTAAAGCAATTTGATAGGCTACCTCTCCTATCCTCCGCAAGATCTGATATGGACCAATGAAACGTGGAGTGAGCTTCCTCAACTTCAAAGCTCGACCTACACCACTCACTGGCGTCACCCTCAAAAATACGTGATCTCCCTCTTGGAATTCAAGTGCTTTCCTCCTCTTATCATGGTAACTCTTCCGACGACTTTGCGAAGCTCTCATCGTTTCATGGATCACTCTAATCTTCTCAGTCGTCTCTTGCACAATTTCAGGCCCGAGTACCGTACTCTCGCCTGACTCATACCAACATAAAGGAGTTCTACATCTCCTTCCATACAAAGCTTCATAGGGCATCATTCCAATACTAGCATGAAAATTATTATTGTACGTGAACTCAATCAACGACAAATGGCTATCCCAAGATCCTCCGTGATCCAACACACAAGCCCTCAACAAATCCTCCAAGGATTGGATAGTTCTTTCTGTTTGACCGTCCGTCTGCGGATAATATGCAGAAATCATCCTCAACTTAGTTCCCAAAGCATCTTGCAAACTCTTCCAGAACCTCGATGTAAACCTCGGGTCTCTATCCAACACAATACTCGAAGGTATCCCATGCAACTTCACAATCTCCTCAATGTACATCTCGACCAACTTCTGCATAGAATGATTAATCTTCATCGGCAAGAAATGAGCCGATTTAGTTAATCTATCCACAATCACCCAAATTGAATCATTCCCTTTTGCAGTCCTCGGTAATCTCGACACAAAATCCATGGAAATTCTATCCCATTTCCATTCTGGGATATTCAACAGTTGCATCATACCTAAAGGCTTCTGATGCTCAATCTTCGACTTCTGATAAGTCAAGCACGTATAAACAAACTCCGCAATATCCTTCTTCATACCTGGCCACCAAAATAGTTTTTTCAAATCTTGGTACATCTTCGTAGCACCGGGATGAATACTCAACCTACTTCGATGTCCTTCCTCAAGAATGCTCTTCTTAATATCTGGAATTCACATCCGCATTTCTCGTCAATCCGGAATTCACATCCGTTACCTTGGTTGATCAAGGTCAACTGATCGACTAACTTCAAGTCAGATTGTTGTCCCACCCTGATCTCTTTCAGAATGCCACTAGTCAACTTCAACATTCCCAACCTCACACTGTCAGGAGTCTCTTCACATACCAAACTCAAATCTCAGAATTGCTCAATTAATTCCAACTCTTTCACCATAAGCATCGACATATGCAATGACTTCCTGCACAACGCATCAGCCACTACATTTGCTTTACCTGGATGGTAATTCAAATCAAAGTCGAAATCCTTCAACAATTCCAACCACCTTCTTTGCCTCATATTCAACTCTTTCTGATCAAACAAGTACTTTAAACTCTTATGATCGCTGAACACTTCGAACTTAGAGCCAAACAGATAATGTCTCCAAATCTTTAACACAAATACCACGGCTGCCAACTCTAAGTCATGGGTTGGGTAATTCACTTCATGAACCCTCAACTGCCTAGAGGCGTAAGCAACAACTTGATCATTCTACATCAATACTCCTCCAAGACCCATCTTCGATGCATCACAGTACACTATAAAAGATTCCATCGGATTAGGCAAAATCAACACTGGAGCGGTCGTCAACCTCTTCTTCAATTCCACAAAACTCTCTTCACAAGCTACATCCCACACAAAAACTTGACCCTTTCGAGTCAACTGAGTCAAAGGTAATGCCAACTTAGAAAAGCCTTCAATAAACTTGCGGTAATAACCCGCCAATCCCAGAAAACTTCGTATCTTAATAGCAGACTTCAGAGTCTCCCACCGTAACAAATCATCAATCTTAGAAGGATCAACAACAATTCCACCACTTGAAATCACATGGCCAAGGAAACTCACTTCCTTAAACCAAAACTCACACTTTGACAACTTTGCATACAACTTCTTCTCCTTCAATACTTGCAACACAGTTCTCAAATGATTAGCATACTCTTCTTTAGATTTAGAGTATATCAAAATATCATCAATGAAAACCACAACAAACTGATCCAAATACTCATGGAAGATTCGATTCATATACTCCATGAACACACCAGGTGCGTTGGACTATCATCCTTGCAATAAGTAGCTCTATGATCCTTCTTACCACATCTGTAGCACCTCAACACACTATTGGTGCACACATCGGCACAGTGGCCTTGCTCGCCACACCTGTAACACTTTCCAAAACTGGGAGCTGCTCCCCCACTTGTCTTTTTCCCATCTGAAGTCTTCTGCTTCCCTTTGTCAGCTGAAGTCGTATAAGGTTTCCCCCTATACTGCCCTTTTTTCTCACTCAACTGTTTATAGTGAGCAGATCGAGCTCGACTATCCTCATCATATATCCTACTTTTATCTACCAACTCAGCATACCCGCGGATCTATTGGTATCCAATACCCAGCTTGATTTCAGGTCTCAACCCATTCTCGAACTTGAGACACTTGGACATCTCAGCATCAACACGGTTGTAGTGAGGACATAACTTCACCAGCGCCTCGAACTTCGTAGCATACTCTGCCACCGTATATCTCCTTGTTTCAGCTCAAGGAATTCCACCTCTCTCCTGCCACGAGCATCCTCTGGAAAATACTTTCCCAGAAATTCCTGCTTGAACACAGCCCAGGTTATCACAGTGCCAACATCTTCCAGTCTCTGACGGGTGTTATCCCACCAATCCTCGACCTATTATTCCAGCATATGAGTTCCAAACTGAACTTGTTGCGCGTTAGTACACCCCATCACCCGGAAGATCTTCTCGATTGCCTTCAGCCACTTGTGTGCACTCGCTGGATCGTGAATACCCTTAAAAGTCAGCGGATTGTTACTCTGAAACTCCCCCAGAGCACGAAACTCCTCCGGAACTCCACCATTCGGATTCTTCTGAGCCATTACTTGAGCAAGCGACTCCAACGCATCAGCGATAACACGATCATTTCTTCCAGCCATCGTGCATAATACCACAAGGTTAGAAGAAACAAAACATCGACAGTGTACACACACTTGTCGACTGACAGGGGACTGACATCATGTAAAAACCTAGCCGGACAGACCGACCTGCTCTGATACCACTAATGTAACACCCTTTTTCTACCTAACAAACCTCAAGAATAAAATCGCAATTTAATCAGAGTATAGTCCCAAAAAGGACATCACATGTCGTCACAAAAACATCAAATAGTCACCTGCTCCATAACACGGGTTTTACCGTCATTAATTTTATTCAAACATTACGCAGCGGAAATCAAAATATAAAGAAACACCTTTATAATCCAAAACATCTCAAAATAAAACTCATGAAAACATCATGCCAACAAAACAAAAAAATGTAAATCATTCGACTCAAACGACCCGACCCGATGTTACATATCAGAGCAAGACCCTCTAATCGACGAAGAAATCAAAATACTTCAAAGCTAAATCTTCATGCGCCACAAAAGCTAAACCTGATCACCTGCACGTTACCCACGTGGAGACAACATTCAAACAGGCAAGGTGAGTAATCACGAATCAATATACAAGGTATAAGCAAAGGATAAGGTACACGCACAAACATCATCACGTCATTCACAACGTCAAAATACACCAATCACATAAATATAATGCAATACCACGCAATATGCAATGCAACATCATAGACTCATGCATGTGGTACTAACTCATCATAATTAATGGACACTGGGCCATCACACTCCACAAATCCCCACCAATATGATCGATTCTACACAAGAACCGGAGCACGTCACAAAATACCTCAATCCACACAATGGGATTGAAGCCACCAAATGGGCCGAAGTCCTAACTATGCCATGAATGCATGATACAAATCGTCATAATAATCATCATCATAAAATTGTCATAATCTCATCATCATTCATGAATCATCATCAAACAAACATCGTTATATAACACCAAGTCACACTCGTCAAAATTCATCACTATACCTCACAATTGGTCATATTATACTCGTCACATAAAATTTCCCAATTTTATCCCATTCATCTTCATTACTAGTTTAATCATGTTTTATTACCCCACCGTAGCCTTACGTCTCAAGGAAACTGCACCGCAAGCGAAATCGGGACGAAAATCACAAAAATGGGAAAATCTGGCCACAGCCCTGCCCATACGCATAACGCCCATCCTGTTACGCGTATGGCTCACTTTCACGCCTCCATTACACGTATTGTACCCTGCAACACATATCAACAGAGAGGGTTTTCCTCTCAATTCCTCTTCAGAATCCCCCTTACGCGTAATGGCTAGCCCATACGCGTAAGGCACCTTCCCACAGAACCCATACGCGTAATGCCACTCCTCACGCGTATTCCTACGTTCCCATACACGTATGCTATGCGTACTGGAAAAGGGCCGTGCTGGCCCTTGGGGACGGGTGCATATGCTACACGTACCACCCTGGGAACGTCCCCTATTACGTGTAACGCCTCCCCTATTACGCGTATCACCAGAGAACATTCAAAACTTCAGATCTCGCATCTGAACGAAAAACTCCCCATTGCAGCACCTTCGATCCACCAAAATCAGACTCAAACCAACTTCGATTCATTACAGATCTATGTTTTTATCCTACTTCCTCTGTTTACATCAATTTCTTCCTAATTACTAAGTTCTGATTAGTTGATTCCACTTTTTTTTTTCAGATCTGGTTTACCCACATGTTCATCACAGCATCAACAATCATTCACACAGATTCAACATCAATTACAGCAACACATATCAAACATATGAACTCGGATTACCCCCCATACCTCGAATTTTCCAGCAAAAAGGTTCTTCGTTTGGGGTTCTACGGTCGATTCCGTGTTCTACGTTCTAGCCTCCGTTCTTCAGCACTCTCTTCAGTTCTTAGGGTTGCACAGACTAATTCTCATAATCCCTATTTTCTTTTGTTAAACCTATCTTCTGGGCCTTAATTATGGTTTACCGTATTATCCACAATTAACCTCCTCAATATTACCGTCTTAGGTTCCCCTAATTATTTTAATTAACAATAATAATAATATTCTAATTATTCTAATTATTCTAATATTATTATTAATAAAATAATCTAATTAATTACTATTTCTAAGAGACCTCAACGTTCCCTTAACCCAAGGCTGCCCCACTGTATCACACAGAGTCATCAACGTCACAAGATCCATCAAAATGCACCAAAACACCGTATAATCATAATAATTCAATTAAATAAATATTATAATTATTTTGGGGTGTTATAATATTCATGGTAAAATCAAGACTTCCCAAAACACAATTCCAAAATAAGAACAACATGTTCCAACAACCATCAAACATTTCCATAAATCATTTCCAAAACAATCTCAAACATGTTCAATTTGAAAAGTAAATAATATTATCATCATCAATCATGTGCACAAGGTAGGAACCGCAAATTCATGACAACCTTGACTTCTTTCAAAAACCAGATTCAACAACACAATCCCACATTTAATTTGAAATTAGAAATTATGAGCATATAAAAGAGCAACACGCATAGCCTTTCAGGCCAAGAAAAAGTTCATAAAAAGTTTACACACATCAAGTTCCACTCAAGTTTCACAGAGAATTCATAGGAATACTCACACCAGAAAAAAACCAACATACACACGGTTTGAAAAAAAAGGTTGAGGCGAGTTATACAACATAGCAGGGCAGCAAAGAAGTAACAGAGAGATTGATACCTCAACATCAACAACAATTTCACAACACCAACGAACAACATGAAGAGAAGATGAAAAGGCAGTGAATCAGAAGAAAAAGAAAGAAAAAGGAGAGAGATATTCGTACCTAAAAACGCGAGGATCTCTGAATTGAAGCGCCATCGGAGCGTCTCCGATAGGTAACTTTAGAAATCTCTCATTTCTTAATCTTTTTCTCTATTCTCAATACAAGTCTGTTAGAGGATGTTGAGTAGAACAAAAACCCCGTGGATTCGAATGTTGAATCTTCGTATGAAGCATCTAATTTAATCTTTTTAGCACCTAGGGTTTAGGATTTGATTCGTTATACTTAAGCTAAACTAAGCAAAATTGGAAGAAAAGGTAGGATGATAGGGATTAATGGCGATGAGATGAGGCGAAGGACATAGGTGTTGGTGCTTTCTGGGTTCAAACCACCGCAGGCGCCGCCGGTATGGTGGTTGAGATATTTGGAAGAACGAAGTAATTGAGAGAGAAAGAGTAAGTTGCTGGGTAAAAGTTATGTCATGGTCATTTTGTTCAACTTGGCAAGGTTGTATGGTTGTGGTTTGGGTCGGGTAAGTGTAGGAAGTCGACCCAATGTGTTTATTTGCCATGCTATTTTTTTTTGGTGAAGAGGAATGTGCCGTATGCTAGGCCCATGTCCTTCTTATCTCTTTTAAAATATAAAAACAACAATTCTTTCTAACACACCCATCTCTAATTCTTGTTTGCTTTTTTTTCTTCTTTTTATTAATTTTGATATTAGATTAAGTTTTGTATTAAGTTTTGGTTTAAATTTTAATACTAATATTAGTTTAGGTATTAGGTTTTAAGGATTAATTAAAATAGTGTGAATATTGGTTTTAATTTTACATTGTAATATGTATCTCGAGAATAATTGGCGATCAATCGATGGTTTAAAATTGGTTTTAAATCTTAATAAGGGTGTTGGTTGTTTTCTAAGTAAACTTAGATTGAATTTTATTTTCTTAATAAGTTGTAATTGATTAAGTTTTACTTTTGTAGTTAATTCCTAACTAGAATATCAATTTCTCACTTAGTTAAAGTTTGAGCGAAAGTTTTTATCAGACTTATCATCAAGTCCGTGATGTTATTAGAACCTTGATTGGTTATATTCGCATGTTCCCTTAGGATGTTAACTTAGACAACCTGCAATCACATTCCCTTTTCTGTTCACATCTAGATCGTTTCTCAATCATTCCAAAGGAAAGGATCGATTCCATTGACTACCATGTCACAACTTAGCCTAAACTTTAGGTCCTTAGCCCTTTTATCCTAGCCTTAGAATTAGAGTCGCCGTACTCTATGCAAGTGTCCTTCCTTGGACATTCCCTTCCCGTTTATCCTAGCCTTAGGATTAGAGTTGTCATGCTCTATTTCTTGATATATACATTTCTTTCCCTTTTATCCTAGCCTTAGGATCGGAGTTGCCGCACTCCATATAAGTGTACTGCCATGAACATTTACCTCCATTTTAACCTAGCCTTAGGTTTAGAGTCTCCGTACTCTATGTAAGTGTCTTGCCATAGACACTCACCTCCCCCCTGGAACCTTGAACACAGTCAAAAGTTCCTCACCCCCATTGAGGTTAACTACGAATGCACTTATTCTTTTAATCAAGATACGTAGGCACGAGATGCGACGTCTTGGCGAGCATACTTAGATACTAACCCCTTGGTCTTTACCTTAGGATTTTCCTTAGCAAGCAAACAATAATATAACACAAATACTAACAAGAGGTTCCTGTAGAGTACTACAGATGCTTGGGATGCTAACACATTCCCTAGATCTCTTATTAGGGTTTTCTTCGATCTTTACCCTTTCCTTTGGATAAATCAAAGCTCGGTGGTGAATTTCAAAGATTTGTGATTCAAGTTAATCAATAGCTTGATATCTGATTCTCACTACAACACCTACGTATCCTGACGGGAATGGAATCAAAGCATTCGTAGTTCCCCTCACAAAGGGTAAACAAAGTTTGTTGATTGGTATTAGGAGAAGAGACAAATTGTCATCTTAAGGAAAATACTCAACTAAAACCACCATAAACATGTGGAAGATGGATCTTTGCTTCACATTAAGAGAAGGGCTCCAATATAGAATCGACGAGTATGCCACATACCTCTCCCAAGTGAAAAAGAACCTACATCTTTCTCAACTATGTCATGGGGTAGGAGAATTACGTCTCAACTAGGGATGACTCATGTCTAGTTCTCTTATGGGAGAAAGGGACCTAATTGTAAGTTATCTAAGTTAACATCCTAAGGGAAATCAACCTAAGGGAAAAACAAACTAAGCACTATCTGAGGTATTCAACTTAAAAGAGGAATATCGATCACAAAGGGGTACACGAGGAATGCAAAATAATGCAATGCGTATGACAATATAGTCAAATAATGAACCCTTCCCTTGGATTTGGACATAGGCAAACATATAAGTTCAAGAGCCAACAACAAGTGTGCAAGCTTATGTAATTAAAGCATGAATACAACCAACACAGGAATGAAAATAATAGGCATGAAAGTCGAATATCGCATAATCGAGCAAAAGCATCAAATTATTAACTAAATTAAATAAATCTACTTGATAAAAATAATCAATAATTTAATTAATTAAATTAAATAGAATTGTTTAAAATAATTAATAATATATATTTTGATATCAAAACAATACAAATATAAATAGAAAATGAATAAAATCAAAATCAAAGAAACCCACAAAATAAAATATTTATTGGATTAAAATAAAGGATTTAATTTAATTAATTTTACCCAAAAATTTTTATCAACATGACTTAATAAAAAAAAAATGTATTCTTAAATAATAAGATCTTTTAAATTTTTTATATATTTTTTAATTATGATATAAAATGGAATAAAACAAATTAAATAAGAGGAAATAAATTAAAAGAAATAATAAAAAAAAGAGGTGGGGGTCCATCGTGGAGGCCTTGATCAAAGCTGGCCATCCTAGCATGTCTCGTCCGCCTGATTAAAATGAGTCAAATGTTGACTCAAATCTAAGGCCCTGATGTGGGGTGCACGGTAAGACTTGTGGGTGTGTACGCCTATGATTGCAATGTATCATAAAAGGATTTGGATCCTCTCCTTTTTTATATATCATGTCATCTCTCATGTTTCTAATCTAACGGTTCAGAATTTACAATGAATAATTAAATAAAAAAAGACATTTAATAGGAGAGAGAAATTGATAAGTAATTTGTCTTTGTTATTTTTGGAATTTCTTCAACATTTTTACGTGAATTATTTTTTGTTACAAGAAATAATTAAATAAAAAATACATTTTATAGGAGAGAGAAATACATTTATGTGAATCTAATACGTTACAACTTCTTTCTTTTCCCAATTCCAATCTTTTTAATTTTAACTTTTAAAATCTCCACATTTATCACTACCATTCTAACAAAAAAAAAAGTTTACTGAGAAATTTTTAGGAAACTTCAAGTGACTTCACCATTCTGTATCAAGAAAAAATTGTGGCTCCACCATTATTATTGGCTGAAGAAGGTTAGTTTCTATATATTTTATTTTTACAGTAATATTGTCATGAACATATTATAAATATTATATTTTTATAAGATATTTTTCACAGTAAAATTATATGTGCATAGATTAATAATTTAGTATAACATGTAATTTTTAAGTTTATTAAAATACTAGTTTATTTGGAACTTTTTATTTCAAATTTTAATATATTTATTATATTTTTTGTTTTAATTTTTATAATCCGTAATATATTTATTATATTTATTGTGTTATTTTTACAATCTATTCTGTTATGTTCTTATCATTCAATAAATTTTTTTAAAAAATAATTTAAAAGGTATCTTGTAATTTACTATTTTGTTAATAATTTTTTTTACTATTTTGTTAATGATTTTAAAAAATTTTTACGTAAAAATGTTGAAGAAATTCCAAAAACAATAAAGAAAATTTACTTATTTATTTCTCTCTCCTATTAAATATCTTTTATTTATTTATTTATTTTTTATAAATTCTAAACCGTTAGATTAAAAATATGAGAGATGACAGTATATATAAAAAAGGAGAGGATCCAAATCCATCATAAAACTAGAAACAAAACAAGAAGAGCATCTCGTTTCTCTCTCCGACCTGTTTCTCCCTTCCACTCTTACATGAACAAACCACAAACATAAAAAAAACTCAGTCCAACGAATCAAACCCGCTGATGCATGAACAACACCACGGCGTAGGAGATGAAGGTCACAACGGCGGCCAAGAACATCGTGGCGGTGCCGCCGTGAGAGTTCCTAGATTCCGATCAAAACCTTTACCTACCCTAAACAAATCGTCCTAAACACAAATTTGCCCTCGAAAATCCCCAAATCGCAACCAAAACTCCTCAATCTAACATGAAATCACGAAAACCCTAACTCAATATCAAGCATGAATAACAACAATTCAAAGAGGATTCGAGGTTAAGCAAACATACAAACCAAGGCGGGCAAGAGGAAAGGTGGAGAAATCGTTACCTATAGATGTATCCGGCGACGACACAGGTACGACTCCCCTTCTATTTTCTTCTCCTTCGTGCGTGATGAATTATTGTTTTTTATGCGAATCTCTTCCCTCTGCTGCTGTTGTAAAACGTATGTGCTGCTACGTGATGTGTGTATGTCTTTGTGTGGTTATTCTGCAGTTACGATTTGTATGCCTTCCACTTTGTGTGTATGACTCTGAATTTGAGTGATGTTGTATCTGAATATTTTTTTGCTTTGCTTGTGTATCTTGAGAATGTCAATTTTGTGCGTGTGACCCCCATTTTATAGGCTTTAAAAGACATGTTTGTAAGAATTGAAGAACTTTCCTTTCCATTTGATTTGTGTTTGAAGCATGTTTTGAAAATTATAATTGATGATGATGATTTGGTCTGAGACATGTTGGAATTGTGTTTTGAGAGTTGTTTTGGAAAGAAGAATAGGTTGTTTGAATTGTGATCTCTTCATGATTGTGTGGCGAAAGTCTTTCCATTTTTACTCTGATATGTTTGTGTATGTTTTGGAAAGAAAAAATTAAAGTTTTGATTCCTTGTCCTAAACATGTTTACTGCCATTGATGATTGTTGATTTTGTCGTGTGCCCTTTATTCAGGTAGATTGTGCGCTTCTGTTAATAGGTCATGTAATTTATTTTTCCTGCTCTTGATGTTGAATTTCTAATAAGAGTTTTGCCTTAAATCCAGGAGCAATCTTCCAAGCTCTCTCTATGGACAATTCAATGTTCTGGGAGGCAACATGACTAAACAAATTTTCGATAATGCTCTCTGGAACATTAGCATGGAGGTCACTAACTGCCTTTGTGATAGAAGTTCTGGATACGTCGTCCTTGCCGCTTGTTTATTTGAGATGCGTTTCATAATCTTTTCTTTTCGATCATTGTTTCCTTTGTTATCAGGTGAACTATCTTGAAATATGTCAAGCTTCGTGCGCAGAAGTTCAGGAATTGAATGTGAGTAGGTGATGCATTCTCCTCCAGTTATTGGATTTAAATATGTTTTACTTGAGTTTTTTTTAACCATAAGAACGTACTCTAGTACTTCTCCATCTTGTTGTAGAAATTCTTTACATGTTCCAGCTTGTGCAATCTCTCTGTTTTGTATTACCAGAATGAGGTCTTGATAAACTGCTCTAGCAATCTATATCCTTCGTTTCGGTCCACCAAACATGCGTTCGGCAGGTACACGATACTGGTCCTTCTTTCGTCTTCCACATTTTGAAATTCCAAATGGCTTGAGAGAAGTTTCATGATCATCATTGTTCAGATTATGCACAGCCAGTCTAAATTTTCTAAGGTACAACTATCATCTTTTTAATGCTAACAAAAACTTTATTATTGTATTTCTAATCCCTCTGAAGCCAAATACTTGAGTACTGTACCCAACATTTTGGAATTGTTTTTGATTTAGCATGTCGCAACCTTCTGACCACAGTTCGTGAAACATGCATATTTGACAAGGTTGTGACGTGCAAAGTTCAGGGTCCGTTATTATTACTATTTTAGTTCCAATTTATCCTCCAAGCAGCCCGTGGCCAAGATATGTGTGGAATGGCTACCGTGATGATCACTTGCAAAGCCAAACTCCTGCTGACTAGAATTCGATCCATATGGATCATTTACAGTAATGCTAATAACTAGATTGTAGGGACTTGGAATGTAATATCTAGCAGATGCATAATCAAAGCTTTTAGCACAGAATTACAGTTTCAAGATGGTGCATTAATGTATTTTTCTCATTTTAATTGCCAGTAGCAAGAATCATGTTATTAGGAATAGGTTTAGAGAGCTTTGCAAGTACATAGCGCATGGAATAATGCATAAGTGATGACATTCAATCCGACTAATATGAACTATGAAGCAATCACAACCTCGGTATATCCCATAAAAACAAGTTTCTTATCAATTATAAATTTGAGTTTGGCCTTAAAAGTGAGTCCCCTATTTGAACTTCTTTGTAACATAATAGACCTTGTACATTTTGAATTCTTGGCTTGAACTTAGCATGGTATTCTTCCACTCCACACCTTATAACATGAAATGAAATTATGTAGTAATAATGATTCGAATTTAGCACGTGAAACTCTTATGAATCAAATCTTAAAAGACCTTGAATTCTTGGTGAGACTTAATCTTCTTAGATCATAATTGCCTGAAAATCTCCTTGGTTTTGAACTTCTTGAACGGTGAATTCTCATGATGACATATGAATCATTTTCTTGAATCTCAAACTTCAAATCTTTATGATAAAATCCAAATAATTGGCCTTGAAGTTTCAAACTCTTTTTTATTATGCCTTGAATGAATCTTGATTTCTATTGTTGGTATCTCTTGAAATTGAGCTTTAGAACTGACTTTGTGTGGAGGAAACTTTTTGAATTTATGAATTTAATCATGATTGACACATTATGCCTGAACTTGTATTCACAATTTGAACCATGTGTCTCGAAATCAATGAACTTTCGTAAAGGAACACGAGTCTTCATTTTTACACACTTGAACTTGCTAAAACTTGAGGAACTTGTATTCTTGACATGGAACTTTGGAAACACATCTTCTGTGGCTAGTGACCCGAGACATATCATAAAAATTTGAATTTAGTTCATGGCACAAATTAGCTTGAACACTTCTTGAAAGTATCATGGGACATGGCCTGAAATATGACTTAAAATCAACTTTAAGTAACTCTTTTGCCAAGAAATACAATTTTTAACCAAACCTTGATTGAATTGAACTCGCGGACCCATTTGTAACAATCTTCAAATTAAATCTTAATTCCACTCCTCCATCCACGAATAACCTGTATTACAAGAAATAAGCATAATGAATCCTTTGAACGAGTTCTTGGGGAAAGAAGCTTGTCATGCAACCCTAATTCATGCTCTGGGGAATCTTTGAAGAAGATGAATCTTGGAATGAAGCCTCAACCATATGATCTTTTAACCTTAATCCTCTTGCTCATGATGATCTGGCTTCAACAATGACATAGAGATGTTATGCAAGATGATGCACAAAGAGGTGGGATTTTAGGGTTAAAAATTAGGGTATGACAATGATACTCCTTTATGAAAAAACCATTCAAGGTACTATTGGAAGCACACGCTATAGGCAGTTGGACAAAGCTTGGGTTTGAGGAATTCCTACTCTTAAAGATAACGCAAGCCAAGGGTTGATGCTTGTGAAAACAACTGAAAAAGAGAAACATGATCAAGAACAAATCGTGACAAAACCGATACGTTTGCGACGTGTCTTAAACATAATCATACCAAAATGGAAACAATAATCATGAATTAAAAAGAAAGGCAAGAGTCAATAATGTTTCCATGACATAATAGGACATGTTTCAAACATAAAAGGAAATTCATCATCGACATTCAAAATCTTGGAGACAAGAATCATAAATCCTTTCCGAAACAAGCCATGAACATGTCGCTATGAAGATTGAAGGTTCTTTATCATACTTTACAGTACCTAAGCATATATAAACACACACTCATACGCAGTGAAGGGGGAAAAATAAGCATTGCAGTAAAAAAATTCACACACAGGGGCAGTACAATAGTATTCGTACAGAAAACCACCACAAGCCCCACACACCTGCAAAATTGACCTATTGCAAATATCCTCAACGGTAACAACACAATTTTGTGGCCAAACAATACGTCATGTTGAATACATAGAGGAAGACATAGGGAGAACACAAATTAAAGCATCACATCAAACACACCAAAAATCGAAAGAACGTGCAAAGCATACACCTGGTAAATAATACAGGTTCGATTCATACCTCGTTTCTTCAACACGTTAATCTCATTGTTTCCATAACGAAATTCGCGACAGTGTCAAATTCGTCGCAAATCAAAAGAGGTCAAATTACCGCGAAACCGAAATCGCGTCGAAATTAAAACGAACAATTTTAGAAGGGAAAGCAAGAGGGATTGCCTTGTGGTGCTCCGCCGTCGCCAACAAAATGCCATGGTGTAGCGAGCGATTTTTGTCGGTGACGCGACCACCTTATCGCTGGATTTGGGTTTTCCTCCTCGAGGAGAAAAGGGTGCTACTTTATGAATTCTTATTTATCCCATGAAGCTGGAAAGGAAAGGAAAGCTATCTAAAACTAACCTTGCACGCGAATATTTAACTAAACAAACGCTTTAAAGAGACTTGGGGGTCCGGGGTCAGGTTATACAATGGGCAGTGGTCAGTTACCCATCCTATATGTGGTTATCCAAAGGATGTTAGCATTAGGTTTTGCTTTGTACTTGATGGTGTTTATCTGTTAATGGGTTGAGAAAGTTTATTGGGAAAGTATGACAAGGAGAGTGAGTTTTTGTTGATGTTTTTGGGAAGGTGCTGGACCTAAGTTTTGATTGATGTATGAAGGTATTGGACCTAGAGTTTTTGATTAGTATGCTCGCTAAGATTTTACAATCTTATGCCTACGTATTCCCGTTTAAACGAAACAGGGAAATCAGAGCAATCGTAGTTTCTCCTATTCTAAGGGAGGAAAAATATGTTTTGGTGTCTTGTTCAAAGCCCAAGACAAAGGCTAAACGGAGTATTTGTGTCTTGTTCAAAGCCCAAGTTTGAAGCTAAAAGGTTGACTGAAAGAGAGTTTGTCATCTCTAAAGAGGGATTGTTGATTTTTGTATGCCTTGATCAAAGCCCAAGGTTGAAGCTAAGAGGTTGATTGACTTCACTGGGGAAGTCCGTATACAAAGCCTAAGAGGAGGCTGAGAATGACTGACTCAACAAGAGAGTGTTTATATCTTGTACAAGGCCCAAGATGGAGGCTAAAAGGGTTTGACTCTGCTTGGGAGATTATTTCTCAAAGCCTAAATAAGGCTGGGAGGAATTGACTCCACTGGGGACGATATTTGTCCTGTTAGTTCTTGTAATTGGCTACAATTTTGGTAAAACAATGTTGATGTCCTGTATGATGTCCTAACACGAGTTACTAACATTCTGGTTATGTTAAGTTACTTAGGGTTGCAGTTTCTGTGTACTGATGTCAAACACGATGTCCTAACATGCTGCTGACAGAACATTCTGTTGACATCTGACGTGTGCTTACATTCTGACATTCTGGTATTGGCGAGAGAAAATCATGGTCTGTCGTTTTTGTAGCAGAAATATGTTTATTAGGACGTGATTACTTGCTAAGGAGAACAGGTTAAGCAAGAAGTCCGATTGTATGCTGAGACATGTTGAGATGAGAAGTTCTCATCATCTGGAGCAACATGTCGGATAAGTTGTCCTATGCTGAATCATTCGACACCGCGCCTGTGCTGAGCTGACAGTTAAATTCTGTTATGATTTAACAGATGCAGAATATTCTGGGAATATTATGTTACTCTTTGTGGCGCTGTTTTGTTTGGTCTGGGAGATTCAAGTCAGAATCAAGAAGAATAATGACTCTCTAAGTTATGGAGATAATTTAGGAAAGATTTGATTGAAGACCTATTTTGGTGCAGAAGTTATTGCATATTTTTAACACCAGTTTTATTGTGATTTGAAGCCCAAATCCAGTTGGGATGTAGGTTATAAATAGGAGTGTTTGTAACCTGTTGTAACAACGATTCCAAGATGTAAAATTATTAGGGTTTCGTTATTGTGAACCACTCTCTAGGAGAGTTGGTATGTGTGAACCACCCGGTTTGTGGGTTGGTCATTGTGTGTATCTCGAAGCCTGTAGGTAAGAGATGTATTGTTCTTGGAGGAAACTTTTAAGCAACTTCAAGATGGTGTTCTTAGTCAAGAGTCTTGGCTGAGTATTAGCATATGAGAGTATCTTCTATGTTTATGTGTTTGAAGAATTGTTGGAAATCAAGCTGTTGATGCAGTGGCTGAGATGTTGACTGCTAGACATCATTGAGATGATTGGAAGTGAGATGGAGTCTCTTACCTAGGGAGGACTTAGGTAGAAGGGTCATTGGGTAGTTATTAAGTGAGAAGTTGTAAACGGGGGAGTTTAGCTTCGAATTGATACTGCTAATAGTGGACTCCCTTCCTAGCTTGGTATGCCCCCAGATGTAGGTTGTTAGACCGAACTGGGTGAACAAATCCTGTGTGTCGTTTATCCTTTTCAGTACTGTTTTTATATGTCCATACCTTGCCATGTTTTTGTCAGACCAGATGTCTTGACATCCTGTAGGACATCTGGGATCTGTCATACCAGAATTTCAATTGGTATCAGAGCAGGCATCCTGTTCTGTTTCTGGGTGAGATCCTAGGGAAGATACTTTCTGGTCATGGACAAGGTAGGTGGTACCTACTGAAAAGTTGTTTGAACTTGGAAATGTTCATATTGCTGTCCCTAGAAGTGGAGGATGGACTGTTCATAACATGGTGTGTATTGACTTTGTTTGAAGGCATGTAGCTTTGGTGGTGAGCTGCTGTGTGGTTTGATTTATTTTCAAACCTATGTTGACCTATTGCACATGGAGTGGCGTGGGTTATTATGTTTTTCCTGAAGGCTGTAGAGGAGTTTTATGGTGTGTGTTCCGCTGCATATATATCTGTTGGAAAATGCCTGGCTGTTCATATTGCTGAGGGAGATTCTACAACATCTACGAAAGAAGTGGCTATTTCTTTTGTTGATGTGTCTTATAAGATGTTCTGACATCTTATTAGGGCAAGCAGGATCTGTTTCCTTGGTAGTTCCGCTGTATGAGGTTCTGATTGAAGAGCTCTAGAAGTATGGGATTCTGGAGTTATGATTGAGGGAAGATTGTAGCTGTCCTTACTCGTTTTCTGTTCTTGTAGATGTCAATCGGTGTGATGTCACATTGCATTCCAAAGTCGGGAGCAGAGGGGTGTCTTTGTGATGGTTGAGTCTTGTATGACTTGGTACATGGGTGAGTGGCTTCGTCATGTATGCTAAAGTCAGATTGAAGGGGAAGATAAATTATCAAACTCATGCTCTAGGGGTTTGATGATTTCTTATTGATTAATTTGTTGAAGACACTTGATATGATGATCAAGTCCAATCAAGGAAACTGAGTCATGTTCTGGAGTCTTTTAGTTTTTCTTCAGACTAGGAGGTGCTTCCTAGGAAGCATAGGGATGAAAACCGTGGAGGTGATTTATTTTCACCTTTCACAAAAACAGCAAGGAAGGGTGCATCTCTCTTGACCCTAAGAGTGAATCCAATCTGTTTGATGATTTGTTGAGGTAAAGAAGACTTGTTCAGAGAAAGTCTTAGTTACTTGAGTCAAGAGTGGCAGCCTTGATATCTCAACATTGTCATTGAAAAAGATACTTGCAACAAGACTGAATACTTTATAAGTGTTCATGACATGATCTGGTGGAGCTCAGCTACAACAGTGAAGAAGGGTTATTGTATAAGGATTTAAGATTAATTGCTATTTGTGAAATGCACAAGTATTTAATTGATTATCCTTGAGATTCAAGAGTGGGGATGTTCTGTCAGATGTTCTGACATCTGTTCATCAGAGGTTTGAAGAATCATGGGAGGGGTTCTACATTCGCTCAAAAGTCTCCTAGGGGTTGACCTGGGATTACTTGCTTAACATTTGTCCCTGGAAATTATTGTGATTGAGTTGTCCAGATGGTGATGCTGTTGAAGATGGAGATGGAAGACTATGAAGACATCATAATCTTGATGGTTACAACTTGGATTAGTTTGTTTCTGATCTAAGTGAGTTTGTATGAAAAGGTTGTGTTGTATTTTTTTTATGGTAGTCAGATGTTTATGTTGACCTGAATAAGCTGCTCTGGCTGTGTTTTATTGGGAGCTCCTTGAAGGACTTCTATATGCAATGAGTCCCTTGAATGGTGATGGGAGGCTGATGTCCCAAATGATGTTTGTAACATCATGATGGTTATATTTGGAAGATGATTGTGATTGTACATTTGGAGTTGGATGCTCAAGTATTTTTGTCAGATGAGTGTCAAACCAGTCAGGATAATTGGATGTGTTCTCTAGGAGTGAGAGTATAGTATGTGAGTGTGCTCAGCAAGTGTGTAAAGATCTGGTGCTTAATGGTTAACCTCCATCTAGAGCATTGGTTATCCATGACAGGGGGAGTACTTGTCTATGGACTTTGCTGCAAGGGTGCATACATTGTGAAGCTTGAATGTTTGTGGAGAGTGGTTGCCTCTTATGAGAATATAATGTCAGATAACATGCTATGACATTAGGCTGCTGGATGGTGTTTTGATGTGTGAAGCAAATTGTTTGGGTCATGTGCGCACATGCTTCTGAGGAGGAGTCTGAAGGACAGTTCTATTTGTATTTGGGAGAATTTATTTTTATCTGCATATTTTGGAAGAGCTCCGTTGATGGGAGTTGTCACACTTGTCTTGGTGTGTGTAAGAGGAGTTTACTTAGAGTTCAGTGGAAGGCAGTGTGTTTATGCTTTAGAACTTGAGGATGATTGAAACTGATTGCTCTTGTGTAGAAGAGGAGTCAGTTGAGCTTGTAAGGAGGTTCTGGTTCTCTGGGAGCTTGTAGCAGAGGTTCTGGGTTGAAGCATACCTTCTTTTGGTGAATGAAAGTTTATTTCTCTCTGGGTTTCTGAAGTTTTATTTGTTCAAGCTGGTGGGGCAATGTTGTTTGAAGACCTTCAGTTGGATTACTATGCAGATAGTAAGTCTAGTGGTGGAGCATATCCAGGACCATGATGTGTGGAAGATGTCCTAACCAATGTTAGAACATCTTTGGGTTAGTTATCCTTGGAGTAGGATTCTGAGATCATTTTTGTCTAAGAGGTGTTTATCTTATCGTACGGGAAAATGATGAGTTAAGGACTGTCTTGGATGTCTGATGTGAATATGACTTGCTAGAAGTGGATCAGTTTAGTGCTTGTGGAGCAAATGAGCTGAAGATTTTTGGAGCATCATTCGTGAAATATAGGGGGAGAACTTATGTTTGTTATTTGAACTAGTGTGCTTGAGGATCAAGCATTAAGTGAATGCGTTCAACAGGTGTGTTGAACAGAGGGTGCGCTCTTGAAGACATATAGATGAGTCTTATGTTTTCCATTCATTTAAGGTGTTCTTCCTGCAAAGGAGCACTGGTTATCTTAGATAGGGGGAGTTGGACTTCTGTTTTGGATTTGTTGCTGCAGCAGTACAGTTGTTTATCAAGATTGTTTGTGGTTTCAAAAATCTATGATAGTGTACCTCTGGTGAGGGTGTAATGTCAGACAAGATGTCATGACATTGTGTGACTGGTTTAGTTCTGGGTGGACTTGACTGGTTGATCTTGGTTATGTCATTGGGTTGTCAATGTATTGAATCAAAGGTGTACAAGCTTCTGAGTTGGATGTGTTCTGCTACTGGTTGATTGCCTTTATTGCATAGTTGCCTTGTTTGCCAAAAAGGGAGAGTAGGTTTGGATTTTGTGTTTAAACCAGTTTCTCAAGGATGTAGAATAGTCTGTTCTATCCTGAGTATGCTGGGACATGTCTTGTGCAGTTGTGAACTTTATTGCATATGTTAGTTTAAAGGAAACAGAATTTTATTCAACTGATGAAAGCATACAAGATTAGATTTTAGTACATCAAAAGCAACAAACAAAGAGTCTAAAGATTATCCCAACCCCCTGAATCAAGAAAAGTTTTCCAATCTTCGTCCCATTCATCATCAGAAGCTTGAAGTTGCACTGGAGGTTTTTTGATGGCTTTCATCCTTGTCTCTGATGTTTTTCTTGTTCTTGTTGCTCCTGAAGTTGCCCCAGCTGTAGACAGTGTTTTGTTCTTCAACTTCTGTGGATCTGGTTTCTTGATCTCTTGCATGTGTTTCTTTCCTGCATCTTTGCTAGACTGACTCATGGTTCTATCTGTGATATGTTGTTAGAAGCAAGGAGGCGTGGTTTTTATACTGCATAAAGAGTCCTTGTTTGTATCGCCTGACCAGTCAAAGTGGTCTTTGGTTTGGGAACTTGTTTTTCTTGGGAATTTGTTTTTTCTTGGGACTTTGTCAAATTGGATGTCAGAACTTCGTGCTTGCTGCTTTGGTAGGTTAAGAGGTTGGCCAATTGTGGCTAAAAAGGGGGAGAGTTAGCCTAGGTGTTGTCAAGTTGTCTGGTGCGATTCTAGACTTGAGGGGGAGTTTGTTTTTGGTACAGCTGTTGGATGTTGCTGATGCTGGTTGTGTAGTGAATGTTAGTAGTTGTTTGGAGTTTGGTGCAAGTTTTTGTGATGTTGACTGAGATTGTTTTAGCCAAAATTAGCCAAATGAAGAGATTGTTAGTTCTTGTAATTGGCTACAATTTTGGTAAAACAATGTTGATGTCCTGTATGATGTCCTAACATGAGTTACAAACATTCTGGTTATGTTAAGTTACTTAGGGTTGCAGTTTCTGTGTACTGATGTCAAACACGATGTCCTAACATGCTGCTGACAGAACATTCTGTTGACATCTGACATGTGCTTACATTCTGACATTCTGTTATTGGCGAGAGAAAATCATGGTCTGTCATTTTTGTAGCAGAAATATGTTTATTAGGACGTGATTACTTGCTAAGGAGAACAAGTTAAGCAAGAAGTCTGATTGTATGCTGAGACATGTTGAGATGAGAAGTTCTCATCATCTGGAGCAACATGTCGGATAAGTTGTCCTATGCTGAATCATTCGACATCGCGCCGGTGCTGAGCTGACAGTTAAATTCTGTTATGATTTAACAGATGCAGAATATTCTGGGAATATTATGTTACTCTTTGTGGCGCTATTTTTTTTGGTCTGGGAGATTCAAGTCAGAATCAAGAAGAATAATGACTCTCTAAATTATGGAGATAATTTAGGAAAGACTTGATTGAAGACCTATTTTGGTGCAGAAGTTATTGCAGATTGTTAACACCAGTTTTATTGTGATTTGAAGCCCAAATCCAGTTGGGATGTAGGTTATAAATAGGAGTGTTTGTAACCTATTTTAACAACGATTCCAAGATGTAAAATGATTAGGGTTTCGTTATTGTGAACCACGCTCTAGGAGAGTTGGTATGTGTGAACCACCCGGTTTGCGGGTTGGTCATTGTGTGTATCTCGAAGCCTGTAGGTAAGAGATGTATTGTTCTTGGAGGAAGCTTTTAAGCAACTTCAAGATGGCGTTCTTAGTCAAGAGTCTTGGCTGAGTATTAGCATATGAGAGTATCTTCTATGTTTATGTGTTTGAAGAATTGTTGGAAATCAAGCTGTTGATGCAGTGGCTGAGATGTTGACTGCTAGACATCATTGCGATGATTGGAAGTGAGATGGAGTCTCTTACCTAGGGAGGACTTAGGTAGAAGGGTCATTGGGTAGTTATTAAGTGAGAAGTTGTAAACGGGGGAGTTTAGCTTCGAATTGATACTACTAATAGTGGACTTCCTTCCTGGCTTGGTATGCCCCCAGATGTAGGTTGTTAGACCGAACTGGGTGAACAAATCCTGTGTGTTGTTTATGCTTTTCAGTACTGTTTTTATATGTCCATACCTTGCCATGTTTTTGTCAGACCAGATGTCTCGACATCCTGTAGGACATCTGGGATCTGTCATACCAGAATTTCATGTCCCAAGCTTGAGAGAAGGTTATGGAGATTTATGTCTCGTACGAAGCCCGAGATTGAGGCTAAAAAGGGTTGACTCAATAAGAGAGTACAAAAAGATGATTGACTCAACAAGAGAGTCCATGATAGTGATTAACTCAACAAGAGAGTCTGGGAAGTAATTGATTGACTCAACAAGAGAGTCTGAAAAGGTTAACTCCGATGGGGAGAATCATTGTACAAAGCCCAAAAGGAGGCTGACTTTCCTGAGGAAAAGGATCATTATACAAAGGCTAAGAGGAGGCTAGCTTATGCTGGGGATTCTTGAGATCCCGAGGCATGTCCAAATGGGGAAACCGACTCTTGCACGGGAATGCAAAAGAATTGATAGATCAGATACCTTGAGGTTCTGATTTGAGATAGTGTTATACGGTGATAAACTGACCTTGGTTGGGGATTTTTTTTAGGAGAGAGACTAGGTTTTAGAACCTATGGGTTTTAACTCTGCTGGAGATTAATCCAAAATCCGGGGTTTCTCCTATGTTTATAGGGTACTTGAGTATATCTTTGAGACTCAAGGATTTTTAGACTGTCCAAGTCTATTGGTATGGAAGGGTTTTTTCTTTTGTATGATGCCCAAGAGGAGGCCGACTCGTTTAAGGGATGAGTATCAACCCTAAAATTGGTCTGAGGGCTTTTTGTTACTCCTTTTAGAAAGATAGCTCTAGCAAAGGAGGACTAAGTTCTGTCCTATACCTTTAGGAGGACTTCAGGGTCCTTGTATGAAGCCCAAGAGAAGGCATGAGAACTTTTAAGAAGCCGACGGGTCCTTGTACAAAGCCCAAGAGGAGGCAGGGATGCTTTTAGGAAGCCTGTGGGTCCCAAACCAAGAAAAGTTCAAGAAATGCTATTCACCGAGAATAGATCATTTAGTTAAAGTTCTGAAGTTTGAAGAAACTCAAGAGATGCTATTCACCGAGAATAGATCAACTCTGGGGAGTAGAATTTCTTTGACAATTTCTAATAGTGACATTCTGAGAAAAGGTTCACCGAGAATACTGCCTTTCTCTTTGTTCCATATTGTTCAAGCCCAAGAGGAGGCAAGACTGTGTCTGGAAATCCTATGGGGATCTAGTTTTGACTGTATTAAAGAGTGACCAAACGGGCTTTACCTAGTTCTAGACATAGTTGTCGGGGAAAACTCTAAGTAACTATACTAGTATATATACAGTTGATATATGACAAGTATGTAAAAGGATATGAAAAAAGACTAACCGTGCGCAGCTTCGTACAATACAGTATATATATATATATATGACATGTATTTAAAAGAATGAAAGAAGACTAACCGTGCGCAGCTTCCCACAATATAGTTTATATATATTAAAGCGAGTAAATGAAAGCGGATAAAAACTTACAGGTGAGTAAGCTTCCATGTTGTATTGTTATATGTTCAAAGAAATTATAGAAAGTTTTGATAACATCCGTACATTTGAATCTAAATCAAAAGGGAAATTATTTTGAAAAGATTTGTACTGGGACTTATACAATGACTGAGGCCCAAAGGTTTTGGTTAAAAAGGGATTGGGTCTTACACTCTAGTAGAGGCCCAAAGATTTATTTTTGTACAAGTGGTGGGGCTTACAACTCAAGGAGAGGCCCAAGGTTTATTGTTAAAAAAGGCGACGATCGCGCCGTTGTTTTGAAAATGTACAGAGGGACTTATACAATATGTGAGGCCCAAAATGGTTTTATTTACAAAGGCGTGGGACTTACACTCTATCAAGAGACCCAAAGATTATTGCGAAAAAGAAAGATGAGACTTACAACACGAGGGTAGACCCAGATGGTTTGTTTGAAAACGGCGATCACGCCGAGGTTTTTGAAAACACAATGGGTCTTATACAACATCTGAGGCCCAAAAAGGTTTTTTGATTTACAAGGAATGGGTCTTACGCTCTATTAGAGACCCATGAGTGTTTGAAAAAGATTTGTCAGGGTGAAATCAATCAAAACCCTAATTTTGTTTAACATGGAATTAATTTTGATTAAAAATTAATAAAAATCATTGAAAACATGTGAAAAAAAATGAGTGATGACCTTGGATAAATGTTTCAAAAATCATGTTTCTACCCACAAAATGATTGAAAATCATTCAAGTTTGGAAAATCATGAAGGAAAAAATATTTTAAATGTCAAAAAACAAATAAAAATTAATTCTTTGTAAAAATATCAAATATATGAAATAATAATATTTTTGGGAAATTTTTGTAAAATAAAATATTTTAACATTTATGTGAATTATTAAAAAAAGAATCAACTCAAAATCATTAAAATTCAGAGAGAAATTAATTTTTGAATCAATTAAATAAAATCACAAAATTCAAATATTTGAAAAAGGGCGCCAAGAACACCCATGAACACGCGCGTGTTCTGAGTTTTGCCCAAATTTGCATTTTCTCATCAATCTCACTGAATACTTGATGAAATCACACAATCCACATATCAATATGCTCGTTTTCAACTCACGATCATGTCTATGGTCTTTAATTTCATTTATTTTAAGCATGGAATAAGAAATCAAAGAGAAACCTCAAGAACCCTAAATTCTGCATGAAGGTTCAAAAATTCCATACACGATTCAAACAAAGCAATTAATTGAGGGGAAACACTCCATACATGATTATGAACATATGGCAAAATTATTGTGCGAGGAAATATGCATGAATCATGAGATGACCAAGTTGAGGCTTACCTCTTGCAGCTGGTGATCGTGTTTTGAGTTAGAGATGTTACAAGCTGGTTCCAATGATCTGAACAGCTTCCCTAGGTGCCAAGTGATGTGTCTGAATGCTTGGAATGGTTTGAAACAAGCTGGAACTTAAGATGGTACCTCAACTGCAACTCTGTCAAGAACTTGAGCAGTTGGATGGTGATTTTGTGAAATTGATGTTCCAGTTGTGATTTTAGTGTTTGATCAGCTCACATATGATGTTTATGAAGTGTGTGTGTGTGTGTGTGATTGGTTTGGTTGGAAACACATTCTAATTCAAAACCCGATAGTAGCTTGCATTAGAAGGCATATTTGGAAGTGAGAGTGTAATTTGGAAGTGAGAGTGTGATTTTGAGAAAGGCAAGTGTTATAAGCCTTTGGTGTACTCAAACTGATCAGAAAGGAGGTCTATTTATAGTGTATCAAGTTTGTTTTGCAAGGAATAGGGAATGGCAACTGCAGCAGGCCTTTGGCCAATTGTGATCAAATGGAATCTCAAGTTTCCTATAGCCATTGACTTGAGATTAGAGCACAGACCTATGGTTCTTTGATTCAAGGATAAGGCTTGGCTGAAGTGTTCATTTTTGCTCTGATACATGCCACCTCTAAGCATCCATTAAATGTTCCAAAACAAAATTGGAGTCTTGGCCTCTTTTAGGTTTTTTAGGTTTGGCATGCTACTTGTGGAATCTTGGACTTGGGAGGCTGATGAATCAGTGCTTGTCCCTTGTTTGTTCCCCCTTAGGTGTGCAGATGGATAAACATGGTTGGAATTGCACAATTTGAGCAATTCGAGCCCTAATGCACTAATCTGCCTTGCCAAGACAGTTTACAGCAAGGCATGTTGCAGCTGTCATAACTCATAGCTCAGATGGAGTTTGGTGGAGTTCTTGGCCATTTTGGAAAGCCCTCATATGACACAACACATGTGTGATCATAGTTTGTCTTGACACTTTTTGGATCCAAGTGAAAAATTCCCCTACATTTGGAAAAAAAGAAAGACAAATTCTGATTTAGTAAAAATTTCACTAAGTGTTGGAAAAAGTGACATTTCTTGTTTTCAGCCATTTTGATCACTCCATAGTTTAAAATCCATGAGGAATTGGAATGAGGTGTAGTTGATACTTTTATAGTATGCCATGAGAGCTACAAATCCATCTTTGGATCATCCAAAATGGTTGCTTGGATCTCAATTTATGGTCCTTGGAAGTTGGTACCCTAGCCACTTTGTTCCATAACTTAGAAAAATTCTAAGTTTTTTTATGGTTACCCCTTTTACAAGTTAACTCACTATTCTTGATTTTTCTTGATGAATGATGATTCAAATCACAAATTAACATTGTATTAGGGTTAAGGAACCTTGTTTGACCAAAAAATTGAAAAGTCAAACTTTGACTTTTTGTACAGTTGACTTTTTCAGCAGATGAATTTTAAACCGTGCGATCCTCTATGAAATCAAGTCTTTGACCTAAATCAAACTTAATAGATGGATTCCATAGGTGATATAGGGTGTATTGAATCATGTCCCAAGGTTTGGGAGCATGTCTTGGTCAAAAGTGAAAGGCACAGTTGACTTTTTTCTTCAAAACCCTAATTGTGGTCCAGATGAAATTGAAACTTGTAGATCAAGCTTCTTGGATCAATCCATTGTTTCAAATGGATCAACATAGTGTGTTGGAGACCCTCAAATCATGTCTTGAGGTCTTGGCTCATGTTTTGTCCCAAAAGTCAACTTAGGGGTGAATTAGGTCAAGAAACCCTAATTCCTGATTTTTTATGTATGCATCCCCTGAGGCTCAATTGACTTGATGATTGGGTCCATGAGGTCCATTAGAGTATCTTGAGTTATGTTTTGAAGCATTGGCTCATGCCCAGATGAAAATTTTATCTGGAGGCCTCATTCGACCAAAACCCTAATTTGGTGACACTGGCGATCTTGAGGCTCAATCCACTTGGAAGGTTGAAACCTTGTGCTTGATTCTTGATGTGAGAGCCCTCTTGATTCTTTATGGAGGGTTGAGAGGTTAGACAAGTTGAAGATCATGTCAATTCCTTGATTGATCCTTTGTCTAAGTGTCCTGATAGGGCTCAAAACCCTAATTCTTGTTTGTAGTGAATGCTCACCCATCTTTGGGGAGACTGTTGAGGCATATAAGTACATCCATATTATGGCGATGATTTGCACAATGATGGGAAATCTTGGTGGTCAAAATTTGGGGTATGACAGATGCCCCTATTTAATCTTCTTGGACCCGAAGGTGTGAATGGCAAAGGTATTCGGGCATTTGGGGTACAAGAGCATTAAATATCGGAATACCTGAATTTTGATGGTGGCTATGAATGGCAGTGTGCTCATCCATCTTCTTTTGCTAAGCGTTGATACTTAGAAAAGGTAAAACTTCCCCTTGATCATGGTCTTCAGCCAAGGAATTGGTCTGAGTTTTTTTGGATTAAACTTCCCTTCGATCCTGGTTTCCTACCAAGGAACTGGTCTAAGTTTCTGATGTAAACTTCCCCTCGATCCTGGTTTCCTACCAAGGAGCTGGTCTCAGTTTCTGATATAAACTTCCCCTCGATCTTGGTTTCCTACCAAGGAACTGGTCTCAGTTTCTTTTGTCAATAAACTTTCTTGACAAGGGACGCTATTCGTAGCGGTCTTCCTCAAACTTCTCACCGAATTTTCTTGGGGAGATGCCATTTGATGGAAAAAGCTTTGATGCCAGACTTGCTGGGGAACCCATTTGTCTGAGCTGTAAAGGTGTACAAACTTCTCTATTGGAGACGCAATTTGTCGACTCTACTGGGGAAAACGAGTCTCTTGAAAGACTGTCTCCTGTTTGGAGATATTACATCATACTTTTCCTCGAGATCTTCTCGGCGAAATGCCATGTGATGTAATCCAATTTGGAGCTGCTGATGACCTTTTCGTCAGCGAATCTTTCGGAGAAAAACTGCCATACGCCCGAATCTTTGATTAAAAGGCTTTCTTTGAGGATTTTCCTTAATCCGGGAAAGCGAAGATATCATATTCAATGGCGAAGAGTGACATTTGTCGAAAGTTTTCTTGTTTTTCAGAGGTTTAAGTTATCAAAGTGGTCAAAGGCCAACTCCAATCCAGAAATAAACTGGGGGAGGGACTGCTTAGCTGATTTGATTCCTAACGTGGAAAGAACTGACGACTCGATTGACAAAATGACTTTTATCACTAGGGGACAAGACCGACTAGAGTGATAGTGATGCAATATGAATGTGAATGCAAATCAATTAATGCATGATGTATGTATGTATATGCTGACAAAGCTGACGCGACATACAAATTAGTAGATGAACACGTTTGGATACTCGGCCACTGCGGGGGACGAAGAAACACTATTCGTTCATGATAGCAATTCTGCCTTGCTTAGGAGAGATAGTCCCTGTGGGGAACATCGTTGGTAGGGCTTAAGAGGTAAGAACTCTGCCGGGGATGTCAGATGGAGTATTCACATCTGACGTAGTTGATCCTTCATTCAGGTGTACTGGTTTAGAAGGAGTACTTTGATTCTGCACTTTGAAGCTTAACTGCCTTTGGGAGAAGCGATCGATGTCCTTTCGACGTTCAACAGTCAAAAGAAATTGCCATCTTTATTTTAAAAGCAGAAATTTTTTACAAGTAAATTCATTTTTATTTTATTTCAAGAATCGTTAATCATGTTAAAACGTCGTTCTGTAAAGCTAAAACAAATAAGAATTGCAAACAAAAGCACAAGGGCTCAAATTTTATTGATAGGATGGAAATCAGCCAAGCGCGTGATTCCATGGAGTATTTTACAAAGTTAGAAAATGGTAATTTAAGGGAAAAAGGGCTACATTGAAACATAACGACCGTTATCCTTCTACCAATTTTGAATTCTGGACATCATGAGCTTCTATCGAAGATGACCCTGATTGGAGTTTTTTGATGGATGGCATGACTGCTGGGGGATTTGCCCCTTCGTTAGACATAGTTACTGGCCATAAATCCCTAACTTTTGCCTGGATTGTACTTGGAGATTTCCAATCCACCCGGATGAATTTTTGATTATGTCAAAAATTATTGCCTGGACCGCCCTTTCGGGTTTTCAATCCACCGAGACGTTTTTTTAGGCGAAGTATTTCTTGACTACATCAACATTTGTGGGGTAGGCAAACTCTTCTCCATCCATGGTTGCGAGTTTCAAGGCGCCGCCTGAGAAGGCTTTCTTGACCACATAAGGGCCATCATAATTCGGAGTCCATTTTCCCCGGGAATCAGTGAGAAATGATTGTAACTTCTTGAGCACGAGGTCTCCTTTCCTGAAGACACGAGGTCAGACCTTTTTGTCAAACACTTTCTTCATTCTTTACTGATACAACTGACCGTGACACAGAGCCGTTATTCATTTTTCTTCGATCAGATTTAGTTTGTTGTGCCTGCTTTGACACCATTCAGCCTCTGTTAACTTAGCTTCCATCAATACCCGGATTGATGGGATCTCTACTTCGATGGGGAGCACTGCCTCCTTGCCATATACTAGAGAGAAAGGGGTTGCCCCTGTTGAAGTGCGGACAGATGTGCGATAACCATGAAGAGCAAAGGGTAGCATCTCATGCCAATCTTTGTAGGTTACAACCATCTTTTGAACGATCTTCTTGATGTTCTTGTTAGCCGCTTCTACCGCTCCGTTCATCTTAGGTCGGTAGGGAGATGAGTTATGGTGTTCAATCTTGAACTCTGCACACAACTCTTTCATCATCTTATTGTTCAAGTTAGATCCATTATCAGTAATGATCTGGCTCGGAACACCATAACGGCATATGAGATTATTTTTGATAAAGCGGACCACGACTTGTCGGGTTACATTAGCGTATGACGCTGCTTCGACCCACTTGGTGAAGTAGTCAATGGCTACCAGGATGAACCGATGTTCGTTTGAAGCCTTGGGTTCAATCATGCCAATCATGTCTATTCCCCATATAGAAAAAGGTCATGGGGATAACAACATCTGCCAACGGAAAATCCTTCCCGTGAGAGCAGGCTTTTCAAAGACATACTTGATTGGATCCATTTTGAAGATTAACCAAGTAGTGTGATAAATCATATACTGGCGAAGACGTTTGGCTGCCCAAGCCAGAGCACAGCAAGTTTTCTCAAGCATAGTGTACCGAGTCTCATCGTCTGTAAATTTCTTGCTCAAATAGTAGATGGCAGACTCCTTCCTTTTAGTTTCGTCTTGTTGGCCAAGTACACAATCCATCGAGTCTTCCAAGACTGTTAAGTAGATGATCTGTGGCCTTCCTTCCACTGGAGGTGATAAAATAGGTGGATTCAACAGGTATTCCTTAATACTGTCGAAGGCGGTTTGGTAGTCTTCTGTCCAAACGCAGTCCTGATTCTTTTTGAGTAATTTGAAGATTGGCGCACATGTCGCGGTCATGAGGAATATAAATCTGGAAATGTAATTCAAACGCCCCAGGAATCCCCTGACTTATTTTTCGGTCTTTGGAGAAGGCATTTCTAGAATGGCCTTGACCTTGTCAGGATCAACCTCAATTCCTTTCTGGCTGACGATTAACCCTAACAGTTTCCCTGAACGGACACCGAAGGTGCATTTGTTGGGATTCAAGCAGAGTTTGTACCTCCTCAACCGCTCGAATAACTTTGACAGGTGGGTCACATGTTCCTCTTCCGTCTTAGATTTGGCAATCATATCATCGACATACACTTCTATTTCTTTGTGTATCATGTCGTAAAACAGAGTAGTCATGGCCCTTTGATAGGTTGCCCCGACGTTCTTCAAACCGAACGACATTACCTTGTAACAAAAAGTGCCCTATGGGGTGATAAATGAAGTTTTCTCCATGTCTTTCGGCGCCATTTTTATCTGATTATAGCCCGAGAATCCATCCATGAAGGAGAAAACTCTGAATGTCGTTGTACTGTCAACCAGCATGTCAATGTGTTGTAAAGGAAAGTTGTCCTTTGGACTAGCCTTGTTTAGATCTCTGTAATCCACACACATTATGATATTTCTGTCCTTTTTCAGAACTGGTACGATGTTGGCTAACCATTGAGGATATTCTGATGTGGCGAGGAAACCCACGTCAATCTGTTTCTGTACTTCCTCTTTGATTTTGATGGCCATGTCTGGGTGAGTTCTTCTCAACCTCTGTTTTACTGGCGGACATTCTGATCGTAACGGTAGATGATGTTCCACGATGCTGGTATCCAACCCTGGCATATCCTGATAGGACCAAGTGAATACATCGGGAAATTCTTTGAGAAGCTTTATCACATCTTGTTTGACAGTTGAACTGAGAAGTGCCCCAATCTTGACTTTTTTTTCTCTCTTCTTCTGAACCTAAGTTGACCGTTTCCAACGGCTCCTTGTGAGGTTCAATGGATCTTTTCCTTGTCTGAGTAATCGAGAAACCTTTTCTGGAATTTCTTCGTCTTCTTCTTCTTCAGCCTCAAATACCGGGAATTCAAAGTTGGGAGAAGGCATCAGATCGCATGTTTCAATGCGGTTTAAAACAAGTAATCTGCAAGACGTGATGATTGTTTTTTAGAAGAGATAGAGAGAATGCAAGAGTGTGTGCAGTGTATTTTCTTTGGAAAACTGCTTGTTTATTATTATTGAGTTACTTTTTTAGGATTACCATTTTCTGAAAAAGCGAAAAGAGAAAACAACAATAAATGCGGAAATTACAGAACAACGTTATTTTATTTATGATTTGTCGATTCTTGAAACTACAACCCTATAAAATAAAACTCTGTCGCTTTGGGCAAAGCGAAGAGGGATATTTACAAAAAGTGGGCCCTATCAAAACATCCGTTTCACCTGGGCAGGGTGAAAGGTTAAAGATGGCAATTACTTAGACTTATGAACAATCTTCGGAACATCGACAACAACCCATTGGTGGCGAACTCCTCGGTGAATCACAAACTCCGATACTTTCCTTCTTGACTTGTCTTCAGAAATAACGCTGATTTCTGGTGGAGCAGGATCGTCAGAATCTGTCTCCCAGGCAGAGTTTTCTTAGGAGGATTCTTTAGCTATATCTTACATAATGTTCGTGCTCTCAGGTAAATCTCCCCATCCAGTAGGCTGGATGTCTTCGAGCTCGATACAAGAGTTTCAGGAGCGGTGTACTTGACCAAGTAGTCGAATTTTCCACTCGGTTGTCCTAAGGTGTCCCACACTTCTTTGGAACTGGAGGAGTCATCCATTTCGATGACGTTGACCTCAGGGAAAGCATAGTTAATGAACTCTAGCCATGCAATCTTTGAAAATTCATCGTCGTGCTGGGTATTTTCTGAATGCCCTGAGTAATGATCCCATGACATGGTGGGGACGGGGGTATTCTCTTCAATGATGCTCAGCTGATAAGCGTTGTTGGGCTGATTCTCTTGCCCCGAGTCTCCTGGGTACGGATTCCAGATAGGTAGGCCATCCATTGGTCCATAATAGTCGTGGTCAAAGTTGTCTTTCATTAGAGTGTCTTCCTCTAATGAGTTTGGCGGAGCACGACATCCTTCTGGATCACAATCTCCGTATATCATTTTGATGTATGATCTTGGTATAAATCTCGGACTCTGTGCGAGATAACAAAATGGCATAGGCACCTCTTCCTGAGACATATAACCATCTTCTTTAAGGTAGGACTTCCATTCTTCATCTGTATCGGAGGAGTCTCCTTCGTTGATGGTGTGCACTTCTTGAGGCACTGGGTGAAGGAAACCTCCATTGTGAAGAAGTCCTGAATGGGATGAAAACCTTCATCGTTAGTGGCAGTCTGGGTACAGGTTGATGAAAAGCCAAGACCCTTCTTTGTCTTATTATCAGTAGGAATGATAAGCTGTCCCCATCCCTTTGCATTGTTACTTTTGATTATTTCGAGAGAATCTTTGTACGAGGAAATTGATGTTCCCTTTTCTGATTTGTAATTACTCACAGTGAGTGCTTCGAACTGGGTTCCAATAACCTCCTCCGGTTCTACAAAAGTGGTTGTTGACAGGTTACTCACGATCAAGTCTTGTTCTCCACAGACTGTGACTAGTTGGTCGTTCTTGACGAACTTCAGCTTCTGGTGAAGTGTCAAAGTGATTGCCCCAACCTGGTGTATCCAAGGTCTTCCTAATAAATAACTGTATGCTACCCGGACGTCCATGACCTGGAAAGTGACTTGGAAAGTGTGAGGACCGATAGTTATGGGAAGGTCGATTTCGCCGATAACTATTTTTCAGGATCCGTCAAATGCTTTGATGATGACCTCACTGCCTCTCACCGGAGATCCTTTGAATGATAGTCGCATTAAAGTATACTTCGGCATAACATTCAGAGCCGATCCAGTGTCGACCAGTACGCTGGCTAAAGCATCGTCCTGGCAGTTGACAGTAATATTGAGCGCCATGTTGTAACTTTTGCCTTTTTCTGGCAGTTCTTCGTCTCTAAACCCTAAATTGTTGCAGGAAGTGATGTTGGAGATGATGATGTCGAATTGTCTTATCGTTACATCCTGTTCCACAAAGGCTTGCTCTAAGACTTTCTGTAGAGCCTTTCTGTGGGCTTCAGAACTGAGTAAAAGAGACAACACAGAGATTTTTTAAGGAGTTTGCAACAGCTGATCAACGATGTTGTACTCACTCTTTTGGATGAGCTTCAGCATCTCATCGTGGTTCTTTGAAAGGTCGGATCACTGGATTGACCGACTGGTTGATCAGGAACTTCTGTTTGAGGTTCCTTTTCTTTGCTGTGTTCTCCAACTCCTCTGTTGAAGATCCAGCTGCTCCGTGTTACTCGACTAATGTCTGCAATGTTCACGACGGAGGGTAATGGAGTTTCCTTTCCATTCTCAATTATTGTCACATCGTACTTGTAAGGGATCGCCTTATCGGATTTGTACAGTACAAGCCCCGGTAGATAGATAAATACGGGAGCCTTCTGATTTTTCTGACCATCGTAGCCGACCTCAATTGGTTCGAGGTTGAGAATCTTTCCACTATCAAAAGGGACTCTTGATTCATGGAGTAAAGGGATTATGGCACATACATATTTGGCCACTTCTCGCTTAGGAATCAAGACAACATCCCTGCTTCGATCAAGATGATAGTTTGATGTTGAACCAGAACTTGACCATGGTTGAATCTCTTTGTGGTCCAACTGACTTTGAAGGGCTGCTCGCACAAGGTAGCATCCTTGGTTATTTTTTGAGCAAATTCTACAGCTCTCATATTTGTGTGGTGGCACCTGGCCACGTCCACTTTGTATGCAGTGTAACCTCACTAGATCTGTTTCCATTGATCGAACATCCTGACTTTGATGCCTAGTAGGGTTCCTATCAATCATACTGACTTGTTATGTGTCTTCATCTAGATAGATCGGAAGCCACCAGTGGTTCAACAAGTGTTGCAGCGCTCTTTGAACGAGATCACATCCTTGGTCACTCTCACGACACACTTCACAATTCTGATAATGATGCAAAGTCAGAAAACCGAGTTGGACTTGTTTAGCGTGCAACTCCACTAAGCTGGTATTCATTAAGCGAATATCGAAGATTTGAATCATATTCACTTGATAAGGAATTTTATCATGGTAATCCTGGATCCACCCAAGATCCATCTGACGCTGGAGGGCCTCTTGTACAAAAGAGCATCCCTGATTATTTATCGAGCAGATCAGACAGGAATTGTAATCGTGCCGTGGCAGATCATGATGTTGGCTTTGCCTTGAGTGCATTGCCACTAAATTGACATTCATCGTACGGATGTCGTGGTTCTGAATGATGTTGGAATTTGTATAAGTCATGTTGACCCCACGAATTCTGTGATCCTGGATCCAACTGAGATCCAACTGTTCCTGTAGAGCTGATTGCACCACAGAACATCCTTGATTATTTTTAGAGCAGATATCACACTGGTGATAATTATGAGATGATACATGTCCATATTCGCTCTGTCTACGACGCATCTTGACCAGGTTAGCCCTTAATAAGAGTACATCATGAATTTGATAGTTGTGGTTAGACTCTCCTTCTATCAAATTTACTGCAGCTTTCTCATGTTGAGGCGGCGGGTTCGTCTGAACATTTGGATTTGTATCCTTGAAGGATAAGACCCCGCTTCTAACAAGCTTTTGCACATCGGATTTGAAACTGAGATAGTTTTCTATGTTATGCCTTGGTCCTCCTTGATGGTAAGGACAAGTCTGATCCTCTTTAAACCAAAAAGGAGGATTCTCTGGTACTGTAAGAGGAGGCCTAGTTTGGATGTGCCCCTTGATCAGTAGTAGTGGAAACAGTTCTGCGTATAACATTGGTATAGGGTCAAACCCTGGTGGTCGCGTTGTACGGTTGTTGTTGTACTGAGGACAAGCTTGCTGAAGAGGCTGTTGTATCCTTTGCTGATATTGTTAATTTAGTTGGCTTTGAGCAACCTGAGGTTGATACGTTGAAGTAGGCTCAGGGTTGATAGCAGGAGTTACAGCTGCTACTGGTTGGTATCGTTGCCTTTGCTTTCCGAGAGATATATTGCCAATATCTTACTCTTTTTTCTTAAGGAAAGTGTTACCGTATCTTTTGGTACTGCTTGATGGTCGAGCGTCTTTAACTAAACGTCCTTCTTGGACTGCTTCTTAGAGACGAACTCCCATGCCCACCATCTCAGTGAAGTCACTGGGCGCACTGGCGACCATTCTGTCATAGTAAAATGAGCTCAAGGTTTTCAAGAAGATCTTTGTCATCTCTTTTTCCTCAAGAGGTGGAAAAATCTGGGCGGCGATTTCACGTCATCTCTGAGCATATTCCTTAAAGGTTTCCTTGTCCTTCTGCGACATGGCTCTAAGTTGATCTCTGCCCGGTGCCATGTCCAGGTTATACTTATATTGTTGAACGAAGGCAGCGCCAAGATCTCTGAAAGTGACAATCTTAGTGCGGTTTAAACCCATGTACCATTTGAGTGCGGCACCGGTTAAACTATCCTAGAAGTAATGGATAAGTAGCTGTTGGTTTTCTGTCTGAGTTGACATCCTCCGAGCGTACATCACCAAGCGACTTTGAGGGCAAGAGTTACCCTTGTATTTTTCAAATTCGGGCACCTTAAATTTGTGCGGAATTTTCACATTGGGGACCAAACAAACGTCTGCGGCGTCTTTTCCAAATAAATCATGACCGCGAATGGCATGCAATTCCTTTTACATTTCCAGGAATTGTTCCTGGAACTCATTCATACTGTCGTACATACTTTCATTTCCTCCAGGACGTATATGTGGAATTTGTCCTTCCGGGACAGTGTGTACCACGAATGATGGTATAGTCATTACGACGGTGACTCTTGGTGCTTCCCTATCCCGAAGTTTGTAACCTTCAGGAGTTGCTGTTATGCCCCATGCATCTTCGTTTTCCCAAAGTCTGTAACTTTCAGGCAGAGTGATTCCTACTACAGTTTCTGGATCTTCTGTGATCGGCGGAATATATCCTTCCGGGATATAGTTAAGTGGCATGCCCCAGGGATGATCTTTAGGCATGTTATACCGAGGATCATACTTTTCCACTATTGGCGTCGAGTTGATCTCTGAGATCACAGTCCTTTGTATCTGGGCTGCTGCCAGAGCTTGCATGTCATTGTGAAGTTTTCTCAGATCTTCCTTCAGAGTGTCGATTTCTTTTCTCAACTCTCTGTTCTCTCCCTCGAGATCATCTATTTTCTTTTGTCGATTGGCCCGAGTATTGTATGAATGAGACAGTTTGACTCTAGAATCGAGACACAAACGTGAGATTCGTAGGTAAGAAGAATGCGTTATGCGAGAATGATGAATGATATGCAATAATTAATATGTTAAATTTTTGTTATTTTCAAAAGAAACTTCAACAATTGGATTGAAAATATCATACAGTGGGGAAACCCCGTTTTATTGAATTCAAAGATTGCGGAAATGGAAATACAGTAATTTTCAAAGTGCTGTAAAAGGAAATGTCTAAGCTAATGGATCCTGGGTCCTCTCTGGAGAGATCTCAGGTGCCGGTTCTGGTACTTTCCTTTTCTTTGACCAGGGCTCTTGAGCCGTTGTCGGGTTGTCATTCCTTTTCCAGGTGAAAGGAGTGAGCAAATTCCTTTGGTCTTCTTGATTTTCTACAACATGTTGCTCTAAAATCTCGATCAGAGCATCTTTTTCTTTTAACAGTTGTTGTATTTTGTTACACTTCACGTTGAGAATGCGGTACTTGTTCTTCCAAGACTTCCTTTCTCGTTGAGCTTTGTTGAGAGTAACCTGCAGTTTTTTTGTATCAGACATAAAATAAAGGGCAGATTCCTTTGACGGAAGAACTTCGTGATGAGGGTATGGCATCCTCAGTTTGAGAGCTCTAGCTTGTACCCAGTGGATATAAGGTTCCACCGAGACACAGTCTGGTTTTCCTAGAGACTGTCTTCCTTTCCTGTGAACATGTTTCCAAGCGTGCACTGTTTCTGTCTTTAGTGCCCTGTCATTTTCTCCTTCCTTGAAGAAAAGACCTTCCAAATGAACATTACGTGGGATATGTCTCATCGGGTATCCGAATTGACGACAAACTAAAACTGGATGATAATTGATGCCTCCTTTAATTCCTATGAGGGGTACATTGGAGAAGTTTCCACAACGGTCGATGATTCTTATCCCGTCATAGATTCGATTGTACCAATCAATGTCAGAGTTGGTAAGAGACATGATTCTCTGTGACCAACGTAGAGTACTCTTTTGATCCCAAAATGCATCAGACTTAGGCAAATAGGAAGTGAACCATTTGTATAGCAGGGGTACACAACATGTGATAATTCCTCTGCTGTACAAATCCCTTAAGTGTATAGAATGGTAAGCATCTGCAAGCAAGGTCGGTACAGGGTTTCCAATCAGAAATATCTTAATGGAATTAATATCAACGAAGTTATAGATGTTGGGAAACAAAAATAACCCGTAAGAAAGCAAAGCAAAGATGCTCTCGAAAGCAGGCACATTCCCTATACTAGCAAAGTACAGGGTTTTCTTTATCAAAAACTGGGCTGGCAAACCTTGGATTCCACCCTTAATGATCATGTGAGTCCTGAGTTCTAACTCATCCAAATAGATTGCCCTTGTAATAGTTTGATCCTTTGGAATTTCTTCTAGTCCAGAAAAGGGAGCTTGGTTAGTGATAAGTAAATCAGTCAGGTGAGAGTACTCCTCCAGTGTTGGTGCTAGTTGATAATCCAGGAACGTGAAACAGTGATAGACCGGATCATAGAACTGGATTAGTGTGGACAAGATTCCTTCGATTACATGGACCCTTAACAGAGACAACAATCCTCCATATTTAGCTCTGAAAGCATCAGGGTTGGTGATCATCCTTTCCAACCCTCTTAAATCCTCTAGTTTTGGAACCTTGAAGATGTACTTGTGGGTCTTCCTTCTACCAAAATCCATAACGCAATCTTTTTCTCTGACATTTGCAATCATTGTCTTAGTTTAATTTGAAAAAGAGAGACTAGAAGAGAGATTTTTCTCTGTTTACATGTTTTTTAATGAAATGAATGCATGAATGCATCACACAAAAACATAGAAAAAACATGGGGTCAAAGGTTCGGTGTCATGAAGTCAAGGCTCTACCCATCCCCAAAGGTTGTACTGGTGATTTTTTGGACCTGTCCGCAAAATCATTGACCCCTCTTGGGATAACAACAGCAGGCTGGTTCACCCGAGCGAGCTGATGTATCTTAGAGTAATCTCAAATGAGGGCAGTATCGCGTGACAACTATTTCCGATAGCTTCCGCACTACAAAATAGTAACATGGTCTTAGTATACTAAAATCCTCAGTTTCATGGACAGCCCAATCGAACAATCTGCTTTCAACAACCAAAATATTATAGGCATTGAATCCGCAAAGGGTGTCTCCACTAATTCGATGGTATACCGGGACCTCTTATTTGGGAGTCACTCCCTGTAAGATTACCCGTCTCGTGCCATCACTTATCTTAGGTGTATACTCAATCTTTCCAGATGCGGCATCACCCGCAGTGCCATTAGCAGAAAAATAAACACGGATATCGAGTAGGAAAAGCAATATATATATATATATTCATTCCTAAAACTAACATCCTAGACCTCTTAGGAGCTATAATAATCCTAGCCCTAAACAATAAAAATGCAGTCCCCAGGGAAGTCGCCATTTTTCTGTAGCGAGCGATTTTTGTCAGTGACGCGACCACCTTATCGCTGGGTTTGGGTTTTCCTCCTCGAGGAGAAAGGGGTGCTGCTTTCTCATTTCTTATTTATCCCAGGAAGCTGGAAGGGAAAGGGAAGCTATCTAAAACTAACCTTGCACGCGAATGTTTAACTGAACAAACGCTTTAAAGAGATTGGGGGTCCGGGGTCAGGTTATACAATGGGCAGTTGTCAGTTACCCATCCTATATGTGGTTTTCCACAGGATGTTAGCATTAGGTGTTGCTTTGTACTTGATGGTGTTTATCTGTTAATGGGTTGGGAAAGTTTCTTGGGAAAGTATGACAAGGAGATTGAGTTTTTGTTGATGTTTTTGGGAAGGTGCTGGACCTAAGTTTTGATTGATGTATGAAGGTATTGGACCTAGAGTTTTTGATTAGTATGTTCGCTAAGATTTCACAATCTTATGCCTACGTATTCCCGTTTAAATGAAACAGGGAAATCAGAGCAATCATAGTTCCTCCTATTCTAAGGGAGGAAAAAGATGTTTTGGTGTCTTGTTCAAAGCCCAAGACAGAGGCTAAACGGAGTATTTGTGTCTTGTTCAAAGCCTAATTTTGAAGCTAAAAGGTTGACTGAAAGAGAGTTTGTCATCTCTAAAGAGGGATTGTTGATTTTTGTATACCTTGATCAAAGCCCAAGGTTGAAGCTAAGAGGTTGATTGACTTCACTGGGGAAGTCCTTATACAAAGCCTAAGAGGAGGCTGAGAATGTCTGACTCAACAAGAGAGTGCTTATATCTTGTACAAGGCCCAAGATGGAGGCTAAAAGGGTTTGACTCTGCTTGGGAGATTATTTCTCAAAGCCTAAATAAGGCTGGGAGGAATTGACTCCACTGGGGACGATATTTGTCCCAAGCTTGAGAGAAGGTTATGGATATTTATGTCTCGTACAAAGCTCGAGATGGAGGCTAAAAGGATCAACTCAACAAGAGAGTGTTTTTTATCTGTCTCGTACGAAGCCCGAGATTGAGGCTAAAAAGGGTCAACTCAACAAGAGAGTGTTTTTTATCTGTCTCGTACGAAGCCCGAGATTGAGGCTAAAAAGGGTTGACTCAATAAGAGAGTACAAAAAGATGATTGACTCAACAAGAGAGTCCATGATAGTGATTGACTCAACAAGAGAGTCTGGGAAGTAATTGATTGACTCAACAAGATTGTCTGAAAAGGTTAACTCCGATGGGGAGAATCATTGTACAAAGCCCAAGAGGAGGCTGACTTTCCTGAGGAAAAGGATCATTATACAAACGCTAAGAGGAGGCTAGCTTATGCTGGGGATTCTTGAGATCCCGAGGCATGTCCAAATGGGGAAACTGACTCTTGCAGGGGAATGCAAAAGAATTGATAGATCAGATTCCTTGAGGTTCTGATTTGAGATAGTGTTATACGGTGATAAACTGACCTTGGTTGGGGATTTTTTTTAGGAGAGAGACTGGGTTTTAGAACCTATGGGTTTTAACTATGCTGGAGACTAATCCAAGATCCGGGGTTTTTCCTATGTTTATAGGGTACTTGAGAATGTCTTTGAGACTCAAGGGTTTTTAGACTGTCCAAGTCTATTGGTATGGAAGAGTTTTATCTTTTGTATGATGCCCACGAGGAGGCCAACTCGTTTAAGGGATGAGTATCAACCCTAAAATTGGTCTGAGGGCTTTTTGTGACTCCTTTTAGAAAGACAGCTCTAGCAAAGGATGACTAAGTTCTGTCCTATACCTTTAGGAGGACTTCAGAGTCTTTGTATGAAGCCCAAGAGAAGGCATGAGAACTTTTAAGAAGCCGATGGGTCCTTGTACAAAGCCCAAGAGGAGGCGGGGATGCTTTTAGGAAGCCTGTGGGTCCCAAACTAAGAAAAGTTCAAGAAATTCTATTCACCGAGAATATATCGTTTTGTGAAAGTTCTGAAGTTTGAAGAAACTCAAGAGATGCTATTCACCGAGAATAGATCAACTCTGGGGAGTAGAATTTCTTTGACAATTTCTAATAGTGACAGTCTGTGAAAAGGTTCACCGAGAATACTGCCTTTCTCTTTGTTCCATATTGTTCAAGCCCAAGAGGAGGCAAGACTGTGTCTGGAAGTCGTATGGGGATCTAGTTTTGACTGTATTAAAGAGTGACCGAACGGGCTTTACCTAGTTCTAGACCTAGTTGCCGGGGAAAACTCTAAGTAACTATACTAGTATATATATAGTTGATATATGACAAGTATGCAAAAGGATATGAAAGAAGACTAACCGTGCGCAACTTCCCACAATACAGTATATATATATATATATATATATATATATATATATATATATATATATATATGACATGTATTTAAAAGAATGAAAGAGACTAACCATGCGCAGCTTCCCACAATACAGTTTATATATATTAAAGCGAGTAAATGAAAGCGAATAAAAACTTACATGTGAGTAAGCTTCCATGCTGTATTGTTAGATGTTCAAAGAAATTAAAGAATGTTTTATTAACATCCGTACATTTGAATCTAAATCAAAAGGGAAATTATTTTGAAAAGATTTGTACTGGGACTTATACAATGACTGAGGCCCAAAGGTTTTGGTTAAAAAGGGATTGGGTCTTACACTCTAGTAGAGGCCCAAAGATTTATTTTTGTACAAGTGGCGGGGCTTACAACTCAAGGAGAGGCCCAAGGTTTATAGTTAAAAAGGCGACGATCGCGCCGTTGTTTTGAAAATGTACAGAGGAACTTATACAATATGTGAGGCTCAAAATGGTTTTATTTACAAAGGGGTGGGACTTACACTCTATCAAGAGGCCCAAAGATTATTTTGAAAAAGAAAGATGGGACTTACAACACGAGGGTAGGCCCATAGTGTTTGTTTGAAAACGGCGATCGCGCCGAGGTTTTTGAAAACACAGTGGGTCTTATACAATATCTGAGGCCCAAAAAGGTTTTTTATTTACAAGAAATGGGTCTTACACTCTATTAGAGGCCCATGAGTGTTTGAAAAAGATTTGTCAGGGTGAAATCAATCAAAACCCTAATTTTGTTTAACATGGAATTAATTTTGATTAAAAATTAATAAAAATCATTGAAAACATGTGAAAAATGAGTGATGACCTTGGATCAATGTTTCAAAAATCATGTTTCTACCCACAAAATGATTGAAAATCATTCAAGTTTGGAAAATCAAGAAGGAAAAAATATTTTAAATGTCAAAAAACAAATAAAAATTAATTCTTTGTAAAAATATCAAATATATGAAATGAATAATATTTTTGGGAAATTTTTGTAAAATAAAATATTTTAACATTTTTGTGAATTATTAAAAAAAGAATCAACTCAAAATCATTAAAATTCAGAGAGAAATTAATTTTTGAATCAATTAAATAAAATCACAAAATTCAAATATTTGAATAATTGAAAAAGGGCGCCAAGAACACCCAAGAACACGTGCGTGTTCTGAGTTTTGCCCAGATTTGCATTTTCTCATCAATCTCACTGAATACTTGATGAAATCACACAATCCACATATCAATCTGCTCGTTTTCAACTCAGGATCATGTCTATGGTCTTTAATTTCATTTATTTTAAGCATGGAATAAGAAATCAAAGAGAAACCTCAAGAACCCTAAATTCTGCATGAAGGTTCAGAAATTCCATACACGATTCAAACAAATCAATTAATTAAGGGGAAACACTCCATACATGATTATGAACATATGGCAAAATTATTGTGCGAGGAAATATGCATGAATCATGAGATGACCAAGTTGAGGCTTACCTCTTGCAGCTGGTGATCGTGTTTTGAGTTGGAGGTGTTACAAGCTGGTTCTAATGATCTGAACAGCTTCCCTAGGTGCCAAGTGATGTGTCTGAATGCTTGGAATGGTTTGAAACAAGCTGGAACTTGAGATGGTACCTCAACTGCAACTCTGTCAAGAACTTGAGCAGTTGGATGGTGATTTTGTGAAATTGATGTTCCAGTTGTGATTTTAGTGTTTGATCAGCTCACATATGATGTTTATGAAGTGTGTGTGTGATTGGTTTGGTTGGAAACACATTCTAATTCAAAACCCGATAGTAGCTTGCATTAGAAGGCATATTTGGAAGTGAGAGTGTGATTTTGAGAAAGGCAAGTGTTATAGGCCTTTGATGTACTCAAACTGATCAGAAAGGAGGTCTATTTATAGTGTGTTAAGTTTGTTTTGCAAGGAATAGGGAATGGCAACTGCAGCAGGCCTTTGGCCAATTGTGATCAAATGGAATCTTAAGTCTCCTCTAGCCATTGACTTGAGATTAGAGCACAGACCTATAGTTCTTTGATTCAAGGATAAGGCTTGACTGAAGTGTTCATTTTTGCTGTGATACATGCCACCTCTAAGCATCCATTAAATGTTCCAAAACAAAATTGGAGTCTTGGCCTCTTTTAGGCTTTTTAGGTTTGGCATGCTACTTGTGGAATCTTGGACTTGGGAAGCTGATGAATCAGTGCTTGTCCCTTATTTGTTCCCCCTTGAGATGTGCAGATGGATAAACATGCTTGGAATTGCACAATTTGAGCAATTCGAGCCCCAATGCACTAATCTGCCTTGCCAAGACAGTTTGCAGCAAGGAATGTTACAACTGTCATAACTCCTAGCTCAGGTGGAGTTTGGTGGAGTTCTTGGCCATTTTGGAAAGCCCTCATAGGACACAACACATGTGTGATCATAGTTTGTCTTGACACTTTTTGGATCCAAGTGAAAAATGCCCCTACATTTGGAAAAAAAGCAAGACAGATTCTGACTTAGTGAAAATTTCACTAAGTGTTGGAAAAAGTGACATTTCTTGTTTTCAGCCATTTTGATCACTTGATAGTTTAAAATCCATGAGGAATTGGAATGAGGTGTAGTTGACACTTTTACAGAATGCCATGAGAGCTACAAATCCATCTTTGGATCATCCAAAATGGTTGCTTGGATCTCAAGTTATGGTCCTTGGAAGTTGGTACCCTAGCCACTTTGTTCCATAACTTAGAAAAATTCTAAGTTTTTTAATGGTTACCCCTTTTACAAGTTAACTCACTATTCTTGATTTTTCTTGATGAATGATGATTCAAATCACAAATTAACATTGTATTAGGGTTAAGGAACCTTGTTTGACCAAAAAATTGAAAAGTCAAACTTTGACTTTTTGTACAGTTGACTTTTTTAGCAGATGAATTTTAACCGTGCGATCCTCTATGAAATCAAGTCTTTGACCTAAATCAAACTTAATAGATGGATTCCATAGGTGATATAGGGTGTATTGAATCATGTCCCAAGGTTTGGTAGCATGTCTTGGTCAAAAGTCAAAGGCACAGTTGACTTTTTTCTTCAAACCTTAATTGTGGTCCAGATGAAATTGAAACTTGTAGATCAAGCTTCTTGGATCAATCCATTGTTTCAAATGGATCAATATAGTGTGTTGGAGACCCTCAAATCATGTCTTGAGGTCTTGGCTCATGTTTTGTCCCAAAAGTCAACTTAGGGGTGAATTAGGTCAAGAAACCCTAATTCCTGATTTTTGATGTATGCATCCCCTGAGGCTCAATTGACTTGATGATTGGGTCCATGAGGTCCCTTGGAGTATCTTGAGTTATGTTTTGAAGCATTGACTCATGCCCAGATGAAAATTTTATCTGGAGGCCTCAGTCAACCAAAACCCTAATTTGGTGACACTGGCGATCTTGAGGCTTAATCCACTTGGAAGGTTGCAACCTTGTACTTGATTCTTAATGTAGGAGTCCTCTTGATTCTTTATAGAGGATTGAGAGGTTAGAAAAGTTGAAGATCATGTTAATTCCTTGATTGATCCTTTGTCTAAGTGTCCTGATAGGGCTCAAAACCCTAATTCTTGTTTGTAGTGAATGCTCACCCATCTTTGGGGAGACTGATGAGGCATATAAGTACATCCATATTGTGGTGATGATTTGCACAATGATGGGAAATCTTGGTGGTAAAAATTTGGGGTATGACACATGGCACGACGGTGTTTTGATCGCCGACGGAGATTTTAGAAAATGCGCCAATGAAGAAAGAGGGCGGTAGCGATACACGAGCGAGAGTGAGAGCATGAGCGAAACCGTGGCGAGAGAGTGTGAAAGAGATGACGTGAAGCAAAGGAGACGACGAGATTGAAAGAAGAGAGCCGTGTAAGAGAATAAGGCGGAGAGCTTTAAGGATCTGGAGATTTGTGTGATAGAAGAATACTAAGATGATGTTGTTGGTATTTTGAAAACATATATTTTTTTTATCCTGTTGGGCTTTAAAGAATCTCTGCCCATGCATTTTTTAATACACCATTATCATTTTTACACCCCATAATTTCCATTCCCTTCTTAATTTGTTTATAGTTTATTTTGATTTTGATTTAGATTCTCGGTTTAATATTAATTTGGATCTTAATGTTAATTTAGTTTAGTTGTGATAGAATTAATTTTGATAGCAATTGTTAACCTCGATTTTGATCTCAATATAAATTTTAATGTTAAATTTAGGACTAATCTTTGATTTAATTTATGATAAATTCTCTTGATTATGTTTGTTTTTAGATTAGTTGATCATGATTTTAATTTTGACCATAATTTCAATCAGATATTGGTTCTATTTTCTATTTGTATTTTGATGAGGATTTGATGGTAATTTTGATATCAAAACTAAATATTGATCCCGACGCTTAGTCTTGATGACTTTGACTTGCCATATTCCCTTAGGTTCTGATTTAAATTTATTTCCAATAATTTGAATCAAAGTATATCTTAGGTTTCGATCCCTGATATGATAATTTCTAGGATAGTTTCTCTTTCAATCTTAACCCTTAGTATCATAGAATTAGGATATGTTTCCCTTCTTAAAATTAACATCTCTTTTTTTTTCCTCAAAAATACAAAAATATTTTAATTATATTTCTAACTGTTTTCTCAATCCCTAATTAAACATCTCACAAATCTCAAATCTTTTTGCCACATAGCTTTTTCACTTTAAAACTTTTCAAAAAGGGCATGCTCTTAGCATCGTCCATAAAAAATACACAACAAACCAAAAACATTTTCAACACGAACTACGAATGCTCTGATTCTATTACCGTCAGGATACGTAGGCACGAGATGCGATGTCTTGGAGATCATACTTAGGACTAACACCTTGGGTCTTTCCCCTTTTACCTTTTCACCCTTTAGCAGACAAAATAACAAATAAAACAATAAGACAAGAGGTTCCTATAGAGTACTATAGATACTTAGGGTGCTAATACATTCCCTTAGTATAACCAACCCCCGAACCTTAGATTCTCTTTTGCTTTGCATTTCATTGCATATTTATGGGTTATTCGTCCTTTTTCCCTTCCCTTGGATAAATTAAAGACCGATGGTGAATTACGATTTGTGATTCAAGTTAATTCAATAGCTTGATATCCGATTCTCACCGCGACAGAAATGGTGACTCTGTTTGGGAATATCTCCCTAAGATGGTTACACCCAACTTGTTTTATACGTGTTATTTGTTGTATATCTGTATACTTGTATATTGTATATATCTGTCTAATTGGGTTTTTTGTATGCAGGGTTATTACATACTGTTGTGAGATAAATCCTAACCCGAACTTGAGCGCACCTATGATAGGAAGGTGATACATTCGAAAAGGCTTATAGGGAGTTGATTCCCGACCAAGCCGACTTGAGAAATCACCACTCAGTTGAGGCCCTATTGGGAGTAATATTGTTGAATGAGTATTCGTGAAAACATTACTACTTTCGACCTAGGAGTCTGTGACACTGAGGACCTTTAGTTACCCTTAACCCAACTTGACCTTCTTAGGACGTAGTGCAATTACTATGAGAGGTGTTTTCCCAAAATAGTTGATACACGATACTACACTCAAAAGAGGTTCTCTTAAGAATATTATTAACTACCGAGTATTTGGAAAATTGATAATATCCGAAAGATGGACTGATGACTTTGGGAACTGTGTAGAACCCATTGTACAGGTACAAATGAACCTAGAGTACATACCTCTTGGGGTGGGTAGACCATGGTTCCATGCTCTTGATCTTCAAACCTAGGCCCTTATTGGTTTGCATGTATATGTGAATATGTGAATATGTGTATACCCGTGTTTGTGCATTCATTCATCCATGCATTCATGCACCATTTTTTCTAACTTCTTCAAAGAACTTAGAGTTATCTTGCAATCATCATAGGTTTTACCATGGATTTTGGAAGTTGTACTCTATTTTGTAATCCTTCAAATTTTTAATGGGATTTTCAGTTATCAAAATGTGTTATCCACTTTATGGTGTTTGTAACATAACCCCTGAGTTCCTTGAAATGCATTTGCATTTTGCACAACATACATCATGTAGCATTGCATCATTTGCATACATCTTTTCCCTACACAACTCATTCGGCCTTCTGTCCTTGTATCAATCAGCTGATTTCCTGGTATTTGTACTGAGCTTGAAGTAGTTACTGAAGGATAATGGAGAGGACAGAGAATATGGATCCCATGTCAGGCTTCAGAGTGATGACTAACCCAATGTTTGATCTTCCTCCTGACGACAATGCTCCACAAGTGGATGTCCCTACATGATCTCAGCATGTGCAAGATAACCTGGTTGTTCAAGTTGATGAAAGAGATTCTCAGTTTCTGAGGTATATGCCAAATCCTCAGAATATCCACCATGTGATAAAGGTGAACGATCCTAGAGTTGCAGAGATCGAGAGAGGAGTTTGTGATCTCGAGGAACAATGGAAGATGATGAAATGACTCAATGTATATGGTCTTAAGGCTCATGACTTGTGTCTAGTTTCGGGCGTTGTTATTCCCCCAAAGTTTAAAATGCTTGTATTTGAAGTATACAAGGGTGTTAGCTGTCCGAGATACTATTTAATGGTGTTCTATCAAAAGATGACCGCTTATATGGACAACGACAAGTTGATGATTCACTGCTTTCAAGAAAGTTTATGTGGGGCATCCTTGATGTGGTATATGAAGCTAGAAAGGAACCATATTCAGTCTTGGGAAGACCTAGCTGACGCTTTTATGAAGCAATACAATTACAACATAGACATGGCTCTAGACAATGATCAATTATTGAGCATGAGTCAGAAGGAAAATGAATCCTTCAGGGAGTACGCACAGCAGTGGAAAGAGTTGGCAGCTCACATTCATCCACCACTCCAAGAGAAAGAGTTAGCCAAGATGTTTCTAAGAACGTTGTCAGACTCTTATTATGTCAGGATGGTAGGCGTTGTGCCATTAGAATTTTCTAAAATTGTGGAAGTCAGAGTAACCATCGAGGACGCATTCAAAAGTGGAAGAATCCAAGATGACTCGAATAGCCAAGCTAGTGAAGAGAAATCTGTTAGTGATTCCCAAGAGGAAAGAAATGCTGAAGTTGATGCAATTTTGGATTCTCCTCAGATCTTGCAAGTCCAATTCTGGTACCTTATCACCAAATTCAGTATGCAGCGCCTGTTTAGTGCCAGCAATCACTACCTCATGGACTTCCGTATCAGCAACAAAGGTTGGTTCCTCAAGATCAATGTCAGAATCGACAAGCTCAGAATTTGAAATATCAAAATCAGCGCCAGAATTAGCAGAGACCTCCCAATAGTCCAGAAGGAGAGACTCACCAGTTTGATCCAATCCCAATGACTTACAGTCAATTGTGGTTTTATCTAGCCTGAAGCTCGGTGATGACACCCAGAAAGACCAGAGCCATGAAATCTCGCCCTCCTTAGTACAATCCAGATACCAGTTGTGAGTTTCATGATGAAGCAGTGAAGCATCCGATTGAAGAGTACAAGGTTTTCCAAGAAAAGGTTCAAGAGATGATCGACGGTGAGGTGCTGACCTTCAAGGGAGGAAGCCCATTTGTGAATGGAACGCCTTTATGATGATGGATATGAAGACTCAAGAGAGTCCTTTTAAGCCGGTGAAATCAAGAGGAGAGCTTATTCCCAAGATCATTAGGTTGTTTGTTTATTTGCTTGCATTTGTTGTTATTTCTTTGATTGTAAAAACATGGTTTGCATGTAAGAAATTGTTTGAATGATTAATGCAAAAAATATGTTTGTCTTGAAGAAATTAATTCGTATTCACTCGTAAATATTTTTTCTACTTTATAATGCCAATGCCACCCAATCTCTTGCTTTGATAGAGAATTAGAGGGAGGATGACGAATCAAAAGTGTAAGATCACTTGTTCGTACTCTTTTCAATAAAACCTTGCTGATGATGTAAGACATTGTTTCAATCCCCAAACACTGGAGATATAAGAGAGATAGACCCTTGTTAACCCCTTTGAGCCTTGAAGTAGGAATTTTCTTTTCCTTTCATACAAAAAACCCTCAATTTTAACCTGGGGTAGGGTAGTTTTTAGTTAAGCTGGTCGAGTGCCCAAACTTTCAAAAAAAGGGAGTGAACATCCGAAGATCCACTTCACCTATCCCACACATTAAGAGACCAGGAGTCAAATCCACAATGATTATCCCTCAACTAGCCAAAGAGTGGGGCAGTCACAATCCTTTCAACAAGTCAAAATGACTTAGAGTCATACGATTTGTTCATAAATCAAAAATAAAAAAAAATAAAAAGAAAAAGCCCGCTAAGTCAAAACCTAGGAAGGAGATTTATGAAAAATTGGGGCATCCCGCTGGACTTCAAATTCAAATCCAAAAGATTCCGTCCAGGCAAAAGTTAAGGAATGGAAAAACTCGAAAAGAAAAAACAAAGGATTACAAAGAAAAATCCTCAGCAAAGAACAAAGTCGTGTGATCAAACACCAAAAGCAAAAAGGTAAGTGACTGCCATGTCCAAAGCCTGGGTGTTTTCTCAACCATATCAAAAAAACTCCTTATGAGAGATGAGTGCTCATGTCAGTTAGCTGGATGTAGGATTGGAGAACATCACGAAGAATGGGTGGGTAAAAATAAACTTTGAGCCTTTATCCTTTGTTTCATAAAAGGTGAACCAGTCCACGTTAAAACCCTCAAAAGACCTAATTGAAGCAAGGTTTATTTTGGAAGCATACTCAATGAGATAACGTTTTCTGACTCCTATGAGCTATGCTTAAATTTGCGTTGACTTTGTAAAATTGATCAATATCATATCCTAACTAGTGATTCGGTCATAGGTTATTGCGATATCCTTTTCAATAATAAAAACTTCAAGACTAACATGTGTGTTGCATTAGCAGTTTCAGAATTAACATTTTTCTGCTTGCTAACATTGCTTGATACAATAAAATTTTGCATATGAGCATCAATGATGAGCTCATTCTTTTGAGACTTGAAACTCTGATGAGTAAATGGCGAATCATTTGAAAAGGATGATCATATCCAGGGGCATGTTGCCTGAAGACTCTGCTGAACAGGGGCAAGTTGTTTCTCAGTTGTTGTTTTCACCATCTGACCATCCTTAAGGGGGCAAGTTTGAAGTTTCAGCTATACAGAATGCAATCAATCTGGGGCAGCTACGTCGAGATTCGATAAATATCTCCAAGAGTTTGAAGACATTGGAACATTTTGGATGCCAAGTTTTTTGTAAAATCCTCTTGAGATCACTTTTTCTCATAGACCATGTACTCTGGGCATTTGAGAATTAAAGATTATTTTATCCATTCACAACAAGTGTTGTTCGAAATGGCGACTGACACGCAGTTCTTTAATGCATAACATCTTTGTTCTCACATCATTCTTCACCCATGTCCCCAGTAAGTGGCCATGACAATTCCCCGGTGAATCTCTACTTCAAGCAGTTATGGCATGCTTGGTGCAAGATTTCCCCTGTTGGTAACCTAAGCATCCGCCAGCGAATTTCCTTGGTTTCAACCTTGCCCAGCGTAGTGCATGCTATTTCACTCCTTAGTGAATTTCTTACAACTTCAATCTTCCTCAGCGAAGTGGATGTTTATTTCATCCCCATGAAGTCTCAACTCTGACATATTCAGCTTGCAACGTTGATCCGAGCTTCCCCATTGAAGTGGATATTTATTTTATCCCTTGTGAGGCCTCAGCTCTAGCATCTCCAGTTACAACTTCCTTCCAGACTACTTCAATTCGTCGTGGATATTTATTTTATCCCCATGAAGTCTCTCCAATAATGAGTTTGATTCTTTCCCAGCGGATCTTTCTCATCCCCAACAAAGTCACCAGATTCATCTTGACAGTCTCCTAAGTGAAGTCATGATGTTTATCCCCAAGTGGAGTACTCTCTTTCCCCAGGGATTGGAATCCTTGATGCATGACTGTGGTCCCATATGTGGTTTTCCTTTCTTCCCCCAGTGATGCTTCTATCTTGTGAAGTTTGGCCGAGTATCTGTGTCGAGATGTTTATTTCATCTCCAGTTTACTTCTCCTTGTTTGTTTTGTCAGCATAAGCATGCCATACATTCATTCATATACATCCATGGCATTTGTGCATTTTTCATTCTCTGATGTCTGTTTATTCATTCACTTTGGTTACGTTTATCCCCAAGTGGCTGGGTTTGTCCTCTCTCTCTCTCTCTCCAGTAGAATCGTCGGCCTTAAGCATAAAGTGTACATCCTTTCTAATTCCCCAATGAGTTTAATTCTCGTGGAAGATTTTGCTTTAGTTATCTTTTCCATTTTTTGATAAGATAAATCCCCATTTGAGTTCATTCCTCGATGGATGGAGTCTTGCTTGACCATTTCTCTTCAGTTATTTCTTGAATTAAACTTTGGTCCCTGACAATTATTTTGAATCTCTCTAGGCTGCTGAACCTAGATTGAGTGTGCATTTATTTTACACTTTGTCTCCCCAGGAAGAATCTATTTTGAAGATCACCATGGAAAACAGAATCCTTTTCCAGCAGTGTGGTAACATTCCTTTGGAATTTATATCCAGACAACAAGTGGCAGCCTCTTTATTTGAGCAGCTTATTTTGTTCTCAGGTTTTCTGTCTGGATGACAAATGGTAGTCTCTTTTCAAGAAAGTTTGTCTATTCCTTGCAAATTATAAAGATTATCAACTTGTCCTCCATCAAATGGCATCTCTCAGGAAATCCGTCAGAGAAGTTTGTTTAAGACTTTACAAGTGTTTCTCATTATTTGAGAATCCCTGTTACCAGATTTTATTTGCTTTAATGCAATTTCAAACTACAACAATATTGCTCCTCATTGATGTCTTCCCCAATGAGTTCACTATTTAATTTAATTCCATCAAATAGCATCTCTTCGAGAAGTTTGGTGAAGATTCTTACAGTTGATGTTTCTCTTTATTTGAGAAGATATGTTCTACAAGTCAACCGGCCCGCATATTTTTTGAAGATCCCCAATGAAACTTCCTAATCTCCAAATAAGTTATGGATTCCCGCTGAAGTCATAGATCTTCAGTGAAGTTCCAATCCCCTGTGGAGATACTCTCCCATAAGTATTCACCCTTCCAGGAAGAAATTGAGACCAGTCCGTGGCTTATGACCCGTGACGAGGGGAGGTTTATTTTACCCTTTTCAAGTGGAATACTTGATCAAAGAAGAAACTGAGACCAGTCTGTGGCTTATGACCCGAGACGAGGGGAGGTTTATTTTTACCCTTTTCAAGTGGAATATTTTATCAAAGAAGAAACTGAGACCAATCTGTGGCTTATGACCCGCGACGAGGGGAGGTTTATTTTACCCTTTTTAAGTGAAATACTTGATCAAACAAGAAACTGAGACCAGTCTGTGGCTTATGACCCGCGATGAGGGGATGTTTATTTTACCCTTTTCAAGTGGAATACTTAATCAAAGAAGAAACTGAGACCAATCTGTGGCTTATGACCCGAGAGGATGGGAGGTTTATTTTTACCCTTTTCAAGTGGAATACTTGATCAAAGAAGAAACTGAGACCAACTCGTGGCTTAGGACCCGCGACGAGGGGAGGTTTATTTTACCCTTTTCAAGTTAAAGGCCTTGATTAAAGAAGAAACTGAGACCAGTCTGCGGCTTGCGACACGAGGCGAAGGGAGGTTTATTATCCTTTTTAACAGATTATTTGATTATTTGAAGTTGGTTTTATTTCAGAATCTTTGGTTAATCTTGGCAGTAGATTCTTCGATAAATTTTAAAATAAAATTTTCAGTAAAACGTCGGCATAAGGTATTTTCTTTTCTTTTCCTGGAAAGTCTCGGCGGAATATTTCCAGTAGACCACAGCAGAAGGTATTTCATTTTTTAAATTCTCTGGTTATTCTCGGCAGTAGATCTCCAGCAGACTTCAACAGAAGATATTTCTTTCTTTCCAGGATCTCGACAGTAGATTCTCTAGTTAACTTTGACGCTTCTTTGAACTTCAACAGATGGTTGTTTCTTTTTAGAATCTCGGCAGCAAATTTTCCAGTAAATGTTTGACAGTTGACACATTCTTCAATAAGGTATTTCCAAGTGAGGTCCTAAATCTCGACGGTAGACTCCTCTAGTTGATATCTCTTGAAATCCCCACAGTTGACCTCGACAGTAGGTTCTCTGAGTGGAATTTGTTAAAATATTTCTTCACAAGTTTATTGCCTTTGCTCTTTTAGTGCTATTATGTCAGTTGGTAGTCTCTTCCCCAGTGGAGTTGAGCCTCATCCCCAGTGGAGTTAGATCTTTTCCCCGTGGAATCTTCTTTGCTTGATAAGTTATTCCTCATTGGGTCTTTCATTCTTTAGTTGTGCTTTAGCAGCAATACCTATGTAGGTATCCCCTGTGGTACCATTTCCCACAGGATCCTTGTCTTACATTTCATATCATATTGTATCATAAGCATTTTCATGGCATCTTAGGGCCAAAAATTATGCATGTTTGTATTTAAGTCTCTCCTATCACGTCGAGACGAAGATTGCAATCTCCATATCTCCGGATAGAAGAAACTTAAATAGGGGCATCTGTCATACCCTAATTTTGGACCCTAAGATTTGGTTTTTTCGTTTTGCATCGTCTGCATGATATCATGTGTAACGCCCCAGTTTTGGTTATTTTTATTTAATCGAGTCATTTTGATTATTTTATTATTATATTATTTTATTTTTTGACTTTTATTTGGAAATATGTTATTTTTCATTGTTGTGATATTTTATCGCGTTTTGGGAACGTTTGCGAGATATTTGAGTGTAGGGGTATTTTGGTCATTTTGCTTATTATTTTCCTTAAGTTAGTAAGAGAGAGAAAAATAGAGAGAAAGAAAAAGAGAAGAAGGAAAAGGGAAAGAAAAGAGAAAGAAAGGAGAAAAGAGAGAAAACTTGGAAAAGAAGAAATCGATTCAACCGACTTTCAAAAACACGATTAAATCGGGTAAGGGTGCGAAACTCGATTATCTTATACTTGTGTATGGTTATGTATGTATGTATTTGGATGGATTTTGGATTGAAATTGAATGTTGAGCAAAAACCATAATATGTTGAATTTGTTAGAATCCGATTAAATTGTGTCGGGAATCATGTTTTCAGGTCCCTTATTGTTGATACATGTTAGATATATGTTGTTATGCAAGCTATTGGTAATTTTCGGGTGTTTAGGTGAAAATTGGATGGATTTTGGATTGAAAAACGCAGAAAAAATTCTGCAGAAAAATTCTGGATTTCCACTGCCGTTACGCGTATCAGGCATGTCCATACGCGTATTGGGTTGGGCAATACGCGTATGGGAGGTGCATTTCAGGGCAATACGCGTATTGAATTTCATTTTTCTTGGCCATCTGCAGAAACGCGTAATGGTACGCGTATGAGTTTGGGCAATACGCGTATGGCTCAGGGCAATACGCGTATGGCCAGCAGGGGTGCAAAATGTTGTCTTTTCGCGATGTCTTTTCCGTTTAAGTCCGTAGCTTGTGTTCCGATTATCCGTTTTTAACATTCTTGGTATCGTTGGAAAGCTATTGAACTGTAATTTCTTATGATGATGGTTTTGAGATTGTTGACCGATTTAATTAAGTCGGGAATTTGGAAATGTGTCGTTTTGTCGACTTTTACCGTTATAATTGTGCGTAATTGATGTGTTATCATGCAATGTGCTGGTGATATATGTTGTATGACTTGTGTGCTGACTATATAAGGTGAATGCATGTGTTTAAATGTTGTGATGAGGGTTTGTGGCCTTATGGCAATTAAATGCATTGTTTTGGGCTTGAGTGCAAAGCATGATTATTGTTGATTGAGATGATTGAATATATGTGTGCATTTGAATGTCATGAGTCATTGTATGCCAAGCATCATGATATGCATTCTTGTGATGTCGTGTGCCCTAGTGGGTGTGAGCGACGAATCGATTCCAGAGGGAATCCGCTATAACATTGTGTGCCTTATACAAAGAGGACCGAAAGCGATGATTATAGACGATCGTGTGCCTTATACAAAGAGGACCGCAAGCGATCAAATCGTGTGCCTTATACAAAGAGGACCAAAAGCGATCCATAAACGTCGCGTGCCTTAAAAAAATAAGAGGACCGAAAGCGACGGGGAACATCGTTTTCCCGACGGGGAGTTACACTAAGTAACAAGCGATGGTTCCAATAGTTCCTGAGTGAACTAGTGTTGAGATTGATGGATGGATGGTACCGCATATGCATTGCATAAAGTCGTGTCGGTCTCTGTGCATTTGCATAAATCATGAATGGATTGATTTGGTGTGGAATTGTGAATGTAATTGATGAGTTGATATATATATATATATATATATATATATATATATATATATTGTGTTGATGATAATAGTGTTGTGTATGATTGATATGCATTGTGTTGTTTTGTACTTGAATTCTGTTGCAAATTGTGGTGAGAACGTTTGGTAGATGTATTTTGTGGTATTATATAATTATATGCAATTATATTATGATTGTGTTTCTCACCCTTCTGCTGTTTTGAATGCTCTATGAGGCATTGCAGATTAGATGCTGGAGGTCTTTTTGTGAAGCTTAGGTCTTCATTCTTTTGTCAGTCGGCTCTGATATATAGCACCGGGTAGTCGGGGAGATCCTTGTGATTACGTGTATATGTGTATATGCCTTTTAGATTTTATATGTATGGATCTGTGTATGACAGACAAACACGTTATGTGATATATATATATATATATATATATATATATATATATATATATATATATATATATATATATATATATATATATATATATATATGAGATTCAGTTGCAGATTTTTCGCTTTTATTCTGTATCTGAATTGTGGGTAGTAGGAACTAAGTTCCTCTGTTATTTGCTACCTGATTGTTGCATATATTTATGAGCAGGTTTATTGTGTTTTATCTCAATTGATGTGACGCCTTCGTCTATGCCATGAATGTTTAATTATACTCTGATGAAAATTTTATCGCTTTACTTAATTGGGGGTATAGATTGGGGGTGTTACATTAAGTGGTATCAGAGCCAGTCCGTGTCAGTCTGTGTTAGTCTGTGTCAGTTCTTATCGGTGTTTGTGTTTGGGTGAGCTGTTTGTGTTACCATAGTTACTGTTATTGGATATGAACAAAATATGGCTGGTAGGAATGATGCTGCTTTAGCTGCTGTGATGCAAGCTATGGCTCGGGCTGTGCAGGGTGCACCTAATGCTGCTGGGAATGATAAGTTCAAGAAGAACAAACTGCCTGTCTTCAAAGGGAGGCATGATCCTGATGGTGCTCAGATTTGGATGAAAGAGATTGAAAGGATTTTCCGAGTGATGGATTGTGCTGAGGATCAGAAGGTGAGACTGGGTACTCACATGTTGCAGGAGGAAGCGGATGACTGGTGGGTTAGTACTCATCAGGTGTTGGAAGCTGCAGAGGAAGAAGTCACTTGGGCTTTGTTTAGTGTTGAGTTTTTGAGGAAGTATTTTCCCAAAGATGTTAGAGGAAAGAAGGAGATAGAGTTCTTGGAATTGAAACAAGGTAATATGTCTGTTGTTGATTATACTGCTAAGTTTGTGGAGCTTGTGCAGTTTTATCCTCATTATGCTGAAGCGACTGCGGAGTTTTCTAAGTGTGTGAAGTTTGAGAGCGGATTGCGTCCTGAGATTAAGCAGGCAATTGGTTATCAAAGGATAAGGAGGTTTTCGGACTTGGTGGATTGTTGTAGGATTTATGAAGAAGATAGAAAAGCTCGTTCTACTCACTATAAGAGTGTGAATGAAAGGAAAGGGAAACAACCGTTTCGTGGTGGTCCTTATGTAACACCAGGTGACAAGGGTAAGCAAAGGGGTAATTTTGAGAAAAGGCCAAGTGGGGGAGGTATGTCTGGTCCTCTGAGGTGTTATAGGTGTGGTGACCTAGGACATCGTCAGTTCGAATGTAGGAAGAATTTGGGGAAGTGTTCCAATTGTGGAGGTATAGGACATGTCGCAGCTGATTGTAAGAGGAATATGGTGAAGTGTTTCAACTGTGGTGAACCTGGTCATGTTAGTACGAAGTGTCTGAAACCAAAGCAAGCTCCAGCTGGTGGGAAAGTATTAGCATTGGCGGGGACTCAGACTACTAGTGCAGATTGTCTGATCAGAGGTACTTGTTTTATTAATAGTACGCCTTTAGTTGCTATTATTGATACAGGAGCGACTCATTCGTTTATTTCGTCTGAGTGCACGAAGTGTTTGAATCTTGTGTTGTCTTTGATGGGTGGTGAGATGGTTATTGATACTCCAACAATGGGGTCAGTAACTACTTCGTTGGTTTTTTAAGTTGTCCTTTGACCATTTATGGTAAAGACTTTGAGATGGATTTGGTGTGTTTGCCGTTGGAGGGTTTAGATGTGGTTCTGGGAATGAATTGGTTGTAGTTCAATCGGGTTCATATTGATTGTTATCATAAGCTGGTAAGATTTCCTTCTCTTGAGGAAGACGAGGACTCGAGTTTCTTATCTACCAATGAGTTGAAGAAACTTTTGGCGGATGAAGCTCAGTTGTTTGGGTTGTTTGCATCGTTATCGGTGGATAGTCAAGTTTCACTTGATGTGTTTCCAGTTGTGTGTGAATTTCCAGAGGTGTTTCCTGAGGATATTTCAGATGCGCTGCCAGAGAGAGAGGTGGAGTTTTCTATAGATCTAGTTCCTGGTACTAGACCTGTTTCTATGGCACCTTATCGTATATCGGCATCTGAGTTAGTTGAGTTAAAGAACCAGTTGAATGAATTGTTAGAAAAGAGGTTTATGAGGCCAAGTGTGTCATGTTGGGGTGCTCCAGTTTTATTGGTGAAAAAGAAAGATGGAAGTATGCGATTGTGTATTGATTATCGCCAGTTGAATAAGGTGATGATTAAGAATAAGTATCCTCTTCCGAGAATTGATGATTTGATGGACCAGTTGGTAGGTGCTTGTGTGTTTAGTAAGATTGATTTGAGGTCGGGGTATCATCAGATTAGAGTGAAAGAGGAAGATATTCAGAAGACGACTTTTAGGACACGATACGGTCATTATGAATATTTTGTGATGCCGTTCGGGGTTTCTAATGCGCCAGGTGTGTTTATGGAGTACATGAATCGTATTTTCCACGAGCATTTGGATCGATTTTTTGTTGTGTTTATTGATGACATATTGATTTATTCTAAGTCCCGGGAGGAGCACGCAGAGCATTTGCGTGTGGTGTTGCAAATTTTGAAGGAAAAGAGACTTTTTGCCAAGTTGTCAAAGTGTGAGTTCTGGTTGTCAGAAGTGAGTTTTCTTGGGCATGTGATTTCAGGTAATGGTATTGCTGTGGATCCATTTAAAGTAGATGCAGTTCTACAATGGGAGGCTCCTAGATCTGTTACTGAAATTCGAAGCTTTTTGGATTTAGCTGGATATTATCGAAGGTTCATTGAAGGTTTTTCCAAATTAGCACTTCCTTTGACCCAGTTGACTTGTAAAGGTCAAGCATTCATTTGGGATATTCGGTGTGAGGAAAGTTTTAGTGAGCTGAAGAGAAGATTGACGACAGCTCCGATTTTGATTTTGCCGAATCCTACTGAACCATTTATGGTGTATTGTGATGCGTCTTTGACTGGTCTAGGTGGTGTGCTGATGCAAGAAGGTAAGGTCGTGGCTATGCTTCGAGGAAGTTGAGGGTGCATGAGAAAAATTACCCTACGCATGATTTGGAATTAGCGGTTGTGGTGTTTGTATTTAAAATTTGGAGGCATTATCTCTTTGGTGCAAGATTTGAAGTCTTTAGTGATCACAAAAGTTTGAAATATTTGTTTGATCAGAAAGAATTGAATATGAGGCAACGAAGATGGTTGGAATTTTTGAAGGACTACGATTTTGGCTTGAATTACCATCCTGGTAAAGCTAATGTAGTAGCCGATGCGTTGAGTCAGAAATCGTTGCATATGTCCGCTTTAATGGTTAAAGAGTGGGAACTTTTGGAAGCATTTAGGGACTTGAGTTTGGTGTGTGAAGTGACATCCGACAGCGTGAGGCTTGGTATTCTAAAGGTTACTAATGAGTTTCTGTTGACCGTGAGTGAGAAACAGAAGTTGGATGTGAAATTTGTGGATTTGATGTTGATTGGAGAAAAAGATGCGAATGATGATTTTAGAGTGGATGATAATGGTGTTTTGAGATTCCATGGGAGAATTTGTATCCCTGATGATTCGGACTTGAAAAGGATGATTTTGGAGGAAGGACACCGGAGTAATTTGAGTATACATCCGGGAGCTAACAAGATGTACCAAGATTTGAAGAAGATCTTTTGGTGGTTTGGACTGAAAAGAGATGTGGCTCAGTTTGTGTATGCATGTTTGACGTGCCAAAAGTCGAAAGTGGAATATCAGAGGACTAGTGGTTTGTTGCAACTGTTGGATATTCCTGAGTGGAAACAGGACAACATTTCTATGGATTTTGTAACAGGGTTGCCGAATACACAGAGGGGGCATAATGCTATTTGGGTGGTTGTGGACAGACTGACTAAATCGGCGCATTTTATTCCGATTGACATCAGTTTTTCTTTGGAGAAGTTAGCTGAGATTTATATCAGTGTGATTGTGAAGTTACATGGGGTTCCGTTGAGCATTGTTTCGGATCGAGATCCGAGGTTTACTTCGAGATTTTGGGAAAGTTTACAAAAGGCGTTGGGTTCTAAGCTGAGGTTGAGTTCGGCTTATCATCCGCAGACGGATGGTCAGACCGAGAGAACTATTCAGTCATTGGAAGATTTGTTTCGGGCTTGTGTTCTTGAACAAGGTGGTGCGTGGGATAGTTATCTTGCGTTGGTAGAATTCACGTATAATAATAGTTTCCATTCTAGTATTGGAATGACACCTTTTGAAGCATTGTATGGACGAAGATGTCGAACACCGTTGTGTTGGTACGAATCGGGTGAGAGTTCGGTGGTTGGACCGAAATTGATTCAACAAACTACAGACAAGGTGAAACTTATTCGTGAGAAAATGAAGGCTTCTCAGAGTAGGCAAAAGAGTTATCATGATCGTAGAAGGAAAGATCTTGAGTTTCAAGAGGGCGATCATGTATTTTTGAGAGTTACACCGGTAATGGGTGTGAGTCGTGCATTAAAGTCGAAGAAGCTTACTCGGTTTATTGGTCCTTACCAGATATCCGCGAGAGTGGGTGCTGTGGCTTATCGGGCGGCGTTGCTTCCGAATCTGTCGAATTTGCACGATGTGTTCCATGTTTCACAGCTTCGGAAGTATGTTCCGGATCCGTCGCATGTGATTCTGATGGACGAAGTTGAGGTAAGGGAGAACCTTACGGTCGAGGCATTACCAGAGAGGATTTTGGATCGCGAGGTGAAGCAGTTAAGGGGCAAGGATATTGCACTTGTGAAAGTAGCGTGGGGAGGCGCTGCTGAGGGCAATTTGACTTGGGAGTTGGAGAGTCGGATGCGGGAGTCGTATCCGGAGTTGTTCGTCTCAGGTAATATTTTCGAGGACGAAAATTTCTAAGTGTGGAAGAGTTGTAACACCCCAGTTTTGGTTATTTTTATTTAATCGAGTCGTTTTGATTATTTTATTATTATATTATATTATTTTTTGACTTTTATTTGGAAATATGTTATTTTTCATTGTTGTGATATTTTATCGCGTTTTGGGAACGTTTGCGAGATATTTGAGTGTAGGGGTATTTTGGTCATTTTGCTTATTATTTTCCTTAAGTTAGTAAGAGAGAGAAAAATAGAGAGAAAGAAAAAGAGAAGAAGGAAAAGGGAAAGAAAAGAGAAAGAAAGGAGAAAAGAGAGAAAACTTGGAAAAGAAGAAATCGATTCAACCGACTTTCAAAAACACGATTAAATCGGGTAAGGGTGCGAAACTCGATTATCTTATACTTGTGTATGGTTATGTATGTATGTATTTGGATGGATTTTGGATTGAAATTGAATGTTGAGCAAAAACCATAATATGTTGAATTTGTTAGAATCCGATTAAATTGTGTCGGGAATCATGTTTTCAGGTCCCTTATTGTTGATACATGTTAGATATATGTTGTTATGTAAGCTATTGGTAATTTTCGGGTGTTTAGGTGAAAATTGGATGGATTTTGGATTGAAAAACGCAGAAAAAATTCTGCAGAAAAATTCTGGATTTCCACTGCCGTTACGCGTATCAGGCATGTCCATACGCGTATTGTGTTGGGCAATACGCTTATGGGAGGTGCATTTCAGGGCAATACACGTATTGAATTTCATTTTTCTCGGCCATCTGCTGAAATGCGTAATGGTACGCGTATGAGTTTGGGCAATACGCGTATGGCTCAGGGCAATATGCATATGGCTAGCAGGGGTGCAAAATGTTGTCTTTTCGCGATGTCTTTTCCGTTTAAGTCCGTAACTTTTGTTCCGATTATCCGTTTTTAACATTCTTGGTATCGTTGGAAAGCTATTGAACTGTAATTTCTTATGATGATGGTTTTGAGATTGTTGACCGATTTAATTAAGTCGGGAATTTGGAAATGTGTCATTTTGTCGACTTTTACCGTTATAATTGTGCGTAATTGATGTGTTATCATGCAATGTGCTGGTGATATATGTTGTATGACTTGTGTGCTGACTATATGAGGTGAATGCATGTGTTTAAATGTTGTGATGAGGGTTTGTGGCCTTATGGCAATTAAATGCATTATTTTGGGCTTGAGTGCAAAGCATGATTATTGTTGATTGAGATGATTGCATATATGTGTGCATTTGAATGTCATGAGCCATTGTATGCCAAGCATCATGATATGCATTCTTGTGATGTCGTGTTCCTTAGTGAGCGTGAGCGACGAATCGATTCCAGAGGGAATCCGCTATAACATCGCGTGCCTTATACAAAGAGGACCGAAACCGATGATTATAGACGATCGTGTGCCTTATACAAAGAGGACCGAAAGCGATCGGATTGTGTGCCTTATACAAAAAGGACCAAAAGCGATCCATAAACGTTGTGTGCCTTAAAAAAATAAGAGGACCGAAAGCGACGGGCAACATCGTTTGCCCGACGGGGAGTTACACTAAGTAACAAGCGATGGTTCCAATAGTTCCTGAGTGAACTAGTGATGAGATTGATGGATGGATGGTACCACATATGCATTGCATAGATTCGTTGTGTCGGTCTCTGTGCATTTGCATAAATCATGAATGGATTAATTTGGTGTGGAATTGTGAATGTAATTGATGAGTTGAAATATATATATATATATATATATATATATATATTTGTGTTGATGATAATAGTGTTGTGTATGATTGATATGCATTGTGTTGTTTTGTACTTGAATTCTGTTGCAAATTGTGGTGAGAACGTTTGGTAGGTGTATTTTGTGGTATTATATAATTATATGCAATTATATTATGATTGTGTTTCTCACCCTTCTGCTGTTTTGAATGCTCTATGAGGCATTGCAGATTAGATGCTGGAGGTCTTTTTGTGAAGCTTAGGTCTTCATTCTTTTGTCGGTCGACTCTGATATGTAGCACCGGGTAGTCGGGAAGATCCTTGTGATTACGTGTATATGTGTATATGCCTTTTGGATTGTATATGTATGGATCTGTGTATGACAGACAAACACGTTATGTGATATATATATATATATATATATATATATATATATATATATATATATATATATATATATATGAGATTCAGTTGCAGATTTTCTGCTTTTATTCTGTATCTTAATTGTGGGTAGTAGGAACTAAGTTCTTCTGTTATTTGCTACCTGATTGTTGCATATCTTTATGAGCAGGTTTATTGTGTTTTGTCTCAATTGACGTGACGCCTTCGTCTATGCCATGAATGTTTAATTATACTCTGATGAAAATTTTATCGCTTTACTTAATTGGGGGTATAGATTGGGGGTGTTACATCACGCATCTCATCTGTCATACCCCAAAGACCGTATGACCTAATTCTCTTTGTGTGTGTGCTTATTACGACTAACAAGTGTGTGCAGGTACATTGATTTCAAGTGTAGATGATACTTATTCTCACAGTCAAGCATTTCAAGGCATAACCATTCTGATTCAAGGATCCTAGGGTTTCCTACTGGTTTGAATCTCTTAAGATTGACTCAACTGGTTCTTTCATGGAACTAGGGTTTGAGCATATTCTTATCAAGGATCAAAGTCATTTTACTCAAAAATTTCTCAGAAGCTTCATTAGGGTTTTCTTCCATTGGTATTGAGCATGGTAATTTGAGGATTGTTATGGTATCGTTGTAAGTTTGTTCTTGAAGATATGGTGCATTGATCTCCAACTTGTGTTTGTTGGGCTTTAGTGTATTATGATTTGGGCCATGGTATTTCAAGCTTGGTTGTAATATGATGTTTGTCTTGGACGTATTATTCTTTGAAGAAGCTTGGCCATCGTTAAGAGTTTCAGGGTTTCATCAAAGTATTCAAAATCAAGATTTGCAAAACGTTGGCTTAATAGCATGATCATGATACATTCACCATCCAAATGTCCAATTTACAAATTCAAAGGAATAGTTCAACATAATTTTCATGTCAAATTCTATTAAATTAGAAGAGTGTTAATTGCTTTCAAACTCATGATCTTTACAAAAGTGAAATTTGATTTCATGATCCTTTGACGACTTCATCCCAAGATTACAAGGTTCAAAGATAGCATGTCAAGCTTGTCACACCCTCATTTTCACCCTAACCCTGCCCTTGCATAACATATCATTTTTATCATCTCTGCATCTTCCATTAGGTCATAACTTTGCATTCATTCATTTGCATCGAGCTCCTAAGGCATGGGGTCAAGAGGTTCTTTGAATCAGGGTCCTTATTTTCTTTGAGATACCTTCATTCAAGTTTGAAACAAGGGTTAATGTCTCATCATCATGAGCATATTTCTATCAAAGTTCATTCGGCTACATGCTTTCCTCTGCTGAGATTCACCAAATATCAAGTTTATCTGCTTTAGGATTTCTCAAAGAGGCATCAAGTGACTAAGATTTCATCATGGTTCTAATGGAGACGGAGGAGCTAGGGTTTTGGTGGTTGTCGGCATCTCAGGTTATTTTCTTCATCAGTATGCACCCAAAGTACGGAGATTGGGGTTTCTCACTCCTTTGTGTTCAAGATAGACATGTGTCGTTCACTTCAGGTTCATTTGAGGTTTGTCTGGTCAGGTTCAAGATGAAAGGTCAAAATTGATTCAATGGGCAAACTTCAAGATTTAGGGCCATAATGTGCTTGATGATCAACATGGACTCATGATTAGCACTAATGGCATTCATTTCAAAGAAGGTTTATAATTTGTTTAATTCATGGGTTTAGATCAAGCATGGTACGTTTCAAGTTCTACAAAGTGCGGATTCAATTTCAATGATTGGTATTGATACATGTTTGGTTTCTCGCCTATACGAAGCCATGACATCCTTCATGACAAGTGTATCAAGAATCGTGGAGCATTAATTCACACATGCTAGTATCACTCTGCCTTGCCAAGAGAAATTAACCATCATTGAATCTATAAGCCATTCAATACCATCATTGAATCTATAAGCCATTCAAGGCACAAGTCAAGCATCATGACCAATTTGCTTCAAAGCGTGAAGAGTGTTTTTTATTAAATTATGTTGCAAGGATAATTCAAGATAGGCCGTATTAGGATGCTCATGAGCATTGGTTGCATACATGAAGACATGCCTAAAGATATCATCATTCACATTTCGTTCAAATATTGGCCATGTGAGGATCCATTTCTCAAAAATCAGTTCACGTAATAAAAAGGGTTGATATTGGTTCACTTCAAGTTAATAAACCACTTTGGAACAAAGAAACTCATAGATGAGTTTAGAGCAGCCTTTACCCATTGTTGAATTTATTGGCATAATCATGCTAAATAAAGGGCAGTTTCCATGATAAAGATTCCAAGCTGCAAACTTAAAATTAAACTCGAGGACTACAAGGTAAAATTAAACTCGAGGACTACAAGGTCAAGAATTTAAAAAGTGATTTCTAAGCCCCAAAATTAGAGGAGTCAAAAGGAAAACACAATTGATACTTGTTTACAAATTACACGAACTATCATGACAATTTACAAAGTGCACAATAATTTTGTTAGCCATTCCAAATTCCATGATCCTCACGCCTTGCTTCATCATCACAAAAGTCTTCATGCCTTAACATCACAATCCATCTTCCAAGCTCAAGTCGTGACTACAAGCACCCATCTTCCAAGATTCACACGCCCAAGATTACATCCCATGCTACTCCTATAAACAAAGCAACAAAAACCAATTCATGTCACATTTTCAAATCATACCAAAACATTCCAAAGCATAAAACCAAAACTAGCTCATGTTTCATCATGCCCAAGTTTCAATTCATGTGACATACAAATAATTCTAAAGTCCAGTCCAAACAAAGATCAATAATGTGCATCAAGAGCAAGGATCACACATCCAATTTCTGCATAAAGAGACATTTTGGTAGCAGCAAGTAATATCATCAGGTTTTATCATGTTTAAGGTAATTTTCAATGTCAGAACAGCCACACAAATCTTCCATTTTCTCACCCATAGTCGGTCGAACTACGATTGCTCTGATTCTTCATTCTCGTCCGAATGTAAGATACGTAGGCACAAGATTGCGATGATCTTGGCGAGCCACCTTTTATCCATCTTCCGTTTTCCCCTTTTCAAACCTTTTCCTGTAATCCTAATCATCCTTTCCAAAGGACATGTTACGTCCGTTCTACTGCAAACAGGTAACGCATAAGACTCCACAAGCGAGTTGCAAAACACCTAACTGCTAGAACCCGCACGTTAGCATCGTCCATAGAAAACACTAACAAACCGTAGTCGGTCGAACTACGATTTCCCTGATTCTTCATTCTCGTCCGAATGCAAGATACGTAGGCACAAGATTGCGATGATCTTGGCGAGCCACCTTCTATCCATCTTCCGTTTTCCACACCTTTCCATTTTTCATCCTTCCCAAAAAGGACATGTTACGTCAGTTCTACCGCAAACAGGTAACGAATAAGACTCCACGAGCGAGCCGCAATACACCTAACTGCTAGAACCTACACGTTAACATCATCCATAACAACCCTTCCATTTTCTTCACCCGTAGTCCTCCGAACTACGTTGACTCTGACTTTCCCATTGCACGAGGGAATACGTAGGCATAGGATCGCGAAGTCCTATCGAGTCCCCTTTTCTTCTCCCCACCTTTTCTTTTCATTTTCTTTCACATTCTTTGTTTCTTACCCCTCTCTCCCTCTTAGAACACTCTTAGAAAGCAAACCTTTAGCAAACATCCTTACACATAGACAAGCGAATGGTTCCCATCGACTACGATGGATGTGGGGGGTGCTAATACCTTCCCTCCGCATAACCAGCTTCCAAATCCATAATTTGGTTGCGAGACCATCTTATCCTTTCTTCTTTGGGTTTTCTCGATGTTTTCCCTTCCCCTCATGGGATAAATAAAGTTCGATGATGACTCCTCTGTTTTCCTTCCTTTTCGCCTCCGGTCGACTATTTTTCGAGTAGCGACAAAGCTCAAAATACAAAACTCCAATTCGAGTATTCAAGTTGATCACGATTTGTCATGACAAGTTCTATCAAAATGCAAAGTGTGATAATTAATTTCAAGAACTCTTAGTCTTTATAAAAAATCAAACCAATTTCAAGAGTCATTGTTCCTTACAAGTTTAGATGCAAATCATGATTATAAGTGATAAGTGACAAATTCATTCAAGAAAGCTCCATATGAAGCAACCCATGACCCTACATAATTACAATATCATGGAAGGCAAGCCTTCTTTTCAACTCCAGCGTGTTAATTAATGATGGTGATCATAAATCATTTTGAAGAAAGCTTGCTACTATTTGGGTCCTTCAAATGCTAATGATACTCCTTTATGAAAAAACCATTCAAGTTACTATTGGAAGCACACGCTATAGGCAGTTGGACAAAGCTTGAGATTGAGGAATTCTAACTCATAAAGATAACGCAAGCCAAGGGTTGATGCTGTTGGTGTACAAGGTGAAAATAATGAAGATGAAGAAGAGAATATATTATATTGAATGACGGCTACAAAAGGATAAAAGGATACAAATGATTGGAATGACAACTACCCTATTTATAAGCTAAAATTAGGGTTACCAAAAGCAACAATAAAATACTAAAATACCCTCTAACAAACTTAATGACTAAGTTTGTGAATATAAAATAAAATATAAATTATTATTCTAATACCATCCCTTAATTTATATTTCCTCAAAACTAACAACTCCAATTCCATCCCTTAAGCGAAGGAATTGATCAGTCTTGATAGCCTTCGTCAGAACATCTGCCAACTGCTTCTGGGTACTACAGTGCAGAACTTTTAACACTCCATTCTGAACTTGACTTCTCAGATAGTGATACTTGGTCTCAATATGCTTGCTTCTCCCATGCAACACTGGGTTTCTGGCAAGATTGATTGCAGACTTATTATCAATCATCAGCTTCAGAGGCTTGTCAACTTTGATCTTCAGATCTTCCAGCAAGTTCAGAATCCACACAGCTTGACATGCAGTAACAGCGCCTGCAATGTATTCAGCTTCACAGGTTGATAGCGCAACAACAGGTTGCTTCTTAGAACTCCAAGAAATAGGACCTCCCAGAAACTTGAACAAGTATCCAGAAGTACTTCTTCTATCAACTCTGTCTCCACACCAATCAGAATCTGAGTAACTCAGAAGTTCTGATTCAATCTTCCTTCCAGAACTCAGAAGTTCTGATTCAATCTTTCTTCCAGAACTCAGAAGTTCTGATTCAATCTTTCTTCCAGAACTCAGAAGTTCTGATTCAATCTTTCTTCCAGAACTCAGAAGTTCTGATTCAATCTTTCTTCCAGAAGGGAACAACACTCCATACTTCAGAGTTCCCTTGATATACCTCAGAATCCTGACAGCAGCTTGGTAATGGGACCACTTAGGTTTACTCATGAATCTACTAACCATTCCAACTGCATAGCAAATATCAGGTCTGGTATTACACAAATACCTCAGAGAACCAACCAACTGTTTGAAGGTTGTAGCATCCACATCCTCACCATCAGAATCAGAATCTAATTTCTGATTTGTATCTGCAGGTGTGATAGCAGTCTTACAATTCTGCAGCTTAAATCTCTTCAGAAGTTCTCGTTCATACTTCAGCTGATGCAAAATGATACCTTTCTCAGAATATCTGAACTCCATCCCTAGAAAGTATGTCATTTTCCCGAGATCAGTCATTTCAAACTCATTCATCAGCACCTTCTTGAACTTCGCTAATTCTTGTTCAGAACTTCCGGTCAACAGTATGTCATCAACATACAAACACACCAGAATCATATTTCCTTCAGAAATATGCTGAACATAAACACCGTATTCCATCTCACATTTCTGAAACCCTTGCTTCTTGAAAAATGAATCGATCTTCTGATTCCAAGCTCTGGGCGCTTGCTTCAATCCATACAAAGCTTTATGTAATCTGTACACCATCCCTTCCTGATTCTCTTTCACAAATCCAGGAGGTTGTGACACATAAACTTCTTCTTCTAATGGACCGTTCAGAAATGCAGATTTCACATCTAAATGCATCAGAGGCCAATTCCTGTTAGCAGCTATTGCAATCACCAATCTGATTGTTTCATGTCTCGCTACAGGTGCAAACACTTCAGAATAATCCAGCCCAGGTTTCTGTAGAAATCCTCTTGCTACCAACCTCGCTTTGTATTTGCCAATTGATCCATCTGGCTTTAGCTTCTGCTTGAAAACCCATCTGACGCTGATGGCTTTCTTGTCCTTTGGAAGTTCTGTCAGCTTCCAAGTCTTGTTTCTTTCTATGGCCTCAAGTTCTTCTTTCATGGCCTTTAGCCAGAACTTCTGCTTGAGAGCATCTTCTGTACTCACGGGTTCAGAGTCTACTAACATGGCACACTGAATAATTTCTCCCTCAGAATCTACTTCAGTGTCTTGCAACATGTCAAACTCTTCAAATCTTCTTGGAATGTTTCTGATTCTCTGTGGCCTCTGACCTCGTTCAGAACTTTGTTCAGATGCTTGAACCTCAGAAGTTCTAACCTCAGAAGTTTCTCCTTCAGAACCTCTTGCTTCAGGAGTTGGACTTCCTCCAGAACTTTGACCACCTTCAGAGTCTGGCATATTCCCAGAATCTGAATCACCACCAGAATCTTGATCATCATCAGAATCTGGATCATCAGAATCACCTTCATCTTCTGAGTCTTCTTCAGAGTCAGAATCACCATCAGCTTCAGAAATTCTTATTTCTGACCTTTCTTCAGAAGTTCTAACATCAGGATTAGATTGAGACTTATCCCAATTCCAAACTTCTGATTCCTTCACAATAACATCTCTGCTGAACTCAACTTTATTAGTTTCTGGACAATAAAGCTTGTACGCACCCGTACTGTGGTACCCCACCAGTAACATTACTTTGCTTCTATCATCCAACTTCTGTCTTCTAGCTTCTGGAACATGTTTGTAACAAACAGAACCAAACACCTTTAGATGACTAACACTTTGCTTTTCTCCCGTCCACTTCTGAATAGGAACTATCTCCTTCAGCTTCTTCGTTGGACATCTGTTGAGCACATATGCTGCGGTTGCAACAGCTTCTCCCCAGAAGTTCTGAGGAAGCTTCTTCTCTTTCAGCATGCTTCTCACCATATCAAGCAAAGTACGATTTCTTCTTTCAGCAAGACCATTGTGTTGAGGAGTGTAAGGAGCAGTAACCTCATGCTCAATTCCATTCTCCTCACAGAACTTCTGAAACTCTTTGGAGTTATACTCACCCCCACCATCGGTTCTGAGAATCTTCAGAGTCTGACCACTCTGATTCTGAACCTTCATTCGGAACTTCTTGAATTCACCAAACACCTCGTGTTTGAACTTAAGAAGGGATACCCATATCATTCTTGTGAATTCATCAACAAATGACACGAAGTATTTATTCCCTCCGAACGATTCTACTGGAAATGGACCACACACATCAGAATGTACTACTCCCAAGGCATGTTTTGCTCTTGGAGCAACTTCTGACGCAAATGGCAATCTTGGTTGCTTTCCTTCCATGCACACTCTGCATGACTTCACAGGCTTCTTAATTGTAGGAATTCCATGTACCAGCTTCTTCGAATTCAGATGTTCTAAGCTTCTGAAATTCAAATGACCAAATCTTCTGTGCCACAGCTCACTTTCTTTCACAACACTTGTTGCACTAAGACATTCAGAATCAGAAGTTCTGACATTCACCTTGAATGTTCTATTCCTTCCTTGTTCTGACTCCATAATCAGCTTCTGATTACAGTCATACAGCTTCAGAAGATTGTCCTTCATGGTAACTGAAAAACCTTTCTCAATTAATTGTCCCACACTCATCAGATTGCTTTTGATGCCAGGTACATACCATACATTCTGAATCAATGCTGTTTTCCCATTGTTCAGAACAACTCTGACATTTCCCATACCTTCAGCGTTAAGATATTTGTCATCAGCACATCTGATCTTTGTTCTCTTCTCAGAATCAAAATCAACCAGCCATTTCTTATTTCCAGTAAGATGATTTGAGCAGCCAGTGTCCATATACCACCAGTCTGTCAAATTTGTATCATCAAATTCAGAAGCCATCAATAGCACAGATTCATCATCAGAACTTCTGGCTATATTTGCTTCTTCTGACTTCCTTTCCTTGTTTGACCAACAATCTCTAGCAAAGTGACCAAACTTCTTGCAACAGTAACATTGGATCTTCTTCTTGTCATACTTCTCTTTTCCCTTCTGAGCATTCTTTTGCCTATCAGAGGTTGAGGTTTCTGACTTCTGACCACCATCAGATCTTCTCCTAGCTTCTGACTGCTTCTGATGCTTCCTATCAGAAACTGCTTTCAGAGCCTGCTGCTCTACTTCCCTTTCAGAAGTTCTCTCAGTCAAACGCAACTCTTGCGCTTCTAGACTGCTTTGCAGCTCTTCAATTCTCATGGTGCTCAGATCTTTAGAATGTTCTATTGCTACCACAATGTAATCAAACTGAGGAGTAAGGGATCTCAATACCTTCTCAATGATTACTTGTTCAGAAAGAGTTTCTCCACACGCCTTCATCTCATTAGTGATTAGAATCACTCTGGAGATGTACTCAGAAACTTTCTCATTGTTCTTCATGTTCTGATTCTCGTATTGCTTACGTAGAGACTGAAGCTTCACCTTCTTCACTGATGCGTCACCACCGTAACATCTGACCAGTGTGTCCCACGCCGCCTTTGCCGTCGTTGAATCTGCTATCTTCTCAAACACATTCGCATCCACACACTGATGGATGTAGAACAATGCTTTCTGATCTTTCTTCCTTGTATCCTTCTGCGCGTTCTTCTGCTCCTCCGTCGCATCTGCTGCTACCGGAACATAACCTTCGGTGACAAGATCTAGAACATCTTGAGCACCGAACAGTACACGCATTTGAATCATCCAACGATTCCAGTTTTTGCCATCAAATACTGGAAGCTTGGTGTTCATGCCGCCGCCGCCGTTCATCATCTTCAACCTTCTTGTACAGTACGCTCAGAATCTCACCGCACACAGTGTTTCCCAACCCACAAAATCACAAAAATGTGATTCTGATCAGATTTTGTTCAAGATTCAACAAGAATCACGAACCAAAATCAATCACACAAAGAAATCCTCACGTTTCACTCGTGTTTCCCGTGTTTCCCAATGATCCGAACCGGAGCTCTAGATACCAATTGTTGGTGTACAAGGTGAAAATAATGAAGATGAAGAAGAGAATATATTATATTGAATGACGGCTACAAAAGGATAAAAGGATACAAATGATTGGAATGACAACTACCCTATTTATAAGCTAAAATTAGGGTTACCAAAAGCAACAATAAAATACTAAAATACCCTCTAACAAACTTAATGACTAAGTTTGTGAATATAAAATAAAATATAAATTATTATTCTAATAGATGCTTGCCAAAACAACTAAAAAAGAGAAACATGATCAAGAACAAATCATGACAAAACCGACACGTTTGCGACATGTCTCAAACATAATCCTACCAAAATGGAAACAATCATCATGAATTAAAAAGCAAGGCAAGAGTCAAGAATGTTTTCATGACATAATAGGACATGTTTCAAACATAAAAGGAAATCCATCATCAGACATTCAAAATCTCGGAGACAAGAATCATAAATCCTTTCTGAAACAAGCCATGAACATGTCGCTATGAAGATTGAAGGTTCATTATCACACTTTAAGCACCCGAGCATATATAAACACACACTCATGCGCAGTGAAGGGGGAAAAATAAGCATTGCAGTAAAAAATTTCACACAGGGGCAGTACAATAGTATTCGTACAGAAAACCACCACAAGCCTCACACGCCTGAAAAATTCACCTATTGCAAATATCCTCAACGGTAACAACACAATTTCGTGGCCAAACAATACGTCATGTTGAATACATAGAGGAAGACACAGGGAGAACACAAATTGAAGCATCATATCACACACACCAAAAATCGAAAGAACACGCAAAACATACATGTGGTAAATAATACAGGTTTGATTCACGCCTCGTTTCTTCAACATGTTAATCTCATTATTTCCATAACGAAATTCGTGACAGTGTCCAATTCGTCGCAAATCGAATTAGAGGTAAAATTACCGCGAAACCGAAGTTGTTTCAGAATCAAAATGGACCATTTGAGAAGGGAAAGCAAGAGGGATTGTCTTGTGGTGCTCCGCCGTCGGCGGCCCAAGGCCATGGCGCAGCGGCGTTTTGATCGCCTGCGGAGATTTTAGAAAATGCGCCGATGAAAGAAGAGGGCGGAGAGTGAGAGCATAAGCGAAACCGTGGCGAGAGAGTGCGAAAGCGATGACGTGAAGCAAAGGAGACGACGAGATTGAAAGAAGAGAGTCGTGTGAGAGAATAAGGCGGAGAGCTTTAAGGATCTGGAGATTTGTGTGAGAGAAGAATACTAAGATGATGCAATTGGTATTTTGAAAACATATGGTTTTTTATCCAGTTGGGCTTTAAAGAATCTCGGCCCATGCTTTTTTTAATACACCATTAGCATTTTTACACCCCATAATTTCCATTCCCTTCTTAATTTGCTTATAGTTTATTTTGATTTTGATTTTGATTATCAGTTTAATATTAATTTGGATCTTAATGTTAATTTAGTTTAGTTATGATAGAATTAATTTTGATAGCAATTGTTAACTTCGATATAAATTTTGATGTTAAATTTAGGACTGATCTTTGATTTAATTTATGATAAATTATCTTGCTTATGTTTGTTTTTAGATTAGTTGATCATGAATTTAATTTTGACCATAATTTCAATATGATTTTGGTTCTACTTTCTATTTGGATTTTGATGGTAATTTTGATATCAAAACTAAATATTGATCCCGAGGCTTAGTCTTGATGCCTTTGACATGCCATATTCCCTTTAATTCTGATTTAATTTTATTTCCGATAATTTGAATAAAAGTATATCTTAGATTTCGATCCCTGGTATGATAATTTCTAGGATAATTTCCCTTTCAATCTTAACCCTTAGTATCATAGAATTATGATATGTTTCCCTTTTTAAAATTAACATCTCTTTTTTTCTCAAAAATACAAAAAATATTTTAATTATATTTCTAACTATTTTCTCAATCCCTAATAAAACATCTCACAAATCTCAAATCTTTTTGCCTCTTAGCTTTTTCAATTTAAAACGTTTCAAAAAGGGCATGCTCTTAGCATCGCCCATAAAAAATACACAACAAACCAAAAACATTTTCAACACGAACTACAAATGCTCTGATTTTATTCCCGTCAGGATACGTAGGCACGAGATGCGATTTCTTGGCGAGCATACTTAGGACTAACACCTTGGGTCTCTCCCCCTTTACCTTTTCACCCTTTAGCAGACAAAATAACAAATAACACAATAAGACAAGAGGTTCCTATAGAGTACTATAGATACTTAGGGTGCTAGTACCTTCCCTTAGTATAACCAACCCCGAACCTTAGATTCTCTTTTGCTTTGCATTGCATTGCATATTTATGGGTTATTCGTTCTTTTTTCCTTCCCTTGGATAAATTAAAGACCGGTGGTGAATTATGATTTGTGATTCAAGTTAATTCAATAGCTTGATATATGATTCTCATCGTGACAAATATGCATCAGAATAGATTCGAATCATATTCTGTTCTGAATAAACATGCTAGTTGCTTCCTAGAAATGCTTTATCATTATGATTTCTTATGTATCATGATTTTAGCCATTTCTTTTCAAGCTTGTTCTATTCTTCAATCATTTGTATCTGATTGTGAAGAACTTAGAACATCAGAATCATCTTTTCATAAGATAATTTCTTAAGCTCATACTTTCACTCGGTTGCATGAGTCCAAAAAGTGGTAAGTTCAGAAGGATACATTCAGGTATTTGAAGCTTCTGAGAATAACGTTATGACAAAATTAAGTTTGTTCAACTGAGATACCTTTCTCTAGCTAACAACTTACTTGTCTTATGTCACACCAATTTTCCTTATGAATAATATGTCAATAATTCAGAAAATTGATCATGCATGTGTTGTTCTTCCAAACTCATGACAACTTGATAATCTTTCTTTCCGATCACTTCAGAAATCTGCAAAGCTTTCCAGAATCGGAGTAGATGTCTTTATTTTATCCAGACATTTAGAATCATGATAATAAGCTCCAATGCTAATTTTCAGGGTTGATCAGTTATCATTAGCTTCTATTCAAATAGCAAGCTTCTGATCATCTTATTCAAGAACCCTAACGAAGAATTAATCATTCAGAATCTTAAATTATGCAGTCATGATTTAAAATCTTGATAGCAAGATTTCTAACACCTTCAGCATACTACACCTTGAAGTGCTCATGCCTCAATATCATGACTCAAGCATTTTCTCTTCTTCACATGAAAGAGTTCCTAATAAGCAATCCTGAGAAAGTAAACGGTAGACCGAATCTGATTGTTGAAAACATCCCATACTCAGAAAGAATAACTTTCAACAAATAATATTTCTTGCTTTCTGATGATTCTTGTTGATCCTTCTTAAGCCTTGTCTAGGCATCACCTTGAGAAGATACGTAGTTTTCAACTAACGTATTCCAAGAATAGCATTCATTAAATTCTTCAAATTATTAGATGAGTATATTATCCTTCTACCAGCTAATTCTTCAAATATGTTTTCAATCTTCTTGCAAGCATCATAAGAGAGGGTTATATTGCCAATATCAACCAGCTCTAAGAATCAGTGACATAAAGCAGAATGAAACTTTCTGGTTTATCATTTCAGTACTCAATCTTTTCATCATTGTATGAGACTGAAACTGTAGATGGTGGAGTATAATCAGAGCATTTCTCAAAGCTCGTCCGAATCTTTATCTGACATGGTTAAGTGTTTGATAAACATCAATAACAGAACCAGAGCTCTGATACCAATTGAAGGTTCAGAAACACAAGAAAAGGGGGGGGGGGTTGAACTGGGTTTCATATTCCGTCCCCATTTGCGGAATTCAAATAAATTGCGTTAACAAGTAAATAAAATAAATGAACGCTGTTATTTTATCTTGGTTCACTGTTAACGAAGTTACTCCAGTCTACCCCTCAAGGTGATTTCGCCTTATCACAAGGACTTAATCCACTAATCATCAACATGATTACAACCACAATGGAAACCCTCTATTTCCTCCTTTAGAATCCTGGCATTCATTCGCCTCTCAAGGAAACATCCTTCAAGCCGCTAAACCACGACTTGGCCCCCTCAAGCATTCTGGTCAACATTCGATCGTTCAAGGAACATTACCTTTTTCAAGGATTTTTTTGTGCACTATATATGCTTCTTACAAGTTGATTACACAAATGAAGTACAATAGCAAGTTGTGAGCATCAACTCCTTGCTTTCTAATACATAAACTATCTAAAAATAATTCTCTAAGAGATTATAAAGCTCCCTAGTTCTGTATTTGCTTAAAAGCTTTCTTATTGAGCACTGCAGCTTCTCATCACCAGCTTTAAGCTTTTATACTCCTTTCTAAGTAGTTAATTCGTCTTCCAGCTTAACTATCAAGATCAACTAAGTTATTATGCTTCAATTATTGATGTTTCACTTGATGAGTTTCACATGGCTTTAGCATGTTGCATCGTTGTGTGTTCTTCATCATTCTGCTTCAGCTTCTTCTCCATTGAGCATTCTTCTTTTAAGCTTTAGCTTGCAGCATCTTGTACTCCTTTCTTGAGCATATAATACTTTTTCCAATTCAACCATCAAGTTCAACTAAGCTACAATGCTTCACTTATAATGTTTCACTTGAGTAGTTTCATATGGTGTTAGCATATTCATCGTTTGTGCACACTTGTAATAGCAGCTTCATCTTTGCTTGCTACATGTTGATTTGTTTGTTGTGTTGAGTGATAAACCTTTGTATGAACATGAATCAACAATCTTTTATCTTTCTCTCTTGTGATCAATGGCTGCTTCAGCAATAATTTATATTCTTCAAGCCCTGAGCAACATTTCTTCAAGCTTTCAAGTCTTCAATTTATAGAGCAGGAGATAATAGATCTGTTGAAGGGTATTCTTGGAAACATATTCCAACAACAATATCCCAATGTTCACATATAGGAATGGTCAACATCACTGTACAAAAAGCTGCTCCTGCGCCACCTTCTCGAGGTAGAAGATACAGAGTTTAATACTTATATTCAGCTTAAAACCATTATGATCTTCAGTCTTTTAACATCTTCAGAGGCTTCAGATATTGACTTGATGAAGCGTGTTGTAGAAGAGTCATTCTTTGTGCAATCTTCAGAAACTCAGTCTTCAGAATTCCAAGATCTTTGTTCAGCAGAATCTAACTTGAGAATTCCAAGATCCTTGTTCTTACCAATACCATACCTCATAGTCCATTTTACATGCCTTATTATCCTGATTTTATCTTGGTAATGTGACCACTTTGGCTTACTCATAAACCTACTTAACATTCCAATTGCATAACATATGTTAGGCCTAGTGTTGCATAGATTTCTCAAATAGCCAACCAATTGTTTGAAGGTTGTAGCATCTACATCCTCACCATCAACATCAGAATCCAGCTTATGGTTTATCTCAATAGGTGTGACTGTTGACTTACAATTCATCAACTCAAATTTCTTTAGCAACTCAAGCACATACTTCAGTTGTTGCACATTTTTCCCTTATCAGAGTATAAAATCTTCATCCCTAGAAAATATACCATGTTTCCAAGGTCACTCATATCAAATTCATTCATCAACACCTTTTTGAATTTGTTTATCTCAGAAGTACATCTCCCTGTCAGTAGTATACCATCGTATAAAGACAAATCAAATCATATTTCCATTAGAAGTATTATGCACATACACACTTTACTCAATCTCACATTTTTTGAATCCCTGATACTTGAAAAATGAATCAATATCCAGATTCCAAGCCATTGGAACTTGTTTAAGCCCGTACAAGGCTTTAGGCAGCTTGTACATTATCCCTTCTTTATTCTCTATCACAAATCCAGGAGGTTGTAACACATAAACTTTTTCTTGCAATAGACCGTTTAGAAAAGTTGATTTTGCATCTAAATGTATCAGAGACCAATTCCTATTTGCAACTATAACAATTACCAATATTATGGTTTCATGTCTAGCTATAGGTGCAAACACTTCAAAGTAGTCTAAACTAGACTTTTGTAGGAATCCTCTAGCTACTAGCCTTGCTTTATGCTTGGAAATTGAACCATCTGGCTTCAATTTTCTCTTGAAAAGCCATCTCACACTGTTGGCTTTCTTATTCTTAGGTAGAATAGTTAATTCCCTTGTCTTGTTTATTTCGATTGCCTCGAGTTCTTCTTTCATGGCGTTCACCCACACTTTCTTCTTGAGTGCCTCATTGACACTGACAGGTTTAGAGTTCACCATCACAGTACACCGAATGACTTCCCCTTCAAAGTCAATCTTAGTATTACGCAGTAAATTAAAGTCTGCAAGTCTTCTTGGTATCTGTCTAATTTTCTGTAACTTCTGAAACTGCGCAAGTTCACCTTCAGAGGCAGGTCCACCATCTGAGGTAAGCCACCTTCAGAGGGTCCACCTTTAGAGGTTGGATTACCTTCATAGGCTATATTAACTTCAGAGGCAGGATTACCTTTGGAGTCAGACTCAACTTTAGAGTCAGAATCTTCTTCAGAGGCATAATCTCCTTCAGAGGCAGGATCAGACTCACCTTTAGAGTGAGATTCTCCTTTAGAGGCAGAATCTCATTCAGAGGCAAAATCAGACTCTAGTTTTGACAATGCACTAGAGTTGGATTGAGACTAATTCAAATCCCATGTTTCTGATTCTTTCACTATGACACCTCTACTGAATTCAACTTTGTTTTTGATTGGACAATAGAGCTTATACGCATATGTAAATTGGTAACCTATAAGCAACATGACTCTACCTTTGTCATCCAATTTCCTTCTCGTAGCATCTGGTATATGCTTGTAACATACATAACCAAACACCTTGAAACGAATCACATTTTGCTTTCTTCCCGCCCACTTATCAATATGACCTATTTCCTTTAACTTCTCTGTTGGACATCTGTTGAGCACATATGTTGTGGCAATGGCTTCACCCCACAATGTGTGAGGTAAATTCTTTTCTTTCAGCACGCTCCTTGTTATGTCAAGCAGAGTTCTATTTCTTCTTTCAGCAAGACCATTGTGTTGTGGAGTACATGGAGCAGTCACCTCATGCTCAATTCCATGCCCTTAACAGAATTCTTGAACTCTATTAAATTGAAGTCACCTCCACCATTGGTTCTGAGGATCTTCAACCTTTGTCCACTTTGATTTTTAGGCCTTCACTTTTAACTTCTTGAACTCATAAAACACCTCATGTTTGAACTTTATGAGTGCTACCCATGCTATTCTTGTGAACTCATCCATAAATGATACAAAATACTTGTTTCCTCCAAGTGAAGGTGTAACAGGGAAATTGTGAGTGTAAGCTATTGATTAACTTAACTCAAAAAATGCAATTGTCGCCACCGCACTTTTATTTTATCCATAAGGAAAGGAAAAAGAGCGAACAAAACCTAAGCAAGTTCTAAAACAAGAATAGACAGAGAATGGGTAAGGGGGTTGTGTAGCATGCGATTTTTGTCGGTGACGCGACCACCTTATTGCCATGGGGTTTTCCTCACCGCAATGGTAGGGATGGGGTGCTACTTTATGATTTCTTATTTATCCTATGAAGCTGGAAAGGAAAGGGAAGCTATCTAAAACTAGCCTTGCACGCAAATGTTTTACTGAACAAATGCTAAGAGATTGGGGGTCCGGGGTCAGGTTATACAATGGGGAGTTGTCAATTACCCATCCTGTATGTTGTTATCCACAGGTTATTAGCAATTTCTACACTGTTTTCTACTTGCTGGTGTTTATCTACTATGGGTTGGGAAAGTTTCTCCTTTGGAAGTGTTTGAGAGAGAGTTTTTGTTGATTTCGGGTTTTTCGATATTTTTGGTGAGTGTGTGAAGGTACTGGACCTAAACTTTTTGATTGGTATGAAGGTACTGGACCTAAATTTTTTGATTAGTATGCTCGCTAAGATTTCGCAATCTTATGCCTACGTATTCCCGTTAAAGAAAACAGGGAAATCAGAGTAATCGTAGTTCCTCCTATTCTAAGGGAGGAAAGAGATGTTTTGGTGTCTTGTTCAAAGCCCAAGATTGAAGCTAAAGGTTATTTGTGTCTTGTTCAAAGCCCAAGAGTGAATCTAAAAGGTTTGACTGAGAGATAATTTGTCATCTCTAAAGGGAGACATCCCGTCTATTTATCACAACTGTTGGGTGACTGATTATAAAGGAGAATTACTTTAACTGGGACATATGAGTCCAGCAATGCCATAATTTCCTTTATAAGGGAATTGTCCTGAAGGAGAAAACTTTAACTCAGTGTTGAGCAATGCCATTTTTCCTTAGGAGCCTTTCATGCTAAGAGAGGGACATTGGCTTGGATGTAAATAATTCAGAGGCTTGCCACTTACAACAATTAGATGAAAGAAGTTTACTAGGATAAGAGATGAACTACAGCTTGGATATTTGAATCAACAAGTGTGCCACTTACAACAGTTATCTGGGATTAAGGTTTGTTTTGAATGTCTGTTTTGATGTGTGATATACATAGAAGTATCTTCCTGCAGAGAGATTTTGATTTCCTCTGAGGGGATTTTGGTTTTTGTGTGCCTTGATCAAAGCCCAAGGTTGAAGCTAAAAGGTTGATTGAATCCACTGGGGGAGTTTATTACCTGTCTTGTACAAAGCCCAAGACTGAGGCTGGAAAAAAGACTGACTCATTGGGGGATATCATTATACAAAGTCTAAGAGGAGGCTGAAAGTTGATTTTTCTGGAGAAATACTTTGTCTGTCTTGTACAAAGCCCAAGATTGAGGCTAAAAGGGGTTTTTGATTCCACTGGGGAATATTTGTATATGTCTTGTACAAAGCCCAAGATTGAGGCTAAAAGGGGAAACTGACTCTACTGGTGAAAGGTTTTATCTGTCTTGTACAAAGCCCAAGATTGTGGCTAAAAGAAGATTGACTTTGCTGGAGAGTATGATTTATCTTGTACAAAGCCCAAGATTGAGGCTGGAAAAAGGATTGACTCTGTTTAGGGAGATTTATATGTGTCTTGTACAAAGCCCAAGACTGAGGCTAAAGGGAGATGATTGACGCATCTGAGGATATTTCAGGTGTCTTGTACAAAGCCTAAGATTGAGGCTGAAAAGGTTGACTCAACAAGAGAGTGTTTTATCTGTCTTGTACAAAGCCCAAGATTGAGGCTGAAAGAACTGACTCAACAAGAGAGTGTTTTTGAGGATAACTCTACTGAGGAAAAATCATTATACAAAGCCTAAGAGGAGGCTGAAAAAGGTTGACTCAACAAGAGAGTGCTTTAAGAAAGAAGATTGACTCAACAAGAGAGTGTTTTAAGGTGATTGACTAATCAAGAGAGTGTTTTAAGGTGAATGACTCAACAAGAGAGTGTTTTAAGGTGATTGACTCAACAAGAGAGTGTTTTTGGGTGATTGACTCAACAAGAGAGTGTTTTTTGTTTGTCTTGTACAAAGCCCAAGATTGAGGCTGAAAGAACTGACTCAACAAGAGAGTGTTTTTGGTTTGTTTTGTACAAAGCCCAAGATTGAGGCTGAAAGATACTGACTCAACAAGAGAGTGAGGAAAGATCCTTACACAAAGCCTAAGAGGAGGCTAGAAGGAGAATTTCTTATATAAATCCTAAGAGGAGGCTATTTTCTGTTGAGGATTATTGAGATCCTGAGGCAGGTCCAAATTGGGGAATCAACTCTTGTAGAAGAGTTGAGATATCAGATGCCTTGAGGTTCTGTAAAGGTTCTTTGATAGGGATTTGACCCTAGTTGGGGAAATTTGGAAGAAAGTTTAAACTTTATTGTTTATCTTTGTATGATGCCCAAGAGGAGGCTGATGTTTTAAGGGATGATAATCAACCCTAAACTGATATGATGTTTTGACTCTTAGGAAGACTGCTCTAACAAAAGATGACTAGGTTCTGTCCTATACCTGTAAGAGGTCTTTGGGACCTTGTACTAAGCCCAAGAGAAGGCATGAGAACTTCTAAGAAGTCGGAGGGTCCTTCTACAAAGCCCAAGAGGAGGCTGGGGATGCTTTTAGGAAGCCTGTGGGTCCAAACCTAAGAAAAGTTCAAGAAAGGTTTCACCGGGAATTAATCCTTTCTTTAGAGAGTAGTTCTAGGGTTTGAAGCAATTCAAGAGAGGTTTCACCGGGAATTAATCCTCTCTGGGGGAATGAATTTCTTTGACAATTTTCTAATAGTGACAGTCTGAGAAAAGTTTCACTGGGAATAATGCCTTTCTCTTTGTTCCATATTGTATAAGCCCAAGAGAAGGCAAGACTGTATCTAGAATTCCTATGGGGAACTAGTTTTGACTATGTTGAAAGAGTGACCACTGGCTTTATCTAATCCTAGACCTAATTGTCGTGAAAAACTCTAAGCAAGATAATATACAGGCATATATATACAGATGAAATATATACTGTATGTAAAAGAGGGTATGAGGACTTACAGGTGAGCAAGCTTCCAGCACAAACAAATATATATATATATATATATATGTGTGTGTGTGTGTGTGTGTGTGCAAATATGTAAAAGAAAGCTGATAAAACTTACAGGTGAGCAAGCTTCCATTGTAACAGCTGTATGGTTAGTTGTTCGAGAAATTAAAGAAATTTTTTATAACGACTATGAATTTGAACCTAAATCAAAAGGGAAAGTTGTTTTGAAAAGAAGATTGGGGCTTATACTCAAGGAGAGGCCCTGATGAAAAATAGTGATCGTACCGTTGATCTAAAAATTGTATCGGGACTTATACAATGACTGAGGCCCAAAAAGGTTTTCTGTACAAAGAGATGGGTCTTACATTCTATTAACAGGCCCAAAGAGTTTATTTTAATACAAAAGATGGGACTTATAGCTCAAGGAGAGGCCCAAATGATTTTGTTTTGAAAACGGCGATCGCGCCGAGGTTTTGAAAATACAGTGGGACTTATACAATGACTGAGGCCCAAAAAGGTTTTATGTGACAAGGGATGAGACTTACACTGTATTAGTGGCCCAAAGGCTTATTTTTATACAAGAGATGGGGCTTACAGCTCAAGGGGAGACCCTGATGGTTTTTGTTTGAAAGGCGACGATTGCGCCGTGGTTTTAGAAAACCGAGTGGGACTTATACAATGACTGATGCCCAAATTATTTTATTTAGAAAAGTACGAGACTTACACTCTACAAAGAGGCCCAAAGAGTTTTTTTTAAAAAAGATTTGTGAGGGTGAAAATTAACAAAAACCCTAATTTGATTTAAAAATGTATTTTAATTGAATAAAATTCAATTAAAATGATCAAAACTATTAAACATATGTGAAAAACAAGTTTTGATCTTAGATTAATGTTTGAAAAATCATGTTTCATTCATAGAATGATTTGAAAATCATTTGAATTTGTAAGATCAAGAGAAAGAAATATTTAAATGTTTAAAAACAAATAAAAATATAATTCTTTACAAAGATACCAAATATATGAAATAAATAATATTTTTGTGAAATTTTTGTAGAATAAAATATTTTAACATTTTTGGGAATTTTCAAAAAAAGAACCAATAAAAAATAATTAAAATTGAGAGAGAAATTAATTTTGGAATTAATTAATAAAAACCATAAAAATGTGAAAAATAGCAAAAAGAGAGAAAATGGCAAAATGGTCTGGGTGGGTGTTGAACCCATGACCTTCCATCCAAACACACATGCGCGCTACCACTGGGGTGGTGATACATCCGTGTGTCAAAACCACCCCAAAAACATATATGGGTGGCAAGGTTTTAGGCCTGGCCAAGGCGCCATGGCCTGGCCCTTGCCCAAGGCATGGCCTGATTTTTGCCTCTTGCATGAAGGCTCTAACTTCCTCATTTCTCCATGGATTTTGACAAAATTTAGATGGATCCTGCCTGGAATTTCATGAGTAATCCAATGGTGCTTTTGGAATTTTCTGAAAATGTTTCTATTTTAAAATCCGATAGTGATTTCAAAATAGGCCTAGATTTGCATGTAGGCAATAATAACATGGTAAATTGGTTCAAACACAACATATACAATATGTATGAGATGTCCATGATCAATGGACCTCAAAGCAATGCATGATTTAGAGAGTTCAAGTTGTGATGCACTTACCTCTTGAAGCTCCTTGTGCTATCTGTTAAGTTCCTTGTGCCAGAAGTAATCCAATGCTTTAGACACTCTTGATTGATCCCTTAGAAGCTTTTAGGATGATCAAAACCAGCTGGAATCCTCAGGAACAAGTATTGGCTCTTTCTTGCAAAAGTGAAAAAAGTGACCAAAATGGTAACTCTCTCAAATGGTGTTCCAGATGAGGGAAACCAATTGGGACATTTTGAGGATGATATTTGGAGTGTGTTTGAGGCCTTGTTTGGTTTTGGAAGTGACTGAATCAAGACATGGCTTGAAAAATGCAGAAAAGTCAAAATTTGAGGTTTTGGAGGTTGACTTTCTGATTTTGGTGTTTCAGATTAAGGGTGAGTGTTTGAACAACTTATATATGATACATTGAATGTGTTTGGATCATGAGCTGTGGTGGAATGGCTCTCTAACTCAAAAACTCAGTGGTGACTTGCAAAAGAAGGCATTTTAGCCTAATGAGAGAGATTTTGAGGAAAGCAAGTGTTGTAGTGCTTTGGTGTACTCAAACTGATCACAAATGAGCTCTATTTATAGTAGATCAAGTTTGTTTTGCAAGCAATTGTGAATGGCAACTTGGACAGTCCCTTGGCCAATTGTAGCAAAAGGAATCTTTAGTCTCCTCTAACCATTGACTTGAGGTTAGGGCACAGGCCTATGGTTCTTTGATTCAGAGCTGAATCTTGACTCATTCAGTTAGATTTACTTCAGTCCATGCCACCTTGATGTATCCATTAATACTTTGAAACAAAATTGGAGTCTTTGAGCTTTTTAGCCTTTTTAGGGAAATTATGGCTACATGTAGTTCCTTGGACTTGGAAGGCTTGTGGATCAGATCTTTTCTCTTGGATGTTATCCTCTGATGTGTCCAAATGGATGACAAGGCTTGCAATTTTCCAAATTAGCTAACTTGAGCAAAATGCACAAATCTGCCTTGTAAAAATCAGTCCATGATGCCATGTTCCAAGGGTTGTATCTCCCTACTCAAATTGAATTTGTAGATGATCTGGTACTTGTTGGAAATCCCTCATGGCATACTTCAACTTTGATGTTCACCAATGGATATGGTTTAACTTGAATCAAGGTGAAAAATGTCCCTACATTTTGGAAAAAGTAAGGCAGATTCCGACTTAATGAAAATTTCACTAAGTGTTGGAAAAGTGGTTATTTTCATGTTTTTGTGATTTTGATCAATCCATAACTCAAAATCCATGAGGATTTGGAATCTCTTGTAGTTGACACTTTTAAAGTATGTCAGATGGACTTTCATTTGAGCTTTGAATGGGAGAAAAAGGCCTTGTGGTTTAGGAGTTATGACCTTGCAAAGTTGGTACAAAATCACTTTTGTTCCATAACTTAGAAAAATTTTGGTTTCTCATGGTTGCCCCTTTTGTAAGTGTAACACCCCGAATTCAATTAATTAAATTAATTTGAATTATTTTGATTTCTATTTAATTAATTGATGTTTTAAATTAATTATTGTGTGATGGCAGGGGTAAGTTTCCTTGAAGTAAGGGTATAAAGAGACGTTAGAAGTGAGTAGGCTAATTTAAAGTTGTTTTGGTAATTAAAAATAATAATTTATTTATTTTGCTATATTAATTAGTGAAAATAAAAAAAACAATGTGTAGAGATTTTAGGGGCAAGGAGGTAATTACATGCGGATAAGTTGGGGCAAATAAAGGAAAACCATATTTTGAGGGTTAGTTTTATTTATTAAAAAAAAAAAATAGAAAAATAGATTCATTCTATCAATATGTGAAAAAGAGGAAAAGAGAGAAATAAGGTTTTGGAAAAGAAGTTCTAGGGCTTGAGAGAAGAAATCCATTGAACTTCATCTTACTGAATTTTTGGAATCACAAGGTAAGAGTGAGAATTTGGTTCAATAATAGGGATATCATGAAAGGGTAGAAAGATTCACTTTTCAATTTATATATTGGTTTGTTTCTACTATTTTATATACGTATATTATTTTGTTAGTAATAATAGAATTGCTGTAACGATCACTCACAAATATGTATCGTCGTTCATTTATATAAATGAGAATAATGATTTGATTATCATATATATGCCTATTCTACTCTACTGTATCTTCATTCATTCATATGTAGATACATTGTTCGGGTTCTAATATAACTTTGAGTTATTGGTAAGATCATGTTTCGCATACCTAGGTAAGTCTTGCATATGTAATTCTGTAGCACCATGTTTTACTAATGCATATATAAATTATCATGCTTAGAATTATTGATAGGAGCATGTTTCACTCACGTCATGGTTTACTAATGTATATATATTATCTATAGAATTATACTGTAGCCTGAGAAACAATTTTATAATTTTGTAACGTTAATTAGTATATAAATAATATATAGATCTACTAGTATATATGGTTAATTAGTACTTTAGCGTTGATTATATATAGATGGATTAATATATAATGTTCCATTAGTATATTAATGATAATAATAAATATTTAATATTATTAGTATAATATTTTAAGAGTTTCAAATCAGAATTAGCCTTTTGGATTATTTAGTTAACTTAAATTATTTTTAATTATGTTAGAGTTGTTGATAGAGTTGTTAGAGTTGCCGATTGAATCCATAAGAGTTATCTTTATGAGCAAGAGTTGGCAGTAGAGCATTTTTTAACACTTTAGAGTTGTTTCAGAGTTTTAAGGATTGATGTAGAGTTGTTTAGAGTCTCTTGGGAACTCTCTCGAGTTATAATTTTGAATGATAAATTTTGATTATACTCTCGAAACAATAATTTTGGTGATTATTTTGGTGATAATTTTGGCGATTATTTTGGTGATTAAATTGATTATTATTTTGGTGAAATTACATGTTATTGTGAAATCATGCATCATGGTGTACGGACTTCGGTCCAGTTTTGGTGAGCCTTGATCCTATGGCGGGGATCAAGTGCGAGTAGCTAATTCTATCGAGGAATTAGTGAAGCGTTGCCTATGGTGATGGTGGCGATTTTGGCGAACTCCGGTTCCAAGAGGGAATCGATCCTATGGTGGGGACCGTGGAGTGAAATGGACCTAAGTGTTCATAATTTGGTACCACATGCATGTTGAGTCAGTTGTCGAGTACATTTGCATTTGTGTTGCATTTGGTGATTATTTTGATGTTATGTTGTGTGGATGAGAATACTTGTTATGCTTATGTTGTTGTATTTGGTGTGTGATGTTGTTAGATTAATCTACTTCCGATTGTCTTTTACCGTTATTATTGAATTGTATTCTCACCCCTTCTGTTTGAATGTTGCCTTTACATGGGCATCGTGCAGATACTCAGGAGTAGCTTTGATTGAAGTAAGTGGAAGGATAGCTCTTGAAGTGACTTCCGTAGTTTATCGCTTTTATTTAGTGGTTCCTTGCTCTGATCATGTAACATCGGGTCGGGATAAACGTTTGATTTGATTTTTTTGTGTCATTGTGGTCGACGTTACAAACTTTTTGTGTTGTTGAGAATTTTAAGTTGTTTTGATTTGATTGTCGTACTCTTTGGATTATTCTATTAAGTTGAAGTTCATGAGACTTAATGTCTTGAATTACAATGCTATTGTTGCATCTTTATTAGTGATTCCGCTGCGATGATACCGTAAATATTTGGGTGAACATGCGAGGACATGTACTGAATGCCTTATTATACAAGTACTTGACCAAAATCAGATGTGTTGGATGTCGTGTAACATCCCAAGTACAAATCAGATGTGTTGGATGTCGTGTAACATCCCAGGTATAGATATGTGCAATTGAATGTGTTTCTGTGGTAACCCGTGTTACGGAGTAGGTTATGTGTTTTGATGTGTGTGACACCCTTGTGGTTATGTTTACTAACTAAAGTATCTAATTATTGTTTTGGGGGTATAGAAGGGTGTTACATTAGTGGTATCAGAACAGGTCGGTCCGTCCGGCCAGGTTATCTAATGTTGTTTATTCCTTAGTACGCGACATGTGTGTGAAACACTGTCGGTACTTGCTTGTTGATTTTCTAACCGTTTGTCTCCAGGAGTTAGTTTGAAACAAGTGGGGGAGAAGTTTGCTCCCCGGAGACGTTTCTGGTGTGAGGAGTTGGTTCAAGGTGATATTGATTGTAAGAGTGCAAGTGTTGTTGGAGCTGTATTGTCGCGAACCGACGAGAGTACGGATTCACGAATTCTTAGCTGCCGGTCAAGTTTGAGATGCCTTGAAGGAGAACGAGCCGATATGGTTGATGTTTACTTCTCGGAGAATGGAGGACAATGTGACGAATAATGATATGCCAGTGATGTATAATTCTTGGTGTCTCTTGAGGATAATTGCGACTTGCCTCTGAAGTGTAAATCTGAGTTTGGAGACAGTTGAGAAATGGTGTTTTTATCTGATAATCAAGTAAAACAACTCTTAGAGAATGAAGCTTATATGAGTGCATGTATGTGATAACGGTTATATGAGATATGCGTAGATTAATGACGGCGAATTAAGGAGGTGAGTGAGAATAAGGACCCGCTCTAAAGAATTGACGATTTGATGGATTAATTCGTAGGCTAGTATGTCTTCAGTATAATTGGATTTAGGTCGGATTAATTTCAGATTTGGGTGAAGAGCGAGAATAGTTGGAGGATCTTAGAAGCAAGAGAGAGGTAGAACTCATGTTTATAGATTTCAAATTTTCATTTTTGCAATTATGGAACAACCTTAAGAAAAAGGGGCATAACTTTTCACTCGTAAATCCGATGGAAGCGATTCTGGACTTTTCGGAAAGCTTACAAAATTCCCTACAATTTGCATATAAATTTTTTCTTCGTCATGTTTTTGAAGAGAGAGAAAAATGCGTTTGAATATTTGGGTCTGATGCTGATTTGTGGTGGAAGTTTTATACGGGATTTCCTGACCAGCCTCCATTGCAAAGACGATAACTTTTTACTCGTGATTCGGATTTTAGCGATTCTTAAATTTCTGGAATCTACACGAAATTCCCTTTATTTTAGCATATAATTTTGTCTCATGGAGGTTTGTATGGAAGGAAATAATTGTGTTCGAAGTTGAACGATTCGTGCTGGAAATGGGTAAGATAAGGACAAGTGTAAGATGCTCGGTAATATGAAGGAGGTGAGGGTATCGGAGGAGCACATGGAGGTGAGGCATATGCCAGTGGAGAATTATTAGAGAGGGTATATCTTTGAGGGAATGAGAAGGTCACAAAGTAAAGTGGATTGTGTGTCATTGCGAACATGGTGTCAGGAAGATTTTGGAAATTTTATCGCCAACCAAATGAAGAGATGGTACCGTTGAGATTGTGGTTCGAAAGGAGACTCAAATGTGAAACTATACGGATCATCGAGGTGATGAGATTAATGGCAAGATGAAAGATTGGTTAGTGTTGTTAAAGTGCTCTACTTGAATAAATGCTCCATTTGAAACAAATCTATTTGGATTATACTTAGTATAGTAGCAATTCTGGTATTGGGAGAATAGTTAGTAATTGTGTTGTGTCACGGGCGTGTATAAGAGAATATGTAATGGATTTTGGGCGTTTATGTACCATTGGCAAGGTTGAAGGAAAATAAGAAAATGTTTGTAAGCCTTAGAGAGATTGGAATCATACTGGTGTTGGAAAAGTGTCGACGTATGGCAGAGAGAATTAGAGGAGTTTCTATCATCAACCATATGTGGAGATGGTATTATTGAGAGTACGATTGGGATGAGATTCGAATGTGAAAAATATATGGATCTTCGATGTTGTGAGATTTAATGGAGATTATTGGACCATGTTGTTTTAGGTGACTTTGAGAACAAGTTCGAGAGGAAACACTATTATAGTTTAGTAACGATGGTTTATGCTCCATCATGGTTGTCGGCTACCTATTGACAAATTGAGGAACTGATCACCCTTAATATCTTGTTGATAGTAGACGAAATCGTGTTGGATGTGATAGACTTGTCTTGTCAGCTTGATAGTGTGGAAAATAAATTGGTATTCTATCGAGGAGATAGTTGTTCACCATTCCGTGTGAACCTAATGGAAAGTGACTAGGAAAGAGTTGGGATCTATTGAATAGTTTGAAAAATTGAGTTGGTATGCGAGCTAACGCTGCAGAGTGGAAGGTTGAGGAGATAGAAAGTGAATAACGATTTTCTGGTGAATATTAAAGAGATTCAGAAGCCAGGTGGGAAACTTGTGGAGCTGATAGATGATGGAAATCATAGCAAGGACGGTGACTTTAAGGTGGAAGATCAGAGTGCCGCAGCTAAAGTGTGATGTGGCGCAGTTCATTATGTGTGTATGACTTGTTAAAGTCCGGGGTTAAGCATTATAAGATTGCGGGAATGATGCAAACCATTGGATATTCCAGAATGGCAATGATATGTGAGAGGTTTATATATTATTCGTGTTACTGCTATGTCGATAAATGTATTGAAATATAGGTTCGATTGAGGAGCCGCAGCACAGTGATACTATTGTTGGGTGACAATGTCATCGGTATTATGGTTATGTTGATGTTCTTATGAGAATGTGGTTGCGTGAAAAGATGATAAAGCTGATGTTAATATCGTGGAACTCTACGTATTTTAAAACGGTGTTGCTGCCTCGTTTCTAACGGCAAGAATATGAGTGCGAATAGCTCTTTACCATGAAAGGAAATTGAAGGAGTGTTACCCATGATGGTGGTAACGACCTCGTTGCACTCCGGTTCAAGAACGAATGAGATCCTAAGGTGACGAGACAAGGAGAGAAGTGAACTGGTGCGTTCATAACTCAGTAGTATTGTATCTTGTTGGATTGTTGTGGTTTACGATGTAGAAGTCGGAGAGAAGGATGCAAGAGCCGTATCCAGAGTTGGTTACATCAGGTAATTTTCGGGGACGAAAATTCTTTAAGTGGGGGAGAGTTGTAACACCCCGAATTCAATTAATTAAATTAATTTGAATTATTTAGATTTCTATTTAATTAATTGATGTTTTAAATTAATTATTGTGTGATGGCAGGGGTAAGTTTCCTTGAAGTAGGGGTATAAAGAGACGTTAGAAGTGAGTAGGATAATTTAAAGTTGTTTTGGTAATTAAAAATAATAATTTATTTATTTTGCTATATTAATTAGTGAAAATAAAATAAACAATGTGTAGAGATTTTAGGGGCAAGGAGGTAATTACATGAGGATAAGTTGGGGCAAATAAAGGAAAACCATATTTTGAGGGTTAGTTTTATTTATTAAAAAAAAAAAAAAAAAAATAGACTCATTCTATCAATATGTGAAAAAGAGGAAAAGAGAGAAATAAGATTTTGGAAAAGAAGTTCTAGGGCTTGAGAGAAGAAATCCATTGAACTTCATCTTGCTGAATTTTTGGAATCACAAGGTAAGGGTGAGAATTTGGTTCAATAATAAGGGTATCATGAAAGGGTAGAAAGATTCACTTTTCAATTTATATATTGGTTTGTTTCTACTATTTTATATACGTATATTATTTTGTTAGTAATAATAGAATTGCTGTAACGATCACTCACAAATATGTATCGTCGTTCATTTATATAAATGAGAATAATGATTTGATTATCATATATATGCCTATTCTACTCTACTGTATCTTCATTCATTCATATGTAGATACATTGTTCGGGTTCTAATATAACTTTGAGTTATTGGTAAGATCATGTTTCGCATACCTAGGTAAGTCTTGCATATGTAATTCTGTAGCACCATGTTTTACTAATGCATATATAAATTATCATGCTTAGAATTATTGATAGGAGCATGTTTCACTCACGTCATGGTTTACTAATGTATATATATTATCTATAGAATTATACTGTAGCCTGAGAAACAATTTTATAATTTTGTAACGTTAATTAGTATATAAATAATATATAGATCTACTAGTATATATGGTTAATTAGTACTTTAGCGTTGATTATATATAGATGGATTAATATATAATGTTCCATTAGTATATTAATGATAATAATAAAGATTTAATATTATTAGTATAATATTTTAAGAGTTTCAAATCAGAATTAGCCTTTTGGATTATTTAGTTAACTTAAATTATTTTTAATTATGTTAGAGTTGTTGATAGAGTTGTTAGAGTTGCCGATTGAATCCATAAGAGTTATCTTTATGAGCAAGAGTTGGCAGTAGAGTATTTTTTAACACTTTAGAGTTGTTTCAGAGTTTTAAGGATTGATGTAGAGTTGTTTAGAGTCTCTTGGGAACTCTCTCGAGTTATAATTTTGAATGATAAATTTTGATTATACTCTCGAAACAATAATTTTGGTGATTATTTTGGTGATAATTTTGGCGATTATTTTGGTGATTAAATTGATTATTATTTTGGTGAAATTACATGTTATTGTGAAATCATGCATCATGGTGTACGGACTTCGGTCCAGTTTTGGTGAGCCTTGATCCTATGGCGGGGATCAAGTGCGAGTAGCTAATTCTATCGAGGAATTAGTGAAGCGTTGCCTATGGTGATGGTGGCGATTTTGGCGAACTCCGGTTCCAAGAGGGAATCGATCCTATGGTGGGGACCGTGGAGTGAAATGGACCTAAGTGTTCATAATTTGGTACCACATGCATGTTGAGTCAGTTGTCGAGTACATTTGCATTTGTGTTGCATTTGGTGATTATTTTGATGTTATGTTGTGTGGATGAGAATACTTGTTATGCTTATGTTGTTGTATTTGGTGTGTGATGTTGTTAGATTAATCTACTTCCGATTGTCTTTTACCGTTATTATTGAATTGTATTCTCACCCCTTCTGTTTGAATGTTGCCTTTACATGGGCATCGTGCAGATACTCAGGAGTAGCTTTGATTGAAGTAAGTGGAAGGATAGCTCTTGAAGTGACTTCCGTAGTTTATCGCTTTTATTTAGTGGTTCCTTGCTCTGATCATGTAACATCGGGTCGGGATAAACGTTTGATTTGATTTTTTTGTGTCATTGTGGTCGACGTTACAAACTTTTTGTGTTGTTGAGAATTTTAAGTTGTTTTGATTTGATTGTCGTACTCTTTGGATTATTCTATTAAGTTGAAGTTCATGAGACTTAATGTCTTGAATTACAATGCTATTGTTGCATCTTTATTAGTGATTCCGCTGCGATGATACCGTAAATTTTTGGGTGAACATGCGAGGACATGTACTGAATGCCTTATTATACAAGTACTTGACCAAAATCAGATGTGTTGGATGTCGTGTAACATCCCAAGTACAAATCAGATGTGTTGGATGTCGTGTAACATCCCAGGTATAGATATGTGCAATTGAATGTGTTTCTGTGGTAACCCGTGTTACGGAGTAGGTTATGTGTTTTGATGTGTGTGACACCCTTGTGGTTATGTTTACTAACTAAAGTATCTAATTATTGTTTTGGGGGTATAGAAGGGTGTTACAGTAAGAAACCTCACTTTTCTTGATTTTTCTTAATTAATGATGATCAATACCATACATTAACATTATTTTTGACTTAGGGGAACCATATTTGTGAAAAATTCCAAAAAGTCAAACTTGATTTTGTGTACAGTTGACTTTTTGTCAGATGAAATCCAAACTGTGTGATTCTTTGTGAAATCAAGTCCTTGACCTAATTCAAACCTAATGGACAGATTCCATAGGTGTTTTAGGGTGTCTTGAATCATGTCCCAAGATTTGGAAGCATGCTTTGGTCAAAAGTCAAAGATACAGTTGATTTTTTCTTCAAAACCCTAATTGTGGTCCAGATGAAATTGAAACTTGTGAATCAAGCTTCTTGGATCAATACATTGTTGTAAATGGATCAATGTAGTGTATTTGAGTCCCTCAAATCATGTCTTGAGGTCTTGGCTCGTGCTTTGCTCCAAAAGTCAACTTAGGGGGTGAATTAGGTCAAGAAACCCTAATTCCTGATTTTTTATGAATGCATCCCCTAAGGTTAAATTGACTTTATGATTGGGTCCATGAGGTCCCTTGGAGTATTTTGGGTTATGCTTTGAAGTATTAGCTCATGCCCAGATGAAAATTTTCATCTGGAGGCCTTGGTCTACCAAAACCCTAATTTGGTGACACTACCGATCTCGAGGCTTGATCCACTTGGAATGTTTCACTCCTGTGCCTGATTCTTGATGTGGGAGTCCTTTTGATCCTTTATGGGTGTTTGAGAGGTTAGACAAGTTGAAGATCATGTCATTTCTTGATTGATCCTTCGTCTAAGTGCTCTGAGAGGGCTTAAAACCCTAATTCTTGATTATAGTGAATGCTCAACAATCCTTGAGGAAATTGATGAGGCATGAAAGTACATCCATATTGTGGTGATGATCCTCACAATGATGGGAAATATTGGTGGTCAAAATTTGGGGTATGACAGGTTGGTTACGCAAAGGGAAGGTGTTAGCACCCAAAAGATTTGTTTGAAATGAGATTGGGGAGATGAGAAGAGAAGAGAAGTATTTTTTAAGATTTTTGTGTTTGGAGAGACTTATCGCCTCATGCCTACGTACCCACAAAGTGCAAATAGGATCAAAACCTCGTAGTTTATAGTACAAATAACAAAAATTGTTAGTTATGATTCATTTTATCTTGAAAAGACAACTTGTCATTCTCAAGAGAGATTACTCAACTAATTACCCACAAGTATGTGAAAGAGGCATTTGCATCACTTTAAGATGGAGGATTTGCTTGTATCAAAATCAACAAGACTAATCACATCAACATCTAAGTGGAAAATAACCATACTTTACACAAAATACCATGGTTAGGAGCTTTACATCTCATCAAAGAAGATGACTCATGTCTAATCTTTGGAAAAGTTAAAAAAAAAGAGTGCATAAAAGGCACAAAAGATTTGAATGAGTTTTTGTATTTTGTAAGTCTTTTTAAAATTAGTCAAATTATGATTAGCATTAATTGACATTTTTTTAAGAAAACAAAGTTTGAAAATCACTTGACCAAAGTCAAGATTTTTATTTATGAAAGAGGTTTAAGTTTTGAAAACAAGAAGGTTTTGAAAAAGAGAGAAGATTTTGAAAATTGAAGAAAGGGTGAAGAAGAAGTGACTATCCTATTGCATGAAAATAAAAGCTAAGGATAATAATGATCTAACCACACAAGTAAGCTCCACAACATAAGCGTTCTTTCCTTTAGATTAGGCCTTGATCAAGATAGGTCTTCAAAAGAGAACTCCAAGTACCCAAAAATCCAAAGTTTAACATCACAAACTTCCAAGCATAGGTTAAGATCATAGTTCTAAGTCCAGAGTTCCATGTCCAATGCAAAGGATAGTAACCATAGTCCACCATTAAGAGAACAAGTTTATTAGGGGTTTAAACCTTTATTAATGTTTTTGGTCCAAATGGACAAAAGGAAAAGAGCATAAACATAAACAAATGGTCCAAGTGGACAAAGGAAAAATGGCGGAAACAATAAACGAATAATATGACATGATATGATGACATAAAGTATAAAAAAAAAAGAGAGATAGGGAGCGAGAAGGAAGCATAAACATAGAACAATTAATATACAATGTAGAGCAATAGTGATCCAAAATGAGAGAACAAGTTTTGTTGTTTTTTCCGGAAATGCTCAACTAGTCATCCATGAGAATGAAAACATGGTCTCATACATTACCATGGAGAGGGCTCCAACTCGGATAAAATCAACGAGTATGCCAACTAACTCCCACAGGTAACAAGAGAAATCCAATATATTTCAAACAACGCCGTGGAAGAGTAAGAGACTGATAATTCACTTATAAAACACAACGGTTTTCCGATTTCGGGTCCAATTTAGCGCTATGTTAAGAAAACGTAATCGGACTTATATAGAAGCCATGACTATATGAGACTGGTCAATAATAATGTTAATGCTAATGCATGCTAGAGAAGTGATATGTAGATCACTCTCCAAAAGCAATACCGCACGAAAAGAAAAGAGGTAACGATCTCACCTTCATCAAGAACTTAAAATAAGTTCCAATGATATTGAAGACTTTCATTGATCAAAAGAAAAAGAAGAAGAGGGGAAGGGAAGCCAAATTGAATCACAATTTTAAAATCATTCCATCTTTAAGTTCAACCATTCATCTTGGTGGATTAAAGCACAAAACATATCATTAACTCAAAGCACCTAAAATGAATTGAACAATTCACTTTAAAGATAGATTTGAATTAGTGAATGTTTATCCAACTTCATCGATACTCTAAGTCCATTGAATTTAAAGAGAAATAGGACCTTTAAAATTACAAACCAAGGCAAAGATCAAAAGGAAATGGAAGAAGGAGGAAAAGAACTCAAAACAGTCCCAAACACCAGCCAAAAATACAATTCTGTCACTGGTTAATCGATTAACCAAATGGTGTTAATCGATTAACACCTTCAAAAAACAGATCCAGGCACAGAAACAAAGGGTTAATCGATTAACCAAATTGCGCATGTTTTGGTTAATCAATTAACATTGACAGAACAGCAGAAAATCAATTTGAAAATGTGCAAAAATTTGATCAATCATTTCTTCAAACACCTCATGATCAAAGATACACTTGTGCACGAAAATTCAAGTAAAACAACAGCAAACAACACCAATGGAACACAATTTTAAATATCCAAAGATCAAGCAACAATAATCAACAAGAGATCACATTATGGAAGATGAATCAAGCACAACAATGGTGGAATAAGAGTTTACCACTTCAAATCTGAAAATGCTTCAAATCAACTTCAAAAACCACACTCCAAAGCTTTGATCTATAGAAATTGATGATGAAAAAGTGTTTGGATGAAGGTTTAAGCTCAAAGATTAGTAAGCTTCAATGAAAATCCTACTAACTTTTAATGGAAGAAAGAGCTTTGGTGAATTTGGGTAGATGAAGAAAAATGGAAATGAGGAAGAATTTTGACAAGGTGAATTTGGCTATCAAAAGCTTGTAGAATGAATGAAATGAGGCCTCTATTTATAGAATTTAGGCTTGGGAATTTTGGTGGCTTGGAGCTTGGTTTTGAATTTAATCTAGACTTGGAATTTTAATTTGGAGGCAAAATCAAGATCAAGTGGTGATTAATGAGGGTGTATGGTGGGAATTAAATGTGATTATGTAGGGGAATTAAAATGAGGTTGTATAGAATATTCTCATGATGAAACAAGTGAAATTTGGTGCAAAAATGATGCAGAATTTGAATTTGGCATATTTTCACAATTCCGCGCGTGGTTAATCGATTAACCATATAGTGTTAATCGATTAACACAACAAAAGTAGTGAAAATCTGCCTTTTTGTTGCACTGCTGTGGCTCTGGCTCGATTCTTTTTGCTTGTCAAAGAAGACATGGAAGTAAACACATGAACTTTGAAGTCTCTTGAATAATAGTCAATCAAATCTTTGGAAACTCTTGATCAAATGATTTTGAATTATTTGCAGAACAACTTTGACTTTGTTCAGATGAATTTCATTCAAGCTAAGGAACTGGTATTTGACATTCTTGGTCCAAATCTCTTCCTGAAAAAGTTAGTAAAGGAAAAACAAACATATATTTGGATTTTAATTATGGTTAGTAAACAAACATAAAGCAAACAAGAAAACAAGGGTGCTCGGTGATCTCCCTCAAGAGCAAAACCTACAAAGGAAGGCTAAAGAACCAAAGCTTGTGATCTTGTTTGTGGTATGAGATGAAAATGATAAGTGGGATCTTAGGGGTAAAATTAGGGTATTACAGCTGCCTCTATTTAAGTTTCTTCTATCCGGAGATATGAAGAGACTTAAATATAACAATAAACCCAATTTTTGGCCCTAAGAGACCATAAAATTATATGATTATATAAATGGTATGCAGACACAAGACCTCTGTGGGGAGAAAAAGCCACAGGAGACAAACAAAAGCTGGGGAGAAAAAGAAAAGAGACAAGACTCCGCAGGGGGAAAACTAAAGAGTAAGACTCCACTGAGGGAAAATTACCAACACCGGAAATGAAAGAGGGATATCTCATCCCAACGAGGAAGATAAAAATCTCCGTTGGGGAAAAGATCTTCTACTACCAGACATCCAGTAATATCATGATCAAAAGGAAAGATCACCAACTACCAACCAAGTGGCATCTACGACAAGGCAATCAAAAGGATACGAGAAATATTACCTACTACCAACTAAGGGCAGTACGACAAAGGTAATAATCTCAAAAGATACGAGAAATATTACCTACTACCAACTAAGGGCAGTACGACAAAGGTAATAAACTTGAAAAAGGGAGAGATTACCAACTATCAACAAAGTGATAGCTACAACAAGGTAATCAAACCAAGCTATATTACCTACTACCAACTAACGGACAGGATGACAAAGGTAATAAGCTCAAAAGGCAAGAGGGATTACCAACTATCAACCAAGTGATAGTTACGACGAGGTAATAAACCAAGTTATATTACCTACTACCAACTAAATGGGCAGGACGACAAAGGTAATAAGCTTAAAAGAAAAGGGATTACCAACTATCAACCAAGTGATAGCTACGATGAATATCTTCCATCCATACAAATGAACTGGGGAGGAATGATAAAACAAATATCTTCCATGAGGCATAAACTCAATGGGGAATTAACAAAGATATGCATTTTCTACTTACGGGTCGACACTCTAATGGAAAGAGGACACACACGTTCTGCGGGTATAATAACACCAGAGAGCAAAGAAGTACTAACACAAATGCAAGATGCATAATGCAACAACAATATGCTATGCACAACAAATGAATGCGCATGCAATGCACATGAGTGTGAATATGCAGACAAAACAAACATAAGGATAGACAGAGGATGAATAACATCACAACACCACTGAATACTCAGCTAATCTCAACAAGATGAAAATATCAATAGAAACTCCTAGGGGTTCCGCTAAAGAAATCCTGTAAGAGATAAGCAAAAGCCATTAAAGGAAAATAAATCCTACTACAAGGCTCAAATCTTGATCGAGAAAGGAAGATACTCCTTGGGGAGAAACCCAAATATTAATCTTCCAATATTAATGATCCACAAAGGGGATAACAACATAAACTCTGCTTCAAGGATGGAAAGAAAGCTGTTGGGGAATATAACAACCCAAACCTTCTGACTCTTCTTGGGGATAAGAAAAAATTCACATGAATTCCACTTCAATAAGATAAAGAGATCTGCTGCGAAAAATATGGATCCGCTGGGGATTGTAAACATGTACACAGTTATACAAACTCCATTGGGAAAACAAGGCAGATCTGCTGGAGATGCAAGAAAACTCTCTGGAGACTAAACAACTCTGATCAAAGCATTTTGGACTTGCCGGGGAAAACAAGGAGTTAATATCACAATAAAAGGTCAAGCTGCAGGGGATTTTAGATCAATACTTAATATAGATGAGAGAAAATCCAACAGGTGACTACTATATCAATACTCCCTGAATAGAAGCGTTATCGACGACTTTGCTGGGGAATAGTCGTAATAGTGATGCACTACCCTCACTGGGGAGCAGTGAGGATAAATCTCTGAATAAGAACAATCTGGAGAGAAAAACATCCTGGATTTACTGAGGAAAGTAAGAAGTCAACATCATAGCAGAAAAATCAGGCTGCAGAGAAATTTAAATCAATACCCAACACAAGGCAAGAGAAAACCCGACAGGTGACTACTATATCAATACTTCTTAGAAGGAAATAACATTGCTCTCCGCTTGGGGACATCCAAAGCAACAACACATCTAGAGGGTAAAAATTTGAGTGAGGATTCCTCATATAATTTCTGTTGGGGACGGCAAAAGATGAATCTCTGCGTGGGGATTATCATCATGGAGATAAGGAACCTAAAAATCACTCAACTGCCTGGTTAAATCCTGGCTAGAGGAAAGAAGAAATATTCATCTAGAGAAGATCTAAATCGAGACCTAGCTAGGGAAAAACCGAACAATATTGGATCTCATGAGGCTAGCACATCATAACAAACCTTTGAGGGAACCCAACATCTTGTTAACAACTAAAAGGGGAACCTGGTTATGTCCATAGGAACAATCTCTGCTGAGGAAATATCAACAAACTCTACTAGGGAGAACGAACGAACCCTAATGAGGGATTATCAACTAACTCTACTAGGGAGTAAGAGTAAACCCTGCTGAGGAAAACACTAAGCTTTGTGCTTCACGATCTTACCATTCTTGGAATAACCTTTGACATTCCTTTTTGTATTCACAAACCAAAGGAAAATGCTTTTATAATTTTCAAAATTTAAATCAATTATTCACATTTTGTTTCAAAAATCATCATCAACATTAAATGAAATTTTGCAAATAGAAACAAAGTAAGAATTGTAAATAAAGGGACAAAGGCCCAAATTTTATTAATAGAATGGTAGTCCGTAAATGGCGTAACTCCATGGATCTTTACAAAGTTTGAAAAATGGTAAATACATGGAAAGGGTTACATTGAAATATAATGACCACTATTCTCCCTAACAACTTTGAATTCCACTGTGCTCAAAACTTCTGTTGAGAATGATTGAAATAGAATCGCTGACAGGCAATGTTGCTCCAAATGATCAAGACTAGCCAGATGTAGTTACTTGCCATAATCCCTAACTTTTGCCTAGATTTCCCTCTCAGGTTTTCAATCTACCGGGATGATTATTTCTGTTTTTGTCTCAAATTTTTGCCTGGATCGTCCTTTCGGGTTTTTAGCCCACCGAGACGCTCATTTTTGCCTAAGCCGCCCTTTCGAATTTTCAACTTAGCGAGCTGTTCTTTTATTTTTTAGGCGAAGTATTTCTTAACTGCATCGGCATTCACAAGATGAGTGAAATCTTCACCATCCATAGTTGTAAGAATTAATTTACCGCCAGAGAAGGCTCTCTTAACAACATATGAGCCTTCATAATTAAGAGTCCACTTGCCCCTAGAATCAGTGGTAAAAGTCGAGATCTTTTTGAGCACGAGGTCGCCTTCTCTGAACACACGAGGTAGAACCATCTTATCAAAAGCTTTCTTCATTCTCTGTTGATACAACTGGCCATGACACAAGGCCGTCATTCTTTTCTCTTTAATCAAATTCAACTGATCGTATCTACTCTGACACCATTTAGCCTCAGATAATTCAGCTTCCATCAAAACTCTCATAGAAGGGATTTCAACTTCTACCGGGAGCACTGCTTCCATACCATACACAGGAGAGAAAGGGGTTGTCCCTGTTGAAGTGTGGACGAATGTACGATACCCATGTAGAGCAAAATGGAGCATCTCATGCCAGTCCTTGTATGTAACAACTATCTTCTAAATGATCTTCTTAATGTTCTTATTAGTAGCCTCAACAACCCCATTCATCTTAGGTCTGTAAGGAGAAGAATTATAATGCTCAATCTTAAACTCATCACATAGTTCCTTCATCATCTTGTTGTTCAGATTCGACCTATTATCAGTGATAATCTTTCTCGGAACACCATACCGACAAATGATTTGGTTCTTGATAAACCATACCACTACTTGCTTGGTCACATTGGCATATGATGCCGCTTCAACCCACTTGGTAAAATAATCAATAGCCACTAAAATGAAACGGTGTCCGTTCAACGCTTTAGGCTCAATCATTCCAATCATATCAATGCCTCACATGGAGAAAGGCCATGGAGAAGAGATAACACTGAGAGGAGTTGGAGACACATGAATTTTGTCAGCATAAATCTGGCACTTATGGCACTTCTTCACATATTTACAACAGTTAGATTCTATTGTCATCCAATAGTAACCTGCCCTTAACATTTTCTTAGCCATCGCATGTCCATTGCCATGGGTACCAAATGATCCTTTATGAATTTCTTTCATTAACATATCTGCTTCGTGTCTATCCATGCATCTGAGCAAGACCATGTCATAATTTCTTTTATACAACACATCATCATTCAAGAAGAAACTACCAGCCAATCTTCTCAAAGTTTTCTTATCCTTATTGGATGCCCCAAGTGGGTACTCTTGATTTTGAAGAAAATATTTAATATCATGATACCAAGGTTTATCATCAACAACCTATTCAACTGCAAACACATGAGCTGGTCTATCAAGATGCATAACATCTATCTTTGGCACATCATTCCAACGATTCACCATAATCATGGAGGATAACGTCACTAAAGCATCTTGTGGACCGATTTCCGCGACCCACCAATCATGAGATGGTGAGATCCTCGTGAACCGTGGTTGTGCCACTTTCTAATTTCTAGTATTTATTCTATGATGCTTAAAAGGAAAGGGAAGGAATCTAAACTAGCCCTGCGTGCAAATGTTTTTACTACAAATGCAAAGAGATCTGGAGTCAGAGGTCGGTTATACTAAGGGAAGCTATTAACATCCTAAGTATCTATAGTACTCTATAGGAACCTTTTGTACATTTTTTGTATTGGTTAACTTATTTATTTAAGTTGTTTGCCATTGATTGGGAAAGTTTTAACCTGTGGGTGAGAATGAGAATATGAGATGTTTTTAGGAGTTTTTGTTTTATGAAAGGTACATATACCTAAGGGTTTTATTTAAAGGTGTGTGCTCACTAAGATCTCGCAATCTTATGCTTATGTATTCCCATAAAAAAGAGACTTTGGGAAATCAGAGCGTTTGTAGTTCCACCTAACTATGGGTGGAATTTTGTATCTTGTTCAAAGCCCAAGATGACGAAGATAAAATGGTATTTGTATATCTTGTTCAAAGCCCAAGATGATGAAGCTAAGAGTTTTGTTGGTTTGAAAGAAAATACAAATTTTCATTCTAAAGGTAGATACCCCACCTAATCATCATAAACATTTGAGAATAATAACATAAGGAAAGAAGCTTTGAATTTGGATGTTAAATAATCCTAAGCAATGCCACATCTTTCTTTATGAGTCTTTGCATTCCAAGAGAAGGACTTTAACTTGGATATAGTATCAATAAGTGTGCCACTTACATCACTTAGATGAAAGAAAAGTTTTGGACCATGATAAGAGAAGTACCCCAGCCTGGATTTTGAATCAACAAGTGTGTCACTTACATCACTTATATGGAAAAATAGTTTTTAATGTTTGATTTTGAATTGTGGTGTATAGGAGGGATATCTCCCTACAGAAATGACTCAATGTCTCATCTCTAGGGAGAGGTTAAATTTTTGAGTATCTTGTTCAAAGCCCAAGATGTGAAGCTAAAATGTTTGTATCTTGTTCAAAGCCCAAGTGTCATACCCCAAATTTTAACCACCAAGATTTCCCATCATTGTGAGGATCATTACCACAATATGGATGAACCATCATGCCTTATTAATTCCCTCAAGGATTATCGAGCATTCACTACAATCAAGAATTAGGGTTTTGAGCCCTCTCAGAACACTTAGACAAAGGATCAATCAAGGAATGACATGATATTCAACTTTTCTAACCTCTCAAACACCTATAAAGGATTAAGAGGACTCCCACATCAATAATCAAGCACAAGGTTGCAATATTCTAAGTGGATTAAGCCTCAAGATCGCCAGTGTCACCAAATTAGGGTTTTGGTCGACCAAGGCTCCCCAGATGGAGTTTTTCCTCTGGGCATGAGCCAATGCTTCAAAGCACAACCCAAGATACTCTAAGGGACCTTATAAACCCAATCATCAAGTCAATTTAACCTCAGGGGATGCATTCACCAAAAATCAGGAATTAGGGTTTCTTGACCTAATTCACCCCTAAGTTGACTTTTGGGACAAAGCATGAGCCAAGACCTCAAGAAATTATTTGAGGGCCTCAAATACACCACATTGATCCATTTATAACAACGGATTGACCCAAGAATCTTGGTTCACAAGTTTCAATTTCCTCAGGACCACAATGAGGGTTTTGAGGAAAAAGTTAACTGTATCTTTGACTTTTGACCAAGACATGCTCCCAAACCTTGGGACATGATTCAATATACCCTATAACACCTATGGAATCCATCCATTAGGTTTGATTTAGGTCAAGGACTTGATTTCACAAAGGATCACACAGTTTGGATTTCATCCGATAAAAACTCAACCGTGCACAAAATCAAGTTTGACTTTTTGGAATTTTTCACAAATATGGTTCCCCTAAGTCAAAAATAATGTTAATGTATGGTATTGATCATCATTCATTAAGAAAAATCAAGAAAAGTGAGGTTTCTTGCAAAAGGGCAACCATGAGAAACCAAAATTTTTCTAAGTTATGGAACAAAAATGGTTTTGGTACCAACTTCCAATGATCATAACTTGTGATCCAAGCAGCCATTTTGGGTGATCCAAAGCTGGTTTTGTAGGTCTTGCTACAGTCTACAAAAGCTTCAACTACCTCAGACTCCAATTCGTCATGGATTTTGAGTTATGGAGTGATCAAAATGACAAAAACATGAAAATGACACTTTTTCCAACACTTAGTGAAAATCTGCCTAAGTTACCAGCCTTGAACATCAATGTTCATGAGGATTTTTCAATGGGATCCAAATAGTTTCAAAACAAAATATGATCACACATGTTTTGTATCATATGAGGGCTTTCTAAAAAGCATAAGAGCCTCCCATAACTCAACCTGAGCAAGGAGATATGAATCCCTCAAAATTACCATTTCCAACTGTCCTAAGCAAGGCAGATTTTGTGCATTTTGCTCGATTTGGAAAATTTGGATAACTCCAAGCCTTGTCATCTATTTAGGCACATCTGAGGATAAAACAAAAAGAGAATGATCTGATCCCCAAACCTCCCAAGTCCAAGAATCTACATATAGCCATGCCAAACCTAAAAGAGCTAAAAAGTGCCAAGACTCCAATTTTGTTTCAATGCATTCAATGGATGCACAAGATGGCATGAACTGAGGCAAGTTTAACCGAATGAGTCAAGCCTTATCTCTGAACAAAAAGACCATAGGCCTGTGCTCTAACCTCAATGTGCAACAGACCTACTGCAGTTGCCATTCACTATTGCAGCCAAAACAAACTTGCTCAATTATAAATAGAGATCATTTGTGCTCAGTTTGAGTACACCAATGCACCCAAACTGATGCTTTACTCAAAATCTCTCCTTCACTCCCATTTTTGCCTTCTAACTCAAGTCACTATCGGGTTTTGAGTTTGAGAGCAATTCCAACCAAACCAATCACACACACACACCTCATAAACATCATATGTGAGTGATCCATAACACAAAATCACATCTGGAACATCAGATTCTCAAAATCACCAGCCAATTGCTCAAGTTCTTGACAGAGTTGCAGTTGAGGTACCACAACCATTTCCAGCTCATTTCAATCTACTCCAAGCATTCAAACACATTCCTTGGCACCTAAGGAAGCTGTTTAGATCATTGGAACCTAGCTGCAACACCTCCATCATCAAACTCGATCATCAGCTGCAAAGGGTAGGCCTGAACCCTTCAAACTCTATGATCCATGCATCATGAATGAATTTTTGAGTTACCATCTTGTTTATGCATGTTTGTAGAGTAATAACCCTCAATCAATTGCCATGAATCCATCGTGTATGGAATTTCATTGGGTTCATGCTGAAATTAGGGTTCTTGAGGTTTTCTGTTGATTTCTTCCTCCATACTTAATATAAATGCAATTAATCCATATGGTTGTGATCCTTGTTCAAAAACGAACAAGATTGGTACTTGAATCGTGCAAAACCATTGAGAAATCAGGGAGAAAAGTGAGAAAAAGCAAGTATACAAAAACAGAGGATGCGGGCAAGAACTAAGTGTTCTTGGTGCCATAATTCAAATTTTTGAATTTTAGTTATTTTGTTTAATTGATTCAAAAATAAATTTCTCTCTGAATATTTGTGTTTTTGAATTGATTCTTTTTCTCAAAATTCACTAAAATGTTTAAATATTTTATTTTACAAAAAAATCCAATTTATATTATTTATTTAATATAGTTATAATTTTTGTAATTAATTTGATTTGTTTTTAAACATTTTTTATGAAATTCCCACTTTGATCTTTCAAAACCAATTGAATTTCAAACTTTCATGTAATAAAACATGATTTTTCAAATTGTACAACTTGTTTTTGAATATATTTGGTATTTTATATCTTTTTTTTTTCATTTGATTTCCTTTGAAAAATGACATTTTAATTTAAAATTAGGGTTTCCTCTCGATTTTAAATTTTCAAACATTTTTGGGCCTCTAATAGAGTGTAAGACCCAATCCTTGTAAATATAAACCTTTTTGGGCCTCCGTCATTGTATAAGTCCCACTGTGTTTTCAAAATCTCGGGGCGATCGTCGTTTTTCAAAACAAAATCATTTGGGCCTCTCCCTGAGCTGTAAGCCCCATTTCTCTTCTTTTTAAACTTTTTTTGGGCCTCTAATAGAGTGTAAGACCCAATCCTCTTTTGAACATAATAATTTGGGCCTCAGACATTGTATAAGTCCCTCTGCGATTTTTAAAACAACGGTGCGATCACTGTTATTCTGGGCCTCTCCTTGAATTGTAAGACCCATCCCTTGTACAAAAATAAACTTTTTTGGGCCTCTAATAGAGTGTAAGACCCAACCTCTTTGTAAATAACACTTTTGGGCCTCTTGAAAGAGTGTAAGACCCGTCTCTTTGTAAATAAACCTTTTTGGGCCTCAGTCGTTGTATAAGTCCCGATACAATCTTCAGATCAATGGTACGATTACTGTTTTTCATCTGGGCCTCTCCTCGAGTATAAGCCCCAACAATATTTTCAAAATCAACAACCCTTTTGATTTAGGCTCAAATTCATAGTTGTTCTCATCCCTTAAAACACCAGCCTCCTCTTGGGCATCATACAAAGATAAACTCTTCCATACCAGTAGACTTGGACAGTCTAATCCCCTCTTGGATCTCAAAGACATTATCAAGTTCCCTATAAACACAGGAAAAACCTTGGTTATTCAACCAATCCCCAGTAGAGTTGAAACCTCTATAGCTTTTCAAAACTCAATCTTTGAATTCTCACCTTAAGTTTCCCCCTAGCCAGGGTCAGCTTATCATCAGTATAACACTATCTCAAATCAGAACCTCAAGGCATCTGATACCTCAACTCTTCTGTAACCCTCAGCAAGAGTTGATTCCCCATTTTGGACCTGCCTCTGGATCTCAATAAATCCTCAACAGAAGCTAGCCTCCTCTTAGGCTTTGTATAATGATATTTCCTTTCCTCAGCATAGTAAGCCTCCTCTTGGGCTTTGTACAATAATTTTCCCCAGCTGAGCTAACCTTTTCAACACTCTCTTGTGGAGTCAACCCTTTTCAGCCTCAATCTTGGGCTTTGTACAAGATACCATATAAATTTCCCTAAGCAGAGTCAATCCTCTTTTTCAGCCTCAATCTTGGGCTTTGTACAAGATAAATAATACTCTCCAGTAGAGTCAAACTTCTTTCAGCCTCAATCTTGGGCTTTGTACAAAACAGATAAAGATTTCTTTCCCACAGAGTCAGTCTTCTTTTCAGCCTCAATTTTGGGCTTTGTACAAGACACATACAAACCCTCCCCAGCGGAGTCAAAATCCCTTTTAACCTCAATCTTGGGCTTTGTACAAGACAGACAAAATATTTTCCCCGAAAAAGTCAAACTTTTAGCCTCCTCTTAGGCTTTGCATAATGATATCCCCAAAAGAGTCTGTATCTTTTAGCCTCAATCGTGGGCCTTGTACAAGACACATAAACACTCTCTTGTTGAGTCAGCCTTTTTCAGCCTCCTCTCAGGCTTTGTATAAGGACTTCCCCAGTGGAGTCAATCAATCTCTTAGCTTCAACCTTGGGCTTTGATCAAGGCACACAAAAATCAACATCCCCTCAGGGAAAATCAAAATCTCTCTGTAGGAAGACATTTCTCTGTTTATCACTCTTCAAAACAGAAAATCAAAACAAACCCTGATCCCAGATAATTGTTGTAAGTGGCACACTTGTTGATCCACATATCAAAGCTGTAGTCCATCTCTTATCCTGGCAAATCCTCTTTTCCATCTAATTACTATAAGCGGCAAGCCTCTGGATTATTTACATCCACGCCACTGTCCCTCTCTTAGCATGAAAGATTCCTAAGGAAAAATGGCATTTCTCTACACTGAGTTAAAGTTTTCTCCTTCAGGATAACACCCCTATAAAGGAAATTATGGAATTGCTGGATTCATATATCCCAGTTAAAGTAACCCTTCTTTATAAACAGTCACCCAACAGTTGTGATAAACAGATGAGATATCACCCTTTAGAGATAACAAATTCTCTTTCAGTCAAACCTTTTAGCTTCAATCTTGGGCTTTTAATAAGACACAAATACTCATTTAGCTTCAATCTTGGGCTTTGAACAAGACACCAAAACATCTTTTTCCTCCCACAGAATAGGAGGAACTACGATTGCTCTGATTTCTCTGTTTCTTTAAATAGGAATACGTAGGCATAAGATTGCGAAATCTTAGCGAGCATACTAATCAAAAACTTTAGGTCCAGTACCTTCATATCAATCAAAACTAAGGTCCAGCACCTCATGAAAAACCTCAGAAAACCCAAAAAACAACAAAATTCACTCTCTCTCACAGACATCCTCACAAAGAAGAAACTTTCCCATTTACAGATAAACACCATCAAGTACAAAGCCGAACCTAATGCTAACAACCTGTGGATAACCACATATAGGATGGGTAACTAACAACTCCCCATTGTATAACTTGACCCCGAACTCCCCGAAACTCTTTAAGCATTTGTTGAGTTAAACATTCACGTGCAAGGCAAGTTTTAGATATCTTCCCTTTCCCTTCCAGCTTCACGGGATAAATAAGAAATCAGAAAGTAGCACCCCTTCCCTACCGTTGCGGTGAGGAGGAACCCAATCTTGCGATAAGGTGGTCGCGTCACCGACAAAAATTGCACGCTACAGGAAAATGGCGACTCTGCTGGGGAGTGCCATTAGGATATGTCTTACCTTAGTCATCATTCGTCACCATTTTCCAACAGGAAAATGGCGACTCTGCTGGGGAGTCATTTTGTCTGTCTAGGATTATAGACTAGAATTCCTAAGAGGTCTAGGATGTTAGTTTTAGGAATGAATATATATATATATATATATATATATATATATATATCGCTTTTCCTACTTGATATCCGTGTTTATTTTTCTGTCAATGGGAATGCGAGTGATGTCGCATGTGGAAAGTATGAGTGATACCTAAGATAGGTGATGGAATAGACGGGCGGTCTTGCAGGGAGTGAATTCCGAATAAGCTGTCTCGGTAGACCATCAAATCAGTGGAGATACCCTTTGCGGATTCAATGTCTAACGACTTCGGTTGTGAAAGTAGATTGTCCGATTGTGGTATCCATGAAACTGAGGATTTAGTAGACATTAACCATGAGGCCATTTGGTAGTGCGGTAGCTATCGGAAATAGTTGACACCTGATACTACACTCAATTAAGATTACCCTAGGATGCTACAACTCCCTCAGGTGAACCAGCTTGCCGTTGTTATCCCTAGGGGGTCAATGATTTTGGGAACTTTTTAACCCGTTCTACAGGTACAAAAATTCACCAGAATACAACCTTTGGGGATGGGTAGAGCCATGACTCCATGCTCATGACGTTGAACCCTTGAACCAATGTTTTTTCAATGTTTTTGTGTGCTGCATTCATGCATTCATTTAAAAAACTCTTAAACAAAGAAAAATTTTCTTTTCTCTCCTCTCTTTTTCAAAATAAACTAAAACAATGATTGCAAATATCAGAAAAGGATTGCGTTATGGATTTCGGTAGAAGGAAGACGCACAAGTACACCTTCAAGACCCCAAAACTAGAGGATTTAAAAGGACTGGCAAGGATGATCACCAACCCTGATGCTTTCAGAGCTAAGTACGGAAGACTACTGTCTCTGTTAAGGGTCCATGTAGTTGAAGGAATCCTGTCTACGCTAATTCGGTTTTATGATCCGGTTTATCATTGTTTCATGTTCCTGGATTATCAACTAGCACCGACGCTAGAGGAGTACTCTCACCTGACTGATTTACCCATCACTGACCAAGCTCCCTTTTCTGGACTGGAATAAATTCCAAAGGATCAAACCATTATAAAAGCAATTTATTTGGATGAGTCAGAAGTCAGGACTCACATGACCACTAAGGATGGAATCCGAGGTTTACCGACCAAGTTTTTGGTAGAGAAAGCCCTGTACTTTACCAGTGTAGGAAACATTACTGCTTTCGAAGATATGTTTGTCCTACTCACATACGGGTTGTTCCTTTTTCCCAACATCGATAACTTTGTTGATATCAATGCCATTAAGATATTTTTGATTGGGAACCCCGTACCAACCCTACTCGCAGATGCTTATCATTCTGTACACTTAAGGAATTTGTACAGTGGAGGAATGATCACATGCTGTGTACCCCTAATTTACAAGTGGTTCACTTCCCATTTACCCAAGTCTGCTGCTTTTTGGGATCATAAGAGTACTTTGCGTTGGTCACAGAGAATCATGTCTCTTACCAACTGTGACATAGACTGGTACAATCAGATCTATAATAGGATAAGAATCATCGACCGTTGTGGAAACTTCCCTAATGTACCCCTCATAGGAACTAAAGGAGGAATCAACTATCATCCAATTTTAGTTCACCGTCAACTTGGATACCCGATGAGGCATATCCCGCGTAATGTTCATCTGAAGGTCTTTTCTTCAAGGAAGGGGAAAATGACAGGGCACTAAAGACAGAAATAGTGCATGCCTGGAAACATGTTCAAAGGAAAGGAAGAGAGTCTCTAGGAAAAACATACTGTATCTCCATGGAACCCTATCTCCACTGGGTACAAACTAGAGCTCTCAAGCTGAGGATGCCTTACCCTCGTCAAGAAGTTCTTCCGTTAAAGGAATCTGTCCTTTATTTTATGTCTGATACGGAAAAACTCCAGGTCGCTCTCAACAAAGTTCAACGGGAAAAGAAATCTTGGAAAAACAAATACCGCATCCTCAATGTGGAGTGTACCAAAATTCAGGAACTGTTAAAAGAAAGGGACGCTCTGATTAAGATATTAGAGCAACATGTTGTAGAAAATCAAGAAGATCGAAGAAATTTGCTCACTCATTTCATTTAGCAAAGGACTGACAACCTGACAACGGCTCAAGATCCCCGGTCAAAGAAAAGGAAACTACCAGAGCCAGCATCTGAGCTCTCTTCAGAGAGGACTCAGGATCCATAAGCTTAGACATTTCCTTTTACAGCACTTTGTAAAATACTATATTTCCATTTCTGCAATCTTTCAAATTCAATAAAACGGGGTTTCCCCACTGTAACATATTTGCAATCTATTTGTTGAAGTTTCTTTTGATTAAAGCAAAAAAAAAAAACTAATATATATCATTGCATATCATTCATCATTCTCACATAACGCATTCTTCTTACCTTTGAATCTCACGTATGTGTCACGATTCTAGAGTCAAAGTGTCTCATTCGTACAATACTCGGGCCAATCGACAAAAGAAAATGGACAATCTCAAGGAAGAGAACAGAGAGCTGAGAGAAGAAATCGACGCTCTGAAGGAAGATCTAAAAAAACTCCACAGTGACATGCAATCCCTGGCAACAGCTCAAAGGCAACAACAAAAGACTATGATCTCAAAGATCATATCTACGCCCATAATGGAGACGTATGATCCTCGGTACAACATGCCTAAAGATCGTCCCTGGGGCATGCCTATAAAATTTATCCCTGAAGGATATATTCCGCCGGTCACAGAAGACCCAAAAATTGCAGCAGGAACCGTTGGGCCTGAAGGTTACAAACTTCGGGAAAGCGAAGACGCCAAAGTGATGGTAGCAACTCCTGAAGGTTACAAACTTCGGGGCATAGAAGAACCAAGAGTCACCGCCATAATTACTGTACCACAACCCGTGGTACACACTGTTCCGGAAGGACAGATTCCACAAGTAATCTCTGGTGGAAACGCAGAGATGTACGACAGGATGAATGAGTTCCAGGAACAATTCATGGAGATGCAGAAGGAACTGCATGCCATTCGCGGTCAGGATTTATTCAGAAAGGACGCCGCAGACCTTTGTTTGGTCCCTAATGTGAAAATCCCGCACAAATTCAAGGTGTCTGACTTTGAAAAATACAAGGGTAACTCTTGCCCTCAAAGCCATTTGGTGATGTACGCTCGAAAGATGTCAACTCAACTGAAAATTAACAGCTACTAATTCATTATTTCCAAGATAGTTTAACCGGTGCCGCACTCAAATTGTACATGGGCTTAAACCGCACCAAGATCGTTACTTTCAGAGATCTTGGGGCAGCCTTCGTTCAACAATATAAATATAACCTGGACATGGCACCAGACAGAGATCAACTCAGAGCAATGTCGCAAAAGGACGTTTAGTCAAAGATGCAGGACCATCAAGCAGTACCAATAGATATGGTAATGTTTTCCCTAAGAAAAAAGAGCAAGATATTGGTAATATCTCTCTCGAAAAGCAAAGGCAAAGGTATCAACCAATAGCAGCGGTAACTCCTGCTATCAACCCTGCGCCTACTCCAACGTATCAACCTCAAGTTGCTCAGAGCCAACCAAGTAAAAAACAACATCAGCAAAGGACACAAGAGCCTCTTCACCAAGCTCGTCCACAGTACAATAACAACTGTACGACACGACCACCAGGATTTGACCCTATACCGATGTTGTACCCAGAACTATTTCCACTCTTACTGATCAAGGGGCACGTCCAAACCAGGTCTCCTCTTACAGTACCAGAAAATCTACCTTTTTGGTTCAAAGCAGATCAAACTTGCCCTTACCATCAAGGAGGACTGGGGCATAGCATAGAAAACTGTCTCAGCTTCAAATCCAATGTGCAGAAGCTTGTCAGGAACGGGGTCTTATCCTTCAAGGATACAAATCCAAATGTTCAAACGAACCCGTTACCTTAACATGAGAAGGCTACAGTAAATTTGATAGAGGAAGAATCTAATCACAACTATCAAATTCACGATGTACTTCTATTAGGAGCCAATCTGGTCAAGATGCATTGCAGACAAAGCGGGTACGATCATGTACCGTCTCACAATTATCACCAGTGTGATATCTTCTCAAAGAATAATCAAGGATGTTCTATAGTGCAATCAGCTCTTCAAGAACAGATGGATCTCGGATGGATCCAAGATCACTGAATCCGTGAGGTCAATATGGCCCATGCAAATCCCAACATTGTCCAGAACCACAACATTCTGGAGATGAACGTCAACTTGGTGGCAATGCACTCAAGGCAAAGCCAACATCATGATCTGCCACGGTACAATTACGATTCCAGTCCGATCTGCTCAATAACCATCAGGGATGCTCTTTTGTACAAGAGGCCCTCCAGTGTCAGATGAATCTCAGATGGATTCAGGACTACCGTGATAGAAGTCATTATCAAGTTAATATGATTCAAATCTTTGATATTCACCTGATGAATACCAGCCTGGTAGAATTACACGCTAAGCAGGTCAGGCTCGGTTTTCTGGCTTCACATGATTATCAGAACTGTAAAGTATGTTGTAAGGACGACCAAGGATGTGCACTTGTCCAAAGAACACTTCAACACTTATTGAACCATTGGTGGCTTCCGATCTATCTAGATGAAAACACACAACAAGTCAGTATGACTGACAGGAATCCTACTAGGCTTCAAAGTCAGGATGTTCGCTCGATGGAAATAGATCTAGTGAAGTTACACTACATACAAAGAGGACGTGGCCGGGTGCCACCACCCAACTATGAGCACTGTAGAGTTTGCTCAGAGAACAACCAAGGATGCTACCTTGTACGGTCAGCTCTTCAAAATCAATTAGACCGGAAAAAGATCCGACCATGTTCAAGTTCTGGTTAGATTAACGTAATGCAAGACTGTTTTCCTGATCAAAGCAAAGACGTTGTCTTAATCTCTAATCATGAAAGAACCAAAGACGCATGCTCTATAATCCCTCTATTCCATGAATCAAGAATTCCTATTGACAGTAGAAAGATTCTTAACCTCGAACCAATTGAGGCTGGCTACGATGGTCAGAAAGATCAAAAGGCTCCTGTGGTTATCTATCTGCTAGGACCAATACCATACAAATCCAATAAGGCTATCCCTTACAAGTACGGTGCAACAATGATCGAAAATGGAAAGGAAACTCCATTACCCTCCGTCATAAACATTGCTGACATCAGTCGAGTAACACAGAGCGGTCGGATCTTCAAAAGAGGAGTTGGAGAACCTACCAAGGAGAAGGAACCTCAAACAGAAATTCCCAATCAACCGGTCAGGCAATCCAGTAATCCCGACCTTTCTAAGAACAACGATGAGATACTGAAGCTGATCCAGAAGAGCGAGTACAACATTGTAGACCAATTGTTGCACACTCCTTCGAGAATCTCTGTGCTATCTCTCTTACTTAGTTTCGAGGCTCACAGGGAAGCTCTACATAAAGTCTTAGAGCAAGCTTTCATAGAACAAGATGTGACCATAAGACAATTCGACAACATCATCTCCAACACCACTTCCTGCAACAACTTAGGATTCAGTGATGAAGAACTGCTAGAAGAAGGTAAAAATCACAACATGGCACTCAACATTACGGTCAACTGCCAGGACGTCGCTCCAGCTAGCGTACTGGTAGACACAGGATCAACTCTGAATGTTATGCCAAAATTAACTCTGATGCGACTCTCATTTTAAGGATCTCCGATGAGAGGCAGTGAGGTCATCGTCAAAGCCTTTGACGGACCTAAAAAAATAGTTATCGACGAAGTCGACCTTCCCATAACTATCGGTCCTCACACTTTCCAAGTCACTTTCCAGGTCATGGACATCCGGGCAGCATACAACTATTTGTTAGGAAGACCTTGGATACACGAAGCTGGGGCAGTCACTTCGACACTTTACCAGAAGCTGAACTTCGTCAAGAATGACAAGCTAGTCACAGTCTGTGGAGAGCAGGCCTTAATCGTGAGTAAATTATCATCATTATCCTGTGTAGAACTGGAAGAGGTTGTTGGAACTCAGTTCTAAGAACTTTTGGTGAGCAATGAGAATCGATCAGAAAAAGGGACGTCGATTTCCTCCTACAAAGATGCTCTCGAAGTAATCAAAAGTAAAAACACACAAAGATGGGGACAACTTGTCATTCCTACTGATAACAAGACGAATAAAGGTCTTGCTTTTTCTTTAACCTATACCCAGACTGTTAAGAAAGATGAAAGTTTTCATCCCATTCAAGACTTCTTCCACAGTGGAGGTTTTCTTCACCCAGTGTCTCAAGAACTATATACCATCAATGAGGGTGATTCCACCGATACAGATGAAGAGTGGAAGTCCTATCTAAAAGAGGATGGTTATATGTCTCAGGAAGAAACGCATATGCCATTTTGCTATCCCACGCATAGTCCGAGATATATACCAAGATCAGATGTCAAAATGATTTGCGGAGATTGTGATCCTGAAGGATGCCGTGCTGCGCCGAACTCATTAGAGGAGGACACTCTGATGAAAAACAACTTCAACTATGATTATTATGACCCAATGGATGACTTGCCTATCTGGCAGCCGTACCCAGAAGACTTGGGGCAAAAGAGTCAGCCAAGCGATGCTTATCAGCTGAGCATCATTGAAAAGAATACATGCGTCTCCACCAAATCATGGGATCATTACTCAGGACATTATGAAGATATCCAGTACAACGATGAATCTACAAAGATTGTAGGACAAGAGTTCATCAACTATGCTTTTCCCGAGGTCAACATCATCGAGAAAGATGACTCCCCTAGTCCCACAACAGTATGGGACACCTTAGGACAACCGAGTGGCAAGTACGACTTCTTGGTCAAGTACACCGCTCCTGAAAGCTCTCGTATCAGGCTCGAAGACATCCAGCCAACTGGATGGGGAGATCCGCATGAGAATGAAAACACTATGCAAGATATAATAGAAGAGTTCATCTATGAAAACTCTGCATGGGAGGAAGACTCTAACGATCCTGCTCCGCCAGAAATCCACGTCATTTATGAGGACAAACCAAGAAAGAAGGTACCAGACTTTATGATTCACTGAGGAGTTCGCCGCCAATAGGTTGTTGTCGATGTCCTGAAAGTCGTCCATAAGTCTAAGTAATTGCCATCTTTGTTTTAACCTTTCACCCTGCCCAGGTGAAACAGATGTTTTTATAGGGCTCACTTTCTGTAAATGTCCCTCTTCGCTTTGCCCGAAGTGACAGAGTTTTGCTTTATAGGGTTGTAGTTTCAATAATCGACCAAATCATAAATAAATAATGTCATTCTGTAATTTCCGCATTTTATTGCTGTTTTCACTTTTCGCTTTTTCAGAAAATGGTAATCCTAAAAACAACTCAAAATAAAAACAAGCATTTTTCAGAACATACACTGCACACACTCTTGAATTTCTCTCTATCTCTTCTAAAAAACAAATCATCACGTCATGCAGATTGCTTGTTTTAAACCCCATTGAAACATACGATCCAATGACTTCTCCCAACTTTAAATTCCCGGTATTTGAAGCTGAAGAAGAAGAAGATGAAGAAATTCTAGAAGAGATCTCCCGATTACTCAGACAAGAGGAAAGGTCCATTGAACCTCAAAAAGAGCCATTGGAAATAGTAAACTTGGGTTCAGAAGAAGAGAGAAAAAAGTCAAGATTGGGGCACTGCTCAGTCTAACTGTCAAACAAGATTTGATAAAACTTCTTAAAGAATTCCCCGATGTGTTTGCTTGGTCCTATCAGGACATGCCAGGGTCGGATACCAGCATCGTGGAACATCATCTACCATTAAGATCAGAATGTCCGCCAGTGAAACAGTGGGTGAGAAGGACTCACCCGGATAATGTTATCAAAATCAAGGAGGATGTGCAGAAATAAATTGACGCTGGTTTCCTCGCCACCTCAGAATATCCTCAATGGTTGGCCAACATAGTGCCAGTTTTGAAAAAGGATGAAAAGGTCCGAATGTGTGTAGATTACAGGGATCTGAACAAAGCCAGTCTGAAGGATGACTTTCCCTTACCGCACATCGACATGCTGGTAGACAGTACAACAAAGTTCAAAGTCTTCTTCTTCATGGATGGATTCTTGGGCTATAATCAGGTAAAAATGGCACTGGGAGACATGGAGAAAACTTCATTCATCACCCTATGGGGCACTTTTTGTTACAAGGTAATGCCGTTCAGTTTGAAGAATGTCGGGATGACCTATCAAAGGGCCATGACTACTCTGTTTCACGACATGATGCACAAAGAAATCGAGGTGTATATCGATGACATGATTGCCAAATCTAAAACAGAAGAGGAGCATGTGACCTACCTGTCAAAGTTATTTGAGTGTCTGAGAAAGTACAAACTCCATTTGAATCCCAACAAATGCACGTTCGGTGTTCGTTCAGGAAAACTGCTAGTGTTCATCGTTAGCCAGAAAGGAATTGAGGTTGATCCTGACAAAGTCAAGGCCATTCAAGAAATGCCTTCTCCAAATACTAAAAAACAAGTCAGAGGATTCCTGGGACGTTTGAATTACATTTCCAGATTTATATTCCTCATGACCATGACATGCGCACTAATCTTCAAATTACTCAAAAAGAATCAGGACTGCGTATGGACAGAAGACTGCCAAACCGCCTTCGACAGTATCAAAGAATACCTATTGAACCCACCAATCCTGTCCCCTTCAGTGGAGGGAAGACCACTAATCATATCCCTAACGGTCTTGGAAGACTCAATGGGCTGTGTACTTGGCCAACAAGATGAAACGAAAAGAAAAGAGTCTACCATCTACTATCTGAGCAAGAAGTTTACTGACTGTGAAACTCAATATACTATGCTTGAGAAAACATGTTGTGCTCTGGCTTGGGCAGCCAAATGTCTTCGCCAATATATGATTTGTCACACTACTTGGTTAATCTCCGAAATGGATCCGATCAAGTATGTCTTTGAAAAACCTACTCTCACGGGAAGGATCGCCAGTTGACAGATGTTGTTATCAGAATACGACATCGAGTACCATGCTTAGAAAGCCGTCAAAGGGAGTATTTTAGCCGATCATTTGGCTCATCAACTGATTGACGATCGAGAATCATTCGGGTTTGATTTCTCGGACGAAGATGTCATGTATTTGAAAATGAAAGATTGTGATGAACCGCTACCCAGTGAAGGGCCAGAACCAGGTTCATAATGAGGACTAATCTTTGATGGAGCTGTCAATCATTATGGAAACGGAATTGGGGCAATCATCATTACACCTCAGGGTACCCACATTCCTTTCACCGCCCGACTGACATTCAAATGTACAAACAATGAGGCCGAATACGAAGCTTGTATCATGGGTCTCGAAGAAGTGATTGACTTAAGGATCAAGAACTTGGATGTGTATGGAGACTCAGCCCTGGTTATCAATCAGATCAAAGGAGATTAGAACACATACCAATCCGGATTGATTCCTTACAAACACTACGTGAGAAGGTTGGTACCATTCTTCAACAGAATCGAGTTTCATCATATCCCTCGTGAAGAAAATCACACGGCTGATGCATTAGCCACTCTCTCTTCCATGATTAGTGTAGGTCAATGGAACGACATACCTAAGATTAATATAATGTGCCTAGAACGGCCCGCTTACAATCTTCGCGATCGAAGCAGTCATAGACGACAAACCTTGGTATCATGATATCAAATGCTTCCTTAAAAAACAAGAGTACCCACCTGGGGCATCAAGAAAAGACAGAAAGACCCTCAGAAGATTGGCTGGCAGTTTCTTCCTGAGCGGGGATACACTATATAAGAGAAACTTTGACATGGTCTTGCTCCGATGCATAGACGGACCAGAAGCAAACATGCTGATAAAAGAAGTTCACGAAGGATCCTTTGGCACACATGCCAACGGACACACAATGGCGAGAAAAATTCTGAGAGCGGGGTACTACTGGTTGACCATGGAATTCGATTGCTACAAGTACATGAGGAGATGTCACAAGTGTTAGATATACGCTGACAAAATCCATGTACCGCCAACACATCTCAAAGTTCTTTCTTCCCCATGGCCTTTTTCCATATGGGGAATTGACATGATTGGCATGATCGAACCTAAAGCTTCAAACGGACATCGGTTCATCCTGGTAGCCATTGACTACTTCACCAACTGGGTCGAAGCAGCATCATACACCAAGGTAACCAGACAAGTAGTGGTCCGATTTATCAAGAACAATCTCATCTTCCGTTATGGTGTTCCCAGCCAGATCATTACGGATAATGGATCTAACTTGAACAAAAGGATGATGAAAGAATTATGGGTTGAGTTTAAGATCGAACACCATAACTCATCTCCCTACCGACCCAAGATGAACAGAGCGGTAGAAGCGGCTAACAAAAACATCAAAAAGATTGTTTGAAAGATGGTTGTAACCTACAAAGACTGGCACGAGATGCTACCCTTTGCTCTTCACGGTTATCGCACATCTGTCCGCACTTCAACAGGGGCAACCCCTTTCTCTCTAGTATATGGCATGGAAGCAGTGCTCCTCATAGAAGTAGAGATCTCATCAATCTGGGTATTGATGGAAGCTAAGCTAACAGAGGCTGAATGGTGTCAAAGTCGACATGACGAGCTGAACCTAATCGAAGAAAAATGAATAACGACACTATGCCATGGTCAGTTGTATCAGCAAAGAATGAAGAAAGCATTTGACAAAAAGGTCCGACCCCGTGTCTTTAGGAAAGGAGACCTTGTGCTCAAGAAGATACAATCATTTCTCACTGATTCCCGGGGCAAATGGACTCCGAATTATGACGGCCCATATGTGGTCAAGAAAGCCTTCTCAGGCGGCGCCTTGAGACTTGCAACCATGGATGGAAAAGAATTCACCTACCCCACAAATGTTGATGTAGTCAAGAAATACTTCGCCTAAATAAAAAAAAAACGTCTCGGTGGATTGAAAACCCGAAAGGGCGGTCTAGGCAAAAATTAGAGACATAAGAAAAAATCATCTCGGTGGATTGGAAATCTCAAAGTACAATCCAGGAAAAAATTAGGGATTCATGGCAAGTAACTACATCTGATGAGGTTAATTCCCCAGCAGTAATGCCATCCATCAAAAGACTTCAGTCAAGGTCATCTTCAACAGAAGCTCAGGATGTCCAGAATTCAAAGTTGGTAGAAGGATAACAGTCGTTATGTTTCAATGTAGCCCTTTTCCCTTAAATTACCATTTTCTAAACTTTGTAATAGTCTATGGGATCACGCGATTGACTGATTTCCATCCTATCAATAAAATTTGAGCCCTAGTGCTTTTGTTTGCAATTCTTATTTGTTTTAGCTTTACAGAATGACATTTTAACATGATCAATGATTCGTGAAATAAAACAAAAAAATGAATTTAATTGTCAAAATTTGTCTGCTTTTAAATAAAGATGGCAATTCTTTTGACTGTTGAACATCGAAAGAACATCGACCGCTTCTCTGAAGGTGATTGAACCTCAAAGTGCAGAATCAAAGTACTCCTTTTAAACCAGTGCACCTGAATGAAGGATCAACTGTTTCAGATGTGATTTTCCCATCTGATATCCCCGACAGAGTTCTTACCTCCTAAGACCGATTGAACAATTCTTTCTCCCTACGGGGATCATTTTTCCTAAGCAAGGAAGGATTGCTATTTTAAACCAATGATACTTTTCATTCCCCGCCGTGGCCGAGTATACAGTCGTGTTCATCTATTAGTCTGTATTTCGCGTCCGTTTTGTCAGCATAAACATACATACATCATACATTATTGATTCATATTCATATTCATATTGTATTACTATCACTCTGGTCAGTCTCATCCCCAAGTGATAAAGTCCTCTCAATCGAGTTGTCACTCCTTTATTTGTTAGTAAATACAGCGTCTGTGCAGTTTCTCCCCAGTTTATTTCTGGATTGGAGCCGATCCTCGACCACTTTGATAACTTGAACCTCTGAGAAACAAGAAGACATTCGACAAACGTCACTCTCTACTATTGAAGATGATGTTCTCGCTTTCCCGGATTAAGGAAAATTCCCAAAGAAAGCCTCGCAACTAAAGACTCTCAGCAACACATTGGTTTCTCTCTCCAGAAAGTGAATATTAATAAATTCATCAGCACCTCAAAATTGGATTACATCACATGGAATTTCTCTGAGAACATCTCGAAGAAAAGTATGATGTAATATCCCCAAGCAGGAAACAGCCTCTAAAGAGACTCGTTTTCCCCAGTAGAGTCAACAAATGGAGTCTCTAACAGAGAAGTTTGAACACCTCTACAACTCAGACAAATGGGTTCCCCAGCAAGTGTGAAATCAAAACTTTTCCCCATCAAATGGCATCTCCCCAGGAAAATTCAGCGATAAGTTTGAGGAAAACCACTACACATAGCGTCCCTTATCAAGAAAGGAACTTGATGGAAAAAAACTGAGACCAGTTCTTTGGCTGAAGACCAAGATCGAGGGGAAGTTTATTGACAAAAGAAATTGAGACCTGTACCTTGGCTGAAGACCAGGATCGACGGGAAGTTTATTGACAAAAGAAACTGAGACCAGTTCCTTGGATGAAGACTAGGATCGAGGGGAAGTTTATTGACAAAAGAAACTGAGACCAGTTCCTTGGGTGAAAACGAGGTTCAAGGGGAAGTTTATTTCAGAAACTTAGACCAGTTCCTCGGCTGAAGACCAGGATCAAGGGGAAGTTTCACCCTTTTCTAAGCATTATTGCTTAGCAAAAGAAGATGGATGAGCAAACTGCCATTCATAACCACCATCAAAATTTTGGGTATTCCAATATTTAGTCCTCTTGCACCTCGAATGCCCGAATACCTTCGCCATTCACACCTTCGGGTCCAAGAAAATTAAATAGAGGCATCTGTCAAACCCCAAATTTTTACCACCAAGATTTCCCATCATTGTGAGGATCATTACCACAATATGGATAAACCATCATGCCTCATCAATTCCCTCAAGGATTATTGAGCATTCACTACAATCAAGAATTAGGGTTTTGAGCCCTCTCAGAGCACTTAGACAAAGGATCAATCAAGGAAAGACATGATCTTCAACTTGTCTAACCTCTCAAACACCTATAAAGGATCAAGAGGACTCCCACATCAAGAATCAAGCACAAGGTTGCAACATTCCAAGTGGATTAAGCCTCAAGATCGCCAGTGTCACCAAATTAGGGTTTTGGTCGACCAAGGCCCCCCAGATGGAGTTTTTCCTCTAGGCATGAGCCAATGCTTCAAAGCACAACCCAAGATACTCTAAGGGACCTCATAAACCTAATCATCAAGTCAATTTAACTTCAGGTGATGCATTCACCAAAAATCAGGAATTAGGGTTTCTTGACCTAATTCACCCCTAAGTTGACTTTTGGGACAAAGCATGAGCCAAGATCTCAAGACATGATTTGAGGGCCTCAAATACACCACATTGATCCATTTGCAATAATGGATTGACCCAAGAAGCTTGGTTCACAAGTTTCAATTTCCTCAAGACCACAATTAGGGTTTTGAGGAAAAAGTCAACCGTATCTTTGAATTTTGACCAAGACATGCTCCCAAGCCTTGGGACATGATTCAATATACCCTATAACACCTATGGAATCCATCCATTAGGTTTGATTTATGTTAAGGACTTGATTTCACAAAGGATCGCACAGTTTGGATTTCATCTGATAAAAAGTCAACCGTGCACAAAATCAAGTTTGACTTTTTGGAATTTTTCACAAATATGGTTCACCTAAGTAAAAAATAATGTTAATGTATGGTATTGATCATCATTCATTAAGAAAAACCAAGAAAAATGAGGTTTCTTGCAAAAGGGGCAACCATGAGAAACCAAATTTTTTCTAAGTTATGGAACAAAAATGGTTTTGGTACCAACTTCCAAGGATCATAACTTGTGATCCAAGCAGCAATTTTGGGTGATCCAAAGCTGGATTTGTAGGTCTTTCTACACTCTAGAAAATCTTCAACTACCTCAGACTCCAATTCTTCATGGATTTGGAGTGATGGAGTGATCAAAATGACAAAAACATGAAAATGACACTTTTTCCTACACTTAGTGATAATCTGCCTAAGTTCCCAACCTTGAACATCAATGTTCATGAGGATTTTTCAATGGGATCCAAAAAGTTTCAAAAGAAACTATGATCACACATGTTTTGTATCTTGTGAGGGCTATCTAAAAAGCACAAGAGCCTCCCATAACTCAACCTGATCAAGGAGATACGAATCCCTCAAAATCACAATTTCCAACTGTCCTAAGCAAGGCAGATTTTGTGCATTTTGCTCGATTTGGAAAATTTGGATAATTCCAAGCCTTGTTATCCATTTGGACACATCTGAGGATAAAACAAAAGGAGAATGATCTGATCCCCAAGCCTGCCATGTCCAAGAATCTACAAATAGCCATGCCAAACCTAAAAGAGCTAAAAAGTGCCAAGACTCCAATTTTGTTTCAATGCATTCAATGGATGCATCAAGGTGGAATGAACTGAGGCAAGTTTAACTGAATGAGTCAAGCCTTATCTCTAAACCAAAAGACCATAGGCATGTGCTCTAACCTCAAGTCAATGGCTAGAGGAGACTTAAGATTCCATTTGATCCACAATGTTCAACAGACCTGCTGCAGTTGCCATTCACTATTGCACCCAAAACAAACTTGCTCTACTATAAATAGAGCTTATTTGTGCTCAGTTTGAGTACACATAAGCACCTAAACTAATGCTTTACTCAAAATCTCTCCTTCACTCCAATTTTTTCCTTCTAACTCAAGTCACTATCAGGTTTTGAGTTTGAGAGCAATTCCAACCAAACCAATCACACACACACCTCATAAACATCATATGTAAGTGATCCATAACTCAAAATCACATCTAGAACATCAAATTCTCAAAATCACCAGGCAATTTTTCAAGTTCTTGACAGAGTTGCAGTTGAGGTACCACAACCAGTTCCAGCTCATTTCAATCCACTCCAAGCATTTAAACACATTCCTTGGCACCTAAGGAAGCCGTCCAGATCATTGGAACCTAGCTGCAACACCTCCATCATCAAACTCGATCACCAGCTGCAAGAGGTAGGCCTGAACCCTTCAAACTCTATGATCCATGCATCATGAATGAATTTTTGAGTTACCATCTTGTTTATGCATGTTTGTAGAGTAATAACCCTCAATCAATTGCCATGAATCCATAATGTATGGAATTTCATTGTGTTCATGCCGAAATTAGGGTTCTGGAGGTTTTCTGTTGATTTCTTCCTCCATACTTAATATAAATGCAATTAATCAATATGGTTGTGATCCTTGTTCAAAAATGAACAAGATTGGTACTTAAATCGTGCAAAACCATTGAGAAATCAGGGAGAAAAGTGAGAAAACGCAAATCTGCAAAAACAGAGGACGCGAGCAAGAACCAAGTGTTCTTGGCGCCATAATTCAAAATTTTGAATTTTAGTTATTTTGTTTAATTGATTCAAAAACTAATTTCTCTCTGAATATTTGTGTTTTTGAATTGATTGTTTTTCTCAAAATTCACTAAAATGTTTAAATATTTTATTTTACAAAAAAAAATCCAATTTATATTATTTATTTAATATAGTTATAATTTTTATAATTAATTTCATTTTATTTTTTTTTAAACATTTTTTGTGAAATTTCCACTTTGATCTTTCAAAACCAAATGAATTTCAAACTTTCATGTAATAAAACATGATTTTTCAAAGTGTACAACTTGTTTTTGAATATATTTGGTATTTTATATCTTTTTTTTTCATTTAATTTCCTTTGAAAAATGACATTTTAATTTAAAATTAGGGTTTCCTCACGATTTTAAATTTTCAAACACTTTTGGGCCTCTAATAGAGTGTAAGACCCATTCCTTGTAAATATAAAACCTTTTTTGGGCCTCAGTCATTGTATAAGTCCCACTGTGTTTTCAAAATCTCGGCGTGATTGTCGCTTTTCAAAACAAAATCATTTGGGCCTTTCCCTGAGCTGTAAGCCCCATTTCTCTTCTTTTTAAACTTTTTTTGGGCCTCTAATAGAGTGTAAGACCCAATCCTCTTTTGTACATAAATAATTTGGGCCTCAGATATTGTATAAGTCCTGTAATACCCTAATTTTTACCCCTAAGATCCCACATGTCATTTGCATTTTTGCATACCTCAAACAAGATCACATATTGGTTCCCTCTTCTATAGGTTTGTGCCTTGCAGGGATCTTTAAGGTTGTGTGCGTTTGATTTGTTTAATATGTTTATATTTTACTAACCATTAATTAAAAGCCAAAAAATATTTTGTTTTCTTTCACTAACATTTTCAGGGGAAGAACAGGTTAAAAATACCAAAACAACAGACCTTCAGCTCGATTGAATTTCATCTGATAAAGTCAAAGTTGATCTGCAAAGAATTCAAAATTCATCTGATCAAGAGTTTCCAAGATTTAATTGATTATTATTCAAGAAATTCCAAGGTTCATGTGTTTATTCCCATTCCTTCTTTGACAAGCAAGAGAATCGAGCCGGAGTCAAGACAGCACATCAAAAAGCCAAAATTTCCAAATTTTCACTGTGTTAATCGATTAACACATTTGGTTAATCAGTTAACACGTGCGAATTTTGAAAAAAATGGCAGCAAAATTCAAATTTCAGCAATTGGCACCAATTTTCATCATTTTGGAATATTCCATACCATTCCTTTTAATTCCCTACATCACTTTGATCATTTCCTATCGTACACCTCCACTAATCACGACTCTTTTGATAATTCCCTCCAAATTTGAATTCCAATCCTAATTTTGATCATCCAAGCCTAATTCCAAACCACCAAATTCCCAAGCCTAAACTCTATAAATAGAGACCTTATTTCATTCATTTCACAAGCTTTTAATAGCCAACAAACCTCTTGCAATTTCCCTCCCCAAACCACAAATTCATCAAAGCTCTTCTTTCTTCTTTTGAAAGTTAGTAAGAATTCACATTGATTCTTGCTTAACATTGAGCTAAACCTTCATCATTTCTTGTTTTTGTTCATCAATCACAGTAGATCAGGGTTTTGGAGTGTGGATCTTGCTGCAATTCAAAGGAATTTTCTGATTTGGAGTGGTAATTCATCTTCCACCATTGTTAAAGCTTCATATTCATCATTCAAGATGTAGATCCTTGGTGTCGCTTGTTGTTGATCCTTTGGATTGTATTTTGTTATTTGATTGCAGGTTTCTTTGTCTATTTTTATTCTAAAATTCGTGCAAATTCAATTCATGATCATAAGGTGTTTGAAAAATGTTTTGAAAGAGGATCATGTTGAATTTTACACAATTTTTGCTTCTGATGCAGTGTTAACTGATTAACCAAACACAGTGTAAATTGGTTAACCGATTAACACCCTATTTTTGCGCAGAAAATTCAAATCTGCATTGGTTAACCGATTAACCAAATGTGTTAACCGATTAACCAGTGACCAGAATGCCATTTTGGCTCTGTTTTAGGACTGTTTTGCTTTTCTTTCCCTCTTATTCCTCTTTCCTTTGTTCCTAGCCTTAGATCACATATTTTTGTGGTTTAATTTGGCTTTCTCTTCATCTATTTCTCCTTTCTTTTTTGATCGATGAAAGTCTAAAGGATCTTAGAATTCTGTTGTTGAATTTCGATCAAGACTAGATCGTTACCACTTTTCTTTTCGTGCGGTATTGCTTTCGGATGACGATCTACATATCGTTCATCTAGCATACATTAGCACAAAGAGCTATTGACCGGCTTTATTGTAGGGTAATTACTCCGTAAATTACTCGGCGATTGCTTAACATAGCGTAATATTTGTCCCGTATCGAAAAACTATCAAGAATGGTTGATTGTTTGTCTTATGGTTCAAAATTCATGAAACTTGTTGTTAGGAGGCTTTGGTCTTATCAATCCTCTAATGAGTTTCATCAACCTTAACCTAAGTGCAATTATTCAATTGTTATTGATCACTAACACTAACAACTAATCACTAACTTACTAACAATATTTTGTATTAATTTTGTTTATGTTTCCTTCTCGCTCCCTATCACTTTTATTTTTATGCTTCATTTCATATCATGTTTATGCTTCCGCAATTTTTCCTTTGTCCGTTGGACACATGTTTATGCTTCCACAATTTTTCCTTTGTCCGTTGGACACATGTTTATGCTTATGCCTTTTTTGTCCATTTGGACTCAAAAACATTAATAAAGGCTTAAACCATAAAAAACTTAATTCTCCTCATCTTGGACTATTGGTTACTATCCTATGCTTTGGAGTGATCTCTTTATGGACCTCTTTTGAAGTAATATTGGACTTACGGACCTAGAATTAGGACTTCTTATCCCTTTGCTTGGAGTATTGATTGAAGACTTGCCTTTATTCGGCCAATTTGCTTAAGGATGGAATTATTTTAATATTGCTTTAAAGTGGCTCCATTTTGGTTAGATCCTTCTTTTCCCTAGCTTTTATTTTATGAACTAGGATAGTCACTTCTTCTCCTCCCCATTCTTAAATTTTCAAAATCCTCTCCCTTTTTCAAAACCTTCTTGTTTTCAACTTAAAACCGCTTTCATAATAAAACCTTGACTTTTGTCAAGTGACTTTTAAAACTTTCTTTTCTTTAATAAATGTCAATCTATCTTAACCATATTTTGACCATTTCATGAAAACATAAAAAATATGAAACTCATTCAAATCTCTTGTGCTTTTATGCACTTTTTTTTTCTTTTAAACTCTTTTTTATGAGTTTAGACATGATTCATTTCTTTAAGCGGAATTATTCGCTTAGAAATGACGACTTGTCTTTACACTTAAAAATCAATCAAAACCAACAATTTTTGTTCTTTGTACCACGAACTACGGGGTTTTGATCCTACATTGCACATCGTGGGTACGTAGGCATGAGGCGATAAGTCTCTCCAAACACAAAAATCTTTAAAAATAATTCTCCTCTCATCTCCTCAATCTCTTTACAAGCAAACCATTTTCAAACCAAAAAGCGGTAGATATTTCAAAGGGCTCCTATAGAGTACTATAGACGTTTTGGGTGCTAACACCTTCCCATTGCATAACCAACCCCCTTACCCATTCTCTGTTTATTCTTGTTGTTTTAGAACTCTTTAGGTTTTGTTCGCTCTTTTTTCCTTTCCTTTTTGGATAAAAATAAAAGTGCGGTGGCGACTCTTGTTTATTTTTTAGTTAAGTTAATCAATAACTTACACTCACAAATTTCCCCTCTACAGAAAAGTGGCGACTCTGCTGGGGACCCTATCTCCCTTGAGGGGTTTAGCCTACTTTGATTTATTTACTATTTTTTGTTTGATTTGCTTGTTACTTGTTTGTTCTGTTTGGGAGTTCCTCTGTGTGTGAGATAGGTCCTATACCTGGACCAGAGTGCACTTTGAGATAGGAGGATAATATAGTCAAGGGAACTTTGAAGGAGTCAAATCCTGTAAAAGAAGAACTTGAGAATCTATCCACTCGGTGGTTGCCTCTTTGGAATTACTCATGTCGATCGAGCGATCGAGAAGGCATTACTTTTTCCATAGAAGCCTATAACACTGAGAACCGTAGTAACCCTTAACCCATCCTAGCCTTTTTAGGATCGTAGCGCGGAAGCTATAAAGATGCAAATCTGACTTAGCTGTCACGCGATGCTACACTCATGTTAGATTCTCATGAGGATAACTACCAACCTCCAAGCAAATTGGTGTGCGGGTGTGTCTGATAGTGGATTGTGGACCCTGGGCACTTTGTTAGAACCACTGTTTTCTGCAGGTACAATGAAGACAAAACCTTAGTATATACCTTTTGTGGGATTGGTTCTTACCCTTGGCTTCATGCTCGTGACTTGAACCTTAACCCGTGTGCTTTGTGTGATCTTGTTTGTGGTTGCTGCATTCATGCACTCATGCATTCATGAGCATTCTTTTGGAAGGTTTCAAGGAACTCAAAGGTGTTATTGCAAACATTGCAGGAACTTTTGTTATGGATTTTGGAAGGAGAAGTACCAAGAAGTACACTTTCAAGAGTCCTAAGTTAGAGGGTTTGAGAGAGCTAGGATTTTTGGTTATTTATACCAAGAAGTTTGAGTCCAGATATGGAAGGTTTTTATCTCTCTTGAAGGTTGATATGGCTGAAGGATTGCTTGTTACTTTGGTTCAGTTCTATGACCCTTTGCTGCATTGTTTCACCTTTCCTGATTATCAGTTGATACCTACGCTAGAGGAGTATTCTCTCCTGCTGGGTTTGCCTGTTTATGGTCAGATATTCTCTGGTTTGGACCCCGCTCCCGAGCATGATGTTATTGCGAAGGCTACTCACTTGAAGGTTTCCGAGATTAAGGCTCGCATGGATACCAAAGGAAAGATTCTTGGGTTACCCGCTAAGTTCTTGATGGATAGAGCTCATCACTTTGCTAGTGTGAAGAACACAGTTGCTTTTGAGGCTATTATTGCCTTGCTTATTTATTGACTGTTCCTCTTCCTGAATGTTGAGAACTTTGTCGACATCAACGCTATTCAGATCTTCTTGATTGGGAATCCAATTCCCACTTTGCTTGCCGATGCTTACCATTCTATTCAACTCAGGAATTTCCATGGTGAAGGGATGATTATCTGTTGTACACCTTTGCTTTACAAGTGGTTTATTTCTCACTTGCCGAAGTCTGCAGCTTTCTGGAATCCCAAGGATGGTTTATATTGGTCGCAGAAGATCATGTCTCTCACTCATTCTGATATTGATTGGTGTAGCCGTGTTCCTTCTGGAGCAATGATTATTGATAGTTGTGGTGATTTTCCCAACGTGCCTCTTCTTGGTACAAAGGGAGGAATCAGTAACAATCCCGTGTTGGCTCGTCGTTAGTTGGGATATCCTTTGTGAGAGGTACCGAAGAACATTCATTTATCCGGTCTCTTTTTCAAGGATGAAGAATCATAGGTTGCTCTCAAGAGAGAAATTGTGGAAGCTTGGTGCAACCTTCGTAGAAAAGGAAAGGAAAGTTTGGGAAATCCGAATTGTGTCTCTTCGGAACCTTACCTCCAGTGGGTTAAAAATAGAGCTATTACTTTGAAGATACCTTATAAGCATCAGGAGCCTTTATCTCTAACTGATAAGAAGCCTATTCTCTACTTTATGGAAGACACAGAGAAGCTTCAGATCGCTTTGGCCGAGATGCAACAAGAGAGAGATGCATGGAAGAACAAGTATAAGATTGTTGAGTTATAGAATGCAAGACTTCAAGAGCACTTCAAGAAGAAGAATGAAGATGAAGTTGTCAACAAGAAGAGAAAGGCGCAATAGGATTTATTTTCCTCTCGCATTCAGCCAATTTCCGATATTCCGAAGAGTTCAAAATCTCCTTGCAAATTGATCGTCGATAAGTTGCTGATTGAGAAGACTCAGATGCAGGCCCACATCAAGAAGCTGGAAGATAGAGCTGGGACTTCTTCTCATAGGATTCTCTAGGGATCTAGTTTTCTTTATTCTCCATTGTTTTAGGATTCTTGAATCTGTACTTCCAAGATGTAATCTTTTCCATCATTAATGAATGAGATTTTGGTATTTCAGATAACAATGTTTGCAATATGCCTTATAATTCCTTGAAACTTCGCATTTGCATCTTGCACATCAAGCATCATCTCTTGCATTGTTTCTTGCCTTTTCCAGGTGTCTTATTGTTTCCTTTGGTCTTCATTCAGCCAAGCTGTCGCACCAGTATAATACTCGAGCTAATCTGAAGAAAAAGATGGATCAATTGCAACAAGAGAACCGTGAGCTTTGTGAAGAAGTATCAACTCTGAAGGATGGTTTGGAAAGACTCACTGCTATGATGGAAGCTCTGGTGGCTGCTCAGAATCAGCCACCACCTCCTCCTCCTCCGCTTTCAACTCTTGTGCAAAGGACAGTTATTTCTGAGATTATCTCTACGCCCATCTTTGTGGCGCCTGCTAGTGTTCCTCAATACTTCATGCCTCATGGCTTCCCCTGGGGCAGTGACCTCGACTCTCCATCAGAAGTTGAAATTTGTTAAGAATGATAAGCTGGTAATTGTGGGAGGTGAGCAAGCGATGCCGGTGAGCCATCTTTCATCCTTTTCGTATGTTGATGATGATGAAACTGTTGGAACTCTGTTCCAAGCTCTTTCTGTTGATGACAAAGCTGTTAAGAAGAATGAGTTACCTATGTCTTCCTTCAAAGATGCTCTGCATGTGTTAAAAACTGGTCAATTTGATGGTTGGGGCCGAGTCATTGATGTGGTTGATAACCTGGGCAAAACTGGTTTAGGCTTTACGCCTGGTACAGTCAGAAGAGATTTGAAGCGTATTAATGAGACCTTTCACAACGCCGGATTCATCAACAAAGACCACTCTACTGTTGCCATCATTGAAGATGATGAAGAGGAAGTACTTCCCAATTTCGTGACACATGGACAAGTCTGCCAAAATTGAATAGCTGTTGATGTTCCCACTATTGTTCATATTTCAAAGTAATTTGTTTTTGGTTTCTTTCAAAAATCCTTTCACTCTTCCCAAGGTGAAAGTGAGTTTGTGAGGGCTTTGTTTCAAATTTTATCATCATCAATAAAATGTTATTTTGTTTATCCATATTATGTTTTCCCTTTTTGCTTTATTTCTGAAAAATGGTAACATAAAAAACCAAAAAATGATAATAATGTAATAATCACTTTTTATCTGCATGATAATTGCACTTTTTGTTCATATTCTAAAATCAAACATAAATCACTGTGCAGATTGGTTGTTAAACCCTTTGAAAACAATAACCCTATGCCCCCTCCCGACTTTAAGTTCCTTGTGTTTGGAGCTGAAGAAGAGGATATTGAGGAGATTCCAGATGAAATTTCTCGGTTGCTTGAGCACTAGGAAAAAACCATTCAGCCTCATGAAGAGCCAGTGGAATTGGTGAATTTGGGTTCAGATGATGATATAAAAGAAGTCAAGATTGGGAAAATGCTTTAGTCAGATGTTAAGAAGAGGATTGTGGAGCTTCTTAGAGAATATGTTGACGTGTTTGCTTGGTCCTATCAAGACATGCCTGGTCTTGATACTGATATTGTGGAGCACCATTTGCCATTGAAGCCTGAATGTCCACCTGTGAAGCAGAAATTGAGGAGAACTCATCCTGACATGGCTGTGAAGATCAAAGAGGAGGTTCAAAAGCAGATTGATGCTGGTTTTCTTGTGACTTCTGAGTATCCTCAATGGGTGGCCAATATTGTACCTGTTCCAAAGAAAGACGGAAAAGTCCGAATGTGTGTCGACTATAGAGATTTGAATAAAGCGAGTCCAAAAGATGATTTTCCACTGCCACACATTGATATGTTGGTAGATAATACTGCTAAATTCAGTATCTTTTCTTTTATGGATGGATTTTCCGGTTATAATCAAATAAAGATGGCACCCGAGGATATGGAAAAAACAACATTCATTACATCCTGGGGAACATTCTGTTACAGAGTGATACCCTTCGGTTTGAAAAATGCTGGTACAATGTACCAGAGAGCTATGACCACTTTATTCCATGATATGATGCATAAAGAAATTAAGGTCTACGTGGATGATATGATTTGTAAGTAGAAGACTGAAGAAGATCATATTGAGTACTTATTGAAATTGTTTCAACGTTTGAGAAAGTTTAAGCTCCGTTTGAATCCTAATAAATGTACTTTTGGTGTCCGTTCTGGAAAGTTGTTGGGATTTATTGTCAGCCAAAAAGGCATTGAAGTTGATCCTGGTAAAGTTAAAGCTATTCAGGAAATGCCTGCGCATAAAACAGAAAAACAAGTAAGAGGATTCTTGGTATGTTTGAATTACATCCCCCGATTTATATCCGATATGACTGCCACATGTGCGCCGATCTTCAAGCTGCTTCGCAAAGATCAGGGTTGTGTCTGGACAGAGGATTTTTAGATATCTTTTGAAAGAATTAAAGAGTATCTGCTTGAACCTTCGATTTTGTCTCCTCCTGTGGAAGGAAGACCTTTGATCATGTATTTAACTGTGCTAGAAGAATCTATGGGTTGTGTTCTGGTCAACAAGATGAATCTGGTCGAAAAGAGTTTTCCATTTATTATTTGAGCAAGAAGTTCACCAATTGTGAGTCTCGGTACTCAATGCTTGAAAAGACATGTTGTGCTTTAGCTTGGGCTGCCAAGCGCCTCCGCCAGTATATGTTGAATCATACAACTTGGTTGATATCCAAAATGGATCCAATCAAGTATATCTTTGAAAAGCCTGCTTTAACTGGGAGGATTGCTCGTTGGTAAATGTTGTTGTCAGAATATGATGTCGAGTACCGAACTCAAAAAGCGATAAAAGGAAGTGTTTTGGCTGAGCATTTGGCACACCAGCCAATTGATGATTATCAACCAATCAGGTTTGATTTTCCTGATGAGGATGTGATGTATCTAAAGGTTAAAGATTGTGAAGAACCATTACTTGATGAAGAGCCTGAGCCTGGATACCGTTGGGGTTTGATTTTTGATGGAGCTGTTAATGAATATGGAAATGGTATTGGGGCAATAATTGTTACTCCTCATGGTTCTCACATTCCTTTCACTGCAAGGTTGATGTTCACTTGCACAAATAATGCGGCTGAGTATGAAGCGTGTATTATGGGCTTGGAAGAAGCTATTGATTTAAGAATCAAGATTCTTGATGTATACGGAGATTCAGCCCTAGTGATTAATAAGATTAAAGGAGAATAGGAGACACGTCAACCTGATTTGATTCCTTATCGAGATTATGCAAGAAGGTTGTTAACTTTCTTCAATAAGGTTGAGTTTCACCATGTACCCAGAGAAGCAAATGGAATGGCGGATGCTTTAGCCACTATATCCTCCATGATTGTGGTGAATCGGTGGAATGATGTGCCCAAAATCGATGTTACGTGTCTTGATAGACCAGCTCATGTGTTTGCGGTTGAAGAGGTCATCGATGATAAACCGTGGTATTATGATATTAAATGCTTTCTTCAAAATCAAGAGTTCCCGCTTGGGGCATCCAAGAAAGATAAGAAGACTTTGAGAAGATTGGCTGGTAGTTTCTTCCTGAATGATGATGTGCTGTATAAAAGAAATTATGACATGGTCTTGCTCAGATGCGTGGATAGACACGAAGCAGACATGTTGATGAAAGAAATTCATGAAGGATCTTTTGGTACCCATGCCAATGGGCATGCAATGGCTAAGAAGATGTTGAGGACAGGTTACTATTGGCTGACAATGGAATCAGACTGTTGTAAATTCGTGAAAAAGTGCCATAAGTGCCAGGTTTATGCTGACAAAATCCATGTACCACCAACTCCTCTCAATGTTATCTCTTCTCCATGGCCTTTCTCCATGTGGGGCATTGATATGATTGGAATGATTGAGCCTAAAGCATCGAACAGACACCGTTTCATATTGGTGGCTATTGACTATTTTACCAAGTGGGTTGAAGTGACATCATATGCCAATGTGACCAAACAAGTAGTGGTCCGGTTTATCAAGAACCAAATCATCTGTCGGTTTGGTGTTCCCAGCAAGATTATCACTGATAATGGGTCGAACCTGAATAACAAGATAATAAAGGAATTATGTGATGAGTTTAAGATTGAGCATCATAATTCTTCTCCTTACAGACCTAAGATGAATGGGGCTGTTGAAGATGCTAATAAGAATATTAAGAAGATGGTTGTTACTTACAAGGATTGGCATGAGATGCTCCTTTTTGCTTTGCATGGGTACTGTACATCTGTCCGCACTTCAACAAGGGCAACCCCTTTCTCTCTTGTTTATGGTATGGAAGCAGTGCTCCAGGTAGAAGTTGAAATCCCTTCTATGAGAGTTTTGATGGAAGCTGAATTATCTGAGGCTGAATGGTGCCAAAGCAGATATGACCAGTTGAATTTGATTGAAGAGAAAAGAATAACGGCCTTGTGTCATGGCCAATTGTATCAACAGAGAATGAAGAAAGCTTTTGACAAGAAGGTTCAACCTCGTGTGTTCAGAGAAGGCAACCTCGTGCTCAAAAGGATCTCGACTCCTACCAATGACTCTAGGGGCAAGTGGACTCCTAATTATGAAGGCCCATATGTTATTAAGAGAGCCTTCTCTGGCGGTGCATTACTTCTTACAACGATGGATGGTGAAGAGTTCACTCGTCCTGTGAATGCCGATGCAATCAAGAAATACTTCGCCTAAAAAATAAAAAGAACAACTCGCTAAGTTAAAATCCCGAAAGGGCGGCTTAGGCAAAAATGAGCGTCTCGGTGGGCTGAAAACCCGAAAGGGCGGTCCAGGAAAAAATTAGAGACAAAAACAGAAATAATCATCCCGGTAGATTGAAAACCCGAAAGGGAGATCTAGGTAAAAGTTAGGGATCATGGCCAGTAACTGCATCTGGCCAGTCTTGATCATTTGAAAGTAACATTGTCTATCAAGGATTCTGCTTCAATCATCCTCAACTGAAGTTTTGAGCACATCAAAATTCAAAGTTGTTAGGGAGAATAGTGGTCATTGTATTTCAATGTAACCCTTTCTATGTATTTACCATTTTTCAAACTTTGTAATGATCCATGGAGTTACGCCATTTGCGTACTTCCATTCTATTAATAAAATTTGGGCCTGTGTCCCTTTGTTTGCAAATCCTATTTTGGTTCTGTTTGCAAAATTTCATTTTATTTTTTATGATGATTTTTGAAACAAAATGTGAATAATTGACTTAAATTTTTGAAAATTATAAAAACATTTTTCTTTGATTTATGAATATATAAAAAAAAAGAATATCAACGGTTATTCCAAGAATGGTAGGATCAATGTTTTCCTCAGCAGGGTTCGTTCTCGCTCTCTTGGCAGAATTTATTGACAGATCCCCAGTAGAGTTTGTTGATATTTCCTTAGCGGAACTTGTTCCTAAATGTGGTCAGTTGTTGGCAAGGTGATGAGTTTGTTATGATGTGTTGAATTCGTAAGGTCCAATGTTGTTTGGTTTTCCCCAGCTAGGTCTTGATCTGAATCCTCTCTAGCCGATTATGTTATGGTCAGGCATTTGAGTAGTTTTGAGGTCCACTTCTCTTTAATGGTGATCCCCATGCAGAGATTCATTTTTGCTGTCCCTAGCCGAAATCATATGAGGAATCTTCACTGAGAGTTTTACCCTCTAGACATGTTGTTGTTGCTTTGGATGTCCCCAAACAGAGAGCAATGTTATTTTCTTCTAAGAAGCATTGACGTGGTGGTCGTTTGTCGTGTTTCATCTTGTCTTGTGGGTGTTTTTCTCGTCAGGTTGTTCTACCCAGGGATTTATCCTTGATGATTCTCCAACGAAGGCAGTGTATTATCATTTCCAATCATAAAGCAGTGAGGTTAATTTCTCATTTCCCCCGGCAAGTCCAAGTTGTTCTTCTCTCCAGATTGTTTTTCAGAGATTTATCCTCCTAGTGAAGATTATGCATCACTATTGTGTCTATTCCCCAGTAAGGTCGCTCATGATAACTATATTCACGGAATATTGATATACTAGTCACCTGTTGGGTTTTCTCTCATTCATGATGAGTATTGATCTAAAATCCCCCACAGTTTGACCTTTTGCTGTTTTCCCAGCAAGTTCAGGATGCTTTGCTCATAATTGATTAATCCTCTGAGAGTGTTCTCGTATCTCCAGCAGATCTGCCTTGTTTTCCTAGTGGATTTTGCGTAGATGTTTATATGTCTGCAATCCCCAGCGGATTCATTTTTTCTTCCGCATTAAATCTCTTCATCCTTTTGAAATAGAAGTTTCTGTGAATTTTTATTATCCCCAGGGAAAGTCAGAAAGATTTTGGTTGTTATGATTCCCCAACAGCTTTCCTGCCGTCCTCAAAGTAGAGTTTATGTTATTATCCTCTTTGTGGATCATCGATGTTACAAGATTGATATTTGGGTCTTTCCCCAAGGAGTATCTTCTTTTCTCCAGCAAGATTTGAGCCTTGTAGTAGGATTTATTTTCCTTTGATGGCTTTTGTTTATCTCTTGCAGGGTTTCTTCAGCTAAATCCCTAGCAGAGTTGCTAATGATATCTCCATCTTGTTGAGATTAGCCGAGTATTCAGTGGTGTTGTGATGTTTATTTCACCCTCTGTTTATTATTTATGTCCGTTTTGTCAGCATATTCATACTCATAAGCATTGCATGCGCATTCTTTTGTTGTACATAGCATGTTGTTATTGCATTTTGCATTTTGCATTTGTGTTGGTGCTGCTTTGCTCTCTGGTGCTGTTATCCCCATAGAGCGTGTGTGTCCTCTCTCCATTTAGAGTATCGACCCGTAAGGAGAAAATGCCTATCTTTGTTAATTCCCCATTGAGTTTGTTTCTCGTGGAAGATTTTGATTCAATTTCCTCTCCAGTTTATTATCTGGATGGAATTAATCCCCAGTTGAGATATGTCCTCCTCGGGATGAGTCTTATTTGACCGTTTCACTCCAGCTTGTTCCTGGATTGAACTTTGGTCTCCTGGAATATTTGTTTAGACCTCTAGACTGTGAAACCTGGTTTGAGAGTGCATTTATTTTGCACCTTTGAGAACTCCGCACCCTTCAGCTGAAATCTGCGTATGATTCCCCTTTTGGAAGGACCAATACTGTTTCGTGGCATTCCTTTATTTGAGAAGCCTGAGGTGATGCAATTAATACCTTTTATGACTCCAATGAATGGTAAGTCTCTTCGGTTTGATGGGATAGTTCGTTGTTGAGATTTTGTTACTCCGATGAATGGTAAGTCTCTTCGGTTTGATGGGACAGTTCGTTGTCGAGATTTAGTGACTCCGATGAATGGTAAGTCTCTTCAGTTTGATGGGATAATTCGTTGTTGATATTTTATTACTCCGATGAATGGTAAGTCTCTTCGGTTTGATGGGACAGTTCGTTGTTGAGATTTTGTTACTCCAATGAATGGTAAGTCTCTTCGGTTTGACGGGACAGTTCGTTGTTGAGATTTTGTGACTCCAATGAATGGTAAGTCTCTTCGGTTTGATGGGACAGTTCGTTGTTGAGATTTTGTTACTCCAATGAATGGTAAGTCTCTTCGGTTTGACGGGACAGTTCGTTGTTGAGATTTTGTGACTCCAATGAATGTAAGTCTCTTTGGTTTGATGGGACAGTTCGTTGTTGAGATTTTGTTACTCCAATGAATGGTAAGTTTCTTTGGTTTAATAGGACAGTTCGTTGTTGAGATTTTGTGACTTCAATGAATGGTAAGTCTCTTCGGTTTGATGGGAAAGTTCGTTATTGAGATTTTGTTACTCCAATGAATGGTAAGTCTCTTCGGTTTGACGGGACAGTGCATTGTTGAGATTTTGTGACTCCAATGAATGGTAAGTCTCTTAAGTTTGATGGGATAGTTCGTTGTTGAGATTTTGTTACTCCAATGAATGGTAAGTCTCGTCGGTTTGATGGGACAGTTCGTTGTTGAAATTTTTTTACTCCGATGGATGGTTAGTCTCTTCCGTATGCCAGAGATAGTTCATTGTTGAGGTATTGATTTTCCCCAGTGGAGCCTTATTGTGCTAGGTCTTCCCTGTTGAGTTTTATCCTTATTGTGATGAGATTTATTTCCACATACACTTATCCCCAGTTTGAATCTTTTCCTCAGCTGAGTCCCAATAGTTGTGCAGTGTGTTCCCCGGCTAGTCAGTGGTATCCTGTGATGTGTTTTACCCTACGGGGTCTTTTCTCTTTTCTTTTGCTCCCCATTTTTTTTTGTTTATCTCCTGTGGCATATTCTCCCCCACAGTGGTCTTGGGTTTGCATATCATTTGCATGATTATATCATTTTGTGGTCTCTTAGGGCCAAAAATTGGGTTGTTGTTATATTTAAGTCTCTTATATCTCGTCGAGACAAAGATGCCCATCTTTGCATCTCCGGATAGAAGAAACTTAAATAGGGGCAGTTGTAATACCCTAATTTTTACTCCTAAGATCCCACATGTCATTTGCATTTTTGCATACCACAAACAAGATCACATATTGGTTCCCTCTTCTATAGGTTTGTGCCTTGCAGGGATCTTTAAGGTTGTGTGCGTTTGATTTGTTTAATTTATTTATATTTTACTAACCATTAATTAAAATAAAAAAAAATATTTTGTTTTCTTTCACTAACATTTTCAGGGGAAGAACAGGTTAAAAATACCAAAACAACAGTCCTTCAGCTCGATTGAATTTCATCTGATAAAGTCAAAGTTGATCTGCAAATAATTCAAAATTCATCTGATCAAGAGTTTCCAAGATTTAATTGATTATTATTCAAGAAATTCCAAGGTTCATGTGTTTATTCCCATTCCTTCTTTGACAAGCAAGAGAATCGAGCCGGAGTCAAGACAGCACATCAAAAAGCCAAAATTTCCAAATTTTCACTGTGTTAATCGATTAACACATTTGGTTAATCGGTTAACACGTGCAAATTTTGAAAAAAATGGCAGCAAAATTCAAATTTCAGCAATTGGCACCAATTTTCATCATTTTGGAATATTCCATACCATTCCTTTTAATTCCTTACATCACTTTGATCATTTCCTATCGTACACCTCCACTAATCACCACTCTTTTGATAATTCCCTCCAAATTTGAATTCCAATCCTAATTTTGATCATCCAAGCCTAATTCCAAACCACCAAATTCCCAAGCCCAAAATCTATAAATAGAGACCTCATTTCATTCATTTCACAAGCTTTTGATAGCCAACAAACCTCTTGCAATTTCTCTCCCCAAACCACAAATTCACCAAAGCTCTTCTTTCTTCTTTTAAAAGTTAGTAAGAATTCACATTGATTCTTGCTTAACTTTGAGCTAAACCTTCATCATTTCTTGTTTTTGTTCATCAATCACAGTAGATCAAGGTTTTGGAGTGTGGATCTTGCTGCAATTCAAAGGAATTTTCTGATTTGGAGTGGTAATTCATCTTCCACCATTGTTAAAGCTTCATATTCATCATTCAAGATGTAGATCCTTGGTGTTACTTGTTATTGATCCTTTGGATTGTATTTTGTTGTTTGATTGCAGGTTTCTTTGTCTATTTTTATTCTAAAATTCGTGCAAATTCAATTCATGATCATAAGGTGTTTGAAAAATGTTTTGAAAGAGGATCATGTTGAATTTTGCACAATTTTTGCTTCTGATACAGTGTTAACTGATTAACCAAACACAATGTAAATTGGTTAACCGATTAACACCCTGTTTTTGCGCAGAAAATTCAAATCTGCACTGGTTAACCGATTAACCAAATGTGTTAACCGATTAACCAGTGACCAGAATGCCATTTTGGCTCTGTTTTGGGACTGTTTTGCTTTTCTTTCCCTCTTATTCCTCTTTCCGTTGTTCCTAGCCTTAGATAACATATTTTTGTGGTTTAATTTGGCTTTCTCTTCATCTATTTCTCCTTTCTTTTTTGATCGATGAAAGTCTAAAGGATCTTGGAATTCCGTTGTTGAATTTCGATCAAGACTAGATCGTTACCACTTTTCTTTTCGTGCGGTATTGCTTTCGAATAACGATCTACATATCGTTCATCTAGCATACATTAGCACAAAGAGCTATTGACCGGCCTCATTGTAGGGTAATTACTCCGTAAATTACTCGGTGATTGCTTAACATAGCGCAATATTTGTCCCGTATCGGAAAACTATCAAGAATGGTTGATTATTTGTCTTATGGTTCAAAACTCATGAAACTTGTTGTTAAGAGGCTTTGGTCTTATCAATCCTCTAATGAGTTTCGTCAACCTTAACCTAAGTACAATTATTCAATTGTTATTGATCACTAACACTAACAACTAATCACTAACTTACTAACAATATTTTGTTTTAATTTTGTTTATGTTTCCTTCTCGCTCCCTATCTCTTTTATTTTTATGCTTCATTTCATATCATGTTTATGCTTCTGCAATTTTTCCTTTGTCCGTTGGACACATGTTTATGCTTCCGCAATTTTTCCTTTGTCCGTTGGACACATGTTTATGCTTATGCCTTTTTTGTCCATTTGGACTCAAAAACATTAATAAAGGCTTAAACCATAAAAAACTTAATTCTCCTCATCTTGGACTATTGGTTACTATCCTATGCTTTTGAGTGATCTCTTTATGGACCTCTTTTGAAGTAATATTGGACTTATGGACCTAGAGTTAGGACTTCTTATCCCTTTGCTTGGAGTATTGATTGAAGACTTGCCTTTATTTGGCCAATTTGCTTAAGGATGGAATTCTTTTAATATTGCTTTGATGTGGCTCCATTTTGGTTAGATCCTTCTTTTCCCTAGCTTTTATTTTATGCACTAGGATAGTCACTTCTTCTCCTCCCCATTCTTAAAATTTCAAAATCCTCTCCCTTTTTCAAAACCTTATTGTTTTCAACTTAAAACCGCTTTCATAATAAAACCTTGACTTTTGTCAAGTGACTTTTAAAACTTTCTTTTCTTTAATAAATGTCAATCTATCTTAACCATATTTTGACCATTTCATGAAAACATAAAAAATATGAAACTCATTCAAATCTCTTGTGCTTTTATGCACCTTTTTTCTTTTAAACTCTTTTTCATGAGTTTAGACATGATTCATTTCTTTAAGCGGAATTATTTACTTAGAAATGACGACTTGTCTTTACACTTAAAAATCAATCAAAACCAACAATTTTTGTTCTTTGTACCACGAACTACGGGGTTTTGATCCTACATTGCACATCGTGGGTACGTAGGCATGAGGCGATAAGTCTCTCCAAACACAAAAATCTTAAAAAAAAATTCTCCTCTCATCTCCTCAATCTCTTTACAAGCAAACCATTTTCAAACCAAAAAGTGGTAGATATTTCAAAGGGCTCCTATAGAGTACTACTATAGACGTTTTGGGTGCTAACACCTTCCCATTGTGTAACCAACCCCCTTACCCATTCTTTGTTTGTTCTTGTTCTTTTAGAACTCTTTAGGTTTTGTTTGCTCTTTTTTCCTTTCCTTTTTGGATAAAAATAAAAGTGCGGTGGCGACTCTTGTTTATTTTTGAGTTAAGTTAATCAATAGCTTACACTCACAAATTTCCCCGCTACAAGTCCCTCTGTGATTTTCAAAACAACGGTGCGATCACAGTTATTTCTGGGCCTCTCCTTGAATTGTAAGACCCATCCCTTGTACAAAAATAAACTTTTTTGGGCCTCTAATAGTGTGTAAGACCCAACCTCTTTGTAAATAACACTTTTGGGCCTCTTGATAGAGTGTAAGACCCGCCTCTTTGTAAATAAACCTTTTTGGGCCTCAGTCATTGTATAAGTCCCGATACAATCTTCAGATCAATGGTATGATTACTGTTTTTCATCTGGGCCTCTCCTCGAGTATAAGCCCCAACAATCTTTCCAAAAACAACTGCCCTTTTGATTTAGGCTCAAATTCATAGTTGTTATCAAAACTTTCTTTAATTTCTTGAACAACTAACCATACAGCTATTACAATGGAAGCTTACTCACCTATAAGTTTTATCAGCTTTCTTTTACCTTCTTTCATATATATATATATAACTGTATTGCTGGAAGTTTGCTCACCTGTAAGTCCTTCTTTCATATCCTTTTAAATACTTGTCATATATCAACTACATATATACTTGTATATCTGCTTAGAGTTTTACCCGGCAACTAGGTCTAGAACTAGGTAAAGCCAGTTGGTCACTCTTAAATACAGTCAAAACTAGTTCCCCATAGAAATTTCCAGATACAGTCTTGCCTTCTCTTGGGCTTAAACAATATGGAACAAAGAGAAAGGAATTATTCTTGGTGAAACTTTTCTCAGACTGCCACTATTAGAAATTTGTCAAAGAAATTCATTTCCCCCCAGAGAGGATTAATTCCCGGTGAAACCTCTCCTGAATTTCTTCAAACCCTAGAACTGTTCACTAAAGAAAAGATTATTCCCGGTGAAACTTTTCTTGAACTTTTCTTAAGTTTGGACCCACAGGCTTCCTAAAAGCATCCCCGCCTCCTCTTGGGCTTTGTACAAGGACCCTTAGGCTTCTTAGAAGTTCTCATGCATTCTCTTGGGCTTAATACAAGGACCCTGAAGACCTCTTAAAGGTATAAGACAGAACTTAGTCATCCTTTGCTAGAGCAGTCTTTCCAGAGTCAAAACCTCAGATAAATTTAGGGTTGATTCTCATCCCTTAAAACACCGGCCTCCTCTTGGGCATCATACAAAGATAAACTCTTCTATACCAGTAGACTTGGACCGTCTAATCCCCTCTTGGATCTCAAAGACATTGTCAAGTTCCCTATAAACACAGTAAAAACCTTGGTTATTCAACCAATCTCCAGTAGAGTTGAAACCTCTATAGCTTTTCAAAACTCAATCTTTGAATTCTCACCTTCAGATTCCCCCTAGCCAGGGTCAGCTTATCATCAGTATAACACTATCTCAAATCAGAACCTCAAGGCATATGATACCTCAACTCTTCTGTAACCCTCAGCAAGAGTTGATTCCCCATTTTGGACCTGCCTCTGGATCTCAATAAATCCTCAGCAGAAGCTAACCTCCTCTTAGGTTTTGTATAATGATCCTTCCTTTCCTCAGCATAGTCAGCCCCCTCTTGGGCTTTGTACAATAATTTTCCCCAGCTGAGCTAACCTTTTCAACACTCTCTTGTGGAGTCAACCCTTTTCAACCTCAATCTTGGGCTTTGTACAAGACACCATATAAATTTCCCTAAGCAGAGTCAATCATCTTTTTCAGTCTCAATTTTGGGCTTTGTATAAGATAAATAATACTCTCCAGCAGAGTCAAACTTCTTTCAGCCTCAATCTTGGGCTTTGTACAAGACACCTACATATCATCATTTTAGCCTCAATTTTGGGATTTGTACAAAACAGATAAAGATTTCTTTCCCACAGAGTCAGTCTTCTTTTCAGCCTCAATTTTGGACTTTGTACAAGACACATACAAACCCTCCCCAGCGGAGTCAAAATCCCTTTTAGCCTCAATATTGGGCTTTGTACAAGACACACAAAATATTTTATCCAGAAAAGTCAAATTTTTAGCCTCCTCTTAGGCTTTGTATAATGATATCTCCAAAAGAGTCAGTTTCTTTTAGCCTCAATCTTGGGCCTTGTACAAGACACATAAACACTCTCTTGTTGAGTCAGCCTTTTTTAGCCTCCTCTTAGGCTTTGTATAAGGACTTCCCCAGTGGAGTCAATCAATCTTTTTAGCTTCAACCTTGGGCTTTGATCAAGGCACACAAAAATCAACATCCCCTCAGAGAAAATCAAAATCTCTCTGTAGGAAGACATTTCTCTGTTTATCACTCTTCAAAATAGAAAATCAAAACAAACCCTGATCCCAGATAATTGCTGTAAGTGGCACACTTGTTGATCCACATATCAAAGATGTAGTCCATCTCTTATCCTGGCAAATCCTATTTTTCATCTAATTGCTGTAAGCGGCAAGCCTCTGGATTATTTACATCCACGCCACTGTCCCTCTCTTAGCATGAAAGATTCCTAAGGAAAAATGACATTGCTATACACTGAGTTAAAGTTTTCTCCTTCAGGATAACACCCCTATAAAGGAAATTATGGCATTGCTAGATTCATATATCTCAGTTAAAGTAACCCTCCTTTATAAACAGTCACCCAACAGTTGTGATAAACAGATGAGATATCACCTTTTAGAGATAACAAATTCTCTCTCAGTCAAACCTTTTAGCTTCAATCTTAGGCTTTGAACAAGACACAAATACTTATTTAGCTTCAATCTTGGGCTTTGAACAAGACACCAAAACATCTCTTTCCTCCCATAGAATAGGAGGAACTACGATTGCTCTGATTTCCCTGTTTCTTTAAACGAGAATACGTAGGCATAAGATTGCGAAATCTTAGCGACCATACCAATCAAAAACTTTAGGTCCAGTACCTTCATATTAATCAAAACTAAGGTCCAGTACCTCACCAAAAACCTCAGAAAACCCGAAAAACAACAAACTTCACTCTCTGTCATAGACATCCTCACAAAGAAGAAACTTCCCCATTAACAGATAAACACCATCAAGTACGAAGCAGAACCTAATGCTAACAACCTGTGGATAACCATATATAGGATGGGTAATTGACAACTCCCCATTATATAACCTGACCCCGAACTCCCAAAAACTCTTTAAGCATTTGTTCAGTTAAACATTCGTGTGCAAGGTTAGTTTTAGATATCTTCCCTTTTCCTTCCAGCTTCATGGGATAAATAAGAAATTAGAAAGTAGCACCCCTTCCCTACTGTTGCGGTGAGGAGGAACCCAATCTTGCGATAAGGTGGCCGCGTCACCGACAAAAATCGTACGCTACACCAAGATGTGAAGCTAAAAAGTTTATTTGTATCTTGTTCAAAGCCCAAGATGTGAAGCTAAAAAATTAATTTGTATCTTGTTCAAATCCCAAGATGTGAATCTAAAATATTTGTATCTTGTTCAAAGCCCAAGATGTGAAGCTAAAAAGTTTATTTGTATCTTGTTCAAAGCTCAAGATGTGAAGCTAAAAGGTTTGTTTTCCTGAGAGGAGACTGACTTAACTGGGGGGAGTTTTGAATTGATGGTATCTTGTATGAAGCCCAAGATGGAGGCTATGGTCAAGTTGACTTCATCCTAGGGGAACTAGAGTTTGAACTAAGTCTAAACTAAGGATGAGGTGTTATAAATGTCATGAGAAACTTAATATGAACAAGTACATGACAAGTATTTGACATGGATTGAAAGTGGAGGGTCTTATACTCTGATAGAGGCCTATGTCTAAGACATGGTTGAATTTTGAAAAGTTGATGGGTCTTACACTCTAACAGAGGCCTATGTCTAAGACATGGCTGAATTTTGAAAAGTTGATGGGTCCTACACTCTAACAGAGGCCCATGTCTAAGCAGGGTTGACTTGAAATGTGATGGGTCTTACACTCTAACAGAGGCCCAAAGAGTTTGTTTAAGAAGTTTAAAAAACTTTCAATCAAGATGAAACCCTAATGAAAGTTTTAATCAAATGTATTTTCAAAAGGAAATGATTTAAACATGGTATAAATGATGTGTAAGTTAAGATAAACATGTTGTGATCTTGTATCAATGTTTTAAACAAAGTGTATTTATCCATATGAGAATAAAAAATGAATTAGGTTTGAAATCATTAGAAAGAAAAATCATTTTTCAAGGTTTTAAACCTAAAAACACACTTCTTTTCAACTTAATAAAAAGTGATTAAATAAATTCTTTTTTGGAATTTTTTGATGGATTAAAATAATAGAGTGTATGAGTGATATATGTGAAAACATTTGGGTCAAAAATAATTAATTTGATAGGACAAATAAATGTTTGAATTTTGGAAGAAAAATGTGAAAAAAAGTGGTAAAAAATATGTTGGAGGTGGTACTTGAACCCATGCCACCAAGGATCAGACTATCATAACATGCCCTTGCCAACTGAGCCAACACGTGTTGGTTCTAACTAGATACAACCATTCAAATAAATATGAAAATTGCGTGCCAAATTCAAAAAAATCTGAGCCATGGCCTTCATCTTCTTCCTCGGGCTCAAGATTTGCAAAAAGAGGTCTATCTCCCGCAATACGTAATTGTTTTGAAAGATGTAAACATGAAACTTGTTCGTTCTTTGACAATACACTATTCCACATAAATGCCTCTTGAATTCAAGGCTTAAGTGATCATGTCTCATCATTTCAAAGGGATTCCTCTTGACTTAGTGGCTCTATCTTGCAGGTTTTGAATGATTCATTCAGATTGTTGTTGAATTAGCATTGTTTGATCATCACACTTGGACTCAAGAAATCGTGCATGACCAGTATTGCCAAATCTGTCTTGCAAAAAAAGTTGCATCAAGACATATTGTGCACACCATATCTCCTTGCTCAAATGGAATTAGATTGTGTTCTTGGGCATTTTGGAAAGCTGAGATGTCATACTTCAACTTTGATGTTTGAATTTGGTCTTGATTCATCTTGGATCATGGTGAAAAATAGCCTCAAAGTTGGCTCCAACACAAGACAGATTCTGTGTAAAATTTTTCTAAGTGTTAAAGTTCAAAAAGTGTTGAAACCCTAACTTCATGGCCTCATATCTTAAAATCTATGCATTTTTTGGGAATCCAACCCAAGTGACAAAGTTGTAGTATGTAACAAGCTCTTCGATTTGATCTTTGGATCAAAGAAAATGGTTACTTGGTTTGGAAGTTATGACCTTGCAAAGTAGGGTAAGAATCATTATTTTTTCATGACTTAGAAAAATTTTAAGTTCTCTAAGGTTGCCCTTTTTACAAGTAACCTCACTTTTCTTGATTTTTCTTGATCAATCATGATCCAAATCACATATTAACATTGTTCTTGACTTGAGGAGACCATGTTTGACCAAAAACCCGAAAAGTCAAACTTGATTTTGACCACAAATGACTTTTTGTATCAGATGAATTTTAAACTTTGTGATCCATTATGAAATCAAATCCTTGGGCTAATTTAAACATCATGGATGGATTCCAAAGGTGTTTTTGAGTGTCTTGAATCATGTCCCAAGGTTTGAGATCATGCCTTGCTTAAAAGTCAAAGGTACAATTGTTTTTTCAACAAAACCCTGGTTTGTGGCCCTGATGAATTTGAATCCTTGCATTGTTTATGAATCAAGTTCTCTGGATCAATCCAAACATATGAATGGACTAAGATGAGTCATTTGATGTCCTTGAAACATATCTTGAGGTCTTGGATCATGCCTTGCTCCAAAAGTCAACCCAGGGATTGAATTAGGTCTACCCTAATTTTGGTGCACAGAGGATCTTGAGGTTTGTTGATTTTGAAATGAGGCAATCTTTTGCTTCATTATTGATGAATGAGAGTTCTTGATCTTCATGGATGAATGAGAGAATGGGTAAGTTGAAAATCATTCCCATTCTTGATTGATCTTTTTCCCGACTCTCCTTTGAGGCTAAAAAAACCTAATTTGTAATCAAATGAAACAAACAACAATCTTTGTATCTCCAAATGGGTTAGTGATGCATAAAAGTATACAGACATATGATGCAAATGTTGTGGTATCTTAGGGTCAAAAATTAGGGTATGACAGATGCCCCTATTTAAGGTTCTCCTATCTGGAGAGGTGAAGATTGACATCTTAGTTTCAATTATATAGGAGAGACTTAAATACAACTAAGAATGCCCGAATTTTGGATCCTAAGATGCCATAAATGATGTGATGCTTGTGAATACAAGACATGAGACTTGTGAGGATGAAATCACAGAAGATTAATAATAATTTGAAACGCTGGGGATTAAAGAATTATTTAATGGGGAAAGAAATTAAGACTAAGGATGTAGTCTGCTGGGAATCAAAGAAGTATCTTCACTGATTGGGGAGATGACAACTCTTCCGAGGGGACACAACTATGATTTTGATAATTTGAATGGTAACAGGCTCCTACCGTCGGAACATGCTTACTCATCTTCTTTAACTAAGTAATCCTACTTAAAAAGGGTAAAACGTCCCCGCATTTCTGGTCATGAGCCATGAAACTGGTCTTTGTTTCTGAAATAAACTTCCCCTCGATCCTAGTTTTTAGCCATGGAACTGGTCTTCGTTTCTTCTTATGAAGTCTTTCTTTTGAAAAGGTTGAGATAACAAACTCTGGAAAAGATGATCACCTGCTGGATCAATAACTTTACCGGGAATCTTTGAGGAGATGCGGACCAGTTATCTTGCGGGATAAATTTCTTAAATAAATAGACACAATCTGTGGTGGTTTTCACCAAAATTCTCGCTGAGATTCACTGGGGAGATATCCATTTGATGAAAAATAGACTTCATTATACTTATCTTCGAGACTTATTTGGAGAGAAGCCATATGATGAGTGACAATCTGATGTCATACTTGGTGGGGAATACCACTGTCTAAAATGTAGAGGTTTTCAAAATTCTTTGCTGAGATGCCATTTGCTGGAAAGATTTCATCATACTTCCCTTCGAGACTTCTTCGGAGATATGCCATGTGATGTAGAACAATTTTGAGGTGCTGATGACTTTATTGAAAGAGGGACAACTTCTCGGGAAGAGATCGCCATTTGTCGATCCACTGGGATTTTCTGGGACAAAAACAAGCTTCTTAAGAGACTTCCACTTGTTTGTCTGGTGTATATTCCAAAGAGGGATAAACTTATCTTCACAGGGATAAACAAGTTGCTCGGCAGGAGACTGCCGTTTGTTGATTAGTAGAGACTTCTTGGGGATGTGATATCCTTTTTTTCAAGAGGTTTTACTGAGAGGCTTTCACTGGGGGATTTACTTTTATCTTGGAAAGAAAAGTGCGCCTCCACTGGGAAAAGTGGGGTTTAATAGGTGCAAAAATAAAGTCCTTCTCATTCTTTAGAGGTTCAAGTTATCTAAATGGTCAAGGACCGAATTTAATCCAGGAATAAACTGGAGAGAGACTTTTTAAACAAGACACTTCCCAATGAGGAATGAACTCAAACTGGGAATTTATCCTATCCAAGTGTGGAGAGGAGGACTGAAGCAAAACTTCCACGAGGATCAAACTCAGTGGGGAGTTGGAAAGGATATACACTTTCTGCTTAAAGTTGATAACTCTATTTGAGAGGGGGAACTTACCACTTGGGGAAAAACACGACCAAAGTGAGTGAACCATGTCAAGAGATCCATATGAATATGATTCATGAATTCAAATATGTATGATGTATGAATGAATTTATGTTTATGCTGAGAAAGCAAACACGAGACAAGAACTGGTGATGAAAATAAACAAAACCGGATACTCGTCCAATCTTGCGTAGATGGAAGTAAAATTGGAGATTTTGAAAGCAACATTCTACTAGGGAGAGGGATCAAATCGTATCTTGATTCTAACATTCATCAGAGGAAAAAGGAAGTTCACTCCTTACTGGGGGCGATGGGTTGAGCACCTCAAATTGAAATAATGATCCGCCGCTTGGAGATGTGTGTGAGACTGGTCACAAAAGCAATTGATTCTATATTTCGAGGTTTGATCATTCTTAGAGTAGCTATTGATATTCCTTCTTATGCTCATAAATCAAAGAGAGTTGCCGTCTTTAATTTGAAAGCAAAAGTAAATACATTTTTTTTGTTTCAAGAATGAATATCAAAAAATAAAAAATGTTATTTTGTAAGGCAGGAGAAAAAAAAAAGAATTGTAATCAAATGGGCAAAATGCTCAAAATTTTCATTGATAGAATGGTAATCAGCCAAAAGCGTGATTCCATGGAGCATTACAAAGTTAGGAAATGGTAATTTAAATGGAAAGGGCTACATTGAAGTATAATTACCATTATCCTTTTAACAACTTTGAATTTCGAGTATTCTTGAGCTTCTGTTGAAGGTGACTTAATTGAGGATTCTTTGACAGATGACGTTGCTATAGATCATTTAATCTTGTTGGATGCAGTTACTTGCCATATATCCCTAACTTTTACCTAGATTATCCTTTCAGGTTTTCAATCTTACGTGATAGTTATCTTTTGTTTATGTCTCTAATTTTTGCCTGGACTGCCCTTTCGGGTTTTCAATCCACCGAGATGCTTTTGTTTTACCTATGCTGCCCTTTCGGGTTTTCAATTTAACGAGTTATTCTTTTGCTTCTGTTTAGGCGGAGTATTTCTTGACAGCATCAACATTTGTAGGACGAGTGAATTCTTCACCATCCATATTTGTGAGTATTAAGGCACAACCTGAGAAGGCTTTCTTAACAACATATGGGCCATCATAATTTGGAGTCCATTTTCCCCTGGAGTCGGTGAGGAAATATTGGATCTTTTTGAGCACAAGGTCTCCTTCTCTGAATACCCGAGGTTGAACCTTTGAGTCAAAAGCTTTCTTCATCCTTTGTTGATATAACTGACCATGGCATAAAGCCGTTATCCTCTTTTCTTCTATTAGATTCAATTCATCGTATCTGCTTTGACACCATTCAACTTCTGTTAGTTTGGCTTCCATCAAGACTCTTATTGATGGGATTTCAACTTCTATGGGGAGTACAACTTCCATTCCATATACCAAAGAGAAAGGGGTTGCCTCTGTTTAAGTCACGACCATATTTTGAATGATCTTCTTGATATTTTTGTTAGCTGCTTCCACCGCTCCATTCATCTTAGGCCGATAGGGAGACGAGTTATGGTGTTTAATTTTGAATTCAGCACATAATTCCTTCATCATTTTGTTGTTCAAGTTTGATCAATTATCAGTAATGTTCTGGCTTGGGACGCCGTAATGGCAGATGAGATTATTCTTGATAAATCGGACCACTACTTATCTGGTTACATTGGCGTATGATGCTGCTTTGACCCACTTGGTGAAATAATCAATAGCAACCAAGATGAAGCGATGTCCATTTGAAGCCTTAGGCTCGATCATGCCGATCATATCAATTCCCCATATAGAAAAGGGCCATTGAGAGGATAGAACTTTGAGAAGAGTCGGAGGCATATGAATCTTGTCGGCATAAATCTGACATTTATGACATTTCCTCACGTATTTGTAACAATCAAATTCCATTGTCAACAAATAATATCCTGCTCTTAACATCTTTCTTGACATTGCATGTCCATTGGCATGAGTGCCAAAGGAGCCTTCATGAATTTCCTTCATTAACATGTCTGCTTCGTGTTTATCCACACATCTGAGCAAAACCATGTCGAAGTTTCTTTTGTATAACACATCATTATTTAGGAAGAAGTTGCCAGCCAACCATCTGAGAGTCTTCCCATCTTTCCTTGATGCCCCAAATGGGGTATTCTTGTCTTTGAAGGAAGCACTTGATGTCGTGATACCAGGGTTTGTCATCGATGACTGCCTCCATTGTGAATATGTAAACGGGCCTATCAAGGCACATCACATTAATATTGGGTACGTCATTTCATTGATTCACACTAATCATGGAGGATAAGGTAGCAAGTGCATCAGCCATGTTGTTCTCTTCACGAGGAATGTGATGAAATTCAACTTTGTTGAAGAAAAGTAACAACGTTCTTGCGTAGTCTTTGTAAGGAATTAAACCAGGCTGACATGTATCTCATTCTCCTTTGATCTGATTTATAACCAAAACAGAGTCTCCATACATATCCAGATTCTTTATCCTTAAGTCAATGGCTTCTTCGAGACCCATGATGCAAGCTTCATACTCGGCCTCGTTGTTTGTACATTTGAATGCTAATCGGCCTGTTAAAGGAATGTGGGTACCATGAGGTGTAACAATGATTGCCCCAATTCCATTTCCATAAGCGTTAACGACTCCGTCGAATATTAGACCCCAACGGGATCTTAGCTCTGGCCCTTCATCTGGTAATGGCTCATCGCAATTCTTCATCTTTAGATACATCACATCTTCATCGGGGAAGTCAAATCTGAGAGATTCATGATTATCAATTGGTTGGTGGGCCAAATGATCAGCCAGAATACTTCCTTTGACAACTTTTTGAGCGTGGTACTCGATGTCGTATTCTGATAGTAACATTTACCAACGGGCAATTCTTCCAGTTAAAGCAGGTTTCTCAAAGACATACTTGATTGGATCCATTTTGGAGATTAACTAAGTGGTATGACAAATCATATACTGGCGAAGACGTTTAGCAACCCAAGCTAAGGTGCAACAAGTTTTCTCGAGAATAGAGTATCGAGTCTCACAGTTCGTGAATTTCTTACTCATGTAGTAAATGGCATACTCTTTTCTTCCAGTTTCGTCTTGTTGGCCAAGTACACAGCCCATGGAGTCTTCTAAGACCGTCAAGTATATAATCAGGGGTCTTCCTTCCACTGGAGGAGATAGAATAGGTGGCTTAATCAGATATTCCTTGATACTTTCAAAAGCTTTTTGGCAATCTTCCGTCCATACCCAGCCTTGATCCCTTCGGAGGAGTTTGAAAATTGGTGCGCATGTTGCAGTCATGAGGAATATGAACCTTGAAATGTAATTCAAACGTCCCAAGAATCCTCTTACTTGTTTCTCAGTTCTGAGTGAAGGCATTTCTTGAATGGCCTTGACTTTGTCAGGATTGACTTCAATTCCTTTTTGGCTAACAATATAATCTAAGAGTTTTCTTGAACAAACACCAAATGTGCATTTGTTGGGATTCAAGCGGAGTTTGTATTTTCTCATACGCTGGAATAATTTTGAAAAATGTTCCACTTGTTTTTCTTCAGTTCTGGATTTAGCAATCATGTCGTCGACATATACTTCAATTTCTTTGTGCATCATGTCATGAAACAAAGTTTTCATGGCCCGTGATAGGTTACGCCTGCATTCCTTAGACTGAACGACATCACCTTGTAGAAAAAGGTTCCCCAGGGAGTACTGGATGAAGTTTTCTCCATATCTTCTGGTGCCATTTTGATTTGATTATAGCCTGAGAATCCATCCATGAAGGAAAAGACTTTGAACTTTGTAGTGATGTCTACCAACATGTCAATATGTGGTAACGGAAAATCATCTTTCAGACAAGCTTTATTTAAGTCTCGGTAGTCCACACACATCCTGAATTTTCCATCCTTTTTGGGAGCAGGTACTATGTTGGCTAACCATTGAGGGTATTCTGACGTGGCAAAGAAACCTGCATCAATCTGCTTTTGAACTCCTTCCTTAATTTTGATGGCCATATCTGGGTGAGTTCTTCTCAACTTTTGTTTGACTGGCGGACACTCTGGCTTTAACAGTAAATAATGTTCCACAATGTCGGTATCCAACCCTGGCATATCTTGGTAGGACCAAGCAAACACATCTGGAAATTCTTTGAGAAGCTTTATCATACTTTCTCTGACAGTTGTACTGAGTAGTGCTCCAATCTTAACTTTCTTCCTTTCTTCTTCTAAACTCAAATTGACCGTTTCCAAGGGTTCTTTGTGGGGTTAAACGGATTCTTCCTCGTGTCTGAGTAGTCGGGAGATCTCATTTGGAATTTCTTCGCCTTCTTCTTCTTCAGGTTCGAATACCAGGAACTCAAAGTTGGGAGAAGGCATTGGGTCATGTCTTTCAATGGGGTTTTTATGATTAATCTGCACAACGTGATTTTTCTCTTTTTTAGAAAATTATATTAAAATGCAAGAGTGTGTGGTGTTTTTTTTTAAAATGCTTGTTATTCATTTTGTTTGTTTTAGGATTACCATTTCTCGAAAAAAGCAAAAAGTAAAAACATCAATAAATGCGGGAATTCAGAATGACATCTTTATTTATGATTTGTCGATTCTTGAAACACAGGCCCTATAAAACAAAACGCTTCTGCTTTGGGCGAAGCGAAGAGGGGAAATTTAGAGACAAGGGAGGCCTTATAAAACATCTCTTCACCTAGGCAAGGTGAGAGGTCAAAATAAAGACAAGGTATTTACTTTGAGATGTGAACAATATTCGGGACATCAACAGTTATCCAATTGTGGCAAACTCCTCTATGTATCACAAAGTCTGGTACATCCCTCCTGGGATTATCTTCAATAATGGTGCTAACTTCTGGTGGAGTTGGGTTAGTAGAGTCTTCTTCCCATGCAGAGTTATTAGAAGAGAGGTCTTATGCTGTTTTTCCATGCGTATTTTCACGTATAGGAGAATCCCCCCATCCATTTGGTTGGATGTCTTCATACAAGATGTGAAAACTTTTAGGGGCAGTATACTTTACAAGGAAATCAAACTTGCCACTTGGCTGTCCCAAGGTATCCCACTTCTATGAAGAAACTGATGAATCATCTTCTTCAATGGTGTTGATTTTTGGTAGTGCAAAGTTGATAAACTTTTGTCCAGCAATTCCTACGACTTCATCAATACGATGTTTGATATATTTAGGAATTTTCAGATAAGGCCTCCATTCTTCCGGAGGAATAGATGAACCTTTTTCAGGGCTATTCAGAAGATATGCATTTTCTGGATGGCTTTGATACCCTGGATCTTCTATGTCAGGCTCCCAAATGGGTAAATCGTCCATGGGATCATTCGAGCTATAGTCAAAGTTATCTTTCATTGCATCATCAGCTTCTAATGAATTAGGAGGAGCAAGGCATCCTTCAGTATCGTGATTTCCATAGGCCATCTTGTTGTCTGACTTTGGTATGTATTTGAGGTTCTGTTGCGGACTACAAAAGGGTATGTATGTCTCTTCTTGCGATATATAACCATCATTGTTGAAGTATGATTTTCATTCTTCATCTGGATCAGAAGAAGTGTCCTTAAAGTTATCTCCTTCGATGGTGTCCACTTCTTGAAAAATGGGGTGTAAGAGACCTCCGCTGCGGAAGAAATCTTGAGTAGGACGAATGGCTTCGTCCTTCTTTGTAGTCTTGGTGAATTCTTGAGAGAAATTGAGGCCTTCTCTTGCATTGTTATCGACAGGAATCACAACTTGTCCCCATCCTTTAGTAGTTCTATTTTCCATTACTCGGAAAACATCCTTGTAAGAGGAAATAGATGCTCCTTTTTTGTGATTGTCCTTGTTATTCACAGAAAGTACTTGGAATTGAGTTCCGATGATCTTTTCTGGTTCCACGTAGGAAAATGATGACATATTGCTTACATTCAAACCTCGTTCGCCACATGTTGTAACCAATTTGTTACGAACTTCAGTTTTTGGTGAAGTGTTGAGGTGACTGCTCCTGCTTCATGGATCCAAGGACTTCTTAACAAACAACTGTATGATGCTCGGATATTCATTACCTTAAAGGTGATTTGAAAAGTGTGAGGGCCAATGGTTATAGGAAGGTCAACTTCGCCAATAACTGTCTTTCTGAATCCGTCAAAAGCTTTTACTACAATCTCACTGCCTCCTATTAAGATGCCTTGAAAGGATAATCGTACAAGAGTTGATTTTGGCATGACATTCAGGGATGAACTAGTGTCTACTAGTATGCTAGCTAGAGCATCGTCCATGCAATTGATTGTGATATTGAGTTCCATGTTATGATTTTTACCCTATGGGAGCTCTTCATCACTGAAGCCTAAGTTATTAGAGGCTGTGATGTTAGCAACAATGCTATCAAATTGACCCACCGTTACGTCTTGTTCCACGAAAGCTTGTTCCAGAACCTTTTGCAGAGCTTCCTTGTGAGCTTCTGAGATCAGTAGAAGAGATAATACAAATATCCAGGAAGGAGTATGCAATAACTGATCCACAATGTTGTATTCACTTTTTTGAATTAGTTTCAAATTCACATAATTGTTTTTTACAGGCTCTGTGGCGCTTGATTGACCTATCTGCTTATCGGGGACGTCCATTTTGGGTTCCTTCTCCCCATTAATTTCTTCAACTCTTTTATTGAATACCCGACCACATCGGATGACCCGTCTTATATCAGCGATGTTGCTAATGGATGACAGTGGAACTTCCTTTCCATCTTCTATCATGGTGGCATTGTACTTATAAGGAATGGCTTTCTCTGATTCGTACAGTATGGGCCCTAGCAAATAAATGACCAAAGGAGTCACGTTGGTCTTACTACTATGATAGGTGACCTCTATTGGTTCCAGCTTGGGGATATCAGGTATCTTTCTACCATAAAAAAGGATTTCAACGTGCTTTGGTTCACTGAGTAGAGGAATTATGGTGTAAACATCTTCATCGGTTTCAAAATCAATGGGTTCTCCTTCCTGGAATGTTGTGATGGCCTTATGATCTAATAGTCTTTGAATCTTATCCTGGATGAGGAAGCAACCACGTCACCTTTTGCAGCGATGTTTTCAAGTTGAGTGATCATGTTGATTCGAACCAACGCAGTTAGGTTTATGCAAGCTTTTAACTGATGATTCTCTGCCAAAAATTGCGTGCTGTCTTGGCAACCTTGCACCATATTGATTGACTGATAATCCTCTATGCCGTATGGTATGATCTCTCCTCGGCCTATCTGATTCTGGAAAGTTGTTAGCATGAAGTAGCATCCTTGGTCATTTTCTGAACATATCCTGCAATGTTCATAATTGTGGGGTGGTATACGACCCTGTCCACTCTGTATGCAATGCATCTTTACCAAGTCTATTTCCAACAAGTGGATATCACAGCTTGTATGTCTACTTGGGCTCCCATCAGTTATGTTGATTTGATCTGTATTCATGTTACAATATATTGGAAGCCACCAATGATCCAACAGATGTTGAAGAGCTCTTTTTATAAATATAGAACCTTGATTATCTTCAGAGAAAACTTTGTAATCTTGATAGTTGTGTGATGTTAAAAAACCAATCCTGACTTGTTTGGTGTGCAATTCTACCAAATTGGTGTTTATCAGGCGGATGTCAAAAATTTGAACCCAATCTGGACCTTCATCAATCATGTTGATTTGATAGTTGTTCCTTCCATGATAATCTTGAATCCACCCTAGACCCATTTGACGTTGGAGAGCTTCTTGCACAAAAGAACACCCCTGATTATCCTTTGAACAAATTGAACAAGCGATGTAATCATGCAACGGTAGCTGATGGTATTGACTATGTCTGGAGTGCATTGCCACCAAGTTTACATTCATTAAGCGAATGTCAAAATTTTGAAAAATTCCTGGGCATCCATAAACCATGTTTACTCCGCGGATTCTGTGATCTTGGATCCAGCCTAGATCCATTTGCTCTTGAAGGGCTGCCTGTACAATGCTGCACCCTTGGTTATTCTTGGAACAAATGTTGCTTAGATGATAGTTGGGAGGTGGCACATAGCCGTATCCACTTTTTCTACAATGCATCTTAACCAGATTTGTTTCTAATAAGCAGATATCACGAATTTGGTAACTGTTGCCAGGATCTTTGTCAATTAAGTTTATAAAAGCTTTCTCATGCTGAGGTAACGGATTCCTTTGAACGTTCAGATTAGTGTCTTTGAAAGACAAATGCTCAATTCTTGACAAGTCTTTGTACATCATATTTAAAACTGAAACACTTCTCGATGTTATGCCCCGGCGCTCCTTGATGATAAACATAGAATTGGGCAGCCTTGAACCAATAATGGGGATTCTCAGGAATAACAGGAGAAGTCCTAGTTTGAATGTGTCCTTTTGCTAGCAAAATTGGGAACAGTTCTGCATATGGCATTGGTATAGGATCAAAACCCGATGACCTTGAAATACAATTGTTATTGTTGTATTTCGGGCGAGCCTGCTGAAGAGGCTGTTGTAGGCTTTGCTGATATTGTGGTTGTTAAATTTGCTGATTTTGAGAAATTTGTGGTTGATATGCCAAAACTGGCGCTGAGTTGTTAATAGGGGATATCATTGCTATCTTCCAAGGTTGGTATCTTCGTCTTTGTTTACCCTGTGAGATAGTGATGATATCTTGATCTTTCTTCTTTTGGATACCGCTTCCATACCTCTTGCTACTACTGGTTGGTTTTATATCTTTGACCAATCGCATTTCTCAGATTGCTTTCTCAAGGCGTACTCCCATGTTCACCATCTCGGTGAAGTCATTAGGTGCACTTGCGACCATTCGATCATAATAGAACAAACTCAAAGTTTTTAAAAATATTTTCGTCATTTCTTTCTCCTCGTGAGGAGGACAAATCTGGGCGGAAATTTCACGCTATCTCTGAGCATATTCTTTGAAGCTTTCCTTATCCCTTTGAGACGTCGCTCTGAGTTGATCCCTATCAGGCGCCATATCGAAATTGTACTTGTATTGCTGAACAAAAGCTGCTCCAAGGTCTTTGAAGGTACTGATCTTTACACGGTTTAACCCCATGTACCATTTGAGTGTGACACCAGTTAAATTGTCTTGAAAGTAGTTGATCAGTAACTGTTGATTTTCCGTCTAAGTAGACATTTTCCAAGCATACATCACTAAGTGACTTTAGGGAAGGAGTTGCCCTTGTACTTTTCAAAGTCAGGAACTTTGAATTTGTGTGGTATTTTAACATTTGGGACTAAGCAGAGGTCGGCAGCATCTTTCCCAAACAAGTCCTGTCCTCGAATAGCCTGAAGTTCTTTCTGCATTTCCAAGAACTGTTCTTGGAATTCATCCATACTTTAATATACTCCTATATCCTTACTTGGAGTGGCGTGAAAGATTTGTTCTTATGGAGTATGAAATTTTGGCATAGCAGACAGCATATGTCCTAACATATGTCAAGATATTGTTCTCCATAAATATTAAACAAGAACAGAACAGCAGACTGAAACCCAAGATATCAGTAACTGCAGAAACACAGATGTTTCGACATCTGTTCCAACATGTTAATCAAAACTGAACTGTAAATTGCAGAATGATAAACAAAACAGAATATGATGACCCAGTTCGGTGTAAATCACCTACATCTGGGGGATACCAATCTAGGAAGAAGAATCTACTATCAGTAGTATAGTTTTATGTAAACAACCTCAGGTTTACAGTAAACACCCACGTTTACCTATCACTACGCAATGAAGACTTTATCTAAGAACACCATCCTAGATAAGAGAAACCCATCTCACTCCCTAAATCACAACCTATGATTATCTAACAGTTACTACACCATAACTGTATCATCCTATTGAAAGACACCCCTTTCAATACAAAGTTCAGTCAAGCATCCTTGACTAACAAGTTAACTTGGATTTTCTTCAAAGCTTCATCCAAGATCAATACACGATTCATTACCTATGGGTTTATGAATCTGTACAAGTACTTATGTCTACCACAATGTATCAAATCGATACAGAGGGAGACTTACAAGGGAAACCTACGACTCTCACAACCTAAACCCTACTTTACAAAATAGGATTCCTAAGTCTATGTCGTTCTCTCTCTTTTTTGCCTAGGTCTTGGTCTTCCTTTTATAGCCTTCTGCTTAGTTGGGCTTCATATCTTCGATCCTTGATCCACTGCCAATCGTGCCTTGAATCTTGGAACATATTTAGAACAAACCTGTTGTAATGATCATGATGTCGAGTTCATGTTGGGACATTTCACTTGACATCTTTGGTCTGGGGCAGAACCCTCCATGTTGAAACATCCTTCACAACATTATGTTTTACCAAAATTTAGTCAAACTCTTGGAGCTTTCAGAGTAGTATGTAACACAGGTTGTGGTACAACCATTACTGCTGCGGCTTTTGGCGCTTCGGTGACCTGAAGTTTGTAACCTTCAGGTATAGGAATCTCTGTCGTGGCTCTTGCATCTTCATTGACCTGAAGTTTGTAACCTTCAGGCTTAGAGACTCCAGCTGTAGCTCTCAGGTCTTCAGTGATCGGAGGTATATAACCTTTAGGCACGGAATTGAAAGGCATGCCCTAGGGAAAACCTTTAGGCATGGTGTACTGAGGAAGACTGACAGGTACTTCAAAGGTTGGTGCGGAGACAATTTCTAAGATCATAGTCCTTTGAGACTATCATACCCCAAATTTTGACCACCAAGATTTCCCATCATTGTGCAAATCATCATCACAATATGGATGAACCATCATGCCTCATCAATCTCCCCAAAGATGGGTGAGCATTCACCACAATCAAGAATTAGGGTTTTGAGCCCTCTCAGAGCACTTAGACAAAGGATCAATCAAGGAATGACATAATCTTCAACTTGTCTAACCTCTTAAACACCCATAAGGGATCAAAAGGACTCCCACATCAAGAGCCAAGCACAAAGCTGCCTCATTCCAAGTGGATCAAGCCTCGAGATCGCCAGTGTCACCAAATTAGGGTTTTGGTCGACCAAGGCCTCCAGATAAAAATTTTCATCTAGGCATGAGCCATTACTTCAAAATATGACCCAAAATGCTCAAAGGGACCCCATGGACCCAATCATCAAGTCAATTTAGCCTCAGGGGATTCATTTACCAAAAATCAGGAATTAGGGTTTCTTGACCTAATTCACCCCTAAGTTGACTTTTGAGGCAAAGCATGAGCCAAGACCTCAAGACATGACTTGAGGGCCCTAAATATACAACATTGATCCATTTACAACAATGGATTGATCCAAGAAACTTGATTCACAAGTTTCAATTTCATCTGGACCACAATTAGGGTTTTGAAGAAAAAGTCAACTGTACCTTTAACTTTTGACGAGGAAATACTCCCAAACCTTGGGACATGATTCAATACACCCTATAACACCTATGAAATCCATCCATTAGGTTTGATTTAGGTCAAGGACTTGATTTCACAAAGGATCGCACACTTTGAATTTCATCCGATAAAAAGTCAACTGTGCACAAAATCAAGTTTGACTTTTTGGATTTTTTCACAAATATGGTTCCCTTAAGTAAAAAATAATGTTAATGTATGATATTGATCACCATTCATTAAGAAAAATCAAGAAAAGTGAGGTTTCTTGCAAAAGGGGCAACCATGAGAAACCAAAATTTTCTAAGTTATGGAACAAAAATGGTTTTGGTACCAACTTCCAAGGATCATAACTTGTGATCCAAGCAGCCATTTTGGGTGATCCAAAGCTGGATTTGTATGTCTTGCTACACTCTACAAAATCTTTAACTACCTCAGACTCCAATTCGTCATGGATTTTGAGTTATGGATTGATCAAAATCACAAAAACATGAAAATGACACTTTTTCCAACACTTAGTGAAAATCTGCCTAAGTTACCAGCCTTGAACATCAATGTTCATGAGGATTTTTCAATGGGATCCAAATAGTTTAAAAAAAAACTATGATCACACATGTATTGTATCATACGAGGGCTTTTTAAAAAGCACAAGAGCCTCCCATAACTCAACCAGAGCAGGGAGATATGATCCCCTCAAAATCACCATTTCCAACTGCCTTTTACAAGGCAGATTTTGGTATTTTGCTTGATTTGGAAAATTTGGACAACTCCAAGCCTTGTCATCCATTTGGACACATATGAGGATAAAACAAAGGGAGAATGATCTGATCCCCAAGCCTCCAAAGTGCATGAATCTACACATAGCCATAACAAACCTAAAAAGGCTAAAAAGTGCAAAAGACTCCAATTTTGTTTCCAAGCATTCAATGGATGCACCAAAGTGGCATGGACTGAGACATTCCCAACTGAATGAGTCAAGATTCAGCTCTGAATCAAAGGACCATAGGCCTGTGCCCTAACCTCAAGTCAATGTCCAGAGGAGACTTGAGATTCCTTTTGATCAAGATTGGCCAAAGGCCTGCTGCAACTGCCATTCACTATTGATGCCAAAAAAAACTTGACACACTATAAATAGAGCTCAACTGTGATTAGTTTGAGTACACCAAAGCACTACAACTGATGTTTTCCTCAAAATCTCTCTCTTTAGGCCAAAACGCCTTCTTTTGCAAGTCATCTCTGAGTTTTTGAGTTAGAGAGCAATTCCACCATAGCTCATGATCCAAACACATCCAATATATCATATCTAAGTTTTCCAAAGACTCACTTGTGATCTGAAACACCAAAATCAGAAAGTTCATCTCCAAAACCTCAAAAATTGGACTTTTCTGCATTTTTCAAGCCATGTCTTGATTTAGTCACTTCCAAAACCAAACCAGGCATCAAACACACTCCAAATATCATCCTCAAACTGTCCCAAGTGGTTTCCCTCATCTGGAACACCATTTGAGAGAGTTGCTATTTTGGTCACTTTGCCACTTTTGAAATGAGCAAGTTACAACCTTCATGCAAATCCACCATGACTTGGTTTCTTGCCTTACCAAGGCCTAGAAATTAGGCCACCCATATATATTAATGTGGTGGTTTTGATACACGGATGTATCACCACCCCAGTGGTAGCGCGCACATGTGTTTGTCTTGGAGGTCATGGGTTCAAACCCCACCCAGACCTTTTTTGCTACCCTTCCATATTTTTGCTATTTTAAATATTTTTATGGTTTTTGTTAATTAATTCAAAAATTAATTTCTCTCTCAATTTTAATCATTTTTTATTGGTTCTTTTTTTGAAAATTCACAAAAATGTTAAAATATTTTATTCTACAAAAATTTCACAAAAATATTATTTATTTCATATATTTGGTATTTTTGTAAAGAATTATATTTTTATTTGTTTTTAGGCATTTAAAAATATTTCTTTCTCTTGATTTTGCAAAATTCAAATGATTTTTAAATCATCCCATGAATGAAACATGATTTTCAAATGTAAATCCAAGATCATAACCTTTTTTCACATGTTTGATTATTTTATTTGAATTTTTATTCAATTAAAATACATTTTAAATCAAAAATTAGGGTTTTGATCATTATCACCCTAACAAATCTTTTCAAACACTTTTGGGCCTCTATTAGAGTGTAAGACCCAATCCCTTTTTAACCAAAACCTTTTTGGGCCTCAGTCATTGTATAAGACCCACTGTGTTTTCAAAAACCTCGGCGCGATAGTCGCCTTTTCAACAAAAAAACTTGGGTCTCTCCTTGAGTTGTAAGCCCCATAACTTGTACAAAAATAAACTTTGGGCCTCTCCTTGAGTTGTAAGACCAAACCCTCTTTGTAAATAAAAACTTTTTGGGCCTTAGTCATTGTATAAGCCCTAGTACAGTTTACAAAACAACGGTACGATTACTGTTTTTCATCTGGGCCTCTCCTTGAGTATAAGCCCCAACAATCTTTTCAAAAGCAACTTCCCTTTGGATTTAGGTTCAAACTCATAGTTGTTATCAAAACTTTCTTTAATTTCTTGAACAACTAACCATACAACTGTTACTATGGAAGCTTGGTCACCTGTAAGTTTTATCAATTTTCTTTTACATGCTTTCATATATATATATATATATAAAACTGTATTGCTGGAAGCTTGCTCACCTGTAAGTCCTTCTTTCATATCCTTTTAAATACTTTTCATATATCAGCTGTATATACTTGTATATCTGTTTAGAGTTTTCCCCAGCTATTAGGTCTAGAACTAGATAAAGCCAGTGGTCACTCTTTCAACACAGTCAAAACTAGTTCCCCATAGGAATTCCAGATACAGTCTTGCCTTCTCTTGGGCTTAAACAATATGGAATAAAGAGAAAGACATTATTCCCGGTGAAACTTTTCTCAGACTGTCACTATTAGAAATTTGTCAAGAAATTCATTTCCCCAAGAGAGGATTAATTCCCGGTGAAACCTCTCTTGAATTTCTTCAAACCCTAGAACTGTTCACTAAAGAAAAGATTATTCCCGGTGAAACTTTTCATGGACTCTTCTTAAGTTTGGACCCACAGGCTTCCTAAAAGCATCCCCGCCTCCTCTTGGGCTTTGTACAAGGACCCTCCGGCTTCTTAGAAGTTCTTATGCCCTCTCTTAGGCTTAATACAAGGACCCTGAAGACCTCTTACAGGGATAGGACAAAACTTAGCCATCCTTTGTTATAGCTGTCTTTCTAAAGAGTCAAAACCTCAGACCAATTTTAGGGTTGATTCTCATCCCTTAAAACACCAGCTTTCTCTTGGGTATCATACAAAGATAAACTTTTTCATACCAGTAGACTTGGACAGTCTAATCTTGGATCTCAAAGACATTCTCAAGTTCCTTACAAATACATAAAAACCCTGATCATTCGATCAATCTCTAGTAGAGTTAAAACCTTGGTAGGTTCAAAAACTTAAACTTTCTTCCAAATTTCCCCAGCTAGGGTCAAATCACTGCCCATAAAATTTTATCAGAACCTCAAGGCATCTGATACCTCAACTCTTCTGTAATCCTCAGCAAGAGTTGATTCCCCACTTTGGACCTGCCTCTGGATCTCAATAATCCTTAGCATAAGTTAGCCTCCTCTTAGGCTTTGTATAATGATCTTTCTAAGCATATCTAGTTTCAAAAAGCACTCTCTTGTTGAGTCAATACCCTAAAAAGCACTCTCTTGTTGAGTCAACCCTTTTTCAGCCTCAATCTTGGGCTTTGTACAAGACAGATTAAAACACTCTCTTGTTGAGTCAATCTTTTTTAGCCCCTCTTAGGCTTTGTATAATGATTTCTCCAGCTTGTTCAGCCTCAATCTTGGGCTTTGTACAAGACACTATGAATATCCTCAGCTGAGTCATTCCCTTTTAGCCTCAATCTTGGGCTTTGTATAAGACATATATAAACTTTCTCCAAGAAAGTCAAAATCTTCATAATCTTCTCTTGAGCTCTGGATAAATATCTTCCCATCGGAGTCAATTCCTCCCAGCCTTTCTTTTAGGATTTGGGAGTTAATCTCCCTAAGCAGAGTTAATACTCTCTTTTCAGCCTTCTATTAGGCTTTGTATAATGATCTTCCTTAGTAGAGTTAGCCTCAATCTTGGGCTTTGTACATAACAAATCATACTCTCCAGCTGAGTCAATCTTCCTTTAGCCTCAATCTTGGGCTTTGTACAAGACAGATAAAACCTCTCACCAGTAGAGTCAGTTTCCCCTTTTAGCCTCAATCTTGGGCTTTATACAAGACAGACAAAATATTTCCCCGGAAAAAGTCAACCTTTTGGCCTCCTCTTAGGCTTTGTATAATGATATCCCCAAAAAGAGTCAACTCTCTTTTTTGCCTCAATCTTGGGCTTTATACAAGACAGATAAACACTCTCTTGTTGAGTCAGTCTTTTCTAGCCTCCTCTTAGGCTTTGTATAAGGACTTCCCTAGTGGAGCCAATCAATCTCCTAGTTTCAACCTTGGGCTTTGATCAAGGCACACAAAAAACTAAAATCCCCTTAGAGGAAATAAAAAATTCTCTGTAGGAAGATATTTCTCTGTATATCACACATCAAAACAGATTAATCAAAATAAACCTTAATCCCAGATAACTGCTATAAGTGGCACACTTGTTGATTCAAATATCCAAGCTGTCGTTCATCTCTTATCCTGGTAAACTCCCTCTTTCATCTAATTGTTGTAAGTGGCAAGCCTTTGGATTATTTACATCCAAGCCAATGTCCCTCTCTTAACATGAAATATTCCTAAGGAAAAATGGCATTGCTGAACACTGAGTTAAAGTTTTCCTCTTCAGGACCAATCCCCTATAAAGGAAATTATGGCATTGCTGGATTCTCATATCCCAGTTAAAGTAATTCTCCTTTCACTCACCCAACAGTTGTGATAAACAGACGAGATATCTCCCTTTAGAGATAACAAATTCTCTCTCAGTCAAATCTTTTTGCTTCAATCTTGGGCTTTGAACAAGACACCAAAACATATTTTTCCTCCCATAGAATAGGAGGAACTATGATTGCTCTGATTTCCCTGTTTCTTTAAATGGGAATACGTAGGCATAAGATTGCGAAATCTTAGCGAGCATACCAATCAAAAACCTTAGGTCCAGTACCTTCATACCAATCAAAAACTTTAGGTCCAGTACCTTCACACATTCATCAAAAACATCAAAAAACCTGAACATCAACAAAAATACTCTCTCTCACAGACATCCCCACAAAGAAGAAACTTTCCCATTTACAGATAAACACCATCAAGTATAAAGCAGAACCTAATGCTAATCAACCTGTAGATAACCACATATAGGATGGGTAATTGACAACTCCCCATTGTATAACCTGACCCCGAACTCCCCGAATCTATCTTTAAGCGTCTGTTCAGTTAAGCATTCGCGTGCAAGGCTAATTTTAGATAGCTTCCCTTTCCCTTCCAGCTTCACAGGATAAATAAGAAATCAGAAATTAGCACCCCTTCCCTACCGTTGCGGTGAGGAAGAACCCATGGCGATAAGGTGGTCGCGTCACCAACAAAAATTGCACGCTACAGAGACGGTTGATCCTGAGCCGCTGCCACTGTTTCTATCATGACATTGAGTCTTTCTAGACTTTCTTTTAGAGTAGTGACCTCATCTCTTAGTTCTATGTTTTGTTCCTCAAGATCGTCCATTTGCTTCGGACGATTGGCCCGAGTATTGTATGAATGAGACAGTTTGACTCTAGAGTACGACAAATATGTGTAAGTTTTTTATGAAAGATGTGAAATGCTAGAATGATCCATGATACGCAAAGGATGCAAAATGCTTTTTTTTTTCTTTTTAAAAGAACTTTCAACAATTATGTTCCAAATATCCTTCAGTGGATAACATAAACACTAAAACACTTTTATTTGATAAACTGAAAAGATTACAAAAGTATAATGCATAAAAGGGAAACTAAGCCTATAGCCATTAAGGAACCTATTTTGGTGAGGCTCAAACCCCTTGTTGTTGACTTTTCATCTGCTTTTTGAATCGGGCTTCCTCAACTATCGGCAGATTGATGATCTTTTGCAAAGTAAAAGGGGAAAGTAAAATTTCCCGCTCTTTTTGTCTTTCCACAGCATGTTGCTCAAGTATCTCAATCAGAGCATTTTTTTCTTTTAGCAGTTTTTGGATTTTTGTGTTCTCCAAGCTGACAATTTGATATTTGTTCCTCCAAGAGTTCTTTCGCGTTGAGATTTGTTAAAAGCGACCTAAAGTTTATCTGCCTCGTTCATGAAGTAGAGGATAAATTCCTTGAGGGGAAATACTTCTTGACGAGGGTAAGGCATCCTCAACTTGATGGCTCTAGTTTGTACCCATTGGAGATAAGGGTCCGTACAGATGCAGTTTGGTTTTCCCAGAGATTCTCTTCCCTTGCTGTGAATATGATGCCAGGCATGCACAATTTCCTTTTTAAGTGCTCTGTCATTTTCTCCTTCCTTGAAGAAAAGACCTTCCATATGAATGTTATATGGTATGTCCTTCATAGGGTATCCATGCTGACGACGAGCTAAAACTAGGTGGTAGTTGATCCCTCCTTTAGTACCAATAAGGGGTACATTGGGGAAACTTCCACAACTGTCAATGATCTTTGTTCCGTCATAGACCCGATTGTACCAATCTATGTCAAAGTGAGTGAGAGACATAATCTTTTGCGACCATCACATGCCATTTTTGAGATCCCAAAAAGCAACAGATTTGGGCAAGTGAGAAATAAACCATTTGTAGAGTAGTGGTACACAACATGTAATCATCCCTCAGTTGTACAAGTTCCTTAGATGCACTGAGTGGTAAGGATCTACAATCAAAGTTGGGATTGGATTCCCGATTAAGAATATCCTGATAGTGTTGACGTCGACAAAGTTGTCAATGTTGGGAAAGAGGAATAATCCAAAGATGAGTAGAACAAAGATATCCTCGAAAGCAACTATGTTTCTAATACTGGCAAAGTATTGGGCTCTTTCCATCAAAAACTTAGCTGGTAGACCTTGAATTCCTCCCTTGGTGGTCATGTGAACTTTGATATCTGACACTTCTAAAGAGGTAGCTCTTGCAATGGTCTGATATTTGGGAATCTCTTCCAAGCCAGAGAATGGGTCTTATCAGAAATGGGTAAGTCAATCAGCGGAGAGTATTCTTTCAATGTTGGTGTGAGCTGATAATCTAGAAACATGAAGCAGTGGTACACCGGATCATAGAACTGAACCAACGTAGATAGAACTCCTTCCACCATGTTGACTTTTAAAAGAGACAAAATTCCTTCATACTTAGCTCTAAAAGCTTCAGGATTAGTAATCATTCTTCCCAATTATCTTAGGTCTTCCAGTCACGGACTTTTGAAGGTGTATTTATGAGTTTTTCTTCTACCAAAATCCATAGTACAATTTCTGATATTTGCAACAACCTATTTTTTAGTTCTTTTGAAAATTTTTAAAATTTTTTTATGAATGCATGAATGCATGTATGCACAAACACAGATATTTGCAGACATGGGTTTAAGTGTTTATCGTCACGAGCATGGAGCCATGGATCTACCCATCCCAAAGGTATGTACTAAGGGTTCATTTTGTACCTGTAGAACGAGTTCTTACAAAGTTCCCAAAATCACTGACCCCTCTTTAGGATATTACCAGCAAATCGATTGACTCATAAGAGCTGTAATATCCTCAAGATGAATCTCATTTGAGTGTAGTATCGTGTATCAACTATTCCCGATAGTTACCGCACTACATCTAAAATGGCCAAATGGGTAAAAGGTACTAAAGTACTCAACTTATTATGTTCCCAATGCAAAAAGTAATGTATTCACAACTAGCTCGCTCAACATTAGTAATTCCAAGAGGGTACCTCCACTGAGTTGGCGGATTTTCAAGTTAGCTTGTTCGAGATTCACTCCCTATAAGCCTCCTTAATTATGCCACCTCGTATCTTAAAGTATGTTCTCAAGTCCAAGTTAGGACTTTTCCTCACCACATGTGTGTTAATCATATTCCCCAAACAAGTGCATTTAAACAGATATGGCAAGTAAACAGATAATAGTAATAATGAATGAAATGATATTAACAGTAATAGTAAAAAGGGTACAAAATAGGCCTGACCTTCTTAAGGGACTGTGATATCCTCAGTTAAGTCGCCATTTTTCCGTGGACCGATTTTCGTGACCCCACCAATCTTGAGATTGTGAGATCCTCATGAACCGTGCTTATTCTACTTTCAAATTTGTAATATTTATCCAATGATGCTTAAATGGAAGGGGAAAGAATTTAAACAAACCCTGCATGCAAATATTTTTCCTACAAATGCAAAGAGATCTGGAATCGGAGGTCGGTTATACTAAGAGAAGTTATTAACATCCTAAGTATCTATAGTACTCTATAGGAACCTTTTGTACACTTTTACTATTGTTTAACTTATTTACTTAAGTTGTTTGCCGTTGATTAGGAAAGTTTTAACCTGTGGGTGAGAATGAGAATATGAGATGTTTTTGGGAGCTTTTGTTTTATGAAAGGTATAAGGACCTAAGGGTTTTATTTAAAGGTGTGTGCTCGCTAAGATCTCGCAATCCTATGCCTACGTATTCTTAAAAAAGGGAGACTTTGGGAAATCAGAGCGTTCGTAGTTCCACCTAACTATGGGTGGAATTTTGTATCTTGTTTAAAGCCCAAGATGATGAAGCTAAAAGGGTGTTTATGTATCTTGTTCAAAGCCCAAGATGATGAAGCTAAGAGTTTTGTTGGTTTGAAAGAAAATACAAATTGTCATTCTAAAGGTAGATAGCCCACCTATTCATCACAAACATTTGAGAATAATAAAATAAGGGAAGGAGCTTTGAACTTGGATGTTAAATAATCGTAAGCAATGCCACATCTTCCTTTATGAGTAGTTGCATGCTAAGAGAAGGACTTTAACTTGGATATAGTATCAACAAGTGTGCCACTTACATTACTTAGATGAAAGAAAAGTTTTGGACCACGATAAGAGAAGGACCCCAACTTGGATTTTGAATCAACAAGTGTGCCACTTACATCACTTATATGGAAAAATAGTTTTTAATGTTTGATTTTGAATTGTGGTGTATAGGAGGGATATTTCCCTACAAATATGACTCAATGTCTCATCTTTGGGGAGAAGTTAAATTTTTTAGTATCCTGTTCAAAGCCCAAGATGTGAAGCTAAAATGTTTGTATCTTGTTCAAAGCCCAAGATGTGAAGCTAAAAAGTTTATTTGTGTCTTGTTAAAAGCCCAAGATGTGAAGCTAAAAAGTTTGTTTGTATCTTGTTCAATGCCTAAGATGTGAATCTAAAATATTTGTATCTTGTTCAAAGCCCAAGATGTGAAGCTAAAAAGTTTATTTGTATCTTGTTTAAAGCCCAATATGTGAAGCTAAAAGGTTTATTTGCCTGAGAGGAGACTGACTTAACTGGGAGGAGTTTTGAATTAATGGTATCTTGTATGAAGCCCAAGATGGAGGTTATGGGTAAGTTGACTTCATCCAAGGGGAACTAGGGTTTGAACTAAGTCTAAACTAAGGATGAGGTGTTATAAATGTCATGAGAAACTTAATATGAACAAGTACATGACAAGTATTTCACAAGTATTTGGCATGGATTGAAAGTGGAGGGTCTTATACTCTGATAGATGCCTATGTCTAAGACATGGTTGAATTTTGAAAAGTTGATGGGTCTTACTCTCTAATAGAGGCCTATGTCTAAGATATGGTTGAATTTTGAAAAGTTGATGGGTGTTACACTCTAACAGAGGCCTATGTCTAAGCAAGGTTGACTTGAAAAAATGACGGGTCTTACACTCTTATAGAGGCCCATGTCTATGCATAGTTGACTGCTACTATGGCTATGTTTGATGAAAGTTGAAGATTCAGGTTTGAAAGATTGAAAGTTTTGAGAGATTGAACAAAGTTTTGAGGAAGAGGAGAGGGACTTACACTTTAATAGAGGCCCATGTTTAAAACATTGTTAGAATTGAAATGTGACGGGTCTTACACTCTAATAGAGTCCCAAAGAGTTTGTTTAAGAAGTTTGAAAAAGTTTCAATCAAGATGACACCCTAATGAAAGTTTTAATCAAAGGTATTTTCAAAAGGAAATGATTTAAACATGGTATAAATGATGTGTAATTCAAGATAAACATGTATCCATGTTTTAAATAAAGTGTATTTATCCATATGAGAATCAAAAATGAATTAGGTTTGAAATCATTAGAAAGAGAAATCAAATTTTCAAGGTTTTAAACCTAAAAACGCACTTCTTTTCAACTTAATAAAAAGTGATAAAATAAATTCTTCTTTTGGAATTTTTTGATGGATTAAAATAATAGAGTGTATGAGTGATATGTGTGAAAAAATTTGGGTAAAAAATAATTAATTTGATAGGAGAAATAAATGTTTGAATTTTGGAAGAAAAATGTGAAAAAAATGTGGTAAAAAATATGTTGGAGGTGGGACTTGAACCCACGCCACCAAGGGTCGGACTAACATAACATGCCCTTGCCAACTGAGCCAACGCGCGTTGGTTCTAACTAGACAAAACAATTCAAACAACTATGAAAATTGCGTGCCAAATTCAAAAAAACACGCGCCATGGCTTCATCTTCTTCCTCGGGCTCAAGATTTGCAGAAAGGGGTCTATCTCCTTCAATACGTAATTATTTTGAAAGATGTAAACATGAAACTTGTTCGTTTTTAAACAAGGAATCAAATGGCAGTTTTTAATTTCATTTATTTTTAGTGTGAAGGGAATTATCCAGCATGAACCAGATGAACCCTAGTTTATCAAAAACTATAATGAAATCCTATACACGTAAGATAAATGACAATTTATTGAGGATAAATGATCTATGAACTTCCAGAAACATATTGGTAACTTGAAATAACATTTATGATGCATGAATCATAGAGTTTGAAAAGTTCAGGCTTACCTTGCAAGAGGAAATCAAATCCTTAGTTGGAGGTGTTACAGATGTGATTTGATGACCCGGACAGCTTCCTTGGACCTCAAGGATTGTGTTGAGATGCTTAGAACAAGTTGAAACCTCCTAGATTGCTTAAGTCGAATCCAACTACAGCTTGATCAAGGTGAGATGTGATCTTGATGAATTTGATGTTATAGAAAGTGTTTAAGTGTTTGGATCACTTTTACATGATGTATGTGAAGTGTTTGAATCAAAAGTTTGAGTGGAAAAGCTCTGGTTTTGAAAATACGAATCTCACTCTTTAAAATTTTGAAACTTTGAAGTGAAAGAGGAATAATGAGAAAACAAGTGTTGTGATTGTTTTGGTGTGTTCTGAATGATCAAATGTGGCCTCTATTGATAGGGGAACAAATTTGTTTTGGAGGAATAGTGATGGTTTGGAGGATGAGCTCAATGTTCAATGGATTTGGCAATGCATCATTACATCCATATCAAGGTACCTTATCTCTTCCACTAGTGTAGCTTTCCTTTTGACCAATTCCACATTCTGCAGATGTTTTTAATGTTGTTTAAGAGTGTATCTTGACTGGTGGGAGTGGTTTCTTTGACAATGCACTATTCCACATAAATGCCTCTTGAATTCAAGGCTTAAGTGATCATGTCTCATCATTTCAAAGGAATTCCTCTTGACTTAGTGGCTCTATCTTGCAGGTTTTGGAGGATTCATTCAGATTCTTGTTGAATTAACATTGTATGATCATCACACTTGGACTCAAGAAATCGTGCATCACAAGTAATGCCAAATATGTCTTGCTAAAATAGTTGCACCAAGGCATATTGTGCACTCCATATCTCCTTGCTAAAATGGAATTAGATTGTGTTCTTGGACATTTTGGAAAGCTGAGATGTCATACTTCAACTTTTATGTTTGAATTTGGTCTTGATTCATCTTGGATCATGGTGAAAAATATCCTCAAATTAGGCTCCAACACAAGACTGATTCTGTCTAAAATTTTTCTAAGTGTCAAAGTTCAAAAAGTGTTGAAAGTTATAGTATGTAGTATGTAACAAGATCTTCAATTAAATTTTTGGATCAAAGAAAATGGTTACTTGGTTTGGAAGTTATAACCTTGCAAAGTAGGGTAAAAATCATTGTTTTTTCATGACTTAGAAAACTTTTAAGTTCTCTAAGGTTGCCCTTTTTACAAGTAACCTCACTTTTCTTAATTTTTCTTGATCAATCATGATCCAAATCACATATTAACATTGTTCTTGACTTGAGGAGACCATGTTTGACCAAAAACTCCAAAAGTCAAACTTGATTTTGACCACAGTTAACTTTTTGTATCAGATGAATTTTGAACTTTGTGATCCTTTATGAAATCAAATCCTTGGGCTAATTTAAACATCATGGATAGATTCCAAAGGTGTTTTTGAGTGTCTTGAATCATGTCCCAAGGTTTGAGATCATGCCTTGCTTAAAAGTCAAAGGTACAGTTGACTTTTCATCAAAACCCTAGTTTGTGGCCCTGATGAATTTGAATCCTTGCATTGTTTATGAATCAAGTTGTCGGGATCAATCCAATCATATGAATGGACTAATATGAGGCATTTGATGTCCTTGAAATATATCTTGAGGTCTTGGATCATGCCTTGCTCCAAAAGTCAACCCATGCACTGAATTAGGTCAACCCTAATTTTGGGGCATTGAGGATCTTGAGGCTTGTTGATTTTGAAATGAGGCAATATTGTTCTTGATTATTGATGAATGAGAGTTATTGATCTTCATTGATGAATGAGAGACTGGGTAAGTTGAAAATCATGCCCATTCTTGATTGATTTTTTGCCTGGCTCTCCTTTGAGGGTAAACGAAACCTAATTTGTAATCAAAGGAAACAAACAACAATCTTTGTATCTCCAAATGGGTTAGTGATGCATAAAAGTATACACATATATGATGCAAATGATGTGGGATATTAGGGTCAAAAATTAGGGTATGACACATCTACCATTCGATTATTTTCTCTGGGTATATGGTGAAACTCAACCTTATTGAAGAAAGTTGAAAACCTTCTTGCATAATCACGATAAGGAATCAAATCAAGTTGACGTGTTTCCCATTCTCTTTTAATCTGATTAATCACCAGGGCTAAATCTCTATACACTCAAGAATCTTGATTCTTAAATCAATAGCTTCTTCCAGGCCTATAATACATGCTTCATACTCTGCCGCATTATTTGTGCAAGTGGACATCAACCTTGCAGTGAACGGAATATGAGAACCATGAGGAGTAACAATTATTGCCACAATACCATTTCCATACTCATTAACAGTTCCATCAAAAATTAAACCCCAACGGGATCCAGGCCCAGGCCTTTCTTCAGGTACCGGTTCCTCACAATCTTTAACCTTTAGATACATCACATCCTCATCAGGAAAGTCAAACCTAATAGGTTGATAATCATCAATTGGCTGGTGTGCCAAATGGTTAGCCAAAATACTTCCTTTTATTGCTTTTTGAGTTCGGTACTCCATATCATATTCTGACAACAACATTTACCAACGAGCGATCCTCCCAGTCAAAGCAGGCTTTTCAAAGATATACTTGATTGGATCAATTTTGGATATCAACCAAGTTGTATGATTCAACATATACTGGCGAAGGTGCTTGGCAGCCCAAGCTAAAGCACAACATGTCTTTTCAAGCATTGAGTACCGATACTCACAATTGGTAAACTTCTTGCTCAAATAATAAATGGCAAATTCTTTTCGACCAGATTCATCTTGCTGACCAAGAACACAACCCATAGATTCTTCCAACACAGTCAAATACATAATCAATGGTCTTCCTTCCATGGGAGGAGACAAAATTGGAGGTTCAAGCGTATACTCTTTAATACTTTCAAAAGATTTCTGACAATTCTCTGTCCATACATAACCTTGATCTTTGCGGAGAAGCTTGAAGATCGGCGCGCATGTGGCATTCATATTGGATATAAATCGGGAGATATAGTTCAAATGTCCCAAGAATCCTCTTACTTGTTTTTCTGTTTTGGGCGCAGGTATTTCCTGAATAGCTTTAACTTTACCAGGATCAACTTCAATGCCTTTCTCGCTGACAATAAAGCCCAACAGCTTTCCAGAACGGACACCAAAAGTGCATTTAATAGGATTCAAACGGAGCTTAAACTTCCTCAAACGTTAAAACAACTTCAGTAAGTGCTCATAATGATCTTATTCGGGCTTTAACTTACAAATCATATCGTCCACATAGACCTCAATTTCTTTATGCATCATATCATGGAACAGAGTGTTCATAGCTCTCTGGTACGTTTTTCTAGCATTTTTCAAACCGAAGGGCATCACTCTGTAACAGAATGTTTCCCAGGGTGTAATGAATGTTGTCTTTTCCATATCCTCGGGTGCCATCTTTATCTGATTATAACCGGAAAATCCATCCATAAAGGAAAAGATATTTAACTTAGCAGTATTATCTACCAACATATCAATGTGTGGTAATGGAAAATCATCTTTCGGACTTGATTTATTCAAATCTGTATAGTCAACGCACATTCAAACTTTTCCGTCTTTCTTCGGAACAGGCACAATATTGGCCACCCATTGAGGATACTCAGCAGTCACAAGAAAACTAGTATCAATCTATTTATGAACCTCCTCTTTAATCTTAACTGCCATGTCGAGATGAGTTCTTCTCAATTTCTGTTTAACTGGCGGACATTCAAGCTTCAATGGCAAACGGTGCTCCACAATATCAGTATCAGGACCAGGCATATCTTGATAAGACCAAGCAAACACATCGACATACTCTCTAAGAAGCACTTCCATTCTCTTCTTAACATTTAACTGAAGCAGTGCCCCAATGTTGATTTCTTTTATATTTTCCTCTATACCCAAATTAACCAATGCTACCGGCTCTTCATGAGGCTGAATGACTTTTTCCTCATGCTTAAGCAACCGAGAAATTTCATATGGAATCTCCTCAACATCCTCTTCTTCAGCTCCAAACACAGGGAACTCAAAGTTGGGAGAGGGCATAGGGTCATTGTTTTCAATGGGTTTAACAATCAATATGCACAATGATTTTATGTTTGATTTTAGAATATGAATAAGAAGTGCAAGTATCATGCAGATAAAAATGATTATCACATTATTTTTTCTATATATTACCATTTTTCATAAATAAAGTAAAATGGAAAACATAATATGGATAAACAAAATAATATTTTATTGATGATGATAAAAGGTTGAAACAAAGCCCTCACAAATTCACTTTCACCTTGGGCAGAGTGAAAGGATTTTTTGAAAGAAACAAAAACAAATTACTTTGAAATACGAATAATAGTAGGAACATTAACAGCTATCCAATTCTGCAGATTTGTCCATGCGTCACAAAATTGGGGAATTCTTCCTCTTTATCATCTTTAATGATGGCGCTGACTTCATATTCAGGTTCTTTAAGCCTCAGTCGAGGTGAATAAAAGGGTACATACACATCTTCTGCCTCAGAAGAGTATCCAACATCATCAAGGTATGGCTCCCATTCCAGGGGATCAATTTCACATTCTTGATCGTCTTCAATAATCACAGCAATGGAGTGATCGTTGTTGATGAATCCGGCGCTATGAAAGGCCTCATTAATACACTTCAAATCTCTTTTAACTCTACCAGGCACAATGCCTAAACCAACTTTGTCTTTATTATCAACCACATCAATAACTTGTCCCCAACCGTCAGACCGGCCAGTTTCTAATACATGCATAGCATCTTTCAAAGAAGACTGGGACAACCCATTCTTCTTAACAGCTTTATCATCGACAGAAAGAGCCTAGAACGGAGTTCAAACTGTTTCGTCATCATCAACATATGAAAAGGATGAAAATGGCTCACCAACAGTGCTTGCTCACCTCCAACAATTACCAGCTGGTCATTTTGAACAAATTTAAATTTTTGATGAAGAGTTAAGGTTACTGCCCCAGCTTCATGAATCCAAGGTCGGCCAAGCAGACAACTATAAGCAGGACGAATATCCATTACTTAAAAAGTAATTTAGAAGAAGCATGGTCCTATTTTGATTGGAAGATCAACCTCTCCAATTATAGTTTTTCTAGATCCATCAAAAGCTTTAACCATAACCCCATTATACCTCATGGGAGCACCTTGGTTCGAAAGCTTCGACAAAGTAGACTTTGGCAACGCATTCAAGGAAGAGCCTGTATCAACTAGCACATTAGAAAGTGCATCTTCTTGACAGTTCATAGAAATATGTAAAGCCAAATTATGATTTCTTCCCTCCTCGGGTAACTCTTCATCACAGAAACTCAAATTATTGCATGCTGTGAGGTTGGAAACAATGTAATCAAACTGATTAACTGTTACATGATGCTCAACATACGCTTGTTCCAATACCTTGTGCAAAGATTCCCTATAAGCCTCAGAACTTATCAATAAGGACAACACTGAAATCTCGGGCGGGGTGTACAAGAGCTGATCTATTACATTGTACTTACTCTTCTTGATCAATTTCAATACCTCATCCTCATAATTCTTCTTATTCAAACACTTGACTGACCAGAAATATCAACAGCATTCTCACTTTGAGGTTATTTCACAACATCAACATTCTCTACCTTCTTTGGACGCTCAGAAGAAGACAAAGAAGGAATATGCACTTCCTTACCATCTTCTACCATGGTAGCATTATATTTATACGAAACAGCCTTGTCAGATTCATACGGTACTGCACCGGGTAATCGAATAACCAGAGATGTGACAGTGAACTTCCGACTATCATAAGAGATAACAACTCGTTCAGGAATATTAAAGTGTGGCACAATAATATTCACCTCATTATCATATTCATCTCTCTTTGCAGTGACTTCAATCAAATTCTGATATATCATCTCTTGAATGCCCCTTTTCACTATCACACAACCACGTGGGTTCACATAACAGATGCAACAAGCTGCATAATCATGATTAATATCATGGTATTCACTCAAAAGTGCATGCATTTCCACAAGCGATCTTCGAATCCAACGAATATCATAAATCTTGAATGTACCAGGACAACCTTGAACCATATTGACAGATGCCTTAACATGATTGGGCAATGGGTTCGATTGCACATTAGGATTGGTGTCTTCGAAAGTCAAAATACCACTTCTAACCAATCTTTGCACTTCCATCTTCAATGGATAACAATTTTTAGTGTCATGCTCAGCTCCTCCCTGATGGAAAGCACAGTGAGCCTCAGGCTTATACCACCACGACGAATCTTTCAGAGCAGCATGTGGTGCACAGGTCTGAACAAGATTCTTTAGAGTTAAACCAGGAAGCAAATCTGAGTAGGTCATCGGAATTGGATCAAAGTCCTTCTAAAAATGGCCCTGTTAGTTGTTTTGTTGGTGAGAGCGTTGTTAGGCGGGAGCTGTTTGAACAATAGGAGTTGAATTGATAACAGGTGTAACAGATGTGTCATACCCTAAATTTTGACCACCAAGATTTCCCATCATTGCGAGGATCATCACCACAATATGGATGTACTTTCATGCCTCATCAATTTCCTCAAGGATTGTTGAGCATTCACTATAATCAAGAGTTAGGGTTTTAAGCCCTCTCAAAGCACTTAGACAAAGGACCAATCAAGAAATGACATGATCTTCAACTTGTCTAACCTCTCAAACACCTATAAAGGATCAAGAGGTCTCCCACATCAAGAATCAAGCACAAAGTTGCAACATTCCAAGTGGATCAAGCCTCAAGATCGCGAGTGTCACCAAATTAGGGTTTTGGTCGACCAAGGCCTCCAGATGAAATTTTTTTTTCTGGGCATGAGCCAATGCTTCAAAGCACAACCCAAGATACTCCAATGGACCTCATAAACCCAATCATCAAGTCAAATTAGCTTCAGGGGATGAATTCATAAAAAATCAGGAATTAGGGTTTCTTGATCTAATTCACCCCTAATTCGACTTTTGGAGAAAACCATGAGCCCAAACCTCAAGACATGATTTGAGGGCCTTAAATACACCACATTGATCCATTTGCAACAATGGATTGATCCAAGAAGCTTGATTCACAAGTTTCAATTTCATCTGGACCACAATTAGGGTTTTGAAGGAAAAGTCAACTGTATCTTTGACTTTTGACCAAGGCATGCTCCCAAACCTTAGGACATGATTCAAGACACCCTAAAACACCTATGGAACCCATACATTAGGTTTGAATTAGGTCAAGAACTTGATTGCACAAAGGATCGCACAGTTTGGATTTCATCTGACAAAAAGTCAACTGTGCACAAAATCAAGTTTGACTTTTTGGAATATCTCACAAATATGGTTCCCCTAAGTCAAAACCAATGTTAATGTATGATATTGATCATCATTCATTAAGAAAAATCAAGAAAAGTGAGGTTTCTTGCAAAAGGGGCAACCTTGAGAAACCAAAATTTTTCTAAGTTATGGAACAAAAGTGGTTTTTACCCAACTTTGCAAGGTCATAACTCCCAAACCACAAGGCCTTTTTCCCTCATTCAAAGCTCAAATGAAAGTTCATCTGACATTCTTTAAATATGTCAACTACAAGAAATTCCAAATTCAATTTGAGTAGGGAGATACAACCCTTGGAACATGGCATCATGGACTGGTTTTGTTCAAGGCAGATTATAGATCATTTGGTCGATTTGGCCAAATCAGATAATTCCAAGCCTTGTCACCCATTTGGACACCTCAAGGGATAAAATCAAAGAGAAAAGATCTGATCCACAAGCCTCCCAAGTCTAAGGAACTACATGTAGCCATAATTGCCCTAAAAAGGCTAAAAAGTTCAAAGACTCCAATTTTGTTTCAAAGCATTCAATGGATACATCAAGGTGGCCTGGACTAAAGCAAATCTAACTGAATGAGTCAAGATTCAACTCTGAATCAAAGAACCATAGGCCTATGCCCTAACCTCAAGTCAATGGCTAGAGGAGACTAAAGATTCCTTTTGCTACAATTGGCCAAGGGACTTCCCATGTTTCCATTCACTATTGCTTGCAAAATAAACTTGCTCTACTATAAATAGAGCTCATTTGTGATCAGTTTGAGTACACCAAAGCACTACAACACTTGCTTTCCTTAAAATCTCTCTCATTAGGCCAAAATACCTTCTTTTGTAAGTCACCACTGAGTTTTTGAGTTAAAGAGCCATTCCACCCCAACTCATAATCCAAACAGATCCAATGTATCATATATAAGCTGTTCAAACACTCACCCTTGCTCTGAAACACCAAAATCAGAAAGTCAACCTCCAAAACCTCAAATTTTGACTTTTTTGCAATTTTCAAGCCATGTCTTGATTCAGTCACTTCCAAAACCAAACAAGGCCTCAAACACACTCTAAATATCATCTTTAAACTGTCCTAATTGGTTTCCCTCATCTGGAACACCATTTGAGAGAGTTACCATTTTGGTCACTTTTACCACTTTTGCAAGAAAAAGCCAATACTTGTTCCTGAGGATTCCAGCTGGTGTTGATCATCCTAAAAGCTTCCAAGGGATCAATCAAGAGTGTCTAAAGGATTGGATTACTTCTGGCACAAGGACCTTGACAGATAGCACAAGGAGCTTCAAGAGGTAAGTGCTTCACAACTTGAACTCTCTAAATCATGCATTGCTTTGAGGTCCATTGATCATGTACATCTCATACATATCATATATGTTGTGTTTGAACCAATTTACCATGCTATTGTTGCCTGTATGATGAGATAGCATAGAACATGCAAATCTAGGCCTATTTTGAAATCACTATCGGATTTTAAAATAGAAACATTTTCAGAAAATTCCAAAGGCACCATTGGATTCCTCATGAAATTCTAGGCAGGATGCACCTAAATTTTGTCAAAATCCATGGAGGATTGAGGAAGTTAAAGCCTTCATGCAAATCCACCAAAACTTAGTTTTTTGCCTTGGCCAGGCCTAAAAACCAGTCACCCTTATGTATTAATGGGGTGGTTTTGATACACGGATGTATCACCACCCCAGTGGTAGCGCGCATGTGTATTTGGATGGAAGGTCGTGGGTTCAACACCCACCCAGACCATTTTGCCATTTTCTCTCTTTTTGCTATTTTTCACATTTTTATGGTTTTTATTAATTAATTCCAAAATTAATTTCTCTCTCAATTTTAATTATTTTTTATTGGTTCTTTTTTTGAAAATTCAAAAAAATGTTAAAATATTTTATTCTACAAAAATTTCACAAAAATATTATTTATTTCATATATTTGGTATTTTTGTAAAGAATTATATTTTTATTTGTTTTTAAACATTTAAAAATATTTCTTTCTCTTGATCTTCAAAATTCAAATGATTTTCAAATCATTCTATGAATAAAACATGATTTTTCAAACATTAATCTAAGATCACAACTTGGTTTTCACACATGTTAGATAATTTTGATCATTTTAATTAAATTTTATTCAATTAAAATACATTTTTAAATCAAATTAGGGTTTTTGTCGATTTTCACCCTCACAAATCTTTTTCAAAACACTTTTGGGCCTCTTTTTAGAGTGTAAGTCCCATCCTTTTGTAAATAAAATAATTTGGGCCACAGTCGTTGTATAAGTCCCGATACGATAAAAAAAATCTCGGCGCGATCGCCGTTTTCAAAACAATTTTCATCTGGGCCTACCCTTGTGTTGTAAGTCCCATTTATTTTCTTTAAACAATTTTTGGGCCTCTAATAGAGTGTAAGTCCCATCCCTTGTCACATAAAACCTTTTTGGGCTTCAGTCATTGTATAAGTCCCGATACGATTTTAAAAATCTCGGCGCGATCGCCGTTTTAAAACAAAATCATCTGGGTCTACCCTTGTGTTGTAAGTCCCATTTCTTTTCTTTTTCAAACACTTTGGGCCTCTTAATAGAGTGTAAGACCCATCTCTTTGTACAGAAAACCTTTTTGGGCCTCTCCTTGAGTATAAGCCCCAATCTTATTTTCAAAACAACTTTCCCTTTTGATTTAGGTTCAAATTCATAGTTGTTATCAAAACTTTCTTTAATTTCTTGAACAACTAACTATACAGCTGTTACAATGGAAGCTTGCTCACCTGTAAGTTTTATCTACTTTCTTTTACATACTTGCATACATATATGTGTTTGTGCTGGAAGCTTGCTCACCTTTAAGTCCTCCTACCCTCTTTTACATACAGTATATATTTCATCTGTATATATATGCCTGTATATTATCTGCTTAGAGTTTTCCCCGACAATTAGGTCTAGGATTAGATAAAGCCAGTGGTCACTCTTTCAACACAGTCAAAACTAGTTCCCCATAGGAATTTCCAGATACAGTCTTTCCTCCTCTTGGGCTTATACAATATGGAACAAAGAGAAATGCATTATTCTCGATGAAACTTTTCTCAGACTGTAACTATTAGAAAATTGTCAAAGAAATTCATTTCCCTCGAAGATGATTAATTCCCGGTGAAACCCCTCTTGAATTTCTTCAAACCCTAGAACTGTTCACTAAAGAAAGGATTAATTCCCGGTGAAACCTTTCTTGAACTTTTCTTAGGTTTGGACCCACAGGCTTCCTAAAAGCATCCTAGCCTCCTCTTGGGCTTTGTACAAGGACCCTCCGGCTTCTTAGAAGTTCTTATGCCTTCTCTTGGGCTTAGTACAAGGACCCAAAGACCTCCTACAGGGATAAGACAGAACTTAGTCATCCTTTGATAGAGCAGTCTTTCTAAGAGTCAAAACATCAGATCAGTTTAGGGTTGATTCTCATCCCTTAAAATATCAGCCTCCTCTTGGGAATCACACAAAGATAAACCCTTTCATACCAGCAGACTTGGACAGTCTCATCTCCTTTTGGATGTCAAAGAAACCTTGATTCTTTCATTAATCACCAATAGAGTTTAAACTTTCTTCTAAATTTCCCCAGCTAGGGTCAAATCACTATCATAGAACCTTTATCAGAACCTCAAGGCATCTGATATCTCAACTCTTCAGCAAGAGTTGATTCCCCAATTTGGACCTGCCTCTGGATCTCAATAATCCTCAGCAAAAGCGAGCCTCCTCTTAGGCTTTGTATAAGGATCTTTCCACACTCTCTTGTTGAGTCAATAACTTTCAGCCTCCTCTTAGGCTTTGTATAAGGATCTTTCCTCACTCTCTTGTTGAGTCAATAACTTTTTGCCTCCTTTTAGGCTTTGTATAAGGATCTTAAAACACTCTCTTGTTGAGTCAGTATCTTTCAGCCTCAATCTTGGGCTTTGTACAAGACAGATAAAAACACTCTCTTGTTGAGTCAGTTCTTTCAGCCTCAATCTTGGGCTTTGTACAAGACAGATAAAAACACTCTCTTGTTGAGTCAGTTCTTTCAACCTCAATCTTGGACTTTGTACAAGACAAATAAAAAACACTCTCTTATTGAGTCAATCACCGTAAAACACTCTCTTGTTGAGTCAATCTTCTTTCTTAAAGCACTTTCTTGTTGAGTCAACCTTTTTCAGCCTCCTCTTAGGCTTTGTATAATGATTTCCCTCAGTAGAGTTAGCCTAAAAAACACTCTCTTGTTGAGTCAACCTCTTTCAGCCTCAATCTTGGGCTTTGTACAAGACATTACATAAACACTCTCTAGTTGAGTCAGTCAAATATCCTTTAGCCTCAATCTTGTGCTTTGTATAAGACACATATAAATCTCCCTAAGCAGAGTCAATCCTTTTTCCAGCCTCAATCTTGGGCTTTGTACAAGTCAAATCATACTCTCCAGCAGAGTCAATCTTCTTTTAGCCACAATCTTGGGCTTTGTACAAGACAGATAAAACCTCTCACCAATGGAGTCAATTTCGACTTTTAGCATCAATCTTGGGCTTTGTACAAGATACATACAAATATTCCCCAGTGGAATCAAAAACCTTCGTTAGCCTCAATCTTGGGCTTTGTACAAGACAGACAAAATATTTCCCCGAAAAAGTCAACTTTTAGCCTCCTCTTAGGCTTTGTATAATGATCTCCCCAAAAGAGTCAGTTTTTTTGCCTCAATCTTGGGCTTTGTACAAGACAGATAATAAACTTCCCAGTGGAGTCAATCAATCTCTTAGTTTTAACCTTGGGCTTTGATCAAGGCACACAAAAACCAAAATCCCTTAAGAGGAAATAAAAGAAATCTCTAAAGGAGGACATTTCTCTGTACATCACACATCAAAACAGAAAATCAAAACAAACCTTAATCCCAGATAACTGCTGTAAGTGGCACACTTGTTGATTCAAAAATTCAAGTTGTCGTCCATCTTTTATCCTGGTAAATCCTCTCTTTCATCTAATTGCTGTAAGTGGCAAGCCTCTGGATTATTTACATCCACGCCACTGTCCCTCTCTTAGCATGAAAAACTCCTAAGGAAAAATGGAATTGCTCAACACTGAGTTAAAGTTTTCTCCTTCAAGACAAATCCCCTATAAAGAAAATTATGGCATTGTTGGATTCTCATATCCCAGTAAAGTAATTCTCCATTATAATCAGTCACCCAACAGTTGTGATAAACAGACGAGATGTCTCCCTTTAGAGATGACAAATTCCCTCTCAGTTAAACCTTTAGCTTCAATCTTGGGCTTTGAACAAGACACAAAAACCTTTTATCTTCAATCTTGGGCTTTGAACAAGACACCAAACATCTCTTTCCTCCCATAGAATAGGAGGAACTACGATTGCTCTGATTTCCTTGTTTTCTTTAACGGGAATACGTAGGCATAAGATTGTGAAATCTTAGCGAGCATACTACTAAAAAACTTTAGGTCCAGTACCTTCACACATTCATCAAAAATATCGGAAAACCCGAAATCAACAAAAACCCCCTCTCTCAAACACTCCCAAAGGAGAAACTTTCTCAACCCACAACAGACAAACACCAGCAAGTAGAAATCAGTAGAAATTGCTAACAACCTGTGGATAACCACATATAGGATGGGTAATTGACATCTCCTCATTGTATAACCTGACCCCGGACCCCCCAATCCCTTAGCATTTGTTCAGTAAAAAATTTGCATGCAAGGTTAGTTTTAGATAGCTTCCCTTTCCTTTCCAGCTTCATAGGATAAATAAGAAATCATAAAATAGCACCCCATCCCTACCATTTCGGTGAGGAAAAACCCAGGGCGATAAGGTCATCGCGTCACCGACAAAAACCGCACGCTACAGAAAAATGCCGACTCTGCTCGGGAGCCAGACTAGGACTAGGATTAGAATTCCTAAGAGTTATAGGTTGTTAGCAATCATACTATATATATATATATATATATATATATATATATATATATACATATATTGCTTTTCCTACTTGATATTCGTGTTTATTTTTCTGTCAATGGGAATGCGATTGATACGCATGTGGAAAGTTTGAGTGAACCCTAAGATAAGGGATGGCATAGACGGGGAAACTTGCAGGAAGTGAATCCCGAACAAGCGACCCTGGTAGACCATCAAATCAGGCGAGGGCCCGTGTGGATACTATGTTGAACAACCGATCATCGTGAACATAGACATTATCCCAGTGCAGCACCCGTGAACCAGGGGATTTAGTAGACATTGACCATATGACCATTTGGTAGTGCGGTAACTATCGGGAATAATTGACATGCGATACTACACTCAAAAGAGATTACCCTAGGATGCTACAGCTCGCTCGGGTGAACCAGCTTGCTGTTGATATCCCTAGGGGGTCAATGATTTTGGGAACCTTTAACTCATTCTACAGGTACAAAAATTGACCAGAATATAACCTTTGGGGATGGGTAGAGCCATGACTCCATGCTCGTGACGTTGAACCCTTGAACCCATGTTTTACAATGTTTTTGTGTGCTGCATTCATGCATTCATTTAAAAAACTCTTAAACAAAGAAAAAAATCTCTTCTCTTTTCTCTTCTCTTTCTTTTTCAAAATAAACTAAAACAATAATTGCAAATATCAGAAAGATTGCATTATGGATTTTGGTAGAAGAAAGACGCACAAGTACACCTTCAAGGCTCCGAAACTAGAGGATTTAAGGAGGTTGGCAAGGATGATTACCAACCCTGATGCTTTCAGGGCTAAGTATGGAGGACTGCTGTCTCTGTTAAGGGTCCACGTAGTTGAAGGAATCTTATCTACACTGATACAGTTTTACGATCCGGTTTATCACTACTTCACATTCCCGGATTATCAACTGGCACCAATGCTAGAAGAGTACTTTCATCTATCTGATTTACATATCATTGATCAAGCTTCCTTTTTTGGACTGGAAGAAATTCCAAAGGATCAAACCATTGCAAGGGCAATCTATTTGGACGAGTCAGAAGTCAGGACTCACCTGACCACTAAGGAAGGAATCTAAGGTTTACCAGCCAAGTTTTTGGTAGAGAAAGCCATGTACTTTGGCAGTATAGGAAACATTACTGCTTTCGAAGATATCTTTGTTCTACTCACATATGGGTTATTCCTCTTTCCCAACATCGATAACTTCGTCGATACCAATGCCATTAAGATATTTCTGAACGGAAACCCCGTACCAACCTTGCTCGCAGATGCTTATCATTCTGTACACTTACGGAGTTTGTATAGTGGAGGAATGATCACATGATGTGTACCCCTGCTTTACAAATGGTTCACTTCCCATTTACCCAAGTCTGTTGCTTCTTAGGATCATAAAAGTACTCTACGTTGGTCACAAAGAATCATGTCTCTTACCAACTCTGACATAGATTGGTATAATAGGATTTATGAGGGGATAAGGATCATCGACAGATGTGGAAACTTCCTTAATGTACCCCTCATAGGAAATAAAGGAGGAATCAACTATCATTCAATTTTAGTTCGCCGTCAACTCAGATACCCGATGAAGCATATCCCGCATAATGTTCATCTGGAAGGTCTTTTCTTCAAGAAAGGGGAAAATGACAGGGCACTAAAGAAAGAAATAGTGCATGCCTGGCAACATATTCACAAGAAAGGAAGAGAGTCTCTAGGAAGACCAGACTGTACCTCCATAGAACCTTATCTCCACTGGGTATAAACTAGAGCCCTCAAGCTAAGGATGCCTTACCCTCGTCAAGAAGTTCTCCCGTTAAAGGAATTCGTCCTTTATTTTAAGTCTGATACGGAAAAACTCCTGGTCGCTCTCAACAAGGTTCACGGGAGAAGAATTCTTGGAAGACATGTACCGAATCCTCAATGTGGTGTACTAAAATTCAGGAACTGTTAAAAGAAAAGGATGCTCTGATCGAGGTTCTAGAACAACATGCTATGGAAGATCAAAGAAGCTTGCTCACTCCTTTCACTTGGCAAAGACTGACGACCCGACAACGGCTGAGGAACCTCGATCAAAGAAAATGAAAGTACCAAAACCAGCATCTGAGCTCTCTTCAAAGAGGACTCAGGATCCATAAGTTTAGACATTTCCTTTTACATCACTTTGTAAAATAATGTATTTTCCATTTCTTCAATCTTTCAAATTCAATAAAAAAAAGGGGTCTCCCCACTGTATGATATTTGCAATCTATTTGTTGAAGTTTCTTTTTGATTAAACCAAAAAAAAAAAAATCATTGCATATCATTCATCATTCTCACATAACGCATCCTCTTATCTTCGAATCTCACATATACGTCATGATTCTAGAGTCAAACTGTCTCACTCATACAATACTCGGGCCAATCGACAAAAGGAAATGGACGATCTCGAGAAAGAGAACAGAGAGTTAAGAGAAGAAGTCGACGCTCTAAAGGAAAGTTTGGAAAAACTTCACAATGACATGCAATCCCTGGTAGTAGCTCAGAGACAACAACAAAGGACTCTGATCTCGGAGATCACATCTACGCCCGTAGTGGAGACATATGATCCTCAGTACAACATGTCTAAAGGTCGCCCCTGGGGTATGCCTCTTAACTTTGTCCCTGAAGGATATATCCCGCCGGTCACCGAAGACCCAGAAACTACAGCAGGAACTGTTGGGCCTGAAGGTTACAAACTTCGGGAAAGCGAAGACGCAAGAGTCATGACAGCAACTCTTGAAGGTTACAAACTTCGGGGCATGGAAGCACCAAAAGTCACCGCCGTAATGATTATACCACAACACGTGGTACACACTGTATAATATATACCTAGAATAATACTATACAAGCATTTTATTTGGTACTGACACCATCACAAGTGCCTAATGGCGTAATTCACATACTTGACCATGGCTGAAAACATAAAATAATCAATGGTACAAGCTATGGAAAATAGCCAAAACAAAATCTAAGAATAATATACAATATCCTCAATTGTATACAACAATTACACAGCGGAAAGCTAAAGCTAAGCTTCTCTTGAAACATCCCAGCATAGCTCCACTTGTAAATCAAACCTACAAACACTGCCTAAAAAATAGCAACAATAATGGGATGAGATATTAACTAAGTGAGTTCCCTATCTTATGGATTCTCTTGGCTTTACAGGGTTCTAGCAAATCCTAACTCAAGTCAAGGGGAAGGGAAATGACCTTGAGTTCTCAATCTCACACTATATGGAAACACGTTATTGAGTCCGTTAACTCAAATATTATCACTATAGTCAACCCTTTCAAGGCATCCCCTTTTCCCGTCCTCTTCTACGTCTAGAAGTCGGAACGAGTCATGGACCCTCGTAGATTACTTGGCATACGAGATGGATTCGGAACTAAGGGACATATTATCACCTTAATTCGTCACTTCACATGGCCCGTACACCATCACAAGTCTCTTTACCATATAGGTTCCATTTGTACTATAACATTGGGAATCAAACCTGCCAAGTAATCGTGCATTCATTCCAGAGGAGCTTGCTACTCTATAGACGGCACAATAATGGGGAATGATTGCGATTTTGTGATTCCATATACAACCATAATTGTATTCAATAATTCTAGGCCATATTAGCCTTTAAGCCTCTTTTGCCTTTAGGCCTCTTTTGCCTTTATCAATTAAACATAATAATTACACGTGTTCCATACTAGTGTCTTATTCTTTCTATACCATTCGGTACTGGACACACGCCTCGGCCTCTTCTGCACGAGCGTCGTCATTAAGTTATTCATCAATCCTCTAGCTTATTACTAGGTTCTATTATAAGTTCATGGCAAGGTTTCCTCACTCTACCAATTCCATATTTTAACATGCATTTACTCTCAATCATGCTTAACATCAATATTAGGCAAAGCATATTAGAAATGCACATTATGAATTACATACAATAATTACATCATAAGTTATACAAAAGCATATTACAATTGTATAATAGAATCACATATAATGATTCAAACACGAGTTATATCACCCTTAGGTTCCCTTCGATTTATTTAATCGGGTATCGAAAACAATATTTCTCAATCTTATCCCGTAGGATATTTTCACAGTTTTGCATTGCATCGGCTATAACCATGCCTCGATCGGATTTACGATCCAAAAGATATGGATTTTTAACATATCACATAAACATTATTTTCATTCATTTTCCACTAAATAATTAATCCCACATCATACCCATAATTTTGAATTTTTATTGGGTAGAGGATCGTCATAGTTTTCCAACGATACCAATAACGCTTCGATCGGAATCACGGTTCAAAAGTTAAGAAGGAAACAAAATGGGAAATCTGTCATGTTCGCTGCCGTGTTCACAAGGCGAACCCTGGGCGAACAGAACAGAATAAAAAGGGCATAAAGTTCGCTAAGCGAACTCTAGACGAACATTCGCTTTCCCCTTCGCCTTGGGTTCGCTAGGCGAAACCTCCACGAACCTTCGCCTTCCCTTCGCTTTGGGTTCGCTAGGCGAACCCCTCGAACCCAGAATTTTCAGCAACGCTAAAATAGGTCATTTGGGGCCAAAACTCTCATTCCTTCACCCAAAACACTTCCAACTCATACTTTATCAACCAAAACATGTTCCAACATAATCAACAAGTATTCCCGATTATTTCCATGCATTTTATATCGCATTTCATCCGTTACATTTCATTGATTTATCCGTTTAATCATTTTCTCTCAAATCTAACCTAAGTTCTAAACTTATATATCTAGAACTTAGAGTGTCTAACTAGAACCCACCTGATTGTCGAAGAGGAGTTTAAAGAAGATGATGAAGATGATGACCCATGGCTTCTTCTCAAGTTTCTTCCTCTTTCTCTTCTTTCCTCTTCCTCTCTTCTTTCCTCTTTCTATTTCTTCTTTTCTAACTTTCTTTTTCTTTCTCCTAACAAATATATATATATATATATATATATATATATATATATATATATATATAATACTAATATTATATAATATAATCCAACAGGGTAAAATATATCCAATTGATATTTTGTCGTCTCAAACCAATTGATCAATTATTCGAGCTACCTTAATATACTCTCTCGAACTAATAATTATTGATCTGTCTCTTTCATAAAATAATTGATCTCTTTAGAGTTCACCAGTTGCTCTATTGATCCCAATTGACCATACTTAAAACACTTAGAGGATTCCATAAATCCAATTAATCAAATATAGAGCACATAGATACTCGTCTGCTCTTATCTGATATCCAACTGAGCATTTAAATAATACGGGGTATTACACTCTCCCCTCTTAAATTGAAATTCGCCCCCGAATTTCCTCTACTCACATAATAACCACAACTTGTATCACTGCCTTAGATCCACACTTAATCTTTACTTCCATTGAAATTTCTGACGTACTCAAATTCCAACTTGACTTCACAGACCAAAATCATTGTTTTCACAATTCATCAAACTCTTGTTTTCACAATTCATCAAACTCTTAGTCATACTCTTGTTCCAATATCGAGTGAACTTCTAACCTTGCATCTCTTCAGTTCATCTGTTGTTTTATACTAAAACACTTGGTCACATTCTACCTTCGGAAAGAATGTACCATTCCAATATCCCTTTACTGAGTCACAACAAAACCATAACACCTTATCTTGGTTTAGGATAACAAACACTTATAACATCTTCGCGAGGTAAAATGGTGATTTCTTAAATTCATGCAATCATCGACGATTTATATTTTCATAAATCTTTCAACGTCCAAAACCACTTCATAATTAGTCAAATGACTTCTTTACCAGTCCCATCTGGTCTGATGCTATACACTGTGATCATTAAATCCGATATTTCCTTTCTTTTGTGTCGCACCAAAAGGTAACACACTTAAAACAAGATCTCTTTATTTCCATACTTACAAGCAATAATCCGTCTAAATTCTTATTATTCTGACATAACTCTTTCATCTGTGTAACCCAAATTCTAAAAGTAGAACACCGCGAATTCTTGAGCACTACCAATTAGCTAACAGTCCATGGAGAAACACACTTATCCACTGGGATCCTTACTAACCAACGGTACAAGAAACTTACTGATGTCCTATGGTAGAAGAATTTCTTTGCCAACACACAATATTATACCATCTGTCCAACACTCTCCAGACGATAGAGGTGCAGGAATTACACTGCTATAACCGTAACATATACAACTCCAAATCCATTCAAACTCGAAATAATATATCCAAAATAGTTTAACAACCTCTGGTTCTGGTTACCACATTCCAAATCGATTCTTCTTACGGGGTTTCCGACTCACTCCAAGTTTCTTGTTGATTCGAGATCTCAACCCAAACGACATAACACCAACACAGACTTCAATCATATGCGAGTCACCACTTATCAAAACTTAAACCATCCACAGCACAATTGTGATTTTCCATATTAATCACCAATTCACATACAACACTCCACATATACTCACACTTTCGAAGTCCATACCACACTTCTCAGTTGAATCCATTTCTCTCAATTGTTTTGTTTCACATACAATCCAATTCACATGCTTAATTCTGGAACACCCAATTCTCACTCTTACTTGGAAGGATAACCTTCAAATTTCCTTCTCTGGATAAAACACAACTGCACACAACTAGTACCCCTCTCATGGAGCCTAAATCCAATACCATGAACTCACAGAAGATAACACTTACTAACTCTGACCAACCGCTCATATCTTACTAACACCATAATTAAAATACCGAAACGATTTTTACAAGATCAATACTTTGTGAGTATTCTCTAACTTTGTCCTTAAGACTCTCAACAGTAATGATAACGATACACCTAAGACTTTCTCACACTCAACACAGTTCACAAGATTACTTTCCCAAAAGTCAAACTCCCTTGTCGTCTAAACAAATGGTCAACTATGCAACACCTTCCCAGGAGTTCTGATTTCAAAACACAAGTCCTTCTTTCATTTTCTTGCAATCCCATTTTCCATTCTCCGAACACTTATCAATCGGAAGGACATAAGGTAACAAAACACAGATGATGGTTCTTAAGGGATTTCACAATTTACACACATGTTAATCGATTACCCGTCTGAGGTTAATCGGTTAACTCCTCAAAATTCAGTGCAAGTACCATCCTTGCACGTGTTAATCAGTTAACAGCACTGTGTTAATCGGTTAACATTGCTGCAGAAGCTGAAAACCAGTCTCTTTTAATTCCAAAGCCATCCCAACTCAAAACCATCAATCCGGCTCGCTCTAACCCATAATATCATTCTCAACTCATGGCCTCTTAACTTGTATAACATTCACCAACAATGATAAACTCAAGGTAAGACAAAACAAGGTTAAAACATGCATATGGCACACTCCAACCAAGTGACAAGGTAAAATTTCAAATTCCGACGCAGTCACACGACAAAACTTCAGTGGAATAGTTCATCTTCTGCTCTTACAACTACTCTAGCTGTAAGCCAATAATGACGACATCCTGGGGTTTTTGTCACAACTTATACTTGATTCGTCCATAAGCAAAACCTAACACACAACCATTAAACGGTACCACAAAACGGCGGGCATAACATGTCAAGTGTACAACCTTGTTCTCTCACTTGAACTCCTTGGTGGGAAATAAAACAACAACGTTCTTAGTCCAACAAAAGGTAGATTCTGAATATTCTAATTATTCACAAATACAGAAGTTTCTATATACTTGCAAATAAATCGGGGCAATGCATCCTCTTGAAGAACCTTTCCATCACTTCATACACATTAACCGGGATTTCTCACCCTTCACTATCCATTGCACATCACACTTACACTAAATTCACTAAATGAAAGATTCGCAACTGGCAATTCCCATCAACTATTTACAAAACTCTTCCAGCATAAACCGTTCCATGACTTACACTTAGTCCATAATAAGTCCTGATTTGATTTTCGTTATTTACCGCACTCTTACTTCTTAAAATACAATACTCACTGTTCCACAAAGTACGTCCCTTCACACTTGTCTCAAGACTAGGAATCCATCACGTACACTTGTGACCACGGTGCTACTACTACGCTTGTTCTTAATACCAAGGTGTAACTTTCTCATTTCGCATCATACTACTAGGGTCCTCACGGGTGAGCCATCCATGATTACACTTCCTTAACTATAGGTTCATCAACACCTTAAAAACTCCATTGCACACTCGTCCAAAATACATTCCGTTTTGCATACCGTGTTTACTTCGCTCTCCATTGTAATCCTCTTATGTCCAAATATAAAATCATCATACTAAAATTTCCTTAAATCCAAGATACTTACTATATTCCTTAACACACACTTCTTCCGGTCCGTATCACTACACTTTCTGTTACTAAATAAAGTCCAAACTTTCTCAGACACAATACCTTATACTGTCCCTTAGGTAATTTAACAATTCCAAATTGGTCTCTTACTGAAAACAGAAATCCTGATGTATCATCTCGAACTTAATCTCTCTTCATAACTGAAGATACACAATTCATCTCCTACTCTTCGTCCGGTGCACACTTATTTCACTTGAAGTATGTAAACACATCCTTGTATTCCTTCACACACTTCTCTACTATTTTAGGTTCCCATAGAAACCGAACTTCCTTAATTCTCCACCTTTAACTAGTTGGAAGATATTGTTCCGAATACATTCCTTAAGGTACTCTCGTCCATTTAAGATACCATAGTGACCTTAGAAACAGAAGCACCAATAACCATCTCACTTCCGGACCATACGTCACACGTTCCACAAAACAACTTTTCTTTTTCACGGAATGAGATTACTTGAAATCCTTATCCATAACAGTGGTCAATCCCGCTCTACTAGCGATTTTACATATCTCTCAATTCCTGGACCACTCGTCCGGTAGAGATCCTTAACTTTCAGACTCCATAAATTCCAAAGGATTTCCCGAACAACACACCATTCTTCAATTCCATGATACCCAAATCATAACTTCTACTAAGATCTCAACCGAGCTGACCAAAACTCATCAATGCTAACTCTTGGCTTGAGCCTACCCTTACAGCACAAGTTCCGACAACACTACGGAGTCCTCGTGGTTGCTCAACCATGATTCTACCTATCACATACATAGCATTAGGTTGACCATGGCTGAAAACATAAAACAATCTATGGTACAAGCTATGGAAACTAGCCAAAACAAAATCTAAGAATAATATACAATATCCTCAATTGTATACAACCATTACACAGCGGAAAGCTAAAGCTAAGCTTCTCTTGAAACATCCCAGCATAGCTCCACTTGTAAATCAAACCTGCAAACACTGCCTGAAAAATAGCAACAATAATGGGGTGAGATATTAATCTCAGTGAGTTCCCTATCTTATGGATTCTCTCGGCTTTACAGGGTTCTAGCCAATCCTAACTCAAGTCAAGGGGAAGGGAAACGACCTTGAGTTCTCAATATCACACTATATGGAAACACGTTATTGAGTCTGTTAACTCAAATATTATCACTATCGTCAACCCTATCAAGGCATCCCCTTTTCCCGTCCTCTTCTACGTCTAGAAGTCGGAACGAGTCATGGATCCTCGTAGATTACTTGGCATACGAGATGGATTTGGAACTAAGGGACATATTATCACCTTAATTCGTCACTTCACACGGCCCGTACACCATCACAAGTCTCTTTACCATATAGGTTTCATTCATACTATAACATTGGGAATCAAACCTGCCAAGTAATCATGCATTCATTCTAGAGGAGCTTGCTACTCTATAGATGGCACAATAATGGGGAATGGTTGCGATTTCATGATTTCATATACAACCATAATTGTATTCAATAATTCTAGGACACATTAGCCTTTAGGCCTCTTTTGCCTTTATCAATTAAACATAATAATTACACGTGTTCCATACTAGTGTCTTATTCTTTCTATACCATTCGGTACTAGACACACGCCTCAGCCTCTTCTGCACGAGCGTCGTCACTAAGTTATTCATCAATCCCATAGCTTATTACTAGGTTCTAACATAAGTTCATGGCAAGGTTTCCTCACTCTACCAATTCTATATTTTAACATGCATTTACTCTCAATCATGCTTAACATCAATATTAGGCAAAGCATATTACAATTTCACATTATGAATTACATATAATAATTCCATCATAAGTTATACAAAAGCATATTACAATTGTATAATAGAATCACATATAATGATTCAAACACGAGTTATATCACCCTTAGGTTCCCTCTGATTTATTTAATCGGTTATCAAAAACAATATTTCTCAATCTTATCCCGTAGGATATTTTCACAGCTTTGAATTGCATCGGCTATAACCATGCCTCGATCGGATTTACGATCCAAAAGTTATGGATTTTTAACATATCACATAAACATTATTTTCATTCATTTTCCACTAAATAATTAATCCCACATCATACCCATAATTTTGACTTTTTATTGGGTAGAGGATCTTCATAGATTTCCAACGATACCAAGAACGCTTCGATCGGAATCACGGTTCAAAAGTTAAGAAGGAAACAAAATGGGAAAATCTGTCATGTTCGCTGCCATGTTCGCAAGGCGAACCCTAGGCAAACAGAACAGAACAAAAAGGGCAAAAGTTCGCTAAACGAACTATAGGTGAACATTCGCTTTCCCCTTCGCCTTGGGTTTGCTAGGCGAACCCTCGACGAACCTCCGCCTTCCCTTCGCTTTGGGTTCGCAGGGTTCGAATTTTCAGCAACGCTAAAATAGGTCATTTGGGGCCAAAACTCTCATTCCTTCACCCAAAACACTTCCAACTCATACTCTATCAACCAAAACATCTTCCAACCTAATCAACAAGTATTCCCAATTATTTCCATGCATTTTACATCGCATTTCATCCGTTAGATTTCATTGATTTATCCGTTTAATCATTTTCTCTCAAATCTAACCAAAGTTCTAAACTTATATTTCTAGAACTTAAAGTGTCTAACTAGAACCCACCTGATCATCGAAGAGGAGTTTGAAGAAGATGATGAAGATGATGATCCAGGGTCTCTTCTCAAGTTTCTTCCTCTTTCTCTTCTTTCCTCTTCCTCTCTTCTTTCCTCTTTCTATTTTTCTTCTTCTTTTCTAACTTTCTTTTTCTTTATCTTAACAAATATATATATAATACTAATATTATATAATATAATCCAACAGGGTAAAATATCTCCAATTGATATTTTGTCGTCTCAAACCAATTGATCAATTATTCGAGCTACCTTAACATACTCTCTCGAACTAATAATTATTGATCTGTCTCTTTCATAAAATAATTGATCTCTTTAGAGTTCACTAGTTGCTCTATTAATCCCAATTGACCATACTTAAAACACTTAGAGGATTCCATAAATCCAATTAATCAAAGATAGAGCACATGGATACTCATCTGATCTCATCTGATATCCAACTGAGCATTTAAATAATACGGGGTATTACACACTGTCCCGGAAGGACAGATTCCACAAGTAATCTCTAGTGGAAACAAAGACATGTATGAAAGGATGAATGAGTTCCAGGAACAATTCCTGGAAATGTAGAAGGAACTGCATGCCATTCACGGTCAGGATTTATTCGGAAAGGACATCACAAACCTCTGTCTGGTCCCTAATGTGAAAATCCCGCACTAATTCAAGGTGCCTGAATTTGAAAAATACAAGGGCAACTCTTGCCCTCAAAGTCATTTGGTGATGTACGCTCGAAAAATGTCTACCCAGATAGAAAATCAACAACTACTGATCCATTACTTCCAAGACAGTTTAACCCGTGTCGTACTCAAATGGTACATGGGTTTAAACCGCACCAAGATCAATACTTTCAGAGATCTTAGCGCAGCCTTCATTCAGCAGTATAAGTATAACCTGGACATGGCACCAGACAGAGATCAGCTCCGATTAATGTCGCAGAAGGACAAAGAAACTTTTAAGGAGTATGCTCAGAGATGGCGTGAAATTGCCGCTCAGATTTGTCCCCCTCTTGAGGAAAAAGAGATGACAAAAATCTTCCTGAAAACCTTAAGCTCGTTCTATTATGACTGAATGGTCGCCAGTGCGCCCAGTGACTTCACTGAAATGGTAAACATGGGAGTACGTCTTGAAGAAGCAGTCCGACAAGGACGATTAGTCAAAGATGCAGAGCCATCAAGCAGTACCAAAAGATATGGTAGTGTTTTCCCAAAGAAAAAAGAGCAAGATATTGGTAATATCTCTCGCGAAAAGCAAAGGCAAAGATATCAACCAGTAGCAGTGGTAACTCCCACTATCAACCCTGCGCCGGCTCTAACGTATCAACCTCAGGTTGCTTAGAGCCAACCAGGTCAACAACAGTATCAGCAAAGGACACAATAGCCTCTTCAGCAGGCTCATCCCCAGTACAACAACAACAATCGTACGACACGACCATCAAGGTTTGACCCTATACCGATGTTGTACGCAGAACTATTTTTGCTCTTACTGGACAAGGGGCATGTGCAAACCAGGACTCCCCTTACAGTACCAGAAAATCCACCTTTTTGGTTCAAAGAGGATCAAACTTGCCCTTACCATCAAGGAGGACCGGGGTACAACATTGAGAACTGACTCAGTTTCAAATCGGATGTACAGAAGCTTGTCAGGAACATGATCCTATCTTTCAAAGATACTAATCCAAATGTTCAGAAAAACCCGTTGCCTCAACACGGGAAGACTGCAGAAAATTTAATAGAGGAAGAATTTAGCCGCAATTATAAGATTTACGATGTAATCCTATTAGGGACCAATCTGGTCAGGATGTATTGCAGACAGAGAGGGTATGACTATGTACCGCCTCACAATTATCACCAGTGTGATATCTGCTCAAAGAATAACCAGGGGTGTTCTGTAATGCAATCAACTCTACAAGAATAGATGGATCTGGGCTGGATTCAAGATCACCGAATCCGTGAAGTCAACATGGTCCATGCACGTCCCAACATTGTTCAGAACCAATATATCTGTGCAATGAATATCAACTTAGTGGCAATGCACTCAAGCCAAAGTCAATACCATGATCTGCCACGACACAATTACAATTCCTGTCCGATCTGCTCAATAAACAATCAGGGATGCTCTTTTGTACAAAAGGCCCTCCAGCGTCAGATGGATCTCGGATGGATTCAGGACTATCAGGAGAGAAATAACCATCAAGTCAATATGATTCAGATCTTTGAAATTCGCTTGATGAATACTAGTCTGGTAGAATTACACGCTAAGCAAGTCAGGCTCAGTTTTTTGGCTTCACATGATTATCAAGGCTATAAAGTGTGTCGTAAAGACGACCAAGGATATGCACTTGTCCAAAGAACACTTCAATACTTGTTGGACCACTGGTGGCTTCCAATTTACTTGGATGAAGCTACACGACAGATCAGTATGACTGACGAAAATCCTGATAGGCATCAAAGTCAGGATGTCCGCTCGATGGAAACAGGTCTAGTAAAGTTGCACTGCATACAAAGAGGACATGGCCAGGTGCCGCCACATAACTATGAACGTTGTAGAGTTTATTCAGAAAATAACCAAGGATGTTATCTTGTACGGTCAGCTCTTCAAAATCAGTTGGACCAGAAAGAGATTCGACCAGGTTCAAGTTCTGGTTCGATCAACGTGATGCAAGACTATCTTCCTGATCAAAGCAAAGACGTTGTCATAATCTCTAATTATGAAATGGCCAAATACTTATGCACCATAATCCCTCTACTCCATGAATCAAGAATTCCTCTTGATAGTAGAAAGATTATTCTCAACCTCTAACCAATTGAGGCTGCCTACGATGGTCGAAAAAATCAAAAGGCTCTTGTGGTTATCTATCTGCCGGGACCAATACCGTACAAATCCAAAAAGGCTATCCCTTACAAGTACGTTGCAACAATAATCGAAAATGGAAAAGAAACTCCATTACCCTCCGTCGTGAACATTGCCGACATCAGTCGAGTAACACGGAGCGGCCGGATCTTCAACAGAGGAGTTGGAGAACCCACCAAAAAAAAGGAACCTCAAACAGAAATTCCTAATCAACCATTCGGACAATCCAATAATCCAGAACTGGTAAAGAACAATGATGAGATGCTGAAGCTCATCCAGAGGAGTGAGTACAACATTGTAGACCAACTATTGCAAACTCCGTCTAGAATCTCTGTGTTATCTCTTTTACTTATTTCCGAAGCTCACAGGGAAGCTTTGCTGAAAGTATTAGAGCAAGCTTTCTTAGAACAAGATGTGACGGTAAGGCAGTTTGACAACATCATTTCCAACATCACTTCCTGCAACAATTTAGGATTCAGTGATGAAGAGCTGCCGGAAGAAGGCAAAAATCACAACATGGCGCTTAACATTACAGTCAACTGTCAGGACGATGCTCTAGCCAGTGTACTGGTAGACATAGGATCAGCTCTGAATGTTATGCCAAAATCAACTCTGATACGACTATTATTTCAAGGAGCTCCGATGAGAGGAAGTGACGTCATCGTCAAAGCCTTTGACGGATCCAGAAAAATAGTTATCGGCGAAGTGGATCTTCCCATAACCATCACTCCTCACACTTTCCAAGTCACTTTCTAGGTCATGGATATTCGGGCAGCATACAACTATTTATTATGAAGACCTTGGATACACGAAGCTGGGGCAGTCACTTTGACACTTCACCAAAAGCAGAAGTTCATTAAGAATGACAAGTTAGTCACAGTATCCGGAGAGCAGGCCTTAATTGTGAGCAACTTATCATCGTTCTCCTGTGTAGAACCTGAGGAGGTTATTGGAACCCAGTTCCAGGCACTCTCGGTGAGCAATGAGAATCAATCAGAAAGAGGGACATCGATTTCCTCATACAAAGATGCTCTCGAAGTGATCAAGAGTAACAACTTAAAGGGATCGGGACAGCTCGTAATTCCTACGGATAACAAGACAAAGAAAGGTATTGGTTTCTCCTCAACATGTACCCAGACTGCTACTAAAGATGAAAGTTTTCATCCCATTCAGGACTTCTTCCACATTGGAGGCTTCATCCACCCAGTGTCTCAAGAAGTACACACCATAAATGAGGGTGACTCCTCTGATACAGATGAAGAGTGGAAGTCCTATCTCAACAAGGACGGTTATATGTCTCAGGGAGAGACGCATATGCCATTTTGCTTTCCCACACAGAGTCTGAGATACATACCAATATCAGACGTCAAGATGATATATAGAGATTGTGATCCAGAGGGATGTCGTGCTCCACCAAACTCATTAGAGGAGGACACTCCAATGAAAGACAACTTCGACTATAACTATTTTGACCCACTAGATGACTTGCCCATCTGGCAGCCGTACCCAGAAGACTTGGGGTCGAAGAGTCAGCCAAACGACGTTTATCAACTGAGCAATATTAAAAAGAATACCTGCGCCCCCACCAAATCATGTGATCATTACTTAGGACATTCTGAAGATATCCAGCACAACAATGAATTTGCAAAGATTGCAGGATAAGAGTTCATCAACTATGCTTTTCCTGAGGTCAACGTCATCGAGAAGAATGACTCCTCCAGTCCCACAGAAGTATGGGACACCTTAGGACAGTCACCTGTCAAAATTATTCGAGCGTCTGAGGAAGTACAAACTCTGCTTGAATCCCAATAAATGCACATTCGGTGTCCGCTCAAGAAAACTCTTTGGATTCATCGTCAGCCAAAAGGGAATTGAGGTTGATCCTGACAAGGTCAAGGCCATTCAAGAAATGCCTTCTCCAAAGAGTGAAAAACAAGTCAGAGGATTCCTGGGAAGTCTAAATTACATCTCAAGATTTATATCCCTCGTGAACGCCACATGCGCGCCGATCTTCAAACTACTCAAAAAGAATCAAAGTTGTATATGGATAGAAGATTGTCAAAAAGCATTCAACAGTATCAAAGAGTATCTGTTGAATCCACTGATTTTATCTCCTCCGGTGGAGGGAAGACCACTAATCATCTACCTAACAGTCTTGGAAGACTCTATGGGTTGTCTACTTGGCTAACAAGATGAAACCAAAAGAAGAGAGTCTGCCATCTACTACTTAAGCAAGAAGTTTACTAACTGTGAAACTCGGTACACTATGCTCGAGAAAAATTGTTGTGCTCTGGCTTGGGCAGCCAAACGTCTTCGTTGGTACATGATTTGCCACACTACTTGGTTAATCTCCGAAATGGATCCGATCAAGTCTGTCTTTGAAAAGCCTGCTCTCACGGGAAGGATCGCCCGTTGGCAGATGTTGCTATCAGAATACGACATAGAATACCATGCTCAAAAAGTCATCAAAGGAAGTATTTTAGCCGATCATTTGGCTAATCAACCAATTGACGATCAGGAATCAGTTGGATTTGACTTCCTAGACAAAGATGTCATGTATTTGAAAATGAAAGATTGCGATGAATCGATACCCAGTGAAGGGCCAAAAACAGATTCCCAATGGGGACTAATCTTTGACGGACCTGTCAACAATTATGGAAACAGAATTGGGGCAATCATCGTAACACCTCAGGTACCCACATTCCTTTCACTTCCAGATTAACATTCAAGTGCACAAACAACGAGGCCGAATACGAAGCTTGTATCATGGGTCTCGAAGAAGCAATTGACTTAAGGATAAAGAACTTGGATGTGTATGGAGACTCAACCCTGGTTATCAATCAGATCAAAGGAGATTGGAACACATACCAATCAGGACTGATTCCTTACAAAGATTACACGAGAAGGTTGTTGCCATTCTTCAATAGAATCAAGTTTCATCATATCCCTCGTGAAGAGAATTATATGGTTGATACATTAGCCACTCTCTTCTCCATGATTAGTGTAGGTCAATGGAATGACGTACCTAAGATCGACATAATGTTCCTTGAGAGGCCCGCCTACATCTTCATGATCGAGGCATTCATAGATGACAAACCTTGGTATCACGATATCAAATGCTTCCTTCAGAAACAAGAATACCCACCTGGGGCATCCAGAAAAGATTGGAAGACCCTCAGAAGACTGGCAGGCAACTTCTTCCTAAGCAGTGATACACTATATAAGAGAAACTTTGACATGGTCTTGCTCCGATGCGTAGACAGACCAGAAGCAAACATGCTAATGAAAGAAATTCACGAAGGATCCTTTGGCACTATGCCAACAGACACACAATGGCCAAAAAAATTCTAAGAGCAGGATACTATTGGTTGACCATGGAATCCAATTGCTACAAGTACATGAGAAGATGTCACAAGTGTCAGATATACTCAGACAAAATCCATGTACCGCCAACACATCTCAAAGTTCTTTCTTCTCCATGGCCTTTTTCTATATGGGGAATCGACATGATTGAACCCAAGGCTTCAAACGGACATCGGTTCATCCTGGTAGCCATTGACTACTTCACCAAATGGGTCGAAGCAGCATCATACACCAATGTAACCCGACAAGTCGTGGTCCGCTTTATCAAAAACAATCTCATCTGCTGTTTATAGTGAGCGATTTTGGACGTGGTTGCGAAGCACTATCGCTTTGGTATCTACATCTCGATTCATTTTTTATCCTAGTGTAGCTGATGAAGGAAGGGAAATAGATGTCTCCAATTAACCCTGCTTGCAAACTGAGGTTAAACATTCAAAACTGTTGGTTTACAGATGCTATCCAAAGTGTGGGGCTCTCCTAGGTTTATTTTGTCTAAAAAATTTAGGCTGTCGGTTTAAGATGTTAGGACTGGTGTTTTCGATTGGTGCATAAAAGTATGGGATTTTGGGTTTTGTTTAGTGTGCTCGCTAAGATTTTTCTTTCAATCTTATGCCTACGTATTCTCTATTTTCTGAAACAGAGAAATCAGAGCGTTCGTAGTTCCTCCCATGGAATAGGAGGAAATGGTGTTTTGGTGTCTTGTTCAAAGCCCAAGACGTGAAGCGAAAGGGTGGTTTGTATCTTGTTCAAATCCCAATATATGAAGCTAAAGGGTCTATTTGTATCTTGTTCGAAGCCCAAGATGTGAAGCTAAAATGGTTTGACTTTAGAGAGAATTTGTCATCTCTAAAGAGGGGTTTGTCTGTCACGACTGTTTATAAAGGAGAATTACTTTAACCGGGATGTGTGAATCCGGCAATGCCATAATTTCCTTTATAGGGGGTTTCCAACCTGAAGGAGAAGACTTTACCTCAGCGTAGAGCAATGCCATCTTTCCTTAGGAATTTCTCATGCTAAAAGAGGGACATTGGCATGGATGTAGATGATCCAGAGGCTTGCCGCTTACAGCGATTAGATGAAGGGGAAAGAGTTATTAATGTTTGTGTACTGTGAACGAGGCACAACTTTGATGCTAAAAGGTTGATTGGATCAACCAGTGGTTTTCTTATACAAAGCCTAAGAGGAGGCTATTGGCCCAACAAGAGGGTGTTTTTATGTGTCTCGTACAAAGCCCGAGAGAGGCTAAAAGGGAAGTGACTCAACAAGAGAGTCCTTTATGGTATCTCGTACGAAGCCCGAGATGGAAGCCAAGGGTTTTGTACTCAACAAGAGAGTGATTTGTGCCTTGTACAAAGCCCAAGACGGAGGCTAAAATGTTGTGACTCAACAAGAGAGTCTTTTTTGTATCTCGTATAAAGCCCGAGATGGAGGCAAAAAGTGTTGATTCAATAAGAACCTTTTTGTATCTCGTACAAAGCCCAAGATGGAGGCGAAAGATGTTCGACTCAACAAGAGAGTCTTTTGTATCTCGTACGAAGCCCGAGATAGAGGCTAAAGTGGGTACTGTTTTAGTTGAGTGACCAATATATGGGTTCAAAGAGAAAATCAGTTCTTATATGAGTAACACTATACTCAGGGATTTTGATTCGAGGATCAGCGATATTTCCTTTTCTTTGAGGAAACGGGAAATCCAAAGGGTATTGAGACTGACCAAGTCTACAGGGTTCCTTCCTATTTGTGAAGGGTGCTTGAGAGTGTCTTTGAGACTCAAGGAAATTAGACTGTCCAAGTCTAGAGTTTCATCTTTTGTACTATGCTTTGAGAAACAGTAGTAGACTCTTGGAAAGACTATTCTATTAAGATGACTAATTTATGTTCCTATACCTCTAGGAGGTCGTCGGGATAATTTGTACGAAGCCCAAGAGGAGGCTGGACACTTTTAAGAAGCCGAGAGGTCCTTGTACGAAGCCCAAGAGGAGGCTATCATTCCCGGAGGAAGAACCATTATATGAAGCCTAAGAGGAGGCTGTGAATACTTCTAAGAAGCCGACGGGTCCTTGTACTAAGCTCAAGAGGAGGCGGGGATGCTTTTAAGAAGCCTGCGGGTCCTTGTACCACGCCCAAGAGAAGGTTGATGCTTTTAAGAAGCCTGTGGGTCCCCAAACCCCGAGAAATTCAAGACAGGCTATTCACAGAGAATAGATCAAGCCAGGAAAGTTCGAGAATTTGGAAGAAACTCAAGAGATGCCATTCACGGAGAATACATTCATCTCTGGGGAGGTAGAGTCTCTTGACAATTCCTAAGGAGGACAGCCGAAGAGAAGATTGTATCTGGTGCTCCTATTGGGGATCTAGCTTGTCTATTTCTAAGAGCGATCGGTATGGCTTTACTTAGTTCTAGACGTAGTTGCTGGGGAAACTCTAAATATCTATACTATTATTACACAGTTGATATGAGTTTATGAAAGGGGACTTACAGTGAGCAGCCCCACAATACAGTTATATGTATATGAAGGCGGTAAATGAAAGCGGATAAACACTTACTTGGTTGTAGAGCTTCCATGTTGTTTTGTTAGCTGTTCAACAAAGAAAGATTGAAAACAACAGTATATTCAAAATTAAAGGAGAAAGTGCTTTGAAAAAGAAAGATTTGGGGCTTACAGCTCAAGTAGAGGCCCAGGGTTTTATCAGTTATCGTACTGTTGAATTTGTACAGAGGGACTTATGCAAGTGACTGAGGCCCAAAAATTGTTTTCTGTACAAAGGGATGGGTCTTACACTCTCTCAAGAAGCCCAAAGAGTTTAAAGAAAAGAAATGGGTCTTACTACTCGAGGGTATGGCCGGATGATTTTTCGTTTGAAATGGCGATCGCGCCGAGATTTTCTTTTAACTCAAAGGGGCTTATACAATATCTGAGGCCCAAAGTTGTTTTGGTTAAAAGGGGGTTTGGGTCTTACACTCTAATAGAGGCCCAGATGTTTTAAACGGACGACGGTCGCGTCGTTTACTTGTACAAAGGGACTTATACAATAAGTGAGGCCCAAAAGGTTTTTGTATAAGAGGGCTTGGGTCTTACACTCTAATAGAGGCCCAAAGTGTTTGAAAATGATTTATGAGGTTTGAATTAATCAAAAACCCTAATTTGTTTTCAAATTGTATTTTAATTGAATAAAATTCAATTAAAATGACCAAAATTGTTTTAAAATGTGGAAAACAAATTGTGATATTGGATTAATGCTTCATAAATCAAGTTTTGCCCTACAAAATGATTAAAAATCATTAAAAGTTGCAAGACCAAGATGGAAAAAATATTCAAAATGCCAAAAATAATTAAAATATTAATTCTTTGAAAAAATATCAATTATATGAAATAAATAATATTTTTGGGATTTTTTGGGAAAATAAAATATTTTAACATTTTTGTGAATTATTAAAAAAAGAATCAACTCAAAATCATTAAAACTCAGAGAGAAATTAATTTTTGAATCAATTAAATAAAATCACAAAATTCAAATATTTGAATTTTCAAAAAGGGCACCAAGAACACCCAAGAACACGCGCGTGTTCTGGGTTTTGCCCAGATTTGCATTTTCTCTCCAATCTCAATGAATACTTGATTATATCATGCAATCCACATATCAATCTGCTCGTTTCATCCTCATGATCATGTCTATGACAATTAATTTCATTTAAATTAAGCATAAAACAAGAAATCACGACAAATCCTCAAGAACCCTAAATTCTGCATGAAGGCTGGGAATTTTGATACACGATTCAAACAAAGCAATTAATTAAGGGGAAACATTCCATGCATGATTATGAACATTTGGCAAAAGTATTGTGCGAGGAAATATGCATAGATTGAGAGATGACCAAGTTTAGGCTTACCTCTAGGTCGTGACAGGAAGTTCAAAGTGATTTTTGAGTTGGAGGTGTTACAGATGAGTGGTGATGATCTGAACAGCTTCCCAACACCCTATGGAGTGTGTTTGAATTCTTGGACTTGATGGAAATTGGTTGGATCACTTCATGGCATCTCAACTGTAACTTGGTTAAAACCTTGAGCAATTGACTGGTGATTCTGAGAAATCAGTGTTCCAAATGTTGTTTAAGTGTTTGATCAGCTCACATATGATGTATGTGAGGTGTGTGTGTGATTGGTTTGAGTGGAATTTCCCTCTACTGAAAAATTCAATAGTGACTTGCTAAGAAAGGCATTTTTTAGAGTGAGAAGTTGATTTTGAGAAAGGCAAGTGTTGTAGGGCTTTGGTGTACTTAAACTGATCACAATTGAGCTCTATTTATAGTAGATCAAGTTTTTTTTGCAAGGAATAGTGAATGGCAACTGCTGAGTAGGGTTGGCCAATGTTGGCAAATGAAAATACAAGTCTCCTCTAGCCATTGACTAGAGGTTAGGGCACAGGCTGCTGGTTCCCTTGGTCTTGGATAAGTCTTGACTGAATTCAGTTGAGAATGGCTCAGTCCATGCCACCTTGGTGCTTCCATTGAATGCTCCAATCCAAAATTAGAGTCTTGTCCCTATTTTAGGCAATTCTAGGTTTGGCATGTTATTTCTTGTTCCAAGGACTTTGGAGGCTTGGCTCAGTGATTGTCCCCTTTAGATTCAATCCTCAGATGTGTCCAAAGTGGTGACAAGGCTTGGAATTGACTGATTTTGGAAAATCGACCAAAAGTGCAAAAATCTGACTTGCCTTGGCAGATTTCAGCAAGGCATCTTGCCACTACCATATCTCATAGCTCAAATTGAATTTGGTGATGTTCTTGGCCATTTTGGAAAGCCCTCATATGATACAACAACTGTTTGATCATATTTGGTTTTGATACCTTTTAGATCCAAGTGAAAAATCCCCCTACATTTGGAAAAAAGTAAAGGCAGATTCTGACTTAGTGAAATTTTCACTAAGTGTTGGAACAAAGTGACTTTTCTTGATTTTGATCACTCCATAACTCAAAATCCATGAGGAATTTGGACATAGGTCAGTATGAAGCTTTTGTAGAGGGCAATGAGATCTACAAATTAAGCTTTGGATGGGGAAGAATGGCTTTGTGGTTTAGGAGTTATGGTCCTCCAAAGTTAGTACCTTTGCCACTTTTTTTCATGACTTAGAAATTTTTCTAAGTTTTTATGGTTACCCCTTTTACAAGTTATCCCACTTTCTTTGATTTTTCTTGATGAATGATGATTCAAATCATACATTAACATCATTTTAGGGTTAAAAATCCATTTTAGTGAAAAATCTCAAAAAGTCAAAGTTGACTTTTGTGCATAGTTGACTTTTTGTCTGATGAATTCTAAACTGTGCAATTCCTTATGAAATCATGTCCTTGACCTAAATCAAACTTGATGGACATGTTCCATGGGTGTTATAGGGTGTATTGAATCATGTCCTAGGGTTAGGGAGCATGTCCTGGTCAAAAGTCAAAGTTACAGTTGACTTTTCTCGCGAAACCCTAATTGTGGTTCAGATGAAATTGAAACTTATTGCTCAAGCTTCTTGGATCAATCCATTGTGGAAAATGGATCAATGTGGTATGTTAGAGACCCTCAAATCATGTCTTGAGGTCTTGGCTCATGATTTGTCCCAAAAGTCAAGTTAGGGGTGAATTAGGTCAAGAAACCCTAATTCCTGATTTTTGATGTATGCATCCCCTGAGGTTAAATTGACTTGATGATTGGGTCCATGAGGTTCCATGGAGTATATTAGGTTATGTTTTGAATCATTGGCTCATGCCCAAAGGAAATTTTCCATCTGGAGGCCCTTGTCGATCTAAATCCTAATTTGGTCACACTGGCGATCTTGAGGCTTGATCCACCTTGAAGGGAGCAGCCTTGTGCTTAATCCTTGAAGTGGGAGTCCTTTTGATCCATTGTGGATGTTTGACAGGTTTAGACAAGTTGAAGATCATGTCATTACTTGATTGATCATTTGTCTAAGGCTCAAAGAGGGCTTGAAACCCTAATTTTGATTGTAGTGGATGCTCAACAATTCCTTGAGGAGATTTATGAGGCAAAGAGGTACATCCATATTGTGATGATGATTTGCACAATGATGGGAATCTAGGTGGTCAAAATTTGGGGTATGACAGATGCCCCTATTTAATCTTCTTGGACACAAAGGTGTGAATGGTGAAGGTATTCGGGCATTCAGGGTGCACGAGGATTAAATATCGGAATACCCGAAATTTTGATGGTGGTTATGAATGGTAGCTTGCTCATCCATCTTCTTTTGCTAAGCAATGATGCTTAGAAAAGGTAAAACTTCCCCTCGATCCCTGTCTTTAGCCAAGGAACTGGTCTAAGTTTCTGATTTAAACTTCCCCTCGTTCTTGGTTTCCTACCAAGGAACTGGTCTACGTTTCTGAAATAAACTTCCCCTCGATCCTGGTTTCCTACCAAGGAACTGGTCTTAGTTTCTGAAATAAACTTCCCCTCGATCCTGGTTTCCTACCAAGGAACTGGTCTTAGTTTCTTTTGTCAATAAACTTTCTTGACAAGGAACGCTATTTGTAGCGGATTTTCCTCAAACTTCTCGCCGAATTTTCCTGGAGAGATGCCATTTGATGGGAAAAACTTGATGTCAGACTTACTGGGGAACCCATCCATCTGAGTTGTAGAGGTGCACAAACTTCTTTGTTGGAGACGCCATTTTTCCTACTAGGGAAAAGCGAGTTTCCTGAGAGACTGCTTCCGTTTGGGGTCATCATACTTTTCTCGGGATCTTCCCAGAGAAATTCCATATGATGGGATCCAATTTTGGGGGTGCCGATGACCTTTTCATCAGTGCTCTTTTCGGAGAAAAACTGTTGTACTGCCGAATCTATTGATTAAGAGGCTTTCTCTGGGGATTTTCCTTAATCCGGGAAAGCAAGGATATCATCTTCAATGGCGAAGAGTGACATTTGTCGAAAGTTCTCTGGCCTTTCAGAGGTTCAAGTTATCAAAGTGGTCAAAGGCCAATTCTAATCCAGAAATAAACTGGAGCAGAGAGATGGTTCAAACGCACTTCCTAACGAGGACAAGGCTAACAACTCGATTGAGAGGACTTTTATCACTAGGGGACAAGACCGACTCGAGTGATAGCGATGCAATATGAATGCGAATGCAAATAAAATGCATGATGTATGTATTTATATGCTGACAAAACTGACACGACATACAAACTAGTAGATGAACAAGACTGGATACTCGGCCACAGTGGGGCATGTAGAAATATCACCTGTTCAAGATAGCAATTCTGCCTTGCTTAGGAGAAAAAGTCCCTGCGGGGAACTATGCTGGTCGGGCTTAGGAGATGAGAACTCGGCCGAGGGCATCAGATGGGAAAGCCGCATCTGATGTAGTTGATCCTTCGTTCAGGCGTACTGGTCTAGAAGGAGTACTTTGATTATGCACTTTGAAGTCCTCTTACTTTTGGAGAAGCGATTGATGTTCTTTCGATGTTCAACAATCAAAAGAATTGCCATCTTTATTTTAAAAGCAGAAAAAGTTTTTACAAGTAAATTCATTTTTGTTTTATTTCAAGAATCGTTGACCATATTAAAATGTCGTTCTGTAAAGCTAAAACAAATGAGAAATACAAACAAAAGCACAAGGGCTTAAATTTTATTGATAAGATGGAGATTAGCCAAACGCGTGATTCCAAAGAGTATATACAAAGTTAGAAAATGATAATTTACAGGGAAAAGGGCTATGTTGAAACATAACGACCACTATCCTTCTACCAACTTTGAATTCAGGGCATCCTGAGCTTCTGTCGAAGATGACCGTGACTGGAGTTTTCTGATGGATGGCATGACTGCTACTGGGGGATTTTCCCTTTTGTTGAATGTAGCTACTTGCCATTATCCCTAATTTTTGCCTCGATTGTACTTTGAGATTTCCAATCCACCGGGATGATTATTTTTTATTTATTTTGTCTCTAACGTTTGCCTGGACCACCCTTTCGGGTTTTCAATTCACTGAGACGTTTTTTTTTTTAGTTTAGGCGAAGTATTTCTTGACTACATCAACGTTTGTGGGGTAGGAAAATTCCTCTCCGTCCATGGTTGCAAGTCTCAAGGCGCCACCTGAGAAAGCTTTCTTGACCACATAGGGGCCGTCATAATTCGGAGTCCACTTGCCTCGCAAATCAGTGAGAAATGATTGAATCTTCTTGAGCACGAGGTCTCCTTTTCTGAAGATGCGAGGTCGGACCTTTTTGTCGAACGCCTTCTTCATTCTTTGCTGATACAACTGACCATGGCATAGTGCCGTGATTCGCTTTTCTTCGATCAGATTCAGTTCATCGTGTCGACTTAGACACCATTCAGCTTCTGTAAGCTTAGCTTCCATCAATACCCTGATTGATGGGATCTCTACTTCTATGGGAAGCACTGCTTCCATGTCATACACTAGAGAGAAAGGGGTAGCCCCTGTTGAAGTGCGGACAGACGTGCGATAACCGTGAAGAGCAAAGGGTAGCATCTCGTGCCATTCTTTGTAGGTTACAACCATCTATTGAACGATCTTCTTGATGTTCTTGTTAGCCGCTTCTACCGCACCGTTCATCTTAGGCCGGTAGGGAGATGAGTTATGATGTTCAATCTTGAACTCTGTGCACAACTCTTTCATCATCTTATTGTTCAAGTTAGATCCATTATCCGTAATGATCTGGCTCGGAACACCATAACGACAGATGAGATTGTTTTTGATAAATCGGACCCCCACTTGTCGGGTTACATTAGCGTACGACGCTGCTTCGACCCACTTGGTGAAGTAATTTGTAACGCCCCAGTTTTTGTCAGTTTTATTTAATCGAGTCTATTTGATTATTTTATTATTATATTATTTTATTTTTGACTTTTATTTGACAAATATATTATTTTTCATCGTTGTTTATGTTTTATCGCATTTTGAGAGCGTTTGGGAGATATTCGAGCTGAGGGGTATTTTGGTCTTTTTGGGGGTTAGATATTTGTTATTATAAGAAAATAGAAAGAAATAGAGAGAAAATGAGAGAAAGAAGAAAAAGAGAAAAGAAGAGGAAGAGAAGAAAAAGAGGGAGAAGAGGAAAATCATCAAAATCAATGCTTGGACTTCGATTAATCGGGTAAGGGTGATAAGTTTCGATTATATCTTGCTTGTATATGTATATGTGTGTGATTGTGTGAATGTTTTTCTTGTTTTTCCATAGTTTTCCAATTCTAGGTTGAAATGAGAAAAACGATTAGAAATCGATGTTTTTACAGACGAAAGTCGGAATAAATCGCGTAGTAGAGTCGTGTGATGTTGGGTCGTGATTTAGCGTGATCGTTTGATTGAATCGAGTTGAATTTGTAACTTTTGCGTTTTTTATATATATTGATGTTTTTGTGCAAATTGATGTTGTGATCGAGTAAAAGTGTTTGGATATGTCTGGTAACATTGGTATAGGTTGATATTTAATCGGGTAAGGATAGGAATTAATCGGAAATGGTTATTTGTGTGTTTTCGAGTGGTTTTGATCGAGTTTGGAATCGGGTGAAATTGATAAAATTATGTTTCAAAATATTTCAAAAAATGGAAAATGTGTTGGATGGTCTTTTAATGGTGAAAATATTGTAGTATTTCGAATTCTGAGACCGGGGCTTTTTACGGAATTGAAATCGGAGGTCCGGAAGGCTTCCGACGATAAAAATGCAATTTTCTGGGCCCTGACACGACCCGTGTCACGTAACACGGGGGGCCGTGTCAGCCTTCGGACTATGGAGGATGGAAACGTGAAAAAAGTGAAATTTGGGATTTTGAGTGACACGGGCCGTGTCCCACAACACGGGTGGCCGTGTCAGCCCTGCTGTAGGTTTTTCTTTCAAAATTGTTTCGATCGTAACTTTTGAACCGTAAGTCCGTTTTGACCCCCGTTCGAAGCGTTGGAAAGCTTATAAACTATTCTTTCTACTAAAAATGGTTTTGATGGTAAAATATGATTTAATTAATTTGTGTTTTTGAAAAATAGTCGGGTTGTCGGGTTTTTATCGCGTTAAATGCGTGCGATTGATGTTTTACCGTGTGTTGTGTTATTATTGTATAACATTGAGCTTTTATGTGGTTTATATGATATCGATGCATGTTGTTATGATGTGTGGTGGGTAGCCTTTGTGGTGTGAATCCCTTGTGGAAGTAATTGTGATTGTATGATTGTTGTGGTTTGGGGTTTGTGATGAAATGCATTGTTTGAATTGATTTGCAATGCATGAATGTGATGATGTTGATTAATTCATATGGTTGAATTGTGAATGTATGGAATTGATGAGTTGAAATATATGCATGATTATGGTTGCATATATGTGTGAAGATGCATTTGATTGTCATGAGTCCTTGTATGCCAAGCATCATGATATGCATTCTTGTGACGTCCTGAGTGACGGATTGATTCCAGAGGGAATCTGCTATAACATCGTGAGCCTTAAAAATAAGAGGACTGAAAGCGATCTGATTGGATCGTGAGCCTTAAAAATAAGAGGACCGAAAGCGATGGTTATAAACGATCGTGTGCCCATGTGGGGTGTGACCGATCGGATCGTGAGCCTTAAAAATAAGAGGTATGAATTGCCTTAAAAATAAGAGGACCGAAAGCGATCCATAAACGTCGTGAGCCTTATACAAAGAGGACCGAAAGCAATGGGGAACATCGTTTTCCCGACGGGGTGTTACGTGAGTGATCCTCCGTAACGAGCGATGGTTCCAGCAGAGTTCCTGAGTGAACTAGTGATGAGAAATATTGGAAGTCGGTACCGCATGGCATTTGCATAGAGTCGTTGTGTCGGTCTCTGTGCATTTGCATAAATCATGGATGCATTATGTGTGGAAAATCATGATTTGATTGATTATGTGTGAGAATTATGAATGAATGCATTATGTGTGGAAAATCATGATTTGATTAATTATGTGTGGAAATTGTGCATTGATTTGTTATGTGTTGAGATTGTGATAACATTGGTAATTTGATGTGCATACGTGATAAATGCATTATTTATGGACGATATGCTATGTGTGAAAATATGTGGTGTGGTAGTGTGTTTCCATATGCCATAACCTTGGTGTGCCTTATGTTGGAATAATTGATATATGCTATGTTGTCGGAATGTTAGAAATATGTTATATGTATTAGTATGTGATGTTTGTGGTGAAAATAACTATGCATGTGAATTTATATGTGTTTGCAAATTATTATGAAATCTTGGTGTAGTTGTTATTTCTCACCCTTTTGCTGTTTTATAATGCTCTATGAGGCATTGCAGATTAGTGTCTTGGAGGCTTTTGTGGAGATTAGTCCTCCGTCCTTTGTCGTCTGTCTGCTCTGATACGTAGCACGGGAGTCGGGGAACGATTATGTTATATATGTATATAATTGTTGAATATATTTTGTATTACTTTTGTATTTATATTTTGATGTTATCAAACCATTTATTTGTAAAACAAGTCGGTTATGGATCTTTCCGCTTTATTCCATAATTGACATTTCCTTTATATGGAAAAAGTTTCCCCTTTGAGGGTATTCTATTTTATGCTATGTATCAAATTTATGAGCAGGGATGATGTTTTGTTTATTTAAATGTGGCATCCTTGTTTTTGTCGGAAAAATAAATTTTTAGTTACTCTGATTTTATTTATGTATTATTTAAAAGCGATGGGAATTGGGGTGTTACATTAGTGGTATCAGTGCAGGTTGGTCCGTCCGGCCAAGTTGTTGAGTAAGTTGGTGTGACAGTTGAATACTGTCATTGTTGTTTGTCTCTTAGTACGTGATATATGTGTGGAACACTGTCAGTGCTTTCTGGTTTTTGGTAATCCTTTGTCTTCAGGTGTGACATTAAGATAAGTGGGGGAGAAGCTGGAACCTCTCCAAGTTTCTTCGATTGTGGAGCGTGGGCTCAGCGTGCCGTTGATTGCAAGATTGTAAGTGTGGTTTGGACAGCGTTGTTTTGTGTTCTGGAAGGAAAGCAGAGGTAAGGTTTTTGTCAACTAAGGATTTGTGCCTTAGGTAGTTTTGTGCACAAGATGCAAGAAATGCTATTATAGTTTGGTAAAGACGGTTTATGCAACATCATGATTGTCGGCTGTCTATTGGCAAATTGAGGAACTGATCACCCTTAATCTCTTGTTGATAATAGACGAAATTATGTTGGATGGAATAGTCGTGTCTTTCCGGCTTTGATAGTATGTGCAATGAATTGTTTGGAATTAAGGAAATGGTTACGGATTGTTTTGTTGAGTCGATGAAGATTTTAATATCGAAAGATGAGACGGATTAGAGGTTTTGGTATGTTGGTCCAGTTGGAATGTCTCTGAGGGTGAATGATTGGGTATTATTAAAGGCTGCTTCTCAGAGAGTGGAGAGTGAACTTAAATCGGACGAAGGTAAGGATTTGAGGTTTGGATCTGCTAAGTAAGTAGAAGAACTTTTAGGAAGTGAAACTCAGATTGAAAGAGCGGTTGGAAGATTTGCTGGAAAAGGGATTTGTGAGACCAAGTGTGTCGTCTTAGAGAGCTTCAGTATTGATAGTAATACAAGGGAATGATGATTGGAATGGTGTGGTTGGACATTACAATGTACAGTGATGTTGTTCGGTGTTAGTAATACGTCTGGAATGTTTGTGGAGTATATGAAGCGCATCTTTCATATTTATTTGGATAAGTTCGTAGTGGTTTTAATTGAGAAAATTTGGATCTGTTATAAACTCAGAGGAAGAACATGTAGAGTGTTTGAGAATTGCATTACAAGTGTGGAAAAGAGACAAAGTGGTATGCTAAGTTATTCAAGTGAGAATTTTGGTTGAACAAGGTTAGTTTTCTTGGATATGTTATTTCAGGTAATGGTATTATTATGGATCCATCGGACGTAGATCTAGTTCTACAATGAGAGGTTCCGAAGTCAGTTAAGGAGATTAGAAACTTTTTGGCTTAGTTGGTTGTTACTGCAGGCTATGGAAAACTTTGCTAAGTTCGTACTTCGGTTATCTCAGTTGACTTGCAAAAGGTAAGTCGTTTGTTTGGGATGTTCGTTGTAAGGAAAGTTTCAGAAAGCTGAAGTAGAAGTTGTCTACGGCTCCAGTTTTGATTCGGTGTGATCCTAATAATCCGTTTGTGAGGTATTGTGAAGTGTCTCTGAAGAGTGTAGTCAGGTGTTAATGCAAGAGAGTAAAGTCGTGGCTTATGCTTTACGACAATTGAGGATTTATAAAAGGATCTATACTATTCTGGATTTGGAATTGGTTGCGGTCGTATTGTGTTGGAAAATTTGGAGGTATTATTTTTATGGTTCTCGGCTCGAAGTGTTTGGTAATCGCAAAAGTTTAAAGTACTTGGTTGGTTTGAAGGAATAGAGTATGAGACGATGAGGATGGTTAGAATTTGTGATGAGTTATGAATTTGGCTTGGATTATCCTTTGGGAAAAGCCGAGGTTGTGCCAGATGAGTTAAGTCGAAAGTTTCTATGTATGTCTGTTTTGATGGTCCGAGAATTAGAATTATTTGAGCAGTTCCGAGACTTGTGTCTGGTGTGTGAGGTAACACAGTAGAGTGCGAGGTTGGGTATATTAAGAGTGAACAGTGAGTTTTGGCGAATATGAGAAAGAGTTAGACTTTGGACGTGGAATTGGTAGTTTTGATGGTTATGAGTAATCAGAGTGCGCAGTGGAAGCATGATGTGGAACATTTCGTATATGCGTGTGGGACTAGTAAGAGTTCAGAGGTTGACCATTGGAAACATGTAGGAATGATGAGACCATTGGACGTGTCAGGATGGAAGTGATATGTGAAAGGTTAACTATTATTCATGGGCTACTGTGTAGATGGATGTTTTGGCTATATGGTCGATTTGGGAATCATAGCATGGTTGTAATAATGTTGTGTGACAAGGATGTTGGTATTATGGTTGTGTGGAGGTTGTTTAATCGATGTTGTGTTGTGGAACTTGTGTTCTTGTTATGTTTCGGTTCAAGAGTGAACGTGTGTGTGTTCGTAATTTGGGTATTCCTTGAGTCGTGAGTTGGTCGTCAAGTGCATTGTATGGGCTTTGCATCTTGTCGTTGTAGTGGTTGTCGTGTCGTTGTTATAGCTGCTATTAGCGAGGTGGTTTGTCAGTTGTGTTATTCGTGGTGTGCTTTTGTTGACCTGTTAGTTTGTTGGTCGGATGCGAGAGTCGTATCCGGAATTGTTCGTATCGGTTAGATTTTCGTGGCGAAAATGTCTAAGTGGGGGAGAATTGTAACGCCCCAGTTTTTGTCAGTTTTATTTAATCGAGTCTATTTGATTATTTTATTATTATATTATTTTATTTTTGACTTTTATTTGACAAATATATTATTTTTCACCGTTATTTATGTTTTATCGCATTTTGAGAGCGTTTAGGAGATATTTGAGCTGAGGGGTATTTTGGTCTTTTTGGGGGTTAGATATTTGTTATTATAAGAAAATAGAAAGAAATAGAGAGAAAATGAGAGAGAGAAGAAAAAGAGAAAAGAAGAGGAAGAGAAGAAAAAGAGGGAGAAGAGGAAAATCATCAAAATCAATGCTTGGACTTCGATTAATCGGGTAAGGGTGAGAAGTTTCGATTATATCTTGCTTGTATATGTATATGTGTGTAATTGTGTGAATGTTTTTCTTGTTTTTCCATAGTTTTCCAATTCTAGGTTGAAATGAGAAAAACGATTAGAAATCGATGTTTTTACAGACGAAAGTCGGAATAAATCGCGTAGTAGAGTCGTGTGATGTTGGTTCGTGATTTAGCGTGATCGTTTGATTGAATCGAGTTGAATTTGTAACTTTTGCGTTTTTTATATATATTGATGTTTTTGTGCAAATTGATGTTGTGATCGAGTAAAAGTGTTTGGATATGTCTGGTAACATTGGTATAGGTTGATATTTAATCGGGTAAGGATAGGAATTAATCGGAAATGGTTATTTGTGTGTTTTCGAGTGGTTTTGATCGAGTTTGGAATCGGGTGAAATTGATAAAATTATGTTTCAAAATATTTCAAAAATTGAAAATGTGTTGGATGGCCTTTTAATGGTGAAAATATTGTAGTATTTTGAATTCTGAGACCGGGGCTTTTTACGGAATCGAAATCGGAGGTCCGGAAGGCTTCCGACGATAAAAATGCAATTTTCTGGGCCCTGACACGGCCCGTGTCACGTAACACGAGGGGCCATGTCAGCCTTCGGACTATGGAGGGTGGAAATGTGAAAAAGTGAAATTTGGGATTTTGAGTGACACGGGCCGTGTCCCACAACACGGGTGGCCGTGTCAGCCCTGCTGTAGGTTTTTCTTTCAAAATTGTTTCGATCGTAACTTTTGAACCGTAAGTCCGTTTTGACCCCCGTTCGAAGCGTTGGAAAGCTTATAAACTATTCTTTCTATTAAAAATAGTTTTGATGGTAAAATATGATTTAATTAATTTGTGTTTTTGAAAAATAGTCGGGTTGTCGGGTTTTTATCGTGTTAAATGCGTGCGATTGATGTTTTACCGTGTGTTGTGTTATTGTTGTATAACATTGAGCTTTTATGTGGTTTATATGATATCGATGCATGTTGTTATGATGTGTGGTGGGTAGCCTTTGTGGTGTGAATCCCTTGTGGAAGTAATTGTGATTGTATGATTGTTGTGGTTTGTGGTTTGTGATGAAATGCATTGTTTGAATTGATTTGCAATGCATGAATGTGATGATGTTGATTAATTCATATGGTTGAATTGTGAATGTATGGAATTGATGAGTTGAAATATATGCATGATTATGGTTGCATATATGTGTGAAGATGCATTTGATTGTCATGAGTCCTTGTATGCCAAGCATCATAATATGCATTCTTGTGACGTCCTGAGTGACGGATTGATTCCAGAGGGAATCTGCTATAACATCGCGAGCCTTAAAAATAAGAGGACTGAAAGCGATCTGATTGGATCGTGAGCCTTAAAAATAAGAGGACCGAAAGCGATGGTTATAAACGATCGTGTGCCCATGTGGGGTGTGAGCGATCGGATCGTGATTCTTAAAAATAAGAGGTATGAATTGCCTTAAAAATAGGAGGACCGAAAGCGATCCATAAACGTCGTGAGCCTTATACAAAGAGGACGGAAAGCGACGGGGAACATCGTTTGCCCGACGGGGTGTTACGTGAGTGATCCTCCGTAACGAGCGATGGTTCCAGCAGAGTTCCTGAGTGAACTAGTGATGAGAAATATTGGAAGTCGGTACCGCATGGCATTTGCATAGAGTCGTTGTGTCGGTCTCTGTGCATTTCCATAAATCATGCATGCATTATGTGTGGAAAATCATGATTTGATTGATTATGTGTGAGAATTGTGAATGGATGCATTATGTGTGGAAAATCATGATTTGATTAATTATGTGTGGAAATTGTGCATTGATTTGTTATGTGTTGAGATTGTGATAGCATTGGTAATTTGATGTGCATACGTGATAAATGCATTGTTTATGGATGATATGCTATGTGTGAAAATATGTGGTGTGGTGGTGTGTTTCCATATGTCATAACCTTGGTGTGCCTTATGTTGGAATAATTGATATATGCTATGTTGTCAGAATGTTAGAAATATGTTATATGTATTAGTATGTGATGTTTGTGGTGAGAATAACTATGCATGTGAATTTATATGTGTTTGCTTATTATTATGCAATCTTGGTGTAGTTGTTATTTCTCACCCTTCTGCTGTTTTATAATGCTCTATGAGGCATTGCAGATTAGTGTCTTGGAGGCTTTTGTGGAGATTAGTCCTCCGTCCTTTGTCGTCTGTATGCTCTAATATGTAGCACGGGAGTCGGGGAACGATTATGTTATATATGTATATAATTGTTGAATATATTTTGTATTACTTTTGTATTTATATTTTGATGTTATAAAACCATTTATTTGTAAAACAAGTCGGTTATGGATCTTTCCGCTTTATTCCATAATTGACATTTCCTTTATATGGAAAAAGTTTCCCCTTTGAGGGTATTTTATTTTATGCTATGTATCAAATTTATGAGCAGGGATGATGTTTTGTTTATTTAAATGTGGCATCCTTGTTTCTGTCGGAAAAATAAATTTTTAGTTACTCTGATTTTATTTATGTATTATTTAAAAGCGATTGGAATTGGGGTGTTACATTAGTGGTATCAGAGCAGGTTGGTCCGTCCGACCAAGTTGTTGAGTAAGTTGGTGTGACAGTTGAATACTATCATTGTTGTTTGTCTCTTAGTACGTGATATGTGTGTGGAACACTGTCAGTGCTTTCTGGTTTTTGGTATTCCTTTGTCTTCTGGTGTGAGATTAAGATAAGTGGGGGAGAAGCTGGAACTTCTCCAAGTTTCTTCGGTTGTGGAGCGTGGGCTCAGCGTGCCGTTGATTGCAAGATTGTAAGTGTGGTTTGGACAGCGTTGTTCCCGGTTCTGGAAGGAAGGCAGAGGTAAGGTTTTTGTCAACTAAGGATTTGTGCCTTAGGTAATTTTGTGCACAAGATGCAAGAAATGCTATTATAGTTTGGTAAAGACGGTTTATGCAACATCATGATTGTCGGCTGTCTATTGGCAAATTGAGGAACTGATCACCCTTAATCTCTTGTTGATAATAGACAAAATTATGTTGGATGGAATAGACGTGTCTTTCCGGCTTTGATAGTATGTGCAATGAATTGTTTGGAATTAAGGAAATGGTTACGGATTATTTTGTTGAGTCGATGAAGATTTTAATATCGAAAGATGAGACAGATTAGAGGTTTTGGTATGTTGGTCCAGTTGGAATGTCTCTGAGGGTGAATGATTGTTTATTATTAAAGGTTGCTTCTGAGAGAGTGGTGAGTGAACTTAAATCGGACGAAGGTAAGGATTTGAGGTTTGGATCTGCTAAGTAAGTAGAAGAACTTTTAGGAAGTGAAACTCAGATTGAAAGAGCGGTTGGAAGATTTGCTGGAAAAGGGATTTGTGAGACCAAGTGTGTCGTCTTAGAGAGCTCCAGTATTGATAGTAATACAAGGGAATGATGATTGGAATGGTGTGGTTGGACATTACAATGTACAGTGATGTTGTTCGGTGTTAGTAATGCGTCTGGAATGTTTGTGGAGTATATGAAGCGTATCTTTCATATTTATTTAGATAAGTTCGTAGTGGTTTTAATTGAGAATATTTGGATCTGTTATAAACTCAGAGGAAGAACATGTAGAGTGTTTGAGAATTGCATTACAAGTGTGGAAAAGAGACAAAGTGGTATGCTAAGTTATTCAAGTGAGAATTTTGGTTGAACAAGGTTAGTTTTCTTGGATATGTTATTTCAGGTAATGGTATTGTTATGGATCCATCGGACGTAGATCTAGTTCTACAATGAGAGGTTCCGAAGTCAGTTAAGGAGATTAGAAACTTTTGGGCTTAGTTGGTTGTTACTGCAGGCTATGGAAAACTTTGCTAAGTTCGTACTTCGGTTATCTCAGTTGACTTGCAAAAGGTAAGCCGTTTGTTTGGGATGTTCGTTGTAAGGAAAGTTTCAGAAAACTGAAGTAGAAGTTGTCTACGGCTCCAGTTTTGATTCGGTGTGATCCTAATAATCCGTTTGTGAGGTATTGTGAAGTGTCTCTGAAGAGTGTAGTCAGGTGTTAATGCAAGAGAGTAAAGTCGTGGCTTATGCTTTACGACAATTGAGGATTTATAAAAGGATCTATACTATTCTGGATTTGGAATTGGTTGCGGTCGTATTGTGTTGGAAAATTTGGAGGTATTATTTTTATGGTTCTCGGCTCGAAGTGTTTGGTAATCGCAAAAGTTTAAAGTACTTGGTTGGTTTGAAGGAATAGAGTATGAGACGATGAGGATGGTTAGAATTTGTGATGAGTTATGAATTTGGCTTGGATTATCCTTTGGGAAAAGCCGAGGTTGTGCCAGATGAGTTAAGTCGAAAGTTTCTATGTATGTCTGTTTTGATGGTCCGAGAATTAGAATTATTTGAGCAGTTCCGAGACTTGTGTCTGGTGTGTGAGGTAACACAGTAGAGTGCGAGGTTGGGTATATTAAGAGTGAACAGTGAGTTTTGGCGAATATGAGAAAGAGTTATACTTTGGACGTGGAATTGGTAGTTTTGATGGTTATGAGTAATCAGAGTGCACAGTGGAAGCATGATGTGGCACATTTCGTATATGCGTGTGGGACTAGTAAGAGTTCAGAGGTTGACCATTGGAAACATGTAGGAATGATGAGACCATTGGACGTTTCAGGATGGAAGTGATATGTGAAAGGTTAACTATTATTCATGGGCTACTGTGTAGATGGATGTTTTGGCTATATGGTCGATTTGGGAATCGTAGCATGGTTGTAATAATGTTGTGTGACAAGGATGTTGGTATTATGGCTGTGTGGAGGTTGTTTAATCGATGTTGTGTCGTGGAACTTGTGTTCTTGTTATGTTTCGGTTCAAGAGTGAACCTGTGTGTGTTCGTAACTTGGGTATTCCTTGAGTCGTGAGTTGGTCGTCAAGTGCATTGTATGGGCTTTGCATCTTGTCGTTGTAGTGGTTGTCGTGTCGTTGTTGTAGCTGCTGTTAGCAAGGTGGTTTGTCAGTTGTGTTATTTGTGGTGTGCTTTTGTTGACCTGTTAGTTTGTTGGTCGGATGCGAGAGTCGTATCCGGAGTTGTTCGTATCGGTTAGATTTTCGAGGATGAAAATGTCTAAGTGGGGGAGAATTGTAACGCCCCAGTTTTTGTCAGTTTTATTTAATCGAGTCTATTTGATTATTTGATTATTATATTATTTTATTTTTGACTTTTATTTGACAAATATATTATTTTTCATCGTTATTTATGTTTTATCGCATTTTGAGAGCGTTTAGGAGATATTTGAGCTGAGGGGTATTTTGGTCTTTTTGGGGGTTAGATATTTGTTATTATAAGAAAATAGAAAGAAATAGAGAGAAAATGAGAGAGAGAAGAAAAAGAGAAAAGAAGAGGAAGAGAAGAAAAAGAGGGAGAAGAGGAAAATCATCAAAATCAATGCTTGGACTTCGATTAATCGGGTAAGGGTGAGAAGTTTCGATTATATCTTGCTTGTATATGTATATGTGTGTGATTGTGTGAATGTTTTTCTTGTTTTTCCATAGTTTTCCAATTCTAGGTTGAAATAACAAAAACGATTAGAAATCGATGTTTTTACAGACGAAAGTCGGAATAAATCGTGTAGTAGAGTCGTGTGATGTTGGGTCGTGATTTAGCGTGATCGTTTGATTGAATCGAGTTGAATTTGTAACTTTTGCGTTTTATATATATATTGATGTTTTTGTGCAAATTGATGTTGTGATCGAGTAAAAGTGTTTGGATATGTCTGGTAACATTGGTATAGGTTGATATTTAATCGGGTAAGGATAGGAATTAATCGGAAATGGTTATTTGTGTGTTTTCGAGTGGTTTTGATCGAGTTTGGAATCGGGTGAAATTGATAAAATTATGTTTCAAAATATTTCAAAAATGGAAAATGTGTTGGATGGTCTTTTAATGATGAAAATATTGTAGTATTTCAAATTCTAAGACCGGGGCTTTTTACGGAATCAAAATCGGAGGTCCGGAAGGCTTCCGACGATAAAAATGCAATTTTCTGGGCCCTGACACGGCCCGTGTCACGTAACACGGGGGTCCGTGTCAGCCTTCGGACTATGGAGGGTGGAAACGTGAAAAAAGTGAAATTTGGGATTTTGAGTGACACGGGCCGTGTCCCACAACACGGGTGGCCGTGTCAGCCCTGCTGTAGGTTTTTCTTTCAAAATTGTTTCGATCGTAACTTTTGAACCGTAAGTCCGTTTTGACCCCCGTTCGAAGCGTTGGAAAGCTTATAAAATATTCTTTCTATTAAAAATGGTTTTGATGGTAAAATATGATTTAATTAATTTGTGTTTTTGAAAAATAGTCGGGTTGTCGGGTTTTTATCGCGTTAAATGCGTGCGATTGATGTTTTACCGTGTGTTGTATTATTGTTGTATAACATTGAGCTTTTATGTGGTTTATATGATGTCGATGCATGTTGTTATGATGTGTGGTGGGTAGCCTTTGTGGTGTGAATCCCTTGTGGAAGTAATTGTGATTGTATGATTGTTGTGGTTTGTGGTTTGTGATGAAATGGATTGTTTGAATTGATTTGCAATGCATGAATGTGATGATGTTGATTAATTCATATGGTTGAATTGTGAATGTATGGAATTGATGAGTTGAAATATATGCATGATTATGGTTGCATATATATGTGAAGATGCATTTGATTGTCATGAGTCCTTGTATGCCAAGCATCATGATATGCATTCTTGTGACGTCCTGAGTGACGGATTGATTCCAGAGGGAATCTGCTATAACATCGTGAGCCTGAAAAATAAGAGGACTGAAAGCGATCTGATTGGATCGTGAGCCTTAAAAATAAGAGGACCTAAAACGATGGTTATAAACGATCGTGTGCCCATGTGGGGTGTGAGCGATCGGATCGTGAGCCTTAAAAATAAGAGGTATGAATTGCCTTAAAAATAAGAGGACCGAAAGCGATCCATAAACATCGTGAGCCTTATACAAAGAGGACCGAAAGTGACGGGGAACTTCGTTTGCTCGACGGGGTGTTACGTGAGTGATCCTCCGTAACGAGCGATGGTTCCAGCAGAGTTCCTGAGTGAACTAGTGATGAGAAATATTGGAAGTCGGTACCGCATGGCATTTGCATAGAGTCGTTGTGTCGGTCTCTGTGTATTTGCATAAATCATGGATGCATTATGTGTGGAAAATCCTGATTTGATTAATTATGTGTGAGAATTGTGAATGGATGCATTATGTGTGGAAAATCATGATTTGATTAATTATGTGTGGAAATTGTGCATTGATTTGTTATGTGTTGAGATTGTGATAACATTGGTAATTTGATGTGCATACGTGATAAATGCATTGTTTATGGACGATATGCTATGTGTGAAAATATGTGGTGTAGTGGTGTGTTTCCATATGTCATAACCTTGGTGTGCCTTATGTTGGAATAATTGATATATGCTATGTTGTCGGAATGTTAGAAATATGTTATATGTGACGCCCCCAATCTATACCCCCAAATAAAAAAAAGCATTTAAAGCAATAAAAGAAAGTTCGAAATTTGATCAGAGTATATTTAAAAACATGGCATAGACGGGGAAATCACATCAAATTGAAACCAAACACATAACATGCAACACCTGCTCATTTAGATATGCAACGTGGGGTAGCATACATACAGAGGAAACTCCGTTCCTTACACCCATATTTCAGAAATTAGAATTAAAGCAGAAAATCTAAAATCTGAATAACATGTGCACATATATACATATAAACAGTTTGTCATACATCAAGTATCATATGTACAAGCCAAAAGATAATATATACATAATACATAATAATAGCCAACGGCCTCCATAACTACCCGGTGTCACATATCAGAGCCGACCGACAAAAAGGGTGAAGACACAAAGCTTCACGAAAGACCTCCAGCACCACTAATCTGCAATGCCTCATAGAGCATTATAAAACGAGCAGAAGGGTGAGAAAGACAACCATAATATAAATGTATAAAATTATATATTAACACCAAAAATGCACAAGTAACGTATTCTCACCACCAAAACACACAGATCAATTATAACAACACACAGTACAATTCACAAGTATCAAATACCACTGCACATCAATCATTCACAATACAATCCCACATTTTCCATCTCATTAAATCACATTCACAAATTCATGCACAAATGACTCATGATGAATGTAAATGCACAGAGACCGACACTACGACTCTATGCACATGCCATGCGGTACCGACTTCCTTTGTCACGTCATGTCACGTCATTAGTCCACTCAGGAACTATTGGAACCATCGCTTGTTACTGAGATTTAGTCAAGTAACTCCCCGTCGGGCTTACGATATTCACCCGTCGCTTTAAGTCCTCAGGCATCGCCTCATATTATCGAGGCCCACGACGTTAAGGATTGCTTTAAGTCTCCAAAGGAGCCCACAATCATCTATACATATCGCTGTAAGTCCTCAGGCAACGCCTCGTATTTTTGAGGCACACGATGGTATAGCAGATTCATCGTTTTAAGTCCTCAGGCAACGCCTCGTATTTTTGAGGCACACGATGATCAAGTCGCCACTCAGGACGTTTCCACAATGTATTTCATGATGCTTGGCATACAATGACTCATGACAACCAATGCATCTCCCACATTTATGCAGTCACAACCATGCATATATAACAAAATACAACACATTGCATTTATTTGCCTTTCGGCCACAATCCATCACCACACATATCATCACAAGCATTTTCATCACACAATAGCACATAGCATAATACACATCAATTATGCACATATCACACACAATCCACATACATTCACATCAATTGTGCCAAACGGCAACCGAACGCTTTCACTAATAACCAAACAATTCGATTTACGGTTTACTGGAAAAGTCGGTTAAAAGTCGGCTAAAAATAATATTTTTATTCACCAAATCATAGAACATATTTTTAGCTTCACATCCATATAAAGAACACCTCAATCGGATAAACAACACAAAAGATATGGATATTTCAACATAACGCAAAAACATAAACCGGAGGATCGACACTACGATACGGTTTGAAAATACTGTTCTAATTGGACCATGTTCAGACCTCAAAACCATTTTTCCTAGAAAGAACATCTCGTTAGCTTCCCAACGCTTCGAACGAGGGTCAAAACCGACTTACGGTTCAAGAGTTATGAATTTCCGAAGTTTCCCGACAAACCAGAATTTTATGGTTCAGCACAGTATGTATCGATACATAGGCTTATGTATCGATACAAAAAGGCCACATGTATCGATACATAGCATGCATGTGTCGACACATGCTGTAGTGAAAATGCTGTTTTCCCAAATTTCTACAGTATGTATCGATGCATAAGGGTTATGTATCGATACATAAACCATTTCGTATCGATACATAGCTGTTATGTATCGATTCATAACTCTGTTTTTCCTCAAAAACCAGATTTTCTCAAAATACACCTTTGCTGCAATTTTTCCAAAGTGCCCGGAAACTCGACTAAATCGAACATTTTCACCGAAACAAACATATACGCGCAACCACCAAATACATAAGAACAATTTAGAACACATAAACGAAATTTCTACGACGTTCGATTTTTCGATTAAATTTCAACCTTTCAAAAACCAGAATTTTCAAACATCACCAAATCGAATAAAAAGCACGATATACGACGACCTAACCTTACTCGATACAACTACGTAATTTATTTCGAATTCTAACCGTGAAAACATCGATTTTAATCGATTTCCTACAATTCGACCTAAACGGACAAAACAACGGAAACATAACGAAAACTAACCAAAACATAACCAAACTTCATGAAACTTTAAACAGCAGCTCACATACATATAACCAACCAACACATGTATTTATACGACTTTTCGACCGTAGAAACATCGGTTTCTATCGATTTCGTCCAATACGGCATAAACGGAAACATATGGAAACCAACCAAAACATCCACACAAAACACATACATAATCATACACATGTATAAGATAATTGAATTTCACACCCTTACCCGATAAATTCGCCTTTGAAAAGTCGGTTGAATCGGTTCCTAAATCCCCAAGTTTTTCCTCTTTTTCTTCTTCTCTTTCTCTTCTCTTCTTTCTCTCTATTTTTCTGTTTTTCTTTCTTTTCTCTCTTTCTTACTACATTTTCTACTTTTATACAAAATCAAAATATCTAGCCACCCAAAAGACCAAAATACCCCTACACTCAAATATCTCGCAAACGCTCTCAAAATGCGATGAAACATCACAACATAGAAAAATAACATTTTTCTAAATAAAAGTCGAAAATAAAATAAAATAAAATAATCAAAAACGACTCACTTAAAATAAAACTGGCAAAAACTGGGGCGTTACATTATATGTATTAGTATGTGATGTTTGTGGTGAGAATAACTATGCATGTGAATTTATATGTGTTTGCATATTATTATGCAATCTTGGTGTAGTTGTTATTTCTCACCCTTCTGTTGTTTTATAATGCTCTATGAGGCATTACAGATTAGTGTCTTGGAGGCTTTTGTGGAGATTAGTCCTCCGTCCTTTGTCGTCTGTCTGCTCTGATACATAACACGAGAGTCGGGGAACGATTATGTTATATATGTATATAATTGTTGAATATATTTTGTATTACTTTTGTATTTATATTTTGATGTTATAAAACCATTTATTTGTAAAACAAGTCGATTATGGATCTTTCCGCTTTATTCCATAATTGACATTTCCTTTATATGGAAAAAGTTTCCCCTTTGAGGGTATTCTATTTTATGCTATGTATCAAATTTATGAGCAGGGATGATGTTTTGTTTATTTAAATGTGGCATCCTTGTTTGTGTCCGAAAAATAAATTTTTAGTTACTCTGATTTTATTTATGTATTATTTAAAAGCGATGGGAATTGGGGTGTTACATAATCAATGGCGACCAGAATGAACCGATGTTCGTTTGAAGCCTTGGGCTCAATCATGCCAATCATGTCGATTCCCCATATGGAAAAAGGCCATGGGGAAGAAAGAACTTTGAGATGTGATGGCGGTACATGAATCTTGTCGGAGTATATCTGACACTTGTGACAGCTCCTCATGTACTTGTAGCAGTCGGATTCCATTGTCAACCAATAGTACCCTGCTCTTAGAATTTTTCTCGCCATTGTGTGTCCGTTGGCATGAGTGCCAAAGGATCCTTCATGAAAATCTTTCATCAGTGTGTCTGCTTCCAGTCTGTCGACGCATCGAAGCAAAACCAAGTCAAAATTCCGTTTATACAGCGTGTCACCGCTCAGGAAGAAGCTACCTGCTAGCCTTCTGAGGGTCTTTCTGTCTTTTCTAGATGCCCCAGGTGGGTACTCCAGTTTCCGAAGGAAGCATTTGATATCGTGATACCAAGGTTTGTCGTCTATGACTGCTTCAATCGCGAAGACGTAGGCGGGCCGTTCAAGGCGCATTATGTTGATCTTAGGTATGTCATTCCATTGACCTATACTAATCATGGAAGAAAGAGTGGCTAATGCATCAGCCATGTGATTCTCTTCATGAGGGATATGATGAAACTCAATTCTGTCGAAGAAGGATAGCAACCTTCTTGCATAATCTTTGTAAGGAATCAATCCTGATTGGTATATGTTCCAATCTCCTTTTATCTGATTGATAACCAGAGCTGAGTCGCCATATACGTCCAAGTTTTTTATCCTTAAATCAATTGCTTCCTCGAGACCCATGATACAAGCTTCATATTCGGCCTCGTTGTTCGTACATTTGAACGTAAGTTTGGCAGTGAAAGGAATGTGGGTACCCTGAGGGGTAAAAATTATTGCCCCAATTCGGTTTCCGTAATGATAACTGCTCCGTCAAAGATAAGTCCCCATTGGGAACCTGGTTCAGGCCCTTCACTGGGTAGCGGTTCATCGCAGTCTTTCATCTTTAGATATATGACATCTTCGTCTGGGAAGTCAAACCCGACTGATTCCTGATCGTAAATCGGTTGATGAGCCAAATGATCGGCTAAAATACTTCCTCTAACGGCTTTTTGAGCGTGGTATTCTATGTCATATTCTGATAGCAACATCTGCCAACGGGCAATCCTTCCCGTGAGAGCAGGTTTTTCAAATACATACTTGATTGGATCCATCTCGGAGACCAACCAAGTAGTGTGACGAATCATGTACCGGCGAAGATGTTTGGCTGCCCAAGCCAAAGCGCAGCAAGTTTTCTCAAGCATCGTGTACCGAGTTTCACAGTCGGTAAATTTCTTGCTCAAATAGTAGACAGCAGACTCTTTCCGTTTGGTTTCGTCTTGTTGGCCAAGTACACACCCCATTGAGTCTTCCAAGACTGTGAGGTAGATGATCAGTGGTCTTCCTTCCACTGGAGGTGATAGAATCGGTGGGTTCAACAGGTATTCCTTAATACTGTTGAAGGCGGTTTGGCAATCTTCTGTCCAAACGCAGTCCTGGTTCTTTTTCAGTAACTTGAAAATCGGCGCACATGTCGTGGTCATAAGGAATATGAATCTGGAGATGTAGTTCAAACGTCCCAGGAATCCTCTGACTTGTTTTTTAGTTTTCGGAGAAGGCATTTCTCGAATGGCCTTGACCTTGTCAGGATCAACCTCAATTCCTTTCTGGCTGATGATGAACCCTAAAAGTTTCCCTGAACGGACACCGAATGTGCACTTATTGGGATTCAAGCGGAGTTTATACTTTCTCAGCCGCTCGAATAGTTTTGACAGATGGGTCACATGTTCCTCTTCCGTCTTAGATTTTACAATCATATCATCGACATATACCTCTATTTCCTTATGTATCATGTCATGAAACAGAGTAGTCATGGCCCTTTGATAGGTTGCCCCGGCGTTCTTCAAACCGAACGACATTACCTTGTAACAAAAGGTACCCCATGGGGTAATGAACGAAGTTTTCTCCATGTCTTTCGGCGCCATTTTGATCTGGTTATAGCCCGAGAATCCATCCATAAAGGAGAAAACTTTGAACTTTGTTGTACTGTCAACCAGCATGTCAATGTGTGGTAAAGGAAAGTCGTCCTTTGGACTAGCCTTGTTTAGATCTCTGTAATCTACACACATTCTGACCTTTCCGTCCTTTTTCGGAACGGGTACAATGTTGGCTAACCATTGAGGATATTCTGACGTGGCGAGGAAGCCCGCGTCAATCTGTTTCTGTACTTCCTCTTTGATTTTGATGGCCATGTCTGGATGAGTGCGTCTCAACCTTTGCTTTACTGGCGGACATTCTGATCTTAACGGTAGATGATGTTCCACGATATTGGTATCCAACTCTGGCATGTTCTGATAGGACCAAGCGAACACATCGGGGAATTCTTTGAGAAGCTTTATCAAACTCTCTTTGGAAGATGGACTGAGCAGTGCCCCAATCCTGATTTCTTTTCTCTCTCTTTCCGAACCCAAGTTTAGCGTTTCCTACGGCTCTTTATGAGGTTCAATGGACCTTTCCTCTTGTCTAAGTAGTCGGGAGATCTCTTCTGGAATTTCGTTGTCAACTTCTTCTTCAGCTCCAAATACCGGGAACTCAAAGTCAGGAGAAGGCATCGGATCGTATATTTCAACTGGGTTTAAAACAAGTAATCTGCATGATGTGATGATTCATGTTTAGAAGAGATTGAGAATGCAAAAGTGTGTGCAGTGTTTTTTTTTTATTACTGCTTGTTTTTATTTGAATTGTTTTTTAGGATTACCATTTTCTGTAAAATGCGAAAAGAGAAAACAACAATTAATGCGGAAATTACAGAACGACGTTATTTTATTAATGAACAAGTCGATTCTTGAAACTACAGCCCTATAAAACAAAACTCTGTCGCTTTGGACGAAGCGAAGAGGGAAAATTTACAGAAAGCAAGCCCTATCAAAACATCCTTTCACCTGGGCAGGGTGAAAGGTTAAAGACGGCAATTACTTTGACTTATGGACGATCTTCGGAACATCGACAACAACCCATTGGCGGCTGGTACCTTCCTTGATTTGTCTTCAGAAATAACGCTGATTTCTGGTGGAGCAGGATCATTGGAATCTGTCTCCCAGGCAGAGTTGTCGTAGGAGGATTCCTCAGTTGCATTTTGCAGAGTATTGGTGCTCTCAGCTGTATCTCCCCATCCAGTTGGCTGAATATCTTCGAGCCTGATACGAGAGCTTTTAGGAGCGGTGTACTTGACCACGTAGTCGAATTTTCCACTCGGTTATCCCAAGGTGTCACACACTTCTTTGGAACTGGAGGGGTCATCTCTTTCGATGACGTTGACCTCGGGAAAAGCATAATTAATGAATTCTAGTCCTGCAAACGTTGCAAATTCATTGTCATGTTGAGTAGTTTCTGAATGACCTGAGTGTTGATCCCATGACATGGTGGGGACGCAGGTATTCTGTTCAATGAGACTCAGCTGATTTTCATTGTTCAGCTGACTTTCTGCCCCCAAGTTTCCTGGGTAAGGTTGCCACATCGGCAGACCATCCATCGGACCGTAGTAGGTGTAGTCAAAATTGTCCTTCATCGGAGTGTCTTCCTCTAATGAATTTGGTGGAGCACGGCATCCTTCCGGATCACAATCTCCATGTATCATTTCAAAGTCTGACCTAGGTATAAATCTCGGACTCTGTGCGGGATAGCAAAATGGCGTAGGCACCTCTTCCTGAGACATATAACCGTCCTTATTGAGATAGGACTCCCATTCTTCATCTGTGTCGAAGGAATCTTCCTCATTGATAGTGTGTACCTCTTGAGTCACCGGTTGAAGGAAACCTCTACTGTGAAAGAAGTTCTGAATGGGATGAAGACTTTCATCGCTGGCAGCTGTCTAGGTACAGGTTGCAGAAAAACCAAGACCCTTCTTTGTTTTATTGCCAGTAGGAATGACAAGCTTCCCCCATCCTGTTGTATTGGCACTCTCGACCGCTTTAATAGCATCTTTGTATGAGGAAATCAAAGTTCCTCCTTCTGATTGATCGCCACTGTGCAACAAAAGCGTTTGGAGCTGGGTTCCAATTATCCCTTCTGGTTCCACATAAGTGGATGACGATAAGTTGCTTACGAGCAACTGTTCCCCACAGACTGTGACAAGTTGACCGTTCTGAACGAACTTTAGCTTTTGGTGGAGGGTCGAGGTGACCGCTCCAGCCTGGTGTATCCAAGGTCTTCCTAATAAACAACTGTACGTTGCCCGGATATCCATGACCTGGAAAGTGACTTGGAAAGTGTGAGGACCGATGGTTATGGGAAGGTCGACTTCGCCGATAACTGTTTTTCTGGATCCGTCGAACGCTTTGACGACGACCTCGCTGGTTCTCATTGGAGGGCCCTTGAATGATAATTGCATCAAAGTGGACTTCGGCATAACATTCAGGGATAACCCTGTGTCTACCAATACGCTGGCTAAAGCATCGTCCTGGCAGTTAACTGTGATATTGAGCGCTATGTTATGACGGCAACCCTCTTCGGGTAATTCCCCATCACTAAATCCCAAATTGTTGCAGGAAGTGATGTTAGAGACAATACTATCGAACTGTCTGATTGTTACGTCCTGTTCTATGAAGGCTTGCTCCAATACTTTCCGTAGAGCCTCTCTGTGCGCTTCTAAACTTAGTTACAGTGATAATACCGAGATCTTTGAAAGAGTCTGTAACAGTTGATCAACGATGTTGTATTCACTCCTTTGGATGACCTTCAGCATCTCATCATCATTTTTCGAAAGGTCGGGATTACTGGATTGACTGAATGGTGGATCGGGAGCTTCTATCTGAAGTTCCTTTTCTTTGTTAGGTTCTCCAACTCCTCTGTTGAAGATTCGACCGCTCCGTGTTAGACGACTGATGTCTGCAATATTCACGACGGAGGGTAATGGAATTTCCTTTCCATTTTCAATTATCGTTGCACCATATTTGTAAGGGATAGCCTTAGTTAATTCATACGGTAGCGGTCCCGGCAAATAGATGACTATGGGAACCTTCTGATTTTTCTGGCCATCGTACGTAATCTCGATCCGTTCTCGGTTAGGAATTATTGATTCGTCAAGCAGAGGGATAATGGCAAAAATATTCTTGGTCCTCTGATGATCAGAGATGACGACAACGTCCTCGATTTGATCGGCAAGGTAGTTCGGCGACCAATTGATGGGTCCGAAACCTGGATATGGGCGAATCTCCCCATGATCCACCTGCCCCTGGAGAGCTGCTCGCACAAGGTAGCACCCTTGGTTACTTTCTGAACAGACTCCACAACGTTCATAATTGTGTGGTGGCACCTGGCCATGCCTAATTTGAATACAATGTAACCTCACTAGGTTAGCTTCCACAGATCGGACATCCTGACTTTGACGCCGAGTGGGGTTCCTGTTATTGATACTAATTTACTGAGTATCTTCATCCATGTAGATTGGCATCCACCAATGATTTAACAAGTGCTAAAGTTCCTTCTGGGCAAGGTCACATCCCTGATCGTTTTCGCAACCCGCTTTACAGCTGTGATAATTATGTGATACCAGGAATCCGAGTCGGACCTGCTCAGCATGCAACTCTACCAAGTTGGTGTTCATCAAGAGAATATCAAAGATTTGAACCATGTTGATCTGATAGGGATTCCCATCATGGTAGTCTTGGATCCATCCAAGATCCATCCGATGCTGGAGGGCCTCTTGTACAAAAGAGCATCCCTGTTTGTTTACCGAGTAAGTCAGACAAGAACTGTAATCGTGTCACGGCAGATTATGATACTGGCTTTGCCTTGAGTGCATTGCCACCAAGTTGACATTCATCGCATGAATGTCGTGATTTTGAATGATGTTGGAATTTGTATAGACCATGTTAACTCCACGAACTCGGTGCTCTTGAATCCATCCAAGATCCATCTGTTCCTATAGAGTTGCTTGCACTATAGAACATCCTCGATTGCTTTTAGAGCAGACATCACATTGATGATAATTATTGTAACACCCCAATTCCCACCGCGAATAAATAATACATAATTAAATTAGAGTAAATAAAAAATTATTTTTTCGACAGAAACAAGGATGCCACATTTAAAGAAAGAAAACACAATCCCTGCTCATAAATTTGATACATAACACAAAATGGAATAAACATAAAAGGGAAACTTTTTCCATACAAAAGGAAAGTTCAATTATGGAATAAAGCGGAAAGATCCATAACTTACTTGTTTTACAAAATAAATTATTTTATAACATCAAAATATTTATACAAAGGTAATACAAGATATATCCAACAAATGTATACATATATAACAAAGCGTTCCCTGACTCCCGTGTTACGTATCAGAGCAGACAAACCGACAAAAGGATGGAGAACTAAGCTTCACAAAAGCCTCCAAGACACTAATCTGCAATTGCCTCATAGAGCAACAAACCACAGCATAAGGGTGAGAAATAACAACTAAATCAAGATTGCATAATAATATGCCAACACATATAATTCACATGCATAGTTATTCTCACCATAAACATCACATACCAAACATATAGCATGCCACAGATACATAACATAATTATGATAATCCAACAACATAGCGTATATCAATTACACCGACATAATCACATGTTCACACATAAGGCATACCAAAGTAATAACATATGGAAACACACCCCACATCACATATCATATGTCTATGCATAAAACATATTATCCGCAATCAATGCATTTATCACATATGCACATCAATTCACCAATTCAAACATAAATCTCAACAGATACTCAATCAATTCACAATTTCCCACACATAATCAATCCATTCATGATTTATGCAAATGCAAAGAGACCGACACAACGACTCTATGCAAATGCGGTACCATCCATCCATCATCTCATCATTAGTTCACTCAGGAACTATTGGAACCATCGCTTGTTACTTAGTGTAACTCCCCGTCAGGTAAACGATGTTCCCCGTTGCTTTCGGTCCTCTTGGTATAAGGCTCACGACGTTTATGGATCGCTTTCAGTCCTCTTTGTATAAGGCTCACGATCCGATCGCTTTCGGTCCTCTTTGTATAAGGCTCACGATCGTCTATAATCATCACTTTCAGTCCTCTTTGTATAACGCTCACGATGTTATAGCGGATTCCCTCTGGAACCGTTCGTCGCTCACACCCACTAGGGCACACGACATCACAAGATGCATATCATGATGCTTGGTATACAAGAACTCATGACAATCAAATGCATCTTCACAATTCAACCATATGAATTATCTCATCATCATTATTCATGCATATACAATCAAACACATCACAATGCATTTATTTGCCATAAGGCCACAAACCATCATCACAACATTGAATTTCACATAAATAATGCATTCCATCATAATCCACAAACCACAACAATTACAACAACTTATAACATGCTTCAACATTATACAAACCACAACAATCCCACAAAACATCATAACAACATACATTGATATTCAATTAAAAAATGTATTTTACCACACAACAACATAATTATCACATGCATCAACATCATATAAAGCACATAAAAGCTCCACGTTACATAACAATAGCACAACACACAGTAAAACTCCAACCGCACGCATTTAACGCGATAAAAACCCGACAACTCAACACTTTTACAAAACCACGACTTAAATAATTCATCTACTGCCCTCCAAACCATTTTTAATAGAAAGAATATTTCATTAGCTTTCCAACGCTTCGAACGGGGGTCAAAACGGACTTACGGTTCAAAAGTTATAACGAAAATACGAAAACAATATTTTTGCTGTCCTAGACAAATTCGCCTGGCGAATCCCTGGCGAAGCTGACTCGCCACTAACACGCCTGGCGAATCTGGATGAACCAGAATTCTTCCAAAACGTGTTTGGGACCCAAAAATGATCAAAACCTTCAACCCACATGATAGTATTGCACCCAATGACGCAAAACAACATGTTATAACACATTTAGGCATGCATTTCATCAATTTTCCACTTGATTTACCGTTTCTATCAATTGTTCATCAATTTATCAATAAGGAAAAAGTTGTGAAACAACCAAAACAAACATAACAAACAACACATATACATACACAAGCAAGATATAATCGAAACTTCTCACCCTTACCCGATTAATCGCGATTGAAACAGAGTTTTCTTCGATTTTCCTCTTCTCTTCTCTTTCTCTTTTTCTTCCTTTCTCTTATTTTCTCTTTCTCTTCTTTTCTCTTTCTTTTTCTCTCAAATATCTATTTATAAAATATCTATTTTTTTTCTAAAATATCTAACTAATCAAATGACCATTTTACCCTTACGCCCAAATATCTACCAAACGCTCTCAAAATGCGATACAAAATAAACATACCGATGAAAAACATATCGTGCAATAAAAGTTAAAAAGAAAAATATAATGTAATGCAAATATTTTATCTATCAGAGAAATTAACCAATTAATTCAATTAGCAGGTAAAATACCATAAATTCACACATTTCACAAAATTCACATAAATGAAATAAATAAATACAATTAAACAAATCGGGGCGTTACAATTATGAGGTGGCACATGGCCATATCCACTCTGTCTACAATGCATCTTGACCAGATTCGTCCTCAACAAGAGTACATCGTGAATTTGATAGACGTTGTTAGACTCTCTCTCAATCAGGTTGACTGCAACTTTCTCGTGTTGAGGCAGCGGGTTCGTGAGAACATTAGGATTCGTATCTTTGAAAGATAAGAGCCCACTCCTAACAAGCTTTTGCACGTCGGATTTGAAATTGAGACAATTCTCTATGTTATACCCTGATCCTCCTTGATGATAAGGGCAAGTCTGATCCACCTTAAACCAAAAAGGCGGATTTTCTGGTACTGAAAGAGGAGACTTAGTCTGGATGTGCCCCTTAGCCAATAGTAATGGAAATAGTTCTGTGTACAACATGGGTATAGGATCAAACCCTGATGGTCATGTTGTACGGTTGTTGTTATATGGAGGACGAGCCTGCTGAAGAGGCTGTTGTGTCCTTTGCTGATTAAGTTGGCTCTGCGTAACCTGAGGTTGATACGTAGAAACAAGCACAGGGTTGATAGCAGGAGTTACCGCTGCTACTGGTTGATAACGTCGCCTTTTCTTTCCGAGAGAGATATTCCCAATATCTTGCTCTTTTTTCTTAGGGGGAGCACTACCGTATCATTTTGTACTACTCGATGATCCAGCGTCTTTTACCAAACGTCCTTCTCGGACGGCTTCCTCAAGATGAACTCCCATGCCCACCATCTCGGTGAAATCGCTGGGCGCACTGGAAACCATTCTATCATAGTAAAATGAGCTTAAGGTCTTTAAGAAGATCTTTGTCATCTCTTTTTCCTCAAGAGGTGGACAAATTTGAGCAGAAATTTCACGCCATCTCTGAGCGTATTCCTTAAAGGTTTCCTTGTCCTTTTGTAACATTGATCTGAGTTGATCTCTGTCTGGTGCCATGTCCAGATTATATTTGTATTGCTGGACGAAGGCAGTACCAAGATCTCTGAATATGCTAATCGTAGCACGGTTTAAACCCATGTACCATTTTAAGGCGGCACTGGTTAAACTATCCTGAAAATAGTGAATCATCAGGTCCTGATTTTCTGTCTGAGCTGACATTCGCCGAGCGTACATCACCAAGTGACTTTGAGGGCAAGAGTTACCCTTGTATTTTTCAAAGTCGGGCACTTGGAATTTGTGCGGAACTTTCACATTGGGGACCAGACAAAGGTCTGCGGCGTCCTTTCCAAATAAATCCTGACCGCGAATGGCTTGCAGTTCCTTCTGTATTTCCAAGAACTGCTCCTGGAATTCATCCATTCTATCAAACATGGTTTCCTTCTTACCAGAAGGTATCCGTGGAATCTGTCCTTTCGAGACAATGTGCGCCACAGGGGGTGGTACCGTTACTACGGCAGGGAATCTTGGCGTTTCCCGAAGTTTGTAACCTTGAATACTCTTCAGTATGCCCCTGGCAACTTCGCTTTCCCAAAGTTTGTAACCTTCAGGCCCAGTGGCTTCTGCTGAAGTTTCCAGATCTCTAGTGATCGACGGAACATATCCTTCCGGGATATAGTTAACAGGCATGCCTCAGGGACGATCTTTCGGCATCTGATACCTAGGATCAAACTTCTCCACTATGGGTGTTGAAGTGATCTCTGAGATCACAGTTCTTTGTAGCTGAGCTTCTGCCATGGCTTGCATGTCGTCACGAAGCTTTCTCATATCCTCTCTCAGAGTGTCGATCTCTTCTTTCAACTCTCTGTTCTCTTCCTCAAGATCATCCTTCTTTTTCTGACGATTGGCCCGAGTATTGTACGAATGAGACAGTTTGACTCTAGAACCGAGACACAAACGTGAAATTCATATGTAAGAAGAATACGTGATGTGAGAATGATGAATGCAATGATTATATTAATTATTTTTTTGGTTTAATCAAAATAAACTTCGACAATTAGATTGCAAATATCAAACAGTGGAGGAAACCCATTTTTATTGAATTCAAAGGATTACAGAAATGGAAATACAGTAGATTACAAGGTGCGGAAACAAAAACCTAAGCTAATGGGTCCCGAGTCCTCTCTAAAGAGAAATCGGGTGCTAATTCTGGTACTTTCCTTTTCTTTGACCGGGGCTCTTGGGCCGTTGTCGGGTTGTCATTCCTTTGCCAGGTGAAAGGAGTGAGCACATTCCTTTGGTCATCCTGATTCTCTACAGCATGCTGCTCTAAAATTTCAATCAGAGCGTCCTTATCTTTCAATAATTGTTGTATTTTGATGCACCCCACATTGAGGATACGGTACTTGTTCTTCCAAGACCTCCTCTCCCATTGAACTTTGTTGAGAGTCACCTGAAGTTTTTCCGTCTTAGTCATGAAGTACATGACAGATTCCCTTGATGGAAGAATTCCGTGACGAGGATAAGGCATCTTTAGCTTGAGAGCTCTAGTTTGCACCCAGTGGATATAAGGCTCCACCGAGACACAGTCTGGTTTTCCTAGAGACTCTCGTCCTTTCTTATGAACATGTTTCCAAGCGTGCACTATTTCTGTCTTTAGTGCTCTGTCATTTTCTCCTTCCTTGAAGAAAAGACCTTCCAGATGAGCACTCCGTGGGACATGCCTCATCGGGTATCCAAATTGACGACGAACGAGAACTGGATGGTAGTTGATTCTTCCCTTAGTTCCTATAAGGGGTACGTTGGGGAAGTTTCCACAACGGTCAATGATTCTGATCCCATCATAAATCCTATTGTACCAATCTACGTCAGAGTTGGTGAGAGACATGATTTTCTGCGACCAACGTAAGGCACTCTTGTGATCCCAAAAAGCAGCAGACTTAGGCAAATGAGAGATAAACCATTTATAAAGCAGAGGTACACAGCACGTGATCTCCTCTCCACTGTACAAATTCCCTAAGTGTACAGAATGATACACATCTGCGAGCAAAGTTGGTACAGGGTTTCCAATGAGAAAAACCTTAATGGCGTTGATATCGACGAAGTTTTGAATGTTGGGCAACAAAAATAACCCGTAGGTGAGCAAAACAAAGATGCTTTCAAAAGCAGCCACGTTCCCGACACTGGCGAAGTACAGGGCTTTCTTTGTCAAGAACTGGGCTGGAAAACCTTGTATGCCACCCTTAATGGTCATGTGAGTCCTGACCTCTGACTCGTCCAAATGAATTTCTCTTGCAATGGTCTGATTCTTTAGAATTTCTTCCAGTCCAGAAAATGAAGCTTGATCAATTATGTGTAGATCAACTAGATGAGAATACTCCTCCAGCGTTGGTGCAAGCTGGTAATCCGGGAATGTGAAACAGTGATAGACCGAATCGTAGAACAGAATGAGCGCATCCATGATTCCTTCAATCACATGGAATCTTAGCAGAGATAGCAAACCTCCGTACTTGGCTCTGAAAGCCTCATGGTTTGTGATCATCCTCGCCAAACCTCTTAAATCCTATAGTTTCAGAGTCCTGAAGGTATACTTATGAGTTCTCCTTCTACCGAAATCCATTAGCGCAATCTTTTTCTCTGATATTTGCAATCACTGTCTTAGTTTAATTTGAAAAAAAAAACAGAGAGACTAGAAGAGAAATTTTTTTGAATGTTTTAATGTTTTTTTAAAATGAATGCATGAATGCAGCACACAAAAACATAGAAAAAACATGGGGTCAAAGGGTCGTTGTCATGGAGTCAAGGCTCTACCCATCCCAAAGGTTTACTAGTGATTTTTGTACCTGTCTCTCATCATCATCAACTCTTGTCAAGAAAACACCAGCGGGCTGGGATCCGTGCTAGGTGGTGTTTTTGGAAGAGTCCTCAAAAGAGGGTGGCATCGCATGACAACTATTTCCAATAGCCTCTGCGCCACTAAAGGGGTTTTTCCTAGGTGTATACTCAATCTTTCCACATGCGGCATCACACGCATTTCCATTAGCAGAAAAATAAACACATATATCAATTAGGAAAAGCAGTATATATATTTATCCTAGTGTCCTAGACTTTAAAAAGTTATGAATCTTATGTTCCTGACAGAAGATGGCTCCCCGGCTGAGTCACCATTCTGTGGTATCTTCCCACTTTAAAGTTTTTGACCTAGTAGATCAGAAGAGAACAAGATCTCGTCATCCCTAGTGAAGTCGCCATTTTTCTGTAGCGAGCGATTTTGGACGTGGTTGTGAAGCACTATCGCTTTGGTATCTACAGCTCGATTCATTTTTTATCCTATTGAAGCTGATGAAGGAAGGGAAATAGATGTCTCCAATTAACCCTACTTGCAAACTGAGGTTAAACAGTCAAAACTGTTGGTTTACAGATGCTATCCAAAGTGTGGGTCTCTCCTAGGTTTAGTTTGTCTAAAAAGGGGTATTTAGGCTGTCGGTTTAAGATGTTAGGACTGATGTTTTTGATTGGTGCATAAAAGTATTGGATTTTGGGTTTTTGTTTAGTGTGCTTGCTGAGATTTTTCTATCAATCTTATGCCTACGTATTCTCGGTTTTCCGAAACAGATAAATCAGAGCGTTCGTAGTTCCTCCTATTCTATGGGAGGAAACGGTGTTTTGGTGTCTTGTTCAAAGCCCAAGACGTGAAGCGAAAGGGTGGTTTGTATCTTGTTCAAATCCCAAGATATGAAGGAGAATTACTTTAATCGGGGTGTGTGAATCCGGCAACGCCATAATTTCCTTTATAGGGGGTTTCCAACCTGAAGGAGAAGACTTTAACTCAGTGTAGAGCAATGCCATCTTTCCTTAGGAATTTCTCATGCTAAAAGAGGGACATTGGCATGGATGTAGATGATCCAGAGGCTTGCCGCTTACAGAGCTTAGATGAAGGGGAAAGAGTTATTGATGTTTGTGTACTGTGAACGAGGCACATCTTTGATGCTAAAAGGTTGATTGGATCAACCAGTGGTTTTCTTATACAAAGCCTAAGAGGAGGCTATTGGCCCAACAAGAGGGTGTTTTTATGTGTCTCGTACAAAGCCCGAGAGAGAGGCTAAAATGGAAGTGACTCAACAAGAGAGTCCTTTATGGTATCTCGTACGAAGCCCGAGATGGAGGCCAAGGGTTTTATACTCAACAAGAGAGTGATTTGTGTCTTGTACAAAGCCTAAGACGGAGGCTAAAATGTTGTGACTCAACAAGAGAGTCTTTTTTGTATCTCGTATAAAGCCCGAGATGGAGGCGAAAAGTGTTGATTCAATAAGAACCTTTTTGTATCTCGTACAAAGCCCAAGATGGAGGCGAAAGATGTTCGACTCAACAAGAGAGTCTTTTGTATCTCGTACGAAGCCCGAGATGGAGGCTAAAGTGGGTACTATTTCAGTTGAGTGACCAGTATATGGGTTCAAAGAGAAAATCAGTTCTTATATGAGTAACACTGTACTCAGAGATTTTGATTCGAGGATCATGGATATTTCCTTTTCTTTGAGGAAACGGGGAATCCAAAGGGTATTGAGACTATCCAAGTCTACAGGGTTCCTTCCTATTTGTGAAGGGTGCTTGAGAATGTCTTTGAGACTCAAGGAAATTAGACTGTCCAAGTCTAGAGTTTCATCTTTTGTACTATGCTTTGAGAAACAGTAGTAGACTCTTGGAAAGATTGTTATATTAAGATGACTAATTTCTGTTCCTATACCTCTAGGAAGTCGTCGGGATAATTTGTACGAAGCCCAAGAGGAGGCTGGACACTTTTAAGAAGCCGAGAGGTCCTTGTACGAAGCCCAAGAGGAGGCTATCATTCCCGGAGGAAGAATCATTATATGAAGCCTAAGAGGAGGCTGTGAATACTTCTAAGAAGCCGACGGGTCCTTGTACTAAGCCCAAGAGGAGGCGGGGATGCTTTTAAGAAGCCTGCGGGTCCTTTTACCATGCCCAAGAGAAGGTTAATGCTTTTAAGAAGCCTGTGGGTCCCCAAACCCCGAGAAATTCAAGACAGGCTATTCACAGAGAATAGATCAAGCCAGGAAAGTTCGAGAATTTGGAAGAAACTCAAGAGATGCCATTCACGGAGAATACTTTCATCTCTGGGGAGGTAGAGTCTCTTGACAATTCCTAAGGAGGACAGCCGAAGAGAAGACTGTATCTGGTGCTCCTATTGGGGATCTAGCTTATCTATTTCTAAGAGCGATCGATACGGCTTTACTTAGTTCTAGACGTAGTTGCCGGGGAAACTCTAAATATCTATATTATTATTACAGAATTGATATGAGTTTATGAAAGGAGACTTACAGTGCGCAGCCCCACAATACAGTTATATGTATATGAAGGTGGAAAATGAAAGTGGATAAACACTTACTCGGTTGTAGAGCTTCCATGTTGTTTTGTTAGTTGTTCAACAAAGAAAGATTGAAAACAACAGTATATTCAAAATTAAAGGAGAAAGTGCTTTGAAAAAGAAAGATTTGGGGCTTACAGCTCAAGTAGAGGCCCAGGGTTTTATCAGTGATCGCACTGTTAAATTTGTACAGAGGGACTTATGCAAGTGACTGAGGCCCAAAAATTGTTTTCTGTACAAAGGGATGGGTCTTACACTCTCTCAAGAAGCCCAAAGAGTTTAAAGAAAAGAAATGGGTCTTACTACTCGAGGGTATGGCCGGATGATTTTTCGTTTGAAATGGCGATCGCGCCGAGATTTTCTTTTAACGCAAAGGGGCTTATACAATTTCTGAGGCCCAAAGTTGTTTTGGTTAAAAGGGGGTTTGGGTCTTACACTCTAATAGAGGCCCAGATGTTTTAAACGGACGACGGTCGCGCCGTTTACTTGTTCAAAGGGACTTATACAATAAGGGAGGCCCAAAAGGTTTTTGTACAAGAGGGCTTGGGTCTTACACTCTAATAGAGGCCCAAAGTGTCTGAAAATGATTTATGAGGTTTGAATTTATCAAAAACCCTAATTTGTTTTCAAATTGTATTTTAATTGAATAAAATTCAATTAAAATGACCAAAATTGTTTTAAAATGTGGAAAACAAATTGTGATCTTGGATTAATGCTTCATAAATCAAGTTTTGCCCTACAAAATGATTAGAAATCATTAAAAGTTGCAAGATCAAGATGGAAAGAATATTCAAAATGCCAAAAACAATTAAAATATTAATTCTTTGCAAAAATATCAATTATATGAAATAAATAATATTTTTGGGATTTTTTGGGAAAATAAAATATTTTAACATTTTTTTGAATTATTAAAAAAAGAATCAACTCAAAATCATTAAAACTCAGAGAGAAATTAATTTTTGAATCAATTAAATAAAATCACAAAATTCAAATATTTGAAATTTCAAAAAGGGCGCCAAGAACACCCAAGAACACGCGCGTGTTCTGGGTTTTGCCCAGATTTGCATTTTCTCTCCAATCTCACTGAATACTTGATTATATCATGCAATCCACATATCAATATGCTCGTTTCATACTCACGATCATGTCTATGACAATTAATTTCATTTAAATTAAGCATAAAACAAGAAATCACGACAAATCCTCAAGATCCCTAAATTCTACATGAAGGCTGGGAATTTTGATACACGATTCAAACAAAGCAATTAATTGAGGGGAAACATTCCATGCATGATTATGAACATTTGGCAAAAGTATTGTGCGAGGAAATATGCATAGATTGAGAGATGACCAAGTTTAGGCTTACCTCTAGGTCGTGACAGCAAGTTCAAAGTGATTTCTGAGTTGGAGGTGTTACAGATGAGTGGTGATGATCTGAACAGCTTCCATACACCCTATGGAGTGTGCTTGATTGCTTGGACTTGATGGAAATTGGCTGGATCACTTCATGGCATCTCAACTGCAACTTGGTTAAAACCTTGAGCAATTGACTGGTGATTCTGAGAAATCAGTGTTCTAGATGTTGTTTAAGTGTTTGATAAGCTCACATATGATGTATGTGAGGTGTGTGTGTGATTGGTTTGAGTGGAATTGCCCTCTACTGAAAAATTCGATAGTGACTTGCTAAGAAAGGCATTTTTGAGAGTGAGAAGTTGATTTTGAGAAAGGCAAGTGTTGTAGGCCTTTGGTGTACTTAAATTGATCACAATTGAGCTCTATTTATAGTAGAGCAAATTTGTTTTGCAAGGAATAGTGAATGGCAACTGCTGAGTAGGGTTGGCCAATGTTGGCAAATGAAAATCCAAGTCTCCTCTAGCCATTGACTAGAGGTTAGGGCACAGGCTGCTGGTTCCCTTGGTCTTGGATAAGTCTTGACTGAATTTAGTTGAGAATGGCTCAGTCCATGCCACCTTGGTGCTTCCATTGAATGCTCCAATCCAAAATTGGAGTCTTGTCCCTATTTTAGGCAATTCTAGGTTTGGCATGCTATTTCTTGTTCTAAGGACTTTGGAGGCTTGGCTCAGTGATTGTCCTCTTTAGATTCAATCCTCAGATGTGTCCAAAGTGATGACAAGGCTTGGAATTGGCTGATTTTGGCAAATCGACCAAAAGTTCAAAAATCTGCCTTGCCTTGGCAGATTTTAGCAAGGCATCTTGCCACTACCATATCTCATAGCTCAAATTGAATTTGGTGATGTTCTTGGCCATTTTGGAAAGCCCTCATATGATACAACAACTGTTTGATCATATTTAGTTTTGATACCTTTTGGATCCAAGTGAAAAACCACCCTACATTTGGAAAAAAGTAAAGGCAGATTCTGAATTAGTGAAATTTTCACTAAGTGTTGGAACAAAGTGACTTTTCTTGATTTTGATCACTCCATAACTCAAAATCCATGAGGAATTTGGACATAGATCAGTATGGCGCTTTTGTAGAGGGCAATGAGATCTAAAAATCAAGCTTTGGATGGGGAAGAATGGCTTTGTGGTTTAGGAGTTATGGTCTTCCAAAGTTGGTACCCTTGCCACTTTATTTCATAACTTAGAAATTTTTCTAAGTTTTTATGGTTACCCCTTTTACAAGTTATCCCACTTTCTTTGATTTTTCTTGATGAATGATGATTCAAATCAGACATTAACATCATTTTAAGGTTAAAAGTCCATTTTAGTGATAAATCTCAAAAAGTCAAAGTTGACTTTTGTGCACAGTTGACTTTTTGTCAAATGAATTCCAAACTGTGCAATTCCTTATGAAATCATGTCCTTGACCTAAATCAAACTTGATGGACATGTTCCATGGGTGTTATAGGGTGTATTGAATCATGTCCTTGGGTTAGGGAGCATGCCCTGGTCAAAAGTCAAAGTTACAGTTGACTTTTCTCTAAAGAGGGGTTTGTCTGTCACGACTATTTATAAAGGAGAATTACTTTAACCGGGATGTGTGAATCCGGCAATGTCATAATTTTCTTTATAGGGGGTTTCCAACCTGAAGGAGAAGACTTTAACTCAGTGTAGAGCAATGCCATCTTTCCTTAGGAATTTCTCATGCTAAAAGAGGGACATTGGCATGGATGTAGATGATCTAGAGGCTTGCCGGTTACAACGATTAGATGAAGGGGAAAAAGTTATTGATGTTTGTGTACTGTGAATGAGGCACAACTTTGATGCTAAAAGGTTGATTGGATCAACCATTGGTTTTCTTATACAAAGCCTATGAGGAGGTTGTTGGCCCAACAAGAGGGTGTTTTTATGTGTCTCGTACAAAGCCCGAGAGAGAGGCTAAAATGGAAGTGACTCAACAAGAGAGTCCTTTATGGTATCTCGTACGAAGCCCGAGATGGAGGCCAAGGGTTTTATACTCAACAAGAGAGTGATTTGTGTCTTGTACAAAGCCTAAGACGAAGGCTAAAATGTTGTGACTCAACAAGAGAGTCTTTTTTGTATCTCGTATAAAGCCCGAGATGGAGGCGAAAAGTGTTGATTCAATAAGAACCTTTTTGTATCTCGTACAAAGCCCAAGATGGAGGAGAAAGATGTTCGACTCAACAAGAGAGTCTTTTGTATATCGTACGAAGCCCGAGATGGAGGCTAAAGTGGGTACTATTTCAGTTGAGTGACCAGTATATGGGTTCAAAGAGAAAATCAGTTCTTATATGAGTAACACTGTACTCAGGGATTTTGATTCGAGGATCAGAGATATTTCCTTTTCTTTGAGGAAACGGGGAATCCAAAGGGTATTGAGACTGTCCAAGTCTACAGGGTTCCTTCCTATTTGTGAAGGGTGCTTGAGAATGTCTTTGAGACTCAAGGAAATTAGATTGTCCAAGTCTAGAGTTTCATCTTTTGTACTATGCTTTGAGAAACAGTAGTAGACTCTTGGAAAGACTGTTCTATTAAGATGACTAATTTCTGTTCCTATACCTCTAGGAGGTCATCGGGACAATTTGTACGAAGCCCAAGAGGAGGCTGGACACTTTTAAGAAGCCGAGAGGTCCTTGTACGAAGCCCAAGAGGAGGCTATCATTCCTGGAGGAAGAATCATTATATGAGGCCTAAGAGGAGGCTGTGAATACTTCTAAGAAGCCGACGGGTCCTTGTAATAAGCCCAATAGGAGGCGGGGATGCTATTAAGAAGCCTGCGGGTCCTTTTACCACGCCCAAGAGAAGGTTGATGCTTTTAAGAAGCCTGTGGGTCCCCAAACCCTGAGAAATTCAAGACAGGCTATTCACAGAGAATAGATCAAGCCAGGAAAGTTCGAGAATTTGGAAGAAACTCAAGAGATGCCATTCACGGAGAATACTTTCATCTCTGGGGAGGTAGAGTCTCTTGACAATTCCTAAGGGGGACAGCCGAAGAGAAGACTGTATCTGGTGCTCCTATTGGGGATCTAGCTTATCTATTTCTAAGAGCGATCGGTACGGCTTTACTTAGTTCTAGACGTAGTTGCTGGGGAAACTCTAAATATCTATATTATTATTACACAGTAGATATGAGTTTATGAAAGGAGACTTAGTGCGCAGCCCCACAATACAGTTATATGTATATGAAGGAGGAAAATGAAAGCGGATAAACACTTACTCGGTTGTAGAGCTTCCATGTTGTTTTGTTAGTTGTTCAACAAAGAAAGATTGAAAACAACAGTATATTCAAAATTAAAGGAGAAAGTGCTTTGAAAAAGAAAGATTTGGGGCTTACAGCTCAAGTAGAGGCCCAGGGTTTTATCAGTGATCGCACTGTTAAATTTGTACAGAGGGACTTATGCAAGTGACTGAGGCCCAAAAATTGTTTTCTGTACAAAGGGATGGGTCTTACACTCTCTCAAGAAGCCCAAAGAGTTTAAAGAAAAGAAATGGGTCTTACTACTCGAGGATATGGCCGGATGATTTTTCGTTTGAAATGGCGGCCGAGATTTTCTTTTAACGCAAAGGGGCTTATACAATATCTGAGGCCCAAAGTTGTTTTGGTTAAAAGGGGGTTTGGGTCTTACACTCTAATAGAGGCCCAGATGTTTTAAACGGACGACGGTCGCGTCGTTTATTTTTACAAAGGGACTTATACAATAAGTGAGGCCCAAAAGGTTTTTGTACAAGGGGGCTTGGGTCTTACACTCTAATAGAGGCCCAAAGTGTTTGAAAATGATTTATGAGGTTTGAATTAATCAAAAACCCTAAATTGTTTTCAAATTTTATTTTAATTGAATAAAATTCAATTAAAATGACCAAAATTGTTTTAAAATGTGGAAAACAAATTGTGATCTTGGATTAATGCTTCATAAATCAAGTTTTGCCCTACAAAATGATTAGAAATCATTAAAAGTTGCAAGATCAAGATGGAAAAAATATTCAAAATGCCAAAAACAATTAAAATATTAATTCTTTGCAAAAATATCAATTATATGAAATAAATAATATTTTTGGGATTTTTTGGGAAAATAAAATATTTTAACATTTTTGTGAATTATTAAAAAAAGAATCAACTCAAAATCATTAAAACTCAGAGAGAAATTAATTTTTGAATCCATTAAATAAAATCAAAAAATTCAAATATTTGAATTTTCAAAAAGGGCGCCAAGAACTCCCAAGAACACGCGCGTGTTCTGGGTTTTGCTCAGATTTGCATTTTCTCTCCAATCTCACTGAATACTTGATTATATCATGCAATCCACATATCAATCTGCTCGTTTCATCCTCACGATCATGTCTATGACAATTAATTTCATTTAAATTAAGCATAAAACAAGAAATCACGACAAATCCTCAAGAACCCTAAATTCTGCATGAAGGCTGGAAATTTTGATACACGATTCAAACAAAGCAATTAATTGAGGGGAAACATTCCATGCATGATTATGAACATTTGGCAAAAGTATTGTGCGAGGAAATATGCATAGATTGAGAGATGACCAAGTTTAGGCTTACCTCTAGGTCGTGACAGCAAGTTCAGAGTGATTTCTGAGTTGGAGGTGTTACAGATGAGTGGTGATGATCTGAACAGCTTCCCTACACCCTATGGAGTGTGCTTGAATGCTTGGACTTGATGGAAATTGGCTGGATCACTTCATGGCATCTCAACTGCAACTTGGTTAAAACCTTGAGCAATTGAATGGTGATTCTGAGAAATCAGTGTTCTAGATGTTGTTTAAGTGTTTGATCAGCTCACATATGATGTATGTGAGGTGTGTGTGTGATTGGTTTGAGTGGAATTGCCCTCTACTGAAAAATTCGATAGTGACTTGCTAAGAAAGGCATTTTTGAGAGTGAGAAGTTGATTTTGAGAAAGGCAAGTGTTGTAGGCCTTTGGTGTACTTAAACTGATCACAATTGAGCTCTATTTATAGTAAAGAAAATTTGTTTTGCAAGGAATAGTGAATGGCAACTGCTGAGTAGGGTTGGCCAATGTTGGCAAATGAAAATCCAAGTCTCCTCTAGCCATTGACTAGAGGTTAGGGCACAGGTTGCTGGTTCCCTTGGTCTTGGATAAGTCTTGACTGAATTCAGTTGAGAATGGCTCAGTCCATGCCACCTTGGTGCTTCCATTGAATGCTCCAATCCAAAATTGGAGTCTTGTCCCTATTTTAGGCAATTCTAGGTTTGGCATGCTATTTCTTGTTCCAAGGACTTTGGAGGCTTGGCTCAGTGATTATCCTCTTTAGATTCAATCCTCAGATGTGTCCAAAGTGATGACAAGGCTTGGAATTGGCTGATTTTGGCAAATCGACCAAAAGTGCAAAAATCTGCCTTGCCTTGGCAGATTTCAGCAAGGCATCTTGCCACTACCATATCTCATAGCTCAAATTGAATTTGGTGATGTTCTTGGCCATTTTGGAAAGCCCTCATATGATACAACAACTGTTTGATTATATTTGGTTTTGATACCTTTTGGATCCAAGTGAAAAATTCCCATACATTTGGAAAAAAGTAAAGGCAGATTCTGACTTAGTTTAATTTTCACTAAGTGTTGGAACAAAGTGACTTTTCTTGATTTTGATCACTCCATAACTCAAAATCCATGAGGAATTTGGACATAGATCAGTATGACGCTTTTGTAGAGGGCAATGAGATCTACAAATCAAGCTTTGGATGGGGAAGAATGGCTTTGTGGTTTAGGAGTTATGGTCTTCCAAAGTTGGTACCCTTGCCACTTTATTTCATAACTTAGAAATTTTTCTAAGTTTTTATGGTTACCCCTTTTACAAGTTATCCCACTTTCTTTGATTTTTCTTGATGAATGATGATTCAAATCAGACATTAACATCATTTTAAGGTTAAAAGTCCATTTTAGTGATAAATCTCAAAAAGTCAAAGTTGACTTTTGTGCACAGTTGACTTTTTGTCAAATGAATTCCAAACTGTGCAATTCCTTATGAAATCATGTCCTTGACCTAAATCAAACTTGATGGACATGTTCCATGGGTGTTATAAGGTGTATTGAATCATGTCCTAGGGTTAGGGAGCATGTCCTGGTCAAAAGTCAAAGTTACAGTTGACTTTTCTCGCGAAACCCTAACTGTGGTTCAGATGAAATAGAAACTTGTTGCTCAAGCTTCTTGGATCAATCCATTGTGGCAAATGGATCAATGTGGTATGGTAGAGACCCTAAAATCATGTCTTGAGGTCTTGGCTCATGATTTGTCCCAAAAGTCAACTTAGGGGTGAATTAGGTCAAGAAACCGTAATTCCTGATTTTTGAAGTATGCATCACCTGAGGTTAAATTGACTTGATGATTGGGTCCATGAGGTTCCATGGAGTATATTAGGTTATGTTTTGAATCATTGGCTCATGCCCAAAGGAAATTTTCCATCTAGAGGCCCTGGTCGATCAAAACCCTAATTTGGTCACACTGGCGATCTTGAGGCTTGATCCACCTAGAAGGGAGCAGCCTTGTGCTAAATCCTTGAAGTGGGAGTCTTTTTGATCCATTGTGGACGTTTGAGAGGTTTAAACAAGTTGAAGATCATGTCATTCCTTGATTGATCATTTGTCTAAGGCTCAAAGAGGGCTTGAAACCCTAATTTTGATTGTAGTGGATGCTCAACAATTCCTTGAGGAGATTGATGAGGCAAAGAGGTACATCCATATTGTGATGATGATTTACACAATGATTTGCACAATGATGCTCAATAATTTCTTGACCTAATTCACCCTAAGTCGACTTTTGGAGCAAAGCATGAGCCCAAACCTCAAGACATGATTTGAGGGCCTCAAATACACCACATTGATCCATTTGCAACAATGGATTAATCCAAGAAGCTTGATTCACAAGTTTCAATTTCATCTGAACCAAAATTAGGGTTTTGAAGGAAAAGTCAACTGTATCTTTGACTTTTGACCAAGACATGCTCCCAAACCTTGGGACATGATTCAAGACACCCTAAAACACCTAAGGAATCCATCCATTAGGTCTTAATTAGGTCAAGAACTTGATTGCACAAAGGATCGTACAGTTTGGATTTCATCTGACAAAAAGTCAACTGTGCACAAAATCAAGTTTGACTTTTTGGAATTTCCCACAAATATGGTCCCCCTAAGTCAAAAACAATGTTAATGTATGATATTGATCATCATTCATTAAGAAAAATCAAGAAAATTGAGGTTTCTTGCAAAAGGGGCAACATTGAGAAACCAAAATTTTTCTAAGTGATGGAACAAAAGTGGTTTTTACCCAACTTTGCAAGGTCATAACTCCCAAAATACAAGGCCTTTTTCTCCCATTCAAAGCTCAAATGAAAGTCCATCTGACATACTTCAAATATGTCAACTACAAGAAATTTCAAATCTCGATGGATTTTGAGTTATGGATTGATCAAAATCACAAAAACATGAAAATGACCACTTTTCCAATACTTAGTGAAATTTTCAATAAGTCAGAATCTGCCTTACTTTTTCCAAAATGTAGGGACATTTTTCACTTTGATCCAAGTTAAACCAGGTCCATTGGTGAACATCAAAGTTGAAGCATGCCATGAGGGCTTTCCAACAAGTACCAGATCATCTCCAAATTCAATTTGAGTAGGGAGATACAACCCTTGGAACATGGCATCATGGAGTGATTTTGTTCAAGGCAGATTATAGGTCATTTAGTCGATTTGGCCAATCAGATAATTCTAAGCCTTGTCATCCATTTGGACACCTCAAGGGATAAAATCAAAGAGAAAAGATCTGATCCACAAGCTTGCTAAGTCCAAGTAACTACATGTAGCCATAATTGCCCTAAAAAGGCTAAAAAGTTCAAAGACTCCAATTTTGTTTCAAAGCATTCAATGGATACATCAAGGTGGCATGGAATGAAGCAAATCTAACTGAATGAGTCAAGATTCAGCTCTGAATCAAAGAACCATAGGCTTGTGCCCTAACCCTAAGTCAATGGCTAGAGGAGACTAAAGATTCTTTTTGCTACAATTGGCCAAGGGACTGTCCAAGTTGCCAATCACTATTGCTTGCAAAACAAACTTGCTCTACTATAAATATAGCTCATTTGTGATCAGTTTGAGTACACCAAAGCACTACAACACTTGCTTTCCTCAAAATCTCTCTCATTAGGCCAAAATGCCTTCTTTTGCAAGTCACCACTGAGTTTTTGAGTTAGAGAGCCATTCCACCACAGCTCATGATCCAAACACATCCAATGTATCATATATAAGTTGTTCAAACACTCATCCTTGATCTGAAACACAAAAATCAGAAAGTCAACCTCCAAAACCTCAAATTTTGACTTTTCTGCATTTTTCAAGCCATGTCTTGATTCAGTCACTTCCAAAACCAAACAAAGCCTCAAACACACTCCAAATATCATCCTCAAAATTTCCCAATTGGTTTCCCTCATCTGGAACACCATTTGAGAGAGTTACCATTTTGGTCACTTTTGCAACTTTTGCAAGAAAGAGCCAATACTTGTTCCTAAGGATTCCAGCTAGTTTTGATCATCCTAAAAGCTTCTAAGGGATCAATCAAGAGTGTCTATACCATTGGATTACTTCTGGAACAAGGAACTTGACAGATAGCACAATGAGCTTCAAGAGGTAAGTGCATCACAACTTGAACTCTCTAAATCATGCATTGCTTTAAGGTCCATTGATCATGGACATCTCATATATATCATATATGTTGTGTTTGAACCAATTTACCTTGCTATTGTTGCCTGTATGATGAGATAGCATAGAACATGCAAATCTAGGTCTATTTTGAAATCACTATCAGATTTTAAAATAGAAACATTTTCAGAGAATTCCAAAGGCACCATTGGATTCCTCGTGAAATTCTAGGCAGTATGCACCTAAATTTTGTCAAAATCCATGGAGGATTGAGGAAGTTAGAGCCTTCATGCAAATCCACCAAAACTTGGTTTTTTGCCTTGGCCAGGCCTAAAAACCAAGTCACCCTTATGTATTAATGGGGTGGTTTTGATACACGGATGTATCACCACCCAATTGGTAGCGCGCATGTGTGTTTGGATGGAAGGTCGTGGGTTCAACACCCACCCAGACCATTTTGCCATTTTCTCTCTTTTTGCTATTTTTCACATTTTTATGGTTTTTATTAATTAATTCCAAAATTAATTTCTCTCTCAATTTTAATTATTTTTTATTGGTTCTTTTTTTGAAAAATCACAAAAGTGTTAAAATATTTTATTCTATGAAAATTTCACAAAAATATTATTTATTTCATATATTTGGTATTTTTGTAAAGAATTATATTTTTATTTGTTTTAAAACATTTAAAAATATTTCTTTCTCTTGATCTTGAAAATTCAAATGATTTTCAAATCATTCTATGAATAAAACATGATTTTTCAAACATTAATCTAAGACCACAACTTGTTTTTCACACATGTTTGATAATTTTGATCATTTTAATTTAATTTTATTCAATTAAAATACATTTTTAAATCAAATTAGGGTTTTTGTCGATTTTCACCCTCACAAATCTTTTTCAAAATACTTTTGGGCCTCTTTGTAGAGTGTAAGTCCCATCCTTTTGTAAATAAAATAATTTGGGCCACAATCGTTGTATAAGTCCCGATACGATAAAAAAATATCGGCGCAATCGCCGTTTTCAAAATAATTTTCATCTGGGCCTACCCTTGTGTTGTAAGTCCCATTTATTTTCTTTAAACAATTTTTGGGCCTCTAATAGAGTGTAAGTACCATCCCTTGTCACATAAAACCTTTTTGGGCCTCAGTCATTGTATAAGTCCCGATACGATTTCAAAAATCTCGGCGCAATCGCCGTTTTCAAACAAAATCATCTGGGCCTACCCTTATGTTGTAAGTCCCATTTATTTTCTTTTTCAAACACTTTGGGCCTCTTAATAGAGTGTAAGACATATCTCTTTGTACATAAAACCTTTTTGAGACTCTCCTTGAGTATAAGCCCCAATCTTCTTTTCAAAACAACTTTCCCTTTTGATTTAGGTTCAAATTCATAGTTGTTATCAAAACTTTCTTTAATTTCTTGAACAACTAACCATACAGCTGTTACAATGGAAGCTTGCTCACCTGTAAGTTTTATCAGCTTTCTTTTACATACTTGCACACATATATATATTTGTTTGTGCTGGAAGCGTGCTCACCTGTAAGTCCTCATACCCTCTTTTACATATATTATATATTTCATCTGTATATATATGCCTGTATATTATCTGCTTAGAGTTTTCCCCGACAATTAGGTCTAGGATTAGATAAAGCCAGTGGTCACTCTTTCAACACAGTCAAAACTAGTTCCCCATAGGAATTTCCAGATACAGTCTTGCCTCCTCTTGGGCTTATACAATATGGAACAAAGAGAAAGGCATTATTCCTGGTGAAACTTTTCTCATACTGTCACTATTAGAAAATTGTCAAAGAAATTCATTCCCCCCGGAGAGGATTAATTCCAGGTGAAACCTCTCTTGAATTTCTTCAAACCCTAGAACTGTTCACTAAAGAAAGGATTAATTCCCAGTGAAACCTTTCTTGAACATTTCTTAGGTTTGGACCCACAAGCTTCCTAAAAGCATCCCAGCCTCCTCTTGGGCTTTGTACAAGGACCCTCCAGCTTCTTAGAAGTTCTCATGCCTTCTCTTGGGCTTAGTACAAGGACCCAAAGACCTCCTACAGGGATAGGACAGAACTTAGTCATCCTTTGATAGAGCAGTCTTTCTAAGAGTCAAAACATCATATCAGTTTAGGGTTGATTCTCATCCCTTAAAACATCAGCCTCCTCTTGGGCATCATACAAAGATAAACCCTTTTATACCAGCAGACTGGACAGTCTCATCTCCTTTTGGATCTCAAAGAAATCCTGATCCTTTCATCAATCACCAATAGAGTTTAAACTTTCATCCAAATTTCCCCAGCTAGGGTCAAATCACTATCAAAGAACCTTTATCAGAACCTCAAGGCATCTGATATCTCAACTCTTTAGCAAGAGTTGATTCCCTAATTTGGACCTGCCTCTAGATCTCAATAATCCTTAGCAGAAGTTAGCCTCCTCTTAGCCTTTGTATAAGGATCTTTCCACACTCTCTTGTTGAGTCAATAACTTTCAGCCTCCTCTTAGGTTTTGTATAAGGATCTTTCCTCACTCTCTTGTTGAGTCAATAACTTTTAGCCTCCTCCTAGGCTTTGTATAAGGATCTTAAAACACTCTCTTGTTGAGTCAGTATCTTTCAGCCTCAATCTTGGGCTTTGTACAAGACAGATAAAAACACTCTCTTATTGAGTCAGTTCTTTCAGCCTCAATCTTGGGCTTTGTACAAGACAGATAAAAACACTCTCTTGTTGAGTCAGTTCTTTCAGCCTCAATCTTGGGCTTTGTACAAGACAAATAAAAAACACTCTCTTGTTGATTCAATCACCATAAAACACTCTCTTATTGAGTCAATCTTATTTCTTAAAGCACTCTCTTGTTGAGTCAACCTTTTTCAGCCTCTTCTTAGGCTTTGTATAATGATTTCCCTCAATAGAGTTAGCCTTAAAAGCACTCTCTTGTTGAGTCAACCTCTTTCAGCCTCAATCTTGGGCTTTGTACAAGACATCACATAAACACTCTCTAGTTGAGTCAGTCAAATATCCTTTAGCCTCAATCTTGGGCTTTGTACAAGACACATATAAATCTCCCTAAGCAGGGTCAATCCTCTTTCCAGCCTCAATCTTGGGCTTAGACAATACAAATCATACTCTCCAGCGGAATCAATCTTCTTTTAGCCACAATCTTGGGCTTTGTACAAGATAGATAAAACCTCTCACCAGTAGAGTCAGTTTCCCCTTTTAGCCTCAATCTTGGGCTTTGTACAAGTCACATACAAATATTCCCCAGTGGAATCAAAAACCCTCTTTAGCCTCAATCTTGGGTATTGTACAAGATAGACAAAATATTTCCCCGGAAAAGTCAACTTTTAGCCTCCTCTTAGGCTTTGTATAATGATCTCCCCAAAAGAGACAGTTTTTTTGCCTCAATCTTGGGCTTTGTACAAGACAGATAATAAACTCCCCAGTGGAGTCAATCAATCTGTTAGCTTCAACCTTGGGCTTTGATCAAGGCACACAAAAACCAAAATTCCTTCAGAGGAAATAAAAAAACTCTCTAAAGGAGGACATTTCTCTGTACATCACACATCAAAACAGAAAATCAAAACAAACCTTAATCCCAGATAACTGTTGTAACTGACACACTTGTTGATTCAAAAATCCAAGCTGTCATCCATCTTTTATCCTGGTAAATCCTTTCTTTCATCTAATTGCTGTAAGTGGCAAGCCTCTGGATTATTTACATCCACGCCACTGTCCCTCTCTTAGCATGAAAAACTCCTAAGGAAAAATGGCATTGCTCAACACTGAGTTAAAGTTTTCTCCTTCAGTATAAATCCCCTATAAAGGAAATTATGGCATTGCTGGACTCATATGTCCCAGTTAAAGTAATTCTCCTTTATAATCAGTCACCCAACAGTTGTGATAAACAGACGAGATGTCTCCCTTTAGAGATGAAAAATTCCCTCTCAGTCAAACCTTTAGCTTCAATCTTGCGCTTTGAACAAGACACAAAAACCTTTTAGCTTCAATCTTGGGCTTTGAACAAGACACCAAACATCTCTTTCCTCCCATAGAATAGGAGGAACTACGATTGCTCTGATTTCCCTGTTTTCTTTAACGGGAATAAGTAGGCATAAGATTGCAAAATCTTAGCGAGCATACTAATCAAAAACTTTAGGTCACGTACCTTCACACATTCATCAAAAATATCGGAAAACCCGAAATCAACAAAAACTCCCTCTCTCAAACACTCCCAAAGGAGAAACTTTCCCAACCCACAATAGACAAACACCAGCAAGTAGAAAACAGTAGAAATTGCTAACAGCCTGTGGATAACCACATATAGGATGGGTAATTGACAACTCCCTGTTGTATAACCTGACCCCGGACCCCCCAATCTCTTAGCATTTGTTCAGTAAAACATTTACGTGCAAGGTTAGTTTTAGATAGCTTCCCCTTCCTTTCTAGCTTCACAGGATAAATAAGAAATCAGAAAGTAGCTCCCCATCCCTACCATTGCGGTGAGGAAAAACGCATGGCGATAAGGTGGTCGCGTCACCGACAAAAATCGCACGCTACAAGATGCAACATGTTGCTGATGACTATTTCTATTGCGAGATCTTCTATATTTTTCTCGAGAAATGGCATTGGTCTCTCCTTTTTTCTTCTTGGCAAATCCTCCACCATATTTCTTGGAACTTCCAGTAGAATTACCATGTTTTGACAAACATCCTTCACGGACACCTTCTTCTAATCTCATCTCCATATTCACCATCTCAGTGAAGTCACTCGGAGCACTAGCAATCATACGATCATAATAAAAAGGACTCAAAGTTTTCAAGAAGATTTTGGTCATCTATTTTTCTTCCAAAGGAGGATTAATCTGAGCAGCAATCTTGCGCCACCTCTGCGCGTATTCTTTGAATGTCTCTTTGTCTTTCTGAGCCATTGCTCGAAGCTGACCACGATCATAAGCCATATCCACATTATACTTATACTGCTTTACAAAAGCCTCACCCAAATCTTTGAAAGTGCGAATTCGAGTGCTGTCGAGCCCCATGTACCATTTCAAGGCTGCACCAGACAAACTGTCTTGAAAGTAGTGAATGAGAAGCTGATGATTATCGGTCTGAGTCGACATCTTGCGAGCATACATAGTCAAATGGCTCAACGGACAAGAGTTACCCTTATATTTTCAAAGTCAGGGACCTTGAACTTATGTGGGATCTTCACATTAGGAACCAGTCATAACTCATGGGTATTCTTCCCAAACAGTTCTTTACCCCTCAATGCTTTGATTTCTTTCTATATTTCAGCAAATTGATCTTGAATCTCTTCCATTTTCTCGTAAGCACCAACACTCTTGCTTGGAGCAATGTGGAAGATTTGTTCTTCACCAAAAGGAACAGTATGAGCCACAGGCGGCGATACAAATACCACAAACTGGACAGTAGGAACAACTGGAACTTCAGGAGGTGGTGGCTAATAACCTTTTGGAACAAAGTTATGAGGCATGCCCCAAGGGAAGCCATGAGGCATGGAATGTTGAGGAGCACTAGCAGGTGCCACAGAGACGGGCGTAGAGACAATCTCAGAAATGACTGTCCTTTGCAAAGGAGTCGGAGACAGAGGAGAAGAGGGTGGCTGATTCTGAGCAGCCACCAATGATTCCATCATAGCAGTGAGTCTTTCCAAACTATCCTTCAGAGTTGTTACTTCCTCACGAAGCTCACTGTTCTCTTGTTGCAGTTGATCCATCTTTTTCTTCAGATTAGCTCGAGTATTATAGTGGTATGACAGCTTGGCTGAACGAAGACCAAAGGGAAACATAAGATACCTGTAAAAGGCAAAAAAATGCACAATGATGCAAAATGTAAATGTTTCATTTAGCTTTCAAGGATCTTTAAAATATAAAGTAATTGCAAACATCGTAAAGAAATAACATTTTTTGAAATACTGATAAACATCTCATTTTATTGAATATTGGAAAGAACTACACTTGGAAGTACAAGTTACAAAGGATCAAAATACAATGTGAAAAAGCTAGATCCTAAGGATCCTAAAGAGAACCTGATGACAATCCAAGATGATACTTCCTTCAGAGTCTCTTAATCTGTCTCTCATAGTTGTCCTTCATGGCGGTCTTCTCTAACACGAGCTGATCCACAATACCCTTCCAAGCACTGGAAGTAGGAGGATGTGATGATGAAGTAGTAGAGGAAAATAAATCCTCTCCATGTCTCTTCACAGCATGTCGCTCAAGCAACTCAATCAAGTTATCTTTCTCCTTCATCTGTTTTTGCAACTCTAACTTCTCATGGTTTGAAGCGCGAAACTTGGATTCCCAAAGGTATTTTTCTTCCTTCATCTTGGCCAAAGCATCTTGAAGAGTCTTCACATCATCAGAAGGGATAGGGAGTGGTGGAGCGACCATTGCAGACATGGGTTTCTCAAAAGGATAAGGCATTTTGAGCTCTTTAGCTCTCTCTTTCACCTAAAGTGTATAAGGTTCCAAGGCAATGCAAACTTGACTACCAAGCTGTCCTTTAGCCATCCTATGCATCTTAGTCCAAGCATGAGCCATTCTTCTTCTGAAACCAAAGAGTCATCCCATCCTTGGAAAAACAATCCCTCTAATAAAATATTCTTAGGCTTATCCTTCAACATATAACCAAGCTAACGGTGAGCTAAACTCGGGTTGTAGTTAATTCCACCTTGTGTACCAAGAAGAGGCACATTGGAGAATTCCCCAAAACTATCAATAATTTGGACATTCTCATAAATAGAAGAAGACCAAGTAATGTCAGCATGAGTAAGGGACATGATTCTTTGAGACCACCTTAAACAACTCTTGTTCTCCTTGAAAGCAGATGATTGTGGCAAGTGCGAAATAAACCACTTGTATAGCAGAGGTGTGCAACAAACAATGGTATCATTCCCCTTAAAAGTCCTATGATGGATGGAGAAGTAAGTATCACCAAGTAAAGTTGGAACAGGGTTCCCAATAAAGAAAATCCTAATAGCGTTAACATCCACAAAGTTGTCAATGTTAGGGAATAAGACTAGTCCATAGATAAGAAAAGCAAATATAGCCTCAAACGCCAATGTGCTACCAACATTAGCAAATAAAGTGGTTTTCCCAATAAAGAACATAAAAGTCAAACCCTTGATGTCTCCCTTAACCATAAGGTTAGTATCTATATCAGATTTCGTCAAATGGGTGGTTGCAGCAATTTCTTGGGGCTTAAGAGCTTCCTCCAAACTAGTATAAGGAACCTTATCAGAAACTGGTACACCTAATGGATAAGCTTACTCCTCCAAAGTCGGCATGAGCTGATAATCAGGAAAATTAAAGTATCGGTAGACAGGATCATAGAATTGCACCAGGGTGTTCAGAATTCCATCTTCAATGTTGGTAGAAAGAACAGATAGAAGTCCCCTATGACGAGATCTGAAGTCTGCACGATCAACTACCAAGGATGCTAGCTTTTTCAAATTCCTAAGATCAGGAGCTTGAAAACCGTACTTCTGAGTAATTCCCTTTCCAATGTCCATGATCACAATATCTGCGATGTTTGCAATGGAAAATCTCTAAGATCCATGAAAATAGATTGAAACAAAATGTCCATGAATGCATGAGTGCATGATGCAACACCCACAAACAAGATCACACAAAGCACACGGGTTCAAAGGTTCGGCGCGAGCATGGAGCAAATGTTAAGAACCTCCCACAATGGTGTGTACTAGGGTTTATATCCACCTGAAGAACAAGGTTCTAAAAAGTTCCCAGAGTCGTGATTCCATCTTTTGGATATTATCGGCTTAAATGACTACTCGTCAGCCAACAATATTCTCAAGAGAAACTTTTTTGAGTGTGGTATCGCATAACAACTGGTTCAAGTCTACAACTGAACAACCATCACACCACGTCCTAATAAGGCCAAGATGGGTTAAAGGGTTCTAAGGTCCTCAACTTCTCGGGCTCCCAGGTTGGAAAAAGTAATGCCAAATACGACTACTCGTATAAAATCAATAATCCCAAAGGGGCCTCCACTGAGTGGGGGATCTCAAGTCAGCTTAGTAAGGACTACTCCATGTAAGCCGAACAAGACAATACCACCCTCCTATCATAAGTGCACTCAATTCCGGGTATAAGACTTATCTCACCACACAGATCACCAAGCACCCAAACTGAACAAGCAATAACAAACGAATCATATTGTCATACCCCAAATTTTGACCACCAAGATTTCCCATCATTGTGAAGATCATTACCACAATATGGATGTACTTTCATGCCTCATCAATCTCAGGGATTGTTAGGCATTTTTTACAATCAAAGATTAGGGTTCTAACCCCTCTCAGAGTATTTAGACAAAAGATCAGTCAAGAATTGACATGATTTTCAACTAGGCTAGCCTCTCAACATCCATGGAAGACCAAGAGGTCTCCCACATCAAGAATTAAGCACAAAAGGTTACAATATACCAAGTGGATCAAGCCTCAAGATCGACAGTATCACCAAATTAGGGTTTTGGTCGACTGAGGCCTCCAAATGAAAATTTCCATCTGGGCATGAGTCAATGTCTCAATTTATGGTCTAACAAACTCCAAAGGATCTCAAGAACCCATCCACAATGGCAAAATCACCTTGAGGGTCCATCTATCAAAAAATCAGGAATTAGGGTTTTGACCTAATTCAACCCTTGAGTTAACTTGTGAAGTGAGGCATGGCTTGAAGCTTCAAAATAAACATTAAAGACCTCAAATACATCATGTTGACATGTTTACAAGATTTGATTAACTCAAAGAGCTCACATCATAAACCACAAGAACTCAAAACCATCTGATCACAAATTAGGGTTTCAGATGGAAAAAGTCAACCCTATCCTTGACTGTTGGCCTACCCTTGATCTCAAACCTTGGGGATGGGTCTAAGACATTCCTAAATACCATTGGAGGCCATCCATGAAGTTTAATTAAGCCCAAGGGTTGATTTCACAAAAGGATCACAAAGTCAAAATTTGATGAAAAAGTCAACTATACAAAAGTCCAAGTTTGACCTTTTGGATTTTTGGTCAACCAAGGTTCCTTAACCCTAAAACAATGATAATATGTGATTTGAATCATCATTCATCAAGAAAAATCAAATAAAGTGAGTTAACTTGCTAAAGGGGTAACCATAAAAAAAACTTAGAATTTTTCTAAGTTATGGAACAAAGTGGCTAGGGTACCAACTTTGCAAGGCCATATCTCTCAAACCCTAAGGCCTTTCTCTCCCATTCAAAGCTCAGAGGGAAGCTCTCATTACATACTTCAAAACTGTCAACTACATCTCATTCTAACTCCTCATGGATTTCAAGTTATGATTGGATCAAAATCACTAAAAAACATGAAAGTGCATTTTTCCAACACTTAGAAGAAATTCTGCCCAAGGCAGATTTCAAGTGCGTCATACCCCAAATTTTGACCACCAAGATTTCCCATCATTGTGCAAATCATCACCATAATATGGATGTACTTATATGCCTTATCAGTCTCCCCAAAGATGGGTGAGCATTCACTACAAACAAGAATTAGGGTTTTGAGCCCTATCAGGACACTTAGCCAAAGGATCAATCAAGGAATTGACATGATCTTCAACTTTTCTAACCTCTCAAACCTCCATAAAGAATCAGGAGGACTCCCACATCAAGAATTAAGCACAAGGTTGCAACATTCCAAGTGGATTAAGCCTCAAAATCGCCAGTGTCACCAAATTAGGGTTTTGATCGACTAAGGCCTCCAGATGGAATTTTTCATCTGCGCATGAGCCAATGCTTTAAAACATAACTCAAGATACTCCAAGGGACCTCATGGACCCAATCATCAAGTCAATTGAGCCTCAGGGGATGCATACATCAAAAATCAAGAATTAGGCTTTTTTGACCTAATTCACCCCTAAGTTGACTTTTGGGAAAAAACATGAGCCAAGACGTCAAGACATGATTTGAGGGTATCTAACACACTATGTTGATCCATTTGCAACAATGGATTGATCCAAGAAGCTTGACCTACAAGTTTCAATTTCATCTGGACCACAATTAGGGTTTTGAAGAAAAAGTCAACTGTGCCTTTGACTTTTGACCAAGACATGCTCCCAAACCTTGGTACATGATTCAATACACCCTATACCACCTATGGAATCCATATATTAAGTTTGATTTTGGTCAAAGACTTGATTTCATAGAGGATCGCATGGTTTAAAATTCATCTGCTGAAAAAGTCAACTGTACAAAAAGTCAAAGTTTGACTTTTCAATTTTTTGGTCAAACAAGGTTCCTTAACCCTAATACAATGTTAATTTGTGATTTGAATCATCATTCATCAAGAAAAATCAATAATAGTGAGTTAACTTGTAAAAGGGGTAACCATAAAAAACAGAGAATTTTTATAAGTTATGGAACAAAGTGGCTAGGGTACCAACTTCCAAGGACCATAACTTGAGATCCAAGCAACCATATTGGATGATCCAAAGATGGATTTGTAGCTCTCATGGCATACTTTAAAAGTGTCAACCTCACCTCATTCCAATTCCTCATGGATTTTAAACTATGGAGTGATCAAAATGGCTGAAAACAAGAAATGTCACTTTTTCCAACACTTAGTGAAATTTTCACTAAGTCAGAATCTGTCTTGCTTTTTTTCCAAATATGGGGGCATTTTTCACTTGGATCCAAAAAGTGTCAAGACAAACTATGATCACACATGTGTTGTGTCATATAAGGGTTTTCCAAAATGGCCAAGAAATGCATCAAACTTCACCTGAGCTAGGAGTTATGACAGCTGCAACATGCCTTGCTGTAAACTGTCTTGGCAAGCCAGATTAGTGCATTAGGGCTTGAATTGCTCAAATTGTGCAATTCCAAGCATGCTTATCCATCTGCATACCTCAAGGGGGAATAACCAAGGGACAAGCACTGATTCATCAGCCTCCAAAGTCCCAAAATCTACAAGTACCATGCCAAACCTAAAAAGGCTAAAGATGCTTCAAGACTCCAATTTTGTTTTGGAACATTTAATGGATGCTTAGAGGTGGCATGTATCAGAGCAAGAATAAAAACTTCAGTCACGCCTTATCCTTGAATCAAAGAACCATAGGCCTGTGCTCTAACCTCAAGTCAATGGCTAGAGGAGACTTAAGATTCCATTTGATCACAATTGGTCACAGACCTGTACCAGTTGCCATTCCCTATTCCTTGCAAAACAAACTTGCTCTACTATAAATAGAGCTCAATTGTGATCAGTTTGAGTACACCAAAGCACCCAAACTGATGCTTTCCTCAAAATCTCCATTTTCACTCCAATTTTGCCTTCTAAAGCAAGTCACTATCGGGTTTTGAGTTTGAGAGCAATTCCAACCAAACCAATGGTTCACACACCTCACATATAACATATAGAAGTGATCCAAACTCTCGCATAACATCTGGAACATCAGAATCACAAAATCACCAGCCATCTGCACAAGCTTTTGACAGATTTGCAGTTGAGGTGCCAAATCAAGTTTCAGCTCAATTCAATCCATTCCAAGCATTCAGACACATCACTTGGTTGTAACACCTCCAACTCAAAACACGATCACCAGCTGCCAGAGGTAAGCCTCAACTTGGTCATCTCATGATTCGTGCATATTTCCTCGTACAATAATTTTGCCATATGTTCATAATCATGTATGGAGTGTTTCCCCTCAATTAATTGCTTTGTTTGAATCGTGTATGGAATTTCTAAACCTTCATGCAGAATTTAGGGTTCTTGAGGTTTCTCTTTGATTTCTTATTCCATGCTTAAAATAAATGAAATTAAAGACCATAGACATGATCGTGAGTTGAAAACGAGCAGATTGATATGTGGATTGTGTGATTTCGTCAAGTATTCAGTGAGATTGATGAGAAAATGTAAATTTGGGCAAAACTCAGAACACGCGCGTGTTCTTGGGTGTTCTTGGCGCCCTTTTTCAAATATTCAAATATTTGAATTTTGTGATTTTATTTAATTGATTCAAAAATTAATTTCTCTCTGAATTTTAATGATTTTGAGTTGATTCTTTTTTTAATAATTCACAAAAATGTTAAAATATTTTATTTTACAAAAATTTCCCAAAAATATTATTTATTTCATATATTTGATATTTTTACAAAGAATTAATTTTTATTTGTTTTTTGACATTTAAAATATTTTTTCCTTCTTGATTTTCCAAACTTGAATGATTTTCAATCATTTTGTGGGTAGAAACATGATTTTTGAAACATTGATCCAAGGTCATCACTTATTTTTCACATGTTTTCAATGATTTTTATTAATTTTTAATCAAAATTAATTCCATGTTAAACAAAATTAGGGTTTTGATTGATTTCACCCTGACAAATCTTTTTCAAACACTCATGGGCCTCTAATAGAGTGTAAGACCCATTCCTTGTAAATAAAAAACCTTTTTGGGCCTCAGATATTGTATAAGACCCACTGTGTTTTCAAAAACCTCGGCGCGATTGCCGTTTTCAAACAAACCATTTGGACCTACCCTCGTGTTGTAAGTCCCATCTTTCTTTTTCAAAATAATCTTTGGGCCTCTTGATAGAGTGTAAGTCCCACCCCTTTGTAAATAAAACCATTTTGGGCCTCACATATTGTATAAGTCCCTCAGTACATTTTCAAAACAACGGCGGGATCGTCGCCTTTTTAACAATAAACCTTGGGCCTCTCCTTGAGTTGTAAGCCTCACCACTTGTACAAAAATAAATCTTTGGGCCTCTACTAGAGTGTAAGACCCAATCCCTTTTTAACCAAAACCTTTGGGCCTCAGTCATTGTATAAGTCCCAGTACAAATCTTTTCAAAATAATTTCCCTTTTGATTTAGATTCAAATGTACGGATGTTATCAAAACTTTCTTTAATTTCTTTGAACATCTAGCAATACAGCATGGAAGCTTACTCACCTGTAAGTTTTTATTCGCTTTCATGTACTCGCTTTAATATATATATAAACTGTATTGTGGGAAGCTGCGCACGGTTAGTCTTCTTTCATTCTTTTAAATACATGTCATATATATATATATATATATATATATATATATATATATATATATATATGTATATATATATATATATACTGTATTGTGGGAAGCTGCGCACGGTTAGTCTTCTTTCATATCCTTTTACATACTTGTCATATATCAACTGTATATATACTAGTATAGTTACTTACAGTTTTCCCTGGCAACTAGGTCTAGAACTAGGTAAAGACCGTTTGGTCACTCTTTAATACAATCAAAACTAGATCCCCATAGAATTTCCAGACACAGTCTTGCCTCCTCATGGGCTTGAACAATATGGAACAAAGAGAAAGGCAGTATTCTCGGTGAACCTTTTCTCAGACTGCCACTATTAGAAATTGTCAAAGAAATTCTACTCCCCAGAGTTGATCTATTCTTGATGAATAGCATCTCTTGAATTTCTTCAAACTTCTGAACTTTCACTAAATGATCTATTCTCGATGAATAGCATTTCTTGAACTTTTCTTGGTTTGGGATCCACAGGCTTCCTAAAAGCATCCCCGCCTCCTCTTGGGCTTTGTACAAGGACCCGTCGGCTTCTTAAAAGTTCTCATGCCTTCTCTTGGGCTTCATACAAGGACCCTGAAGTCCTCCCAAAGGTATAGGACAAAACTTAGTCATCCTTTGCTAGAGCTGTCTTTCTAAAAGGAGTCACAAAAAGCCCTCAGACCAATTTTAGGGTTGATACTCATCCCTTAAACGAGTCGGCCTCCTCTTGGGCATCATACAAAAGATAAAACTCTTCTATACCAATAGACTTGGACAGTCTAAAAACCCTTGAGTATCAAAGACATTCTCAAGTACCCTATAAACATAGGAGAAACCCCGGATTCTGGATTAATCTCCAGCAGAGTTAAAACCAATAGGTTCTAAAATCCAGTCTCTCTCCTAAAAAAAATCCTCAACCAAGGTCAGTTTATCACCGTATAACACTATCTCAAATCAGAACCTCAAGGCATCTGATCTATCAATTCTTTTGCATTCCCCTGCAAGAGTCGGTTTCCCCATTTGGACATGCCTCGGGATCTCAAGAATCCCTAGCATAAGCTAGCCTCCTCTTAGGCTTTGTATAATGATCCTTTTCCTCAGGAAAGTCAGCCTCCTCTTGGGCTTTGTACAATGATTCTCCCCATCGAAGTTAACCTTTTCAGACTCTCTTGTTGAGTTAATCAATTACTTCCCAGACTCTCTTATTGAGTCAATCACTATCACGGACTCTCTTGTTGAGTCAATCATCTTTTTGTACTCTCTTGTTGAGTCAACCCTTTTTAGCCTCAATCTCAGGCTTCGTACGAGGCAGATATAAACACTCTCTTGTTGAGTTGACCCATTTTTAGCCTCAATCTTGGGCTTCGTACGAGACAGATAAAAAACACTCTCTTGTTGGGTTGATCCTTTTAGCCTCCATCTCGGGCTTTGTATGAGACATAAATCTCCATAACCTTCTCTCAAGTTTGGGACAAATATCGTCCCCAGTGGAGTCAATTCCTCCCAGCCTTATTTAGGCTTTGAGAAATAATTTCCCAAGCAGAGTGAAACCCTTTTAGCCTCCATCTTGGGCCTTGTACAAGATATAAACACTCTCTTGTTGAGTCCGTCATTCTCAACCTCCTCTTAGGCTTTGTATAAGGACTTCCATAGTGAAGTCAATCAACCTCTTAGCTTTAACCTTGGGCTTTGATCAAGGCATACAAAAATCAACAATCCCTCTTTAGAGATGACAAATTCTCTTTCAGTCAACCTTTTAGCTTCAAACTTGGGCTTTGAACAAGACACAAATACTCCGTTTAGCCTCTGTCTTGGGCTTTGAACAAGACACCGAAACATCTTTTTCCTCCCTTAGAATAGGAGGAACTACGATTGCTCTGATTTCCTTGTTTCATTTAAACAGGAATACGTAGGCATAAGATTACGAAATCTTAGCGAGCATGCTAATAAAAAACTCTAGGTCCAATACCTCCATACATCAATCAAAACTTAGGTCCAGCACCTTCCCAAAAACATCAACAAAAACTCACTCTCCTTGTCATACTTTCCCAAGAAACTTTCCCAACTCATTAACGGATAAACACCATCAAGTACAAAGCAAAACCTAATGCTAACATCCTGTGGATAACCACATATAGGATGGGTAACTGACAAAACCTAATCTCTTTAAAGCATTTGTTCAGTTAAACATTCGCGTGCAAGGTTAGATTTAGATAGTTTCCCTTTCCCTTCCAGCTTCATGGGATAAAGAAGAAATCGGAAAGTAGCACCCCTTTCTCCTCGAGGAGGAAAACCTAAACCCAGCGATGAGGTGGTCGCGTCACCGACAAAAATCGCTCTCTACAAAAATATGGCGACTTCACTGGGGACTGCATTTTTATTGTTTAGGACTAGGATTATTATAGCTCCTAAGAGGTCTAGGATGTTAGTTTTAGGAATGAATATATATATATATATATATATATATATATATATATATATATATATATATATATATATTGTTTTTCCTACTTGATATCCGTGTTTATTTTTTTGCTAATGGGACTGCGGGTGATGCTGCATCTGGAAATATTGAGTATACACCTAAGATAAGTGATGGCACGAGACGGGTAATCTTACAGGGAGTGACTCCCAATTATGAGGTCCCGGTAGACCATCGAATCAGTGGAGACACCCTTTGTGGATTCAATGTCTATACGACTTCGGTTTTTGAAAGCAGATTGTTCGATTGGGCTGTCCATGAAACTGAGGATTTTAGTAGACTAAGACCATGTTACTATTTTGTAGTGAGGAAGCCATCGGAAATAGTTGTCACGCAATACTACCCTTATTTGAGATTACTCTAAGATACATCAGCTCGCTCGGGTGAACCAGCCTACTGTTCTTATCCCAAGAGGGGTCAATGATTTTGCAGACAGGTACAAAAAATCACCAGTACAACCTTTGGGGATGGGTAGAGCCTTGACTTAATGACACCGAACCTTTTACCCCATGTTTTTTCTATGTTTTTGTGTGATGCATTCATGCATTCATTTCATTAAAAAACATTTAAACAAAGAAAATTTTCTCTTCTAGTCTCTCTTTTTCAAATTAAACTAAGACAATGATTGCAAATGTCAGAGAAAAAGATTGCTTTATGGATTACGGTAGAAGGAAGACTCACAAGTACACCTTCAAGGTCCCAAAACTAGAGGATTTAAGAGGGTTGGCAAGGATGATCACAACCCTGATGCTTTCAGAGCTAAATATGGAGGATTGTTGTCTCTGTTAAGGGTCCATGTAATCGAAGGAATCTTATCCACACTAATCCAGTTCTACGATCCGGTCTATCACTGTTTCACATTCCTGGATTATCAACTAGCACCAACATTGGAGGAGTACTCTCACTTGATTGATTTACCTATCACTGACCAAGCTCCCTTTTCTGGACTGGAAGAAATTCCAAAGGATCAAACTATTGCAAGGGCAATCTATTTGGACGAGTCAGAAGTCAGGACTCACATGATCATTAAGGGTGGAATCTAAGGTTTGCCAGCCCAGTTTTTGATAAAGAAATCCCTGTACTTTGCTAGTATAGGGAATGTGCCTGCTTTCGAGAGCATCTTTGTTTTGCTTACTTATAGGTTATTTATGTTTCCCAACATTGATAGCTTCGTTGATATCAATTCCGTTAAGATATTTCTGATTGGAAACCCTGTACCGACCCTGCTCGCAGATGCTTATCATTTTGTACACTTAAGGAATTTGTACAGCGGAGGAATGATCACATGTTGTGTACCCCTGCTATACAAATGGTTCACTTCCCATTTTCCTAAGTTTGCTGTATTTTGGGATCAAAAGAGTACTTCGTGTTGGTCACAGAGAATCATGTCACTTACCAACTCTGACATCGATTGGTACAATCGGATCTATGATGGGATAAGAATCATTGACCATTGTGTAAACTTCCCCAACGTACCCCTCTTAGGAATTAAAGGAGGAATCAATTATCATCCAATTTTAGTTCGTCGTCAATTCGGATACCCGATGAGACATATCTCACGTAATGTTCATCTGGAAGGTCTTTTCTTCCAGGAAGGAGAAAGTGACAGGGCACTAAAGACAGAAATAATGCACGCTTGGAAACATGTTCACAAGAAAGGAAGAGAGTCTCTAGGAAAACCAGACTGTGTCTCAGTGGAACCTTATCTCCACTGGGTACAAGCTTGAGCTCTCAAACTGAGGATGCCATACCCTCGTCACGAAGTTCTTCTGTCAAAGGAATCTGCCCTTTATTTTATGTCTGATACGGAAAAACTGCAGGTTACTCTCAACAAAGCTCAACAGGAAAGGAAGTCTTGGAAGAACAAGTACCACATTCTCAACGTGGAGTGTAACAAAATACAGCAACTGTTAAAAGAAAAAGATGCTCTAATCGAGATTTTAGAGCAACATGCTATAGAAAATCAAGAAGACCAAAGGAATTTGCTCGCTCCTTTCACCTGGCAAAGGAATGACAACCCGACAACGGCACAAGAGCCCCGGTCAAAGAAAAGCAAAGTACCAAAACTAGCACCTGAGCTCTCTCCAGAGAGGACCCAGGATCCATTAGCTTAGACATTTCCTTTTACAGCACTTTGAAAATTACTGTATTTCCATTTCCGCAATCTTTGAATTCAATAAAACGGGGTTTCCCCACTGTATGATATTTGCAATCTAATTGTTGAAGTTTCTTTTGAAAATAACAAAAATTTAACGTATTAATTATTGCATATCATTCATCATTCTCGCATAACGCATTCTTCTTACCTACGAATCTCACGTTTGTGTCTCAATTCTAGAGTCAAACTGTCTCATTCGTACAATACTCAGGCCAATCGACAAAAGAAAATGGATGATCTCGAGGAAGAGAACATAGAGTTGAGAGAAGAAATCGACACTCTGAAGGAAGATCTGAGAAAACTTCACAATGACATGCAAGCTCTGGCAGCAACCCAGATACAAAGGACTGTGATCTCAGAGATCACCTCGACGCCCATAGTGGAAAAGTATGATCCTCGGTATAACATGCCTAAAGATCGTCCCTGGGGCATGCCACCTAACTATATCTCGGAAGGATATATTCCGCTGATCACAGAAGATCCGGAAACTGCAGCAGGAACCTCTGGGCCTGAAGGTTACAGACTTCGGGAAAGCGAAGATGCAAGGGGCATAACAGCAACTCCTGAGGTTACAAACTTTGGGATAGGGAAGCACCAAGAGTCACCGCTGTAATGACTATACCACCACCCGTGGTACACACTGTCCCGGAAGGACAGATTCCACAGATACCTCCTGGAGGAAATGAAAGTATGTACGATAGAATGAATGAGTTTTAGGAATAGTTCCTAGAAATGCAAAAGGAATTGCATGCCATTTGCGGTCAGGATTTATTTGGAAAAGACGTCGCAGACCTTTGTTTGGTCCCCAATGTGAAAATTCCGCACAAATCCAAGGTGCCCGAATTTGAAAAATACAAGGGTAACTCTTGCCCTCAAAGTCACTTGGTGATGTATGCTCGGAGGATGTCAACTCAGACAGAAAACCAATAACTACTAATCCATTACTTCCAGGATAGTTTAACCGGTGCCGCACTCAAATGGTACATGGATTTAAACCGCACTAAGATTGTCACTTTCAGAGATCTTGGCGCTGCCTTCGTTCAACAATATAAGTATAACCTGAACATGGCACCAGACAGAGAACAACTCAGAGCAATGTCGCAGGAGGACAAGGAAACCTTTAAGGAATAAGCTCAAAGATGGCGTGAAATTTCCGCCCAGATTGGTCCACCTCTTGAGGAAAAAGAAATGACAAAGATCTTCTTGAAGACCTTGAGTTCATTTTACTACGACAGAGTGGTCGCCAGTGCACCTAGTGACTTCACGGAGATGGTGAGCATGGGAGTTCGTCTTGAGGAAGTTGTCCAAGAAGGAAGATTGGTTAAAAATGCTAGACCATCTAGTAGTACCAAAAGATACGGTAGTGTTTTCGCTAAGAAAAAAGAGCAAGATATTGGCAATATCTCTCTCGGAAAGAAAAGGCGACGATACCAACCAGTAGCAGCTGTAACTCCTGCTATCAACCCTGCGCCTACTCCAACGTATCAACCTCAGGTTGCTCAAAGCCAACCGAATCAACAATATCAGCAAAGGACACAACAGCCTCTTCAGCAGGCTCGTCCTCAGTACAACAGCAACCGTACAACGCGACCACCAGGGTTTAACCCTATACCAATGTTGTACACATAACTGTTTCAACTACTACTGATCAAGGGGCACGTCCAAACTAGGTCTCCTCTTACAGTACCATAGAATCTGCCTTTTTGGTTCAAAGCGGATCAGACTTGTCCTTACCATCAAGGAGGACCAGGGCATAACATAGAAAACTGTCTCAGTTTCAAATCCGATGTGCAAAAACTTGTTAGGAGAGGGGTCTTATCCTTCAAGGATACAAATCCAAATGTTTAGACGAACCCGCTGCCTCAACACGAGAAAGCTACAGTAAATTTGATAGAAGGAGAGTTAAACCACAGGTATCAAATTCATGATGTACTCTTATTAAGGGCTAACCTGGTCAAGATGCATCGCAGACAGAGCAGATATGGGCATGTACCATCTCATAATTATCGCCAGTGTGATATCTGCTCTAAAAACAATCAAGGATGTTCTGTGGTGCAATCAGCTCTACAAGAACAGTTGGATCTCAGTTGGATCCAGGATCACAGAATTCGTGGGGTCAACATGACTTATACAAATTCCAACATCATTCAGAACCACGTCATCCATATGATGAATGTCAATTTAGTGGCAATGCACTCAAGGCAAAGCCAACATCATGATCTACCACGTCACGATTACAATTCATGTCTGATCTGCTCGGTAAATAATCAGGGATGCTCTTTTGTACAAAAGACCCTCCAGAGTCAGATGGATCTTGGGTGGATCCAGGATTACCATGATAAAAGTCCTTATCAAGTGAATATGATTCAAATCTTCGATATTCGCTTAATGAATACCAGCTTAGTGGAGTTGCACGCTAAGCAAGTCCAGCTCAGTTTTTTGACTTCGCATCATTATCAGAATTGTGAAGTGTGTCATGAGAGTGACCAAGGATGTGATCTCGTTCAAAGAGCGCTGCAACACTTGTTGAACCACTGGTGGCTTACGATCTATCTAGATAAAGACACACAACAAGTCAGTATGATTGATGGGAACCCTACTAGGCATCAAAGTCAAAATGTTCGATCAATGGAAATAGATATAGTGAGGTTACACTGCATACAAAGTGGACGTGGCCAGGTGCCACCATATAACTATGAGCGCTGTAGAATTTGCTAAGAAAATAACCAAGGATGCTACCTTGTGCGAGCAACCCTTCAAAGTCAGTTGGACCACAAAGAGATTCAACCATGGTCAAGTTCTGGTTCAACGTCAAACTATCATCCGGATCGAAGCAGGGATGTTATCTTGATTCCTAAGCGGGAAGTGGCCAAAGATGTATGTGCCATAATCCCTTTACTCCATGAATCAAGAGTCCCTCTTGATAGTGGAAAGATTGTCAACCTCGAACCAATTAAGGTCGGCTACGATGGTCAGAAAAATCAGAAGGCTCCCGTAGTTATCTATCTGTCAGGGCCTGTACCATACAAATCCGATAAGGCGATCCCTTACAAGTACAATGCGACAACAATTGAGAATGGAAAGGAAACTTCATTACCCTGCGTCATGAACATTGCAGACATTAGTCGAGTAACACGGAGCGGCCGGATCTTCAACAGAGGAGTTGGAGAACCCAGCAAAGAAAAGGAACCTCAAACAGAAGTTCCTGATCAACCAGTCGGTCAATCCAGTGATCCCGACCTTTCAAAGAACCACGATGATATGTTGAAGCTCATCCAAAAGAGTGAGTACAACATCATTGATCAGCTGTTGCAAACTCCTTCAAAAATCTCTGTGCTATCTCTTTTACTCAGTTCTGAAGCCCACAGAGAGGCTCTACAGAAAGTCTTAGAGCAAGCCTTTGTGGAACAGGATGTAACGATAAGACAATTCGACAACATCATCTCCAACATCACTTCCTGCAACAATTTGGGGTTTAGTGACAAAGAACTGCCGGAAGAAGGCAAAAGTCACAACATGGTGCTCAATATTACAGTCAACTGCCAGGACGATGCTTTAGCCAACATACTGGTAGACATCGGATCGACTCTGAATGTTATGTCGAAGTCTACATTAATGCGACTATCATTCAAAGGATCTCCGATGAGAGGCAGTGAGGTCATCGTCAAAGCATTTGACGGATCCCGAAAAATAGTTATCGGCGAAATCGACCTTCCCATAACTATCGGTCCTCACACTTTCCAAGTCACTTTCCAGGTCATGGATGTCCGGGCACCATACATCTGTTTATTAGGAAGACCTTGGATACACCAGGCTGGGGCAGTCACTTCGACACTTCACCAGAAGCTGAAGTTCATCAAGAATGACCAACTAGTCACAGTCTATGGAGAACAAGCCTTGATCGTGAGTAACCTGTCAACGGCCACTTTTTTAGAACCGAAGGAGGTTATTGGAACCCAATTCCAAGCACTCGCTGTGAGTAATGACAAATCAGAAAAGGGACCATCAATTTCCTCGTACAAAGATGCTCTCAAAATAATTAAAAGTAACAATGCAAAGGGACGGGGACAGCTTATCATTCCTACTAATAACAAGACAAAGAAGGGTCTTGGCTTTTCATCAACCTGTACCTAGACTGCCACTAACGATGAAGGTTTTCATCCCATTCAGGACTTCTTCCACAGTGGAGGTTTCCTTCACCCAGTGTCTCAAGAAGTGCACACCATCAAGAAGGAGACTCCTCTGATACAGATGAAGAATGGAAGTCCTACCATAACAAAGATGGTTATATGTCTCAGGAAGAGGTGCCTACGCCATTTTGCTATCCCACACAGAGTCCGAGATTTATTCCAAGATCAGACGTCAAAATGATATACGAAGATTGTGATCCAGAAGGATGTCGTGCTCCGCCAAACTCATTAGAGGAAGACACTCTGATGAAAGACAACTTTGACCACGACTATTATGGCCCAAGGGATGGCCTGCCTATCTGGCAGCCGTACCCAGGAGACCCGGGGCAAGAGAATCAGCCTAACAATGCTTATCAGCTGAGCATCATTGAAGAGAATACCTGTGTCCCCACCATGTCATGAGATCATTACTCAGGGCATTCAGAAAATACCCAGCACGATGATGAATTTGCAAAGATTGCAGGGCTAGAGTTCATTAACTATGCTTTCCCTGAGGTCAACATCATCGAAAGGGATGACTCCTCCAGTTCCAAAGAAGTGTGGGACACCTTAGGACAACCGAGTGGAAAATTCGACTACTTGGTCAAGTACAGCACTTCTGAAAGCTCTCGTATCAAGCTCGAAGACATCCAACCTATTGGGTGGGGAGATTTACCTGAGAGCACGAACATTATGCAAGATATAGCTTAAGAATCCTCCTACGACAACTTTGTCTGGGAGATAGATTCCAACGATACTGCTCTGCCAGAAATCAGCGTTATTTCTGAAGACAAGCCAAGAAGGAAAGTACCATACTTTGTGATTCACCGAGGAGTTCGCCGCCAATGGGTTGCTGTTGATATTCCGAAAGTCATTCATAAGTCTAAGTAATTACCGTCTTTATCTTAACCTTTCACCCGGCCCAGGTGAAACGCATGTTTTGATAGGGCTCACTTTCTGTAAATATCCCTCTTCACTTTGCCCAAAGTGACAGAGTTTTGTTTTTAGGGCTGTAGTTTCAAGAATTGACTAAATCACAAATAAAATAACGTCGTTCTGTAATTTCCGCATTTATTGTTGTTTTCTCTTTTTGCTTTTTCAGAAAATGGTAATCCTAAAAAATAACTCAATAATAATAAACAAGCAGTTTTCCAAAGAAAATACACTGCACACACTATTGCATTCTCTCTATCTCTTCTAAAAAACAATCATCACGTCTTGCAGATTGCTTGTTTTAAACCGTATTGAAACATACGATCCGATGCCTTCTCCAAACTTTGAATTCCCGGTATTTGAGGCTGAAGAAGAAGAAGACGAAGAAATTCTAGAAGAGGTTTCTTGATTACTCAGACAAGAGGAAATATCCATTGAACCTCACAAAGAGCCGTTGGAAATGGTCAACTTAGGTTCAGAAGAAGAGAGAAAAGAAGTCAAGATTGGGGCACTTCTCAGTTCAACTGTCAAACAAGATTTGATAAAGCTTCTCAAAGAATTTCTCGATGTATTCGCTTGGTCCTATCAGGATATGCCAGGGTTGGATACCAGCATCGTGGAACATCATCTACCATTATGATCAGAATATCTGCCAGTAAAACAGAGGTTGAGAAGAACTCACCCAGACATGGCCATCAAAATCAAAGAGGAAGTACAGAAACAGATTGACGCGGGTTTCCTTGCCACATCAAAATATCCTCAATAATTAGCCAACATCGTACCAGTTCTGAAAAAGGACATAAAGGTCAAAATGTGTGTGGATTACAGAGATCTAAACAAGGCTAGTCCAAAGGACGACTTTCCTTTACCACACATTAACAAGCTGGTTGACAGTAATTATATAAAAATGGCACCGAAAGACATGGAGAAAACTTCATTTATCACCCCATGGGGCACTGTTTTGTTACAAGGTAATGCCGTTTGGTTTGAAGAACGTCGGGGCAACCTATCAAAGGGCTATGACCACTTTATTTTACGACATGATACACAAAGAAATAGAAGTGTATGTCGATGATATAATTTCCAAATCTAAGATGGAAAAGGAACATGTGACCCACCTGTCAAAGCTATTTGAACGGTTGAGGAGGTACAAACTCCGCTTGAATCCCAACAAATGCACCTTCGGTGTCCGTTCAGGGAAACTGTTAGGGTTCATCGTCATCCAGAATGGAATTGAGGTTGATCCTTACAGGGTCAAGGCCATTCAAGAAATGCCTTCTCCAAAGACCGAAAAACAAGTCAGGGGATTCTTGGGGCGTTTGAATTACATTTCCAGATTTATATTCCTCATGACCGCGATATGTGCGCCAATCTTCAAATTACCAAAAAAGAATCAGGACTGCGTTTGGACAGAAGACTGCCAAACCACCTTTGACAGTATTAAGGAATACCTGTTGAATCCACCGATTCTATCACCTCCAGTGGAAGGAAGGCTACTGATCATCTACTTAACAGTCTTGGAAGACTCGATGGGTTGTGTACTTGGCCAACAAGACGAAACGAAAAGGAAGGAGTCTTCGATCTACTATTTGAGCAAGAAATTTACCGACTGTGAGACTCGGTACACTATGCTTGAGAAAACTTATTGTGCTCTGTCTTGGGCAGCCAAACGTCTTCGCCAATATATGATTCATCACACTACTTGGTTAATCTCCAAAATGGATCCAAATAAGTATGTCTTTAAAAAGCCTACTCTCACGGGAAGGATTGCCCGTTGGCAGATGTTGTTATCAGAATACGACATCGAATACCAAGCTCAAAAAGCTGTCAAACGGAGTATTTTAGCTTGATCATTTGGCTTATCAATCGATTGACGATCAGGAATCAGTCGGGTTTGACTTCCCAGACGAAGATGTGATGTACTTGAAGATGAAAGATTGCGATGAACCACTACCCAGTGAAGGGTCAGAACCAGGTTCCTAATGGGGACTAATTTTTGATGCAGCTGTTAATCATTATGGAAATGGAATTGGGGCAATCATCATAACACCTCAGGGTACCTACATTCCTTTCACCGCTCAACTAACATTCAAGTGTACGAACAACGAGGCATAATACGAAGCTTGTATCATGGGTCTCGAAGAAGCAATTGACTTAAGGATTAAGAACTTGGATGTATATGGCGAGTCAGCCCTGGTTATCAATCAGATCAAAGGAGATTGGAAAACGTATCAATCAAGACTGATTCCTTACAAAGACTATGCGAGAAGTTTGTTACCATTCTTCGACAGATTCGAGTTTCATCACATCCCTCGTGAAGAGAATCACATGGCTGATGCATTAGCCACTCTCTCTTCCATGATTAGTGTAGGTCAATGGAATGACATACCTAAAATTGACATAACGCACCTTGAACAGCCCGCTTACATCTTCACGATTAAAGCAGTCACAGACGACAAACCTTGGTATCACGATATCAAATGCTTCCTTCAGAAACAAGAGTACCCATCTGGGGCATCCAGAAAGACAGAAAGACCCTCAGAAGATTGGCATGTAACTTCTTCCTAAGCGGTGATACACTATATAGGAGAAACTTTGACATGGTCTTGCTCCGATGCGTAGACAGACCAGAAGCAAGCATGCTGATGAAAGAAATTCACGAAGGGTCCTTTGGCACTCATGCCAACGGACACACAATGGCGAGAAAAATTCTGAGAGCAGGGTACTACTGGTTGACCATGGAATTTGATTGCTACAAGTACATGAGGAAGTGTTACAAGTGTCAGATATACTTAGACAAAATCCATGTACCGCCAACACATCTTAAAGTTCTCTCTTCCCCATGGCCTTTTTCCATATGGGGAATCGACATGATTGGCATGATTGAACCCAAGGCTTCAAACGGACATCGGTTCATCCTGGTAGCCATTGACTACTTCACCAAGTGGGTCGAAGCAGCGTCATACGCTAATGTAACCCGACAAGTCGTGGTCCTCTTTATCAAAAACAATCTCATCTACCGTTATGGTGTTTCGAGCCAGATCATTACTGATAATGGATCTAACTTGAACAATAAGATGATGAAAGAGTTGTGTGCAGAGTTCAAGATTGAACACCATAACTCATCTCCCTACCGACCTAAGATGAACGGAGCAGTAGAAGCGGCTAACAAGAACATCAAGAAGATCGTTCAAAAGATGGTTGTAACCTACAAAGATTGTCATGAGATGCTACCCTGTGCTCTTCACGGTTATTGCACATCTGTCCGCACTTTAACAGGGGCAGTGCTCCCCATCGAAGTAGAGATCCCATCAATCTGGGTATTGATGAAAGCTAAGTTAACAGAGGCTGAATGGTGTCAAAGCAGGCACGACGAACTGAATCTGATCGAAGAAAAATGAATAACGGCTATGTGTCACTGTCAGTTGTATCAGCAAAGAATGAAGAAAGCGTTTGACAAAAAGGTTCGACCTCGTGTCTTCAGGAAAGGAGACCTCGTGCTCAAGAAGATACAATCATTTCTCACTGATTCCCGGGGCAAATGGACTCTGAATTATGAAGGCCCTTATGTGGTCAAGAAAGCCTTCTCAGGCGGCGCCTTGAGACTCGCAACCATGGATGGAGAAGAATTTGCCTACCCCACAAATGTTGACGTAGTCAAGAAATACTTCGCCTAAAAAAACGTCTCGGTGGATTGAAAACCCGAAAGGGCGGTCCAGGAAAAAATTAGAGACATAATAAAAAATCATCCTGATGGATTAGAAATCTCAAAGTACCATCCAGGAAAAAATTAGGGATTAATGGCAAGTAACTACGTCCAACAAAGGGCCAAATCCCCCAGTAGCAGTCATCCATCCATCAGGGTCATCTTCGACGGAAGCTCAGGATGTCCAGAATTCAAAGTTGGTAGAAGGATAGCGGTCGTTATGTTTCAATGTATCCCTTTTTCCCTTAAATTACCATTTTCTAACTTTGTAAAATATTCCATGGAATCACGCGCTTGGCTGATTTCCATCCTATCAATAAAATTTGAGCCCTTGAGCTTTTGTTTGCAATTCTTAGTTGTTTTAGCTTTACAAAACGACGTTTTAACATGATTAACGATTCTTGAAATAAAACAAAAATGAATTTACTTGTAAAAATTTTATGCTTTTAAAATAAAGATGGCAATTTCTTTTGACTATTGAACGTCGAAAGGACATTGATCGCTTCTCCCAAAGGCGGTTAAGCTTCAAAGTGCAGAATAAAAGTACTCCTTCTAAACCAGTACACCTGAATGAAGGATCAATTGTGTCAGATGCGAATACCCCATCTGACATCCCCGACAGAGTTCTTCCTTATTAATCCCAACCAACTGTGTTCCCCACAGGGACTATCTCTTCTAAGCAAGGCAGAATTGCTATCATGAACGAATGGTGCTTCTTCGTCCCCCGCAGTGGCCGAGTATCCAAACGTGTTCATCTACTAGTCTGTATGTCGCGTCATTTTTATCAGCATATACATACATACATCATGCATTAATTGATTTGAATTCACATTCATATTGCATCACTATCACTCTAGTCGGTCTTGTCCCCTAGTGATAAAAGCCCTTTTATCAATCAAGTCGTCAGTTCTTTCCTCGTTAGGAAGCAAATCAGCTAAGTAGTCCCTCCCCCAATTTATTTTTGGATTGGAGTTGGCCTTTAACCACTTTGATAACTTGAACCTCTAAAAAAAAAAGAAAACTTTCGACAAATGTCACTCTTCGCCATTGAAGATGATATCTTCGCTTTCCCGAATTAAGGAAAATCCTCAGAGAAAGCCTCTTAATCAAAGATTCAGCCGTATGGCAGTTTTTCTTCAAAAGATTCGCTGACGAAAAGGTCATCAGCACCTCCAAATTGGATTACATCACATGGCATTTCGCCGAGAAGATCTCGAGGAAAAGTATGATGTAATATCTCCAAACAGGAGATAGTCTCTCAAGAGACTCATTTTCCCCAGTAGAGTCGATAAATGGCGTCTCCAATAGAGAAGTTTGTACACCTCTACAGCTCAAACAAATGGGTTCCCCAGCAAGTTTGACATCAAAGCTTTTTCCATCAAATGGCATCTCCCCAAGAAAATTCGGTGAGAAATTTGAGGAAGACCACTACGAATAGCGTCCCTTGACAAAAAAGTTTATTGACAAAAGAAACTGAGACCAGTTCCTTGGTAGGAAACCAGGATCGAGGGGAAGTTTGTATCAAAAACTGAGACCAGTTCCTTGGCTGAAGACCAGGATCGAGGGGAAGTTTATATCAGAAACCGAGACCAGCTCCTTGGTAGGAAACCAGGATCGAGTGGAAGTTTACATCAGAAACTTCGACCAGTTCCTTGGTAGGAAACCAGGATCGAGGAGAAGTTTATTCCAAAAAACTCAGACCAGTTCCTTGGCTGAAGACTAGTATTGAGCGGAAGTTTTACCTTTTCTAAGTATCGACACTTAGCAAAAGAAGATGGATGAGCACACTGTCATTCATAGCCACGATCAAAATTTTGGGTATTCCGATATTTAATCCTCTTGTACCCCGAATGCCCGAATACCTTCGCCATTCACACCTTCGGGTCCAAGAAGATTAAATAGGGCCATCTGTCATACCCCAAATTTTAACCACTAAGATTTCCCATCATTGTACAAATCATCACCACAATATGGATGTACTTATATGCCTCATCAGTCTCCCCAAAGATGGGTGAGCATTCACTACAAACAAGAATTAGGATTTTGAGCCCTATCAGGACACTTAGACAAAGGATCAATCAAGGAATTGACATGATCTTCAACTTGTCTAACCTCTCAAACCTCCATAAAGAATCAAGAGGACTCCCACATCAAGAATCAAGCACAAGTTGCAACATTCCAAGTGGATTAAGCCTCAAAATCGCAAGTGTCACCAAATTAGGGTTTTGATCAACTGAGGCCTCCAGATGGAATTTTTCATATGGGCATGAGCCAATGCTTCAAAAAATAACTCAAGATACTCCAAGGGACCTCATAGACCCAATCTATAAGTCAATTGAGCCTCAGGGGATGCATACATCAAAAATCAGGAATCAGGGTTTCTTGACCTAATTCACCCCTAAGTTGACTTTTGGGACAAAACATGAGCCAAGACCTTAAGACATGATTTGAGGGTCTCTAACACACTATGTTGATCCATTTGCAACAATGGATTGATCCAAGAAGCTTGATCTACAAGTTTCAATTTCATCTGGACCACAATTAGGGTTTTGAAGAAAAAGTCAATTGTGCCTTTGACTTTTGACCAAGACACGCTCCCAAACCTTGGGACATGATTCAATACACCCTATACCACCTATGGAATCCATCTATTAAGTTTGATTTAGGTCAAAGACTTGATTTCATAGAAGATCGCACGGTTTAAAATTCATCAGCTGAAAAAGTCAACTATACAAAAAGTCAAAGTTTGACTTTTCAATTTTTTTGTCAAACAAGGTTCCTTAACCCTAATACAATGTTAATTTGTGATTTGAATCATCATTCATCAAGAAAAATCAAGAATAGTGAGTTAACTTATAAAAGGGGTAACCATAAAAAAACTTAGAATTTTTCTAAGTTATGGAACAAAGTGGCTAGGGTACCAACTTCCAAGGACCATAACTTGAGATCCAAGCAACCATTTTGGATGATCCAAAGATGGATTTGTAGCTCTCATGGCATACTTTAAAAGTGTCAACTACACCTCATTCCAATTCCTCATGGATTTTAAACTATGGAGTGATAAAAATGGCTGAAAACAAGAAATGCCACTTTTTCCAACACTTAGTGAAATTTTCACTAAGTCATAATCTGTCTTGCTTTTTTTCCAAATGTAGGGGCATTTTTCACTTGGATCCAAAAAGTGTCAAGACAAACTATGACCACACATGTGTTGTGTCATATGAGGGTTTTCCAAAATGGCCAAGAACTCCATCAAACTCCACCTGAGCTAGGAGTTATGATAGCTGCAACATGCCTTGCTGCAATCTGTCTTGGCAAGGCAGATTAGTGCATTAGGGCTCGAATTGCTCAAATTGTTCAATTCCAAGCATGCTTATCCATTTGCACACCTCAAGGGGGAACAACCAAGGGACAAGCACTGATTCATCAGCCTCCAAAGTCCCAAAATCTACAAGTACCATGCCAAACCTAAAAAGGCTAAAGATGCTTCAAGACTCCAATTTTGTTTTGGAACATTTAATGGATGCTTAAAGGTGGCATGTATCAGAGCAAGAATGAACACTTCAGTCAAGCCTTATCCTTGAATCAAAGAACTATAGGCCTGTGCTCTAACCTCAAGTAAATGGCTAGAGGAAACTTTAGATTCCATTTGATCACAATTGGTCACAGACCTGTACCAGTTGCCATTCCCTATTCCTTGCAAAAAAAACTTGCTCTACTATAAATAGAGCTCAATTGTGATCAGTTTGAGTACACCAAAGCACCCAAACTGATGCTTTCCTCAAAATCTCCATTTTCACTCCAATTTTTCCTTCTAAAGCAAGTCACTATCGGGTTTTGAGTTTGAGAGCAATTCCAACCAAACCAATGGTTCACACACCTCACTAACATATAGAAGTGATCCAAACTCTCACATAACATCTGGAATATCAGAATAAAAAAATCACCAGCCATCTGCACAAGCTTTTGACAGATTTGCCGTTGAGGTGCCAAGTCAAGTTCCAGCTCAATTCAATCCATTCCAAGCATTCAGACACATCACTTGGCACCTAGGGAAGCTGTTCAGATCATTGGAACCAAGCTGTAACACCTCCAACTCAAAACACGATCACCAGCTGCAAGAGGTAAGCTTCGACTTGGTCATCTCATGATTCATGCATATTTCCTCGCACAATAATTTTGCCATATGTTCTTAATCATGTATGGAGTGTTTCCCCTCAATTAATTTCTTTGTTTGAATCGTGTATGGAATTTCTGAACCTTCATGCAGAATTTAGGGTTCTTGAGGTTTCTCTTTGATTTCTTATTCCATGCTTAAAATAAATGAAATTAAAGACCATAGACATGATCGTGAGTTGAAAACGAGCAGATTGATATGTGGATTTGATGATTTCATCAAGTATTCAGTGAGATTGATGAGAAAATGCAAATCTGGGCAAAACTCAGAACACGCGCGTGTTCTTGGGTGTTCTTGGCGCCCTTTTTCAAATATTTAAATATTCAAATATTTGAATTTTGTGATTTTATTTAATTGATTCAAAAATTAATTTCTCTCTGAATTTTAATGATTTTGAGTTGATTCTTGTTTTAATAATTCACAAAAATGTTAAAATATTTTATTTTACAAAAATTTCCCAAAAATATTATTTATTTCATATATTTGATATTTTTACAAAGAATTTATTTTTATTTGTTTTTTGACATTTAAAATATTTTTTCCTTCTTGATTTTCCAAACTTGAATGATTTTCAATCATTTTGTGGGTAGAAACATAATTTTTGAAACATTGATCCAAGGTCATTGTAATACCCCAAATTTTGCCCTCTCATTTCTTCATATCATTTAGCATGAGCTTTCATTGCATTGCATTGCATTCAAGCATAGAAAAATAAAACATCAAACATTTAGCATTGCATCTTGCATAAGCTCATGTGATCAGTTGTTCCTCAAAGGTGTGGATTATCCAAAGCAAGAGAATAAGAGCCAAGGGTTTCTCACAAGCCTCAAAGGTCTTTTACATCATATATCATCCCCATTTGATCTCACAAGTCATTGGAAGATGGGAATCCATCAAGAAGTTTGGACAGTGCATCACCTCCTATCACAAAAAACAATCAAAATTAGGGTTTTATATTCAAGTGGTCTCCTGATGAAATTTTAATTCAAACTTGATCTTAATGTTTCTTACATGATATAAGTGACTAAGGATGGAAGATTGGCCATTGATTCATTTCAGAAGAGGTTCAATTGATCAGTTGCTTGATAATCAAGAAATTGGGGAAAAAGTCAACAGTTCAAAAGGAAAGTCCACCATGGGTTTTCAAAGGTTCAAATCATGTCTCCCAAGTACATAGACCTTCATATGGTCCTTAAATGTTAAGATACATGTCATTCATCAAGAATCAAGAAGTAGGGCAAAAGTTACTATTTTTGGAAAATGACCTATAATGTGAAATTTCCATTTTTGGCAACTTTTCAAACCATCTTCAACTTGACTTTTCATCATCAAATAAGCTTCATATGAATTTTAATCAAACATGAAAGTTGAATATCTCTCTTTCCCCTTTCCAAAAAGAACTAGATCATTTCCATAGCATGTGTGAAGCTCAAGTTATGATCAAAAGACTACAAGGTGTGTTTTAGGGTTTCTCACATGTACCAAATTTTCCACTTTTGCAAATTGCCTCCTACAAGTCTCAGGTTGTTTCTAATTATCAAAGTCAGATTACCACACTTAAATACACTTCATTTGGATCATATTTGGCTTTTGAATAAAGTGGTTTCATGAAATATTCCTCACTATTTTCACAAGTTGCAAAATTGCAAAATGATCCAAAACTCAAAATCCCTTGACTTTCCCTCCAAGATGGGATCACACACGCATTCAGCAAGGAAATTGAGAGTAAAGCGTGCTCATTTCATGACCCTTGCACGTGTGGATGAGGGTGTACACACCAAGTTGCAAATTTACAAAACACCTCCAAGAGCTTTAACCAAGGGTTTAGCTAAACCCTAACCATGATCAGAAGCCTAACCAAGGATACATAAAGAGATTTTACATGTTCATTTCACTCTCATGCACTCTCATTTGCTCAGATTTCAAATTTTTGCTCTCACCTTCTTCCTTTCGATTCTCTCAATTCATCAAGGATCTTCCTCATTTGTTTGCATTTTTGAGATCCTTGAAGTATAAGGAAACTTTTGCAACCACTGATTGAAGCTCATACTGAGTTTTGGCCATAACCGAATTTGGATTCAACTTCATCAAATCTCAAGATCTAGCCTGATTCAAGCTTCTATTTACATTTATTTTGCAAATAGAGCTCAAAAGAGGAAGATCTGCACTCTTACACTAGGTTTCTAGGAGTATTTTGGCTTGTTTCAAGTTTCAGGTGAGTTGAAATTCATCATCTTATTTCTTGATTTTAAGATGTGCTTAATGTTCCTCAAGCTCTGGTGATCATGCTGCTCTATTTTATTTGAAGTTTGGACGTGTATTATGGCTGAATCATAGATCTGAAAGTTTTGAGTGAGAAATGTTTTGCTTCGATTTGATTTATTCTTGCATGATCTGTTAATTTGAACTTGATATTTGGATTCAGCATTGAATTTTGATTTCTAGAAAATTATTGTTGGATCTCGGTCTGGATCTACCGGAGAAGACAACCAGAGCTAGGGCTCCAGCGTCTGGTTTTGTTACAGGTGATCTGAGTTTTTTTTAGGAAGATGAAATCATGACCGTTCGTGGTTTTGATCTGATGGCTATTATTGTGCCAACACATTAAAATGAGAGGATGCCTTTCACGTGCCATGTTTTTTCATTTTAATCTGTTTATGTGCCTCCCTATGTGTGTTGTGGTGTGCGCGTGATCCAGACCATCGATATTGCTTACTTTGTGTTGTGATTGATTGAATATCATACGCTGGATCAATCTGAGGGTGTGTGTGAGTCAAGATTTTTGATTAGATCTTGTATGAATATGTTGACCTGGGCTTTGGATTGGGCTGGATTTTCATTGCTTTTCCCACCCCCTTTATCTGAGCCCATTCTTTTTTAAATGTGAGAATTGCTATGACTGCACCCCCTGGCCCATGCTATGTCATTTTATTTTTATTTTGCATATCATTTTAATTTTTAATTTTTTAAAATTAGTTTAATGCATTTAAAAATCATAAAAAAAATCATGAATCATCTTCATAGTTTTATAAAATTTTTACAAATTTTATTTTCCATTTTTCTATTATTTTTTGCATCTGATTTAATTGTTGTTTGAATTTCTTTTTGAAATGTTTCATTTGTGAACACTTTGTATTGCTGATTTTATTTCTCATCATTGGTACATAGTCTGATCCTCATTCTTTTTGCATATTTCAGAGGACACTTTGAAGCATTTAAAAACATTTTTTTTCATATTTTTAAGATCATATTTGCATCCTCTTTGAGCCATTTCTTTGTGCATGATCATGTGAAACCCTAATTACTTTACCATGCTTGTTTGATTGTGTTTATTTGTGATGCTTTGCATGAGCTTTTGGTATGATATTTACCTATGGTTGAGGTCTCTTGAGACCTATTTTGTTGATTTTTGAATCATGTTTGGTATTTGTTTGATGACTCTTGTTTGAGGTCCCTTTTTGTGAACTTCTTTGATCATGTTTTGTTTACTTGCTTGAGAATGCACTTGTGCCATTGTATGAGATCACTTCTTGAGCCATGTTTAGATCATTATAGGTCTTTTGAATGAAGTTATAGGTCATTGGTTTAAAGTTGATGCTTTCTTTGTGTACACGTTCAATACTTGTTTCGCATGTCTCCTTTTGACCTAATTCGTCATCTTTTTTTCATCTAAGTTCCATCTTTACTTGTATTTGGTTTGTTTATGATATGCCATACCATCCATTTGCATTTCATATGATGTATGCCTCTGACTTTAAAGCATTGCATTCATCCCATATGCCATTCATGTCTTACTTTGCATACTTGAACATGTTTCATCCAAATGCATGTTTCTATTTCTTCTAGCTTCTAATTGACTTGTAATTGCTTGAACGTGATTGGTTTGTGCATCTTATATTTATCCTAACATGTCATACCACTTCTGAGTTTGATACTTGAGTTTCATATTGAACTTTTTTAGGTTTGACTTATGCCTTAAGTAACTTCTTTCCATGTTAAATTCATGTTCATATCTTCTCACTTCGTCTCCTAATCACTCTTAATGCTTGGATGCGTGATTGTATGCCTCGTATGACATTTGTACATCATGTTTAGGCACATGTTTAGGCCATCCACATTCTGACTTTGACATTACTTGAAGCATTATTGCATGATCACTTTGCATATCCACTCATTCTTCATCTACTTCTTTCATAATGCATTTGTTTGTGGTTTAAGGCATTGTTTGTGTGCATTTGATTTGTGTTTGCTCTCATATCATTAGAGGACATTCTTATGATGTGCATTCTGACCTTATGCTTTCCTTGACCTTTAAGATGCTTTTACTTTGGTTATTGAATTTGTGTAAGCCTTACTTGTTCATCTTAATTGGTTTCTTCATTTGTAAATGTTTGCACTAACCATTTCAGGGGCCAATGTAAGTCACTTGAGTGTGGATATGCATCCAGATTCTAATTTCTTCCCTCATCTTTTAATCATTCAATTTATGTTGTTTAAGCATTTAATGATGCTTTGTTTTCATAATCTTCTTTCTTCCCTCTTAGAAACAACTTAACTTCCATCTTGGAAGTAAGTTGTTTTCTTTCTTTCTCTTCTCCTTTCTCTTAGGATTAGGTTTCTTAAACCTCATTAACCATAAGATCACCATGTATGATAACATTAAGATTGAGTCTTAGTCTCCCTCTTTAGTTTTCACCTTTACTCCTCTATTTGAGTCTCTTCTTCTCATCTTAAAACAAAAGTAAAAAACACCTAATAAAGGCAAAACAAATATTGTATTTGAGCCTTTCATGTAAGAATGAGATAGTGAGGGATCTTCTCTCATTTTCTTAGAATGTTTAGCGTACGTCCCGTCTCGGGTCGATATACGAGGCATTCGATCCTACATGAAGGACTTAAATACAATGTGCGTTAAAAAATATAAAGTAATCAAAACACTTCTTTCTTAAAAGACAAAAACAAACAACAATTCTCTTATCATCTCTTTCACTCCTTCCTTAAGGACTCGTCAAGTCCGTTCTACCGCAAACAGGTAACACCTAAGTCTCCCTACAGCGAGCTGCAACACCTAACTGCTGGGACGCGCACTCTGATGTTTCCACTAAAAAACACAAACAAAGTGACCCTCATTGAGGGGAACTACGTCGCTCTGATTCTCATGTTCCCGAACCCAGTTCTCTTGGTCGCAAGACCATGCTTTTCCTTTCTCTCGGGTTTATGCGGTGTTTCCTTTCCCTCTCTTGGGATAAATACACATTGCTGGCGACTCTGTTTCGGTGCGACTTTCGCGTTTATACTTGGATGAAAATCCCGGGAGCGACAGCTGGCTACTCTGCTGGGGACAGATTGACCTCTTGCTGGTCCATCCCCTTTCGCGAGTCGATCCTAGCGCTTGTTTGTTTTCGTTCATTGGGGGTTTACTTTGATGTTGTATTTTGCTGTATTTACTATTTTACTGTATTGTTTGTCATATTACCACTTTACTGTACATTACTGTATTTACCGCACTTTCGCATTTTCATTTCATATGTTATATTATGCTATACTGGACTATGTTGTTTTCTGTTTGGCGGAATGGGGTATTCTGAGAGATAGGCCCAATACACAGGCCTGAGTGCACTTATGTTTAGTGTGTTTCATGTCCTCTCGCGTTCCATCTCGGTTCGAGGAGGGAATATGAAACACAATCTGGATGTGGTTCTCTCTAGAGAATTCTGCGTTGTGGATCTTCCACGATGGTAGAGCTATCTGGAAGAGCTGTTAAGTCTGGATGACCTTTTAGGATGACCCCTCTTTATTTTGAGGTGAATCAGAGGACGATCCCTTTGTTTGGCGGTAACATTGTATCCTTTGGGCTAAATGTGCTATTGCTTCTCATTCCGAGATTCGAATTTGAGGATCCTTCCTTTCTAGTACATACATGTGAGATTGGGGGGATTGTTTACAGGTGTGCAGGAACCCTTGACCTTCAGAATACCCAGTTTTCTTATGAGTTCTTAATTGGTTACTGAACTTTTGATCCTGACTGTTTCCTATTTGTTTTGGATTCGTTATTGGACCTTTTTATCTTGGTTCTCTGTATATCTCACTGAATTCAGACTGCAGTACAGTGGATTTAGCATTATTTGTGCAGGGTTGATCACATGCCCTTGCATACATATCATCATTAGCATTCTTGCATTTAACCTTCATGTTTATTCATTTGCAGGGTATACTTCCTTTCGATTCCGGTTGACAGTCCCTTTTGCAGCTATGGAGATTCCTAGGAAGAACAATGTGTATTATACTTTCTTTGACACCAAGGTGGGACAGTTACAAAAGATGGTTTCTCTTATTACTCCAGATCATGTGGGTTTGTTCCGAAAGGCTTATGGGGAGATTTTGACCATGGTTAATGATTTGAATGCTTCAGAGAAGAGTGTCATCCATACATGCTTACAGTTTTATGACCCACAGCTAAGGTGCTTCACTTTCTCGGACTTTCAGTTGGCCCCGATGCTAGAAGAATACGCCCATCTTCTAGGCGTGCCTCTGAAATACCAGATTCCTTTTAACTCTGAGATACGCCCTCTAAAGACTGAAGAGATAGCTAAGGCCCTCCATCTGAGCGTACCTGTGGTAGCAGATAACCTCGCCACCAAAGGAGGTTTATCTGGTTTTCATTTGGACTTCTTGGTTGCCAAAGTTGAAGAGTGTGCTGCTAAGGCTCAGTGGGAAACCGTTTGTACAATCCTGGCTTTGAGCATCTATGGAATTATGCTGTTTGCTGATGAACCTAAGTTTGTGGACATGAGTGCAATCCATATTTTTGTGCTGAAGAATCCCATACCTACACTCCTGGGTGATTTGTACTATTCTGTGCATTTTAAAAATGAGAAGAAACGAGGAGGTTTTGGTTAGATGTTGCGCACCTCTGTTCCATAAGTGGCTCATGAGTCATTTACCAAATTCAGAAGCTTTTTTGGATCCTCATCCTGCAAAGAATTGGGCTAAGAGGATGATTCAGTTGACAGCAAAGGACATTCGTTGGTTCAATCAAAGGACGATGGGTGGAGATTTTTTCAGTAGTTGTGGAAGACATCCTAATGTGCCACTCTTGGGAATAAAGGGTTGCATCAATTACAATCCTGTTATTCTCATGAGACAGTTAGGATTTGCTTTAATAGAACCTCCGAAGGACAGTGAATTAGAAGAATCTTTCTTTTTCCCAATGAAAGATAATCCTTTATTGGTAAGGCAAGCGGCTGGAGCTTGGGGCAATCTGCAAATGAAGGGTAAAGTCGTCTTCGGCAAGTGTAACAATGTGTTTTCTTCTCAATATGATGCCTGGTTTAAAAGAAGAGTTCAGATCACTCTTTTGCCGTTTTCTCAGGAAAGACCGTCAGATCCAGTTGTTATGGAACCGGTGACCATGATAAGTGTTGCTGAATATAACAAGCTTAAGGCGGAGATGGATAAGATAGTCAAAATGAATGAGAAGTTGAGTGAAGGACTCCGAAAGACGCTTTGTGAAAAGCGTAATGTTGAGTATGAACTGCAAAAGCTGACTGAGCGTCATGAGGCTAATGAGAAAAGAATTGCCGAGGACACTATCTATATTCACAAGGTCAAGAAAAATGAGATCTCATTAAAAGAGGCGTGCAAGCGTATCAACGAGCAGTTGTCAAAATCTGAAAATGCACTTGCCAAAGGGCAGCAAAGATGGGATGAGTTCTCCAAGTGTCGAAGGGAGATCGAAGCGAGAATCAGGGCTGAGAATGATGAGTTGAGAAAGAACTTGAAGAGTAAAGAAGGTGAATTCCTCCAACAGCTTAGTTCAGCCCACCGCGAGATTGAAGAGCTGAAAGTCCGCGCCGGAATAAAGAGAGTCAAAGAGTTAGACATTAAAGATCAAATCAGAAAACTGGAGGAAGCTGTCAAGATATGAAGTCAGCTGATCATGAGTCTTACGGAGCGCCCTAATGATCCAGTTACTGAAGCACTCCTCAAGGAGGTCCGGGAGGATTTGTATGGGCTCAGTGTCTAAGTTGTTATTATTCTGGAAATTCACCATCAGGCTTGTTGATGGGTTTTCCATTGCTTGTAGTCATGCTATTCAGTTGTATCTGTTCTGAACCAATTTGTATTTGACTGTTCCACACCTGATTGTGGGTTTTCATTTATGCTAATGATGTTTCGTTTGGTATTATTGAGGTGGATTCTTCATCAAATTATACAATGATTCACACACTCACTGGGCCGTATATGATGGGTATTCTGAATTATTAATATACACCTCGGATGATTTGTCATTGTTAACAGTTGCAGGAGTATGCATTGTTCCCTTACGGTCAAACAGGAATTGAAGGAAGGAATGCCCCAAAATGAATAAACATTGCATTGCATTGCATATCATTTTGCATTTTGTTGCTTGATTTTTCAGGTACTCGTCACAGGGTCTCTAACCTTTATTTGGTTTCAGGCATTATAGCTGAGAATCACATTCACCGATACTCAACTCGAAGAAATCAAGCAAGGATAATGGATCAAATGCAGAATGATTTGGCTGAAATGAGGGCATGCATGGACCAGTTCATGACTCACATGACTGGTATGGCACAGACTCAAGAAAGATTGAGGCTTTTGGTCGAGCGTCCAGAGGCCACGCCTGAAGGTAACCAAGTGGACAATTTACAGACAAGGGTCACTCCTCCTCCTGGTGGTAATCTGGGTAATGGAAATGGCAGAAATGTTGGTGGTATTCAAGAAGATGTTATGGAAGACCAATTCACCCTGTTGGATGCCGATATGGGTAATCCTGGTGATAGAAGGTATGATGAGTTGGCTGAGAAGATCCGGGCTATAGAGTGCAAGAATTCTATGGGTATTGATGTTACTAGTTTGGGGCTGGTACCAGGAGTCAGAATTCCTCCAAAGTTCAAGCCACCCACTTTTGACAAATATCTTGGCAATACGTGTCCCCAGACACATATCCAAGCTTATTTTGGGAGGATCTCAGCCCATACTGATGATGAGAAGTTATGGATGCATTACTTTCAAGACAGTCTGACTGGAGCTTCTTTGACCTGGTATATGAAATTGAACAGAGCTGCTGTGAGAAGTTGGAAAGATCTGGCAGAAGCATTTCTAAAGCAATATCAGTACAATATCGACATGACGCCCAACCGCACTCAACTGCAAGGGTTGTCACAGAATGCTAAGGAAAGTTTCAAGGAATACGCTCAAAGGTGGAGAGAAATGGCTGCTCAGGTTCAACCTCCTTTGTTGGATAGAGAAATGGCAGATATGTTTATGGGCACCCTGCAAGGGGCATTTCTTGAAAGATTGGCTGCGTGTCCATCAACCGGATTTGCTGATATAGTGATTTCTGGAGAAAGGATCGAGAGTTTGTTGAAGCTTGGGAAAATTCAAGATGTAAGTGGGGCTGGCTTTTTTGGAACGAAGAAACCATTTGCTAGTGGTCAGAAAAGAAGAGAAGGTGATACAAAAGCTGTATATAGAGGACGAGGAAGAGGACGTTCTCAAGCGTATCACCAGGTAGATGCGGTGACAATCCTAGCACCGTCTGTTCAGCAACAACAACCACAACAGTAAGCTCAGCAGCAACAGCAGTAATCTCCTTTCCAACAGAGGTCTAGGCAGAGGGACCGTAAGATTGACCCTCTCCCTATGACTTATTCAGCGTTGTTACCTCAGTTACTCAAATTGAAGTTGGTTGAACTTCGTATTATGAGACCTCCTGCCGCTAGCAACTTGCCACCTAATTTTGATGTTAACGCTCGCTGTGATTTCCACTCAGGTGCTCAGGGGCATACCACTGAGAAGTGTTGGGCATTTCAGAATAAAGTGCAAGACTTGATCGATGCCAAAGCAATCAATTTCTTGTTACCTCCTAATGTTATCCAGAACCCCATGCCTAATCATGGCGTGGGAGATGTGCACACTGTTGAGGACGGAAAGAAATTGAACTTGGTGGCGGACATCAGTAAGGTGAAAACTTCATTGCTAGTGGTGAAGGGTCGTTTTTTGAAGGGACAGGTGTTCCCGGGTTGTGATCAAGATTGTTCTGAGTGTATGGGCCAAGAGAATGGCTGCGATAAGTTGAGAATTGGTTTGCAAAATCTGATTGACGAGGGCCGTCTACAGCTTGACCGGGTTGTGAAAGATACTGATGAGGTGTCAACTGTGACCGTTTATTATACTCTCGCTGAAATTCAGGTGCCTGCAAGCACAGCTCCTGTAGCAAGTGTTGTTCAAGAAAGATCCAGTCCTGTTACCATCACAGTGTCGGGACCAATTCCGTTTGCATCTACGAAAGCAATCCCATGGAACTATGGGGCAGACGTGTATTATGAAGGGAAAAAGCAGGAAATTGGGACATCATCCAGTTCAAATATTGATAATGTGGGTGGTGTAGGTGGCTTTACTAGGAGTGGAAGGTTGTTTGCTCCCCAAACTTTGCGCAGTGATCAAGAAGTTGAGGCTGCGGCCAAAGCTAAAGGAAAACAGGTGGTTGAGAGTATGCCTATGCCTGAAACAGAGACAAAGATTACCTTTGACAACGAAGTAGAAGAGTTCATGAGCATAATAAAGAAAAGTGATTATAAAATTGTCGATCAACTGAACCAGACGCCCTCGAAGATTTCAATTTTGTCATTGTTGATGTGTTCTAATGCGCACCGAGAGGCTTTGTTGAAAGTGTTGAAGCGAGCCTATGTTCCACAGGAAATTACCGTCAATTAGCTTGAAGGTGTGATTTCTAATGTCAATGTCAGCCACAGATTGGGTTTCACAAGCAGAGATTTGACGTCTGAAGGAAGAAACGACAACAAAGCTTTGCACATTACAATGGAGTGTAGGGGTGCAGTGTTGTCTCACGTGTTGGTAGACACTGGTTCCTCGCTCAATGTCTTGCCTAAGAAGGTGCTGATGAAGCTAGAAGTTGATGGTTTGATTTTAAGACCAAGTGATTTGGTTGTTCGAGCATTCGATGGAACGAAAAGATCTGTGTTTGGTGAAGTGGAATTACCCGTGCAAATCGGACCGCAAGTGTTCAAATCTACATTCCACGTGATGGATATACAGCCTGCTTATAGCCGTTTATTTGGTCGCCCTTGGATTCATGCGGTCGGGGCTATTACATCCACCTTACATCAGAAACTGAAATACGAGTTCGAGGGACAAGTTGTGACAGTGTGTGGTGAAGAAGACATTTTTGTGAGTCATTTGTCCACATTCAAGTATGTTGAGATGGATGAGGAAATCCACAAAATGCTTTGCCAGTCGTTTAAAGCGGTAAATATTGATAACGTGCCTGAATCTTCCCTTGCACCAGATAGAGCCGATACATCCATTTCGTCCTATAAGCAAGCTGTCGAGGTTGTCAGAGCAGGCAATGTCCAAGTCTGGGGCAAGCTGATAGAGACACCAATGAAGGAGGATAAGTTTGGTATTGGCTATCATCCCTCTATGACTTCAGTTGCGGAGAACAGTGGACCCATCACTTTCAGCAGTGGGGGAATCATTTACCCAGATCAGTCTTGTGCAGCTACAGAAGATGGCATTGACAGTAACTGTGACTTACACAACTGGGTACGCCCACGTGCTCCAGGACAACCATTGCAGAATTGGTCCGTTGAAGAAGTCATCCGAGTTACTCTTCAAACAGAGTAATTTTCTTTGTTTTTCTAACCATAATGCATGTTAAAATCTTGCGCTCTGCCCAAGGCGTATAGATTCATTTGTAGGGCCACCTGTTTGCATTTGCAATTTTAATCATCAATAAAGGACGTTTTGCACTCAAATTTTGTTCCTTGTCTTTCATTTTTATTTTTGCACAGAAATAATAAAATGGCAATGTTTTGTTTCTTTTTGTTTTAAAAATAAATTCTAAAATAAAGCATGAACCCGTTCGTGTAGACTTGATCCTCCGGATTCCATTGATAACGGTTCTGCTATGGCTATGTATGACTTTGACAAACCGATTTATCAAGCCGAAGAAGGGGATGAGAAAGGCTGTGAACTCCCTGAGGAACTGGCCAGATTGTTAAAACAAGAGGAAAGGGTCATCCAGCCTCATCAAGAGACCATAGAGATCATTAATATTGGTACCAAGGATGCTAAGAAAGAGATCAAGATTGGTGCCAGCCTGCGAGCAGATGTGAAGAAAGCTTTGACTGAGATGTTGTGTGAATATGTTGATATCTTCACCTGGTCGTATCAAGACATGCCAGGGATGGATACTGATATTGTTGTGCACAGGCTGCCATTGAGAGAAGAATGCCCGCCAGTCAAGCAGAAGCTTCGTCGGACTCATCCCGATATGCCCATAAAGATCAAAGAAGAAGTTCAGAAGTAGTGGGACGCAGGGTTTCTTGCTGTGACTAATTATCCTCCATGGGTTGCCAACATCGTGCCGGTACCAAAGAAAGATGGAAAGGTGAGAATGTGTGTGGATTATCGAGATCTTAACAAAGCTAGTCCGAAAGATGATTTTCCACTACCCCACATTGATGTACTGGTTGACAATACAGCTTAGTTTTCAGTGTTCTCGTTTATGGATGGTTCCTCCGGGTACAACCAGATTAAGATGGCACCTGAGGATATGGAAAAGACCACGTTCATTACTCCATGGGGTACATACTGTTATAAAGTGATGCCTTTTGGGTTGAAAAATGCAGGGGCAACGTACCAGCGGGCAATGGTAACATTATTCGATGACTTGATTCACAAAGAGATTGAATGTTATGTGGACGACATGATTGCCAAGTCGCGAACGGAAGAAGAGCATCTGATTAACTTGAAAAAGTTGTTTGAAAGGTTGAGAAAGTTCCGTTTAAGGTTGAATCCAAACAAGTGCACTTTCGGGGTGCGTTCCGGAAAGTTGCTGGGTTTCATTGTGATTGAAAAAGGGATTGAGGTTGATCCTTCCAAAGTAAAAGCAATACAAGAGATGCCTGAACCGAGAACAGAAAAAGAGGTTCGTGGTTTTCTGGGTAGATTGAACTACATTGCAAGGTTCATATCTCACCTAACAGCCACGTGCGAACCAATATTCAAACTGCTAAGAAAAGATCAAACGATCAGGTGGAATGACGATTGCCAATTGGCGTTTGATAAAATAAAAGAATACTTGCAGGAACCTCCAATCCTCATGCCTCCAGTTTTAGGAAGACCTTTGATAATGTATTTGACAGTGCTTGAAGGTTCTATGGGTTTTGTTCTCGGTCAACATGACGAGACAGGTAGGAAGGAGCATGCTATCTACTACCTGAGCAAAAAGTTCAATGACTGCGAGTCCCGATACTCAATGCTTGAGAAGACATGCTGTGAACTTGCATGGGCTGCTAAGCAATTGAGGCAGTATATGATCAGGCACACAACGTTGTTGATTTTAAAAATGGATCCTATCAAATACATTTTCGAGAAACCAGCGCTAACAGGCAGAGTTGCACGGTGGCAAATGGTTTTGACAGAATATGATATTTAGTATACTTCTCAAAAGGCCATCAAAGGAAGTATCTTGTCAGACTATCTTGCATAACAGCCGAATGATGATTACCAACCCATGAAATTTGATTTCCCTGATGAGGACATCATGTTTCTCAAAGCTAAAGACTGCGAGGAACCACTCCCGGAGGAGGGGCCGGACCCTGAATCCAAATGGAGTTTAATGTTTGATGGGCCTGTCAACATGAATGGGTGCGGAGTTGGAGCAGTTCTTATCACGTCGGAAGGTGTTCATATGCCTTTCACTGCCCGAATAACTTTCGGATGCACCAACAATGAAGCAGAATATGAAGCTTGTATAATGGGGATTGAGGAGGCGATTAATTTGCTAATTAAGACCCTTGATATCTTCGGTGATTCAACTTTGGTAATCAATCAAGTGAAAGAGATTTGGTACACGCACTAAGCAAATCTGGTTCCGTATAGAGATTATACAAGGAGATTGCTGACATTTTTCACAACAGTGAAGCTGTACCATGTTCCTCGAGATGAGAATAAGTTTGTTGATGCCTTGGCCACTTTGTCTTCCATGATCAAAGTGCAAAGATGGAATCATGTACCTAAGATTGAAGTGTCTCGTCTTGACAGACCTGCATTTGTGTTTGCTGTTGATGCAACGTTTGATGACAAGCCATGGTTTCATGACATCAAGTATTTCTTGAAAAGTCAAGAGTACCCGCCTGGGGCATCCACCAAAGATAAGAAGACATTGAGGAGGTTGTCTAGTAGCTTCTTCTTGAATCAGGATGACATGCTGTACAAACGGAATTTTGACATGGTTCTGCTTAGATGTGTGGATAGACATAAGGAAGACTTATTAATGCAGGAAGTACATGAAGGCTCTTTCGGTACCCATGCCGGAGGACACGCAATAGCAAAGAAACTATTGAGGTCGGGGTATTTCTGGATGACAATGGAGGCAGATTGCTGCAAGTACGCCCGCAAATGTCACAAATGCCAGATTTATGCAGACAAAGTGCACGTTCCTCCAAATCCGTTAAGTGTCATGTCCTCTCCTTGGCCCTTTGCCATGTGGGGCATTGACATGATCGGAAAGATTAAGCCTACTGCTTCAAACGGCCATCATTTCATCTTGGTCTCCATTGATTACTTCACTAAATGAGTTGAAGCAGCATCTTATGCCAATGTCACTAAGCAGGTGGTAGCATGTTTCCTGAAACGGGATATCATTTGTCGCTATGGAGTGCCCGAGAGAATCATTACTGATAATGGTTCTAATCTGAACAACAAAATGATGGCTGAGCTGTGCCTGGACTTCAAAATTGAACACCACAATTCTTCTCCGTATCGGCCGAAGATGAATGGCGCTGTGGAGGTGGCCAACAAGAATATTAAGAAGATTGTCCAGAAAATGGTTGTCACATATAAAGATTGGCATGAGATGTTACCGTTCGCCTTGCATGGGTACCGAACGTCAGTACGCACGTCCACTGGGGCAACACCATTCTCACTTGTATACGGTATGGAGGTAGTACTACCGGTTGAAGTTGAGATTCCATCCCTAAGAGTCATGATGGATGTCAAGTTAGACGAAGCTGAATGGGTTCGTGCCAGATTTAATCAGTTGACCCTTATTGAGGAGAAACGACTGACAGCTGTGTGTCATGGGCAGTTATACCAGCGGAGGATGAAGCAGGCATTTGACCAAAAGGTACGTCCTCGGATTTACAAAGTGGGAGACGTGGTACTCAAAAGGATCCTTCCTCCTAGTACAGATCACAGGGGCAAATGGACTCCCAACTATGAAGGTCCATTCGTGGTTAAGAAGGTCTTCTCAGGCGGAGCCTTATTACTTACAACCATGGACGGAGAAGACTTTTCATCCCCTGTCAACTCAGACGTAGTCAAAAAATACTTCGCATAAATAGACCCGCTGGACAAAAAAAGGAAAAGTCTAGGCAAAAAAGGGCATCCCGGCGAACCACAAAAACAGAATAAAAAGGTTCGGGAAAAAATTAGGGATATAACGTAAAAAAAATGGTACACCCGGTGAGTTGAAAAATCCGCAAAGACAACTAGGAAAAAAAGGGTATCCCGATAGATTGAAAACCCGAAAGGGCGGTCCATGCAAAAGAGGGATTTAAGCGAACGACTACGGTCTGAGTTATCTGTACTCCATCACCGTTTCAACAATTGACTTTCCAAAGGATAGGAATCGGTCTGATCATTCCTCAGAAGGCAAGGTCGGGGAGTCTTGAAGACATACTGGCCATAGCATAATTGAAACTCAGTGGAATGTCGTTTCACATTGCCATTAGGATAGTTTCTTTTCTCAATTTTCGACAATCTCCTCTTTCCAGGGTTTGCTTCTCATTTGTACTTGTCTATTCTGGGCTTTTCAATCAATAAATTGAATTTCATTCAAAAGCTCCTCATTTTGTTTTTTACTGCTTTGTTTGCAAAATCGTCCGAATTTTTGATAAAAAGGTTGCATTTGAAAACACTGTGGCCTTACAAATAACATGCGCAGAAAAACATTTAAAATCACTTTGAATGTTGAGTAATCCTGGATGGTGGATTCAAACCACGCAATATCCTGGGGCACATGTGCATATTCTTTTGTTGCAGATAACAAGTACAAGTATTCCAAGATCATGGATCATGTCTTCTAGACGAGGAATCACTTATTCCCATGCAGAATACCGGGGCAATCAAGTTCAAGAAGGGTCTCTACGTCGCTTTTGTCATAATGTTTACTGATTGAGTCCATCATTCGGTCGACGGTCGTTCACGACGATTCGATATCGACAAGTTAATTGCCACTGGGTATCGTGGTATCTTATTAAGTCTATTCTCCCATTCTGTACTTCCAGCAGCTACAAGTTTTTCTGTGTCGATAACGGTTATAAATTCCCCAGTAGAGTTGCCTCACTGTTAATGTTCAAGACTCAACGAGTGTCCAGGAGTTTGAAGACGCCGAATCTTCTGTAAAATACTCTTGGGACGTTTTCTTCATATACACCGTGCGATTTGGGGCAAAAGTGAGTTGGTGACACTCCCAAGCGTGGGGCATCATAAAATTCCCCAGCAGAATACGTTCCAGATCTATTATCTCCAGTAGAGTAACCTCTCAAGCCTCGGCATTTTTTTAAGAGTTTGAAGATGCGCGGTCTTCTGTAAAATCCTCTTAAGAGACATTCCCCAGCGAAAGATGCTTTGAAGCGGTTCTCCCCAGCAGGGTATTGTCAACTCATTATCCCCAGTGGAGTCGTCAAGCAGAAGATTTGCCTAGCATGGAACATTATGGCTCTTATTATAAGCTTGACAGCTTTGTTCCTCAACAGATTACAATGAATTTCCCGTGTGTTCTCCCAGCAGATCTAAGGACTCTTTCCCAGTAAGTCACGACAGCAGGTCTTCTAACCAGGATTTGTGTATCCCTGAAGGAGTAGTTCTGGTCCCCAGCAAGATCGTATCTATGGTAGTTATATCCCCACAGAGTTCATCATTGAACCTTGTCAACAATACTCCCCAGCTGAGTTATTTTTCTTACCCGCAGAAGTTTAGCAGGTCAACAGAATCTTTTCCTCAGTAGAGTGTTAGCATATTCTCCTCGAGTTTGGTAGATCCCCAAGCAGAGTTTTAAGGACTTGTCTTCTTCAGCAGAGTGTTAGTACATTCTTTCCCCAGCCAAGTCAGAAAATTCTTATCCCCAGCGGAGTTGCTATGACCAGAATTCGTCCCCAGGCAGATGAAGTAATTTCTGGCAGAGTCATCACTCTCTTATATTTCACAGTCCAATTTATTTTTGGCAAACGTGACAATTCGAAGCAAACAGACTGTTTATTCATTCTCCATCAGAGATATCATCCTTTCAGGAGTCTCTAAAGTCAAATTATTGATCACTCTTCCTCAGCAGAGTCAGCAGGGACGTCTCACATACATGCTGAGCATAATCCAGTATTGGAATTTTACAGAAGTCCACCCGTAGTGTGGCAATCCAGTAGTCGTCTGGAATTGTTTAAAATACATTATCAAAGTCCAACCGTAGATTGGAAAAAGTCCATCCAAGGGTGGCAAAGCAAAGCAAAGTCCAACCGTAGATTGGCAAAAGTCCACCCGCAGTGTGGCAAGTCAGTAGTCGTCTGACTCCATTTAAAAGACAGCAGCTAAGTCCAACCGTAGATTGGTAAAAGTCCATCCAAGGGTGGCAAATCAGCAAGTCCAACCGTAGATTGGCAAAAGTCCACCCGCAGTGTGGCATTTCAGCTGCAAAGTCCAACCGTAGATTGGCGAAAGTCCACCCGCAGTGTGGCAAGTCAGTAGTCGTCTGACTCCATTCAAAAAGACAGTTTCAAGACCAACCGTAGATTGGCAGAAGTCCACCCGTAGTGTGGTAAGCCAGTAGTCATCTGGCGTTGTACAAAAGACATTGTTAAAGTCCACCCGTAGCGTGGCAGGCCATTAGTCGTCTGGCGTTGTGCTAAAAGACATTGTTAAAGTTCACCCGTAGTGTGGCAAGCCAGTAGTCGTCTGGCGTTGTACAAAAAGACATCCCTTCGGTTTTTTTATTCCCATCAGAGTTTTATTCAAACAGAGTTCACTTGGTTGGGTTTATATCCCTTTTCTTCTCCTCCACGGAGTGCAAATTTTCTGGTTATTTTTGGTATTCAATCCCTCCATACCTTGAAAGTCTGACAGCAATCGCTATCAGCCATTCAGGTCTACAGTGATTGAATAGGGGCAGCTGTAATACCCCAAAATTTGCCCTCTCATTTCTTCATATCATTTAGCATGAGCTTTCATTGCATTTCATTGCATTCAAGCATAGAACAATAAAACATCAAACATTTAGCATTGCATCTTGCATAAGGGCATGTGATCAGTTGTTCCTCAAAGGTGTGGATTATCCAAAGCAAGAGAATAAGAGCAAAGGGTTTCTCACAAGCCTCAAAGGTCTCTTACATCATATATCATCCCCATTTGATCTCACAGGTCATTGGAAGATGGGAATCCATCAAGAAGTTTGGACAGTGCATCACCTCCTATCACAAAAAACAGTCAAAATTAGGGTTTTGGATTCAAGTGGTCTCCTAATGAAATTTTGATTCAAACTTGATCTTAATGTTTCCTAAATTATATTAAGTGTCTAAGGATGGAAGATTGGCCATTGATTCATTTCAGAAGAGGTTCAATTGATCAGTTGCTTGATAATCAAGAAATTGGAGAAAAAGTCAACAGTTCAAAAGGAAAGTCCACCATGGGTTTTCAAAGGTTCAAATCATGTCTCCCAAGTCCATAGACCTTCATATGGTCCTCAAATGTTAAGATTCATGTCATTCATCAAGAATCAAGAAGTAGGGCAAAAGTTACTATTTTTGGAAAATGACCTATAATGTGAAATTTCCATTTTTGGCAACTTTTCAAACCATCTTCAACTTGACTTTTCATCGTCAAAGAAGCTTCAAATGAATTTTACTCAAACATGAAAGTTGAATATCTCTCTTTCCCATTTCCAAAAAGTACTAGATCATTTCCATAGCATGTGTGAAGCTCAAGTTATGATCAAAAGACTACAAGGTGTGTTTTAGGGTTTCTCACATGTACCAAATTTTCCACTTTTGCAAATTGCCTCCTACAAGTCTCAGGTTGTTTCTAATTATCAAAGTCAGATTACCACACTCAAATACACTTCATTTGGATCATATTTGGCTTTTGAATAAAGTGGTTTCATGAAATATTCCTCACTATTTTTACAAGTTGAAAAATTGCAAAATGATCCAAAACTCAAAATCCCTTGACTTTCCCTCCAAGATGGGATCACACACGCATTCAGCAAGGAAAGTGAGAGTGAAGCATGCTCATTTCATGACCCTTGCACGTGTGGATGAGGGTGTACACACAAAGTTGTAAATTTACAAAACCCTCCAAGAGCTTTAACCAAGGGTTTAGCTAAACCCTAACCATGATCAGAAGCCTAACCAAGGATACATAAAGAGATTTTACACGTTCATTTCACTCTCATGCACTCTCATTTGCTCAGATTTCAAAAAATTTCTCTCACCTTCTTCCTTTCGATTCTCTCAATTCATCAAGGATCTTCCTCATTTCTTTGCATTTTTTAGATCCTTGAAGTATAAGGAAGCTTTTGCAACCACTGGTTGAAGCTCATACTGAGTTTTGGCCATAACCGAATTTGGATTCAACTTCATCAAATCTCAAGATCTAGACTGATTCAAGCTTCTATTTGCATTTATTTTGCAAATAGAGCTCAAAAGAGGAAGATCTGCACTCTTACACTGGGTTTCTAGGAGTATTTGGGCTTGTTTCAAGTTTCAGGTGAGTTGAAATTCATCATCTTATTTCTTGATTTTAAGATGTGCTTAATGTTCCTCAAGCTCTGGTGATCATGCTGATCTATTTTATTTGAAGTTTGGACGTGTATTATGGCTGAATCATAGATCTGAAAGTTTTGAGTGAGAAATGTTTTGCTTCGATTTGATTTATTCTTGCATGATCTGTTAATTTGAACTTGATATTTGGATTCAGCATTGAATTCTGAGTAGAATAGTGGTCTTGATTTTGATTTCTGGAAAATTATTGTTGGATCTCCGTCTGGATCTACCGGAGAAGATGACCGGAGCTAGGGCTCCGACGTCTAGTTTTGTTACAGGTGATCTGAGTTTTTTTTAGGAAGATGAAATCATGACCGTTCGTGGTTTTGATTTGATGGCTATTATTGTGCCAACACATTAAAATGAGAGGATGCCTCTCACGTGCCTTGTTTTTTCCATTTTAATCTGTTTATGTGCCTCCCTATGTGTGTTGTGGTGTGCGCGTGATCCTGACCATCGATATTGCTTACTTTGTGTTGTGATTGACTGAATATCATACGCTGGATCAATCTGAGGGTGTGTGTGAGTCAAGATTTTTGATTAGATCTTGTATGAATATATTGACCTGCGCTTTGGATTGGGCTAGATTTTCATTGCTTTTCCCACCCCCTTTATCTGAGCGCATTCTGTTTTAAACGTGAGAATTGCTATGCCTGCACCCCCTGGCCCATGCTATGTCATTTTATTTTTATTTTGCATATCATTTTCATTTTTAATTTTTCAAAATTAGTCTAATGCATTTAAAAATCATAAAAAAAAATCATGAATCATCTTCATAGTTTTATAAAATTTTTACAAATTTTATTTTCCATTTTTCTATTATTTTTTGCATCTGATTTAATTGTTGTTTGAATTTCTTTTTGAAATGTTTCATTTGTGAACACTTTGCATTGCTGATTTTATTTCTCATCATTGGTACATAGTTTGATCCTCATTCTTTTTGTATATTTCAGACGACACTTTGAAACATTTAAAAATATTTTTGTCATATTTTTAAGATCATCTTTGCATCCTCTTTGATCCATTTCTTTGTGCATGATCATGTGAAACCCTAATTACTTTGCCATGTTTGTTTGATTAAGTTTCTTTGTGATTCTTTGCATGAGCTTTTGGTATGATATTTCCCTCTGGTTGAGGTCTCTTGAGACCTATTTTGTTGATTTTTAAATCATGTTTGGTATTTGTTTGATGACTCTTGTTTGAGGTCCCTTTTTGTGAACTTCTTTGATCATGTTTTGTTTACTTGCTTGAGAAGGCACTTGTGCCATTGTATGAGATCACTTCTTGAGCCATGTTTAGATCATTATAGGTCTTTTGAATGAAGTTATAAGTCATTGGTTTGAAGTTGATGCTTTCTTTGTGTACATGTTCAATACTTGTTTCACATGTCTCCTTTTGACCTAATTCCTCATCTTTTTTTCATCTAAGTTCCAACTTGACTTGTATTTGGTTTGTTTATGGCATGCCATACCATCCATTTGAATTTCATATGATGTATACCTCTGACTTTAAAGCATTGCATTCATCCCATATGCCATTCATGTCTTACTTTGCATACTTGAACATGTTTCATCCAAATGCATGTTTCTATTTCTTCTAGCTTCTAATTGACTTATAATTGCTTGAACGTGATTGGTTTGTGCATCTTATATTCATCCTAACATGTCATATCCCTTCTGACTTTGATACTTGAGTTTCATCTTGAACTTTTTTAGGTTTGAATTATGCCTTAAGCAACTTATTTCCATGTTAAATTCATGTTCATATCTTCTCACTTCTTCTCCTAATCACTCTTAATGCTTGGATGCGTGATTGTATGCCTCATATGACATTTGTACATCATGTTTAGGCACATGTTTAGGTCATCCACATTCTGAATTTGACATTACTTGAAGCATTATTGCATGATCACTTTGCATATCCACTCATTCTTCATCTACTTCTTTCATAATGCATTTGTTTGTGGTTTAAGGCATTGTTTGTGTGCATTTGATTTGTGTTTGCACTCATATCACTAGAGGACATTCTTATGATGTGAATTCTCACCTTATGTTGTCCTTGACCTTTAAGATGCTTTTACTTTGGTTATTGAATTTGTGTAAGTCTTACTTGTTCATCTTAATTGGTTTCTTCATTTGTAAATGTTTGCACTAACCATTTCAGGGGCCAATGGTAAGTCACTTGAGTGTGGATATGCATCCACATTCTAATTTCTTCCCTCATCTTTTAATCATTCAATTTGTGTTGTTTAAGCATTTAATGATGCTTTGTTTTCATAATCTTCTTTCTTCCCTCTTAGAAACAACTTAACTTCCATCTTGGAAGTAAGTTATTTTCTTTCTTTCTCTTCTCCTTTCTCTTAGGATTAGGTTTCTTAAACCTCATTAACCATAAGATCACCATGTATGATAACATTAAGATTGAGTCTTAGTCTCCCTCTTTAGTTTTCACCTTTACTCCTCCATTTGAGTCTCTTCTTCTCATCTTAAAACAAAAGTAAAAAACAGCTAATAAAGGCAAAACAAATATTGTATTTGAGCCTTTCATGTAAGAATGAGATAGTGAGGGATCTTTTCTCATGTTCTTAGAATGTTTAGCGTACGTCCCGTCTCAGGTCGATATGCGAGGCATTAGATCCTACATGAAGGACTTAAATACAATGTGCGTTATAAAATATAAAGTAATCAAAACACTTCTTTCTTAAAAGACAAAAACAAACAACAATTCTCTTCTCATCTCTTTCACTCCTTCCTTAAGGACTCGTCAAGTCCGTTCTACCGCAAACAGGTAACGCCTAAGTCTCCCTACAGTGAGCTGCAACACCTAACTGCTGGGATGCGCACTCTGACGTTTCCACTAAAAAACACAAACAAAGCGACCCTCGTTGAGGGGGACTACGTCACTCTGATTCTCATGTTCCCGATGAGATACGTAGGCAGTGGGGTAGGGCCCATTCAAGCACTTCTTTTATTTTCCCTACATTTGTTTCTCTTTATCTCTCCTTTCCTTTTCCAGTTCTCCAGCTAGCAGTTCCTTTTTCCAGTATTCTTTCCTTACACCCTTTGATTGAAGCAGCAAGCGTGGATCCCATCGGGTACGATGGACACGTGGGGGTGCTAATACCTTCCCTTCGCGTAACTGACTCCCGAACCCAGTTCTCTTGGTCGCAAGACCATGCTTTTCATTTCTCTCGGGTTTATGTGGTGTTTCCTTTCCCTCTCTTGGGATAAATACACATTGCTGACGACTCTGTTTCGGTGCCACTTTCGTGTTTGTACTTGGATGAAAATCCCGGGAGCGACAGTCATCACTCATTTTTCACATTTTTCAATGATTTTTATTAATTTTTAATCAAAATTAATTCCATGTTAAACAAAATTAGGGTTTTGATTGATTTCACCCTGACAAATCTTTTTCAAACACTCATGGGCCTCTAATAGAGTGTAAGACTCATTCCGTGTAAATAAAAAACCTTTTTGGGCCTCAGATATTGTATAAGACCCACTGTGTTTTCAAAAACCTCGGCGCGATCGCCGTTTTCAAACAAACCATTTGGGCATACCCTCGTTTTGTAAGTCCTATCTTTCTTTTTCAAAATAATCTTTGGGCCTCTTGATAGAGTGTAAGTCCCACCCCTTTGTAAATAAAACCATTTTTGGTTTATTGTATAAGTCCCTCTGTACATTTTCAAAACAACGGCACGATCATCGCCTTTTTAACAATAAACCTTGGGCCTCTCCTTGAGTTGTAAGACCCACCATTTGTGCAAAAATAAATCTTTGGGCCTCTACTAGAGTGTAAGACCCTATCCCTTTTTAACCAAAACCTTTGGGCCTCAGTCATTGTATAAGTCCCAGTACAAATCTTTTCAAAATAATTTCCCTTTTGATTTAGATTCAAATGTACGAATGTTATCAAAACTTTCTTTAATTTCTTTTAACATCTAACAATACAGCATGGAAGCTTACTCACCTGTAAGTTTTTATTCTCTTTCATTTACCCGCTTTAATATATATAAACTGTATTGTGGGAAGCTGTGCACGGTTAGTCTTGTTTCATTCTTTTAAATACATGTCATATATATATATATACTGTATTGTGGGAAGCTGCGCACGGTTAGTCTTCTTTCATATCCTTTTACATACTTGTCATATATCAACTGTATATATACTAGTATAGTTACTTAGAGTTTTCCCCGACAACTAGGTCTAGAACTAGGTAAAGCCCGTTTGGTCACTCTTTAATACAGTCAAAACTAGATCCCCATAGGATTTCCAGACACAGTCTTACCTCCTCTTGGGCTTGAACAATATGGAACAAAGAGAAAGGCAGTATTCTCGGTGAACCATTTCTCAGACTGTCACTATTAGATATTGTCAAAGAAATTCTACTCCCCAGAGTTGATCTATTCTCGGTGAATAGCATCTCTTGAGTTTCTTCAAACTTCAGAACTTTCACTAAATGATCTATTCTTGGTGAATAGCATTTCTTGAACTTTTCTTGATTTTGGACCCAAAGGCTTCCTAAAAGCATCCCCGCCTCCTCTTGGGCTTTGTACAAGGACCTGTTGGCTTCTTAAAAGTTCTCATGCCTTCTCTTGGGCTTCATACAAGGACCTTAAAGTCCTCCTAAAGGTATAGGACAGAACTTATTCATCCTTTGCTAGAGCTGTTTTTCTAAAAGGAGTCACAAAAAGCCCTCAGACCAATTTTAGGGTTGATACTCATCCCTTAAATGAGTCGGCCTCCTCTATGGCATCATACAAAAGATAAAACTCTTCCATACCAATAGACTTGGACAGTCTAAAAACCCTTGAGTCTCAAAGACATTCTCAAGTACCCTATAAACATAAGAGACACCCTGGATTCTGGATTAATCTCCAGCAGAGTTAAAACCCATAGGTTCTAAGACCCAGTCTCTCTCCTAAAAAAATACCCAACCAGGGTCAATTTATCACCGTATAACACTATCTCAAATCAGAACCTCAAGGTATCTGATATATCAATTCTTTTGCATTCTCCTGCAAGAGTCGGTTTCCCCATTTGGACATGCCTAGGGATCTCAAGAATCCCCAGCATAAGCTAGCCTCCTCTTAGGCTTTGTATAATGATCCTTTTCCAGGAAAGTCAGCCTCCTCTTGGGCTTTGTACAATGATTCTCCCCATCGGAGTTAACCTTTTCAGACTCTCTTGTTGAGTCAATCAATTACTTCCTAGACTCTCTTGTTGAGTCAATCACTATCATGGACTCTCTTGTTGAGTCAATCATCTTTTTATACTCTCTTGTTGAGTCAACCCTTTTTAGCCTCAATCTCGGGCTTCGTACGAGACAGATATAAACACTCTCTTGTTGAGTTGACCCATTTTTAGCCTCAATCTTGGGCTTCATACGAGACAGATAAAAAGCACTCTCTTGTAGAGTTGATCCTTTTAGCCTCCATCTCGGGCTTTGTACGAGACATAAATCTCCATAACCTTCTCTCAAGCTTAGGACAAATATCGTCCCCAGTGGAGTCAATTCCTCCCAGCCTTATTTAGGCTTTGAGAAATAATCTCCCAAGCAGAGTCAAACCCTTTTAGCCTCCATCTTGGGCCTTGTACAAGATATAAACACTCTCTTGTCGAGTCAGTCATTCTCAGCCTCCTCTTAGGCTTTGTATAAGGACTTCCCCAGTGAAGTCAATCAACCTCTTAGCTTAATCCTTGGGCTTTGATTAAGGCATACAAAAATCAACAATCCCTCTTTAGAGATGACAAATTCTCTTTCAGTCAACCTTGTAGCTTCAAACTTGGGCTTTGAACAAGACACAAATACTCCGTTTAGCATCTGTCTTGGGGTTTGAACAAGACACCAAAACATCTTTTTCCTCCCTTAGAATAGGAGGAACTACGATTGCTCTGATTTCCCTGTTTCGTTTAAACGGGAATATGTAGGCATAAGATTGCGAAATCTTAGCGAGCATGCTAATCAAAAACTCTAGGTCCAATACCTTCATACATCAACCAAAACTTAGGTCCAGCACCTTCCCAAAAACATCAACAAAAACTCACTCTCCTTGTCATACTTTCCCAAGAAACTTTCCCAACCCATTAACGGATAAACACCATCAAGTACAAAGCAAAACCTAATGCTAACATCCTATGGATAACCACATATAGGATGGGTAACTGATAACTGTCCATTGTATAACCTGGCCCCGGACCCCCCAATCTCTTTAAAGCGTTTGTTCAGTTAAAAATTCGCGTGCAAGGTTAGTTTTAGATAGCTTCCCTTTCCCTTCCAGCTTTATGGGATAAATAAGAAATCAGAAATTAGCACCCCTTTCTCCTCGAGGAGGAAAACCCAAACCCAATGATGAGGTGGTCGCGTCACCGACAAAAATGGCTCGCTACAAAGTGAAACACCAAAACTTGGAGGGTTGTTTCACATAGTTCTAGGCTGAATCAATTCAAGATGTAAACATCAAAGTTGTTGTGCATATTGCCTACAATCCAAGGAACTTATTAGCATGAAACAACTCAGCTTGAGCCAAGAGTTATGGCTACTGCAAGACACCATGGCAAGGCTGTCATGAAAAATCAGTTTGTGAGATTTCTTGCCATACATGATTTTGAGCCAAAAAGCAATGATCACTATGCCACATTCATCCAATCTGATCCTAATCCATCTGATCCAACCTGCTAAGCTAAGTCAAAAAGCCAGGGGATCTTCCAACTTGAGGTTAATGCATTTTGTCACATTATGCCTTGAATTCAAAGGCATTTATTTGCAATAGTGCACTTTCAATAAAGCCACTCTACTCAGTCAAGATGCTCACTTAAAAAATAATTAAAACATCTGAAGAATGTGGATTTGGTCAAGACATAGCCCTGCTCTTGGGAGAGGCTAGTTTGCCTTGCATGAGAAGAAATGCCACGAAGCCAAAGCCATTGAATGTGATCTGATCTTGCAGCCATTCACTATTCCTCCAAGACAAGAGTTGATCCACTATAAATAGAGGTCCTAACTGATCATTCAAACTACACCAAAGCAACTTACAACATTGCTTTCTCTCATTTCCTTCTTATACTCCAAATTTCATTGTCATTGAGAAAGCACCATCGAGTTTTGAGTTGGAGGCTAATGCAATCCAAACCAATGATTCAAACACATCACATATAACATATAGAAGGTGTCTGAACACTCACCTCCCATCTGTAACATCAAAATCACCAAATGCCCACCCAATTTCACAAGACTCGTGATTTACTGCAGAAGGAATCAGGTTGATCAATCCAGAGGTTTTCCAATCAACCTAAGCACTCAAACACATCCATTGAGGTACAAGGAAGTTATCCAAATCATTGGAACTCATCTGTAACACCTCCAAACCAGAATTCGATTCTCACTTGCAGAGGTAATCCTTAAACTCTCAAACTCAATGAATCATGCATCATAAACATGTTTTACAATTACCATTGTGTTTCTGGATGTTTGTAGATCATAAACATGTTGTTTACAGTTCGTGTATAGGATTTCATTAAGTTCATGCCTCATGCCAATTTTAGGGTTCTTCAGGTTTTATCATATTATGTTTTGATTCACTTAATTTCAATAAAATTGAGTATTGCCATTGTGTTCCTCATCTAAAAATGCACGATTTTCATATTGGGATCATGTGAAATGGTTGACAGATGAGTGAGATAGGAGGCTTCACGTATCTGAGCTTGAGGATGAAGATGGCCATGGCACCATGCTTTAGAAATTCAACTTGTTTGCTATATATTTTTCCCTTGCCATATATTAAATGAATTGGCATTGCGCCCCAGTGGTTGATCAACTGGTTTGTGTGTATTGAGCGAGCGAGAGGTCTGGGGTTCGAATCCCCCTCGCCCTAGACCTCTTTTTTATCACTTGTCCCATTTTATTTTATTTTTCATATTATTTTTGTTAATGATTTGGAAAATTAATTTCTCATTCAATTTAAATCATTTTTGATTGGTTCTTTTTCTGAAAAATCACAAAAATATTAAAGTATTTTATTCTACAAAAAAAAAAGTCAGATTTATATTATTTATTTAATATAGTTGGTATTTTTGTGAATAAATTCATTTTTATTGTTTTTAAACATTTTAAAAGTGAATTTTTATCTTGAAAATCAAAATCAAATGAGTTCTAAATCATCTTGTGATTAAAACCTCATTTTTCAAACCTTAACCAAAAATCACAAGTTTTTTATTTAAACTTATTTGGTATTTTTATTATTTTTATTAATTTTCTTTAAAGAATTACTTTAAAAAAATGAAAATTAGGGTTTCTTTGATTTTTGATCCTTATCAAATATTTCAAAATAAATCTATGGGCCTCTAATAGAGTGTAAGACCCAACCATCTTTTGTACATAAAATATTTTTTGGGCCTCAGACATTGTATAAGTCCCAGTACAATTTTCAAAACAACGGTGCGATCACTGTTTTACCATGGGCCTCTCCTTGAGTTGTAAGCCCCATCATTTGTACAAAAACAAATCTTTGGGCCTTTAATAGAGTGTAAGACCCAACCCCCTTTGTACATAAATAATTTTGGGCCTCAGTCATTGTATAAGTCCCACTATGTGTTAGAAAATCTAGGCGTGATTGCCTTTTTCAACCAAAATCAGCTGGGCCTACCCTTGTGTTGTAAGTCCCATTTCTTTTCTTTTAAATCTTTTTGGGCCTCTCCTTGAGTTGTAAGACCCATCCCTTTGTACAGAAAACCTCTTTGGGCCTCAGTCATTGTATAAGCCCCAATACAGTTTACAAACAATGGTAAAATTACTGTTTTTTTTATCTGGGCCTCTCCTTGAGTATAAGCCCCAACAATCTTTTAAAAAATAACTCCCCTTTGATTTAGGTTCAAATGTACAGTTGTTATCAAAACTTTCTTTAATTTCTTTAAAACTAACAATACAGCTATGGAAGCTTGCTCGCCTGTAAGTTTTTATCAGCTTTCTTTTACTTATTTGCACATATACATGTATATATTTGTTTGAACAACATGGAAGCTTGCTCACCTGTAAGTTTTTATCAGCTTTCATTTACTTACTTTCATATATATATATATAACTGTATTGTGGGAAGTTGCTCCCCTGTAAGTCCTTCTTTCATATCATCATAAATACTTGTCATATATCAACTGTATGTATACTAGTATATTTGCTTAGAGTTTTCCCCGGCAACTAGGTCTAGAACTAGGTAAAGCCAGTTGGTCACTCTTTAATACAATCAAAACTAGATCCCCACAGGACTTCCAGATACAGTCTTGCCATCTCTTGGGCTTAAACAATATGGAACAAAGGGAAATGCATTATTCTCGGTGAGACTTTTCCCAGACTGTCACTATTAGAAATTGACAAAGAAATTCTATTCCCCAGAGAGGATTAATTCTCGGTGAAACCTCTCTTGAATTTCTTCAAACCCTAGAATTGTTCTCTAAAGGATTAATTCTCGGTGAAACCTTTCTTAAACTTTTCTTAAGTTTGGGACCCACAGGCTTCCTAAAAGCATCCCCGCCTCCTCTTGGGCTTTGTACAAGGACCCTCCGGCTTCTTAGAAGTTCTCATGCCTTCTCTTGGGCTTAATACAAGGACCCTGAAGAACTCTTAAAGGTATAAGACAGTACTTAGTCATCCTTTGCTAGAGCAGTCTTTCCAGTGTCAAATCTCAAACCAATTTAGGGTTGATTCTCATCCCTTAAAACACTTGCTTCCTCTTGGGCATCATACAAAGATAAACTCTTCCCTACTAGTAGACTTGGATAGTCTAATCCCCTCTCGGATCTCAAAGACATTCTCAAGCACCTTACAAATATAGGAGAAACCCTGGTCATTCTGGATCAATCACCAATAGAGTTAAAACCCATGGGTTCTAAAACCCAGACTCTCTCCTAAAATTCCCCAGCCAGGGTCAGTTTATCATCAGTATAACACTATCCCAAATCAGAACCTCAAGGCATCTGATACCTCAACTCTTTTGTAACACTCAGCAAGAGTTGATTCCCCATTTGGACCTACCTCGGAATCTCAATAATCCCCAGCAGAAGATAGCCTCCTCTTAGGCTTTGTATAATGATCTTTTCTTTCCTCAACATATTCAGCCTCCTCTTGGGCTTTGTACAATGATTATCCCAAAGCTGAGCTAACCTTTTCAGACTCTCTTGTTGAGGCAATCACCTTTTTAGACTCTCTTATTGAGTCAATCACCTCTTAATACTCTCTTGTTGAGTCAACCCGTTTAGCCTCAATCTTGGGCTTTGTACAAGACAGATAAAAACACTCTCTTGTTGAGTCAATCTTTTCCAGCCTCCTCTTAGGCTTGGTATAAAGATTTCCCCTAGCAAAAGTTAGCCTCCTCTTAGGCTTCGTATAATGATTTCTCCAGCTTGTTCAGCCACAATCCTAGGTTTTGTACATGACAGATAAAAGCACTCTCTTGTTGAGTCAAACCCTTTTTAGCCTCAATCTTGGGCTTTGTACAAGACACCATATAAACTTCCTAAGCAGCGTCAAACTCTTTTTCAGCCTCAATGTTGGGCTTTGTACAAGACAGATAATACTTTCCAGCAGAGTCACTCATTTCAGCCTCAATCTTGGGCTTTGTACAAGACACTTAAAATATCCTCAGCCAAGTCAGTAGAGTCTCATTTTAGCCTCAATCTTGGGCTTTGAAAAAGACATATAAAGATTTATTTCCAACAGATTCAGTCTTTTTTTTATCCTCAATCTTGGGCTTTGTACAAGACACATACAAACCCTCCCTGGCAGAGTCAAAATTCCTTTTAGCCTCAATCTTGGGCTTTGTACAAGACAGACAAATATCTTTCCCCGGAAAAGTCAAACTTTTAGCCTCCTCTTAGGCTTTGTATATTGATATCCCCAAAAAGTGTCAGTCTCTTTTAACCTCAATCTTGGGCTTTGTACAAGACATATAGAAACACTCTCTTGTTGAGTCAGTCATTCCCAGCCTCCTCTTAGCCTTTGTATAAGGACTTCCCCAGTGGAGTCCATCAACTTTTTAGCTTCAACCTTGGGCTTTGATCAAGGCACACAAAAATCAACATCCCCTCAGAGGAAATCAAAATCTCTCTGTAGGAAGTCATTTTTCTGTATATCACATATCAAAACAGAAAATCAAAACAAACCCTTATCCTAGATAACTGCTGTAAGTGGCACACTTGTTGATCCAAATATCCAAGCTGTTGTCCATCTTTTATCCTGGTAAATCCTCTCTTTCATCTAATTGCTGTAAGCGGCAAGCCTCTGGATTATTTACATCCATGCCACTATCCCTCTCTTAGCATGAAAGTCTCCTAAGGAAAAATGGCATTTCTCTACACTGAGTTAAAGTTTTCCCCTTCAGGACAAATCTCTCATAAAGGAAATTATGGCATTGTTGGATTCACATATCCCAGTTAAAGTAACCCTCCTTTATAAATAGTCACCCAACAGTTGTGATAAACAGACAAAATGTCTCCCTTTAGAGATAACAAATTCTCTCTCAGTCAAACCTTTTAGCTTCAATCTTGGGTTTTGAATAAGACACAAATAAACCTTTTAGCTTCAATCTTGGGCTTTGAACAAGACACCAAAATATCTTTTTCCTCCCATAGAATAGGAGGAACTACGAGTGCTCTGATTTCCATGTTTCGTTTAAACGGGAATACGTAGGCATAAGATTGCGAAATCTTAGCGAGCATACTAATCAAAAACTCTAGGTCCAGTACCTTCATATCAATCCAAACTTAGGTCCAGTACCTACCAAAAACATCAGAAAACCCGAGCATCAATAAAAACTCGCTCTCTCTCTCTCTCATATTTCCCAAGAAACTTTCCCAACCCATTAACGGATAAACACCATCAAGTACAAAGCAGAACCTAAAGTTAACAACATGTGGATAACCACATATAGGATGGGTAATTGACAACTCCCCATTGTATAACCTGACCTCGAACTCCCCGACCCTCTTTAAGCATTTGTTCAGTTAAACGCGTGTAAGGTTAGTTTTAGATAGCTTCCCTTTCCCTTCCAGCTTCACGGGATAAATAAGAAATCAGAAAGTAGCACCCTCCTCCTCTTCATTGAGGAGAAAACCCAATTTCTGCGATAAGGTGGTCGCGTCACCAACAAAAATCGCATGCTACACATACAAAAAGGGATAAATAAAACAAAGTAGTTTGAACCCGCTAAGAACCAGGGTTTAATCTTACTCCCCAGCTGAGTCTCCACTTTTCTGTAGCAGGGAAATTGTTAGTGTCAGCTATTGATTAACTTAACTCAAAAAATGCAAGAGTCGCCATCGCACTTTTATTTTATCCAAAAGGAAAGGAAAAAGAGCGAACAAAACCTAAGTAAGTTCTAAAACAAGAACAGACAGAGAATGGGTAAGGGGGTTGGTTACGCAAAGGGAAGGTGTTAGCACCCAAAACGTCTATAGTACTCTATAGGAGTCCTTTGAAATATATACGCTTTTTGGTTTGAAAAGGTTTGTTTGAAATGAGATTGTTGAGATGAGAAGAGAAGTATTTTTGTAAGAATTTTGTGTTTGGAGAGACTTATCGCCTCATACCTACGTACCCACAAAGTGCAATATAGGATCAAAACCTCGTAGTTCGTAGTACAAATGACAAAAATTGTTGGCTATGATTCATTTTATATTGAAAAGACAACTTGTTATTCTCAAGAGAGATTACTCAACGTATTACCCACAAGTATGTGAAAGAGGCATTTGCATCACTTTAAGATGGAGGATTTGCTTGGATCAAAATCAACAAGACTAATCACATCAACATCTAAGTGGAAAATGACCATACTTTAAACAAAATATCATGGTAAAGAGCTTTACATCTCATCAAAGAAGATGACTCATGTATAATCTTTGGAAAAGTTTTAAAAGAAAAATTTCACAAAAGGCACAAAAGATTTGAATGAGTTTTTGTATTTTTTAAGTCTTTTTGAAATTAGTCAAAGTATGATTAGCATTGGTTGACATTTATTTAAGAAAAAAAAAGTTTGAAAATCACTTGACCAAAGTCAAGGTTTTTATTATGAAAGAGGTTTAAGTTTTGAAAACAAGAAGGTTTTGAAAAAGAGAGAAGATTTTAAAAATTGAAGAAAGGGTTAAGAAGAAGTGACTATCCTATTGCATGAAAATAAAAGCTAAGGATAAGAATGGTCTAACCACACAAGTAAGCTCCACAACATAAGCGTTCTTTCCTTTAGATTAGGCCTTGATCAAGATAGGTCTTCAAAAGAGAACTCCAAGTACCCAAAAATCCAAAGTTTAACATCACAAACTTCCAAGCATAGGTTAAGATCCTAGTTCTAAGTCCAAAGTTCCATGTCCAATGCAAAGGATAGTAACCATAGTCCACCATTAAGAGAACAAGTTTTTTAGGGGTTTAAACCTTTATTAATGTTTTTGGTCCAAATGGACAAAAGAAAAAGAGCATAAACATAAACAAATGGTCCAAGTGGACAAAGGAAAAATGGCAGAAACAATAAAAGAATAATATGATATGATATGATGACATAAAACATAAAAATAAAGAGAGATAGGGAGTGAGAAGGAAGCATAAACATAGCACAATTAATATACAATATAGAGAAATAGTGATCCAAAATGAGAGAACAAGTTTTGTTGTTTTTTTAGAAATGCTCAACTTGTCATCCATGAGAATGAAAATATGGTCTCATACATTACCATGGGGAGGGCTCCAACTCAGATAAAATCAACGAGTAGGTCGACTAACCCCCATGGGTAACAAGAGAAATCCAATCTATTTAAAACTACGCCATGGAAGAGTAGGAGACTGATAATTCACTTACAAAACAAAATGTTTTTCGATTTCGGGTCCAATTTAGCGCTATGTTAAGCAATCGTAATCGGACTTATATAGAAGCCACGACTATCCGAGGCCGGTCAATAACAATGTTAGTGCTAATGCATGCTAGAGAAGTGATATGTAGATCACTCTCCAAAAGCAATACCACACGAAAAGAAAAGAGGTAACGTTCTCACGTTCATCAAGAACTTAAAATAAGTTCCAATGATATTGAAGACTTTCATTCATCAAAAGAAAAAGAAGAAGAGGGGAAGGGAAGTCAAATTGAATCACAATTTTAAAATCATTTCATCTTTAAGTTCAACCACTCATCTTGGTGGATTAAAGCACTAAACATATCATTAACTCAAAGCACCTAAAATGAATTGAACAATTCACTCTAAAGATAGATTTGAATTAGTGAATGTTTATTCAACTTCATTGACACCCTAAGTCCATTGAATTTAAAGAGAAATAGGACCTTTAAAATTGTAAACCAAGGCAAAGATCAAAAGGAAATGGAAGAAGGAGGAAAAGAACTCAAAACAGTCCCAAAACAAGTCAAAAACACAATTTTGTCATTGGTTAATCAATTATCCAAATGGTGTTAATCGATTAACACCTTCAAAAAACAAATCCAGACACAGAAACAAAGGGTTAATTGATTAACCAAATTGCACATGTTTTGGTTAATCAATTAACACTGACAGATTAGCAGACAATCAATTTGAAAATGTGCAAAAACTTGATCAATCATTTCTTCAAACACCTCATGATCAAGGATACACTTGTGCACAAAAATTCAAGTAAAACAACAATAAACAACACCAATGGAACATAATTTGCAAGATCCCAAGATCAAGCAACAAGAATCAACAAGAGATCACATTGTGGAAGATGAATCAAGCACAACAATGGTGGAATAAGAGTTTACCGCTGTAACACCCCAAAATTTGCCTTGTTGTTTTTAGCTAACTGGCTTATGTTTCTTTGCATTTCTTGCATTAGAATTTGTGCATAGCATGGTTATTAGCATGGGATCAAGGTACTTGGTTCATTTTAAAGGAGTCTCAAGCCTCAGGTTGGTTTGAGGAAGTCATCATATCTTCATAAGATCAAGCATGGCAAAGGATTTCAAATGAATCTTTCCCTCCTAACCAGAGGGACCAGTTAGGGTTTTTGACCCAAAGGACTTCTTGAAGGGCTTTGTGGATTCAAGCATGTTCTCATGGTATTCCATATGCTCACAAGTGTTCATGGATAGGGACTTGGCTAGTGGCTCATTGTGGAGGATTTTCAGTTGATCAGTTGCTTGTGAAGTAAGCAAAAGTCAACAGTCCAAGAGGAAAGTCAACCATGGGTTTTCAAGGGTTCAAATCATGTTTCCCAAGTCCATGTACCTTTATTTGGTCAAGTAATTGCATGTATGACATCATTCTTCAAGAATCAAGAGTTTGTGCAAAAGTTACTAAATTTGGAAAATGACCTATAATGAGAACTTTCCATTTTTGGTAATTTTTCCACCACATTCAACTTGACTTTTCATCATCAAGGATGCTTCAAATGAATTTTCCTCCAACATGAAAGTTGAAGATATTTCTCTCCCATTTCCAAAACGTACTAGAACATCTCCATATCATTTGTGGAACTCTAGTTATGGTCAAAACAATGCAAGGTGCATTTTAATGGTTTTCCATGTACCACTTTTTCCACCTTTTGCATTTTGGTACAAATGGACTTGTAATTGGTTATATTGGTTCATGTCACATTACAACATCAAAGTAAACTTCATTTGGATCATATTTTGCCTTTGAATCAATTCATTTCATGCCATATTCATCACTTATTTCACATTGTACAATTTTGCAAGATGGATTGAAACTTGCAAACCAAGACATTTCAAGGCCCAATTCCAATCCATTTGTGATCAGCAAGGAAAGTGTGAGTGATTTATCATGAAAGGAAAGGGAATGCACATGTGGATTAGTGGTGGTATCACTAATTGCATTTTTTACAAAACACTCCAAAACTCATTAACCAAGGGTTTAACCAATTGCTAATCATGATCAGTGGACTAATGGAATGTATATAAGCTAACTCATGCCTTCACAGCTAGGTCATGCATCCTTATTTGTTCAGAATCTCTTTTTCTCACCAAAACTTTCTCTCTTCGAAACTCTCTCATCTCAAGGGTTTCTGAAGAAATTTTTTGATATTCTTGATCTACACACTTGGTAGAGTGAGAATCCACCATTGTTTTGAGCTAATAGCAAGGTTTTCATCAAGTTCAGTTCAAGAGGATCCAAGTTCAATCTCCTAGATCTAGCCAGATTTAAGCCTCTATTTGCATTTATTTTGCAAATAGAGCTCAAAAGAGGAAGATCTGCAGCTTTTGGAAGGCGTTCTTAGTGTATTTCAAGCTCTACAGATCTCAGGTAAGCTTACTTTCCATGCTCTTAGAACTCTTTTTTTTTATGTGCATAATGATCTATGAGGTTCACTGAGCATGTTGATGTATTTTGTTTTGAATTTGAACATGTAACATGTGTGTATTGTGAGTTTGAAAGTTTTGGATCCAAATTTTTCTTCCTCGATTTGCTTTGTATGTTGATCTTTTGGTGAAATGGTTTGTATATTTGTGATACTTGTGAAAATATGGACAAGATGATGTGCTCGTTTGCATTTTCTGGAGAATTTTAAGTTGCAGGCCACCGGAGAAGGTGACCAGAGCTAGGGCTCCGGCACCTGGTTTTTTTTCAGACGGCTGAGGGTTTATTTGGAGAAGATGGAATCACAACCGTTGGTTGTGTTGATCTGATGGCTCACAGTGTGCCACGCCATTTAAATTTTGTTTTTATTTTATGGTTTGTGTGTTTGTTAGTCCATGATAGTCATCATGTGTGTTAGATCATAGCCACTCATCTTACTGACTTTGTAATTTGATGATTTATTATCATGCGTTGATCTAATCTTGTGGTTATTAATATGCCAACACATTAATTGTGTCATGTGCTGTTCACGTGTGTTATTTTTTATTTCTGATGGTTTGGTGTGCGCGCGTATATCATTACTATTATGTACTTTCAATCTTGGCCACTTATCATGATTACATGTTGCTCTTGTTGACTTAATGTGGCACGCTGGATTGATCTGATGGTTGATGTGGAGTCAATTGGTTTGAATTATTTCCTTTTTTGTTTGGCATGCGCTGATATTTCCTTGTGGACTGGGCTTGATAATTGCACCCCCCTTTTGGGCCCTTTGTGTTTTCCAACGTGTTTTGATTGCTGAATACACCCCTGGTTTTTATTTCTTCATTTTATTTTCATTTAATTATGTCATTTGCATTGTATTATTTTTAAAAATAGTTTCAAGCATCAAAAAATTATGAAAAAATTGTTTAATTGATTGTTTAATTGATTTTGGCATTTTATTATTTGCATTTTTCTTTTAATTTTAACATCTGAATTAATTGTTTAATTGATTTTCTTTTTGAATAGTTTTAATTGTGCACACTTTGCATTGTAGATTTTATTTCTCATCATCTATAAAACATGTTCAACCCATTCTTTTTGCATTGTTTCACCAACACATTGAAGTGCATAAAAACATTTTTCTCATATTTTTAAAACTCTTTTCATATTGCATTTTGGTCCCTCTCTTTTGCATATTAGTTCATAATTCCTATGTGACTTTGCATGATTGATTGAAGGACTTATCTTGTGAATTTTTGCATGAGTTTTTAATATGATGTTTGCTTCTGGTTGAGTTTCCTTGAGATTTAATTTGGTAATTTCTGAAGATGATTTTCTAATTGTTTGATTGCTCTTTGTTTGAGGTCTTCTTTTATGCACATCTTTAACCATGTTTGATTACTTGTTTGAGAAGGCATTTGTTCCATTGTTTGGGATTGTTTCTTTGACTTCATGAATCATGTTTGAATCATTATAGGTCATTTGATTGCAATCATAGGTCATTGGTGTGAGGTTGTTGCATATTTTGTGCAAATGTTCAATGTTTGATTTACATGCCTTTTTTTTACTTATCTTTTCACTTCTTCTCATCTATGCCTCTTCTTGATTTGTGTTTGGTTTGTGTATGCCATGCCATATCTCTTCTTTGCATCTCATATGATGTATGTTTCTGACCTTGGAGCTTTGCATTCATGTTATATGCTATTCATGTTTCATTTTGCATCCTTTAATATGTTTCATTTGCATGCTTCCTTCTCCTTCTTCTAATGGTTCTTAATGCTTGGATACTTGCTTGTATGCCTTATGTGACACTTGTATAGCATGTTTAGGCACATGCTTAGGTCCTCCACATTCTGACATGGATTTTATGTGAAGCATTCTTGCATGATCACCTTGCATATCCACTCATTCTTCTTCTACTCTTTCTTTGATGATCTTCTTGGATGTTTTGCCACTTGTTTGCATTCTCTTTGCTTGAGTTTGTTTGGTAAACATTATGGATCACCTCTAAGGTGTATATTCTGACTTGGATGAGTTTCATTTGGTTTTTAATCATTTCTCTTTGGGTTTTGACTTGTTTGGGTTTCATTTGTTGCTTATGTTTGTTTTTGCTAACCATGTAGGGGCTAATGGTAAGTGAATGGGATGTGGATAGTTATACACATTCTAACTTCGCCTTTTTCTTTTAAGCTTTCATACTTGTGTTTGCTTTAGCATTTAAGATGCTTCTTTCTTATCTCTCACTCTTTCTTATCCCATGGATCTCAAGACTTGCTTAAGTCTTGGATTCTTTTCCCCTTAGAGCTACCTAGTCCAACTTAATTTTTGATTAAGCTTGGAGTAGGATTAGCATTAGGTTTTAGGTAGTCGTCTCTCCTATACCTCACTAACCATAGGATAACCATGCATGATAACATTAGGGCTCTTAGTTTCCCTTCAGAGTTTCCTTTGGGTCGTCTCTCTTCTCATCTCAAAACTTCTTGAAAACACTTAATAAAATATAACGTATATTGCATTCGAGCCTTAAGTGTAGGAAATGAAGAACGAGTGGTCTCCCCTCCTCTTCTAGGGTGTTTAGCATACGTCCCATTTTGGGGCGACCATGCAACTCACTCGTTCCTGCATGGTAGACTTTGGTTCAATGTAAGTTACGAACTAACTCAAAACACTTCTGTCTTAAAAAACACCGAACAAATTCAAATCTTTTTATCCTTCGGGATTGTTGGGTTTCAAACTTCTTCATTTTCAGTAAAGAGCTTGTCGCTCACGTAAAAGACACTTACCCATCCGTGGTCGTACCCACGAACTACATCAACTCTGATTCCTCTCTCTCGTCCGATTGAGGCTATGTAGGCACAAGACAGTGATTGTCTTGGCGAGCAACCTTCCTCCACAGTTCCCGTCCGAACTACGTTGACTCTGACTTCCCATTGCACTGAGGGAGTACGTAGGCCTAGGACAACGATACCGTCCTATCGAGTCACTTCTTTTTTTTCCTTTTCTTCTTCGTTTCTCCGTTCTTTCCATTCTCGTTTCTTCTCCAGTCCAGTAGCAGTGGAGCTCCAGATGACGACACCCTTTGATGCAGAGAACAAGCGCGGATCCCTTCGAGTATGATGGACGTGTTGGGTGCTAACACCTTCCCTTCGCATAATCGACTCCCGTACCCGTTTCTCTTGGTCGTGAGACCATGTTCTTTCCCTTCCCTCAGGTTTATGCAGTGTTTCCTTTCCCTCTCTCAGGATAAATACACATTGCTGGCGACTCTGTGTTTTTCCGCGCCACTCTCGCGTTTGTACCTTTGGATGCGAATCTTTCGGGAGCGACAGCTGGCGACTCTGCTGGGGAACGAACGGTCCATCCCCTTTAGCGAGTCAATCCTAGCGCTTGTTTGTTTGTATTTCATTGGGTGTTTATTATGGTGCTTTATTTTGTTGTATATTACTGTATTTCTGCTTACTGTATTTTTGCTTTACTGCTTTACTGTATTTACAGCTTTTATTGCATTGCATTTCATTTTATTACTGTCATGCTGGATATTGCTGTACTATTCTGCTGCTGGATTTTCTATTTGTAGGGTAGGTTGGATTCATGAGAGAAAAGCCCAATACCCAGGCTTGAGCATACACCTATGATTAGCGTGGAAAGTAGTGTGACTTGATTGGCATTTGGCCAGACTTAGTATACCTGAAAACTCCACATCCAGACGAGGTTTCCTTGGTAATGTTCTATCCTGCCCATTTGGGGAAGATGATGGAATATAACCTGGAAAACTGTCGACTCTGGCGACCGTCTCCCGAGGACTCAGTAACGGCTCTCCTCCCGAGATGTGATAGTGGCAGACCACGTTCTGTGGCAAATCCATTGCACATTCTCGATCCGAGGACCCAATGCTGGGAACTTACTATAGGATGACCTTATTTTTTAGGGGAATCAGTTGAGGCCTCCTCAATTGGTGATGATGTCAAACCAGAAATGGTGAACATATCATCATTTCTCGACCTGAGAGCCCGTGATATTGAGGATCCTTGGCTTTCTAGAACCCACATGTGAGAAGGGATGGGTGTTTGCAGGTTTGCAGGTAACCGAAACCTTCAACCTACCCGGTTTTCTGGATTTCTCATCAGTGTACTGTTATTATCCTGATATTCTGATAGTTTGATTGGGTCGTTGTTCTGGATTTATGGGTTTCTGGTATTTAGGGTCTTATTCAGTCAGCAGAACAACAGCAGTTTGAGCATCATGGATACCTTGATCCCATGTTTGCATTTTGCATCATCATTTTGCATTCTAACATGTTTATTCATTTGTAGGGTTGCATCCTAACTTTGATTCCGGTTGTCTGAAGACTGTCCATGATGAGTATTAGCACTGGAGAGAGAAAGAATATCATCCTGTACAAGTTCCCGGAGCTTCATTTAGATGTTGTGCACAAGATCTCGGCTATGGCAAAACCTGGGGTATTGGCAGATTTTAGAGGAGAATATGGAAGGATTCTGAGTTTCGGCCGGAATGTTACCAACTATGAGTTTAGGGCCCTGCACACTCTGGCACAGTTCTATGATCCTCACCTTCGATGTTTTCTGTTTGCGGATTATCTTTTGGCTCCAACGTTGGAAGAGTATGCTCTCATTTTGGATGTTTCAGTCAAAGAAGAAGCTCCCTTCTATCCTTCTAAGGAATTTACTGATCTGGAAAGGGTTTCTGCTGCTTTACGTTTGGATCTATCTTTGTTGAAGAAAAATATTGCTAGTAAAGGGGGTTATCAAGGCTTTCACACGAAGTTTCTAATCGAGCAGGCTGCTACTTGTGCTAAGGCTAAGTGTTGGTCGGTGTTCAATGCCATCCTGGCTATGTGTGTTTATGGAACAGAGTTGTTCCCTAATGTGAAGGATTTTGTAGACGTGCACGCCGTCTGGATATTCACCATGAAGAATACGGTACCTACCTTGCTTGACGATCTGTATTATTCAATGCACTATAAGAATGAGAAAAGGAGAGGTGGACCTCTTCACTGTTGTGCTCCAATTTTCTATAAGTGGTTTGCTGATCGTCTTCCCAAATTTGGGGCATTTGAGGACACTAAGGAAACTTTGGATTGGTCAAAGAGATTAATGGGATTAAGGGCTGACAACTTGATTTGGATCAATCGTGATTTGCTGGGCCAAGAGATCCTAATTAGTTGCGGAGGTTACCCAAACGTACCTTTAATAGGAAGAAAGGGGGAATTAATTACAACCCCATTCTTGCTATTAGGCAATTTGGGTATGCTTTGAAAGATCCGCCAAAGGGCCAAGATGTTCAAGAGTCTCTATTTGTGAGTGAGGAAGCTAATCTGGAGGTGTTGAAAGAAGCTGCAAATGCTTGGAGAGATCGCCATAAGAAAGGAAAGACTTCTTTTGGAAAGTGCAACAACAAAGCCTTCCCTGCGTACGAAGACTGGATTCAGAGGAGAGTAGAAAGTGTACTTTTACCGTTCTGCAGAGAACCTCCATCTTACCCCTTGCTGATTGAGTCTCCGACCACGATTGAGATAGAGAAGTATAACAAATTATGGGCTGAAAAGGATAAACTTTGAGAGGAGAACGGTGAGTTGCAAAAGGAAATCTATCAGTTGAAACATGAGCGAGGTGAAGCTGTTCATATTGCCAAGTTAAAGTCAGAGCTTCTCGCTAAGAAAGAAAATGAGCTGGTTAAAGAGGTCGCAGCTAAGCAAAGAGTAGGGCAAGCTCTAAAAGGTGTTAGTAAGACTCTCAAATCCAAGAAGGAAGACCTAACCAAGGCTTGGTCGAAGGTTTACAAGTTTAATGCTTACCGAGATACTGCAATCATGGCCAACAAGCAGAAGGAGGATAAGTATTTGGAGTAGATCGAGAGTCTGAAGTTGAAGCTCAGAAAGAAAGACGAGGAGGTCTTGTCAGGGACGTTCCAAAGACATGCAGTCGAGGAATGACTCAATGAAGCCATGGCAACCATGGAAGAGCTGAAGATACAAGCAGAGGTGAAGAGGTCTAAGTGGGAAAGCTCTAGCTCAGGCAGTGGTCCTCAAAGGGTGCAAGATCATGATGATTAAGGAGAACTCTACTCTGTAGTTTGTAGTTTGTTCTTTCTTTGTATTTTGGGTCACCACCAGAATTGTTGGCTGGGACCTTTGCTTATTTTTGTTTCAGGCTATTTATGGTACCTTGGGTTGTAATTTCTGACAGTGATTCACTCTGATTTATATATGAGCAGCAGTTTCATCCTATCTTATCTTTAAACTAGAATCAAGGGGTGGATCGCCATGCGAATATACAAACATATTTGCATTTGCATTTGCATAATCATAATCATTTTTGCATTGCATGTTATCTTGGTTTCTCTGGTTTTCTTATGCTCTCTCTTTTTGACAGTCAGGATTGATCAACCAACTCATCAGTATTCTACCAGGCTTAATCAAAGCAGAGTGATGGACAAAGTTCAGGCAGACATGGCAGCTATGCAAGCTCGCATCGATCAATTCATGGATATGATGTAGGGTGTGGTGTAGAGTCAGAATGAATTCAGAACTCTAGTTCAGTTTTTGGTGTCGCAGTGGTTTTCTTAATCGTGTTATTCCTCCGGGTGGAGGTGGTGCTGGTATCAACATTCCTATCATTGGTGCTGGTGGACAGGGTGGTATTCCTTCAGTGGTTGGAGAGGGAAGTACTGTTCGAGCTATCCATGGCCCTCTTATTGATGATCAATAGGATGATGTTTTTTCAGTCAGAAGCTTGGACGTTGGCCTACCTGTGGTCAGTGATGAGAGGATCCGTTTAATTGAGGCTCAATTGAAAGGGGTTGTGAAACAGGACGATCTGGGAATAGATTTGGATGACCTAGGGTTGGTCCCTGATGTTGTCATTCTGCACAAGATTCAGATTCCTACACTGGAGAAGTATAATGGTTCTACTTGCCCAAGAACTCATGTAAAGGCTTATACCAAGAAGATGGCTGCCCATGCCAAGGATGAAAAGTTAATGATGCATTTTTTCCAAGACAGCCTGTCTGACGCGTCCTTGGAATGGTACATGGGGCTGGAAAGTAGAGATGTTCGTACTTGGAGAGAACTAGCTGTAGCTTTTATTAAGCATTACTAGTACAACACAGACATGGCTCCCAACATAACTCAGCTATTGAGCATGTCCCAGAAAAATGATGAAAGTTTGAAAGAATACGCGCAAAGGTGACGTGAATTAGCGGCTAGGGTACAACCACCAATGCTGGAAAAAGAGATGTTGGATATGTTCATGGACACACTGCCAAAGCATTATTATGAGAAGCTATTGCCTTGTTCACTAGGCAAGTTTGCAGATGTAATTGCTATCGGACAGAAGGTAGAGGTTGGAATTAAGGCTGGAAAAGTTTCTAGTGGTGACGAATCGTCCTCCGGGCATGGAAAGAAGCCATTTGATAATTATAAGAAGAAAGGAGAAACCAACGCTGTATCATCTCACAGGGGAAAAGGGAAACAGCGTCAGGGAAATAATCAACAAGTAGCATCGGTAACTATCCCAGCAACGTTACCTCCACCACAGCAACATAGGAATAATGCTAATCAGAACAGGCAGCAGGGCCAGTATCAGAACAGACAAAGGAATACAGAGAGGCATTTTGATCAACCACCAATGTCGTATGCACAGTTGTTGCAACATTTGCTGCAGTTGCGTCTAGTTGAGCTTTGTACCATGGCTCCACCAACAGGGGAACTCCCACGAGGCTACGATGCTAACGCACACTGCGATTTTCACTCTGGTGCTCCGGGACACACTGTGGAGAAGTGTAGGGCGTTTCATCACAAGGTGCAGGACCTTGTAGACTCCAAGGCTATCAATTTCTCGAATGCGGGGCCCAATGTTATTCAAAACCCTATGCCTGATCATAATGGGCCGAGGGTGAATACGATAATTAAGGAATGTGAAGCTTTGAATTTGATCATGGATGTTGAGGAGCTGAAGACTCTGTTGGCTGTGGTTAAAAACAGGTTGTTGAAGGGTGGCGTCTATCCGAGTTGTGATGAGAACTACTCTGATTATTTGACAAAGGTTAATGGTTGTGATTCGTTGAAGATGGGTATCCAGAGTATGATTGATGAGGGCTGTTTACAGTTTGATAGAGGTAATCAACAAGAAGAACTTGTTAGTGAGAAGGTTGCTACTATCACCATTCCGTTCAAAACGATTACTATTTTTGGTCCGGCAAGGCCACCTCCAGTCATTATCACAAGGGCTGGACCCATTCCGTATGAAAGTTCTAAGGCTATTCCGTGGAATTACGGTGCAGAGGTGTTTGTCAATGGACAAAAGTAGGAATTAATGAATACTTCACTAGTGAGTTCTAGTTCAAAGGTTATAGTTGAGACTGATGCTATAACCAGAAGTGGTAGAGTGCTTAGTCTTGTTAATGATCAACCCAGTACCTCTAGGCAAGATAGGGGAAAGCAGGCAATGGATGGTTCCGTTCAACCTCCAGTGGTTACTGATTCTACGGTAAAGCCTGTTGATGATGCTTTTTCTAAAAATGTTGAGGAATTTATGAGACTCATCCGGAAAAGTGATTATAAGATCGTGGACCAGTTACATCAGACCCCATCCAAGATCTTTATTCTGTCTTTGTTATTATGCTCTGAAGCTCATAGGAATGCTCTTCTGAAGGTTTTGAATGCAGCCTACGTTCCTCAAGAAATTTCTGTTAACCAGCTGGAAGAGGTTGTAGCACACGTGAATACGGGTAATGGCTTGGGTTTTATAGATCTTGACTTGACTCCTGCTGGCAGGAATCATAACCATGCCCTGCATATTTCGATTGAGTGTCGTGGTTCACTGATGTCACATGTTTTGGTTGATACTGGATCATCGTTGAATGTATTGTCCAAGAATGCATTAATGAAGTTAGATACCAGGGGACTTATTTGTACACCAAGTGATTTGGTGGTGTGAGCTTTTGATGGCTCGAAGAGATCCGTCTTTGGTGAGATTGTGCTTTCGATCAAGGTTGGACCGAAAATCTTTGATGCAACATTTTATATTATGGATATTCATCCAGTGTACAGCTGTTTGTTGGGTCGTCCTTGGATACATGGTGGAGGCGATGTAACCTCTACTTTGCATCAAAAGCTGAAATACATGGTTGATGGTCATGTAGTGACAGTGTGCGGAGAAGAAGACATAATGATTAGTCAAATGTCGACCTTCAAATACGTGGAAGTGGATGGTGAAATCCATGAGACGTTGTGTCAGGGGTTTGAAAAGGTGAAGGTTTCTGAAGAGGTTGTCCAGTCCGAGACTATAAAGCAGCCTGCAGTGGCAGGTTAGCCTGAAGTTTCTATGTCTTCGTTTAAAGATGCCAAAGCTGTGGTTGAAGCTGGTAGCTCACAGAGGTGGGGCCAGGTGGTTGAAGTTCTGGAGAAGAGGGATACTTATGGATTGGGATACAAGCCATCCAGGAGAGACTGGGATCCTCCCAAATTCTATGGCCCAGTCCGTTTCACTAGTGTCGGTGTTTTCTTCGACAGGGTTAATGCCTTTGAGGAAGAAGGGGACAATGATTGTGACATGGATAGATGGATTCGTCCTTGCGTCCCAGGAGAAAGTCTGTGCAACTGGTCTTCCGAGAAAGTCATTCAAGTGACAGGCTTTGAGTAATTGCTTTGTTTTCCTATTATGTTAATCCTACGTTCTGCCCAAGATGTAGTGATTTTATTTGTAGGGCTTTTAACTATTGCATGTTTTGCTTTATCATCAATAAAGGACTTTTCACACTCAAATATTTTGATCTCTGTATTTCTGTTTTTATTTTTATGCATTAAAAACCCACATCAAAATGGCAATGTGTTTCTTTTGTTGCATACATAATAAAACATACCTCATCAATCATGCAGGTCTTTTTGTTCAGATGACACCGATCATGACTCAACTATAGCTCGGTATGACTTTGACAATCCAATATATTAGGCTGAAGAAGAGACTGAAGAAGATTGTGAACTGCCCGAAGAGTTGGCCAGATTGTTGAAGCAAGAGGAGAGAGTCATCCTACCTCATCAGGAGGAAATTGAGATTGTGAATCTGGGAACCGAGGACGCCAGAAAGGAAGTAAGGATAGGGGCTGCATTGGAAGACAGTGTCAAGGGAAGATTGATTGAAATGCTCCGTGAGTATGTGGATATCTTCGCCTGGTCTTACCAAGACATGCCTGGGCTCGATACTGATATTGTTGTACACCGGCTACCACTTAAAGAAGGTTGTGCTCTGGTCAAGCAAAAGTTGAGAAGAACTAAACCGGAGATGTCTGTCAAAATCAAGGAAGAGGTTCAGAAACAGCTAGATGCCGGTTTTCTTGCCGTAACAAATTATCCTCCATGGGTTGCTAACATCGTGCCTATACCTAAGAAGGATGGGAAGGTCAGGATGTGTGTTGATTACAGGGATTTGAATAGAGCAAGCCCAGAGGATGATTTCTCGCTCCCTCACATTGACGTGTTAGTTGACAATACTACTCAGTATTCTGTGTTTTCCTTCATGGATGGCTTCTCTGGGTATAACCAAATCAAGATGGCCCCAGAGGACATGGAGAAGACAACATTCATAACACCGTGGGGAACTTTCTGCTACAAAGTGATGCCCTTTGGATTGAAAAATGCTGGGGTAATCTATCAGCGGGCGATGGTGACTCTCTTTCATGATATGATTCATAAAGAGATCGAGGTCTATGTTGATGACATGATTGCGAAGTCACAGACGGAAGAAAAACATTTGGTAAATCTTTAGAAGTTATTTGAAAGGTTAAGAAAATTTAGACTAAGGTTGAATCCAAACAAATGCACCTTCGGGGTGAGGTCAAGAAAATTGCTGGGGTTCATTGTTAGTGAAAAAGGTATTGAGGTTGATCCTGCAAAGGTAAAAGCCATACAAGAAATGCCTGTGCCGAAAATAGAAAAAGAGGTCTGTGGTTTCTTGGGGAGATTAAACTACATTGCTAGGTTCATCTCGTATCTCACAGCCACGTGTGAACCAATCTTCAAGTTGCTAAGAAAAGATCAAGCGGTCAGGTGAAACAAAAATTGTCAAAAAGCATTTGAAAAGATTAAAGAATACTTGCAGGAACCTCCGGTCCTTATGCCACCAGTGCCAGGAAGGCCTTTGATTATGTATCTCACGGTTCTTGAGAATTCAATGGGTTGTGTGCTTGGTCAATAAGACGAGTCAGGTAGAAAAGAGCATGCCATCTACTACTTGAGTAAAAAGTTTACTGATTGCGAGTCAAGGTACTCGATGCTGGAGAAAACATGTTGTGCACTCGCTTGGGCCGCTAAGCGTTTAAGGCAGTATATGTTAAACCACATAACCCTATTGATTTTGAAGATGGATCCGATCAAGTATGTGTTTGAGAAGCAGGCACTTTCTGGGAGAATAGCCCGTTGGCAGATGGTTTTGACAGAATACGATATTCAGTATGTTTCCCAAAAGGCCATTAAGGGAAGTGTTTTGTCAGAATATCTTGCCGAACATCCAATTGAGGATTATCAACTGATGAAGTTTGAATTTCCGGATGAGCATATCATGTATCTGAAGATGAAGGATTGTGAAGAACCTTTGCCTGATGAAGGACCTGAGATTGGATCTCAGTGGAAGATGGTCTTTGATGGAGCTGTTAATTCATATGGTAACGGAATCGGGGCAATCATCACGACTCCACAGGGTTCTCATATACCCTTCACTGCCCGATTAGCGTTCATATGTACCAACAATGAGGCCGAGTATGAAGCATGCATCATGGGGTTAGTAGAAGCGATTGATTTGAGAATCAAGAACCTCGATGTTTATGGTGATTCTGCGTTGGTGGTTAATTAGATTACAGGTGAATGGGAGACTCGTCAAGCGAATCTTGTTCCATATAACAACTATGCCAGAAGGTTGTTACCTTTCTTCGACTGAGTAGACTTCCATCACATTCCCCGGATAGAGAATCAGATGGCTGATGCGTTGGCAACGTTGTCATCAATGTGCTTTTGTATTTGCAGTTGAAGGGGTATCAGATGGCAAGCCTTGGTATCATGACATCAAGGTCTTTTTGAAAGAGTCAGGAATACCCAGCCGAGGCATCTTCCAAGGATAGATAGACATTGAGGAGGTTATCAGGAAACTTCTTTTTGAACAAGGACGATGTGTTATACAAGAGAAACTTTGACATGGTCTTGCTACTTTGTGTTGATGAACACGAGGCATGCCTGTTAATGGAAGAGGTTCACGAAGGTTCCTTCGGTACTCATGCCAATGGGCATGCTATGGCAAGAAAATTGTTGAGAGCGGGGTATTATTGGATGACTATGGAGTCTGATTGTTTTAAATACGCCCGAAAATGTCATAAATGCGAGATTTATGCTTACAAGGTGCACGTACCGCCTACTCCTCTGAATGTTTTGTCGTCACCTTGGCCTTTTGCCATGTGGGGCATTGACATGATTGGGAAGATCGAGCCGACTGCTTCGAATGGACATCGTTTTATCCTGGTGGCTATTGATTATTTCACAAAGTGGGTAGAAGCAGCATCGTATGCCAACGTCACCAGACAAGTGGTAGCCCGGTTTATTAAGAAGGACATCATCTGTCGGTATGGAGTCCCTGAGAGAATTATTACTGGTAATGGTTCAAATCTGAATAACAAGATGATGAAGGAACTATGCCAGAGCTTTAAAATTGAGCATCACAATTCTTCTCCCTATCGTCCGAAGATGAATGGGGTTGTTGAAGCGGCAAATAAGAACATAAAGAAGATTGTGCAGAAGATGGTAGTGACATACAAAGACTGGCATAAGATGTTGCCTTACGCTTTGCACGGATATCGTACTTCGGTACGCACATCAACTGGGGCAACTCCTTTCTCACTGGTGTATGGTATGGAAGCAGTTCTGCCATTAGAAGTTGAGATTCCTTCTTTGAGAATTCTGACAGACGTGAAGCTTGATGAAGCTGAGTGGGTGCGTTCCCGGCTGAATGAGCTGAACCTCATTGAAGAGAAGAGATTGAAAGCCATTGCGCATGGCCGGTTGTATCAGAGCAGGATGAAAAAAGAATTTGATTAGAAAGTGCATCCTCGGTGTTTTCAGGCTGCTGAATTGGTTTTGAAAAGGATCCTTCCTCCTCAAACAGATTACAGGGGCAAGTGGACTCCGAATTACGAAGGGCCATATGTAGTAAGACAGGTTTTCTCTGGTGGAGCCCTATTACTTTCAACTATGGATGGCGAATATTTTACGTCCCCTGTGAACGCGGATGTAGTCAAAAAATACTTTGCATAAAAGAGACCCGCTGAACATAAAAAGAAGGTTCAGGCAAAAATGGGGCATCCTAGCGAACCATAAAAAGAAAAGGTTTGGGAAAAAATTAGGGATAAAAAGAAAAAGAAATAAACCCGCAAGGTTGAAAACCTGAAAAAGCAACTTTGGCAAAAATGGGTATCCCGATGGATTGAAAACCCAAAAAGGGCGATCCAGGCAAAAGTTAGGGATTTAAAAGCAAAGACTACGATTTGCGTTCGATCTGTGATCACTATTCACACTTGGAAAATTCGAAGGAAAGGAATCAGTCCAGTCAGTCATCTTCAAAGGCCAAAGTATCTGCGGATGAACAAGTCATATGGGTTATAGCTGAGTCAAATCATGGTGGATGTCTGTTCCCCACATTGCCGACATGTGTATTTTATTTGACTTTTTTGCGCAATTACCTCTTTTCAGGAATTGCTTCCAAATGCAAATGCCTATTTACAGGCTGATCATTTAATAAAGTTTGCATTTCAGTCAAAGAGCTTTTGTTTTTTTGTTTTACCTGTTTTGTTTGTGAAAATGTCCGATATTTTGATAAAAACATTACATGCTAAAATGTTGAGCTCTGTGAAACAAGTTGGAAAACAGTGGCAATTGCTTAGGTGACAGTCACTATGATGATAATCAAAGTAATCATTCTTGCATGTAGACCTTTCTGTTGGTTTTGCAGGATGACAGGTGTACCTCCCCAGTAGAGCTCTCCCCAACTTTGAAGTCTGATCGTCCTCAGCAGTTTATTACTCTTCCCCATCAGAGTATCAAGGATCGTCTTCCTCAGCAGGATAAAGAAGTAATTCCCCTAGCGGAGTCGTTAAGGATCGTCCCCTTCAACAGGATATAAGAGGTTTTCCCCCAGCCATAATTGTGATTTGGCTCACTTTTCTTCAGCAGGTGGTGTTTCCCCACAGAATATGGGGCATTCATTTTTTCCCTCAGCTAGTCAGGAAGCAAGGTGTTTATCCCCTAGCAGAGTGGATGTTGACAACTACTTTCTCTCCCAAGCAGAGTCGTTGAGAATCGTCCTCCTCATAGAGTACAGAGGATTGTATACCCAGCCGAAGTTGTGTTTGGATTACTATTCCTCAGCAAGCGTTCAGAAGTTGATTGCTCTAAAGTGGATGTAGTTGTATCTCCAACAGGAAGTTCGTGGGCAAAGATGTTATTATCCCCACAGAGTCCTGGTGTCTATTTTCCTCAGCTGGTCAGAAAGTATAGTCTCAACGACAATGGCTTGATCTAATCCCCAGCAGGGTGAGGGTAAAGTTATTTCCCTAGCAGCAGATTAAGCTTATATCCCCAAGTAGAGTCTGGTGGTGATTGGTATCCCTGGCAGGTCTTAAGTCCAATCGTTTTTGGCAGGCGTCAAATCCAAGTTCTGAAACAGTTGGTCATCCCCAGCGGAGGAGTTTCCATCTTCAGTGTTCATCTCCCTCCCCAGCTGAATGGGTATTCTCTCAGAGTTTCGTCCATCTCCAGCAGAGTTGTTAATCTTAATATTCCCCAGCAGAGTGGGTATTCTCTCAGGGTTTCATCCATCTCCAGCAGAATTGGTGATTGTGATCCTCCCTAGCAGGGTGAAGTTTGCCTCAGCATTGTTCTTTGGTTTGATGACAATGTAGTTTGTCGTCCTCGGTGGAGCTGCTTCTGTTCTCAGTGTTTATTTTGCTGGGATGGTCTTTTGCATTGCATAAGCATTTTTTGCATGGCATCTTCCTAAATGCGTAGCATTTCCACTTCGTGTGGAGCATTACGGCAAAATTCAAACATATGCATCTGAAGCATAAGCCAAGGTTTAGGTTTTCCTTCGTCCGGAAAGCCGGATTTCAGGAAGCTATCTTTTGACTTTACTCCACGGGTGTTGGGTTTGGTCATGCAAAGCAATATTTGACATTCCCTTGCAGAGTTGTTTGCCAGGATCGTTAACCCGTGATCTCTTTTTACCCCTTCGTCCAGGTGGTCCTTTGGTTTATCCCCTCAAGGTTTTTACCGTCAGACACTCGTCCGTGTTTCCTTCGGCACTCGTCCGTGTTTCCTTCGGCACCCGTCCGTGTTTGAACCTTTGATTTCAATACCTGTCCGTATTGACCTTTTGATGACACTCGTCCGTGTTGGCTTCCATTCCCCAGCAAGATTAATCCCCAGTAATTTATCCGTTACACCCGTTCGTGTACCTTTTCAATGCCCGTCTATATTGAATCCTTTTTACACCTGCCCGTGTACCTTTCGATACTCGTCTGTATTGAATCTTGTTACACCCGTCCGTGTACCTTTTCGATACCCGTCTGTATTAAATCTTTATACACCCGTCCGTGTACCTTTTCGATACCCGTCCGTATTGAATCTTGTTACACCCGTCCGTGTACCTTTTTGATACCCGTCCGTAGTGAATCTTTTTACACCCGTCCGTGTACCTTTTCGATACCTGTCCGTATTGAATCTTTTTACACCCATCCGTGTACATTTTCAGTACCTGTCCGTATTGAATCTTTTGACACCCGTCCGTGTACCTTTTCAATGCCCGTCCGTATTGAATCTTTTTACACCCGTCCGTGTACCTTTTCGATACCCGTCTGTATTGAATCTTTTTACACCCGTCCGTGTACCTTTTCGATACCCATCCGTATTGAATCTTTTTACACCGGTCTGTGTACCTTTTCAGTACCCGTCCGTATTGAATCTGTTGACACCCGTCCTGCACCTTTTCAATGCCCGTCCGTATTGAATCTTTTTACACCCGTCCGTGTACCTTTTTTATACCCGTCCGTATCTGATATCTTTGATTCCTTGACACCCGTCAGTGTTTATCCCCCAGCATAGTTAACACTCGTTCATGTTTATTTCATGATATTTCAATACATTATTTGTATTGGTTTCCAACACTCGTACGTGTTGTGACAGTGCAGCATTTATTGCTTGTTCCCCAGTGGAGTCGTCCCTCCTTTAAGGATTGCAAATTTCAGGTTTCTTTTGGTATTCAATCTCCGTGAATCCTTTGAATGCATGATAGCCATCACTATCATACCTTCAGGACCAAGTTGATTGAATAGGGGCAGCTGTAACACCCCAAAATTTGTCTTGTTGTTTTTAGCTAACTGGCTTATGTTTCTTTGCATTTCTTGCATTCGCATTTGTGCATAGCATGGTTCTTAGCATGGGATCAAGGTACTTGGTTCATTTTAAAGGAGTCTCAAGCCTCTGGTTGGTTTGAGGAAGTCATTATATCTTCATAAGATCAAGCATGGCAAAGGATTTCAAGTGAATCTTTCCCTCCTAACCAGAGGGACCAGTTAGGGTTTTTGACCCAAAGGACTTATTGAAAGGCTTTGTGGATTCAAGCATGTTCTCATGGTATTCCATATGCTCACAAGTGTTCATGGATAGAGACTTGGCTAGTGGTTCATTGTGGAGGATTTGCAGTTGATCAGTTGCTTGTGAAGTAAGCAAAAGTCAACAGTCCAAGAGGAAAGTCAACCATGGGTTTTCAAGGGTTCAAATCATGTTTCCCAAGTCCATGTACCTTTATTTGGTCAAGGAATAACATGGATGACATCATTCTTCAAGAATCAAGAGTTTGTGCAAAAGTTACTAAATTTGAAAAATGACCTATAATGAGAACTTTCCATTTTTGGCAATTTTTCCACCACATTCAACTTGACTTTTCATCATAAAGGAAGGTTCAAATGAATTTTCCTCCAACATGAAAGTTGAAGATCTTTCTCTCCCATTTCTAAAAAGTACTAGAACATCTCCATATCATTTGTGGAACTCTAGTTATGCTCAAAACAATGCAAGGTACATTTTGATGGTTTTAAATGTACCACTTTTTCCACCTTTTGCATTTTGGTACAAATGGACTTATAATTAGTTCTATTGGTTCATGTCACATTACAACATCAAAGTACACTTCATTTGGATCATATTTTGCCTTTGAATCAATTCATTTCATGCCATATTCATCACTTATTTCACATTGTACAATTTTGCAAGATGGATTGAAACTTGCAAACCAAGACATTTCAAGGCCCAATTCCAATCCATTTGTGATCAGCAAGGAAAGTGTGAGTGATTTATTATGAAAGGCAAGGGAATGCACGTGTGGATTAGTGGTGGTATCACTAATTGCATTTTTTGCAAAACACTCCAAAACTCATTAACCAAGGGTTTAACCAATTGCTAATCATGATCAGTGGACTAATGGAATGTATATAAGCTAACTCATGCCTTCACAGCTAGGTCATGCATCCTCATTTGTTTAGAATCTCTTTTTCTCACCAAAACTTTCTCTCTTCGAAACTCTCTCATCTCAAGGGTTTCTGAAGAATTTTTTTGATATTCTTGATATACACACTTGGTAGAGTGAGAATCCACCATTGTTTTGAGCTAATAGCAAAGTTTTCATCAAGTTCAGTTCAAGAGGATCCAAGTTCAAACTCCTAGATCTAGCCAGATTAAAGCCTCTATTTGCATTTATTTTGCAAATAGAGCTCAAAAGAGGAAGATCTGCAGCTTTTGGAAGGCGTTCTTAGTGTATTTCAAGCTCTACAGATCTCAGGTAAGCTTACTTTCCATGCTCTTAGAACTCATTTTTTTGATGTGCATAATGATCTATGAGGTTCACTGAGCATGTTGATGTATTTTGTTTTGAATTTGGACGTGTAACATGTGTGTATTGTGAGTTTGAAAGTTTTGGATCCAAACTTTTCTTCCTCGATTTGCTTTGTATGTTGATCTTTTGGTGAAATGGTTTATATATTTGTGATCCTTGTGAAAATCTGGACAAGATGATGTGCTCGTTTACATTTTCTGGAGAATTTTAAGTTGCAGGCCACCGGAGAAGGTGACCGGAGCTAGGGCTCCGACACCTGTTTTTTTTCAAACGGCTGAGGGTTTATTTGGAGAATATGGAATCACAACCGTTGGTTATGTTGATCTAATGGCTCACAGTGTGCCACGCCATTTAAATTTTGTTTTTATTTTATGGTTTGTGTGTTTGTTAGTCCATGATAGTCATCATGTGTGTTAGATCATAGCCACTCATCTTACTGACTTTGTAATTTGATGATTTATTATCATGCGTTGATCTAATCTTGTGGTTATTAATATGCCAGCACATTAATTGTGCCATGTGCTGTTCACGTGTGTTCTTTTTTATTTCTGATGGTTTGGTGTGCGCGCGTATATCATTACTATTATGTACTTTCAATCTTGGCCACTTATCATGATTACATGTTGCTCTTGTTGACTTAATGTGGCACGCTTGATTGATCTGATGGTTGATGTGGAGTCAATTGGTTTGACTTATTTCCTTTTTTGTTTGGCATGCGCTGATATTTCCTTGTGGACTGGGCTTGATAATTGCACCCCCCCTTTTGGGCCCTTTGTGTTTTCCAACGTGTTTTGATTGCTGGATACACCCCTGGTTTTTATTTCTTCATTTTATTTTTATTTAATTATGTCATTTACATTTTATTATTTTTAAAAATAGTTTCAAGCATCAAAAAATTATGAAAAAATTCATGAAGCATCTTTGGTATTTTATAAAAATTTTCCAATTTTTATTTTCCATTTTTATTTTATTTTTGGCATCTGAATTAATTGTTTAATTGATTTTCTTTTTGAATAGTTTCAATTGTGCACACTTTGCATTGTAGATTTTATTTCTCATCATCTATAAAACATTTTCAACCCATTCTTTTTGCATTGTTTCACCAACACATTGAAGTGCATAAAAAAATTTTTCTCATATTTTTAAAACTCTTTTCATATTGCATTTTGGTCCCTCTCTTTTGCATATTAGTTCATAATTCCTATGTGACTTTGCATGATTGTTTGAAGGACTTATCTTGTGAATTTTTGCATGAGTTTTTAATATGATGTTTGCTTCTGGTTGAGTTTCCTTGAGATTTAATTTGGTAATTTCTGAAGATGATTTGCTAATTGTTTGATTGCTCTTTGTTTGAGGTCTTCTTTTATGCACATCTTTAACCATGTTTGATTACTTGTTTGAGAAGGCATTTGTGCCATTGTTTGGGATTGTTTCTTTGACTTCATGAATCATGTTTGAATCATTATAGGTCATTTGATTGCAATCATAGGTAATTGGTGTGAGGTTGTTGCATATTTTGTGCACATGTTCAATGTTTGATTTACATGCCTTTTTTTGACTTATCTTTTCACTTCTTCTCATTTATGCCTCTTCTTGATTTGTGTTTGGTTTGTGTATGCCATGCCATATCTCTTCTTTGCATCTCATATGATGTATGTTTATGACCTTGGAGCTTTGCATTCATGTTATATGCTATTCATGTTTCATTTTGCATCCTTTACTATGTTTCATTTGCATGCTTCCTTCTCCTTCTTCTAATGGTTCTTAATGCTTGGATACTTGCTTGTATGCCTTATGTGACACTTGTATAGCATGTTTAGGCACATTTTTAGGTCCTTCACATTCTGACTTGGATTTTATGTGAAGCATTCTTGCATGATCACCTTGCATGTCCACTCATTCTTCTTCTACTCTTTCTTTGATGATCTTCTTGGATGTTTTGCCACTTGTTTGCATTCTCCTTGCTTGAGTTTGTTTGGTAAACATTATGGATCACCTCTAAGGTGTATATTATGACTTGGATGAGTTTTATTTGGTTTTTAATCATTTCTCTTTGGGTTTTGACTTGTTTGGGTTTCATTTGTTGCTTATGTTTGTTTTTGCTAACCATGTAGGGGCTAATGGTAAGTGAATGGGATGTGGATAGTTATCCACATTCTAACTTCTCCTTTTTCTTTAAGCTTTCATACTTGTGTTTGCTTTAGCATTTAAGATGCTTCTTTCTTCTCTCTCACTCTTTCTTATCCCATGGATCTCAAGACTTGCTTAAGTCTTGGATTCTTTTCCCCTTAGAGCTACCTAGTCCAACTTAATTTTTGATTAAGCTTGGAGTAGTATTAGCATTAGGTTTTAGGTAGTCGTCTCTCCTAAACCTCACTAACCATAGGATAACCATGCATGATAACATTAGGGCTCTTAGTTTCCCTTTAGAGTTTCCTTTGGGTCGTCTCTCTTCTCATCTCAAAACTTCTTGAAAACACTTAATAAAATATAACGTATATTGCATTCGAGCCTTAAGTGTAGGAAATGAAGAACGAGGGGTCTCCCCTCCTCTTCTAGGGTGTTTAGCATACGTCCCATTTGGGGGCGACCATGCGACTCACTCGTTCCCGCATGGTAGACTTTGGTTCAATGTAAGTTACGAACTAACTCAAAACACTTCTGTCTTAAAAAACACCAAACAAATTCAAATCTTTTTATCCTTCGGGATTGTTGGGTTTCAAACTTCTTCATTTTCAGTAAAGAGCTCGTCGCTCACGTAAAAGACACTTACCCATCCGTGGTCGTACCCACGAACTACATCAGCTATGATTCCTCTCTCTCGTCCGATTGAGGATATGTAGGCACACGACAGTGATTGTCTTGGCGAGAAACCTTCCCCCACAGTTCCCGTCCGAACTACGTTGACTCTGACTTTTCCATTGCACTGAGGGAGTACGTAGGCCTAGGACAACGATACCGTCCTATCGAGTCACTTCTTTTTTTTTCCTTTTCTTCTTCGTTTCTCCGTTCTTTCCGTTCTCGTTTCTTCTCCGGTCCAGTAGTAGTGGAGCTCCAGACGACGACACCCTTTGATGCAGACAACAAGCGCGGATCCCATCGAGTACGATGGACGTGTTGGGTACTAAAACCTTCCCTTCGCGTAACCGACTCCCGTACCTGTTTCTCTTAGTCGTGAGACCATGTTCTTTCCCTTCCCTCAGGTTTATGCAGTGTTTCCTTTCCCTCTCTCGGGATAAATACACATTGCTGGCGACTCTGTGTTTTTCCGCGCCACTCTCGCGTTTGTACCGTTGGATGCGAATCTTTCGGGAGCGACAACCACTTCAAATCTGAAAATGCTTCAAATTAACTTCAAGAACCACACTCCAAAGCTTTGATCTACATAAATTGAAGATGAAAAAGTATTTGGATGTAGGCTTTAGATCAAAGATTAGTAAGCTTCAATGAAATGCTTACTAACTTTTAATGGAAGAGAGAGCTTTGGTGAATTTGGGTAGATGAAGAAAAATGGAAATGAGGAAGAATTTTGACAAGGTGAAATTGGCTATCAAAAGCTTGTAGAATGAATGAAATGAGGCCTCTATTTATAGAATTTGGGCTTGGGAATTTTGGTGGCTTGGAGCTTGGTTTGGAATTTAATCTAGGCTTGGAATTTAAATTTCGAGGTAAAATCAAGATCAAGTGGTTATTAATGAGGGTGTGTGGTGGGAATTAATTGTGATTATGTAGGGGAATTAAAATGAGGAGGTCTAGAATATTCTCATGATGAAACAAGTGAAATTTGGTGCCAAAATGGTTCAGAATTTGAATTTGGCATATTTTCACAATTCTGCGCGGGTTAATCGATTAACCATATAGTGTTAATCGATTAACACAACAAAAGTTGTGAAATTTTTCCTTTTTGTTGCACTGATGTGGCTTTGGCTCGGTTCTTTTTGCTTGTCAAAGAAGACATGGAAATAAACACATGAACCTTGGAGTCTCTTGAATAATAGTCAATCAAATCTTGGGAAACGCTTGATCAAATGATTTTGAATTGTATGCAGATCAACTCTGACTTTGTTCAGACGAACTTCATTCGAGCTAAGGAATTGGTATTTGACATTCTTGGTCCAAATATCTTCCTGAAAAAGTTAGTAAATGGAAAAACAAACATACTTTTGGATTTTAATTATGGTTATTAAACATAAAACAAACAAGAAAATAGGGGTGCTCGGTGATCTCCCTCAAGAGTAAAACCTACAAAGGAAGGCTAGAGAACCAAAGCTTGTGATCTTATTTGTGGTATGAGATGCAAATGATAAGTGGGATCTTAGGGGTAAAAATTAGGGTATTATAGAAGGTACCTCAAATGGCCCAAATACATCAGAATGCACCACACCCAAAGCACGAGTTACTCTTTGAGGCATTTTTTATGAGAATGGAAATCTTGGTTGTTTGCCTCTCATGCATATATCACATGATTTCTCTGGTGCCACAATTTTTAGAATTCCATGTACCTAATTCTTTGAACTCAGATGTTTTATGCTTCTGAAGTTCAAATGTCCTGATCTCTTGTACTGCGACTCACTTTCCCCTTCAGTACTTGTCGAACTAAGGTATTGAGTGTCCGTTGTTGCAACATTCACCTTGAATGTCATCTTTATTCCTAGTTCAGATTGCATAATCAACTTTTGATTACAGTCATATAACTTCAAGAGATTGTCAAAAACTTTTTTCAAGCAATTGACCTACACTCATCATATTGTTATTCATCCCAGGAACATACCATACATCCTTATTTAATACCATTTTTTCATTCTTCAACTTTACTTTGACATTTCCCATTCCTTCAGCATTCAGATACTCACCATCAGCATATCTGACCTTGGTCTTTCTACCATAGTCAAAATCAACCAACCATTGCTTGTTTCCTGTTAGGTGATTTGTGCAGCCGGTGTCCATATACCACGTCCACCATTTTTTCACCTCAATTCTCATATTCCTTCAATAGCACAAGTTCATCCTTAGAATCAGCTTTTGCTTTGTTCGCTTCTTCACCCTTTCTTTCCTTGTTTTAAAAAAAATCAGCAGCAAAATAGCCAAACATGGTACAGTTGTAGTAATGTACCTTTCTCTTATCAAACTTCTCACTTCCTTTATGAACATTCGTATTTTTCTTCTCATTTAGATTGGAGAGTTTTGAATTATGAGCACCACCACCATTCTTTTTATTGTTCTGTATCCATGCTTGCTTCTTGTTCTTCTTGACAAAAAAGCCTTCAGAGCCTGTTTTGTTCCCCTTTCAGAGTTCTTTTAGTCAAACGCAATTCTTGTGCCTCTAAACTACTCTAAAGCTCTTCAATTCTCGTGGTGCTAGTGTCTTTTGAATGTTCTCTAACTACAACTATGTAAACAAACTGAGTAGTAAGTGATCTTATTACCCTTTCCATGATTACTTATTCAGAGAGTGTTTCTCCACAAGAGTTCATCTCATCCACAATCACTCTGGAGATCTAATCATGCACCTTCGCATTGTTCTTCATGCTGACATTCTTGTATTGCTTGTGTAGGGACTACAACTATGCTTTCATCACTAATGTGTGTCATACCCCAAATTTTGACCACCAAGATTTCCCATCATTGTGAGAATCATCATCACAATATGGAGGTACCATCATGCCTCATCAATCTCCTCAAAGATGGGTAAGCATTCACCATAATTAAGAATTAGGGTTTTGAGCCCTCTCAGAGCACTTAGACAAAGGATCAATCAAGAAAAGACATGATCTTCAACTTGTCTAACCTCTCAAACACCCATAAAGGATCAGGAGGACTCCCACATCAAGAATCAAGCACAAGGTTGCAGTATTCCAAGTGGATCAAGCCCCAAGATCGCCAGTGTCACCAAATTAGGGTTTTGGTCGACTGAGGCCTCCAGAGGAAAATTTCCATATGGACATGAGCCAATGTCTCAATGTATGGTCCTATAAGCTCAAAAGGATCTCAAAAGCCCACCCACAATGGCAAAATCACCTTGAGGGTCCATCTATCAAAAAATCAGGAATTAGGGTTTTGACCTAATTCAACCCTTTAGTTAACTTGTGAAGTAAGGCATGGCTTGAAGCTTCAAAATGAACTTCAAAGACCTCAAATACATCATATTGGCATGATTACAAGATTTGATTGACTCAAAGAGCTCAAACCATAAACCACAAAAACTCAAAACCATCTGATCACAAATTAGGGTTTGTGATGGAAAAAGTCAACCTTATCCTTGACTGTTGACTTACTCTTGATCTCAAACCTTGGGGAGGGGTCCAAGACATTCCTAAATACCCTTGGAGGCCATCCATGAAGTTAATTAAGCCCAAGGATTGATTTCACAAAAAGATCGCAAAGTCAAATTTTCATAGGATAAAAAAGTCAACTGTACAAAAAGTCAAAGTTTGACTTTTTGATTTTTTGGTCAACCAAGGCTCTTAACCCTAAAACAATGTTAATATGTGATTTGAATCATCATTCATCAAGAAAAATCAAAGAAAGTGAGTTAACTTGTTAAAGGGGTAACCATAAAAAACTTAGAATTTTTCTAAGTTATCGAACAAAGTGGCTAGGGTACCAACTTCCAAGGACCGTAACTTGAGATCCAAGCAACCATTTTGGGTGATCCAAAGCTGGATTTGTAGGTCTTGCTACTCTCTACAAAAGCTTCAACTACATCAAGTTCCAATTCTTCATGGATTTTTAGTTATGGACTGATCAAAGTGGCTAAAAACCTGAAAATGACATTTTTTCAACACTTAGTGAAATTTTCACTAAGTCAGAATCTGCCATATTTTTTCCAAAATGTAGAGGCATTTTCATTGTAATTCAAGTTGATTCAAAACCAAAGTTGGACATCATGTTGAAATAGGATATGTCAGCTTTCCAAAATGTCCAAGAACTCCATCAAACTCCACTTGAGCTAGAGGTTATGACAGCTGCAACATGCCTTGCTGCAAACTGTTCTTGCAAGGCAGATTTGTGCCTTAGTGCTCGAATTGATCAATTTGGGCAAATTCAAACATGGTTATCCATCTGCACACCTCAAGGGGGAACAACCAAGGGAGAAACACTGATTCATCAGCCTCACAAGTCCATGAATCTATGTTTAGGCATGTCATCCCTAAAATTCAAGATGCTTCAAATATTCAATTTTGTCTCAAAGCATTTAACTGATGCATAGAGGTGGAATTCATCAAGACAATGTTATCCAAGTTCAGTCAAGACTTATCCCTGAACCAAAGAAACATAGGCTTGTGCTCTAACCTCAAGTCAATGGCTAGAGGAGACTTGAGATTCCATTTGATCACAATTGGCCAAAGGCCTGCTGCAGTTGCCACACACTATTGATGCCAAAACAAACTTGTTGCACTATAAATAGAGCTCATTTGTGCTTAGTTTGAGTACACCAAAGCATCACAACACTTGTTTTCCTCAAAATCCCTCTCTTTAGGCCAAAATACCTTCTTTTGCAGGGTATCTCTGAGTTTTTGAGTTAGAGAGCAATTCCACCATAGTTCATGATCCAAACACCTCTAATATGTTGCATCTAAGTTGTCCAAACACTAACATGTGACCTGTAACACCAAAATCACAAAGTCCACTTCCAAAACCTCAAAATTGGACTTTTTTGCATTTTTCAAGCCATGTCTTGATTCAGTCACTTCCAAAACCAGATAAAGCCTCAAGCACACTCCAAATATCATCCTTAAACTGTCCCAAATGGTTCCCCTCATCTGGAACACCATTCGAGAGAGTTGCCATTTTGGTCACTTTTGCCCCTTTTGCAAGAAAAAGCCAAAACTTGTTCCTAAGGATTCCTGCTGGTTCCAACCATTCCAAAAGCTTCTAAGGGATCAATTGAGAGTGTCCAAAGCATCAAATTACTTCTGGCACAAGGAACTTGGCAGATAGCACAAGAAGCTCCAAGAGGTAAGTACATGACAACTTGAACTCTTTGAATTATGCATTGCTTTGAAGTCCACTGATCATAAACATCTCATACATGTTATATATGTTGTGTTTGAACCAATTTTCCATGTAATTCTTGCCTATACCATGTGTTAGCATAGAAAATTTAAATATAAGCCTATTTCAAAACCACTATCGGCTTTTAAAATAGGGATCTCATCTGAAAAAACCAAGACCACCATTGGATTCCTTGGGAAATTCTAGGCCAGATGCATATAAATTTTGTCCCAATCCATGGAGAAATAAGAAAGTCAGAGGCTTCTCGTAAATGGCCCAAAAGCTGGCCTTGCCTTGCCTTGCCCATGCGTAAAACAAGGTACCCCATATATATTTATGGGGTGGTTTTGATACACGGATGTATCACCACCCCAGTGGTAGCACGCATGTGTGTTTGGCTTGATGGTCGTGGGTTCAAACCCCACCCAGACCATTTTGCCATTTCTCCCATTTTTGCTTTTTTTTTTTAGTATTTTCATGTTTTAGTTAATTAATTGGAAAATTAATTTCTCTCTCAATTTTAATTATTTTTTATTGGTTCTTTTTCTAAAAAATCACAAAAATATTAAAGTATTTTATTCGTCAAAAAATTCAGATTTAAATTATTTATTTAATATAGTTGGTATTTTTGTGAATAAATTCATTTTTTATGTTTTTAAACATTTTAAAAGCAAATTTTTATCTTGAAAATCAAAACCAAATGAGTTGTAAATCATCTTGTGATTAAAACCTCATTTTTCAAACCTTAACCAAGAATCACAAGTGGTTTATTTAAACTTATTTGGTATTTTTTATCATTTTTGTTAATTTTCTTTAAAGAATTACTTTAAAAAAAATGAAAATTAAGGTTTCTTTGGTTTTGATCATTACCAAACATTTTCAAACACTTTGGGTCTCTAATAGAGTGTAAGACCTAACCCCTTTTGAAAACCAAACCTTTTTGGGCCTCAGATGTTGTATAAGTCCCACTGTATTTTCAAAATCACGGCGCGGTCGTCGCCTTTTAAAACAAAATCATCTGGGTCTCCCCTCGTGTTGTAAGTCCCATCTTTCTCTTTCAAAACATCTTTTAGGCCTCCCCTTGAGTTGTAAGCCCCATCACTTGTACAAAAATAAACCTTTGGGCCTCTAATAGAGTGTAAGACCCAACCCCCTTTTGTACATAAATAATTTTTAGGCCTCAGTCATTGTATGAGACCCAGTACAGTTTACAAACAATGATAAAATTATTGTTTTCCATCTGGGCCTCTCCTTGAGTATAAGCCCCAATAATCTTTTCAAAAACAACTTGCCTTTTGATTTAGGTTCATATATACAGTTGTTATCAAAACTTTCTTTAATTTCTTTGAACAACTAACAATACAGCATGGAAGCTTGCTCACCTGTAAGTTTAAACAACTTTCATTTACTCGCTTTCGTAAATATATATAACTGTATTGTGGGAAGTTGCTCCCCTATAAGTCCTTATTTCATACCCTTTTAAAATAATTGTCATATATCAACTATATATATACTAGTATAGTTATTTAGAGTTTTCCCCGACAACTAGGTCTAGAACTAGGTAAAGCCAGTTTGATCACTCTTTAATACAGTCAAAACTAGATCCCCATAGGATTTCCAGATACAGTCTTGCCTTCTCTTAGGCTTAAACAATATGGAACAAAGAGAAAGGCAGTATTCTCGGTGAACCTTTTCTCAGACTGTCACTATTAGAAATTGTCAAAGAAATTCTACTCCCCGTAAATGATTCATTCTCGGTGAATGCCATCTCTTGAAGTTCTTCAAACCACAGAACTGTTCACTAAATGACTCATTCTCGGTGAGTGACATCTCTTGAACTTTTCTTTGGTTTGGTCCCACGGGCTTCCTAAAAGTATCCCCGCCTCCTCTTGGGCTTTGTACAAGGACCCTCCGGCTTCTTAGAAGTTCTCATGCTTTCTCTTGGGCTTAATACAAGGACCCTGAAGACCTCCTCAAGGTATAGGACAGAACTTAGCCATCCTTCGTTAGAGCTGTCTTTCTAAAAAAAAAGTCAAAACCTCAGACCAATTTTAGGGTTAATACTCATCCCTTAAAAGAGTCAGGCTCCTCTTGGGCATTATACAAAGATAAACTCTTCCATACCAATAGACTTGGACAGTCTAATCCCCTCTTGAGTCTCAAAGACATTCTCAAGTCTCCTACAAACATAGGAAGAAACCCCAGACAGTCTGGATCAATCTCCAACAGAGTAAAAACCCATAGGTTCTAAAACCCAGTCTCTCTCCTAAAATTCCCCAATCGGGGTCAGTTCATCATCAGTATACCAGTATCAGAACCTCAAGGCATCTGATACCACAACTCTTCTGTAACCCTCAGCAAGAGTTGATTCCCCATTTAGACCTACCTCGGGATCTCAATAATTCCCGGCAGAAGCTAGCCTCCTCTTAGGCTTTGTATAATGATCCTTCATTTCCTCAGCATAGCCAGCCTCCTCTTGGGCTTTGTATAATGATTCTCCCTTAGCGGAGCTAACCTTTTCAGACTCTCTTGTTGATTCATTTACTTTTTAGACTCTCTTGTTGAGTCAACCACTTTTCAGACTCTTTTGTTGAGTCAATCACCTTTCAGCGCTCTCTTGTTGAGTCAACCCTTTTAGCCTCAATCTTGGGCTTCGTTCAAGACAGATAAAACCACTCTCTTGTTGATTCAATCTTTTTTTCAGCCTCCTCTGAGGCTTGGTATAAAGATTTCCCCTAGCAACAGTTAGCCTCCTCTTAGGCTTTGTATAATGATTTCTCCAGCTTGTTCAGCCACAATCCTGGGCTTTGTACAAGACAGATAAAAACACTCTCTTGTTGAGTCAAACCCTTTTAGCCTCAATCTTGGGCTTTGTACAAGACATAAATCGTCATAACCTTCTCTTAAGCTTGGGACAAATATCTTCCCCAACGGAGACAATTCCTCCCCGCCTTCTTTTATGCTTTGAGAAATAATTTCCTAAGCAGAGTCAAACTTATTTCAGCCTCAATCTTGGGCTTTGTACAAGACAGATAATACTATCCCGTAGAGTCAAACTCAGTTCAGCCTCAATCTTGGGCTTTGTACAAGACACCTGAAATATCCTCAGCCGAGTCAGTAAAGTCTACGTTCAGCCTCAATCTGGGGCTTTGTACAAGACACCAAATAAACTTGTTGAGTCAGTCTCATTTCAGCCTCACTCTTGGGCTTTGTACAAGACACCGTATGAATCTCTCCAGTAGAGTCAGTTTCCCCTTTTAGCCTTAATCTTGGGCTTTGTACAAGACAGACAAAATATTTCCCTGGAAAAGTCAAACTTTTAGCCTCCTCTTAGGCTTTGTATAATGATATCCCCAAAGAGTCAGTCTTTTTTAGCCTCAATCTTGGGCTTTGTACAAGACAGATAAAAACTCTCTTGTTGAGTCAGCCTTTCCAAGCCTCCTCTTAGGCTTTGTATAAGGACTTCCCCAGTGGAGTCAATCAACCTCTCAGCTTCAACCATGGGCTTTGATCAAGGCACACAAAAATCAACATGCTCTCAGAGGAAATCAAAATCTCTCTGCAGGAAGTCATTTCTCTATTTATCACTTATCAAAACAGATAAATCATAACAAACCCTAATCCCAGATAAATGATGTAAGAGGCACACTTGTTGATTCAAACATCCAAGTTGTTGTCCATCTTTTATTCTGGTAAATCCTCTCTTTCATCTAATTGTTGTAAGCGGCAAGCCTCTGGATTATTTACATCCATGCTACTGTCCCTCTCTTAGTATGAGAAATTCCTAAGGAAAAATGGCATTGCTCTACACTGAGTTAAAGTTTCCTCCTTCAGGACAAATCCCTCATAAAGGAAATTATGGCATTACTAGATTCTCATATCCCAGTTAAAGTAATCCTCCTTTATAAACAGTCACCCAACGGTCGTGATAAACAAACGAAATGTCTCCCTTTAGAGATGACAAATTCCCTCTCAATCAAACCTTTTAACTTCAATCTTGGGCTTTGAACAAGACACCAAAATATCTTTTTTCTCCCTTAGAATAGGAGGAACTACGATTGCTCTGATTTCCCTGTTTCATTTAAACGAGAATACGTAGGCATAAGATTACGAAATCTTAGCGAGCATACTAATAAAAAACTCTAGGTCCAGTACCTTCACACCAATCAAAACTTAGGTCCAGTACCTTACCAAAAACATCGGAAAAACCCGAACATCAACAAAATCTCACTCTTTCGCTTATATTTCCCAAGAAACTTTCCCAACCAATTAACGGATAAGCACCATGAAGTACAAAGCAGAACCTAAAGCTAACAACCTGTGGATAACCACATATAGGATGGGTAATTAACAAGTCTCCATTGTATAACCTGACCCCGAACTCCCCAAATCTCTTTATGCGTTTGTTCAGTTAAACATTCGCGTGCAAGGTTAGTTTTAGATAGCTTCCCTTTCCCTTTCAGCTTCATGGGATAAATAAGAAATCAGAAAGTAGCACCCCCTCCTCTTCGCTGAGGAGAAAACCCAAATTCCGCGATAAGGTGGTCGCATCACCGACAAAAATCGTGCGCTACAGGAAAATGACGACTCTGCTGGGGAGTCTTTAGAATGATCTTTAGGGCATCGTCCCCATTTTCCTATAGGAAAATGACGACTCTGCTGGGGAGTCATTGTCTGTATAGGACTAGGATTATAGCTCTTAAGAGGTCTAGGATGTTAGGAATGAATATATATATATATATATATATATATATATATATATATATATCGCTTTTCCTACTTGATATCCGTGTTTATTTTTCTGCTAATGGGACTGCGGGTGATGCCGCATCTGGAAAGTTTGAGTGATACCTAAGATAAGTGATGGCATAGACGGGTGGTCTTATAGGGAGTGATTCCTGAATAAGCGATCCTGGTAGACCATCGAATCAGTGGAGATACCCTTTGCGGATTCAATGTCTAAACGACTTCGGTTGTTGAAAGCAGATTATTCGATTGTGGTATCCATGAAACTGAGGATTTCTTAGATTGAGACCATGTGACTATTTTGTAGTGCGGAAGCAATCGGAAATAGTTGTCACGCGATACTACCCTCATTTGAGATTACCCTAAGATACTACAGCTCGCTCGGGTGAGCCAGCCTGCTGTTGTTATCCCAAGGGGGGTCAATGATTTTGAGGACAGGTACAAAAATTCACCATAGTACAACCTTTGGGAATGGGTAGAGCCATGACTCCATGCTCGTGACGCTAAACCTTTGAACCCATGTTTTTTCTATGTTTTTGTGTGTTGTATTCATGCATTCATTCATTAAAAACTTTAAACAAAGAAAAATTTTCTCTTCTAGTCTCTCTTTTTCAAATTAAACTAAGACAATGATTGTAAATATCAGAGAGAGAAAGATTGCGTTATGGATTTCGGTAGTAGGAAGACTCACAAGTACACCTTCAAGGTTCCAAAATTAGAGGATTTAAGAGGATTGTCAAGGATGATCACTAACCCTGATGCTTTCAGAGCTAAGTAAGGAGGACTGCTGTCTCTATTAAGGGTCCATGTAATTGAAGGAATCCTGCCTACGCTGATTCAGTTCTATGATCCGGTTTATCACTGTTTCACATTCCCGGATTATCAACTAGCACCAACAGTGGAGGAGTACTCTCACCTGACTGATTTACCTATCACTGACCAAGCTCCCTTTTTTGAACTAGAAGAATTTCCAAAGGATCAAACCATTGCAAGAGCAATCTATTTGGACGAGTCAGAAGTCAGGACTCACATGATCATTAAGGGTGGAATCCAAGGTTTGCCAGCCAAGTTTTTGGTAAAGAAAGCTCTGTACTTTGCTTGTATAGGGAACGTGACTGCTTTCGAGAGCATCTTTGTTCTGCTCACATACGGGTTATTTCTGTTTCCCGACATTGATAACTTTGTTGATATCAATGCCATTAAGATATTTTTTATTGGAAACCCTGTACCAACCTTGCTCGCAGACGCTTATCATACTGTACACTTAAGGAATTTGTACAGTGGAGGAATGATCACGTGTTGTGTACCCCTGCTATACAAATGGTTCACTTCCCACTTACCTAAGTCTACTGCTTTTTGGGATCATAAGAGTACTCTACATTGGTCACAGAGAATCATGTCTCTTACCAACTCTGACATAGATTGGTACAATCGAATCTATGACGGGATAAGAATTATTGACTGTTATGGAAACTTCCCTAATGTACCCCTCATAGGAACTAAAGGAGGAATCAATTATCATCCAGTTTTAGTTCGTCGTCAATTCGGATACCCGATGAGACATATCCCGTGTAATGTTTATCTGGAAGGTCTTTTCTTCAAGGAAGGAGAAAATGACAGGGCACTAAAGACAGAAATAGTGCATGCCTGGAAACATGTTCACAGGAAAGGAAGAGAGTCTCTAGGAAAACCAGACTGTGTCTCTGTGGAACCTTATCTCCACTGGGTACAAACTAGAGCCCTCAGATTGAGGATGCCTTACCCTCGTCAAGAAGTTCTTCCGTTAAAGGAATATGTCCTTTATTTTATGTCTGATACGGAAAAACTCCAGGTCACTCTCAACAAAGTTCAACGGGAAAAGAAATCTTGGAAGAACAAGTACCACATTCTCAATGTGGAGTGTACCAAAATACAGCAACTGTTAAAAGAAAAAGATGCTCTGATTAAGATATTAGAGCAAAATATTGTAGAAAATCAAGAAGACCGAAGAAATTTGCTCGCTCCTTTCACTTGGCAAAGGACTGACAACCTGACAACGGCTCAAGAGCCCCGGTCAAAGAAAAGGAAAATACCAGAACCAGCACCTGAGCTCTCCTCAGAGAGGACTCAGGATCCATAAGCTTAGACATTTCCTTTTGTAGCACTTTGTAAATTACTGTATTTCCATTTCCGCAATCTTTGAATTCAATAAAACGTGGTTTCCCCAATGTATGATATTTGCAATCCAATTGTTGAAGTCTCTTTTGATTAAAAAAAATTAATATAATTATTACATATCATTCATCATTCTCACATAACGCATTCTTCTTCTCTACGAATCTCACGTGTGTGTCTCGATTCTAGAGTCAAGCTGTCTCATTCGTATAATACTCGGGCCAATCGACAAAAGAAAATGGATGATCTCTAGGAAGAGAATAGAGAGTTGAGAGAAAAAATCGACACTTTGAAAGAAGATATGAGGAAACTTCACAATGATATGCAATCTCTGGAAGCAGCCCAGATACAACAACAACGGACTGTGATCTTGAGATCACGTCTATGCCCATAGTGGAAAAGTATGATCCTCGGTACAACATGCCTAAAGATCGTCCCTGGGGCATGCCACTCAACTATATCTCGGAAGGATATATTCCGCCGATCACGGAAGATCCAGAAACTGCAGTAGGAACCACTGGGCCTGAAGGTTACAAACTTCGGGAAAGCAAAGACGCAAGAGTGATGACAGCAACTCCTGAAGGTTACAAACTTCTGGATAGGGAAGCACCAAAAGTCACTGCCGTAATGACTATACCACCACCCATGGTACACACTGTCCCGGAAGGACATATTCCATAGATACCTTCTGGTGGAAACGAAAGTATGTACGACAGAATGAATGAGTTTTAGGAGAAATTCTTGGAGATTCAGAAGGAACTGCATGCCATTCGCGGTCAGGATCTATTCAGCAAGGACGCCGCGGACCTTTGTTTGGTCCCCAATGTGAAAATTCCGCACAAATTCAAGGTGCCCGAATTTGAGAAATACAAGGGCAACTCTTGCCCTCAAAGTCATTTGGTGATATACGCTCGAAAGATGTCAACTCAAACAGAGAACCAACAGCTACTGATCCACTACTTCCAAGATAGTTTAACCGGTGCCGCACTCAAATGGTACATGGGTTTAAACCATACTAAGATCGTCACCTTCAGAGATCTTGGCGCTGCCTTCGTTCAACAATATAAATATAACCTGGACATGGCACCAGACAAAGATCAACTCAGAGCAATGTCGCAGAAGGACAAGGAAACCTTTAAGGAATATGCTTAGAGATGGCGTGAAATTGCTGCCTAGATTTGTCCACCTCTTGAGGAAAAAGAGATGACAAAGATCTTCTTGAAAACCTTGAGCTCATTTTACTACGATCGAATGGTTACAAGTGCTCCCAGTGACTTTACTGAAATGGTGAGTATGGGAGTACGTCTTGAAGAAGCAGTCCAAGAAGGGCGTCTGGTCAAAGATACAGGACCATCAAGCAGTACCAAAAGATACGGTAGTTCTTTCCCTAAGAAAAAAGAGAAAGATATTAGTAATATCTCTCTCGGAAAGCAAAGGTGATGGTACCAACCAGTAGCAGCTGTACCTCCTGCTATCAACCCTGCGCCTATTCCAATGTATCAACCTCAGGTTGCTCAGAGCCAACCGAATCCACAACAATATTAGCAAAGGACACAACAGCCTCTTCAGCAGGCTCGTCCTCAGTACAACAACAATCGTACAACGCGATCACTAGGGTTTGACCATATACCAATGTTGTATGCAGAACTGTTTCCATTACTACTGGTCAACGGGCACGTCCAAACCAGGTCTCCTTTTATAGTACCGGAAAATCTGCCTTTTTGGTTCAAAGCTAATCAGACTTGCCCTTATCATTAAGGAGGACCAGGGCATAACATAGAAAATTGTCTCAGCTTCAAATCCGATGTGCAGAAGCTTATCAGGAATGGGGTCCTATCCTTCAAGGAAACAAATCCAAATGTTCTAACGAATCCGTTGCCTCAACACGAGAAAGCTGCAGTAAATTTGATAGAGGAAGAATCTAACCACAGCTATCAAATTCACGATGTACTCTTATTGGGAACCAACTTGGTCAAGATGCATTGCAGACAAAGTGGATACGGTCATGTACCATCTCATAATTATCACCAGTGTGATATCTGTTCTAAAGACAATCAAGGATGTTCTGTGGTGCAATCAGCTCTGCAGGAACAGATGGATCTTGGATGGATCCAAGATCACCGAATTCGTGAGGTCAATATGACTTATACAAATTCCAACATCATTCAAAACCACGACATCCGTGCGATGAATGTCAACTTGGTGGCAATGCACTCAAGGCAAAGCCAACATCATAACCTGCCACGACACGATTACGATTCCTGTCTGGTCTACTTGGTAAACAATCAGGGATGCTCTTTTGTACAAGAGGGCCTCCAGCGTCAGATGGACCTTGGATGGATCCAGGACTATCGTGATAGAAGTCATTATCAAGTTAACATGATTCAAATCTTTGATATTCGCTTGATGAATACCAGTCTGGTGGAATTACGCGCTAAGCAAGTCCAGCTCAGTTTTCTGACTTCACATGAGTATCAGAACTATAAAGAATGTCGTGAGGACAATTAGGGATGTGCACTCGTTCAAAGAACACTGCCACACTTGTTGAACCACTGGTGGCTTCTAATCTATCTAGATGAAGACACACAACAGGTCAGTATGGCTAATGGGAACCCTACTAGGTATCCAAATCAGAATGTTCGATCAATGGAAACAGATCTAGTGAGGTTACACTGCATACAAAGCGAACGTGGTCGGGTGCCACCATATAAATATGAGCGTTGTAGAGGTTGCTCAGAGGATAACCAAGGATGCTACCTCATACGAGCAGCCCTTTAGAGTCAGTTGGACCACAAAGAGATTCGACCATGTTCAAGCTCTGGTCCAATCAACATAATGTCAGACTATCTTCCCAATCAAGGCAAAAAAGTTGTCTTAATCCCTAAATGAGAAGTGGCCAAAGATGTATGCACCATAATCCCTTTACTCCTTGAATCAAGAGTTCCTCTTAATAGTGGAAAGATTCTCAACCTCGAACCAATTGAGGCTGACTATGATGGTCAGAAAAATCAAAAGGCTCCTGTAGTTATCTATCTGCCGGGACCAGTACCGTACAAATCCGATAAAGATATCCCTTACAAATACGGTGCAACAATAATTAAGAATGGAAAGGAAACTCCATTACCCTCCGTCGTGAATATCGCATACATCAGTCGAGAAACACGGAGCGGTCAAATCTTCAACCGAGAAGATGGAGAACCTACCAAAGAAAAAGAACCTCAAACAAAAGGTCCAATTCAACCAGTCAGTCAATCCAATGATCCTGACCTTTCAAAGAACAATGATGAGATGCTCAAGCTCATCCAAAAGAGTGAGTACAACATAGTAGATCAGCTGTTGCAAACTCCTTCAAAAATCTTTGTGTTATCTCTATTACTCAGTTCCGAAGCCCACAGAGAGGCTCTATAGAAAGTCATAGAGCAAGCCTTTATGGAATAAGATGTAACAATAAGATAATTCGACAACATCATCTCCAATATCACTTCCTGCAACAACTTGGGGTTTAGTGATAAAGAACTGCCGGAAGAAGGCAAAAGTTATAACATGGCACTCAACATTACAATCAACTGCCGGGACGATGCTTTAGCCAGCATACTGGTAGATACCGGATCAGCTCTGAATGTTATGCCAAAGTCCACTCTAATGCAACTATCATTTAAAGGATCTCCAATGAGAGGCAGTGAGGTCATCGTCAAAGCATTTGACGGATCCCGAAAAACAGTTATCGGCGAAGTCGACCTTCCCATAACTATTGGTCCTCACACTTTCCAAGTCACTTTCTAGGTCATGGACATCCGGGCAGCATACAGCTATTTGTTAGAAAGACCTTGGATACACGAGGCTGGGGCAGTCACTTCGCACTTCACCAGAAGCTGAAGTTTGTCAAAAATGACCAACTGGTCACAGTCTGTGGAGAGCAAGCCTTGATCGTGAGCAACTTATCATCGTCCACTTGTGTAGAACCAGAGGAGGTTGTAGGAACCTCGTTCCAAGCATTTTCGGTGAGCCATGACAACCAATCAGAAAAGGGAACATTGATTTCCTCGTACAAAGATGCTCTCAAAGTAATCAAAAGTAACAATGCAAAAGGGTGGGGACAGCTTGTCGTTCCTATTAACAACAAAACAAAGAAGGGTCTTGATTTTTCCTCAACCTGTACCCAGACTGCTACTAACAATGAAAGTTTTCATCCCATTCAGAACTTCTTCCAGAGTGGAGGTTTCCTTCACCCAGTGTCTCAAGAAGTACATACCATCAACGAGGGTGAATCCTCCAATACAGATGAAGAATGGAAGTCCCATCTTAACGAAGATGGTTATATGTCGCAGGGAGAGGTGCCTACGCCATTTTTCTATCCCGCACAGAGTCTGAGATATATACCAAGATCAGATGTCAAAATGATATAAGGAGATTGTGATCCGGAAGGATGTTGTGCTCCACCAAACTCATTAGAGGAAGACACTCTGATGAAAGACAGCTTTGACCATGACTATTATGGCCCAATGGATAGCCTGCCTATCTGGCAGCCGTACCCAGCAGACTTGGGACAAAAGAGTCAACCCAACGATGCTTATCAACTGAGCATCATTGAAAAGAATACCTGCGTCCCCACCGAATCATGGGATCATTATTTAGGGCATTCAGAAAATATCCAGTACGACGATGAATTTGTAAAGACTGGAGGGCTAGAGTTCATCAACTACATTTTTCCCGAGGTAAATGTCATCGAAAGGGATGACTCCTCCAGTTCCACCGAAGTATGGGACACCTTAGGACAACCAAGTGGTAAGTACGACTTCCTGGTCAAGTACACCGCTCCTGAAAACTCTAGTATCAGGCTCGAAGACATCCAGCCGACTGGATAGGGAGATCCGCCTGAGAGTGCAAACATTGTGCAAGATACAACATAAGAGTTCGTCTACGACAATTCTGCCTGGGAGACAGACTCCAACGATCCTGCACCACCAGAAATCAGCATCATTTCTGAGTACAAACCAAGAAAGAAGGTACCAGACTTTGTGATTCACCGAGGAGTTCGCCGCCAATGGGTTGCTGTCGATGTTCCGAAAGTCGTCCATAAGTCTAAGTAATTGTCGTCTTTGTCTTGACCTTTCACCCTGCCCAGGTGAAACGGATGTTTTGATAGGGCTCACTTTCTGTAAATGTCCCTCTTCGCTTCGCCCAAATCGACCGAGTTTTGATAGGGTTGTTTTTTATAGGGTTGTAGTTTCAAGAATCTACCAAATCATAAATAAAATAACATCGTTATGTAATTTCCATATTTATTGTTGTTTTCTCTTTTCGATTTTTCAGAAAATGGTAATCCTAAAAAACAACTCAAATAATAAAAACGAGCGTTTTTCAGAAAATACACTGCATACAGTCTTGCATTTCTCTTTATCTCTTCTAAAAAACAATCATCACGTCATGCAGATTGCTTGTTTTAAACCCCAGTGAAACATACGATCCGATGCCTTCTCCCAACTTTGAATTCCCGGTATTTGAGGCTGAAGTAGAAAATGACGAGGAAATTCCAGAAGAGATCTCCCGATTACTCAGACAAGAGGAAAGGTCCATTGAACCTCACAAAGAGCCATTGGAAACGGTCAACTTGAGTTCAGAAGAAGAGAGAAAAGAAGTCAAGATTGGGGCACTGCTCAGTCCGACTGTCAAAGAAGGTTTGACAAAGCTTCTCAAAGAATTTCCCGATGTATTTGCTTGGTTCTATCAAGACATGCCAGGGTTGGATACCAGCATCGTGGAACATCATCTACCGTTGAGATCAGAATGTCCGCCGGTAAAACAAAGACTAAGACAGACTCATCCAGACATGGCTATCAAAATCAAAGAGGAAGTACAGAAACAGATTGACGCGGGTTTCCTCGCCTCATCAGAATATCCTCAATGGTTAGCCAACATAGTACCAGTTCTGAAAAAGGACGGAAAGGTCAGAATGTGTGTAGACTACAGGGATCTGAACAAAACCAGTCCAAAGGATGACTTTCCCTTAACGCACATAGACATGCTGATGGATAGTACAACAAAGTTCAAAGTATTCTCCTTCATGGATGGATTCTCGGGCTATAATCAGATAAAGATGGCGCCGAAAGACATGGAGAAAACTTCATTCATCACCCCATGGGGCACCTTTTGTTACAAGGTAATGCCGTTCGGTTTGAAGAACGCCGGGGAAACATATCAAAGGGCCATGACTACTCTGTTTCACGACATGATACACAAAGAAATAGAGGTATATGTCGATGATATGATTGTCAAACCTAAAATAGAAAAGGAACATGTGACCCACCTGTCAAAACTATTCGAGCGTCTAAGAAAGTACAAACTCCACTTGAATCCTAATAAGTGCACATTCGGTGTTCGTTCAGGAAAACTGATAGGATTCATCGTCATCCAGAAAGGAATTGAGGTTGATCCTGACAAGGTCAAGGCCATTCAAGAAATGCCTTCTCCAAAGACTAAAAAACAAGTTAGGGGATTCCTGGGACGTTTGAATTAAATTTCCAGATTTATATTCCTCATGACTTCAAAATGCGCGCCAATCTTCAAATTACTCAAAAAGAATTAGGACTGCGTATGGACACAAGACTGCCAAATCGCCTTCGACAGTATCAAGGAATACCTGCTGAATCCACCGATTCTATCACCTCTAGTGGAAGGAAGACCACTTATCATCTACCTAACAGTCTTGGAAGACTCAATGGGTTGTGTACTAGGCCAACAAGATGAAACCAAAAGAAAAGAGTCTGCCATCTACTATTTGAGAAAGAAATTTATCGACTGTGAGACTCGGTACACTATGCTCGAGAAAAATTGCTGTGCTCTGGCTTGGGCAGCCAAACGTCTTCGCCAGTACATGATTTACCACACTACTTGGTTAATCTCAGAAATGGATCCAATCAAGTACGTCTTTGAAAAGCCTGCTCTCACGGGAAGGATTGCCCGTTGGCAGATGTTGTTATCAGAATACGACATCGAGTACCATGCTCAGAAAGCCATCAAAGGAAGTATTTTAGCCGATCATTTGGCTCATCAACCGATTAACGATCAGGAATCAGTCAGATTTGACTTCAAAGAGGAAGATGTCATGTACTTGAAAATGAAAGTTTGTGATGAACCGCTACCCAGTGAAGGGCCAGAACCAGATTCCCAATGGGGACTAATCTTTAACGGAGCTGTCAATCATTATGGAAATGGAATTGGGGCAATCATCATAACACCTTAGGGTACCCACATTCCTTTCACTGCCAGACTAACATTCAAGTGTACAAAAACAACGAGGCCGAATAAGAAGCTTGTATCATGGGTCTCGAAGAAGCGATTGACTTAATCAGACCAAAGGAGATTGGAACACATACCATTCAGCACTGATTCCTTACAAAGATTACGCAAGAAGATTGTTACCATTCTTCAACAGAATCGAGTTTCACTATATCCCTCGTGAAGAGAATCACATGGCTGATGTGTTAGCCACTCTCTCTTCCATGATTAGTGTAGGTCAATGGAACGACGTACCTAAGATTGACATAATGCGCCTAGAATGGCCCGCTTACATTTTCGCAATCGAAGCAGTCATAGACGACAAACCTTGGTATCATGATATCAAATGCTTCCTTCGAAAATAAGAGTACCCACCTGGGGCATCCAAAAAAGACAGAAAGACCCTCAGAAGATTGGCAGGTAGTTTTTTCTTAAGCGGTGATACACACTATAAGAGAAACTTTGACATGGTCTTGCTCCGATGCGTAGACAGACCAGAAGTAAACATGCTGATGAAAGAAATTCACGAAGAATCCTTTGGCACTCATGCCAACGGACACACAATGGCGAGAAAAATTCTGAGAGCATGATACTATTGGTTGACAATGGAATCCGATTGCTACAAGTACATGAGGAAGTGTCACAAGTGTCAGATATACTCAAACAAAATCCATGTACCGCCAACGCATCTCAAAGTTCTTTCTTCCCCATGGCCTTTTTCCATATGGGGAATCTATATGATTGGCATGATCGAACCCAAGGCTTGAAATGGACATCGTTTCATCCTGGTAGCCATTGACTACTTCACCAAGTGGGTCGAAACTGCGTCGTATGCCAATGTGACCAGACAAGTGGTGGTCCGATTTATAAAAAACAATATCATCTGCCGTTACGGTGTTCCAAGCCAGATCATTACTGATAATGGATCTAACTTAAACAATAAGATGATGAAAGAGTTGTGCGCTGAGTTCAAGATCGAACACCATAACTCATCTCCTTACCGACCTAAGTTGAATGGAGCGGTAGAAGCAGCTAACAAGAACATTAAGAAGATCGTTCAAAAGATGGTTGTAACCTACAAAGACTGGCACAAAATGCTACCCTTTTCTCTTCACGGTTATCACACATCTGTCCGTACTTCAACAGGGGCAACCCCTTTCTCTCTAGTATACGGCATGGAGGCAGTGCTTCCCATAGAAGTCGAGATCCCATCAATCCGGGTATTGATGGAAGCTAAGCTAACATAAGCTGAATGGTGTCAAAGTCGACACGATGAACTGAATCAGATAGAAGAAAAATGAGTAACGGCTCTGTACCATGGTCAGTTGTATCAGCAAAGGATGAAGAAAGCGTTTGACAAAAAGGTCCGACCTCGCGTCTTTAGAAAAGGATACCTTGTGCTCAAAAATATACAACCATTTCTCACTGATTCTAGGGGAAAATGGACTCCGAATTATGACGGTCCCTATGTGGTCAAGAAAGCTTTCTCAGGCGGTGCCTTGAGACTCGCAACCATGGATGGAGAAGACTTTGCCTACCCCACAAATGTTGACGTAGTCAAGAAATACTTCGCCTAAATAAAAAAAATCATCTCGGTGGATTGAAAACCCGAAAGGGCGGTCCAGGTAAAAATTAGAGACATAAGCAAAAATCATCCCGATGGATTAAAACCCTCAAAGTACAATCCAGGCAAAAATTAGGGATTCATGGCAAGTAACTACGTCCAACAAAGGGGAAAATCCCCCAGTGGCAGTCCTGCCATCCATCAGGAAAACTCCAATTAAGGTCATCTTTGACGGAAGCTCAGGATGTCTAGAATTCAAAGTTGGTAGAAGGATAACGGTCGTTATGTTTCAATGTAGCCCTTTTTTCTCTTAAATTACCATTTTCTAAACTTTGTAAATACTCTATAGAATCACGCGCTTGGATGATTTGCATCCAATAAAATTTGAGCCCTAGTGCTTTTGTTTGCAATTCTTATTTGTTTTAGCTTTACAGAATGACATTTTTAACATGATTAACGATTCTTGAAATAAAACAAAAATGAATTTACTTGTCAAAAATTGTTTTTGCGTTTAAAATAAAGATGGCATTTCCTTTTGACTTTGAACATCGAAAGAGCATCGATCGCTTCTCCGAAAATGGTTGAACCTCAAAGTGCAGAATCAAAGTACTCTTTCTAAACCAGTGCGCCTGAATGAAGGATCAACTGTGTCAGAGACTTTGTTTCATCTGATATTGTAGCACCCCAAAATTTGCCCTACCTTTTTTCTGGCTTATGTTTCTTTCTCAGTTTGCATCTCTAGGTCATAACTCATAATCATATCATTGCATTGGGTTCTTAAGACATGGGATCGATGAGTTTTCTTATTAACAGTGTTTGTTATATTCAGGGGTGATTCAACAGGTCATCAATGTACATCAAGAGCCTAAGGTTTTCCTATTTTAGAGGATTCATCAGAGGTGTTGGGTCAGGTTTGCATTGGTGTGAATCAGGGTGTACATCTCGAGGACAGATTAAGGTTATTATTCATGGATGAGTTTGTGGACAAAGCAGTTGTGGACTGATTTGAATGGCATTGAGTCATGGTCAATTGAGCTTACTGATTTATTTGTTGGAATTCAATGAAGATGTGAGTTGGTGTGGATTGAGAGTGTGATTGGAATTAGAGATTAGTCGTGTGGGCTGCTTGGAATTCAAATTTCTACCACAAAACCATTTTTATTAATATCCACTTTCACTTCCCATTATAAATATCCATATCCATTTTTATTCAAAATTCATTTTTCTTTAACCCATATCCATTTCTCTTTTTTATATATATCCATTTCCAAAACCAATCCAATATCCAATTTATTCATATCCATATTTGAATTTTTTTTTTCACTATCTAATTAGTCTTTTTTTACCCTTTTTTCTTTTTCCTTTTCTCAATTATCCAATCCATTTTTCCATACTCATTGATCATTTTTCAACTGTTCTCTAACCAATTTCTACATTCCAAAATTCACAAGTCCTAGATCAATTGTCCATTACACAAAGAATAAAATGTCTGAAAGCTACGAACTTGCAAAATTCATAAGCCCATGAGATACAAATCACTTGCCAAAAAAATGAAATGGCATACAAGCCCACATGACCAGGTCGTACCAATTTCCGAGCCTTGAAAAGTCATACTTCATGATACCATATGGCTTTTCTCCACAATTCCAAGACCTTGCTGCTACTCCTCACAAACTGCCACTAATTTGTATGCACGGGACCCACCATGATTCGCAAGTGATTTTCCAAATCACACAACTCACACGAACTTGCTCGCTCACCCACCAAAACCTCTACCACAAGCTGTTATTTCACGCACACACTACAGCAGTGAAAACGTGACTATCAAGTTTTTAACAGAATTTCAATTCAAAAAACCTATCCTACCCTTCCTAATTTACTGTATAAAAAGAGGAAGCTGCAACATAATTGAAGGAGGAACAGATCCTTCATCACCATCTGCAGTTCCAATTCGCCTTCAATTTGAATCTCTGTACCTTCAATAATTCTGCACCAATATTCTTCCAAAAGGTTGCGACTCCTCCATATGTAACATCATGTTTCATCAGTGAAAATCTGCAAGTCCAGCAACCATACAGATTCAACATAAATCACACGCATACTCAGAATGGTAAAGATGAAGAAGAAGAAGGTTCAGAAAAACAATGAAAGTGAAGATCCGAATCAACACATACCTGATTAGGTTTCACTACCCGTTTCAACCTTCTTTCAATCTCGCGAAACGCGACACGAGGAACGACTTCATCAAATCACTTTGCATCCTCTGATTCAAAGCATCAACAACATCAATTCAACCGCAAGAACTCAAAGCTTCGACAACTATGTGAAGAGCGACGACATCAGAAGAAAACGCAAGCGGATTCAAGGAAGAGAAGCGAACGAGAAAGAGGAATAGCAATACCTGTAAGGTCGTCGAAAGTCCGTCGTGTAGGAGATCCTCCCTGCTCCGCCCTGGTACGTATCTCATAGTCTTCGGCATTAGTTTAAAGATGTTGATGCAATCTGTCCTGAGTATATTCCCCCATTGTTTGCGTTGCGCTGTGATTCGTAAGCTTTTTTTCGAGATCAACGATTTTGAATAGAGAATGAAGTTGTTGTTCTGTTTGGTGAGGTATTAACGTGGAGCTCGCGAAGGAGAAGGTCCATTCTTATCTGCCTCCGGCAAGAGGTCACGGTGGCGAAAATCACTGTAGTCGCGATTCGTGTGAGGAAGAGAGTTTTACATTGTCGTTGATTTGAACAGAGTGGGAGAGTTTGGAAGAAGGTTCCGGCATGGTATTTTTTTAGGTTTTCGGCGACGGCGGATGATTTGGAGAAGAAGGTTAGAGTTGAGGGGGTTTAAGGCGCGGCTGGAAGAAATAAGTAGGGAAGGCAAGGTTTGACGGACGGAGCGTGGTTAAATATCGCCGGCGAAATGAAGAAGATGGTGATGCACGGCGTATGGAATGAGGGAGAAGGAGAAGACAGATCATTTAGGTTTTTTTTCTAAGTTTGAACCATTTTGCATCTGGACCGGATTGGGCTCTTAATCCCATGTTTTTTTAATTTTTTTTTTTCTATCATACAACCCAGTTACCAAGCGCACCTCCCCCTTGGCTTCATTTTGACAAACTATTGGGCCTGATGCAAGAGCCCAGCGGCTGATTCCTCACCACACTCCCAATTCTGCTGCCACCTCCTTTTTAGTTATTTTAGCTTTTGTTTTTATTTGTTGGTTAATTGTTAATTAGTTGATTAGTTTTTAATTGGAGTTTATTAGAAATTAATTTTGGTTAATTTTGTTTGGTTTCTCTTTTTAGATATTGATTAGATAATAATTTTAGAATTAAACCTTAGAGTTTTTAGTTTAGATTTTAATTTTAGTTTAGAACTAATCTTGAGTAATTTAGAATCTAATCTTGACTTAGAACTAGAAGTTTAATTAATTTAGGATTAACTTTAGAATTAGATTTTAGTTAGAATTAACTTGATTTAGTTTTAGGTTTAATTCTTTAGAATTAGTTACTAATCTTGATTAACTCTTAATCTTAGGATAATTGTTGACTAATTCTAATCTTGTTTTTAATTAGCATTTTAATTCTAACTTGGTTATGTTTTATTAATTGTTGACATGATTTTAATTGTCTATCTTGATTAATTCTTGGTTAATTGTTAATTTCTCCTGACTTGTTTTCTTATTCGTTTTCTCTTTGTGATTGAGCTGTCTGTTGTTTACTTGCTGATTATCTTTGTATTCGCATGCTCCCTTAAGGCTCCTAGTCCGACTTAATTTCTGATTAAGCTCGGAGTAGGATAGACATTAGGCTCTCAATCCAGGCATGATAACATTAGGTAGAATTCCCTTCTAATCCTTGACCTTAGGGCCATTTTGCATGATAACTTGTAGGATTCAGTTTCCCCTTAGACTTTCCGTGAGTCCCAACTCTTTTCTCTCGCACCCGTGCGATCGAGATTGATCCCGTTTTCTTTCGTGGTCGTTCCCACGAACTACGACTGCCCTGATTCTTTATTCTCGTCCGAGTAAAGATACGTAGGCACAAGATTGCGTAGATCTTGGCGGGCTACCTTCTCCATTTTTCACCAGTTTTCCTCCCCTTGTTTCGTGGTCGTTCTCACGAACTACGTGAGCTCTGATTCCTCCTTCTCGTCCGATTGAGGATACGTAGGCACGAGGATCCCTATCCTTGGCGAGCACTCTTCTCTCGCACCCTTGCGATCGAGACCTTTCTCTCGCACCCATGCGATTGAGACCCTTCCACATTTCTTTCACAACCCTTTCTTTATCACCTCTTTGTCTCTTTCCGACCTCGTTAGGTCGAACTATGACTGCTCTGATTTCCTCTTTCTCGTCCGATTGAGGATACGTAGGCACAAGACGGCAATGTCTTGGCGAGCAACCTCCCCCTCAGTTCGTGTCCGAACTACGTTGACTCTGACTTTCCCATTGCACTGAGGGAGTACGTAGGCCTAGGACAACGATACCGTCCTATCGAGTCACCTCTTTTCTTCTTTGCTTTTTCCATTTCTCCGTTATTTCCGTTCTCGTTTCTTCGCCGGTCCAGTAGCAGTGGAGTTCCAGATGACGACACCCTTTGATGCAGACAGCAAGCGTGGATCCCATCGAGTACGATGGACGTGTTGGGTGCTAACACCTTTCCTTCGCGTAACCGACTCCCGTACCCGTTCTCTTGGTCGCGTGACCGTGTTCTTTCCTTTCTCTTCAGGTTTATGCAGTGTTTCCTTTCCCTCTCTTGGGATAAATACACTTTGCTGGCGACTCTGTGTCTTTTGCGCCACTCTCGCGTGTGTACCGTTGGATGTGAATCTTTCGGGAGCAACAGCTGGCGACTCTGCTGGGGACTGTGGTTGACCTACTGCTGGTCCTTCCCCTTTAGCGAGTCAATCCTAGCGCTTGTTTGTTTCTTTCATCGGGTGTTTTTCTGTGGTGTTTTGCTTTGTTGTATATTACTGTATTGCTGTTTATTGTATTTTTGCTTTACTGCTTTACTGTTTTTACAGCTTTTATTGCATTCCATTTCATTTATTACTGTCATACTGGATATTGCTGTGCTGTTCTGCTGCTGGATTTTCTGTTTGCAGGGTGGGTTGGATTCATGAGAGAAAAGCCCAATACCAAGGCTTGAGCACACACCTATGATTAGCGTGGAAAATAGTGTGACTTGTTTGGCATTTGGCCAGACGAAGTATACATGAAAACTCCACATCCAGACGAGGTTTTCTTGGTAATATTCTGTCCTGTCCATTTGGGGCAGATGATGGAATATAATCTGGAAAACTGTCGACTCTGGCGACCATTCCCGAGGACTCAGTTGCGGCACTCCTCCCGAGTTGTGACAGTGGCAGCCCACTTTCTGTGGCAAACCCATTGCACACTCTCGATCCGAGGACCCAATGCTGAGAACCTGCTATAGGTTTTCCTTTTGAGGTGAATCAGCGGACGACCTCTTTGATTGGCGGTAGCATTGTATCCTTCGGGCTGAATGTGCTATTGCTTCTCAAACCTCTGAAGCTGAGGATCTTTCATTTTTGGAGAATCAGTTGAGGCCTCCTCGATTGATGATGATGCCAAACCAGAAATGGTGAACGTATCATTATTTCTCGACCTGAGAGCCCGGGATACTGAGGATCTTAGCACCACATGTGTGAGGGGTGGGTTGTTTACAGGTTTGCAGGTAACCTAGACCTTCAACATACCTGGTATTCTGGATTTCCTATTGGTGTGGACTTATCAGCCTGGTATTCTGGTATTCTGATCATCCGGTATTCTGGTATTCTGGTATTCTCTTCAGAGCGGACCTTTGAGCTTGTCAGTCAGCAGCACAGCAGTTATTCAGAATATGTGGAAGCTTCGATCCCATGTCTGCTGCATTCATATTGCATTGCATTGCATTTGCATCTTGCATCTTTTTGCATATCTGTCTCCGGCCTGATCAGAGAGCTCATCCATCCTTTGTTTGAACTGCAGTTGATTTCTAGACTTTCTCATCGGACTTGAATCAAATTTTGGGGAGGTCATCATGAATTCAGGGGAACAGAATCAATTTGTAACTAGGGTCGATGTTGAATTGATGAAGAGTCAGTTGGATCAACTTGTGGAAGCTATGGCAGCCATGAATAAGGGAGAAGCCGATGTTCAGAGGACTTCTGTGACTAGGAATGTCATTCCACCTCCAGTGAACAATGTTACTCAAGCTCAGCATGTTCGAATCCCTGTTGAAAATCAAGCTATACACGAGCGTACCATCGTCCGAGATGGGCATTCTTCTTCTCTTAATGCCACAGACTATCAAAGCTTTGCCTTCTCTGTGCCAGATCTCCAAGGGGTAGTTCCAAAGGCGAAACCTAAGGACCCACGGGCTGTTCAGTTTGATGAAAGATGTCGTGTGTTGGAAGAGAAGCTTGATGCCTTAATGAAGCGTGATACTCTTGATCTGAATGCTGCGAGTATGTGTTTAGTGCCCGGCCTTGTGTTACCTCCAAAATTTGAGATGCCAAATTTTGAAAAATACAAAAGGGATAGCTGTCCGAAGCTACATTTGGTGATGTTTAGCCGAAGAATGACCTCACATGTCTATAATGATAAGCTCATGATTCACTGTTTCCAGGACAGTCTGAGTGGGGCATCTTTGAGTTGGTATATGCAGTTGGAAAGTGGTAGCATCTGATCATGGTCAGATCTAGCCAATGCCTTTGTAAAGCAATACAATTACAATCTTGACATGGCTCCTAGCCGCCTGCAGTTGCGAGGTTTATCTAAAGCGGATAACGAATCATTCAGAGAGTATGCTCAGAGATGGAGAGAGTTAGCTGCTCGCGTTCAACCACCACTTTTGGAAAGAGAATTGGTTGATATGTTCAAGGATACTTTGCAAGGACCATACTTCGAAAAGTTGATTACTGTATCAAAATTCTCTGACTTGGTAATACTTGGAGAACGCGTTGAGTTCGGTATCAAGTGTGGAAAAATCCAAGGCGCCTCGAACTTCCCGGCTAGTGAAAGTGAATCAGTTGTTAGTTCTCAAGAGGAATGGGAGGAAGAAAGTAATTCCATCTGGGAACATCCACAATCTCATCCTCAATATTCAGATGCATCAACTGTTCAGAGTCAGCGATCTTCTGGATCTCAGAATCAACGGTCATATCGCCGTCAGCCGCGTCAGCACGCCCGCCAAAGACTTAGGAAGCCAGAGAGGCATTTCACTCAATTACCAATGTCATATCGTCAGATGCTGTCGGATTTGATAAGAGGTGGATTGATAGTGCCGAAGAAGTTGAAGCCGGTACCTTTTCCTTATCCACCAGATTTTGATGTCAACGCCCGTTGTGACTATCATGCTGGGGCACAGGGGCATTCAACTGAAGACTGTAAGGTGCTTAGGAGCAAGATTCAGACACTGCTTGACTCCAACATGTTCTCATTCACACCTCAGGGTATTCAGATCCACGACTCTCCTTCATCCAGTCAGGTGGGTTCATCAGTTCAGGTTATGGAAGAAGACACCGAGAGCAGTGGTGCAAGTTTTTATCAGACTGACTTCGATGAGCAATTCTGAAAATGGCTAGTTCAGTAGCAAGTCAAGCTTGGAAAGCCCAGTTCCCCGAAGCTGGCAATCTTTTAGATCATGTCATTTCTTTGCATTTGTAGTTTCTTTTCTGTTAAAGTGCAAACTCATTTGTAAAACTTGTTGTTTTCAGTTGATAATGATAATGAAATGAATATGCATGTTTTGATTAAATCCATCTGTGTTCACTCATATTTTCGTTATTGATATCTAACCCTTGTTTAAGCAGGATCTGAGGGAGGATGATGAAATTCAAAGACACAGAACTTCTGATGGTATGCTTTTGGGACAAAACCCTGTTGATGATGTACAGGCATTGTTTCAACTTCCCAAACACCGGAGATATAAGGAAGATAATCCCTTGTAAACCCCTTTGAGCCTAGAAGTAGGAGTTTCTTCCTGAAAACGAAAAAACCCTCAATCTTAACCTGGGGCAGGGTAGGTGTCAGTTAATTTGATCGAGCGTTCAAATTTCAAAGGAGTGTCCCATTCGAGGATCAAATCACAACGGTTATCCCTCACCAACCGAAGAGTGAGACGGTCGCAACCCTTTGCAAGTCAAGACAAACCTGTATCACACGATTTGTTCCGAAAAAAAAAGAATAAAAAAAAAGGAGAAAAAATAAAGCCCGCTAAGTCGAAACTTGAAGACAAATGGCTTAGGCAAAAGTTAGGGCATCCCGCTGGACTTCAAAATCGAAAAAAAAAAAATCATCAAAAGAGTTAGTCCAGGAAAAATCAGGGAAAAGCAAAAGAATAAAAAGCAAAAAATGGAAAAAGAAAAATCCTCAAGCAAGGAACAAGTCGTGTGTTTACAGACACCAAAGGCAAAAGGGGTGGCTGTCACTCCGAAAACTGTGTGGGTCTTTCTATCCTCCTACCATTCATTAACCTTGTTGAAAGGTGAGCGCTTATGTCGAGTTAGCTGAACGTAGGACTGGAGAACAACAAGGAGTTTGGGTGGGTTAAAACAAAACTTTGAGCCTTATATCCTTTCTTTCTCAAACCGTGAACCAAGCCACGTTACAAGCTTCAAAAGACCTAATTGAAGCAGGGTTGTTTCGAAAGCATACTTTGGTAAAGATCACGTCGAACCTGACTCCTAAAAGGATCTTCTTACCATTCATGTTGGTATCAGCGACACTTTGATTAGTGATTCATTCACTATATGTCACAACTTTTTTTTCCAGTGAACAGACTTGGATTTCAAAACTGTCATATGCATTGCATTAAAATTGTCATTTTCAAAACGAATTGTTTTACTTGCGAGTAAGTGCTTGATCAGGGAAGTTTCTGCAATGAAGAGATTGATCAATATAATTGCAAAGTGCCCGAGTACTCCGTTGAGCAGGGGCAAGTCGTATCAAATGGGAAATTCATTCCAAGATTCAGCAAACCTGGGGCAATCAGGTCGAGATTCGACAAATCTCTCGAAGGTCAGTCAATCAGAGGTACTCCTTCACAGATCAGCCAGTCAAGGGGCAACATCATTTCAAGGCTGGGGCAGGCCACCCCTAAAGCAAAAGGTTATTCTCTCCGGAGGACGGTTAATTAAAGTCATGGGGCAAGACATGTCAGATCTTAAAGACAAGTTCTTTATGGGTTGTGCTGTATCAGGGCATCTTTTGGTCATATCACATCTGCAGGGTTCATGTTGATGGTCGACACGTGACGTCCCCAGTAGAGTTTCTCTCCCTAGCAGAGTAAGGGTAGAAAGTAAGTCTCCAGCAGAGGAGTAAGCTCAATGTTGTCCCCTAGCAGAGTTGATGTCGTCAACCATTATTCTCCAAGCAGAGTTGTTGGTGGTGGCTGGTCCTCCCCAGCGGGTTAAGGGCATTTCCCGACCACAGGTTAAGTGCCAATGATATTCTCCAACAGGTTCGCTGTTATTGACTTCATTCCCCAAGCAGGTGATAGTCATCTCAATGGCTTGGTCAACAGTGGTTGACATCCCCAGCAGATTCAAAGTCTAATGGTTATTGGCACCTTTTCCGTAACAGATCTTTGGGGTCCATCTTCAGAAGGTTTATTCGTAATCCCCAACGGAGTGGGAGTTCTCTTCGGGTTTCATTTTCAGCAATGGTTATATCAGGAAGACCGGTCAGTGTGACTTCCTCGGCAGGGTTCGTAACCTCGGAGACAGTTCAGTTCGCCATCCTAGCGGATTTGGCCTCTTCTCTCCAGCATTTATTTTGCTGGAGGGATCCTTTTGCATGTAGTCAGCATATTTGCATTTCATCCCCAAATGCGTAGCATTTCCACTTCGTGTGGAGCATTACGGCAAAATTCAAACATATGCATGCGAAGCATAAGCCGGATTTGGTACCTTGTACAGAAGCCCGAATCATTTTTCAGTCAAAGCAGTGACATATCCCCGGAGAGGATGTCAAGTCATTCCTCAGCAGACAGTTTCTTTCCGTCAACCCTTTGACGATGTGTTCCGAGCTCAGGTTTCGTACCTTCGGATGTTTTCAATTTTCTTTCCGTCAACCCTTTGACGATGTGTTCCGAGCTCAGGTTTCGTACCTTCGGATGTTTTCAATTTTCTTCCCGTCAACCCTTTGACGAGATGTGTTTCTTGGGTTTCATCTTCTTTCCGTCATCCCCATGACGATGTATTCCTACGGTGGAATTTTCATTTTTCTTTCTGTCATCCCCATGGGAATGTGTTTCTTGGGTTTCATTCTCTTTTTGTCATCCCCATGACGATGTATTCCTACGGTGGAATTTTCTTTCTGTCATCCCTATGACAAGGTATTTCTTCGGATATGGGTTTCATGTGTCTCTTCGGTCGGGTTTTCGTTCTCTTTCTGTCATCTCTATGACAATGTGGTTCTTCGGATAAATAATCGGTGCGGTTCTGGGGTTCACTTTTCTTTCTATGGGTTTCATCTTTTCCTGTCATCCCTATGACAATGCGTTCTCTTCGGTTAGGTTTTCTTCCCGTCAACCCTTTGACGAGGTGTTTCTTGGGTTCCATCTTCTTCCTGTCATCCTTATGACAATGTGTTATCTTCGTCAATTCCTCAACGATGTTGAGCTGTCTTCCCCACAGATTTGTCTGTTTGGATTTCTCTCATCCCCAGTGAAGTTAATATCTCGGAGAAATTTCTTCACCAGTTCCCTTTATCAGCAGGGATGGCATTTATTTTGCTAGTTCTCTTTATCAGCAGAGATAGCATTATGTTGAAAAATTTCTTCGCCAGCTCCCTTTATCAGCAGGGATGGCATATTTCGAGATTCCTTTGTCAGTTCTCTTTATCAGCAGAGATAACATAACCTGGGAGAGTTTGTTTCACATTATCCCCAGCATAGCTAACACTCGTCCGTGTTTATTTCAAGACATTTTAATACATCGTCTGTATTGGTTTCCAACACTCGTACGTGTTGTGATGGTGCAATGTTTATTGCTTGTTCCCCATTGGAGTCGTCCCTCCTTTGAGGATTGCAAATTTCCGGGTTCTTTTTGTATTCAATCACCTTCTACCTTGAATGTCTGAAAGCCGTTGCTATCATCCCTTCAGGTCCAAGTCGATTGAATAGGGGCAGCTGTAGCACCCCAAAATTTGCCCTACCTTTTTTCTGGCTTATGTTTCTTTCTCAGTTTGCATCTCTAGGTCATAACTCATAATCATATCATTGCATTGGGTTCTTAAGACATGGGATCAATGAGTTTTCTTATTAACAGTGTTTGTTATATTCAGGGGTGATTCAACAGGTCATCAATGTACATCAAGAGCCTAAGGTTTTCCTATTTTAGAGGATTCATCAGAGGTGTTGGGTCAGGTTTGCATTGGTGTGAATCAGGGTGTACGTCTCGAGGACAGATTAAGGTTATTATTCATGGATGAGTTTGTGGACAAAGCAGTTGTGGACTGATTTGAATGGCATTGAGTCATGGTCAATTGAGCTTACTGATTTATTTGTTGGAATTCAATGAAGATGTGATTTGGTGTGGATTGAGAGTGTGATTGGAATTAGAGATTAGTCGTGTGGGCTGCTTGGAATTCAAATTTCTACCATAAAACCATTTTTATTAATATCCACTTTCACTTCCCATTATAAATATCCATATCCATTTTTATTCAAAATTCATTTTTCTTTAACCCATATCCATTTCTCTTTTTTATATATATCCATTTCCAAAACCAATCCAATATCCAATTTATTCATATCCATATTTGAATTTTTTTTTCACTATCTAATTAGTCTTTTTTTTACCCTTTTTTCTTTTTCCTTTTCTCAATTATCCAATCCATTTTTCCATACTCATTGATCATTTTTCAACTGTTCTCTAACCAATTTCTACATTCCAAAATTCACAAGTCCTAGATCAATTGTCCATTACACAAAGAATAAAATGTCTGAAAGCTACGAACTTGCAAAATTCATAAGCCCATGAGATACAAATCACTTGCCAAAAAAATGAAATGGCAAACAAGCCCACATGACCAGGTCGTACCAATTCCCGAGCCTTGAAAGGTCACACTTCATGATACCATATGGCTTTTCTCCACAATTCGAAGACCTTGCTGCTACTGCTCACAAACTGCCACTAATTTGTACGCACGGGACCCACCATGATTCGCAAGTGATTTTCCAAATCACACAACTCACACGAACTTGCTCGCTCACCCACCAAAACCTCTACCACAAGCTGTTATTTCACGCACACACTACAGCAGTGAAAATGTGACTATCAAGTTTTTAACAGAATTTCAATTCAAAAAACCTATCCTACCCTTCCTAATTTACTGTATAAAAAGAGGAAGCTGCAACATAATTGAAGGAGGAACTGATCCTTCATCACCATCTGCAGTTCCAATTCGCCTTCAATTTCAATCTCTGTACCTTCAATAATTCTGCACCAATATTCTTCCAAAAGGTTGCGACTCCTCCATATGTAACATCATGTTTCATCAGTGAAAATCTGCAAGTCCAGCAACCATACAGATTCAACATAAATCACACGCATACTCAGAATGGTAAAGATGAAGAAGAAGAAGGTTCAGAAAAACAATGAAAGTGAAGATCCGAATCAACACATACCTGATTAGGTTTCACTACCCGTTTCAACCTTCTTTCAATCTCGCGAAACGCGACACGAGGAACGACTTCATCAAATCACTCTGCATCCTCTGATTCAAAGCATCAACAACATCAATTCAACCGCAAGAACTCAAAGCTTCGACAACTATGTGAAGAGCGACGACATCAGAAGAAAACGCAAGCGGATTCAAGGAAGAGAAGCGAACGAGAAAGAGGAATAGCAATACCTGTAAGGTCGTCAAAAGTTCGTCGTGTAGGAGATCCTCCCTGCTCCGCCCTGGTACGTATCTCATAGTCTTCGGCATTAGTTTAAAGATGTTGATGCAATCTGTCCTGAGTATATTCCCCCATTGTTTGCGTCGCGCTGTGATTCGTAAGCTTTTTTTCGAGATCAACGATTTTGAATAGAGAATGAAGTTGTTGTTCTGTTTGGTGAGGTATTGACGTGGAGCTCGCGAAGGAGAAGGTCCATTCTTATCTGCCTCCGGCAAGAGGTCACGGTGGCGAAAATCACTGTAGTCGCGATTCGTGTGAGGAAGAGAGTTTTACATTGTCGTTGATTTGAACGGAGTGGGAGAGTTTGGAAGAAGGTTCCGGCATGGTATTTTTTTAGGTTTTCGGCGACGGCGGATGATTTGGAGAAGAAGGTTAGAGTTGAGGGGTTTAAGGCGCGGCTGGAAGAAATAAGTAGGGAAGGCAAGGTTTGACGGACGGAGCGTGGTTGAATATCGCCAGCGAAATGAAGAAGATGGTGATGCACGGCGTATGGAATGAGGGAGAAGGAGAAGACAGATCATTTAGGTTTTTTTTCTAAGTTTGAACCATTTTGCATCTGGACCGGATTGGGCTCTTAAGCCCATGTTTTTTTAATTTTTTTTTCTATCATACAACCCAGTTACCAAGCGCACCTCCCCCTTGGCTTCATTTTGACAAACTATTGGGCCTGATGCAAGAGCCCAGCGGCTGATTCCTCACCACACTCCCAATTCTGCTGCCACCTCCTTTTTAGTTATTTTAGCTTTTGTTTTTATTTGTTGGTTAATTGTTAATTAGTTGATTAGTTTTTAATTGGAGTTTATTAGAAATTAATTTTGGTTAATTTTGTTTGGTTTCTCTTTTTAGATATTGATTAGATAATAATTTTAGAATTAAACCTTAGAGTTTTTAGTTTAGATTTTAATTTTAGTTTAGAACTAATCTTGAGTAATTTAGAATCTAATCTTGACTTAGAACTAGAAGTTTAATTAATTTAGGATTAACTTTAGAATTAGATTTTAGTTAGAATTAACTTGATTTAGTTTTAGGTTTAATTCTTTAGAATTAGTTACTAATCTTGATTAACTCTTAATCTTAGGATAATTGTTGACTAATTCTAATCTTGTTTTTAATTAGCATTTTAATTCTAACTTGGTTATGTTTTATTAATTGTTGACATGATTTTAATTGTCTATCTTGATTAATTCTTGGTTAATTGTTAATTTCTCCTGACTTGTTTTCTTATTCGTTTTCTCTTTGTGATTGAGCTGTCTGTTGTTTACTTGCTGATTATCTTTGTATTCGCATGCTCCCTTAAGGCTCCTAGTCCGACTTAATTTCTGATTAAGCTCGGAGTAGGATAGACATTAGGCTCTCAATCCAGGCATGATAACATTAGGTAGAATTCCCTTCTAATCCTTGACCTTAGGGCCATTTTGCATGATAACTTGTAGGATTCAGTTTCCCCTTAGACTTTCCGTGAGTCCCAACTCTTTTCTCTCGCACCCGTGCGATCGAGACTGATCCCATTTTCTTTCGTGGTCGTTCCCACGAACTACGACTGCCCTGATTCTTTATTCTCGTCCGAGTAAAGATACGTAGGCACAAGATTGCGTAGATCTTGGTGGGCTACCTTCTCCATTTTTCACCAGTTTTCCTCCCCTTGTTTCGTGGTCGTTCTCACGAACTACGTGAGCTCTGATTCCTCCTTCTCGTCCGATTGAGGATACGTAGGCACGAGGATCCCTATCCTTGGCGAGCACTCTTCTCTCGCACCCTTGCGATCGAGACCTTTCTCTCGCACCCATGCGATTGAGACCCTTCCACATTTCTTTCACAACCCTTTCTTTATCACCTCTTTGTCTCTTTCCGACCTCGTTAGGTCGAACTACGACTGCTCTGATTTCCTCTTTCTCGTCCGATTGAGGATACGTAGGCACAAGACGGCGATGTCTTGGCGAGCAACCTCCCCCTCAGTTCGTGTCCGAACTACGTTGACTCTGACTTTCCCATTGCACTGAGGGAGTACGTAGGCCTAGGACAACGATACCGTCCTATCGAGTCACCTCTTTTCTTCTTTGCTTTTTCCGTTTCTCTGTTCTTTCCGTTCTCGTTTCTTCGCCGGTCCAGTAGCAGTGGAGTTCCAGATGACGACACCCTTTGATGCAGACAGCAAGCGTGGATCCCATCGAGTACGATGGACGTGTTGGGTGCTAACACCTTCCCTTCGCGTAACCGACTCCCGTACCCATTCTCTTGGTTGCGTGACCGTGTTCTTTCCTTTCTCTTCAGGTTTATGCAGTGTTTCCTTTCCCTCTCTTGGGATAAATACACTTTACTGGCGACTCTGTGTCTTTTGCGCCACTCTCGCGTTTATACCGTTGGATGCGAATCTTTCGGGAGCGACAGATATCCCCGGCAGAGTTCTTATCTCCTAAGTCCGACCAAGGTTGTTCCCCACAGGGACTATCTCTCCTAAGCAAGGCAGAATTGCTATTTTGGACCAAATGGTACTTCTTCGTCCCTAACAGTGGCCGAGTATCCAGCCGTGTTCATCCATTAGTCTGTATATCGTGTCAGTTTTGTCAGCATAAACATACATATATCATGCATTATTGATTCATATACATATTCATATTGCATCACTATCACTCTAGTCGGTCTTACCCCCTAGTGATAAAAGTCCTTTCATCAATCGAGTTGTCAGTTCTTTCCTCGTCAGGAAGCGAATCATCTAAGCAATCTCTCCCCAGTTTATTTCTGGGATGAAGTTAGTCCTCGACCACTTTGATAACTTGAACCTCTGGAAGACCAGAAGGCACTCGACAAACGTCACTCTTCACCATTGCAGATGATATTTTCGCTTTCCCGGATTAAGGAAAATCTCCAGAGAAAGCCTCACAACCAAAGACTCTCAGCAACACATTGATTTTTCTCTCCAAGAGAGTCAATGATAATGAAGTCATCAGCACCTCAAAATTGGATCACATCACATGGCATTTCTCCGAGAAGATCTCGAGGAAAAGTATGATGTAGTATCTCCAAACAGAAAGTAGTATCTCAAGAGACTCGTTTTCCCTAGTAGAGTCAACAAATAGCGTCTCTAACTGAGAAGTTTGTACAACTCTACAGCTCAGACAAATGGGTTTCTCCAGTAAGTCTGACATCAAAATTTTTTCTGTCAAATGGCATATCCCCAGGAAAATTCGGCGAGAAGTTTAAGGAAAACCGCTACAAATAGCGTCCCTTGTCAAGAAAGTTTATTGACAAAAGAAACTGAGACCAGTTCCGTGGGTGAAGACCAGGATCGAGGGGAAGTTTATATCAGAAACTGAGACCAGTTCCGTGGCTGAAGACCAGGATCGAGGGGAAGTTTATTGACAAAAGAAACTAAGACCAGTTCCTTGGCTGAAGACCAGGATCGAGGTAAAGTTTCACCCTTTTCTAAGCATCACTGCGTAGCAAAAGAAGATGGATGAGCAAGCTTCCATTCATAACCACCATCAAAATTTCGGGTATTCCGATATTTAATCCTCTTGCACCCCGAATGCCCGAATATCTTCGCCATTCACACCTTCGGGTCCAAGAAAATTAAATAGGGGCATCTGCCATACCCCAAATTTTGACCACCAAGATTTCCCATCATTGTGAGAATCATCATCACAATATAGAGGTACCATCATGCCTCATCAATCTCCCCAAAGATGGGCAAGCATTCACCATAATTAAGAATTAGGGTTTTGAGCCCTCTTAGAGCACTTAGACAAAGGATCAATCAAGAAAAGACATGATATTCAACTTGTCTAACCTCTCAAACACCCGTAAAGGATCAAGAAGACTCCCACATCAAGAATCAAGCACAAGGTTGCAGTATTCCAAGTGGATCAAGCCTCAAGATCGCCAATGTCACCAAATTAGGGTTTTGGTCGACTGAGGCCTCCAGAGGAAAATTTCCATCTGGACATGAGCCAATGTCTCAATGTATGGTCCTATAAGCTCAAAAGGATCTCAAGAGCCCACCCACAATGGCAAAATCACCTTGAGGGTCCATCTATTAAAAAATCAGGAATTAGGGTTTTGACCTAATTCAACCCTTGAGTTAACTTGTGAAGTATGGCATGGCTTGAAGCTTCAAAATGAACTTCAAATACCTCAAATACATCATATTGGCATGATTACAAGATTTGATTGACTCAAAGAGCTCAAATCATAAACCACAAAAACCCAATACCATCTGATCACAAATTAGGGTTTCTGATGGAAAAAGTCAATCCTATCCTTGACTGTTGACCTACTCTTGATCTCAAACCTTGGGGAGGGGTCCAAGACATTCCTAAATACCCTTGGAGGCCATCCATGAAGTTTAATTAAGCCCAAGGATTGATTTCACAAAAGGATCGCAAAGTCAAAATTTCATCTGATAAAAAAGTCAACTGTACAAAAAGTCAAAGTTTGACTTTTTTATTTTTTGGTCAACCAAGGCTCCTTAACCCTAAAACAATGTTAATATGTGATTTGAATCATCATTCATCAATAAAAATCAAAGAAAGTGAGTTAACTTGTTAAAGGGGTAACCATAAAAAAACTTAGAATTTTTCTAAGTTATGGAACAAAGTGGCTAGGGTACCAACTTTCAAGGACCATAACTTGAGATCCAAGCAACCATTTTGGGTGATCCAAAGCTGGATTTGTAGGTCTTGCTACACTCTACAAAAGCTTCAACTACATCAAGTTCCAATTCTTCATGGATTTTTAGTTATGGAGTGACCAAAGTGGCTAAAAACATGAAAATGACATTTTTTCAACACTTAGTGAAATTTTCACTAAGTCAGAATCTGCCTTATTTTTTCCAAAATGTAGAGGCATTTTTCATTGTAATTCAAGTTGATTCAAAACCAAAGTTTGACATTATATTGAAATAGGATATGTCAGCTTTCCAAAATGTCCAAGAACTCCACCAAACTCCACCTGAGCTAGAGGTTATGACAGCTGCAACATGCCTTGCTGTAAACTGTTCTTGCAAGGCAGATTTGTGCCTTAGTGCTCGAATTGATCAATTTGGGCAAATTCAAACATGGTTATCCATCTGCACACCTCAAGGGGGAACAACCAAGGGACAAACACTGATTCATCAGCCTCATAAGTCCATGAATCTATGTTTAGGCATGTCATCCCTAAAATTCAAGATGCTTCAAATATTCAATTTTGTCTCAAAGCATTTAACTGATGCATAGAGGTGGCATTCATCAAGACAATGTTATCCAAGTTCAGTCAAGACTTATCCCTGAACCAAAGAACCTTAGGCTTGTGCTCTAACCTCAAGTTAATGGCTAGAGGAGACTTGAGATTCCATTTGATCACAATTGGCCAAAGGTCTGCTGCAGTTTCCACACACTATTGATGCCCAAACAAACTTGTTGCACTATAAATAAAGCTTATTTGTGCTCAGTTTTAGTACACCAAAGCATCACAACACTTGCTTTCCTCAAAATCCCTCTCTTTAGGCCAAAATGCCTTTTTTTGCAGGGTATCTCTGAGTTTTTGAGTTAGAGAGAAATTCCACCACAGTTCATGATCCAAACACCTCTAATATATTGCATCTAAGCTGTCCAAACACTAACATGTGACCTGTAACACCAAAATCACAAAGTCCACTTCCAAAACCTCAAAATTGGACTTTTTTGCATTTTTTAAGCCATGTCTTGATTCAGTCACTTCCAAAACCAGATAAAGCCTCAAACACACTCCAAATATAATCCTCAAACTGTCCCAAATGGTTCCCCTCATCTGGAACACCATTTGAGAGAGTTTCCATTTTGGTCATTTTTGCCCCTTTTGCAAGAAAGAGCCAAAACTTGTTCCTAAGGATTCCAGCTGGTTCCAACCATTCTAAAAGCTTCTAAGGGATCAATTGAGAGTGTCCAAAGCATTAAATTACTTCTGGAACAAGGAACTTGGCAGATAGCACAAGAAGCTCCAAGAGGTAAGTACATGACAACTTGAACTCTTTGAATTATGCATTGCTTTGAAGCCCACTGATCATAAACATCTCATACATGTTATATATGTTGTGTTTGAACCAATTTGACATGTAATTCTTGCCTATACCATGTGTTAGCATAGAAAATGCAAATATAGGCCTATTTCAAAACCACTATCGGGTTTTAAAATAGGGACCTCATCTGAAAAAATCAAGACCACCATTGGATTCCTTGGGAAATTCTAGGCCAGATGCATATAAATTTTTGCCTAATCCATGGAGAAATGAGAAAGTTAGAGGCTTCACGTAAATGGCCCAAAAGCTGGCCTTGCCTTGCCTTGCCTTGCCCAGGACTAAAACAAGGCACCCCTTATATATTTATGGGGTGGTTTTGATACACGGATGTATCACCACTCCAGTGGTAGCGCGCATGTGTGTTTGGCTTGATGGTCGTGGGTTCAAACCCCACCCAGACCATTTTGCCATTTCTCCTATTTTTGCTTTTTTTTTTAATATTTTCATGTTTTAGTTAATTAATTGGAAAATTAATTTCTCTCTCAATTTTAATTATTTTTGATTGGTTCTTTTTCTAAAAAAATCACAAAAATATTAAAGTATTTTATTCTACAAAAAAAATCAGATTTATATTATTTATTTAATATAGTTGGTATTTTTGTGAATAAATTCATTTTTTATGTTTTTAAACATTTTAAAAGCGAATTTTTATCTTGAAAATCAAAACCAAATAAGTTCTAAATCATCTTGTGATTAAAACCTCATTTTCAAACCTTAACCAAGAATCACAAGTGGTTTATTTAAACTTATTTGGTATTTTTTATCATTTTTGTTAATTTTCTTTAAAGAATTACTTTTAAAAAATGAAAATTAAGGTTTCTTTGGTTTTTGATCATTACCAAACATTTTCAAACACTTTGGGCCACTAATAGCGTGTAAGACCTAACCCCTTTTGAAAACCAAACCTTTTTGGGCCTCAGACATTGTATAAGTCCCTCGGCGATTTTCAAAACGACGGCGCGATCACTGTCCATCACTTGGGCCTATCCATGAATTGTACGCCCCATCTTGTGTATAAAAATAACTTTGGGCCTCTGATAGAGTGTAAGACCTAATCCTTTGTAAATACAAACCTTTTTGGGCCTCAGATGTTGTATAAGTCCCACTATATTTTCAAAATCACGGTGCGGTCGTCACCTTTTAAAACAAAATCATCTGGGCCTCCCCTCCTGTTGTAAGTCCCATATTTCTCTTTCAAAACATCTTTTGGGCCTCTCCTTGAGTTGTAATCCCCATCACTTGTACAAAAATAAACCTTTGGGCCTCTAATAGAGTGTAAGACCCAACCCCCTTTTGTACATAAATAAATTTTGGGCCTCAGTCATTGTATGAGACCCAGTACAGTTTACAAACAATGGTAAAATTACTGTTTTCCATCTGGGCCTCTCCTTGAGTATAAACCCCAATAATCTTTTCAAAAACAACTTCCCTTTTGATTTAGGTTCATATATACAGTTGTTATCAAAACTTTCTTTAATTTCTTTGAAAAACTAACAATACAACATGGAAGCTTGCTCACCTGTAAGTTTTAACAGCTTTCATTTACTCGCTTTCGTGTATATATATATATATATATATATATATATATATATATATATATATATATATATATATATATATATATATATAACTCTATTGTGGGAAGCTGCTCCCCTGTAAGTCCTTCTTTCATACCCTTTTAAAATACTTGTCATTTATCAACTGTATATATACTAGTATATTTATTTAGAGTTTTCCCCGGCAACTAGGTCTAGAACTAGGTAAAGCCAGTTTGGTCACTCTTTAATACAGTCAAAACTAGATCCCCATAGGATTACCAGATACAGTCTTGCCTTCTCTTGGGCTTAAACAATATGGAACAAAGAGAAAGGCAGTATTCTCGGTGAACCTTTTCTCAGACTGTCACTATTAGAAATTGTCAAAGAAATTCTACTCCCCAGAAATGATTCATTCTCGGTGAATGACATCTCTTGAATTTCTTCAAACCCCAGAACTGTTCACTAAATGACTCATTATCGGTGAATGGCATCTATTGAACTTTTCTTTGGTTTGGTCCCACGGGCTTTCTAAAAGCATCCCCACCTCCTCTTGGGCTTTGTACAAGGACCCTCCGGCTTCTTAGAAGTTCTCATGCTTTCTCTTGGGCTTAATACAAGGACCCTGAAGACCTCCTAATGGTATAGGACAGAACTTAGTCATCCTTCGTTAGAGCTGTCTTTCTAAAAAAGAGTCAAAACCTCGGACCAATTTTAGGGTTAATACTCATCCCATAAAAGAGTCAGCCTCCTCTTGGGCATTATATAAAGATAAACTCTTCCATACCAATAGACTTGGACAGTCTAATCCCCTCTTGAGTCTCAAAGACATTCTCAAGTCCCCTACAGACATAGGAAGAAACCCCGGACAGTCTGGATCAATCTCCAACAGAGTAAAAACCCATAGGTTCTAAAACCCAGTCTCTCTCCTAAAATTCCCCAACCAGGGTCAGTTCATCATCAGTTTACCAGTATTAGAACCTCAAGGCATCTGATACCACAACTCTTCTGTAACCCTCAGCAAGAGTTGATTCCCCATTTAGACCTGCCTCGGGATCTCAATAATTCCTGGAAGTAGCTAGCCTTCTCTTAGGCTTTGTATAATGATCCTTCCTTTCCTTAGCATAGCCAGCCTCCTCTTGGGCTTTGTACAATGATTCTCCCTTAGTGGAGCTAACCTTTTCAGACTCTCTTGTTGAGTCATTTACTTTTTAGACTCTCTTGTTGAGTCAACAACTTTTCAGACTCTCTTGTTGAGTCAATCACCTTTCAGCACTCTCTTGTTGAGTCAACCCTTTTAGCCTCAATCTTGGGGTTCGTACAAGACAGATAAAACCACTCTCTTGTTGAGTCAATCTTTTTTTCAGCCTCCTCTGAGGCTTGGTATAAAGATTTCCCTTAGCAACGGTTAGATTCCTCTTAGGCTTTGTATAATGATTTCTCCAGCTTGTTCAGCCACAATCCTGGGCTTTATACAGGACAGATAAAAGTACTCTCTTGTTGAGTCATACCCTTTTAGCCTCAATCTTGGGCTTTGTACAAGACATAAATCGTCATAACCCTCTCTTAAGCTTGGGACAAATATCTTCCCCAGCGGAGACAATTCCTCCCCGTCTTCTTTTAGGCTTTGAGAAATAATTTCCTAAGCAGAGTCAAACTTATTTCAGCCTCAATCTTGGGCTTTGTACAAGACAGACAATACTATCCCATAGAGTCAAACTCAGTTCATCCTCAATCTTAGGCTTTGTACAAGACACCTGAAATATCCTCAGCCAAGTCAGTAAAGTCTCCATTCAGCCTCAATCTTGGGGTTTGTACAAGACACCAAATAAACTTGTTGAGTCAGTCTCATTTCAGCCTTACTCTTGGGCTTTGTACAAGACACCATATGAATCTCTCCAATAGAGTCAGTTTCCCCTTTTAGCCTTAATCTTGGGCTTTGTACAAGACAGACAAAATATTTCCACGGAAAAGTCAAACTTTTAACCTCCTCTTAGGCTTTGTATAATGATATCCCCAAAGAGTCAGTCTCTTTTAGCCTCAATCTTGGGCTTTGTACAAGACAGATAAAAACTCTCTTGTTGAGTCAGTCTTTCCAAGCCTCCTCTTAGGATTTTTATAAGGACTTCCTCAGTGGAGTCAATCAACCTCTTAGCTTCAACCTTGGGCTTTGGTCAAGGCACACAAAAATCAACATGCTCTTAGAGGAAATCAAAATCTCTCTGCAGGAAGTCATTTCTCTGTTTATCACTTATCAAAATAGATAAATAAGAGGCACACTTGTTGATTCAAACATCTAAGATGTTGTCCATCTTTTATTCTGGTAAATCCTCTCTTTCATCTAATTGTTGTAAGCGGCAAGCCTCTGGATTATTTACATCCATGCTACTGTCCCTCTCTTAGTATGAGAAATTCCTAAGGAAAAATGGCATTGCTCTACACTGAGTTAAAGTTTCCTCCTTCTGGACAAATCCCTCATAAAGGAAATTATGGCATTACTGGATTCTCATATCCCAGTTATAGTAATCTTCCTTTATAAATAGTCACCCAACAGTCGTGATAAACAGACGAGATGTCTCCTTTTAGAGATGACAAATTCCCTCTCAATCAAACATTTTAGCTTCAATCTTAGGCTTTGAACAAGACACCAAAATATATTTTTCCTCTCTTAGAATAGGAGGAACTACGATTGTTCTGATTTCCCTGTTTCGTTTAAACGGGAATACGTAGGCATAAGATTGCGAAATCTTAGCAAGCATACTAATCAAAAACTCTAGGTCCAGTACCTTCACACCAATTAAAACTTAGGTCCAGTACCTTACCAAAAACATCGAAAAAACCCAAACATCAACAAAATCTCACTCTCTCGCTCATATTTCCCAAGAAGCTTTCCCAGCCCATTAACGGATAAACACCATCAAGTACAAAGCAGAACCTAAAGCTAACAACCTGTGGATAACCACATATAGGATGGGTAATTAACAACTCCCCATTGTATAACCTGAACCCGAACTCCCCGAATCTCTTTATGCGTTTGTTCAGCTAAACATTCGCGTGCAAGGTTAGTTTTAGATAGCTTCCCTTTCCCTTTCAGCTTCATGGGATAAATAAGAAATCATAAAGTAGCACCCCCCTCCTCTTCGCTGAGGAGAAAACCCAAATTCCGAGATAAGGTGGTCGCGTCACCAACATAAATCGTGCACTACAATGCGTCACCACCATAGCACCACACAAGTGTATCCCATGCCTCCTTTGCCTTCTTCGAGTATGTAATCCTCTCAAACACTTTTGTATCCCCACACTTATGGATATATAACAACACCTTCTGATCATTCTTCCTCGTTTCATGTTGCGCATTTCTTTGCGCTTCTTTTGCATTTTCTGCGACCAGAGTGTAGCCATCATTGACAAGATTAAGAACATCTTGAGCACTAAATAACACACACATTTGAATCAATTATCGATTCCAATTCTTTCAATAAAATAATGGAAGCTTTATTTTCAAGCTTCTGTTTTCACCGTTCATCTTCGTTCTTGTGCAAATCACCCAGTTCTCACCTACACTCTTGTTTCCCAATCCTTGAGAATCAATATTGTGATTCTCTTTGATTTCGATTTTCAATTCAATGTGAATTTGAGGAACGCACCTCACGTACACTCGTGTTTCCTTGTGAATCCGAACCGGGGCTCTTTATACCAATTGTTAGAGTTAATAACAAAACTCCATTGTTTCAGAGAGAGAGAGAGAGAGAGAGAGAGAGAGAGAGAGAACTGTAACTAACTTTTCTAACTCAGATCTCAAATCTTAATTGTATATCTAATTGAATCAAACTTCAGCTTATATACGTTCCAACTCAAATGAAAAGAAAACCAAATGAAAACAGAAATGACAAACATGAATTTGAATTACGTGTTAACAACACAAATTATTGTCAACATCTCTTTCAAGCAATCACAAATCACACTACATTCATTAATTCATTTCTTTTCTGAAGAGATTTAGTATAGAGGGGCATGGTTTATGTTAAGGGCCTTATTGAAACATGACTTATTTTTACCAAATGGATGGACAGAGTGTACACAAATAAATTGACATGTGAAAAACAACCCACATGAATGATAGTGAACAATTAAGTTGAAGAACCAAGCTGGCAGTTCTGATATTTACCATAGGCACCTAGATCATTTAAGATTATAATGTTTCTTCATTTTTAAAATGTAATCATATACACAAATTTGAGATTTTTAATGTATACTTATTTGGCCATTATGAAGATTCTAATGAAAACAAAAGAATTGTTATATTTTTTTTACAAATTACTAACAATTTACGGGAGTTTTTATCCTTCAAAAATAAAACCCCTCCTATTTAAACTATGGGTGAAAAACGGACAGCCAGCCCCGCCCCACCTTAAGCCCACCAAAAAAGGGGGAGAGGGGGCAATCCCGCCAAGTGAAATTGGGCTTAAATATCTAGCTTGCTCTGCCAAGGTGGCGAGTTAGTGGGCGGCAGGTATGCCCGCCTATTTTTTATTTTTTTTAATAGATTAATAGACTTATTTTTACATTTAAATTAGATTTTTCACTTATTTTTTTAAACAATTTTTTATAAAGCATTTTTTTAACAAATTTTACTTTAAAAAATATTGCATATATTCATAAATAAATGTATAAAATAGAATCATCAACTAGTATTCCAAAACTATAGTTCAAGTATTAATTTTTAACCAACAAAAAAATAATAATTTGAGTTATTGATGATGGCCAACCCGCCCGTTTTTTTGACGGGCTTAAGGCGGGACAAACTTAAAGCGGGGCGAGCTGGGGGGGAATCCCGCCAAGTGAAATTGGGCTTAAATATCTAGCTTGCTCCGCCAAGGTGGCGAGTTAGTGGGCGGCAGGTTTACCCGCCTATTTTTTATTTTTTTTAATAGATTAATAGACTTATTTTTACATTTAAATTAGATTTTTCACTTATTTTTTTAAACAATTTTTTATAAAGCATTTTTTTAATAAATTTTACTTTAAAAAATATTGCATATATTCATAAATAAATTTATAAAATAGAATCATCAACTAGTATTCCAAAACTATAGTTCAAGTATTAATTTTCAACCAACAAAAAAATAATAATTTGAGTTATTGATGATGGCCAACCCGCCCGTTTTTTTGACGGGCTTAAGGCGGGACAAACTTAAAGCGGGGCGAGCTGAGCATGTAGGCGGGCACAAAATTCTAACCCAACCTGCTATTTTTTTGCCGGTGCACGGGCCGGCCTTAAGGGACACGACTCGTTTTTCCTCCCCTAATTAAAATTGCATATTAGTTTTTTAATACATATGTTGAATTAGTTTTTTAACCATTGCCTTGTTGACATGTCACATAGGCAGAAGTTAATGATTTTTCACAAAATTTAATGGAAATGACCAACTAAACTAACAAAACCATTTTTAAGGAACTAACATGTAACATTTATTAAATAAGGGGCTAAACGCAAACCTTAAATTAAGTTAAAAGATTTCGGCACTAATTAAGCCATTATTGTTATAAGACCTTAAAATATTAGATTGAGTCTCTTGTTGCATCCTAAGTGTCATACCCTAATTTTTACCCCTAAGATCCCACCTTCATTTGCAACATTTGCATAGAATCAAACACTTCTTGTGTGTGTCTTTTATGTTTTGCTAACCACATGAAAATACAAAAATATGTTTTGCTTGCTTTGTTTACAAGTTAGGGTTTTGCATCAAGGAGTTCAAGTGGTTGATCAATCAGGGTTTAGTGTGATCCTCAACATCCCAAGCTCCTCCACTTATTCATGGTAGTCAAGAGATTCCCTTCATCAATAATCAAGTTAGAGTTTACATCAATTCAAGTTCATCAAGTTCCAATTCATCATGTGCTCCAAATTAGGCTTTTGGTCAAAGTCAGCTTGATGTTGACTTTTTGACCAAAACATGATCTCATGGCTTGGAACATGATTCAAAGGCTTAAAATACAATTTAGTGGTCCATTCATGTGATTAATTTGGCTCAAGAAGTTTGATTTATCAATATTTGAAGAATTTTGATTCAACTGATGAAAAGTCAATAGATGCTCAAAGGTTTCTTGAAGCCAAAAGTTTTCTTGAAGTGGAAAAAATTGATGGTGGAAGTTGAGGTTTCAAGTTGTTGCAAGTTGCAAAACACTTAGAAATTTTTCTAAGTTTTTAAACCTTTCCAAGTGCATGACTTTATGGATAATTTGTGAGCATTCCAAGCAGCCATTCTTGATGCTTGAGGGCTGAATTTAAAGAGCATACTTCTTACTCCATCATGGTGGAAAATTTGATCCAAAAATATCTTTCTAAATTAGAGAAATGAGAGGCCATAGTTGAGGTTTCATGTTGGTGATCAATGGCAAGATGGACCATAATTTCACTAAGTGTGGGAATCAATTTGTTTGGCATGATATGGAGCCAATTTTGGACATTTTACAAGCCTTTCCTCAACTTGTTATCAACATAAAACATGTTCCTTTACATGCTAGCTTTTCAAAGATACCAAATTTGTGCAAGTTTGACCCCTACAATGAGGACAAAAACCTGCTCCAACTGTCCACTCTGATCTACATTCTTGGCATTATGTGAAAAAGCAATTTTGGTCAAAACTTTCTACACAAGTTGTAGCCCTAATGCAACTAAGTTCAGAGGCCAAGAAAAAGTTATCCAAACCTAGAATGAGAGCTTAAAGTGTCCATAGAATCCAAACCAAGCTATAGCATATGGTACCCTTTTTGCCATTTTTGTTTGAATTGGTCCAATGACCAAAACTCCAAGCCTGGCCTCTGATCAAACCTTGTTCCTAACCTAGATCAAACCTCTACATATGCAAGCCTCACCTCATAACATCAGGATCCAAGCAAAAGCACAAAAAATGACATTGAGCCAAAACTCAAAAACTCCATTGAAGCACATTTTTTAATCTTACCTTTCACTCAATTTCCTTCCAATATTTCTTCACAAACACCATCCATAAACCATAAAGAACCTACTGTATGCATTAGAACACGACTATAGCTTATAAAACTCCATATCCAAACCTCACTTTCTCACATTTGCAACGTGATTCGGGTAGAGCAATTCAGAAGGCTTCAAGTGATTCCACACACACACACACACACACACACACACACACACACACACACACACACACACACACACACATTAATGGGGACTCAAGGAAGCTCACTGCACCCTTATTTTGTCTCCGAAAGTGCTTTTGAAGGGGCAACAAACTCACTATGTTAGGTAACTTTTCCACCCCTTGGTTCTCTACTTTGCAAGCATCATTTTTCAACTTTCTTGATATGGTTGTGTGCGTATCTACCATATAAGAAAAGTTTGTACCACTAAAAATACTCTTTTGCCCTTCTGGACACGTGTCAACATTTGGAGCCCACTTTTTCACCAACTCTATTTCATTTCAAACCATCCCTAATCTATTCTTCTTCTCTTTCTCTCTATCGCTTCTTCTTCTCTCCCCCTCCCTTCTTCTTCTTCTCTCTCCAATTTTCTCTGTTTCCTCCCACAAACCCTAATCCCGCCGCCCTCTCTCTCCCGTTTTCCCTCATCTCTCTTTTCTTCTCTCTTCCATGAAACCCTACATCACTTCCGTCTACAGTCACCATCACCTTAAAGATGAATAAAGCTTAGATCGGGTGAGATGGTGGCAATGATGGTAGATCTGTTCGTAGATCTCATAATGATGGAAACCGTTAAGGCTTAGGGTTTGATTTCTTATCATTACATGTTTTCATTTATACTAATTTCTTCTTTCACTCTCCTATTCATAGTTTTCATTTTTTTTGTGTAACAGGCTTGGAATGCTTTAGTTCTCATTTTCGCCATATGGGATGAAGAAACAAAAACAAGACGAACAAGAGGTAACCCTTCCTTTCCTTTCGTTTTTTATTTTTCTGACTCTGTAACTGTTTTTCTCTTGATCATGATTTTTCAGGGTTTGGTATTCGGTTAACTTCCTTGATTTAGTGCTTTGTTTGTTTGATTTTCATCTCTTTGTGTTTTGATATCTTGATCATTTGATGGTATGTTTAATCTGGAGTTATACTTTTGAAGCAACAACTAACTGCATATGTTGAGAAAGTAACTCCATATCTTAAACTATGTATTAAGGTATCATGTTGTACTCTGAAACTATGGATTATTTCTAATTTATAGTTTGCTTGTCTCATACACTGCCCGAAGTGGAAAATTGCATGACGGAAAATCATCTGGTAGCCTGTCAGGCAACATGGTAATAATTTATGTCATTAATTTCTATTTTTTATTGTTTTCAGGTTGTTTTCAAAGATAGTCCAAGAGGAACACATTTTCGTCGCGCTGGACCGCGACAGATGGTACGTTTCTATGCTATATGAAATTATTAATATATTTTGTGCTTTATTTTGAATTGTTGCATTTTGAAATTGGAAATTCAGTTGTACTTTTATTCAGATGAAGTTGAACATAACTCTATTGTTTTTGATATCTACTTGATTCTGCATAATTGACTTTATTAGTTTGTGTAATAATGCTTATGATGTCTGCATGGCAAAACTTAATAGGTAGTGCATATGCGGAGAGCCAAAAGCAATTATACAAGTAATCCTCCATCTATACCTGCTAAAAGCCCATCCAAAAGCATGCGTGAAATTGTTAAACTTGCTATTAGCCAAGCACATAAAAAAAGTAGATTATCTAAAATACACATTTTAGCCGGATTACAAGTTCCGGTTCCATAGGCTACTTTGATGCTTTCGATGGTGTGTTGGCTTATCCTCTTATGTTGATTATATTATTTGAAATTTATGCAGAAAATATCTTAGGGAATGAATTTTTCTGGTTCAAACGCAGAACTCTATGTTTGTGCATTTGACCCTTGAAGCGCAAATTTGGACATTGGAATGATTGCGGATGATGAAAACAACACTTCCGATAACAATTTTTTTTAATATGTTGAGGCAGTGAAATTGAGGAAATTGAGGAAAACTCACTTACATGTTTATCATTATTTTCTACTTTACTTTTGTTTTAAAGGGTAACTGGGAAAAGTTGGAAGGAACATTTTCATTGTCTACTATGCCCGATCAGGTTTGGAAGGACCTTTTCCTAAAGTTAACTTGCATATAAGATCAGTAGAGATCAATTGCTCCAGTCCAAATAACAATGTATATCATGCATGAAATTATGCATTTCAAATACTGTTATTTTTTATGCAATTCTACATTCTTGTGCATTGCTTATTAGTCTATGATGGCTTTACACTTAAATTGATAGTAATATAATAAAACACTAACTTGTGTACTTTTTTCTCTTATTTCGAAAGGCAATAAGCACAGAAGGATGTGTTTGTACTAGAGATGAAAGCATCATAATAAATCCTCAATTTAAGGATGGTATGAATAACTGGTCTGAAAGAGGCTGCAAGATTGTGTTGAAAAATTCCATGGCAGATGTTTTTCTCAATTGTATTGAGTGGTAATATGCTCTCATTTTTATTGTTGAAAATTGTACAAATTAGCATGAATTATGTCTTATAGGAGAACAATTTCTTAAGTCCTTTGTTTTTTTTTTAAGTATGGATTTTTATGCAGGTTCAGTATAATGGGACGATGTTGGTGGACTTGAGGATGTCAAAAAATATTCTTGGATATTGTTCAAATGGGTTTCTTGTATGTCATAATATTTGCTATTGTAACTTTTATAAACAATACTAAAACAAAATTTAATTTCAAACAGGATATTAACCAACAAGGCTAGATGCTAGATGCGCTTATTTTTGGGATTTGTTTCGGCTTTCTCCTTTTTTTTATGTAGTATTTTTTTATATGGCCAAAATAAAATCGTGTCATAAGTATTCGCAATTTAATTAAATATTTTAAAATTTAATTAGAATAATTAATATTACTAATTGCTAATAACAAAACTTTAAGGTAACAATAAGGATAGATACCCTAAATGACATAATGGAGTTATTATGCTAATAAAATATATTTAATACTTAATTTATAATATTTTACTATTGACAAGTATACCATATATATTTGATATAATTGTTCCAAAAAAATTACAATAAAACATAACAAATATTTGTCATCTATAATATAAAGAAATACATGATACAAATAGTTATGCTATTATTCCTTTTACAAAATAGATTTGTTTTTTCTATTTGAAAATATTAATATATCATCTAAAATTACAAATACTATAACATATTAAAATAAAATCAATGATATTGAAATTTATTTATGATAAATGAAAATATAACAAAAATATTTTAATTATTTAAATATGTTTATGTTATAATATATATATAGTATGTTATCAATTGAAATTTATATAATTATATAGTATTAAATTATATGATAATATCAAAATTAAATGTTGATTAATTCTGAGTAAACGTTGATTAGTTGTTACATAAGGAAAGCTCATCATACTTTTCCTCCATTCTCACGTTTCTTCAATATTTTGTATTAAATATTTTTCTCAATATTTTTATATTTTTTAAGTTTCATTTTATGAACCAATTTTTTTAAGGAAAATTTCCTTTAATATGATTTAAGTTACTTGATTTCCAATTTTTTCAATATTTTGTATTAAATATTATTCAAAGTTTTTTCATAATTTTGTAAGTTTTATTTTATGAACCTGTTTTTTATTTTATTTTAATTTTATCTTATTTGTTTTTATTGATGAAGTGGGGTTGTAGTTGAGGCACAAATATTTTTCTATTTCATATAAGATACCAATATCATTATTTTCATTGACTCACCTTTATGTGCATTTAAAATATTAATGGAGTTATTATGCTAATAAAATATATTTAATACTGAATTTATAATATTTTTACTATTAACAAGTATACCATATATATTTGATATAATTGTTCCAAAAAAATCACAATAAAACATAACAAATATTTTTCATCTATAATATAAAGAAATACATGATACAAATAGTTATGTTATTATTCCTTTTACAAAATAGTTTTGTTTTTTCTATTTGAAAATATTAATATATCATCTAAAATTACAAATACTATAACATATAAAAATAAAATCAATGATATTGAAATTTATTTATGATAAATGAAAATATAACAAAAATATTTTTAATTATTTAAATATGTTTATGTTATAATATATATATATATATATATATATATATATATATATATATATATATATATATATATATATATATATATATATATATGTTATCAATTGAAATTTATATAATTATATAGTATCAAAATTATATGATAATATGAAATATTCTTAATTATTTTACACAACTAAAACAATGATTACAAAAATGTATTTTATTGGTGTAAATAAGCGAAAATATATATCTACGGGAAAAATGTAATACTAATCCAAATAGAAAAATATATCTCTTATAAATTAGTTTAGCATGTTTTCACATCAATAACTAAATCTTTATTTATTTTATTTTTTTAATTTTGTGATGTTAAAATAATGCAATCCCATAGTGTATGTCATCTCATACGGTTGAAATTAGATTATCATTTTTGTGTATTTGATACAAGTATATAAAATCACACGGGAAGAAATTGAGTTAATGATCCAAACATTAAGAAAAGTAGATTATCATTTTTGAGTAGTTGATACACGTATATAAAATTACGCAGGAAGAAAATAAGTTATTGATTCAAACATTAAAAAAATGAGTTACTTAAAATGTATGTTATTAATATATAACTAAAACAATAGTTGTATAAATGTACTTACGGAAAACAAATGCGCGTAACACACCAGTACCCGTGCGAATGCACGGATATTCCACTACAATTCTTCTGGTTCCGTCACTGAATTCTTCTGACTAAAAATTTTAAAGGTATCTTCTTAATAAAAAAGCAAAGTTTTTATAAAATAATTTAAAAATTTTAGTAGTAGTTTATTCCTAAATAAATTTTTAATATAATTATTAATCCTATTAATATAATTATAACTAGTAAGTAACCCGTGCGTTCGCACGGGTCTGTCTGTTCGAGGACTTTATGTTATGGATGTGTAATTGTTAATCAAATTGAATCAAAAAATGGTAAAATTATAAAAATAGATATGATTGAAATTAAAAATGTATATTGGTAAGTATAAGAAATTATTGTGTGTTGTAAAAGAAGAAACTAAATTAATTATTCATATAAATTAAAATAATACAATGATGATTGAAAATATTAAACAAAAAATATTAATTAGTAGGTAGACCAAAAACAAATGAAACTAAAGTTAGATTCAATGTTAAAAATAGAAAGAAAAAAAAACTTAAGAATAATAGTAAATTTAAGTTGAAATAGTAATACATGTAGAAGATGAAAGATAAACAACAATATAAATAATAATAATAATAATATGATTAAAAGTAAATATTAGTTTTGTTTTGATACTATTTATACAAAATAATTGAATGAATAGTAAAGTTGTTTCCGTATATAAAAAAAATTGAATCAAAAGTAAAGTTGTGCCCGTTTATAACAATAATATTTATTTCGTATGTTAAAAATATTCAATCAAAAGTAAAGTTGTGACCGTTTATAACAATTGTATTTATTCCATATATAAAAAAATTGAATCAAAAATAAAGTTATGCCCGTTTATAACGATAGTATTTTTGCGTTTATAAAAATATTTGAATCTAAATTCAATTTGTTTCTGTTAATAACAACAATATTTATTCGTATATAAAAATGCTTCAAATATTTTTTTGTGTCCATTTTAATCTTGAACTGGAACAAAATATAGTGATTGAATCATTTAGGTCATGTTTAAGAAAAATGATAATAATATTAATGTAAATGATTAATCACTACATTTATTTGATTTTGATTACTTTGAAATGTTTTGAATAAAAGTGATTAATGTGGTCTTGATTGATGTGGCTTTTTGTTCATTCTAGAAACCTGGATGCATTATGTTAGAATTCAAAAAGTTATTGTATGTTAATTTTCAATTAAGTTAGTTGATTCATATGTTAGAATTCAAATAGTTTTTTATGACTGTTAATATAACACTTATATAATTTAAAGATCATGACATAAAGATATATTTAGAGATAAACACTTAAAGTAATGGTTCAGAATTTGTCATATATATTTAGAGATAAACACTTAAAGTAATGATTCCGATGAAGACAAAAAGTGAATAACTATAACATATTTATGTAATTGAAGAAGACAAAATGTCTATAACATAAAAATGAATAGCATAAGATAGCATGGGATATTTAATCACTATCTGTAAAAATCCTTCCATACATGTAGTTCTCCCATGTATAGTCGCGCTCGTCGTCATCATCGGAATCAACAGTTTCATAGTCAGTTTGTTGGTCATCATCTGAATCCAAGTAAGTAACTTTCCTAAAAATTGTAGGTGAAGTCGTTCTTCTTCTCCTCTTTCGTGATTGCCGAACTGCAGGAGGATCACGGACCTGTAGAAAAAATACCAGTTCATCAGTATTGTCAACATGAACAGGCAACCATTTATCAACGACATTAATCATGATGTATTGTCGAATATTTTAGAACTCAGTTCTTCCAAAATGAACATACTGTTCTTGTTAAAATGAAAACAAACCATAAACAGAGCATCACAGTTATACAGGGAAAACTGAAATTTACCGGGGCGACCTGCAGAAGTGGTTGAATGTGGGGTCCCTGTTGGTGCGGTTGACGGCGCTCGAATTCCGGCAAATGTTGAACCTCCGTAGGTGGGCGGTTCTCAAAATCGGGTTGTAGGTGGACGGCAGCTTCAACATGTTGTTGGGTCTGTTGACATTAAGAAAAATAGAATATTTAATGACAATGAAAGAGTAAGGGACATATAATTTTAGTGAGTAAAATATGCAGCAGTAAACATATTTCCTGAACGTGTAGACTTACTTGGGCGTGTAGAGGATGACGGACTGCCTGAGGTCATTGCAATTCCGGAGAAGGCGGTTGGTGAGGCGCCGTCTCGTCGTCAACAGGGTCAGGGGCTTCGAGATTTTGGTTGGATGCCATAGAAAAATATGTGTTTTTCTAAAGATTGGTGTGTGATGTAAATAATAAGAGACAGGGTTAAATAATATGGCTTGTGAGTCTTCAGTTTCCCCCCTATACATTGGAAATGGATATGCATTAATACATATGAAATTGTAAAGTTGGAATAATGAATGGCAGAATAATTATGACTGGTGATGGTAAAGAATCCCATTAAGTAGCAAATACGATGTATAATAAAAATTTGACATGTGAATGGCAGAATAATTATGTCTGTTATTTGTATTTCTCATCAAGTTCCTTCATCTGCAAGGTTTAATAAAAATTTAAGTTTTTGAAGGAAACATAATGAAGTATTGATTGTTTCAATAATTTACCACCTTTTGAAGTCGTTACACTACATACATATAGATTACTGAAGTCAAAAAATTTGCGAGGAGACAATAGATTACAAATCTGCAAAGTAACTAATGAGAAATCCTCACCTCTCAGTGTACAATTTCCTTTTTGAAATCTCTCCGAAAGTCGACGCCTCCTGTGAACATAAGCAAACCATGCCCAAAATCAAATAAATAGAAAACTCCAAATTGGAGGATGCAGAATAAACCAAGACTAACCAGATAAGGAGTCAAAAGTCTTTTCTGATCTCTCATGTGAAGAAAAACCAGGAGGCGACAGCCTGCTTGGAATTGAAAAACCTGGCGGAGTTAAAACTTGTGCTTTTAAAATAGCTGTTAATCATAGCAAAATCAAGGTCATCAGATGAAGAACTAAGACAACTGGAAATGAAATAACACACTTGGCAACGCATATAGGGAAGGAAAACATGTAGCCAGAAGAAATCAGTTTAACTATAGTGTTAAAACCTTGAACAAAATCAATCAGGCAAACATGTAGGAATTACAAACTTATCCCATATAACACACTCACATAATTTCTAAGTTTAAATTAAGTTTTAGTTATATAACAATCAGGCAAAACATAATAATGGAAAGATTCAAAAATTATATGGACAGATCTACCTGTATAAAATATAACAACAAACTTTGCTAAATTAGTATAGCGAGAACATAAACTTTACATTGATTCTTGGAGGTTTGCTGCATGAATTAGGAATAAGTGGCTTGGAAATTAAATTTAGAAGTACTAAAGAGGATTATAATGTGGACCCATTATTCCTCTGAAGTCATGTAAATAGCATAAAATGTAAAGGGAATCTTAAAGTTTTCTAACATTTTCAAAATTGTACAGTGAAATGTAACACTGTAAAGACCTCCATAGTGGCCAATTACGGATATAATGATTAGTGTGCAATAAAAAGTACATGCCATAAAAACATTTAAGATATATATTCAACCAAAGAACTCATGTATCTCCAACATACAAACAAATGAGGTATATTTATCTAGCCAACCCTTCAATCAAGGACAATCACAACCAATTACAAAAGACAGCCAAAAACATAACTCGCCTGTTTTCAAATTGCATCGCACATAAGGAACTTCGTATACCTGCTCCAAGTCTGACAGTTCAAATCTTGGAAATCCCAGTTCATCCAAGGCCACCAAAAACCTTTCAACACCCATCGCTCATTCAAATAACCACTTCCCTGAAATTAAAAATACATACAAAAATAATGTAACAGAAAAAGCTCTAACTTAATTCCAGCTAAATTAGAAAACAATGAATGTTAATATAATACATAATTACAAGAAAAAAATCAGAGTATGAGCATATAATACAACACAATGCAAGATATTCATTTCCACGATCTCGAGTGAACCAGGAACCAGCTTATCCAAAATGAGAGCTGAGACAGAGTCAACACAAATGGGATATATGGCACTAGATCTACACATTCTACACAAATGGGATATACTGCAGAAATCATGAAAGAACCTCGTCATTTTCATTTGCATAATCAAAGAACTTGAAAGCAAATGACTATACTTATAAAGCATTATATCAAAATCTGCACATAATGGTTAACAACTGAGATAATTTATTGGATTTTGATTTTTTATCTTCACCGACATTGGCAACCTGTATTTCACCGACATTGGCACACTCAAATATTACAGCAGCTCCTGCAACCTAAATAAAAGGAGATTGAACTTATAATATATAATAAATCATATTAGTTATTAGAAAGACCATAGACGACAAGACAAATCTTGATAGCTGGTATGGTACAAATAAAAAAATAGTATGCTAATCCTACATAAGCATTTCCACAACATGAATGCAACCATTGATGACAGATTGATTCCTCCTTCAGCATCGGGTACAGCCATTGATAACAAATAATTCTTCCTTCAGCCATTATAAGTTCTTGATTCGCTTCTGAATTGCCACAAAAGAATGCAAGACAATATCAATACTACAATTAGCTGAAAAAGATTTTTGATAAAAGGTTTTAGAAAAACACAGCATTAAAAAACCAAAACAGATCTGAGTAGGAAACTTACCAGTAGAAGCAACAACAACAAATCATTACAGATCTGAGCAGGAAGAAACACAAAAATTTAGAACAAAAAACCTAAAAATCAAAACATTAGACGCAAATCTATACAAACATAACAAATCTGGATTTTAGGATGAACCACAAAAGAAGAAAACTATGATGAATCAGAGTGGAAAATGAAAAAAAATACTGAAAAATTCAACGAAATGCAGTATATTTGGCAAACCTTCTTCAGTATCATTGATTTGCAAAGGTTCCACCTTGTCTTCCATATCATAATTTTCACATTGTCTTCCACTTCATCACCTTCAAACATTAACAACATCAACAACAGAAACTTGTATCAGATGAAAAATATTTTTGATAAAAGGTTTCAGAAAAACACAACATTAAAAAACCAAAACAGATCTGAGCAAAATGCATGAACATATTATTCACATCAACCTCAAATTTAAACAATGTTTGATAAAACTAAACAACATTCAAAAGATTTAAAGAAAACTATGTTGCTCTGAAAAACAAAAACCGGTTGCATTTACGTAGTAAAACTTCAATACTCACCTTCAATATAGAAGATTTGGAGCAGCCTGTGAAGTGTTGTTCTGGAAGACAACAAAAGAGAGTGAGATGCATAACAGTCCAACATGGAGACTAGTCGCTCCACAACCTGAAAACACACACACACACACAAACCATTAGATTGGAAAAGCAATTTTTGAAGCATAAAGAACAAACAACACCATTATGCCTTTAATGATATCGGTCTTTCTTTGCCTAGCATGCTTTCAATTGTTCCATGTGCTGCCATCCACCATTATGCAAAATTGTAGATACGCCAATCCATTTACATATGGAACTACATACATCTACCGGACGATAAATAAAGGTGAGAAATCGTCTCGTCAACCTACAACCTACAACCTACAACCTCCATTTAATATAAAATCAAAAAGTATTATTAGTGCTATAATAAATAATAATTCAGGAAGATAACATTGAAAATGGATAATTGGAGGCAGCAGATGACGTCAGAGAGGGATTATTAGGTTGTGGACAGCTGCCAGACTACATATCTGAAAAATTAAACTCAAATAAATCAAATGGATAAATCAATAGGTCCAGGATATTTGATTATTGATTATAGAATATTGATTCTATAAATCATAAAATGAAAACAGATGTAAGGTTGTCTGTAAATCAAACATGTTGTAATGGTCAATAAAACATTATAACATCAATTATAACACAAGGTAAGGTTGTCTACAAAAGATCCAAAATAATTCTTGCCCTTCCCTGGAGCCCAATATGACAGGATACACCTTGTTTATCACATAACTCTGCAGACAGCGTGGTTGACTAACAAACCACTCTTTGGTCTGATGGAATAACATTGACCTCTTGTTGATGGCACCATTCGCATTATGAAAACCATTCACAATATGAAATCAGAGTCAATCGAATAAACATCTCAATTCAACTCAAAATAGAAAGAGTTATAACACTTACATGGAGATAAATGATCCCACAAGTGTTCCAAACAACTATGCACACGCAAAGCCAGCAATGAAGAGTTGTCCAATATCTCATTCTCCATATCTTTATGTACTATAAAGGTAGGGTAACATCATTAGATGATCAAGCTATTTATGTATGTGATATTATCAATCACAGATGGTTTGTAATCGATATCTGAAAAGTTTTTAAAAGATTCAGCTTACCAGGGATAACACTATCACCAAGTCCAAGAATCAATAATGGCCTTACAGAATTAGATGTGGGGAAAAAACCTGCAAAATGATTGTAACAATCAATAATATGAACAAATAGTAATAGCATATAATTTTAAACTTCATATCAAGATGAAAGCAACAAATATCATTTTAATAAACTGACATCTTAACCTTCATTGGAGCATAAAATGACATCTTAACATTTTAATAATATCATTCAATTACTCAACCATACAGGCTCTGCTATCATCTATATATAGAATTAAAAATAATTTACTTACAGATGTATGCTTTAGGGTTTCAGTATCTACAAACAAAATACCCAAATAATCAAACACAATTTCAGAGAACCTTTCACAAAAGATGGCTCAGATTCACTTTTTATCGGACATGTAAGAAATGAGGTTCCCAAACCTTGCGTCTAGCATCTGCGTTAAGAATAATGAATGTTCCATTGATGCATGACAGTTTTAGGGTTTCAGTATCCACAAACAAAATACCCAAATAAAATATAACCTATTTAGGGTTTCAGTATCTACAAACAAAATACCCAAATAACCAAACTAATTTCAAAGACCCTTCAACAAAAGAAGGCTCAGATTCACTTTTTATCGAACATGCAAGATAAGAGGTTACCAAAGCTTGCGTCTAGCATCTGCGCGAAGAACAACAAATGGTATTCCACACAAACACAATCACCTTGCCATGAAACAACTCTTCACCCAATGTTTGAAAGATTTCTGAAAAAATATCATCATTGCCTTGTTAACAAAGAAGACGAAGAAGAAATTGAAGAATATAACAATCTGTCACCGAAAAGAAAAAAAGAGAGAAGAGAGATGAAGATGAAGAAGAAAATGACAGCACATTTGTGATGAGAGAGAAAACGAAAGTGATAAAGGAATAATACAAAGTCTGTCATTGGAGAAAGAGAAATGAGAAAAAGTTCAATTGCAAGTTACTTTGGAACTAAATTGAAGAATGTGACATCATCAAAAGAATAAAGTATGAGTTAATTGTATAAACATGTAGTTGACTATGAACAAAATGACATTATCGGTTGGAAAAAGTAATTTTTGGACATCAAATACCCCTACTTTAGACACATGGCAGCTCCTCAAAGAAGGGCAGTTTGGTGTTTTCCAGAACAACAAACTTTCTTATATTATAGATATTATTGATATGTTACTATTATAACTTTTATAAACAATACTAAAACAAAATTAATATTTACGGATCAAAATATTTAATATTAACGGGAATTTAAATTTATTGATAGAAAATTTGAATATTAACGGGAACACGAAGTTATTGATTAAAATATTGAATATTAACAGGAATATGAAGTTATTGATCAAAATATAGAATATTAACGGGAGCATGAAGTTACTGAGCAAAATGTTGAATATTAACGGGAACATGAACTTACTGATCAAAATATTAAAAATTAACCGGAACATGAAGTTTCTGATCAAAATTCTAATTTGTGCAAAATGAACATAAAGTTGTTGATCAAAATTTTGAACACAATTGGTTTTCTATTGGGTGTTATGATTTTAATTTATTTTTTTTAATTTATAACGTAATAGATGACGTATCCACGGTCCACATCGGAACCCGTGCGGACGCACGGGTTTCCCACTAGTTGACATGATGAATAAAACCCCTAAACTTTTGTTCATTGATTGTTGATGTATTCTATTTAATTTTATTTTGAAGTTTTAGGGTTCCTCTAGTTTTTGATCAAATTCATGAGTTAGAGTCAATATCAATATAAACTAAGAGCATAGTTGTGTTTCTAGTGAAATTCTAAGCAAAATGATATACGCATATGTCTTGTTTGATGCGTATTCAGTTAAACCAAAAATTTGAAAATTTGAATGTCTTGAGGTTGAAGATGACTCTCTGCGCACGTTTTCATATTTTAAATTTCAGTATAATATTTGTTGTTTTTGTTTGGAAATGTAGACAGGCCAACAGGCCTTGGCGTGTGGGTAGTTTGGCTTTGTTGGAATCATCGGGTCTTGGGTTCAACACCCATGGACCTCCTTTTTCCCTCATTTTCCTTTTCTTTTCATATTTTCACCTTTTTTTCTCATTTTCTTTATTCTTTTTCTTCTTTTTCTTTTATTTCTTTTATTATGTTTAATTCCCTTTCAATTTTATTTTACTTATTTTTTGTCTTAATATTTAAAAACCTAAAAAATATTTTATTTTATATAGTTTATTTTGTATTATGTATTTTATGATCACATGACTTTTGATTATGTTTGCTTGCTTCTTGACAATTTTTTGACCATCCTTTTACCATGCCTTATACCTAATGACATGTTGATGCCATGCCTTGATTAATGCTTGTCTTGATTTATGAGTTTATTCTTAAGACATGAATGCTTCCATGATTTATGTGTTATTGATTAGTTAACCTTTGGACATGCCTTAGGATTGAATGTCTTGATGGATTGTAATCATGTTACTTGATGTTAGGCTTCTTCATAAGTCTTAGTTGATTCTAAGGTTTGATTGAAAATTAATGTTTATGAGATTCAAAACCCTAATGACTTGAGTTCTTTCTTGAATATGTAAATCATTGTCATGTATTGATGCCTTGCCTTAATGACTTGATGTTTTCATGGTACACTTAAGATATCCATATTGATGCATGCTTAGAGTTTTCAATTTGAAGTTACTTGACATACTTTTTCTTGTGGGGTTGTGTTAATTATTGAATCATTTCCAAATGTCTTGATGTTGCTTTGTTATGTTTCTTGTATAATTTGGTAGTTTATATGACCATGTGACATGTGTTTGTATGTTTCTTTTTGAGTGTTACCTCTTCATGATATCTCATACTCTTATGTGTTCTTATTTACTTACTTGTGACTGATACTTGTCTTGTGACCCTTGATTTCTATATTTATGTTGCTTGTGTTTAAATCCAAGGGAAAGGGATCATAGTTGACTTATTGTCATATGCATGTTCAGTATGTGTCTTATTGCATCCCCCACCCATCACATGCTTCATGTTTACCCTTAGGTTTCCTTTTTTTCTAACTTGAACCTCTTTCAATAAAAAAAACCTTGACTTAGGTCATTGCATTTTCAAAACTTTATTTTCTTTTATAAATGCTTCAAGACATCTTAAGCATATCAAAATCGTTTCATATGACTAAAACATACAAAGCTCATTCAAAACTTTTGCCACTTGGCTTTTCCTTTAAAACCTTTTTCTCAAGAGATTAGACATGAGTCATCTCTATAGTTGAGATATAAATCTCCTATCCCCCATAGTAATGATTGAAAATGATGTTGATTCTTTTTCACATGAAGGTGTTAGAGGCATACTTATAGATTCTATATCCAAGTTGGAGCCCTTCCTTCATGATAATGCAAAGATCCATCTTCTCATACTTGTGGGTTGATTAGTTGAGTATTCTCCTTAAGATGACAAAATGTCTCTTCATTAAAATCAACAAAAATAAACCCTTTTGTTATTTGTACCCCGAACTACGAGGTTATATGTCTCTTCCCTTAACATAACCAACCCCTGTACCTTTGATCTCTGTACTGCTTTTCTCTTAGCCTTGCCTTTTGCTTTGCATGTTTATTGAGGGTTTATTTGATCTTTTCCCATTCCCTTGGAAAAATAAAAGTTCGGTGGTGACATCTTGTTTTGCGAGTCAAGTTAGTCAAATAGCTTGGTCTCCGATTCTTCACTACGACACTAAGATACATATAAATAAGAAATTTAGAAAAAACTATTTATTATTGTATTTGATTAAGAGTGGTCCTACCTATGCCATGGAGAAATCATAGCTTTTTGATAAAAAAATATTTGTTTGTTAGTTGATTCTTGAAAAAGGTTTAAGATTATCAAGTCGAAAAAAGATCTAGTGTAGTCTTTGATTTTAAGGATTTAGTGACCAAACCAAAAGTGGATTTGGAATAACCACTACTAATTTATTTAAAGATTTGTATCAACCTATCCAAAAGAAGATTTGAAGTAGTCATTGGTGTTTTAGACCGTTCAGAAGGCCCAAAGAATAAAGGCTCAATAATGAAGTAGTAAAAAATTGAACGAAGAAAAGATAGACTTTTTTTCTATTAAACAGACAATCTCTCGTGCAAGTACCCTGCTAATTGTTCAGATCAATATGACAACTGGCTGCGATCCACGTCTTGCCACACACGTTTAGGTTTCAATCGATTCTCATATTTAAGGAAGGAAATATGTCATTTCGGAGGCATTCAAATACTTTTCATTCATACACCACTTTTCACTCTCATATTGACTTGAGTGTTGGAGTGATAACATTGCATGTCAAGTCCCTCCCACCTTATTGGAAGCTCAGAACCATCACAGTAAGATATGCATCCTCACTTAGTGATCAACTATGGTTCCATTACAAAACATAGGCATCCTTTGTGGGAATCTACTTATGATTCATACAATTTTTCATAATCAAAATTCTAATAAATCAATCAAATCTTTGCCATCAGAAATTCAGGTCTCCTCCATTCGAAGTGCAGATATCCATTTCTAGATCACTTCTCTCAAATTTCAACTTCTTTTCCATTAGATCCAATTGACTATGGTGGCATCCAAAGCCAATCACTATTCCGCACAACGGAAAGCCTATGTTTCTGCCATTGTTAAGGCTACTAGTGATCCCCGACTTTCTCCTCAAGGAAAAACGATTAAGTCATGATGGCTTCTCCATCTGTTCTTTCACAGCAAGACCTTATCCAACCTAGGGTAGGTCAAGGAACATTCCAATCTATTTCGTTCTTCGCATCTTCTCCAAAATTACACCTAAGCAAGCCTTCATTTAGACCTCCACAACTTCCTGTTATGTAAAGACAAGAGTTGATTCCTAGCTTCCGCCTACTGCATACTAATCTTGGCATGCAAAGGGCCAATGACCTACTGGACAATGTTTATAACATGGTACAACATCAAAATTCTCAAGCCTTAGTAGAAATAATATTTGGAATTAAAGAGGGAATATAATATGCTAATCCGAGGAACATATTATGCAAGAAGCGGCATCGCGAAAGAACCAAACCGCCATCCATGAAGTGGTACCAATCTAAGTGGTAACACATCAAGAAGAAGTCTAAAAGTTACAGATTCTTCAAAGACATCATATACACAAGACTTTTTTCCATGATCCTAAAGAAGGAAGAGGTAGCCGCACTCCTTCAAATGTCTGTCGCCTCGTAGAGAAAAACACTCGTGAAAAAGGATATCACACCCATCATATTAGGTGTATACCTTCTTATCCCCATCTGGGGGAAACACTCCTTAGTCGGATGAAGGACCCACATGAATCGACATATGACCAAAATCACACTCCTGGGTGTAATACCCCAAATTTTGACCACTTAGATTTCCCATCATTGTGAAAATCATCATCACAATATGGATGTACCTTTATGCTTCATTAGTCTCCCTAAAGATGGGTGAGCATCCACTACAATCAAAATTAGGGTTTCAAGCCCTCTCTAAGTGCTTAGACAAAGGATCAATCAAGAAATGACATGATCTTCAACTTGTCTAATCTCTTAAACATCCACAATGGATCAAAAAGGACTCCCACTCCAAGGATTAAGCACAAGGCTGCTCCTTTCTAGGTGGATCAAGTCTCAAGATCGACAGTGTCACCAAATTAGGGTTTTGGTCGACCAGGGCCTCCAGATGGAAATTTTCATCTGGGCATAAGGCAATGATCCAAAACATAACCTAATATGCTTCATGGAATCTCATGAACCCATGCATCAAGTCAATTTTGCCTCAGGGGATGCATTCATAAAAAATCAGGAATTAGGGTTTCTTGACCTAATTCACCCCTAAGTTGACTTTTGGGACAAACCATGAGCCAAGACCTCAAGAGATGATTTGAGGGCCTCTAATATACCATATTGATCCATTTGGAACAATGGATTGATCCAAGAAGTTTGAGCAACAAGTCTCAATTTCATCTGCACCACAATTAGGGTTTTAAGGGAAAAGTCAACTGTAACTTTGACTTTTGACCAGGACATACTCCCAAACCCTAATACATGATTGAATATACCCTATGACACCCATGGAACATGTCCATCAAGTTTGATTTACGTCAAGGACATGATTTCCTGAAGAATTGCACAGTTTGGAATTCATCTGATAAAAAGTCAACTGTGCACAAAAGTCAACTTTGACTTTTTGAGATTTTTCACCAAAATGGATTTTTAACCCTAAAATGATGTTAATGTATGATTTGAATCATCATTCATCAAGAAAAATCAAGAAAAGTGAGATAACTTGTAAAAGGGGTAACCATAAAACTTAGAAATTTTTCTAAGTTAAAAATAAAGTGGCAAAGGTACCAACTTTGGAGGACCATAACTCCTAAACCACAAGGCCATTTTTTCTCATCCAAAGATGGATTTGTAGCCCTCATTATCACCTACAAAAACTTCAACTACAAGTCATTCCAATTCATTAAGGATTTTGAGTTATGGAGTGATCAAAGTGGCTGAAAAGTGAAAATGTCACTTTTTCCAACACTTAGTGAAATTTTCACTAAGTCAGATTCTGCCTCACTTTTTGCCAAATGTAGGGGGATTTTTCACTTGGAATCAAAAGAGGTCAAAACCAAACTTGTTCAAACAGTTGTTGTATCATGTAAGAGCTTTCCAAAATGGCCAAGAACATTGCCAAATTCAACCTACACCATGAGATACAACATTGCCAAGTTGCCTTGCTGAAATCTGTCAAGGCAAGGCAGAATTTGCAACTTTGGTCGATTTACCAAAATCAGCCAAATTCAATTGCTCGAATCCACTTGGACACCTCAAGGATTGAATCCAAAGGGGACAATCACTGAGCCAAGCCTCCAAAGTCCATGGAACAAGAAATAGCATGTTGAACCTAGAATGGCCAAAATAGGGACAAGACTTCAAATTTGGAATGAGGCATTCAATGGAACCATCAAGGTGGCATGGACTGAGCCATTCTCATTTGAAATCAGTCAAGACTTATCCAAGACCAAGGGGACCAAAGCTCTGTGCCCTAACCTCTAGTCAATGGCTAGAGGAGACTTGGATTTTCATTTGCCAACATTGGCCAAACCTACTTACCAGCTGCCATGCACTATTCCTTGCAAAACAAACTTGCTCTACTATAAATAGAGCTCAATTGTGGTCAGTTTAAGTACACCAAAGCCATCTAACAAATGCTTTCCTCAAAATCTCTTTCTCTTGGCAAAAATACCTTTCTTAGCAAGGTAGCTATCGGGTTTTGAGTTTGAGAGCAATTCTGCACAAACCAATCACTCACGCACCTCACATACATCACATATGAGCTGATCAAACACTCACATAACTTCTGAAACATCAATTTCATGAAATCATCAGCTGGTTGCTCAAAATTTCAATCAAAGTACAGCTGAGGTACCACAAAATGATCCAGCCAATTTCAATCAAGTCCAACCATCCAAACACAATCCATAGGGTGTAGGGAAGCTGTTCAGATCATCACAACTCATCTGTAACACCTCCAAATCAAAAATCACATTGCACTTGCTGTCACGGCTTGGAGGTAAGCACATACTTGGTCATCTCTCAATCTATGCATATTTCCTCGCACAATAATTTGGCCATATGTTCATAATCATGCATGGAATGTTTTCCCTCAATTAATTGCATTGTTTGAATCGTGTATCAAAAATCCTAGCCTTCATGCAGAAATTAGGGTTCTTGAGGTTTCTTCGTGATTTCTTGTTGTATGTTTAATTTAAATGAAATTAAAGTACATAGACATGATCGTGAGGTTGAGACGAGCATAATGATATGCGGATTGCATGATATGATTACGTATTCATGGAGATTGGATAGAAAACGCAAATCTGGGCAAACTGAGAAACGCGCGTGTTCTTGGTGTTGTTCTTGGCGCCATTTTTAGAAATTCAAATATTTGAATTTTGTGGTTTTTGTTTAATTGATTCAAAAATTAATTTCTCTCTGAGTTTTAGTGATTTTGAGTTGATTCTTTTTTTAATAATTCACAAAAATGTTAAAATATTTTATTTTATCAAAAAAATCCCAAAAATATTATTTATTTCATATAATTGATATTTTTGCAAAGAATTAATATTTTAATTGTTTTTGGCATTTTAAATATTTTTTCTACATTGATTTTGCAACTTTTAATGCTTTCTAATTATTTTGTAGGTCAATACTTAATTTTTGAAGCATTAATCCAAGATCACAATTTGTTTTCCATGTGTTAAACAATTTTTGATCATTTTAATTGAATTTTTATTCAATTAAATACATTTTGAAAACAAATTAGGGTTTTGGATTAATTCAACCCTCATAAATCATTTTCAAAACACTTTGGGCCTCTTGAGAGAGTGTAAGACCCATCCCCCCTTGTACAAAAACTTTTTGGGCCTCATCCATTGTATAAGTCCCTCTGTATAAGTAAACGGCACGATCGTCGCCCGTTTAAAAATAAAAATCATCTGGACCTCTCCTTGAGCTATAAGACCCATTCAAAACACTTTGGGCCTCTATTAGAGTGTAAGACCCAATCCCCCTTTTAACCAAAACATTTTGGGCCTCACTTATTGTATAAGTCCCTCTGCGTTAAAAGAAAACCTCGACGCGATCGCCATTTTTAAACGAAAAATCATTTGGGCCTACCCTCGTGTTATAAGCCCCACTCTTTTCTTTAAACCTTTTTGGGCCTCTTGAAAGAGTGTAAGACCCATCCCTTTGTACAGAAAACCATTTTGGGCCCTAGTCACTTGTATAAGTCCCTCTGTACAAAGTCAAACAGTGTGCTCACTGATAAAACCCTGGGCCTCTCCTTGAGCTGTAAGCCCCAAATCTTTCTTTTTCAAAGCACTTTCTCCTTTGATTTTGAATATACTGTTGTTTTCAATCTTTCTTTGTTGAACAACTAACCAAACAGCATGGAAGCACTACAACCGAGTAAGTGGTTATCGCTTTCATTTACTGCTTTCATATTATAAACTGTATTGTGGGGCTGCTCACTGTAAGTCTCCTTTCATAAACTCATATCTACTGTGTAAGAATAGTATAGATATTTCGAGTTTCCCCGGCAACTACGTCTAGAACTAGGTGACGCCGTTTCATTTATTCGTAGAAATAGACGCCTAGATCCCCAATAGGAGCACCAGATACAGTCTTCTCTTCGGCTGTCCTCCTTAGGAATCGTCAAGAAACTCTACTCCCCAAGATGAATGTATTCTCCGTGAATGGCATCTTTGAGTTTCTTCCCAATTCTCAAACTTTCCTGACTTGATCTATTCCTTGTGGATAGCTTTCCTTGAATGTCTCGGGGTTTGGGTACCCACTACGGTCATAATCTTGGACCTTAACTAAGGGACCCTCTTTAAAAGCTAGAAGTCGCTGGATAGTAAACCTCGCACGTTTACCAGTGGTTTTTATCTTTAAAAGAGTTATCTCTCCTAATGGAAAGGAGATGATAAGACCCACGGGCTTCTTAAAAGCATCGGCCTCCTCTTGGGCATTATACAAGGACCCTACGGCTTCTTAGAAGTATTCACAGCCTCCTCTTAGGCTTCGTATAATGATCTCTTCCTCCGGGAATGATAGCCTCCTCTTGGGCTTCGTACAAGGACCCGTCGGCTTCTTAAAAGTTTCCAGCCTCCTCTTGGGCTTCGTACAAATTGTCCCGACGACCTCCTAGAGGTATAGGAACAGAACCTAGTCATCTTAATAGAACAGTCCTTTCATAGAGTCTACTACTGTTTCTCACAGCATAGTACAAAAGATAAAACTCTAGACATGGACAGTCTAACTTCCTTGAGTCTCAAAGACATTCTCAAGCACCCTTCGTTAAATAGGAAGGAAACTCGCAGACTCGGACAGTCACGACACCCTTTGGATTTCCTGTTTCCTCAAAGAGAAGGAAATATCCCTGATCCTCAAATCAAATCCCTGTGTACAGAGTTACTCATATAAGAACTGATTTTCTCTTTTAAAATCAGTATATTGGATCTGTCACTCAACTGAAACAGTTATATTAGCCTCCATCTCGGGCTTCGTACGAGATACCAAAACTCCCCAGTGGAGTCAAAATAACCTTTTCGCCTCTCTCTCGGGCTTTGTACGAGATACAAAAACACTCTCTTACTGAGTATAAAAGATTCTCCTGTTGAGTCAACCCTTTTAGCCTCTCTCTCGGGCTTTGTACGAGACACAAGATAGCCTCCTCTTAGGCTTTGTATAACGATATGCCCCACTGGGTCGAACCCCATTTAGCCTCTTTCTCGGGCTTTGTACGAGACACAAAATAGCCTCCTCTTAGGCTTTGTATAATGATTTTTCTAGCGGAAATTAGCCTCCTCTTAGGCTTTGTATAAGAAAACCACTGGTTGATCCAATTAACCTTTTAGCATAAAAGCTATGCCTCGTTCGCAGTATACAAACATCAACAACTCCTTCCTTTCAGCTAATCGCTGTAAGCGGCAAGCCTCTGGATTATTTAACATCCATGCCACTGTCCCTCTTTTAGCATGAGAAATTCCTAAGGAAAGATGGCATTGCTCTACACTGAGTTAAAGTCTTCTCCTTCAGGTTAAAACCCTTTCTTCGGAAATTATGGCATTGCTCGGATCCGCGTATCCCAGTTAAAGTAATTCTCCTTCTCCCCTCTTTAGAGATGACAAATTCTCTCTGAAGTCGAGGTCTTTCAGCTTCACGTCTTGGGCTTTGAACAAGACACAAATAGACCTTTCAGCTTCACATCTTGGGCTTTGAACAAGATATAAATCACCTTTCGCTTCACGTCTTGGGCTTTGAACAAGACACCAAAAACCAATTTCCTCCCATAGAATAGGAGGAACTACGAGCGCTCTGATTTCCCTGTTTCGGTAAACGGGAATACGTAGGCATAAGATCGAAAGAAAAGATCTTAGCGAGCGCAATCAACAAAAAAACCTAAATCCCATATCTCCGTCAATCAAAAGCAGTAATTCAAAAACACCAGTCCTAACATCCTAATCCTTGTTCCCCGTCAGAAAACCCTTTGCCCAGATAAAAAGAAAGAAAACCATATTGGCGAAAATACAAATAACCAGTACAAAGGCCCCCCCACATTGATAGCATCCGTAACCTAACAGACCGCTGTTCAAACTCAGTATGCAAAGCAGGGTTAATTGGAGACATCTATTTCCCTTCCTTATTCAGCTCACAATAGGATAAAAAATGAATCGACCTGTAGTTTAAGCTCAACCGCAGAGAGCGACCAGCGCTTAAGAACTGCGTCCAAAATCGCTCGCTACAGAAAAGTGGCGCCCACCGTGGGGCCAATCTTTCTTTCTTTCTGTTTTCCTTGTAAAATGGCGACTCTGCTGGGGAGTCATTGCCAAGATCTTTCTGCCTTAGGGCATCATCCCCGTTTTCTACGGAAAATGGGAACTCTACCAAAGAGAAAGATTGACCTATGCTGGTCCATCTCTTAGGCAGGGAACCACAGATTGGGGCTTCTGCCGGGGAACCCATTTCTGTCAGGAACTTAGGAATCATAGCTTTATAAGTCTAGGATGATTAGGACAAATATATATACTGCTTTTCCTAATTGCTATACGTGTTTATTTTTCTGCTAATGGGAATGCGGGTGATGCCGTATGTGGAAAGATTGAGTATACACCTAGAAAAGCCAAACCCTTTCGTAGTGCGGAAGCTATCGGAAATAGCTGTTACGCGATACTACCCTCATTTGAGGCTGGTGATCTATTCTCGGTGAATGGCACTTACTCTAAGATTGCACACAACTCGCTGGCGATCTGCTTGTTGTTTTGCTTTCCTGGGAGGAGCTGATGATAATGAGTACAGGTACAAAAATCACCCTAGTATAAACCTTTGGGGATGGGTAGAGCCTTGACTTCATGACAACGACCCTCCGACCCCATGTTTTTTCTATGTTTTTGTGTGCTGCATTCATGCATTCATTTAATAAAACATTAAAACATTCAAAAAACTTTCTCTTCTAGTCTCTCTGTTTTTCGAATTAAACTAAGACTGTGATTGCAAATATCAGAGAAGAGGATTACGCTAATGGATTTCGGTAGAAGGAGAACTCACCAGTATACCTTCAAGGTTCCAAAACTAGGGGATTTGAGAAAGTTAGCGAGGATGATCGTTAACCCAGAGGCTTTCAGAGCCAAGCACAGTGGTTTGCTACCACTGTTAAGAGTCCATGTGATTAAGGGGATCATGGACGCACTCATTCAGTTCTACGATCCGGTTTATCATTGTTTCACATTCCCGGATTACCAGCTTGCACCAACGCTGGAGGAGTATTCTCATCTGACTGATTTACATATCACTGATCGAGCTCCATTTTCTGGACTGGGAGAAATTCCAAAGAATTAGACTATTGCAATAGCAATTCATTTGGACGAGTCCGAGGTCAGGACTCACATGACCACTAAGGGTGGCATCCAAGGTTTGCCAGCCCAGTTCTTGACAAAGAAAGCTCTGTACTTCGCTAGTATAGGGAACGGGACTGCTTTTGAAAGTATCTTTGTCTTGCTCACCTACGGGTTATTTTTGTTTCCCAACATCAATAACTTCGTCGATATCAACGCTATTAAGGTTTTTCTCATTGGAAACCCTGTGCCGACTTTGCTCGCAGATGCGTATCATTCTGTACACTTGGGAAATTTGTACAGTGGAGGAGAGATCACATGCTGTGTACCTTTGCTCTACAAATGGTTTATCTCTCACTTGCCCAAGTCTGCTGCTTTTTGGGATTGCAAGAGTGCCTTACGTTGGTCGCAGAAGATCATGTCTCTCACCAATTCCGATATAGATTGGTGTAATAGGATTTATGAGGGAATCAGAATCATTGACCGTTGTGGAAACTTCCCCAGCGTACCCCTCATAGGAACTAAAGGAGGAATCAACTATCATCCGACATTGGTTCTTCGTCAATTTGGATACCCGATGAGACACATCCCACTGGGTGTTCATCTGGAAGGTCTTTTCTTCAAAGAAGGAGAAAACGACAGAGCACTAAAGATGGAAATAGTGCAAGCTTGGAAACATGTTCATAAGAAAGGACGAGAGTCTCTGGGAAAACCGGACTGTGTCTCGGTGGAGCCTTATCTCCATTGGGTACAAACTAGAGCTCTCAAGCTAAAGATGCCTTATCCTCGTTACGGAATTCTTCCACCAAGGGAAACTGTCATGTACTTCATGACGGAAACTGAAAAGCTTCAGGTTACTCTCAACAAGGTTCAAAAGGAAAGAAGATCTTGGAAGAACAAGTACCGCACCCTCGACGTAGAGTGTATCCAAATACAACAATTACTAAAAGAGAAAGATGCTCTGATTGAAATTTTGGAGCAGCATGCTGTGGAGAATCAAGATGACCAAAGGAATTTGCTCACTCCTTTCACTTGGCAAAGGAATGACAACCCGACAACGGCCCAAGAGCCCCGGTCAAAGAAAAGGAAGATACCAGAATCAGCCCCCGGTTTCTCCTCAGAGAGGACTCGGGACCCATTAGTTTAGGTTTCTGTTTCTGCACTTTGTAATCTACTGTATTTCCATTTCTGTAATCCTTTGGAATTCAATAAAAAGGGGTTTCCCCACTGTTTGATATTTGCAATCTAATTGTCAAAGTTTATTTTGATTAAACCTAAAAACAATTAATATAATCGTTGCATTCATCATTCTCACATCGCGTATTCTCCTTACCTACGAATCTCACGTTTGTGTCTCGATTCTAGAGTCAAACTGTCTCATTCGTATAATACTCGGGCCAATCGTCAGAAAAGGATGGATGATCTTGAGGAAGAAAACAGAGAGTTGAAAGAAGAGATCGACGCTCTGAGAGGGGATATGAGAAAGCTTCGTAATGACATGCAAGCCATGGCAGAAGCTCAGCTACAAAGGACTGTGATCTCAGAGATCACCTCAACGCCCATCATAGAAAAGTATGATCCTAGGTATCAGTTGCCGAAAGATCGTCCTTGGGGCATGCCTGTTAACTATATCCCGGAAGGATATGTTCCGCCGATCGCTGAAGATCAGGGAATTGCAACAGAAGCCGCTGGGCCTGAAGGTTACAAACTTTGGGAAAGCGAAGATGCCAGGGGCATACTCAAGACTCCTGAAGGTTACAAACTTCGGGAGGCGCCAAGACTTACTGTCGTAGTCACGGTACCACCCCCTGTGGTGCACACTGTCCCGGAAGGACAGATTCCACCAACACCTTCTGGTAAGAAGGAAACTATGTTTGACAGAATGGAGGAATTCCAGGAACAGTTCTTGGAAATGCAGAAAGAGCTGCAAGCCATTCGCGGTCAGGATCTATTTGGAAAGGACGCCGCAGACCTCTGCTTGGTCCCAAATGTGAAAGTCCCGCACAAGTTCCAAGTGCCCGACTTTGAAAAATACAAGGGTAACTCTTGCCCTCAGAGCCATCTGGTGATGTACGCTCGGTGGATGTCAGCTCAGACGGAGAATCAGGACCTGCTGATTCATTACTTTCAGGATAGTTTAACCGGTGCCGCACTCAAGTGGTACATGGGTTTAAACCGTACTACGATCAGTACATTCAGAGATCTTGGTACTGCCTTCGTCCAACAATATAAGTACAATTTAGACATGGCACCCGACAGAGATCAACTCAGATCAATGTCGCAAAAGGACAAGGAAACCTTTAAGGAGTATGCTCAAAGGTGGCGTGAAATTGCCGCTCAAATTTGTCCACCTCTTGAGGAAAAAGAGATGACAAAGATCTTCTTAAAGACCTTAAGCTCACTTTACTATGACCGAATGGTTGCCAGTGTGCCCAGTGATTTCACCGAGATGGTCGGCATGGGTGTACGTCTTGAGGAAGCCGTCCGAGAAGGACGTTTGGTAAAAGACACTGGATCAACTAGTGGTACTAAAAAATACGGTAGTGCTCTCCCTAAGAAAAAAGAGCAAGATATTGGGAATATCTCTCTCGAAAAGCAAAGGCGACGTTATTAGCCAGTAGCAGCTGTAACTCCTGCTATCGGCCCCGCGCCTGTTCCTATGTATCAACCTCAGGTAGCGCAGGGCCAACCTGACCAACAAAGGACACAACAACCTCTTCAGCAGGCTCGTCCTCCATATAACAACAACTGTACAACACGGCCGCCAGGATTTGATCCTATACTCGTATCGTACGCAGAGCTGTTTCCGTTACTGCTGGCTAAGAGGCACATTCAGACTAAGTCTCCCCTTTCAGTTCTGGAAAATCCGCCTTTCTGGTTTTAGGAGGATCAAACATGCCCTTATCATCAAGGAGGTTCAGGGCATAACATTGAGACTTGTCTCAATTTCAAATCCGACGTGCAAAAGCTTGTTAGGAGCGGGCTCTTATCTTTCAAAGATACGAATCCCAATGTTCTCACGAACCCGCTGCCTCAACATGAGAAAGCTGCAGTCAAACTGATTGAGAAAGAGACTAGCAATGTCTATCAAATTCATGATGTACTCTTGTTGAAAACCAATCTGGTCAAGATGCATTGTAGACAGAGTGGATATGGCCATGTACCACCTCATAATTATCACCAGTGTGATATCTGCTCTAAAGATAACCAAGGATGTTCGGTAGTGCAATCAGCTCTACAGGAACAAATGGATCTTGGATGGATCCAAGAGCACCGAGTTCGTGGAGTTAACATGGTCTACATGAATTCCAACGTCATTCAAAACCACGACATCCGTGCGATGAATGTCAACTTGGTGGCGATGCACTCAAGGCAAAGCCAGTATCATAATCTGCCGCGACACGATTACAGTTCCTATCTGATTTGCTCGGTAAACAAACAGGGATGCTCTTTCATACAAGAGGCCCTCCAGCGTCAGATGGATCTTGGATGGATCCAAGACTACCATGATAGGAACTCCTATCAAATCAACATGGTTCAGATCTTTGATATCCGCATAATGAATACCAACCTGGTAGAGTTACATGCTGAGCAGGTCCGACTCGGATTCTTAATATCACATGATTATCAAAACTGTAAAGCAGGTTGCGAAAACGATCGAGGTTGTACCCTTGTCTAGGAGGCACTTCAGCACTTGTTAAATCACTGGTGGATGCCAATCTATATGGACGAAGATACTCAGCAGATTAGTATCAATAATAGGAATCCTACTCGTCGTCAAAGTCAGGATGTCCGATCAATCGAAGGTAACCTAGTGAGGTTACATTGTATTCAAAGTGGGCGTGGCCAGGTGCCACCACACAACTATGACAGTTGTAGCGTCTGTTCGGAAAGTAACCAAGGGTGTTACCTTGTGAGAGCAGCTCTTCAGTGTCAGGTCAATCATGGAGAAATTCGTCCATATCCAGGTTCAGGACCCATCATTTGGTCACCGAACTACCTTGCCGATCAAGTTGAGGATGTCGTCACGATCTCTGGTCACCACAGGACCAGGGATGTTTTTGCCATCATCCCTCTATTTGACGAATCTAGAGTTCCCAACCGGGAACGAATCGAGATTACTTATGATGGTCAGAAAAATCAGAAGGTTCCCATAGTCGTCTATCTACCGGGGCCATTACCGTATGAATCAGCTAAGGCAATCCCTTACAAATACGGTGCAACAATAATTGAGAATGGAAAGGAAATTCCATTACCCTCCGTCGTGAATATTGCAGACATCAGTCGTGTAACACAGAGCGGTCGAATATTCAACCGAGGGGTTGGAGAATCCAACAAAGAAAAGGAACTTCAGGCAGAAATTCCTGATCCGCCAGTCGGTCAATCTAGTAATCCCGACTTTTCAAAAGACAAAGATGAGATGCTAAAGCTCATCCAAAGGAGTGAATATAACATTGTTGATCAACTGTTACAGACTCCTTCAAAGATCTCAGTATTATCATTGTTACTCAGTTCAGAAGCACACAGAGAGGCTCTACAGAAAGTCTTGGAGCAAGCCTTTGTGGAACAGGATGTAACAATCAGACAGTTCGATAGTATTGTCTCTAACATCACTTCCTGCAATAATTTGGGATTTAGTGATGAGGAATTACCCGAAGAGGGTCGCCGTCATAACATGGCGCTCAACATTACAGTTAACTGCCAGGGCGATGCTTTAGCCAACGTACTGGTAGACACAGGGGCAGCCCTAAATGTTATGCCGAAGTCCACTTCGACGCAATTATCATTTAATGGCCCTCCGATGAGAGTCAGCGAGGTCGTCGTCAAAGCATTCGACGGATCCAGAAAAACAGTTATCGGCGAAGTTGATCTTCCCATAACTATTGGTCCTCACACTTTCCAAATCACTTTCCAGGTCATGGACATTCGGGCAACATACAGCTGTTTATTAGGAAGATCTTGGATACATCAGGCTGGAGCGGTTACGTCAACCCTCCACCAAAAGCTAAAGTTCTTCAAGAACGATCAACTTGTCACGGTTTGTGGGGAACAAGCCTTGCTTATGAGTAACTTATCATCATCTGCTTGTGTAGAACCCGAGGAGGTTATTGGAACTCAGTTCCAAGCACTATCGGTGAGCAAGAACAATCAATCCGAAGAAGGAACTTCAATTTCTTCATACAAAGATGCTATCAAAGCGGTCGAGAGTACCGATACAATCGGATAGGGACGGCTTGTCATTCCCATCGACAATAAAACAAAGAAGGGTCTTGGTTTTTCTGCAACCTGTACCCAGACAGTTGCCAACGATGAAAGTCTTCATCTCCTTCAAAACTTCTTCCACAGTGGAGGTTTTCTTCACCCAATGTCTCAGACAGTTCATGCTATCAATGAGGAAGATCCCTCTGACGCAGATGAAGAGTGGAAGTCCTATCTTAATGAGGACGGCTATATGTCTCAAGAAGAGGTGCCTATGCCTTTTTTCTTTCCTACAGAAAGTCCAAGATTTATACCAAGATTAGATGTCGAAATGATCTACGGAGATTGTGATCCGGAAGGATGCCGTGCTCCGCCAAATTCATTAGAGGAAGACACTTCGATGAAAGGCAACTTTGACCACAATTACTATGGCCCGATGGATGGCCTGCCAATGTGGCAGCCTTACCCAGGAAACTTGGGGCAAGAGAGTCAGCCGAGTAATGAAACTCAACTGAGCATCATTGAACAGAATACCTGTGTCCCCACCATGTCATGGGATCAACACTCAGGTCATTCGGAAACTACTCAACATGAAGATGAATTCGCAATGTTTGCAGGACTTGAATTCATCAACTATGCTTTTCCCGAGGTCAACGTCATCGAGAAAGATGACTCCTCCAGTTCCAAAGAAGTTTGGGACACCCTGGGACAACCAAGTGGAAAATACGACTTTATGGTCAAGTACACTGCTCCCTAAAGCTCTCGTATCAGGCTCGAAGATATCCAGTCAACTGGATGGGGAGATGTACCTGAGAGCACAAATGCTATGCAAAATACAATAGGGGAATCCTCCTACGACAATTCTGCCTGGGAGACAGATTCCAATGATCCTGCTCCACCAGAAATCAGCGTCATTTCTGAAGACAAATCAAGGAAGGTGCCAGACTTTGTGATTCACCGAGGAGTTCGCCGCCAATGGGTTGTCGTTGAGGTTCCGAAGGTCGTTCGCCAGTCAAAGTAATTGCCATCTTTAAACCTTTCACCCTGCCCAGGTGAAACGGATATTTTGATAGGGCTCATTTTCTGTAAATTTCCCTCTTCACTTTGCCCGAAGCGACAGAGTTTTGTTTTATAGGGCTGTAGTTTCAAGATTCGACTTGTTCATTAATAAAATAACGTCGTTCTGTAATTTCCACATTAATTGCTGTTTTCTCTTTTTGCTTTTTCAGAAAATGGTAATCCTAAAAAACAATTCAATAATAAAAACAAGCAGTAAAATCAAAACACTGCACACACTTACATTTTCTCTATCTCTTCTAAACACGAATCATCACGTTATGCAGATTGTTTGTTTTATACCCCGTTGAAACATACAATCTGATGCCTTCTTCCAACTTTGAGTTCCCGGTATTCGAGGCTGAAGAAGAAAATGACGACCAAATTCCAGAAGAGATCTCCCGACTACTCAGACAAGAGGAAAGGTCCATTGAACCTCACAAAGAACCGTTGGAAACGGTAAACTTGGGTTCAGAAAAAGAGAGAAAAGAAATCAGGATCGGAGCATTGCTCAGTCCAACTGCCAGAGAGGGTTTGATAAAGCTTCTCAAAGAGTTCCTCGATGTGTTCGCTTGGTCCTATCAGGATATGCCAGGGTTGGATGCTAGCATCGTGGAACATCACTTACTGTTAAGATCAGAGTGTCCGCCAGAAAAGCAAAGGTTGAGACAGACTCACCCGGACATGGCCATCAAAATCAAAGAGGAGGTACAGAAACAGATCGACGCGGGTTTCCTCGCTACATCTGAATATCCTCAATGGTTAGCCAACATCGTACCCGTTCCCAAAAAGGATGGAAAGGTCAGAATGTTTGTTGATTACAGGGATCTGAACAAGGAAAGTCCAAAGGACGACTTTCCTTTACCACACATTGACATGCTGGTTGACAGCACAGCAAAGTTCAAAGTATTCTCCTTCATGGATGGATTCTCGGGCTATAACCATATCAAAATGGCGCCGAAAGACATGGAGAAAACTTCGTTCATTCCCCCATGGGGTACCTTTTGTTACAAGGTAATGCCGTTCGGTTTGAAGAATGTCGTGGCAACCTATCAAAGGGCCATGACTACTCTGTTTCATGACATGATACATAAGGAAATCGAGGTATATGTCGATGATTTGATTGCAAAATCAAGAACAGAGGATGAGCACGTTGAACATCTGTCAAAATTGTTCGAACGTCTAAGAAAATTCAAGCTCCGCTTGAATCCTAACAAGTGCACCTTCGGTGTCCGTTCAGGGAAACTACTAGGGTTCATCGTCAGCCAGAAAGGAATTGAAGTTGATCCTGACAAGGTCAAGGCCATTCAAGAAATGCCTTCTCCGAAAACTGAAAAACAAGTCAGAGGATTCCTGGGACGTTTGAACTACATCTCCAGATTCATATTCCTTATGACCGCCAATTGTGCGCAGATTTTTAAGTTACTAAAAAAAAACCAGGATTGCGTTTGGTCAGAAGACTGCCAAACTGCCTTCGACAGTATTAAGGAATATCTGTTGAACCCTCTGATTCTATCACCTCCAATGGAAGGAAGACCACTGATCATTTACCTCACAGTCCTAGAGGACTCAATGGGATGTGTACTTGGCCAACAAGACGAAACCAAAAGGAAAGAGTCTGCCATTTACTATCTAAGCAAGAAATTCACCGACTGCGAAACTCGGTACTCAATGCTTGAGAAAACTTGTTGCACTTTGGCTTGGGCAGCCAAACGTCTTCGCCAGTACATGATTCGTCATACTATTTGGTTGGTCTCCGAAATGGATCCAATCAAGTACGTTTTCGAAAAACCTGCTCTCACGGGAAGGATTGCCCGTTGGCAGATGTTACTATCAGAATAAGACATAGAGTACCATGCTCAGAAAACCGTTAAAGGAAGTATTTTAGCCGATCATTTGGCTCATTAACCGATTGACGATCGAGAATCAATCGGGTTTGACTTCCCAGACGAAGATGTCATGTATCTAAAAATGAAAGATTGCGATGAACCGCTACCCAGTGAAGGGCCAGAACCCGGTTCCCAGTGGGGACTTATCTTTGACGGAGCAATCAATCATTATGGAAACGGAATTAGGGCAATCATTGTTACCCCTCAGGGTTCCCACATTCCTTTCACTGCCGGACTTACGTTCAAATGTACGAACAACGAGGCCGAATACGAAGCATGTATCATGGGTCTCGAAGAAGCGATTGATTTAAGGATCAAAAACTTGGACGTATACGGCGATTCAGCCTTAGTGATCAATCAGATAAAAGGAGATTGGAACACATACCAATCAGGATTGATTCCTTACAAAGACTATGCAAGGAGGTTGTTACCCTTCTTCAACAGAGTTGAGTTTCATCACATCCCTCGTGATGAGAATCACATGGCTGACGCATTAGCCACTCTCTCTTCCATGATTAGTGTAGGTCGATGGAATGACATACCTAAGATCGATATCATGCACCTTGAACGGCCCGCTTACATCTTCGCGATTTAAGCAGTCATAGACGACAGACCTTGGTATCACGATATCAAATGCTTCCTTCAGAAACAAGAGTACCCATCTGGGGCACTCAAAAAAGACAGGAAAACCCTCAGAAGATTGGTTGGAAACTTCTTCCTGAGCGGTGACACTCTTTATAAGAAAATTTTTGACATGGTCTTGCTCCGATGCGTCGACAGACCAGAAGCAGACATGCTCATGAAAGAAATTCATGAAGGATCCTTTGGCACTCATGCCAACGGACACACAATGGCGAGAAAAATTCTGAGAGCAGGGTATTATTGGTTGACCATGGAATCCGACTGCTACAAGTACATGAGGAGGTGTCACAAGTGTCAGATATACTCCGACAAAATTCATGTACCGCCATCACATCTCAAAGTTCTTTCTTCCCCGTGGCCTTTTTCCATATGGGGGATCGACATGATTGGCATGATTGAGCCCAAGGCTTCAAACGGACATCGGTTCATCCTGGTAGCCATTGACTATTTCACCAAGTGGGTCGAAGCAGCGTCATTCGCCAATGTAACCCGCCAAGTGGTGGTCCGATTTATCAAAAACAATATCATTTGCCGTTATGGTGTTCCAAGTGAGATCATTACTGATAATGGATCTAACTTGAACAATAAGATGATGAAAGAGTTGTGTGCAGAGTTCAAGATCGAACACCATAACTCATCTCCCTACCGACCCAAGATGAATAGAGCGGTAGAAGCGGCTAACAAGAACATCAAAAGGATCGTTCAAAAGATGGTTGTAACCTACAAAGATTGGCACGAAATGCTACCCTTTGCTCTTCATGGTTATCGTACATCTGTTCGCACTTCAACAGGGGCAACCCCTTTCTCTCTAGTATATGGCATGGAGGCAGTGCTCCCCATAGAAGTAGATATCCCATCAATCCGGGTATTGATGGAAGCTAAGCTCACCGAAGCTGAATGGTGTCAAAGTCGATACGACGAACTGAACCTGATCGAAGAGAAGCGAATCACGGCACTATGCCACGGTCAGTTATATCAACAGAGAATGAAGAGGGCGTTCAACAAAAAGGTACGACCTCGTGTTTTCAGAAAAGGAGACCTCATGCTCAAGAAGATACAATCATTTCTCACTGATTCTCAGGGCAAATGGACCCCAAATTATGATGGCCCCTATGTGGCCACGAAAGCTTTCTCAGGCGGCGCCTTAAGACTTGCAACCATGGACGGAGAGGAATTTGCCTACCCCACGAATGTTGATGTAGTCAAGAAATACTTCGCCTAAACTAAAAAAAAAAACGTCTCGGTGGATTGAAAACCCGAAAGGGCGGTCCAGGCAAAAGTTAGAGACATGAAAAAAAAGAATCATCCCGATGGATTGGAAATCTCAAGGTACAATCCAGGCAAAAATTAGGGATAATGGCAAGTAACTATGTTCAACAGAGGCAAGTCCCTCAGCAGCAGCAGTTACAGCATCCATCGGAGGAAAACTCCAGTCAAAGGTCATCTTCAACGGAAGCTCAGGATACCCCGAATTCAAAGTTGGTAGAAGGATAGTGGTCGTTATGTTTCAAAGTAGCCCTTTTCCCTGTAAATTACCATTTTCTAACTTTGTAAATACTCTTTGGAATCACGCGTTTGGCTGATTTCCATCTTATCAATAAAATTTGAGCCCTTGTGCTTGTGTTTGTAATTCTTTACTTGTTTTAGCTTTACAGAACGATGTTGTTTAAACTTAATCAGCGATTCTTGAAATAAAACAAAAATGAATTTACTTGTTAAACTTTTTCTGCTTTTAAATTAAAGATGGCATTTCTTTTGACTGTTGAACATCAGAAGAACATCGATCGCTTCTCCCGAAGTAAGCGAACTTCAAAGTGCAGAATCAAAGTACTCCTTCTAACCCAGTACGCCTGAATGAAGGGATCAACTGTGTCAGAGACCTTGTTTCGTCTGACACGCCTCGGCCGAGTTCTCATCTCCTAAGCCCGATCAACATAGCTCCCAACGGGACTATCTCTCCTAAGCAAGGTGGAATTGCTATTTTGAATCGACGGTACTTCTTCGCCCCGCGATGGCCGAGTATCCAATTGTGTTCATCCATTAGTCTGTATGTCGCGTCTGTTTTGTCAGCATATACGTACATACATCATGCATTTTTTATTTGCATTTACATTTCATATTGCATCACTATCACTCTAGTCGGTCTTGTCCCCTAGTGATAAACAGTTTTCTCAATCGAGTTGTCAGTTATTTCCTCGTCAGGAAACGTTGTGCCTGAACAATCTCGCCACCAGTGTATCTTTAGATCAGAGTCGGCGCTCGACCACTTTGATAACTTGAACCTCTGAAAAGCCAGAGAAAACTTTCAATAAACATCACTCTTCACCATTGAAGATGATATCCTTGCTTTCCCGGATTAAGGAAAATCCACAGAGAAAGCCTCGTGATCAGAGATTCGGCAGCACGCCAGTTTTGCTCCGAAAAGCCCTGCTGATGAAAAGGTCATTGGCACCTCAAAATTGGACCCCATCATATGGCGTTTCTCCGGGAAGATCCCGAGAAAAGTATGATGAAAGATCCCAAATGAAAACAGTCTCTCAAGAGACTCGCTTTCCCTAGTAGAAACAAATGGCGTCTCCAACAGAGAAGTTTGTACAACTCTACAACTCAGACGACTAGGTTCCCCAGCAAGTCTGACATCAAACCTTTTTCCCTCAAATGGCATCTCCCCAGGAAAATTCGGCGAGAAGTTTGAAGGAAAACCGCTACACATAGCGTCCCTTGTCAATAAAGTTTATTGACAAAAGAAACTAAGACCAGTTCTTGGTAGGAAACCAGGAGCGAGGGGAAGTTTATTTCTGAAACTTAGACCAGTTTCTTGGTAGAAAACCAGGATCTAGGGGAAGTTCATTTCAGAAACTGAGACCAGTTCCTTGGTAGAAAACCAGGATCGAGGGGAAGTTTATTTCAAAAGAAAACTGAGACCAGTTCCTTAGCTGGAAACCAGGATCGAGGGGAAGTTTACCTTTTCTAAGCATCATCGCTTAGCTAAAGAAGATGAATGCGTAAGCTACCATTCATAACCACCATCAAAATTTCGGATAATGCCCGAATCCCTTCGTCATTCACACCTTCGGGTCCAAGAAGATTAAATAGGGGCATCTGTAATACCCCAAATTTTGACCACTTAGATTTCCCATCATTGTGAAAATCATCATCACAATATGGATGTACCTTTATGCTTCATTAGTCTCCCCAAAGATGGGTGAGCATCCACTACAATCAAAATTAGGGTTTCAAGCCCTCTCTGAGTGCTTAGACAAAGGATCAATCAAGAAATGACATGATCTTCAACTTGTCTAATCTCTTAAACATCCACAATGGATCAAAAAGGACTCCCACTCCAAGGATTAAGCACAAGGCTGCTCCCTTCTAGGTGGATCAAGTCTCAAGATCGACAGTGTCACCAAATTAGGGTTTTGGTCGACCAGGGCCTCCAGATGGAAATTTTCATCTGGGCATAAGGCAATGATCCAAAACATAACCTAATATGCTTCATGGAACCTCATGAACCCATGCATCAAGTCAATTTTGCCTCAGGGGATGCATTCATAAAAAATCAGGAATTAGGGTTTCTTGACCTAATTCACCCCTAAGTTGACTTTTGGGACAAACCATGAGCCAAGACCTCAAGAGATGATTTGAGGGCCTCTAATATACCATATTGATCCATTTGGAACAATTGATTGATCCAAGAAGTTTGAGCAACAAGTCTCAATTTCATCTACACCACAATTAGGGTTTTAAGGGAAAAGTCAACTGTAACTTTGACTTTTGACCAGGACATACTCCCAAACCCTAATACATGATTGAATATACCCTATGACACCCATGGAACATGTCCATCAAGTTTGATTTAGGTCAAGGACATGATTTCCTGAAGAATTGCACAGTTTGGAATTCATCTTATAAAAAGTCAACTGTGCACAAAAGTCAACTTTGACTTTTTGAGATTTTTCACCAAAATGGATTTTTAACCCTAAAATGATGTTAATGTATGATTTGAATCATCATTCATCAAGAAAAATCAAGAAAAGTGAGATAACTTGTAAAAGGGGTAACCATAAAACTTAGAAATTTTTCTAAGTTAAAAATAAAGTGGCAAAGGTACCAACTTTGGAGGACCATAACTCCTAAACCACAAGGCCATTTTTTCTCATCCAAAGATGGATTTGTAGCCCTCATTATCACCTACAAAAACTTCAACTACAAGTCATTCCAATTCATTAAGGATTTTGAGTTATGGAGTGATCAAAGTGGCTGAAAAGTGAATATGTCACTTTTTCCAACACTTAGTGAAATTTTCACTAAGTCAGATTCTGCCTCACTTTTTGCCAAATGTAGGGGGATTTTTCACTTGGAATCAAAAGAGGTCAAAACCAAACTTGTTCAAACAGTTGTTGTATCATGTAAGAGCTTTCCAAAATGGCCAAGAACATTGCCAAATTCAACATACACCATGAGATACAACATTGCCAAGTTGCCTTGCTGAAATCTGTCAAGGCAAGGCAGAATTTGCAACTTTGGTCGATTTGCCAAAATCAGCCAAATTCAATTGCTCAAATCCATTTGGACACCTCAGAGGATTGAATCCAAAGGGGACAATCACTGAGCCAAGCCTCCAAAGTCCATGGAACAAGAAATAGCATGTTGAACCTAGAATGGCCAAAATAGGGACAAGACTTCAAATTTGGAATGAGGCATTCAATGGAACCATCAAGGTGGCATGGACTGAGCCATTCTCATCTGAAATCAGTCAAGACTTATCCAAGACCAAGGGGACCAAAGCTCTGTACCCTAACCTCTAGTCAATGGCTAGAGGAGACTTGGATTTTCATTTGCCAACATTGGCCAAACCTACTTACCAGCTGCCATGCACTATTCCTTGCAAAACAAACTTGCTCTACTATAAATAGAGCTCAATTGTGGTCAGTTTAAGTACACCAAAGCCATCTAACAAATGCTTTCCTCAAAATCTCTTTCTCTTGGCAAAAATGCCTTTCTTAGCAAGGTAGCTATCGGGTTTTGAGTTTGAGATCAATTTTGCACAAACCAATCACTCACGCACCTCACATACATCACATATGAGCTGATCAAACACTCACATAACTTCTGAAACATCAATTTCATGAAATCATCAGCTGGTTGCTCAAAATTTCAATCAAAGTGCAGCTGAGGTACCACAAAATGATCCAGCCAATTTCAATCAAGTCCAACCATCCAAACACAATCCATGGGGTGTAGGGGAGCTGTTCAGATCATCACAACTCATCTGTAACACCTCCAAATCAAAAATCACATTGCACTTGCTGTCACGGCTTGGAGGTAAGCACATACTTAGTCATCTCTCAATCTATGCATATTTCCTCGCACAATAATTTGGCCATATGTTCATAATCATGCATGGAATGTTTTCCCTCAATTAATTGCATTGTTTGAATCGTGTATCAAAAATCCTAGCCTTCATGCAGAAATTAGGGTTCTTGAGGTTTCTTCGTGATTTCTTGTTGTATGTTTAATTTAAATGAAATTAAAGTACATAGACATGATCGTGAGGTTGAGACGAGCATAATGATATGCGGATTGCATGCTATGATTACGTATTCATGGAGATTGGATAGAAAACGTAAATCTGGGCAAACTGAGAAACGCGCGTGTTCTTGGTGTTGTTCTTGGCGCCATTTTTAGAAATTCAAATATTTGAATTTTGTGATTTTTGTTTAATTGATTCAAAAATTAATTTCTCTCTGAGTTTTAGTGATTTTGAGTTGATTCTTTTTTTAATAATTCACAAAAATGTTAAAATATTTTATTTTATCAAAAAAATCCCAAAAATATTATTTATTTCATATAATTGATATTTTTGCAAAGAATTAATATTTTAATTGTTTTTGGCATTTTAAATATTTTTTCTACATTGATTTTGCAACTTTTAATGCTTTCTAATTATTTTGTAGGTCAATACTTAATTTTTGAAGCATTAATCCAAGATCACAATTTGTTTTCCATGTGTTAAACAATTTTTGATCATTTTAATTGAATTTTTATTCAATTAAATACATTTTGAAAACAAATTAGGGTTTTGGATTAATTCAACCCTCATAAATCATTTTCAAAACACTTTGGGCCTCTTGAGAGAGTGTAAGACCCATCCCCCCTTGTACAAAAACTTTTTGGGCCTCATCCATTGTATAAGTCCCTCTGTACAAGTAAACGGCACGATCGTCGCCCGTTTAAAAATAAAAATCATCTGGGCCTCTCCTTGAGCTATAAGACCCATTCAAAACACTTTGAGCCTCTATTAGAGTGTAAGACCCAATCCCCCTTTTAACCAAAACATTTTGGGCCTCACTTATTGTATAAGTCCCTCTGCGTTAAAAGAAAACCTCGGCGCGATCGCCATTTTTAAACGAAAAATCATTTGGGCCTACCCTCGTGTTATAAGCCCCACTCTTTTCTTTAAACCTTTTTGGGCCTCTTGAAAGAGTGTAAGACCCATCCCTTTGTGCAGAAAACCATTTTGGGCCCCAGTCACTTGTATAAGTCCCTCTGTACAAAGTCAAACAGTGCGCTCACTGATAAAACCCTGGGCCTCTCCTTGAGCTGTAAGCCCCAAATCTTTCTTTTTCAAAGCACTTTCTCCTTTGATTTTGAATATACTGTTGTTTTCAATCTTTCTTTGTTGAACAACTAACCAAACAGCATGGAAGCACTACAACCGAGTAAGTGGTTATCGCTTTCATTTACTGCTTTCATATTATAAACTGTATTGTGGGGCTGCTCACTGTAAGTCTCCTTTCATACACTCATATCTACTGTGTAAGAATAGTATAGATATTTCGAGTTTCCCCGGCAACTACGTCTAGAACTAGGTGACGCCGTTTCATTTATTCGTAGAAATATACGCCTAGATCCCCAATAGGAGCACCAGATACAGTCTTCTCTTCAGCTGTCCTCCTTAGGAATCGTCAAGAAACTCTACTCCCCAAGATGAATGTATTCTCCGTGAATGGCATCTTTGAGTTTCTTCCCAATTCTCGAACTTTCCTGACTTGATCTATTCCTTGTGGATAGCTTGCCTTGAATGTCTCAGGGTTTGGGTACCCACTACGGTCATAATCTTGGACCTTAACTAAGGGACCCTCTTTAAAAGCTAGAAGTCGCTGGATAGTAAACCTCGCACGTTTACCAGTGGTTTTTATCTTTAAAAGAGTTATCTCTCCTAATGGAAAGGAGATGATAAGACCCACGGGCTTCTTAAAAGCATCGGCCACCTCTTGGGCATTATACAAGGACCCTACGGCTTCTTAGAAGTATTCACAGCCTCCTCTTAGGCTTCGTATAATGATCTCTTCCTCCGGGAATGATAGCCTCCTCTTGGGCTTCGTACAAGGACCCGTCAGCTTCTTAAAGGTTTCCAGCCTCCTCTTGGGCTTCGTACAAATTGTCCTGACGACCTCCTAGAGGTATAGGAACAGAACCTAGTCATCTTAATAGAACAGTCCTTTCATAGAGTCTACTACTGTTTCTCACAGCATAGTACAAAAGATAAAACTCTAGACATGGACAGTCTAACTTCCTTGAGTCTCAAAGACATTCTCAAGCACCCTTCGTTAAATAGGAAGGAAACCCGCACACTCGGACAGTCTCGACACCCTTTGGATTTCCTGTTTCCTCAAAGAGAAGGAAATATCCCTGATCCTCAAATCAAATCCCTGTGTACAGAGTTACTCATATAAGAACTGATTTTCTCTTTTAAGATCAGTATATTGGATCTGTCACTCAACTGAAACAGTTATATTAGCCTCCATCTCGGGCTTCGTACGAGATACCAAAACTCCCCAGTGGAGTCAAAATAACCTTTTCGCCTCTCTCTCGGGCTTTGTACGAGATACAAAAACACTCTCTTACTGAGTATAAAAGATTCTCTTGTTGAGTCAACCATTTTAGCCTCTCTCTCGGGCTTTGTACGAGACACAAGATAGCCTCCTCTTAGGCTTTGTATAACGATATGCCCCACTGGGTCGAACCCCATTTAGCCTCTTTCTCGGGCTTTGTACGAGACACAAAATAGCCTCCTCTTAGGCTTTGTATAATGATTTTTCTAGCGGAAATTAGCCTCCTCTTAGGCTTTGTATAAGAAAACCACTGGTTGATCCAATTAACCTTTTAGCATAAAAGTTGTGCCTCGTTCGCAGTATACAAACATCAACAACTCCTTCCTTTCATCTAATCGCTGTAAGCGGCAAGCCTCTGGATTATTTAACATCCATGCCACTGTCCCTCTTTTTGCATGAGAAATTCCTAAGGAAAGATGGCATTGCTCTACACTGAGTTAAAGTCTTCTCCTTCAAGTTAAAACCCTTTCTTCGGAAATTATGGCATTGCTCGGATCCGCGTATCCCAGTTAAAGTAATTCTCCTTCTCCCCTCTTTAGAGATGACAAATTCTCTCTGAAGTCGAGGTCTTTCAGCTTCACGTCTTGGGATTTGAACAAGACACAAATAGACCTTTCAGCTTCACATCTTGGGCTTTGAACAAGATACAAATCACCTTTCGCTTCACGTCTTGGGCTTTGAACAAGACACCAAAAACCAATTTCCTCCCATAGAATAGGAGGAACTACGAACGCTCTGATTTCCCTATTTCGGTAAACGGGAATACGTAGGCATAAGATCGAAAGAAAAGATCTTAGCAAGCGCAATCAACAAAAAACCTAAATCCCATATCTCCGTCAATCAAAAGCAGTAATTCAAAAACACCAGTCCTAACATCCTAATCCTTGTTCCCTGTCAGAAAACCCTTTGCCCAGATAAAAAGAAAGAAAACCATATTGGAGAAAATACAAATAACCAGTACAAAGGCCCCCCACATTGATAGCATCCGTAACCTAACAGACCGCTGTTCAAACTTAGTATGCAAAGCAGGGTTAATTGGAGACATCTATTTCCCTTCCTTATTCAGCTCATAATAGGATAAAAAATGAATCGACCTGTAGTTTAAGCTCAACCGCAGAGAGCGACCAGCGCTTAAGAACCGCGTCCAAAATCGCTCGCTACACCGGGAAAAATATGATGTAGTTTCTAGTATATCTTGGTTTAGCCACTCGCATCAGATGTCTTTACCATCCTTTCTCGTCGAGGTTGACATAATCACCATGATTAAATGAGTTATGCAATAAATCAACGTAGATAAAATGTGATAAGAAAATAATATCAAACACTGCCACCCTTGGAAAAAAGCACCAATAATTGAAGAAATTTCCCTGGGAAGAAGATAAGAGATCAAATGCTCGCTATTCTAGAAACCCTAGAAATGGGGAGAATAAGCAAAGAGAAAAAACTAAAATTTGTCTTAAAATAATATGGAGCAATCAAACATACATGGAGGTTACAGGAACTTGAACAAATTCTAGAACTAGAGCCTCCCCAAATAAGAACAATGATGGAAGCAAAAACTAACTCGTTTGTAGGTTGTTAACACCAGAAAGGGTTAAAATGACGCTTCAAAAGCCTTTTATACTATATTCGTCTGTTCCTATGTTGCCTCCTGTAGTATATTCTGATGAGCTGACCTAGGTGGATCTTCTAGAGCATCTTGCATCATATAAGGATATTTGCATCTTTGAAAGCCCCTCTGTTATCTTCAACCACACAGGATGCTAAACCTCTCAAAGTCTTCAGCTTAGGCTAAACAAACTTGTAGCTAAAGATACCTCAATAACCAATACTCATCTCTATGATAATGTCAACAAAGAATAAGCCTTCGAATAACCTGGAAATGCACATGCAAAAATTAATTTACATGATAAAATGATATGCAACACAAGAATAAAGAAGCCAACACTGTCTGAACAATCAAATCTAAACAATATGGATATCTGCATATAATTCTGTGTCGGTGCAAAATGATCTGACGTGCGTGAGAGAACAAAGGTATGAAGAGGCTTGTTTTCTTGCAAAACCCATATCCCACTCACAGGTGTGATCTAGACATAACATGGTGGTCCCAAGAAAGGTCGCCCAAACCATAGGACTCGGAATGAAAACCCCCCGTGGTAGCGAATTCTCACAGGACAGAAGTATTCTCAAGAGAATCACTATCTGGGATGTGGCTCTCATGGTAACCCAACGCGCAAAATGCAGGCCTCACGACTATCCACGTTCTAGCCTATGTGCATGCTCAAGCCCGGTGATAGAGCCTATCTCTCCAATAATATCTACACATCCCAACAACAGCAGAAAATATAGCAGATATTCATAATATACAGTATATGAATATTCAAAGCAGTAAAGAAATGCAGTAAATAAACATAAAGCAAGTAAAGCGTAAAGATAAAGAAACTAAATCACGAAAGATAAACACCCAAGCAAGCAAGAAAGCAAACAAAACTAGGCGAAACCCCAACTTGCAAGAGCAAGGACTCCCCAGCAGAGTCTCCAGCTGAAGCTAGTGGGATTATACCTGAGTGAACCGCACACTCAAAGATACAACAGAGTCACCACCGAACTTTATTTAGTCCCAAAGGACAGGGAAAATATCGATAAAACCCAAAGGGAAGAGAAACGGGTCAGGGGTTCGGTTATGCGAAAGGAAGGTACTAGCACCTTACGCATCCGTCGTACTCGACGGGAACCATTTCGCTTGCTTCTAGGCTTGGATGGGTTATCTATCTAAAGGCTTCTAGCTAAAAGAAGAGGAGAGAGAGGAGAAAAAAAAAAGAAAGGAAGAAAGTGCTCGCGGAGGATTAGGGCCCTCGTGCCTACGTATCCTCATAGTGCAATGAGGAAATCAGAGCGTCGTAGTTCATGGAACCAGGGAAGAGAAGAAGAATGAGTGGAGAAGGTGGAAGTGTGCTCGCCAATATCATTGCAATCTCGTGCCTACATATCTTACATTCGAATGAATGAAGAATAAGAGCGTCCGTAGTTCGTGGAGCCAAGATGGAAAAGGAAAATGCAAACGGTGTCAAAACCAAGAGCAAAAGAGGTAGAGAAGGATCCGTTGGGGATGTAAAACAATTGGTGTCAAAACCAAGAAAGAGAGTGCAAAAGAAAAGATAGTAACTGTATTGAGGATAAAGTGCAAGAGTGGTGTCGAAACCAAGAAGATAAAGGAGCAAGAGGATAGAAGAGACTCCACTAGGGAGAAAGAGAACAAAGGGACAGTACAGGGGATCACAGGGTTAGCGACCCTACTGGGGACCAAACAAAAGGGATGGTGTTAAAACCAAGAGAATAAGGATTCGGTATGTTAAATTACTAGCAGTGGTTAACCGGAGAAAATGAGGGTAAGACTCTGTGGAGAAAAAGGGTTTTGGTATCAACAGGCAGGCTGCGATGAACCAAAAAGAGAGAAGAGTACTGAACAAAGAAAAGGTGTTTTACTATAAGGGAATTTCAATATATTAACTGATAAATAGTGGTTAACCGAGGAAAGAAAAGATTCCAACCGTGCAGGGAGAAAGGTTTTAAAAGATAGACTGTGATCAACCAAAAGAACGGGTGTAGGACCAAGCAAAGTTCGTGACCCACTGGAGATGTCGGTACTGACTGAATAAGGGTATTAGAACCAAAAGTAGGTTACTAACCCAAGAGTGCGAGTATTCGAACCAAAAGATAGTTACTTACTCATAGGGTATTGGTTTTAACAGACAGGCTGTGATTAACCAAAAAAGAATGAGTGATTAACCAAGAGAAAGTGATTAACTCAAAAAGAGCTCAGTATGTTAACAGATAGACTGTGATTAACTAAAAAATAGGTGATTAACCAAGAGAAGGTGATTAACCCAAGAGAAACTTAGTATGTTAACAAATAGACTGTGGTTAACTGAGAAGAAGTGCAAATTGGTGTTTTAACTGGCAGGCAGTGGTTAACCAATCAAAGGGAGAGGAACCAAGAGAAGGTTACGAACTCCGCTAGGGTTTCAGTGTTTAACAGGAAGACTGTGTTTGACCAAAGAAAAAGATTGTGACTGCAGGGAGAAAAGAGAATTGGTATTAATAGTATGACTGTATTTAACCAAAGGAACAAGTAATCATGACTCTGGTGGGGAATCAATGAACAGTTATTGATCAAAAAAAAAGGTATCGAACCAAAAGGAGGTTGCTAACCCAGGGTGACAAAGATCTTTAACCAAGAAAATAGTGATTGATCAAAAGAGAGATTGAAAGATGCAAGAGTGAGAGTGATCCAAGATCGACTCGACTGGGGATTTGGAATACACTACAGTTTGGAGATAGAGGCGATTATTCCAGGCACAGGGTCATTCGTTCCCTACCCAAAATAATCAAGATGAGTGTAGGAATTCTCCACTCTCATCCCTTCTTTAGCACCAAAGTATAGTGTGGAAATTGAAATAGACAGCGTAACAGCGCCAATTTGTACAGTGCTCCAGTGCGTCGTGCGAATCTTCGACTCGGCAGGGGATCAAGAAAACAAGACTCTAAAGGATCCTAAAGAGAGGGAAAAGGGAAAATTAACTAATCGAAACAAGGTTTCTATTAATCAATCAAAGGGAATTGATGTGCTAACAATTTTCCAAATGGATGAAAAATCATTAAAGCAAAAGTGTGGATTATTGATTATACAAGATTAAACTTGCTCAATGAAGAAAAAATTTAATGTGATCAAGAATGAAAGTGCAAAACAGTACCAAATGTCATTTAGCATGTATCACAAATCATGTACCATGTGAGCAAAAGATATGCAAGAATGAACATGTTCGAAATAATGCCAAAAATGTGAAAAATTACAAGAATTGATTAATCGCATCGAATTATTGCAAGCATGCTTCAAACAGGGGCTAAACAGAACTTAAAACATCCACAAATATCAAGCATATCAACCCATGGAAGTTAGAGGAGGAAAGGATGTCAAACAAGCTTGAAAAAATCAAAAATGGCATTCTGTTACAGTGGTAATCGATTACCACGATGCAAGTAATCAATTACCTGCTTGAAAATAGCAGAATTTGATAAAAAAAGTGCAGAGTAATCGATTACCCTAATATGAGTAATCGATTACCACTGTAACAGTGGCATGCAAGATGCTTTAATATCTTCAAACTTTTGAAGGGGAAATGACATAACTGCCCCTGTTCAACTGTATTTGCAAAACAAAGTACTCAGACTGTGGTAGTGACGACTGGGGAACAAACTGGCCCCTGTTGGTGGGTCACTGGAGTCCACTCTTGTTATAAGATGACCTTAAGAAGACTTGCCCCAAAATTCTGAATTTTGAAGAGTTCTGCCCCTGATTCAACATCTCTTGGAATGGTGGATTGGCATATCCTTCCGCTTGGTTGCCCCTGTCTGAGCTTCCTTTCTCAAGTCAAATTCCCTAGCTGGCTGCGTTTGTTGGGATCTCTTTGATATTAAATTGTTTTTTTACAAACAAGTATTGTTCATTAAAAATTGGCAATTTCAATGCAATATTCATGCAAGCTTTTGAAATCAAGTTTTATTGATGAAACACACACAGTGGAATGATTAAATAATAAAACAAAGGTGGATCTAGCCAGTTACGGAATGACAGGTGAAGTGATCTACACACGCAAATAACAAAGATCATTAGGAGTCAGGTTAATCAACCTTGCTGTAGTATGCTTTCCAAACAACCTTACCTCAATTAGGTCTTTTAAGGGTTGTAATGTGGCCTGGTTCATGGTTTATGAAACAAAGGATAAAGGCTCAAAGTTTATTTGTCCCCACCCAAACTTTGTGATGAACTCCAATCCTACGCTCAGTCAACTTAGGCTATACATTCAGAATCCCATAGGCTGGAAATTGAACTGATGATAGTTGGTGATGATTAAGACACCTAGGGTAGTCATTACTCTCTTACAACATTTGATTATCCTTTATTGCTGAGGTTTTGATACCTTTTCTTGTCTTCACTAAGGTTTTGAGACTTCTTCTTTGTCTTTGTTGAGGTTTTGAGACCTCCTCTTTGTCTTTGTTGAGGTCTTGAGACCTCTTCTTTGTCTTTGTTGAGGTTTTGAGACCTCTTTTTGTCACTTGATTTGAGAGAACTGACTTGGTGTCTTGCATGAAGCGCTTGCATTAGAATGCATAACCAAGTTAAACTGAGAACTACCCTGCCCCAAGGTTGAGATTATGGTTTTTTTGTGTTTTGTAAAGAAAACTCCTACTTCTAGGCTCGAAGGGTTAATGAGGGATTATCCTCCTTATTTCTCCAGTGTTTAGGAATTGAAACAATGTCTTACATCCTCGGTAAAGTTTAATTGAAAGCATACCACAGCAGTTATGGATATGATGTTTTCATCATCCTCCCCAATCTTTGCTTAACAACAATTTGATAAGTGGAAAGAAACAAGATAAAGATATATGAACATAAAAATAGATGACTGAAACGAATGGATTTAATCAAAAGGTGCACAAACATTTCATTAATCTCACCAATTTGAAAATACAACAAAGCTTATAAGCAAATATAAATTCAAAGTGAAAATGATTAAAAATATTGAAACGAACAAAACACAGCCAGCTTCGGCAAATTAATTTCAGAAGATTTCAGTTTCTGGGCCCAAGCGGGAGAACACCTTCACCATCGATCACTGGTTCTTTGTGATATAGAACCGTGAGAGGCTTCGCAAGTCTTTTGCCTTTTGCTTCAGTAGTCGAGGCGTTGGCATCTGACCCACCCGCTTGAGGCATCTTTAGCAGACTTAGCAGTTTCGTTTCGAACTCTTTGCACTCTTCAATGGGGTGCCCCATTGTCCCAGTATGGAATTGGCATTCAATATTCGGGCGATCCTCTTCAAGGATTAGTTCATTGTCATAGATCAGCCCTCGCACAGTATATTCTAAGGATCAGAAACCATCCAAGTCATGCCCTTCGGCTCCCTTTTGGAATTCACAATTCAGGTTAGGATTGTGCCAAGGTCCTGGCACGGGATTGAGAAGTCGGGGAGTTACCAACTTGTTCTGCATCAACAATGGAAAGAATTTACTCAAAGGCACAGGAATAGGCTGGCAGTTGACAAGATACTTTCTCTTATTTTGGTCTTGAGAACCTCGAAGAGAAACAACTGTAGGAGGCTGGAACACCCTTTTGGTAGACACCTAATGACTATGATACTCTGGTGCAAGACCAAGATCAGATACTGGTTGGTAGGAAGTTTCCTCAAAGGCAGATCCTTGACATGGGAAAACCACAGGAGATGGCAAAGGATTGTTGACTTGAATGCCTTGAGGCGTGAACGAGAACTTTTCAGAGTCTAATAGATTCTGAACTTTACTCCTGAGCACCTTACAATCTTTAGTTGAATGCCCCTGCCCCCCCAGCATGGTAGTCACATCGAGCATTGGCGTCAAAGCTTGGTGGGTATGGAAAAGTCACTGGCTCTATCTTCTTTGGTGCGATCAATCCACCCTTAAGTAAATCTGGCAGGAACTGACTGTACGGTATTGGTAGCAGAGTGAAATTCCTCTCTGGCTTTCCTGGCCTTTGTCGCGTGTGCTGACGCGGTTAACAGCGGTCTAACTTTTGATACCGAGGAGGTCCTTGAGTTACAGGAACTATAAGAGGTGATGAACTGACAACCTCTCCGGGAGTAACAGGGTGAGCGTGCTCCTCTTTCCTCACCAGGGCTTGCAGAGTTTCCAGAACCCAATTCATCTGGCATTTGAGGATTCTGACCTCCTCTTTCAAATCTTCCTGGTTCTTCAGAATTTCATTCATTGTTGCCATTGTCTTGAATAAGCGCTAGGTATCCTTTAGACATAGAGGGAGAGACTCAGGATCAGGAAATGCAAATGAGGTGCGAATGCACATGGAATGCAAATACAAGCCAAGTGGTTTCAAGGAACTCAAAGGAAAGTTGCAAAAAATTTTGGAAAAACTTAAGAAGTTTTTGTTTTTAAGATCCAAGCTCTGTTGATCTTTTGAAAAGGAAATGAATGTCTGATTTCCTTGAAACCAATAATGGATGCAATAAGATTTATGCAATGCACAAACACGGGTACACATAAACACGGACATATGTACATACAACGAAGCACACAAGTCCTAAGTTTAGGGGTTTCATGAGTGGAGCCATGGTCTACCCATCCCAACAAGGTGTGGACTATAGGTTGATCAACTGTAAAACAGGGTTCTAAAAGTTCCCAGAGTCTACGTAAATCCTTAGGATATTATAGGCCCATGTGACTACTCACGCGGGTTAATAATATTCTCAAGATAAACTCGTCAGAGTGTAGTATCACGTAACAACTACTTGGGACTTACTCCCTCGTAGCCACCGCACTACATCCTAAAAGGCCAAGTGGGGTAAAGGTAACTACGGTCCTCAGAATCCCTGGCTCCCATTTGGAAGAGTAATATCAATGCTACTGCTCGCATCAGACATCAACAATCCCAAAAGGCCTCATCTAAGTGTGGTCTTCATATGCCATAAATTATTAGGAGTACTCCCAACAACCAACTATTGATTACACCATGATCCTATCATATGTCTGCTCTCAAGTCCGGGTTAGGACTTATCTCACCACTCAAAAGTAGCACCCTGCCAGACAGAAGATCCAAGTACAGACATATATATACAGATATATGCAGATATGTACAGGTATAGCAAACAAACATGAATAACATAAACAAAACAAGGTGGGCTTAACCCTCAAAAGCTCCCCAGTGAAGTCGCCATTTCTGTTGTGGCGAGAATCGGATAGCAAGCTATTAATTAACTTGCATCACATTTCTTTGAATTCACCACCGACTTTGATTTATCCAAAGGAAAGGTTCAAGATCGAAAAAACCTAAAGGGGGGAGATCTAAAGTTTGGGGGTTGGTTATACTAAGGGAAGGTATTAACACCCTTAATATCTGTAGTACTCTACAGGAACCTCTTGTTTAAGTTTGTGTTATGTTATGTTTGCTTGCTAAAGGAATCTGTTAAAGGTAAAGGTAAAGACCTAAGGGATATGTACACTAAGTTTGCTCGCCAAGACATTGCATCTTGTGCCTACGTATCTGACTAAAGAATTAGAGCAACCGTAGTTCACCTAACTAAGGGTGAGAGAGGAACCATTGACTATGGCCAAAGTTCCAAGGGGAATGAGTATGAGCTCATATGTGATGAGCCCACATAGAGTTTATAAACTCTATCCTATTTCTAAGTTATGACTCAATGGCTCTTATGAGGCCAATAAAAGGGAAAGGCTCTTATGAGGCCAAGGAAATAGGGAGGCTCTTATGAGGCCAAGGAAATAGGGAGGCTCTTATGAGGCCAAGGTGGGATGATTTGTTTATTGACTTATGAGTCAATTTAGGAGGAATTTCCTTTGGAATAGTATTAAGGATGTGTCAAATGAAACAGGCAACCACAATCATAACAGAATAGTTGTCCACAAGACTTTAAAAATTAAACTTAAAAATTAAAATAAAGAAAATGAAGAGTTAGTATTCAAAGAAATTAAAAATCATTGATTATCGATTTCTCGATTAAATCATGATTAATACGAGACTATTTCTATTTCATTTTAATTTTTAATTTCTTTGAATACTAACTGGTTCATTTGACCACGAAAGGGGGAAATGAAGAGTTAGTATTCAAAGAAATTAAAAATTAAAATGAAATAGAAATAGTCTCGTATTAATCATGATTTAATCGAGAAATCGATAATCAATGATTCTTGACTTTCATCGACTAAAAAGTGAATGAAACTGGAATAAAGAGAAAGTGGTCTCATATTGATCAAAGTTTTGTCGCTTTAATGAGATCAACCAAACCTTGAAGTTTGTTATATCATCGACCCAAAATAAAGAAAATGAAATCGAAATGAAAATAAAGTTGGTCTCGTCTAAATTAAGATTTAAATCGGGAAATTGATAATCTTTTAATTAGACTTTCATTGACCAATAAAAAAATGGCCTCATATTTATCAAGACTTTATTGATTTGAAATAATCAAAGTCAAGATTTGTGTAATATCATTGGCCCAAAATAAAGAAAATAGAATAGGAGTATAATTAAAACTTTAAATAGTTAAACAAAATTAAAACAAGACTAATCAATTTTAAAACTAAATAAAACTCTTTAGAAATTATTTTAAAACAAATTAAGTAAAAAATGAAGGGAGAGTTTGAGAAAACAAGGAGGGGTGCGCTTGGAAACGTGGTGTAGAATCACTATGGGCTTTGCCCATTGATCCACCTCCAAAACACGGTTGACCTCTCATTTTTAAGAAAAAAAAAGAAAAAAAGGATGGACCTTGGAATCCACACGGTTTACAGCCCACACACATGCCTTCCAAAACCAGAAAAAATCTTTAAAAAAAGATAAATCAAATGAAACAGGGACGGTGCACATGTTCCTTATCAGGTTAAGGTTCAACATTACTCTCACAATCAGAAACAAACTCCCTTTTAACCCAAATAGCTCGAAAACGGCGATGCGAATTTCAACCTCTCCTTCGCACAATCTGTCTATGCCTCTTGCTCACTTTTGCTCGTGATTTCTCACTCTCTTCTCGATCTCTCTTCTGTTTTGATTTGATCCTGAATGGTTTTTGTTTGGGTTATTTTGTGGTTGTTGGTTGTTTAAAGGGGAAATGTTGGAAGAAGGTTTGGTTGTAGATGGAAGGTTGTTGTTCGTGAAAAAGAAGGTCGAAGGCAGAGCGGAGGTGGGTGTATTTGAAGCGGTGTTTTATGATTTGAGGTTTCCGGATTAGGTTGATGGATGTAGAGGAAGACGATGAACCGAATTGGAGAAGGTTGAAGGAAATGAAAAGTTTGGCGGATGCTGGTTTTTTTTGGGTTGCTTTAAGGATGAAGGTTGAAGGTTATTTTTGCTGTGAGTTTTTTTTTGTGTGTGGTTTGTTTCATGGAGAGAACGACGACAGAGGGAGTATTTTGAGTGTTTGAAAATGGAGAGTTATGGTGGTTCCAAAAGCGGTTCTAAAGTGATGGTTGTGAATGAACCGGCAGCGGAAATAGAGGATTGGTAAGAAGGTGTTGGTATATGAAGGTGGTTTCAAGTGTTTACATGAGGAGGATGGAAGAAGTGTGACGTTGCAGAAAACATGGTGAGGTTAGTGAGAAGCAAAGGTTGAATGAGAAGGTTGTTGTTGTATGAAGAAGGTTTGTGGAGGGCCAAAGGTGGGATTTTTATCAAGGTTTTCAGTCAATATGTTTGTACGATCAGGTAGGTTTCAAGAAGGTCCCTTTTTAATGCCAAACGATCCCCTTCTTTTCTGATTTCTCCCTCTCTTTTTTTTTTAAATCCAAACATAAACTTGTTGAATACGCTTATGGGATGCTGTGACATGTTGTTTTCATTACTCAGATTTACAGGTTGTTATTGATATGTCATTTTCACTACAGGTCTTGGAGTGTTGTGAGCAGGCTTGTGATGTTGCTACGGAATTGCTTGGTTGAGGTTTAGAGAGATGGAGCAGGGTCAAAGTCTTGGGGCTTGAAGTTACAACAGGTTTTAGATGCTTGTTGGTGCAAGAGGTACAGTTTGAGCAGATGAGGTGTTCATGGCAGGCGGTTGCTGCAAAACTGTGTTGGTCCGCAAGTCATACATTAGAAACGAAGACTTATGCGTCCCATTCTTTGTGATAGCAGACCTCCTTTTTTGTGTAAATTGCTGCAGCAAGGAATACGCAAGACCTGTACCTTTCCATTTTCTTTATAGCAATTGGTTTTGTTGGAACTGGATGTGTAGTGTGATATGCAGCAAGTCAAGTTAAATTGTTTCTTTTCATTGTTGTTTTTTTTTTGTCATGGCCTTTGTAAATGGGCCTATTAGCATGTGAAGCTTATACTGGCAAATTTTGAATTTTATGGATAATGCTCTTTTTTTTGTTTTTGAATGATTTATGGAATTTTTATGATGAAATAAAATGAAAGATGGATAAAATAAAAAAAGGAAAGGATAGTTATGGATATTAGAATAGAAAATGAATAATTATTGAAGTCGATAAGAAATGGACATGGATCTAAAAAATGGATATTGGGTTTAGAAATGGATTATGAGAAATGGGTAATTGAAATGAAATGGATTATGGATAGAAATTGAATGAAAATGGTTAATGAAAACTGGATTGAAAAATGGGTAAATAACAAAGTGGATAAAAGATGGTTACGGGAATGTATATGCATTTCCACGTTTGAATAACACCTAAACCTTGATAATTGCACTTGACTGCCATGAATCCTGAACTACATCATCAAACACTTGCACACAACTTGAAATGTACCAACTGCTATGATCTCTTTGATGGCTCTGCGACCTCAATGGAACTGAAACAGTATTACACACAACTCAACGGCTTTAACCTTTGATGGCCCAAACAACTTGAATTGACATGACCCCAAGTCTGATGATCTTCAAATATAAAGCACTGATCCATGACAAATCCAACTTGAGAATCTCTTCTTTCTTGCCCAAGATCAGGCCACACTCAACTGCACTAAAACGTAACTACACGTACTCTTGACATGCTTATCTCAAATGAACTCAACATGAACAAACTTGTCGATCATAAACACAAAGGGTGAGAAACCCTAATCTTCATGCCTTGAGTGTACACTTATGACACAAATGACTTGATGAGGACCAAAACCCTAATTCAGAATCTCTGCACAGCTTGATAACCTGATACTGATACAAGCCACTTATTTGACCAAGATTAGGTCAAACTTCCACTGAATCTCAAACCACACCACACAGACCCTTAACCTGCCGACCTTGCCTGATCCTTGAGGAAGAACTTGTGATGAAAACAAATCACATTGGATTATTTAGGAGAGGAGGTCTCTTAGGAGTATGAGAACTTGATTGGCTGGTGACCTATCCAAAACTTTGGTTGATCAGTCCATTGAACTTTTGAAACAAACCCTGAAACAAAGTAAAGGCTGATAAATTGGTTAGTTATGCAATATGATTGAACCCTACATATGAGTGAAAAATGTTATGACATCTAAGGGGTAAAATTTGGGGTACAACAGCGAGGATGCGATTAATCGGCTCGAAAAACCTGAATATTCCTGCCACAAAAACACAGAGAAAAAGTGCGAGTGCGTATGCCAACGATGCGAATGCAAATGTTTATGCAAAAGTCAAAGAGGGAGGTCAAATTTCGGGTTACGACACATGTGGTCAAGATTCACTTTGTATGGATTTGTCGCCTAATTACTTTTAAGTGGGACAAATACAGAAGCACGTAACATATCCTAAGGGTAGATTGACACACATACTACTACAAAATATACCTTTCATAACACCAATTTTACAACGGCCATAAAGTTAACTATGGTAATACTTTATTTCTAAGCGCTTTTTTTATTTACTAGAGGACATATCACAACGGTCAAATGAAGCAATTGTGGTGAAAAGGTATATGGAGTGAAATGGTTCAAATCCCAACACCTACAATTAGCCATTTATCGTGTCAAAAATGTTATTGACTTTATATATCACCAGGTTTTTTATTAACAACCGTTATGAAAGGTGATACGTTATTTATATATAAGCGGAGTTATCTATTGCTTCAGTATATTACAGCCGTCTCGCTCAAAACAAAACCCTAATATCTCTTTCACTCGTCTCTCTCAAAACAAAACCCTAACAACTCTCTCACTCTTCTCTCTCATATGGAAACCCCAAAATGAAACCATAACAACAAATCTTAGCCAATGAATATTTACATGTTCGTTTTCTCTATAGTATTTTTTCAAAATCTGTTTCAATAGCTTGTTTCATGATGTTTGAACTTCTTTCTTGTTTTGACTTGTAGGTATGGATGCTTCTTTCAATAAAGAGGACGAAGATAAGTTTAGCTTTACAAACTTGTGTCAAAGATCTAGAATGACATCTATTCAAATTTTACACAAGTTTGCAGGTCTAAATTTATCTTCATCCTTTTTTTATTGACAACACGCCTTTATGGGACATGTATGGTATGTTTCTGAAGTATTTTATGATTTGATATGTTTGTTGTATCGGTTTTGTTGTTTATGGTTTGTTGTTGATGAATGTTTTTTATGAATGTTTTTGTTAATGTTAGTTTAAAAGATGAGTTTATTATATATTATGTGGTTTGAGTGTTTTTTCAATCTCTTACTGAATATATAACTTTCTAAACTATATTAAAAATTATGATATGATAGATAAAATTGTATTAGACAATAAGCACACGTTTAATTCTTGACAAGAATTTTTCACACTGTTAACTACATGTTGTTTTTTGATCGTTAGAACTTGGTTTAATGATCATAGATCTTCAACCACCCCTCTCTCCACCTCTAATTTTGTTTGCAATGTAAATAATACTTTACAAAAACAATGAGAGCTGAAGATATGGGCGGTTGAAGAACTAGGATCATTAAACCAAGTTCTTACTGTTAAAGAACAAAATACAGATAAGGTGTTGAAGAACTCTTGTCAAGTATTGAACGTGAACTTATTCTTCTAATATAACATAATTTGTCATATTATAATGTTTTAGTGCAGATTGGAAGGTTATATGTTTAGTGAGCATTGTCGAAATAAGCATTCCACATAATTTTTAATAAACTTAGGTCTATATCTAATCACGGTTGTTTATAACAACCGTGATTAAATATGTTGCATTAAATAATATCACAACGGTTGTTTAAAGTAACCGTTGTGGTAGGTAGCATGCTACATGGATACAATCACACCTTACCTCACAACGGTTGGACCATGTGGTGGTATCCCTTTTCTAACTGTTGCGATATATGTTATTTGTAGTAGTGACATGACCATTCGAATATGCGCGAGAAGTACTGGAGGATCCTGAAAATGGTACATATGAATCATTAATAAAAGATGCAGAAATGTACGTAGAAAAAGTGTTATGAAACACTAAAAGATGTAGAAATATTATCCTCAACAGTGTGATGTTGCATGTCACTTGTTTGGTCTTCAAGTGCGAGGCTTGGGATCTTTCTCTCTTAACTGATGCATGCTGCACAACTATGTTTTTCCTAAATCTATCATATTAATCAATCATAATGCCTATAAGTAAACCACATAAACATTGCAAAGATGAAACACAATAAGGTAAAGCCAACAAAATATAGACAAATGAATTCTGGTGATGCATATCCGAATTTTGGAAATCAAAACATTGAAAAATTCAAGACATGTATCTCCAGAATGTTCTATTGCATATTAAAGTAATAGATGTGACAAATGATCTTAAGATGGGATTGTGATATTGTGTATGCATATTAAAATATGATTAAATGAAATTTTGTAAAAACTAATTTAAATTAATTTGAAGAACAGATTGTTGCACAAATAATTTTTTAAAAAAATCATTAACAGCGGCGGTTTGAACTGTCAGGATTTCACACTCACGATGGTTTGAAATCGTCGCAACTAGCATTGAAAACGGAACTCAAACTGAAATTCACGATGGATTGTAACTGTCGTTACCTGAAATTTACGTCAGTTGCCTACGCGCTGCAACTTAGAACGAGAGTTGGAGTGGAGGTTTTATAAACCGTCACTGTACATCCTGGAAACACACGTTATTGTGACAGAATCAAAACCGTTGTGACTTGCAATTTGAGCGGTTCAAACCACTGTAATCTTTCAAAATTAACTGTCACAACTTGCCAATTTTCTTTTAGTGTCTGCAACTTAGAATGACGTTAATGGCATAAATGCAGTCCATCTAAACATCCAAAATAACATATTGATCATTAAAACTACTTATCAAACATGTTACTCATGTAAATAACATATCTAAACTACCTATTCCATAATTTAATGATTAACTTTTATAAATGTATATAGAAAGTCAAAAAGTTTAGAAAAATAAAAAACTTACCAAATATGAGTTTAGTTCAATGTTGGGTGAGTTCTTTGATCAATTTGATGTTGATGGAATAAGCTTTGAAGTGCGTTAAATGATTTTGAGAGAATGTGAGTTGAGAGAGTTTGAGAGGTTGTGAGTTTGAAAGAGTATTTTGAGAAGTGAGGAAGGAGAAACGGTCTAACACGTTTTTGATTAAACAGTGTCCGAAGATGTATCTCTGTAAGTTACACGGGAATGCATTTCCATAATATTTTTTGCATTGCCTTAGGGCCTGACTTAGAAACGTATGTGTTTGAGGTGCGTCCGAAGATATATCTCCAAATTTTAGGAATATTTTTATTTTTCATGATAGTGTGATAACAATTTTTAAGGTCCCTTAAGCAGTTCCCTTAATATTTTTTATTAAATTATTTATGGTCCAATATATTTTTAAAGTGGTTTGAGCTTTTTAATTTGATCCACCAACTTTTTTTTTTCAAAATTGTTATACTAAATCATATTATTGCATATCTTTACTTTAAACACCAAAAATATATAAGTACAATCAAAAATAAAATAATGAGAGTACATCATATTTTTGCACATCTTTACTATAAACAACAAAAATATATAAATATAATTAAAAACTAAAAATAACGAGAAAAATGAAAAAATTTAAAATAAATCAATCAACTAAACAGATAAAACAATAAAAAGAGATCGAATTACCTATGGCTGATAAAAATAAATCATGAAGGATATGTTGAAAAAGAAAAACATTGTTAATAGGTTTTTCATGTAAGGGATTAAATAATTTGTGTTATTTTTTTCTTTCTATTTTAACTATATTAGTGGCATTTTCAAACCGTCACAAATTTGCAATAATTATTTTTCGAGAGATTAAAACTGCCTTTAAAAAGTTGAAAACCAAAAAAATATTGCATCGATTTGAAACAGCCGATAAATAGTGTTGAGTATCAGAGTAGTAAGATAAATATTACAAAATTAAGAGATAAAGGAGTAGAAAATTGACACAGAAAATTTACGTGGAAAACCCACAACAAATAAGGGAAAAACCACGGCACGGGTAGAAAAGATTTTCACTAAGTGGAAGAAATTACAACACTTCTCTCTAAATACAAGGAGAGAACAAATTACACTCTCTCTTGTACTAGGAGAACACTCAATAAAGGAATCTTATAGAAGAAACTACAATATATTCTTTCTCTCTAAATTTTTCTCTTATGTTATGTTGCAATGCTTTTTGTTGTTGTGTTAGGAATGAGAAATGCACCTCTATTTATAGGTGCTCATCTTCACAAAACCATAGGAGTTGTTACAAAACCATGGGTGTTTCTTTCTTGGTCCACGAATTGTGACTTTATTCAATCACAATTCTTGACCATAATCTTTTACCATGACCACAATATTTGACTATGACCATGACCATAATATTTGACTATTGACCTCAATCCTTGACAATCTCCCACTTAAAGTCACATTTATGATCTTCAAAAATCTTCTCTACCTTGCCAACTTCATGTTGATTACGCCTCTAATAGGCCATAGGAAGACCTACACCATGCAAACTTATCAGAGTTAATCGGTTTCGTCATTGCATCTACTAGGTTATCTTTAGTGTGAATTTTCTACATATCCACACTTGCTTCTTCTACTACCTCTCTGACAAAATGGTATTGAACTCCTATGTGTTTTGTCCTAGAATGAAAAGCTGGATTCTTTGCAATGTGCAAGGCACTCTGACTATCACAATACATAGTTATCTTTTGTTGCTTGTGCCTGAGTTCTTCCGATAACCTTTGAATCCAAATTGCTTCCTTACATGCTTGGGTAGCGGCCATGTATTCAGCTTCTGTAGTAGACAAAGCTACGACAGTCTGCAATTAGGATAACCAGCTTACCGCTCCTCCTACAAGTGTGAACACATAGCCAGTAGAAGATTTTCTTTTATCAAGGTCGCCTGCAAAATCTGAATCAACATAGCCTCTGATAGTGAATTTCGATCCTCCAAAACATAATGCAGCACCTGAGGTTCCTTTGATGTATCTAAGGATCCTCTTAACAATATTCTAATGTTCATTACCTGGATCTTCCATAAACCGACTGACCGTTCCAACTGCTTGAGCAATATCTGGTCTAGTACATATCATAGCATACATAAGGCTTCCCACCGCTGTTGCATACGGTACTCGAAACATTTCCATCCTTTTCGCTTCATTGCTAGGATTCATACTTGAGGATAATTTATAATTGACAATAAGTGGGTAGAGATTGGCTTACAGTCTTGCATGTTAAAGCGGCACAAAACTTTCTGAAGATTATTTTTCTGAGAAAGCCAAATCCTTCTCTTTTTTCTGTCTCGGTGAATTTGCATCCCTAAAATCTTGTTTGCTGGTCCCAAGTCCTTTATATCAAATTCCCTAGCCAATTGTGCCTTTAATTCTTGCACTCGATCTTTGTTGGGGCCTACCACCAACATGTCATTCACATACAACAACAAAATGATAAAATCATCATTATCATCAAACCTATTGTAATACGTACAATGGTCTGAACTTAATCTGTTGTATCCAAGGCTCACGATGAAGGAATCAAATCTCTTGTACCAACACCTTGGCGCCTGTTTTAAATGTACAGAGATTTGGTCAACATACAAACTAAGTTTTCTTTTCCTTGTTCTTCAAAGCCTTCGGGTTGGAGCATATATATTTCCTCTTCAAGTTCGCCATGGAGAAATGCAGTCTTTACATCAAGCTGCTCTAGATTTAGATCAAATGCAGCACACAACTCCAAGACCACTCTGATTGTGGTGAGTCTTACCACTGGAGAAAATATCTCAATGAAATCAATACCTTCTTTATGAGCATATCCTTTGACCACCAGTCTTGCACGATATCTTTCTACCTGATCGTTGCCATGTCGCTTAATTTTTAACACCCATTTGTTACCGATGGCTTTCCGACCTTTAGGAAGTTCAACAAGTTCCCATGTGTTATTTCTATGTAAGGGTTCAATTTCCTCTTGCATTGTAGCCATCCACAGAGAAGCATCTGAACCATTTAATGCCTCATGAAAGGTTGATGGTTCTCCATCTTCTAATAGAAGACAGTATGCATCATGACTTGCCATCACATATTCTGAGTGCCAGGATGGTTTTCGTATCTAACGTGTGGTTCTTCTGGGATCTACATTATTGACCTCGGTTGGTTCTTGTTCTTCGTGCTCTGGCTCTACTTCAGAAAAATCATTTTCTCCTGACTTTTCCTCCATCTCCACTGTAGTAGTCTCCTTTATAGTGTTGTCATCTTTTTTCTCCTTTTGTAGTTCATTTTCTACAAAGATTACATCTTTGCTAACAATAATCTTGTGGGCAGTGGGATCCCACAGACAATACCCCTTCACATTATCAGCATAACCCAAGAATATGCATTTCTTGGATTTTGGGTCCAGCTTTATTCTTTCTTGGGAGTTGTACATCACGTACAGAGGACATCCAAATACATGCAAAGAAGAATAATCACTCAGTTTTCCCTTCCACATCTCCATTGGTGTCTTTAAATCAATCGCAGTTGATGGCAATCGATTTATCACGTAACAGGCAGTTTTGACAGATTCTGCCCAGAAAGACTTTATCAATCCTGTTGTTTTTAGCATAGCTCTCGTCCTCTCCAGGAGAGTTCTATTCATCCGCTCTGCTACGCAATTCTGTTGAGGTGTATGAGTAACAGTAAATTGCCGCTTAATACCTTCTTGCTTGCAGAATGTCAGGAAATCACCATCTATATATTCTCCTCCATTATCTGTCCTCAAGCTCTTAATTCTTTTCCTAGTTTCAAGTTCCACTTGTGCTTTGAACTCCTTGAATACTAAATACACATCTGACTTCTTCTTGATTGGGTACACTCATAGTCTCCTGGAGTAATCATCAATGAATGATACAAAATATTTTACTCCTCCAATGGACATTTTCGGTGACTCCCACATATAAGAATGAATCAAGTCTAGTATGTGTTTCTTTCTAGCAGTTGACTTAGCAAACTTTAGTTTATGCTGCTTGCTTATCACACAGTGCTCGGAGAAAGGTGAATTTACCGACTTGAGCCCGGGTATGATATTACGTTCTGCAAGAAATTTTAAGCCTCGTTCTGACATATGGCCAGTCTGTGATGCCATATCATCGTTGTTTCTTCCTGGCTTCCAGCTGCTACTAATGTATCTGCCCCTTTCATTGTGTCTCCCAAAAGCATGTATAGATTTTCGGCGACCTTCTCTGCTTTCATCACTATTAGAGAACCTTTCACCACTTTCAAGATCCCATCTTGAACATGGGTCTTGCATCTGAGGTCATCTAGTTGCCCAATAGATAACAAATTCTTCGTCAATCCTTTCACATGTCGTACCCCTTGAAGTGTGCAGATAGTACCATCATACATTTTCATTTTGAGAGTACCAACTCCAGCAATTTCCAAAGCATGGTCATTCCCCATCAATACATGTCCTTCCGAGATAGGTTCGTAAGTGCAAAACCAGTCTCGTCGTGGAGTCATGTGCCATGTTGCTCCTGAATCTACTATCCAACCATCAGTGAGTTGAATTTCACCTTTGGTACTAACTGCTGCTCCGCTGTAAAGGATTTCTCCATCATCGGAGGTACTAGAAATACATCCTTAGATGTACTTGCTTCAGAAGATTTCTCACCATTCTTCTTGTTGAACAACATTCTTTCATCAAGTGCCCTCTCTTGCCACAATTGTAGCATTTGAGGTTTGTTCTTCTTTGAGATTTTGATCTACCATGATTTTGACTCCCACTGGGACCACGTTCCGTTGATCTACTGCTCGTAATCGTCGAAGCTTCTATTCGTTTTGAGCTTTCTTGCCGATCTTCCTTATGTTTACGCATGGATTCTTCTTCAAGAACAGCTCCGACGACATCATTAAAGGATAGACGGTCAATAATATTATTGTTTGTAATATTGAAGATGAGTTGATCATACAAATCTGGTAAACTCTGAAGAAGAAGCTCTGCTCGTTCATTTTCCACTATTGTGAAATCTGATGCAGATAGCTGAGCAAATAATGTATTCAAATTATTGATGTGATATGGCACCGAAGTGGTTTCACTCATTCGAAGAGTGTAGAGTCTTCTTTTTAATAAAATCCTGTTTTGAAGTGACTTGACCTCGTACAGTTGGATGAGAGTATCCCAAATCTCCTTTGCAGTTTTCTTTTCTGCTATACTTGACAAAACTGAATCTGCCATTGCTAAGTGCAAATTGGCAACAACATTGTCATCCATCTCTCTCCGCTTTTCATCATTATATATGTAGGTCTACCTTTAATTGCTGGTGAGCAATTATCCTTCCTCTGAATTGCCTGCAACTTCAATTTCCACAGGGAGAAATTACTCCCACTGAATTTTTCAATCTCAAATTTTGCAGCCATTTTTTTTCTCACTGAACTGGTTTACTCAATTTAACCGTGAATATCACCGTATACGTGAGCAGTATTGTATATTTTTACCGCACACTAGAATAAATCTAGTATACGTTAACAAGCACTGCAAAAGTATACAACCACACGTGTGAATAGTAACCATACGCCGCAGCGGAAATAGAGACCGACACCAACAGCTCTGATATCACTATTGGGTATCAGAGTAGTAAGATAAATATCCCAAAATTAAGAGATAAAGGAGTAGAAAATTGACACAGAATATTTACGTGGAAAACCCTCAACAAATAAGGGAAAAACCACGGGCACCGATAGAAACGATTTTCACGAAGTGGAAGAAATTACAACACTTCTCTCTAAATACAAGGAGAGAACAAATTACACTCTCTCTTGTACTAGGATAACACTCACTAAAGGAACCTTATAGGAGAAACTACAATATATTCTTTCTCTCTAAATTTTTCTCTTATGTTATGTTGTAATGCTTTTTGTTGTTGTGTTAGGAATGAAAAATGCACCTCTATTTATAGGTGCTCATCTTCACAAAACCATGGGAATTGTTACAAAACCATGGGTGTGTTTTTCTTGGTCAACAAATTGTGACTTTATTCAATCACAGTCTTTGACCATAATCTTTTACCATGACCACAATATTTGACTATGACCATGACCACAATATTTAACTATGACCTCAATCCTTGACAATCTCCCACTTAAAGTCACATTTGTGATCTTCAAAAATCTTTTCTACCTTGCCAACTTCATGCTGATTACCCCTCTAATAGGCCATAGGAAGACCTACACCATGCAAAATTATCAGAGTTAATGGGTTTCGTCATTGCATCTGCTAGGTTATCTTTAGTGTGAATTTTCTGGATATACACACTTCCTTCATCTACTACCTCTCTGACAAAATGGTAATGAACTCCTATGTGTTTTGTCCTGGAATGAAAAGCTGGATTCCTTGCAATGTGCAAGGCACTCTGACTGTCACAATACACAATTATCTTTTGTTGCTTATGCCCGAGTTCTTCCAATAACCTTTGAATCCAAATTGCTTCCTTACATGCTTGGGTAGCGGCCATGTATTCAGCTTCTGTAGTAGACAAAGCTACAACATTCTGCAATTTGGATAACCAGCTTACCGCTCCTCCTGCAAGTGTGAATACATAGCCAGTAATAGATTTTCTTTTATCAAGGTCACCTGCAAAATTTGAATCGACATAGCCTCAGATAGTGAATTCCGATCCTCCAAAACATAATGCAGCACCTGAGGTTCCTTTGATGTATCTAAGGAACCTCTTAACAACATTCCAATGTTCATTACCTGGATCTTCCATAAACCGACTGACCGTTCTAGCTGCTTGAGCAATATCTGGTCTAGTACATATCATAGCATACATAAGGCTTCCCACCGTTGATGCATACGGTACTTGATACATTTCCATCCTTTCCGCTTCATTGCTAGGATTCATACTTGAGGATAATTTATAATTGGCAAGAAGTGGGGTAGAGATTGGCTTACAGTCTTGCATGTTAAAGCGGCGCAAAACTTTTTGAAGATAATTTTTCTGAGAAAGCCAAATCCTTTGGTCTTTTCTGTCTCAGTGAAGTTGCATCCCTAAAATCTTGAATGTTGGTCCCAAGTCCTTCATATCAAACTCCCTAGCCAATTATGCCTTCAATTCTTGGACTCGATCTTTGTTGGGGCCTACCACCAACATGTCACCCATATACAACAGCAAAATGATAAAATCATCATTATCATCAAACCTTTTGTAATATGTACAATGGTATGAACTTCACCATGGTGCCTGTTTTAAACCGTACAGAGATTTGGTCAACCTATAAACCAAGTTTTCTTTTCCTTGTTCTTCAAAGCCTTCGGGTTGGAGCATATATATTTCCTCTTCAAGTTCTCCATGGAGAAACGCAGTCTTTACATCAAGCTGCTCTAGATTTAGATAAAATGCAGCACACATCGCCAAGACCACTCTTATTGTGGTGAGTCTTACAACTGGAGAAAACATCTCATTGAAATCATTACCTTCTTTCTGAGCATATCCTTTAATCACCAGTCTTGCACGATACCGTTCCACCAGATTGTTGCCATCTCGCTTAATTTTGAACAGTCATATGTTACCGATGGCTTTCCGACCTTTAGGAAGTTCAAAAAGTTCCCATGTGTTATTTCTATGTAAGGCTTCAATTTCCTCTTGCATTGCTGCCATCCACAGAGAAGCATCTGAACCATTTAATGCCTCATGAAAGGTTGATGGTTCTCCATCTTCTGATAGAAGACAGTATGCATCATGACTTGCCATCACATATTCTGAGTGCCAGGATGGTTTTCGTATCTGACGTGTGGTTCTTCTGGGATCTACATTATTGACCTCAGTTGGTTCTTATTCTTCGTGCCCTGGCTCTGCTTCAGAAGAATCATTTTCTCCTGACTTTTCCTCCATCTCCACTGTAGTAGTCTCCTTTATAGTATTGTCATCTTTTTTCTCCTTTTGTAGTTCATTTTCTACAAAGATTACATCTCTGCTAACAATAATCTTGTGGGCAGCAGGATCCCACAGACGATACCCCTTCACATTGTCAGCGTAACCCAAGAATATGCATTTCCTGGATTTTGGGTCCAGCTTTATTCTTTCTTGGGAGTTGTACATCACGTACACTGGACATCCAAATACATGGAAAGAAGAATAGTCACTCAATTTTCCCTTCCACATCTCCATTGGTGTCTTTAAATAAATTGCAGTTGATGGCGATCGATTTATCACGTAACAGGCAGTTTTGACAGCTTCTGCCCAGAGAGACTTTGTCAATCCTGTTGTTTTCAGCATAGCTCTCGTCTTCTCCAGGAGATTTCTATTCACCTGCTCTGCTACACCATTCTTCTGAGGTGTATGAGCAACAGTAAACTTCTGCTTAATACCTTCTTGCTTGCAGAATGTCAGGAAATCACCATCTGTATATTCTCCTCCATTATCTGTCCTTAAGCACTTAATTCTTTTCCAGGTTTGAAGTTCCACTTGTGCTTTGAACTCCTTGAATACCAAATACACATATGACTTCTTCTTGATTGGGTACACCCATAGTCTCCTGGAGTAATCATCAATGAATGATACAAAATATTTTGCTCCTCCAATGGACATTTCCGGTGACTCCCACACATCATAATGAATCAAGTCTAGTATGTGTTTGCTTCTAGCAGTTAACTTAGCAAACTTTTGTTTATGTTGCTTGCTTATCACACAGTGCTCGCAGAAAGGTAAATTTATCGACTTGAGCCCGGGTATGAGATTACGTTCTGCAAGGAATTTCAAGCCTCATTCTGACATATGGCCTGGTATGTGATGTCATATCATCATTGTCTCTTCCTGGCTTCCAGCTGCTACTAATGCATCTGCTCCTTTCATTGTGTCTCCCAAAAGCATGTATAGATTTGCAGCGACCTTCTTTGCTTTCATTACTACTAGCGAACCTTCCACCACTTTCAAGATCCCACCTTGAACATGGGTCTTGCATCCGAGGTCATCTAGTTGCCCAATAGACAACAAATTCTTCGTCAATCCTTTCACATGTCGTACCCCCTTGAAGTTTTTAGATAGTACCATCATACATTTTCATTTTGACAGTACCAACTCTAGCAATTTCCAAAGCATGGTCATTCCCCATCAATACATGTCCTTTCGAGATAGGTTCGTAAGTGTAAAACCAGTTTCGTCGTGGAGTTAAGTTGCCATGTTGCTCCTGAATCTACCATCCAACCATCAGTAAGTTGAATTTCGCCTTTGGTACTAACTGCTGCTCCACTGTAAAGGATTTCTCCATCATCAGAGGTACTAGCAATACATCCTTGAGATGTACTTGCTTCAGAAGATTTCTCACCATACTTCTTGTTGAACCAACATTCTTTCTTCAAGTGCCCTCTCTTGCCACAATTGTAGCATTTGAGGTTTGTTCTTCTTTGAGATTTTGATCTACCATGATTTTGACTCCCACTGGGACCACGTTTCGTTGATCTACCTCTCGTAATCGTCAAAGCTTCTATTCGTTTTGAGCTTTCTTTCCGATCTTCCTTATTTTTACGCCTGGATTCTTCTTCAATAATAGCTCCAGCGACATCATTAAAGGATAGACGGTCAAAAATATTATTGCTTGTAATATTGATGATGAGTTGATCATACGAATCTAGTAAACTGTGAAGAAGAAGCTCTGCTCGTTCATTTTCCACTATTGTGAAATTTGATGCAGATAGCTGAGCAAATAATGTATTCAAATTGTTGATGTGATCTGGCACCGAAGTGGTTTCACTCATTCAAAGAGTGTAGAGTCTTATTTTTAAGAAAATTCTGTTGTGAAGTGACTTGACCTCGTACAGTTGGATGAGAGTATCCCAGATCTCCTTTGCAGTTTTCTTTTCTGCTATACTTGGGAAAACTGAATTTGCCATTGCTAAGTGCAAATTGGGTACATCATTGTCATCCATCTCTCTGCACTTCTCATCAGTTATATCTCTAGGTCTACCTTTAATTGCTGGTGAGCAATTATCCTTCCTCAGAATTGCCTGCATCTTCAATTTCCATAGGGAGAAATTACTCCCACTGAATTTTTCAATCTCAAATTTTGCAGCCATTTTTCTTCTCACTGAACTGGTTTTCTCAATTTCACCGTGAATATCACAGTATACGTGAGCAGTATTGTATATTTTTACCGCACACTAGAATAAATCTAGTATACGTTAACAAGCACTACAAAAGTATACAACCACACGTGTGAATAGTAACCATACGCCGCAGCAGAAATAGAGACTGACACCAATAGATCTGATATCACTGTTGGGTATCAGAGTAGTAAGATAAATATCACAAAATTAAGAGATAAAGGAGTAGAAAATTGACACAGAATATTTACGTGGAAAACCCTCAACAAATAAGGGAAAAACCACGGGCACCGATAGATAAAGGAGTAGAAAATTAACACAGATAAATATCCAAGTGGATTAAGCCTCAAGATCGCCAGTGTCACCAAATTAGGGTTTTGGTCGACCAGGGCCTCCAGATGGAATTTTTCCTCTGGGCATGAGCCAATGCTTCAAGCAATAACCCAAGATACTCCAAGGGACCTCATGGACCCAATCATCATGTCAATTTAACCTCAGGGGATGCATTTACCAAAAATTAGGAATTAGAGTTTCTTGACCTAATTCACCCCTAAGTTGACTTTTGGAGCAAAACATGAGCCAAGACCTCAAGACATGATTTGAGGACCTCAAATAAACTACATTGATCCATTTGCAACAATGCATTGATCCAAGAAGCTTGATTCACAAGTTTCAATTTCACCAGGACCACAATTAGGGTTTTGAGGAAAAAGTCAACTATATCTTTGACTTTTGACCAATACATGCTCCCAAACCTTGGGACATGATTCAATACACCCTATAACACCTATGGAATCCATCCATTAGGTTTAATTTAGGTCAAGTACTTGATTTCACCAAGGATCGCACAATTTGGATTTCATCCGATAAAAAAGTCAATTGTGCACAAAATCAAGTTTGACTTTTTGGAATTTTTCACAAATATGGTTCCCCTAGGTCAAAAATAATGTTAATGTGTGGTATTGATCATCATTTATCAAGAAAAATCAAGAAAAATGAGGTTTCTTACAAAAGGGGCAACCATAAGAAACCAAAAATTTTCTAAGTTATGGAATCAAAGTAATTTTGGTACCAACTTCCAAGGATCATAACTTGAGATCCGAGCAACCATTTTGGGTGATCCAAAGCTGGATTTGTAGGTCTTGCTACACTTTACAAAAGCTTCAACTACCGCCAACTCTAATTCTTTATGGATTTTAAGTTGTGGAGTGATCAAAATGACAAAAACATGAAAATGACACTTTTTCCAACACGTAGTGAAAATCTACCTAAGTTATCAGCTTTGGACATCAATGTTCATGAGGATTTTTCAGTTGGATTCAAATAGTTTCAAAACAAACTATGGTCACACATGTATTGTATCATATGAGGGCTTTCTAAAAAGCACAAGATCCTCCCATAACTCAACCTGAGCAGGGAGATATGAATCCCTCAAAATCACCATTTCCAACTGTCCTAAGCAAGGCAGATTTTGTACATTTGCTCGATTTGGCAAATTTGGACAATCCAAGCCTTGTAATCCATTTGGACACATCTGAGGATAAAACAAAAGGAGAATGATCTGATCCCCAAGCCTCCCAAGTCCAAGAATCTTCATATAGCCATGCCAAACCTAAAAGAGCTAAAAAGTGCCAAGACTCCAATTTTGTTTCAATGCATTCAATGGATGCATCAAGGTGGGATGAACTGAGGCAAGTTTAACTGAATGAGTCAAGCCTTATCTCTAAACCAAAAGACCATAGGATTGTGCTCTAACCTCGAGTCAATGGCTAGAGGAAACTTGAGATTCCATTTGATCCACAATGTGCAACAGACCTGCTGCAGTTGCCATTCACTATTGCAGCCAAAACAAACTTGATCTACTATAAATAGAGCTCATTTGTGCTCAGTTCAAGTACACCAAAGCACCCAAACTGATGCTTTACTCAAAATCCCTCCTTCACCCCAATTTTTTCCTTCTAACTCAAGTCAATATCGGGTTTTGAGTTTGAGAGCAATTCCAACCAAACCAATCACACACACCTCATAAACATCATATGTGAGTGATCCATAACACAAAATCACATCTGGAACATCAGATTCTCAAAATCACCAGCCAATTGCTCAAGTTCTTGATAGAGTTGCAGTTGAGGTACTACAATCAGTTCCAGCTCATTTCAATCCACTCCAAGCATTCAAACACACTCCTTGGCACCTAAGGAAGTTGTCCAGATCATTGGAACTTAGTTGTAACACCTCCATCATCAAACTCGATCACCAACTGCAAAAGGTAAGCTTGAAGCCCTCAAACTCTATGATCCATGCATCGTGAATGAATTTTTGAGTTACCATCTTGTTTATGCATGTATGTAGAGTAATAACCCTCAATTAATTGCCATGAATCCATCGTGTATGGAATTTCATTATGTTCATGCTGAAATTAGGGTTCTCAAGGTTTTCTGTTGATTTCTTCCTCCATACTTAATATAAATGCAATTAATCTATATGGTTGTGATCCTTGTTCAAAAGTGAACAAGATTGGTGTTTGAATCGTGCAAAACCATTGAGTAATCAGAGAGAAAAGTGAGAAAATGCAAATCAGCCATGGCGCGGTCACGAGGAAGAAGAAAGTGACCGTTGGCACCATTTTTCAAATATTTGAAATATTTGAATTTTTGATATTTTATTTAAATGATTTCAAAAATTAATTTCTCACTCATTTTTTATTATTTTTTATTGGTTCTTTTTACAAAAATTCACAAAAATGTTTAAATATTTTAATTTACAAAAAAATCCAATTTAAATTATTTATTTAATATAGTTAGAATTTTTTTAATTAATTTCATTTTAATTGTTTTTTAAACATTTTAAATGAAGTTGCCACTTTGATCTTTCAAAACCAATTGAATTTCAAGCTTTCATATGATTAACTATGATGTTTCAAAATATTTTTCAAAGTGTACAACTTGTTTTTAAATATATTTGATATTTTATCATTTATTATTTAAATTTCCTTTGAAAAAATGACATTTTAATTTAAAATTAGGGTTTCCTCTCGATTTTAAATTTTCAAACACTTTTGGGCCTCTAATTATATGTAAGACCCAACCCTTTTTGTAGAAAAATAATTTGGGCCTCAGTCATTGTATAAGTCCCGATACGATTTTCAGAATAAACGGCACGACCACTGTTTTTCATCTGGGCATCTCCTTGAGCTATAAGCCCCGATTCTTGTATAAAAATAACACTTTTGGGCCTCTAATAGAGTATAAGACCCAAATCTTTTTGAAAACCAAACTATTTTGGGCCTCAGACATTGAATAAGTCCCTCTGCGATTTTCAAAACAACGGTGCGATCACTGTTATTTCTGGGCCTCTCCTTGAGTTGTAAGCCCCATCTCTTGTACAAAAATAAACTTTTGGGCCTCTTGATAGAGTGTAAGACCCATCTCTTTGTAAATAAACCTTTTTAGGCCTCAGTCATTGTATAAGTCCCTATACAATTTTCAAATCAATGGTACGATTTCTGTTTTTCATCTGGGCCTCTCCTTGAGTATAAGCCCCGACATACTTTTCAAAAACAACTTCCCTTTTTGATTTAGGTTCAAATCCATAGTTGTTATCAAAATTTTCTTTAATTTCTTCAACAACTAACCATACAGCTGTTACAATGGAAACTTGCTCGCCTGTAAGTTTTAAACAGCTTTCTTTTACATACTTGTACATATATATATTTATTTGTGCTGGAAGCTTGCTCACCTGTAAGTCCTTCTTTCATATCCTTTTAAATACTTATCTTATATCAACTGTATATATACTAGTATATCTGCTTAGAGTTTTCCCCGACAATTAAGTCTAGAATTAGATAAAGCCAGTTGGTTACTCTTTAATACAGTCAAAACTAGATCCCCATAGGATTTCCAGATACAGTCTTGTCTTCTCTTGGGCTTAAACAATATAGACCATAGAGAAAGGCATTATTCCCGGTGAAACTTTTCTTAGACTGTCACTATTAGAAATTGTCAAAGAAGTTCATTTCCCCAGAGAGGATTTATTCCCGGTGAAACCTCTCTTGAATTTCTTCAAACCCTAGAACTGTTCACTAAAGAAAAGATTATTCCCGGTGAAACCTCTCTTGAATTTCTTCAAACCCTAGACTGTTCACTAAAGAAAAGATTATTCCCGGTGAAACTTTTCTTGAACTCTTCCTAGGTTTGGACCCACGGGCTTCCTAAAAGCATCCCTGCCTCCTCTTGGGCTTTGTACAAGGACCCTATGGCTTCTTAGAAGTTCTCATGCCTTCTCTTGGGCTTAGTACAAGGACTCTGAAGACCTCTTAAAGGTATAAGACAGAACTTAGTCATCCTTTGTTAGAGCAGTCTTTCCAAAGAGTCAAAACCGCAGACCAATCTAGGGTTGATTCTCATCCCTTAAAACGCCAGCCTCCTCTTGGGCATCATAGAAAGATAAACTCTTCCATACCAGTAGACTTGGACAGTCTAAATCCCCTCTTAGATCTCAAAGACATTCTCAAGTTCCCTGTAAACAAAGGAAAAACCCTGGTCATTTTAATAAATCTCCAGTAGAGATAAAACCCAACCTTTATTCTAAATTTCCCTAGCCAGGGTAAGCTTATCATCAGTATAACACTATCCCAAATCAGAACCTCAAGGCATCTGATACCTCAACTCTTCTATAACCCTCAGCAAAAGATGATTCCCCATTTTGGACCTGCCTATGGATCTCAATAATCCTCAGCAGAGGCTAGCCTCCTCTTAGGCTTTGTATAATGATTCTTCCTTTCCTCAGCATAGTCAGCTTCCTCTTGGGCTTTGTATAATAGTTTTCCCCAGCTGAGCTAACCTTTTTATACTCTTTTTGAGTCAATCACTCTTTTCAACACTCTCTTGTTGAGTCAACCCTTTTAGCCTCAATCTTGGGCTTTGTACAAGACACCATATAAATTTCCCTAAGCATAGTCAATCCTCTTTTCAACCTCAATCTTGGGCTTTATACAAGACAGATAATACTCTCTAGTAGAATCAAACTTCTTTTAACCTCAATCTTGGGCTTTGTGCAAGACACCTAAAAATCCTCGGTTGAGTGAGTCTCGTTTTAGCCTCAATCTTGGGCTTTGTACAAGACAGATAAAGATTTCTTTCCCACGGAGTCAGTCTTCTTTTCAACCTCAATCTTGGGCTTTGTACAAGACAGATAAAAGATTTCTTTCCCACAGAGTCAGTCTTCTTTTCAGCCTCAATCTTGGGCTTTGTACAAGACACATAAAAACCGTCCCCAGCGGAGTCAAAATCCCTTTTAGCCTCAATCTTGGGCTTTGTATAATACAGACAAAATATTTTCCCCAAAAAAGTCAAACATTTTAGCCTCCTCTTAGGCTTTGTATAATGATATCCCCAAAAGAGTCAGTATCTTTCAGCCTCAATCTTAGGCTTTGTACAAGACATACATAAACATTCTCTTATTGAGTCAGTCTTTTCCAGCCTCCTCTTAGGCTTTGTATAAGGACTTCCCTAGTGGAGTCAATTAATCTCTTAACTTCTACCTTGGGCTTTGATCAAGGCACACAAAAATCATTATCCCTTCAGAGGAAATCAAAATCTCTCTGTAGGAAGACCTTTCTCTGTATTGTCACATATCAAAACAGAAAAATCAAAACAAACCTTAATTCCAGATAACTGCTATAAGTGGCACACTTGTTGATTCAAATATCCAAGCTGTAGTCTATCTTTTATCCTGGCAAATCCTCTCTTGCATCTAATTGCTGTAAGTGGAAAGCCTCTAGATTATTTACATCCACACCACTGTCCCTCTCTTAGCATGAAGGATTCCTAAGGAAAAATGGCATTGCTCTACACTGAGTTAAAGTTTTCTCCTTCAGGACAAATCCCCTATAAAGGAAATTATGGCATTATTGGATACACATATCCCATTTAAAGTAATTCTCCTTTATAAATCTGTCACCCAACAGTTGTGATGAACAAATGAGATGTCTCGCTTTAGAGATGATAAATTCTCTCTGTGTCAAACCTTTTAGCTTTAATCTTGGGCTTTGAACAAGACACAAATAACCTTTTAGCTTCAATCTTGGGCTTTAAACAAGACACCAAAATATCTTTTCCTCCCATAGAATAGGAGGAACTACGATTGCTCTGATTTCCCTGTTTCTTTAAACGAGAATACGTAGGCATAAGATTGCAAAATCTTAGCGAGCATACCAATCAAAAACTCTAGGTCCAGTACCTTTATACCAATCAAAAACTCTAGGTCTAGTACTTTCACAACCAATCAAAACTGAGGTCCAGTACCTCACCAAAATCATCAAAAACTCGCTCTCATATCTCCCAAAGAAAAAACTTTCCCAACCCGTTTACGGATAAACACCATCAAGTATAAAACCAGAACCTATTGCTAACAACCTGTGGATAACCACATATAGGATGGGTAATTGACAACTCCCCATTGTATAACCTGACCCGAACTCCCCGAATCTCTCTTAGTGTTTGTTCAATTAAACATTCGCGTGCAACGTTAGTTTTAGATAGCTTCCCTTTCCCTTCCAGCTTCACGGGATAAATAAGAAATCAAAAAGTAGCACCCCTTCCCTACCGTTGCAGTGAGGAGGAACCCAATCTGCGATAAGGTGGTCACGTCACCGACAAAAATCGCACGCTACAGTAAAAATGGCAACTCTACTGGGGAAATTTATAGGGATCTGTCTTGCCTTAGTCATCATTCGTCACCATTTTCCAACAGTAAAAATGGCGACTCTGCTGAGGAAGTCATTTTGTCTATTTAGGATTATAGACTAGAATTCCTAAGAGGTCTAGGATGTTAGTTTTAGGAATGAATATATATATATATATATATATATATATATATATATATATATATATATATATATATATATATATATATATATATCGCTTTTCCTACTTGATATCCATGTTTATTTTTCTGTCAACGGGAATATGAGTGATGTCGCATGTGGAAAGTATGAGTGATACCTAAGATAGGTGATGGTATAGATGGGCGGTCTTACAGGGAGTGAATCCCGAATAAGCTATCCCGTTAGACCATCAAATCAGTGGAGATACCTTTTACGAATTCAATGTCTAACGACTTCGGTTGTGAAAATAGATTGTTCGATTGTGGTATCCGTGAAACTGAGGATTTAGTAGACATTAACCGTGTGGCCATTTGGTAGTGCGGTAGCTATCAGAAATAGTTGACACGCGATACTATACTCAATTGAGATTACCCTAGGATGCTACAGCTCGCTCGGGTGAACCAGCTTGCTGTTGTTATCCCTAGGGGGTCAATGATTTTGGGAACTTTTAACCCGTTCTACAGGTACAAAAATTCACCAGAATAGAACCTTTGAGGATGGGTAGAGCTATGACTCCATGCTCGTGACGTTGAACCCTTGAACCCATGTTTTTTCAATGTTTTTGTGTGCTGCATTCATGCATTCATTTAAAAAACTCTTAAACAAAGAAAAATTTTCTTTCCTCTTCTCGCTTTTTCAAAACAAACTAAAACAATGATTGTAAATATCAGAAAAGGATTGCGGTATGGATTTCGATAGAAGGAAGATGCACAAGTACACCTTCAAGACTCCGAAACTAGAGTATTTAAAAGGGCTGGCAAGGATGATCACCAACCCTGATGCTTTCAGAGCTAATTACGGAGGACTACTGTCTTTGATAAGGGTCCATGTAGTTGAAGGAATCCTGTCTATGCTAATTCAGTTTTATGATCCGGTTTATCACTGTTTCACATTTCTGGATTATCAACTAGCACCGACGCTAGAGGAGTACTCTCACCTGACTGATTTACCCATCACTGACTAAGCTCCCTTTTCTAGACTGGAATAAATTCCAAAGGATCAAATCATTGCAAGAGCAATCTATATGGACGAGTTTGAAGTCAGGACTCACATTACCATTAAGGATGGAATCCAAGGTTTACCGGCCAAGTTTTTGGTATAGAAAGCCCTGTACTTTGCCAGTATAGGAAACGTTACTGCTTTCGAAGATATCTTTGTCCTACTCACATACGGGCTATTCCTCTTTCCCAACATTGACAACTTCGTTGATATCAATGCCATTAAGATATTTCTGATTGGAAACCCCATACCAACCTTGCTTGCAGATGCTTATCATTATGTACACTTAAGGAATTTGTACAGCGAAGGAATGATCACATGCTGTGTACCCTTGCTATACAAGTGGTTCACTTCCCATTTACCTAAGTCTGCTGCATTTTGGGATCATAAAAGTACTTTGCGTTGGTCACAGAGAATCATGTCTCTTACCAACTCTGACATAGACTGGTACAATCTGATCTATGACGGGATAAGAATCATCGATCATTGTGGAAACTTCCCTAATGTACCCCTCATAGGAACTAAAGGAGGAATCAACTATCATCCAGTTTTAGTTCGTCGTCAACTCGGATACCCGATGAGACATGTTCCGCGTAATGTTCATCTGGAAGGTCTTTTCTTCATGGAAGGAGAAAATGACAGAGCACTAAAGACATAAATAGTGCATGCCCATAAACATGTTCACAGGAAAGGAAGAGAGTCTCTAGGAAAACCAGACTGTGTCTCTGTGGAACCTTATCTCCACTAGGTACAAACTAGGGCCCTGAAGCTGAGGATGCCTTTCCCTCGTCAAAAAGTTCTTCTATTAAAGGAATTTGTCCTTTATTTTATGTCTGATACAGAAAAACTCCAGGTCGCTCTCAACAAAGTTCAACGGGAAAAGAAATCTTGGAAAAACAAATACCGCATCCTCAATGTGGAGTGTACCAAAATTCAGGAACTGTTAAAAGAAAAGGATGCTCTAATCGAGATTCTAGAACAGCATGCTATAGAAGATCAAAGGAACTTGCTCACTCCTTTCACTTGGCAAAGGACTGACAACCCGACAACAGCTGAAGAACCCCGGTCAAAGAAAAGGAAACTACCGGAACTAGCACCAGAGATCTCTTCAGAGAGGACTCAGGACTCATAAGCTTAGACATTTCCTTTTACAGCACTTTGTAAAATATTGTATTTCCCTTTCTGCAATCTTTCAAATTCAATAAAACGGGGTCTCCCCACTGTATGATATTTGCAATCTATTTGTTGAAGTTTCTTTTTTATTAAAACAAAAAAAAATTAATATATATCATTGCATATCATTCGTCATTCTCACATAAGCATTCTTATTCCCTTCGAATCTCACGTATGTGTCATGATTCTAGAGTCAAACTGTCTCACTCGTACAATTCTCGGGCCAATCGACAAAAGAAAATGGACGATCTCGAGGAAGAAAATAGAGAGCTGAGAGAAGAAATCGACGCTTTGAAGGAAGATCTGAAAAAACTCCATAGTGACATGCAATCCCTCGCAACAGCTCAAGGGCAACAACAAATGATTGTGATCTTAGAGATCACATCTACGCCCATAGTGGAGACGTGTGATCCTCGGTACAACATGCCTAAAGGTCGTCCCAGGGGTATGCCTATCAACTTTATCCCTGAAGGATATATTTCTCCGATCACGGAAGACCCTGAAACATCAGCAAGAACCGCTGGGCCTGAAGGTTACAAACTTCGGGAAAGCGAAGACACAAGAGTGATGGTAGCAACTCCTGAAGGTTACAAACTTCGGGGCATAGAAGAACCAAGAGTCACCCCCGTAATGACTATACCATAACCCGTGGTACACACTATCCCAGAAGGACAGATTCCACAAGTAATCTCTGGTGGAAACGCAGAGATGTACGACAGGATGAATGAGTTCCAGGAGCAATTCCTGGAGATGCAGAAGGAACTACATGCCATTCACGGTTAGGATTTATTCAGAAAGGACTCCGTAGACCTTTGTTTGGTCCCCAATGTGAAAATCCAGCACAAATTCAAGGTGCCGGACTTTGAAAAATACAAGGGCAACTCTTGCCCTCAAAGTTATTTGGTGATGTACGCTCGAAAGATGTCAACTCAGACTGAAAATCAATATCTACTGATCCATTACTTTCAAGATAGTTTAACCGATGCCGCACTCAAATGGTATATGGGTTTAAACCGCACCAACATCGTTACTTTCCGAGATCTTGGGGCAGCCTTCGTTCAACAATATAAATATAACTTGGACACGGCACCAGACAGAGATCAACTCATAGCAATGTCGCAGAAGGACAAAGAAACCTTTAAGGAATACGCTCAGAGATGGCGTGAAATTGCCGCCCAGATCTGTCCCCCTTGTGGAAAAAGAGATGACAAAGATCTTTTTGAAAACCTTAAGCTCATTCTATTACGACCGAATGGTCGCCAGTGCGCCCAGTGACTTCACTGAGATGGTGAACATGGGGGTACATCTTGAAGAAGTAGTCCGAGAAGGACGTCTGGTCAAAGATGCAGGACCATCTAGAAGTACGATACGGTAGTGCTTTCCCTAAGAAAAAAGAGCAAAATATTGGTAATATCTCTCTCAAAAAGCAAAGGCAAAGGTATCAACCAGTAGCAGCGGTAACTCCTATTATCAACCCTGCGCCTGCTCCAACGTATCAACCTCAGGTTGCTCAGAGCCAACCAAGTCAACAACAGTATCAGCAAAGGACACAATAGCCTCTTCAGCAGGCTCGTCCATAATACAATAACAATCGTATGACACGACCACCAGGGTTCGACCCTATACCAAAGTTGTATGCAGAATTGTTTCCACTCTTACTGGTCAAGGGGCACATCCAAACCAGGTCTCCTCTTGCAGTACAGGATAATCCGCCTTTTTGGTTTAAAGCGGATCAAACTTGCCTTTACCATCAAGGAGTAACGGGGTACAATATTGAGAACTGTCTCAGCTTCAAATCTGATGTGTAGAAGCTTGTCAGGAACGGGGTCCTATCTTTCAAAGATACTAATCCGAATGTTCAGATGAACCCGTTGCCACAACATGAGAAGACTACAGTAAATTTGATAGAGGAAGAGACTAGACACAACTATCAAATTCACGATGAACTCCTATTAGGAACCAATCTGGTCAGGATGCATTGCATACAGAGCGGGTACGGTCATGTATCGTCTCACAATTATCACCAGTGTGCTATCTGCTCAAAGAATAATCAAGGATGTTCCGTAGTGCAATCAGCTCTACAAGAACAGATGGTTCTCGGATGGATACAAGATCACCGAATCTGTGAGGTCAATATGGCCCATGCAAATCCCAACATTATTCAGAACCACAACATTTTGATGATGAACCTCAGCTTGGTGGCAATGCACTCAAGGCAAAGCCAACATCATGACCTGCCACAGCACGATTACAATTCTTGTCCGATATGCTCAATAAACAATCAGGGATGCTCTTTTGTACAAGAGGCCCTCCAGCGTCAGATGGATCTCGGATGGATTCAGGACTACCTTGATAGAAGTCATTATAAAGTTAATATGATTCAAATCTTTGATATTCGCCTCATGAATACCAGCCTGGTAGAATTACACGCTAAGCAGGTCAGGCTCGGTTTTCTGGCTTCACATGGTTATCAGTACTGTAATGTATGTCGTAAGGACGACCAAGGATGTGCGCTTGTCCAAAGAACACTTCAACACTTATTGGACCATTGGTGGCTTCCAATCTACTTGGATGAAGCTACACAACAGATCAGTATGACTGACGGGAATCCTACTAGGCATCAAAGTCAGGATGTCTGCTCGATTGAAACAGATCTAGTAAGGTTGCACTGCATACAAAGTGGACGTGACCAGGTGCCACCACACAATTATGAGCGCTGTAGAATTTGCTCAAAGAATAACCAAGGATGCTACCTTGTACGGTCAGCTCTTCAAAATCAGTTGGACCGAAAAGAGATTCGACCATGTTCAAGTTCTAGTTCGATCAACGTAATGCAAGATTATCTTCCTGATCAAAACAAAGACGTTGTCTTAATCTCTAAATGTGAAATGGCCAAAGAAGTATGCACCATAATCCCTCTACTCCATGAATCAAGAGTTCCTCTTGACAGTAGAAAGATTCTCAACCTCAAACCAATTGAGGCTGCCTACGATGGATAGAAAAATCAAAAGGCTCATGTGGTTATCTATCTGCCAGGACCAATACCGTATAAATCCGATAAAGCTATCCCTTACAAGTACGATGCAATAACAATTGAGAATGGAAAGGAAACTCCATTACCCTCCGTTGTCAACATTGCCGACATCAGTCGAGTGACACAGAGCGGTCGAATCTTCAACAAAAGAGTTGGAGAACTTGCCAAAGAAAAAGAACCTCAAACAGAAGTTCCAATTTAACCAGTCGGGCAATCCAGTAATCCTGACCTTTTAAAGAACAACGATGAGATGCTGAAGCTCATCCAAAAAAGCAAGTACAACATTGTAGACCAACTGTTGCAAACTCCTTCAAGAATCTTTGTGCTATCTCTCTTGCTCAGTTCTGAAGCTCACAGGGAAGCTCTACAGAAAGTCTTAGAGCAAGCCTTTGTGGAACAAGATGTGACGATAAGACAATTTGACAGCATCATCTCCAACATCACTTCCTGCAGTAACTTAGGATTCAGTGATGAAGAACTGCCAGAAGAAGGCAAAAATGACAACATGGCGCTCAACATTACAGTCAACTGCCAGGACGATGCTTTAGCCAGCGTACTGGTAGATACAGGATCAGCTCTGAATGTTATACCAAAATCAACTCTGATGCGGCTATCATTTCAAGGATCTCCGATGAGAGGCAGCGAGGTCATCGTCAAAGCCTTTGACAGATCCTAAAAAACAGTTATCGGCGAAGTAGATCTTCCCATAACTATTGTTCCTCACACTTTCTAAGTCACTTTCCAGGTCATGGACATCCGGGCAGCATACAGCTATTTATTAGGAAGACCTTGGATACACGAAGCTGGGGCAGTCACTTCGACACTTCACCAGAAGCTGAAGTTCGTCAAGAATGACAAGCTCGTCACAGTATGCGGAGAGCATGCCTTAATCATGAGCAACTTATCATCATTCTCCTATGTAGAACCCGAGGAGGTTGTTGGAACCCGGTTTCAAGCACTATCGTTGAGCAATGAGAATTGATCAGAAAGAGGAAAATCGATTTCCTCATACAAAGATGCTCTCAAAATGATCGAGGGTAACAACACAAAAGGATGGGGACAGCTTGTCATTCCTACGGATAACAAGACAAAGAAAGGTCTTGGTTTTTCCTCAACCTATACCCAGACTGCTACTAATGATGAAATTTTTCATCCCATTCAGGACTTCTTCCACAGTGGAGGCTTTCTTCACCCAGTGTCTCAAGAAGTACACACCATCAATGAGGGTGACTCCTCCGATATAGATGAAGAGTGGAAGTCCTATCTCAACGAGGACGGTTATATGTCTCAGGAAGAAACGTGTATGCCATTTTGCTATCCCACGCAGTCCGAGAAATATACGAAGATCAGATGTCAAGATGATGTACGGAGATTGTGATCCGAAAGGATGTCGTGCTCCACCCAACTCATTAGAGGAGGACACTCTAATGAAAGGCAACTTTGACTATGACTATTATGACCCAATGGATGACTTGCCTATCTGGCAACCGTACCCAGAAGACTTGGGGCAAAAGAGTTAGCCAAGCGACGCTTATCAGCTGAGCATCACTGAAAAGAATACCTGCATCCCCACCAAATCATGGGATCATTACTCATGACATTCTGAAAATATCCAGCACAACGATGAATCTGCAAAGATTGCAGGACAAGAGTTCATCAACTATGCTTTTCCCGAGGTCAACGTCATCGAGAAGGATGACTCCTCCATTTCCACGGAAGTATGGGACACCTTAGGACAAACGAGTGGCAAGTACGACTACTTGGTCAAGTACACAGCTCCTGAAAGCTCTCGTATTAGGCTCGAAGACATCCAGCCAACTGGATAGGGAGATCCACCTGAGAGTGAAAACACTGTGCAAGATACAACAGAAGAGTTCGTCTACGACAACTCTGCATGGGAGGAAGACTCCAACGATCCTGCTCCACCAGAAATAAGCGTAATTTCTGAGGACAAACCGAGAAAGAAGGTACCAGACTTTGTGATTCACCGAGGAGTTCGCCGCCAATGGGTTGATGTCGATGTCCCGAAAGTCGTCCATAAGTCTAAGTAATTGTCGTCTTTGTTTTGACCTTTCACCCTGCCCAGGTGAAACAGATGTTTTGATAGGGCTCACTTTCTGTAAATGTCTCTCTTCGCTTCACTCAAAGTGACAGAGTTTTGTTTCATAGGGCTGTAGTTTCGAGAATCGACCAAATCATAAATAAATAAACGTCATTCTGTAATTTCTGCATTCTATTGCTTTTTTCACTTTTAGCTTTTCAGAAAATGGTAATCCTAAAACAGCCCAAAAATAAAATTAAAAAACAAGCATTTTTCAGAAGATACACTGCACACACTCTTGCATTCTCTCTATCTCTTCTAAAAATAAATAATCACGTCATGCAGATTGCTTATTTTAAACCCCGTTGAAACATACGATTCAATGCCTTCTCCCAACTTTGAATTCCCGGTATTCGAGGCTGAAGAAGAAGAAGGCGGAGAAATTCCAGAAGAGATCTCCTGATTACTCAGACAAGAGGAAAGGTCCATTGAACCTCACCAAGAGCTGTTGGAAACGGTCAACTTGGGTTCAGAAGAAGAGAGGAAAGAAGTCAAGATTGGGGCACTGCTCAGTCTGACTGTCAAAGAAGATTTGATAAGACTTCTCAAAGAATTTCCCGATGTGTTCGCTTGGTCCTATCAGGACATGCCAGGGTTGGATACCAGCATCGTGGAACATCATCTACCGTTAAGATCAGAATGTCCACCAGTGAAGCAAAGACTAAGACAGACTCATCCAAACATGGCCATCAAAATCAAGGAGGAAGTATGGAAACAGATTGACGCGGGTTTCCTCGCCACATCAGAATATCCTCACTGGTTAGCCAACATAGTGCCAGTTTCGAAAAAGGACGGAAAAGTCAGAATGTGTGTAGATTACAGGGATCTAAACAAAGCCAGTCCAAAGGATGACTTTCCCCTACCACACATAGACATGTTGGTAGATAGTACATCAAAGTTCAAAGTATTCTCCTTCATGGGTGGATTCTCGGGCTATAATCAAATCATAATGGCGCCGGAAGATATGGAGAAAACTTCATTCATCACCCCATGGGGCACCTTTTGTTACAAGGTAATGTCGTTTAGTTTGAAGAATGCTGGGGCGACCTATCCAAGGGCCATGACAACTTGTTTCACGACATGAAACACAAAGAAATAGAAGTGTATGTCGATAACATGATTGCCAAATCTAAAATAGAAGAGGAGCATGTGACCCACTTGTCAAAACTATTCGAGCGTCTGAGAAAATACAAACTCTGCTTGAATCCCAATAAGTGCACGTTCGGTGTTCGTTTAGGGAAACTGTTAGGGTTCATCGTCAGCCAAAAAGGAATTGAGGTTGATCCTGACAAAGTCAAGGCCATTCAAGAAATGACTTCTCCAAAGACTGAGAAGCAAGTCAGAGGATTCCTGGGCAGTTTGAATTACATTTCCAGATTTATATTCCTCATGACTGTGACATGCGCGCCAATCTTCAAATTACTCAAAAAAAAATCAGGATTGCGTATGGACGGAAGACTGCCAAAAAGCCTTCGACAGTATCAAGGAATACTTGTTGAATCCACTGATTCTATCACCTCCAGTGGAGGGAAGACCACTGATCATCTACCTAACAGTCTTAGAAGACTCAATGGGTTGTGTACTTGGCCAATAAGATGAAACAAAAAGAAAAGAGTCTGCCATCGACTATTTGAGCAAGAAATTTACCGACTGCGAAACTAGGTACACTATGCTTGAGAAAACTTGTTGTGCTCTGGCTTGGGCAGCCAAATGTCTTCGCCAGTACATGATTTGTCACACTACTTGGTTTATCTCCGAAATGGATCCAATCAAGTATGTCTCTGAAAAACCTGCTCTCACGGGAAGGATCGCCCGTTGGCAGATGTTGTTATCAGAATACGACATCGAGTACCATGCTTAGAAAGCCGTCAAAGGAAGTATTTAGCTGATCATTTGGCTCATTAACCAATTGACGATCAGGAATCAGTTGGATTTGACTTCCCCGATGAAGATGTCATGTATCTAAAAATGAAAGATTGAGATGAACCGCTACCTAGTGAAGGGCCAGAACCAGGTTCCCAATGGGGACTAATATTTGACGGAGCTGTCAATAATTATGGAAACGGAATTGGGGCAATCATCATAACACCTCAGGGTACTCATATTCCTTTCACGGCCAGACTAACATTCAAGTGCTCAAACAACGAGGCCGAATACGAAGCTTGTATCATGGGTCTCGAAGAAGCGATCGACTTAAGGATTAAGAACTTGGATGTGTATGGAGACTTAGCCCTGGTTATCAATTAGATCAAAGGAGATTGGAACACATACCAATAAGCATTGATTCCTTACAATGACTACGCGATAAGGTTGTTACCATTCTTCAATAGAATCGAGTTTTATCACATCCCTCGTGAAGAGAATCGCATGGCTGATGCACTAGCCACTCTCTCTTCCATGATTAGTGTAGGTCAATGGAACGACATACCTAAGATTGATATAATGCGCCTAGAACGGCCCGCTTGCATCTTCGCGGTCGAAGCAGTCATAGACGACAAACCCTGGTATCACGATATCAAATGCTTTCTTTAAAAATAAGAGTACCCACCTGGGGCATTCAGAAAAGACAGAAAGACCCTCAAAAGGCTGGCAGGTAGTTTTTTCCTAAGCGGTGATACACTCTATAAGAGAAACTTTGACATGTTCTTGCTCCGATGTGTAGACAGACCAGAAGCAAACATGTTGATGAAAGAAATTCACGAAGGATCCTTTGGCACTCATGCCAACGGACACACAATGGCAAGAAAAATTCTGAGAGCAGGGTACTATTGGTTGACAATGGAATCTGATTGCTATAAGTACATGAGGAGATGTCACAAGTGTTAGATATAAGTTGACAAAATCGATGTACCGCCAACACATCTCAAAGTTCTCTCTTCCCCATGGCCTTTTTCTATATGGGGAATCGACATGATTGGCATGATCGAACCCAAAGTTTTAAATGGACATTGGTTCATCCTGGTAGCCATTGACTACTTCACCAAATGGGTCGAAGCAGCATCATACGCCAATGTAACCCGACAAGTCGTGGCCCGCTTTATCAAAAACAATATCATCTTCCGTTATGGTGTTCCCAGCCAGATCATTACTGACAATGGATCCAACTTGAATAACAAAATGATGAAAGAATTGTGCGCTGAGTTCAAGATCGAACACCATAACTCATCTACCTACCGACCTAAGATGAAGGCAGCGGTAGAAGCGGCTAACAAGAACATCAAGAAGATTGTTCAAAAGATGGTTGTAACCTACAAAGATTGGCACGAGATGCTACCCTTTGCTCTTCACGGTTATCGCACATATGTTCGCACTTCAACAAGGGCAACCCCTTTCTCTCTAGTATATGGCATGGAAGTAGTGCTCCTCATAGAAGTAGAGATCTCATCGATCCGGGTATTGATGGAAGCTAAGCTAACAGAAGCTGAATGGTGTCAAAGTCGACACGACGAACTGAACCTAATCGAAGAAAAGGGAATAACGGAACTATGCCATGGTCAGTTGTATCAGCAAAGAATGAAGAAAGCATTTGACAAAAAGGTCTGACCCCGTGTCTTCAGAAAGGGAGACCTCGTGCTCAAAAAGATACAATCATTTCTCACTGATTCCCGGGGCAAATGGACTCCGAATTATGACGGCCCCTATGTGGTCAATAAAGCTTTCTCAGGCGGCCCCTTGAGACTCGCAACCATGGATAGAGAGGAATTTGCCTACCCCACGAATGTTGACATAGTCAAGAAATACTTCGCCTAAACAAAAAAAAACGTCTCGGTGGATTGAAAACCCGAAAGGGCGGTCCAGGCAAAATTTAGAGACATAATAAAAAAAATCATCCTGATGGATTGGAAATCTCAAAGTACAATCTAGGCAAAAGTTAGGGATTAATGGCAAGTAACTACGTTCGACAAGGTTAAATCCCAAGCGGTAACACTGTTCGTCGAAAAACTTTCTGTCAAGGTCACCTTCGACAGAAGCTCAGGATGTCCAGAATTCAAAGTTGGTAGAAGGATAACGGTCGTTATTTTTCAATGTAGCCCTTTTCCCTTAAATTACCATTTTCTAAACTTTGTAATGCTCTATGGGATCACGCGCTTGGCTGATTTTCATCCTATCAATAAAATTTGAGCCCTAGTGCTTTTGTTTGCAATTCTTATTTATTTTAGCTTTACAGAATGACATTTTAACATGATCAACGATTCTTGAAATAAAACAAAAAATGAATTTACTTGTCAAAATTTTTCTGCTTTTAAAATAAAGATGACAATTCTTTTGACTGTTGAACTTCGAAAGAACATTGATCGCTTCTCCAGAGGTGATTGAACCTCAAAGTGCATAAACAAAGTACTCCTTCTAAACCAGTGCACCTGAATGAAGGATCAACAGTTTCAGATGCCATGTCCCATCTGATATCCCCAGCAGAGTTCATATCTCTTAAGACCGATTGAACAATTCTTTCTCCCCACAGGGACCGCCGCTCCTAAGCAAGGCAAGATTTCTATTTTGAACCAATGATACTTTTCATTCCCCTCCGTGGCCGAGTATCCATTCGTGTTCATCTATTAGTCTGTATGTCGCATCTATTTTGTCAGCATAAACATACATACATCATGCATTATTGATTCATATTCATATTCATATTGCATTACTATCACTCTGGTCGGTCTTATCCCCAAGTGATAAAGTCCTCTTAATCGAGTTGTCAGTCCTTTACTTGTTAGGAAATACAACGTCTGAGCAGTTTCTCCCCAGTTTATTTCTGGATTGGAGACGGTCCTCGACCACTTTGATAACTTGAACCTCTGAGAAACAAGAAGACATTCGACAAACATCACTCTTCACCATTGAAGATGATATTCTCGCTTTCCCGGATTAAGGAAAATCCCCAGAGAAAGCCTTGTGATTAAAGACTCTCAGCAACACATTGGTTTTTCTCTTCAGAAAGTCAATGTTAATGAAGTCATCAGCACCTCAAAATTGGATTACAACACATGGCATTTCTCCGAGAAGATCTCGAAGAAAAGTATGATGTAATATCCCGAAGCAGGAAACAGCCTCTCAAGAGACTCATTTTCCCCTAGTAGAGTCAACAAATGGCATCTCCAACAGAGAAGTTTGCACATCTCTACAGCTCAGACGAATGGGTTTCCCTAGCAAGTCTGACATCAAAACTTTTTCCCATCAAATGGCATCTCCCCAGTGAACTCGGCGAGAAGTTTGATAAAAATTGCTACACATAGCGTCCCTTGTCAAAAAAAACTGAGACCAGTTCCTTGGCTGAAGACCAGGATCGAGTGGAACTTTATTGACAAAAGAAACTGAGACCAGTTCCTTGGCTGAAGACCAGGATCGAGGGGAAGTTTATTGACAAAAAAACTTAGACCGGTTCCTTGACTGAAGATCAGGATCGAGGGAAAGTTTATTGACAAAAGAAACTTAAACCAATTCCTTGGCTGAAGACCAGGATCGAGGGGAAGTTTCACCCTTTTCTATGCATTATTGCTTAGCAAAAGAAGATGGATGAGCAAACTGCCATTCATAACCACCATCAAAATTTTGGGTATTCCGATATTTAATCCTCATGCACCCCGAATACCCGAATACCTTTGCCATTCACACCTTCGGGTCCAAGAAAATTAAATAGGGGCATCTGTCATACCCCAAATTTTGACCACCAAGATTTCCCATCATTGTGCAAATCATCACCACAATATGGATGTACCTTCATGCTTCTTCAATCTCTTTAAGAATTGTTAAGCTTTCACTACAACCAAGAACTAGAGTTTTTGAGCCCTCACAGAATACTTAGACAAAGGATCAATCAAGAAATGACATGATCTTCAACTTATCTAACCTCTCAAACACCTATAAAGGATCAAGAGGACTCCCACATCAAGAATCAAGCACAAGGTTGCAACATTCCAAGTGGATTAAGCCTCAAGATCGCCAGTGTCACCAAATTAGGGTTTTGGTCGACCAAGGCCTCCAGATGGAATTTTTCCTCTGGGCATGAGCCAATGCTTTAAAGCATAACCCAAGATACTCCAAGGGACCTTGTGGACCCAATCATCAAGTCAATTTAACCTCAGGGGATGCATTTACCAAAAATCAGGAATTAGGGTTTCTTGACCTAATTCACCCCTAAGTTGACTTTTGGAGCAAAACATGAGCCAAGACCTCAAGACATGATTTGAGGACCTCAAATACACTACATTGATCCATTTTCAATAATGGATTGATCAAAGAAGCTTGATTAACAAGTTTCAATATCACCAGGACCACAATTAGGGTTTTGAGGAAAAAGTCAATTGTATCTTTGACTTTTGACCAAGACATGCTCCCAAACCTTGGGACATGATTTAATACACCCTATAACACCTATGGAATCCATCCATTAGGTTTGATTTTGGTCAAGTACTTGATTTCACCGAGGATCACACAATTTGGATTTCATCTGATAAAAAAGTCAACTGTGCACAAAATCAAGTTTGACTTTTTGGAATTTTTCACAAATATGGTTCCCCTAGGTCAAAAATAATGTCAATGTGTGGTATTGATCATCATTTATCAAGACAAATCAAGAAAAGTGAGGTTTCTTGCAAAAGGGGCAACCATAAGAAACCAAAAATTTTCTAAGTTCTGGAATCAAAGTAATTTTGGTACCAACTTCCAAGGATCATAACTTGAGATCCAAGCAACCATTTTGGGTGATCCAAAGTTGGATTTGTAGGTCTTGCTACACTATACAAAAGCTTCAACTACCTCCAACTCTAATTCTTTATGGATTTTAAGTTGTGGAGTGATCAAAATGACAAAAACATGAAAATGACACTTTTTCCAACACTTAGTGAAAATCTGCCTAAGTTATCAGCTTTGGACATCAATGTTCATGAGGATTTTTCAGTTTAATTCAAATAGTTTCAAAACAAACTATGATCACACATGTATTGTATCATATGAGGGCTTTCTAAAAAGCACAAGAGCCTCCCATAACTCAACCTGAGCAGAGAGATATGAATCCCTCAAAATCACCATTTCCAACTGTCCTAAGCAAGGCGGATTTTGTGCATTTGCTCGATTTGGCAAATTTGGACAACTCCAAGCCTTGTCATCCATTTGGACACATCTGAGGATAAAACAAAAGGAGAATGATCTGATCCCTAAGCCTCCCAAGTCCAAGAATCTACATATAGCCATGCCAAACCTAAAAGAGCTAAAAAGTGCCAAGACTCCAATTTTGTTTCAATGCATTCAATGGATGCATCAAGGTGGCATGAGCTGAGGCAAGTTTAACTGAATGAGTCAAGCCTTATCTCTGAACCAAAAGACCATAGGCATGTTCTCTAACCTCAAGTCAATGGCTAGAGGAGACTTGAGATTCCATTTGATCCACAATGTGCAACAGACCTGCTGCAGTTGCCATTCACTATTGCAACCAAAACAAACTTGATCTACTATAAATAGAGCTCATTTATGCTCAGTTCAAGTACACCAAAGCACCCAAACTGATGCTTTACTCAAAATCCCTCCTTCACCCCAATTTTTGCCTTCTAACTCAAGTCACTATCGGGTTTTGAGTTTGAGAGCAATTCCAACCAAACCAATCACACACACATACCTCATAAACATCATATGTGAGTGATCCATAACACAAAATCACATCTAGAACATCAGATTCTCAAAATCACCAGCCAATTGCTCAAGTTCTTGACAGAGTTGCAATTGAGGTACCACAACCAGTTCCAGCTCATTTCAATCCACTCCAAGCATTCAAACACACTCCTTGGCACCTATGGAAGCTGTCCAAATCATTGGAACTTAGCTGTAACACCTCCATCATCAAACTCGATCACCAGCTGCAAGAGGTAAGCCTGAAGCCCTCAAACTCTATGAATCATGCATCATGAATGAATTTTTGAGCTACCATCTTAATTATGATGTATGTAGAGTAATAACCCTCAATCAATTGCCATGAATCCATCGTGTATGGAATTTCATTGTGTTCATGCTGAAATTAGGGTTCTTGAGGTTTTCTGTTGATTTCTTCCTCCATACTTAATATAAATGCAATTAATCTATATGGTTGTGATCCTTGTTCAAAAACGAACAAGATTGGTGTTTGAATCGTGCAAAACCATTGAGTAATCAGAGAGAAAAGTGAGAAAATGCAAATCAGCCATGGCGCGGTCACGAGGAAGAAGAAAGTGACCGTTGGCGCCATTTTTCAAATATTTGAAATATTTGAATTTTTGATAGTTTATTTAAATGATTTCAAAAATTAATTTCTCACTCATTTTTTATCATTTCTGATTGGTTCTTTTTGCAAAAATTCACAAAAATGTTTAAATATTTTAATTTACAAAAAAAATCCAATTTATATTATTTATTTAATATAGTTATATTTTTTTGTAATTAATTTCATTTTAATTATTTTTTAAACATTTTAAATGAAGTTCCCACTTTGATCATTCAAAACCAATTGAATTTCAAGCTTTCATATGATTAACTATGATTTTTCAAAATATTTTTCAAAGAGTACAACTTATTTTTAAATATATTTGATATTTTATCATTTATTATTTAAATTTCTTTTGAAAAAATGACATTTTAATTTAAAATTAGGGTTTCCTCTCGATTTTAAATTTTCGAACACTTTTGGGCCTCTAATAGAGTGTAAGACCCAACCCTTTTTGTAGAAAAATAATTTGGGCCTCAGTCATTGTATAAGTCCCGATACGATTTTCAGAATAAACGGCACGACCACTGTTTTTCATCTAGGCATCTCCTTGAGCTATAAGCCACGATTCTTGTATAAAAATAACACTTTTGGGCCTCTAATAGAGTATAAGACCCAACCCTTTTTGAAAACCAAACTATTTTGGGCCTCAGACATTGAATAAGTCCCTCTGCGATTTTCAAAACAACGGTGCGATCACTGTAATTTATGGGCCTCTCCTTGAGTTGTAAGCCCCATCTCTTGTACAAAAATAAACTTTTGGGCCTCTTGATAGAGTGTAAGACCCATCTCTTTGTAAATAAACCTTTTTAGGCCTCGGTCATTCTATAAGTCCCTATACAATTTTCAAATCAATGGTACGATTACTGTTTTTCATCCAGGCCTCTCCTTGAGTATAAGCCCCAACATACTTTTCAAAAACAACTTCCCTTTTTGATTTAGGTTCAAATCCATAGTTGTTATCAAAATTTTCTTTAATTTCTTGAACAACTAACCATACAGCTGTTACAATGGAAGCTTGCTCGCCTGTAAGTTTTAAACAGCTTTCTTTTACATACTTGCACATATATATATATTTATTTGTGTTGGAAGCTTACTCACCTGTAAGTCCTTATTTCATATCCTTTTAAATACTTATCGTATATCAACTGTATATATACTTGTATATCTGCTTAGAGTTTTCCCCGACAATTAAGTCTAGAATTAGATAAAGCCAGTTGGTCACTCTTTAATACAGTCAAAACTAGATCCCCATAGGATTTCCAGATACAGTCTTGCCTTCTCTTGGGCCTAAACAATATGGACCATAGAGAAAGGCATTATTCCCGATGAAACTTTTCTTAGACTGTCACTATTAGAAATTGTCAAAGAAGTTCATTTCCCCAGAGAGGATATATTCCTGGTGAAACCTCTCTTGAATTTCTTCAAACCCTAGAACTGTTCACTAAAGAAAAGATTATTCCCGGTGAAACTTTTCTTGAACTCTTCCTAGGTTTGGACCCACAGGCTTCCTAAAATCATCCCTGCCTCCTCTTGGGCTTTGTACAAGGACCCTATGGCTTCTTAGAAGTTCTCATGCCTTCTCTTGGGCTTAGTACAAGGACTCTGAAGACCTCTTAAAGGTATAAGACATAACTTAGTCATCCTTTGTTAGAGCAGTCTTTCCAAAGAGTCAAAACCGCAGACCAATCTAGGGTTGATTCTCATCCCTTAAAACGCCAGCCTTCTCTTGGGCATCATACAAAGATAAACTCTTCCATACCAGTAGACTTAGACAGTCTAAATCCCCTCTTAGATCTCAAAAACATTCTCAAGTTCCCTATAAACACAGGAAAAACCCTGGTCATTTTAATAAATCTCCAGTAGAGATAAAACCCAGCCTTTATTCTAAATTTCCCTAGCCAGGGTAAGCTTATCATCAGTATAACACTATCCCAAATCAGAACCTCAAGGCATCTGATACCTCAACTCTTCTATAACCCTCAGCAAAAGTTGATTCCCCATTTTGGACCTGCCTCTGGATCTCAATAATCCTCAGCAGAGGCTAGCCTCCTCTTAGGCTTTGTATAATGATTCTTCCTTTCCTCAGCATAGTCAGCTTCCTCCTGGGCTTTGTATAATAGTTTTCCCCAGCTGAGCTAACCTTTTCATACTCTCTTTGAGTCAATCACTCTTTTCAACACTCTCTTGTTGAGTCAACCCTTTTAGCCTCAATCTTGGGCTTTGTACAAGACACCATATAAATTTCCCTAAGCATAGTCAATCCTCTTTTCATCCTCAATCTTGGGCTTTATACAAGACAGATAATACTCTCTAGTAGAATCAAACTTCTTTTAGCCTCAATCTTGGGCTTTGTACAAGACACCTAAAAATCCTCAGTTGAGTGAGTCTCGTTTTAGCCTCAATCTCGGGCTTTGTACAAGACAGATAAAGATTTCTTTCCCACGAAGTCAGTCTTATTTTCAGTCTCAATCTTGGGCTTTGTACAAGACAGATAAAAGATTTCTTTCCCACAGAGTCAGTCTTCTTTTCAGCCTCAATCTTGGGCTTTGTGCAAGACACATAAAAACCGTCCCCAGCGGAGGCAAAATCCCTTGAAGCCTCAATCTTGGGCTTTGTATAAGACAGACAAAATATTTTCCCCGAAAAAGTCAAACATTTTAGCCTCCTCTTAGGCTTTGTATAATGATATCCCCAAAAGAGTCAGTATCTTTCAGCCTCAATCTTAGGCTTTGTACAAGACATACATAAACATTCTCTTATTGAGTCAGTCTTTTCCAGCCTCCTCTTAGGCTTTGTATAAGGACTTCCCTAGTGGAGTCAATTAATCTCTTAGCTTCTACCTTGGGCTTTGGTCAAGGCACATAAAAATCAGTATCCCTTCAGAGGAAATCAAAATCTCTTTGTAGGAAGACCTTTCTCTGTATTGTCACATATCAAAACAGAAAAATCAAAACAAACCTTAATTCCAGATAACTGCTATAAGTGGTACACTTGTTGATTCAAATATCTAAGCTGTAGTCCATCTTTTATCCTGGCAAATCCTCTCTTGCATCTAATTGCTGTAAGTGGAAAGCCTCTGGATTATTTACATCCACGCCACTGTCCCTCTCTTAGCATGAAGGATTCCTAAGGAAAAATGGCATTGCTCTACACTGAGTTAAAGTTTTCTCCTTCAGGACAAATCCCCTATAAAGGAAATTATGGCATTATTGGATACACATATCCCAGTTAAAGTAATTCTCCTTTATAAATCGGTCACCCAACAGTTGTGATGAACAAATGAGATGTCTCGCTTTAGAGATGATAAATTCTCTCTCAGTCAAACCTTTTAGCTTCAATCTTGGGCTTTGAACAAAACACAAATAACCTTTTAGCTTCAATCTTGGGCTTTAAACAAGACACTAAAATATCTTTTCCTCCCATAGAATAGGAGGAACTACGATTGCTCTGATTTCCCTGTTTCTTTAAACGAGAATACGTAGGCATAAGATTGCAAAATCTTAGCGAGCATACCAATCAAAAACTCTAGGTCCAGTGCTTTCACAACCAATCAAAACTGAGGTCCAGTACCTCACCAAAATCATCAAAAACTCGCTCTCATATCTCCCAAAGAAAAAACTTTCCCAACCCATTTACGGATAAACACCATCAAGTATAAAAGCAGAACATATTGCTAACAACCTGTGGATAACCACATATAGGATGGGTAATTGACAACTCCCCATTGTATAACCTGACCCGAACTCCCCGAATCTCTCTTAGTGTTTGTTCAATTAAACATTCGCGTGCAACGTTAGTTTTAGATAGCTTCCCTTTCCCTTCCAGCTTCACAGGATAAATAAGAAATCAAAAAGTAGCACCCCTTCCCTACCGTTGCAGTGAGGAGGAACCCAATTTGCGATAAGGTGGTCACCGACAAAAATCGCACGCTACAGTAAAAATGGCGACTCTACTGGGGATATTTATAGGGATCTGTCTTGCCTTAGTCATCATTCGTCACCATTTTCCAACAGTAAAAATGGCGACTCTGCTGAGGAAGTCATTTTGTCTGTTTAGGATTATAGACTAGAATTCCTAAGAGGTCTAGGATGTTAGTTTTAGGAATGAATATATATATATATATCGCTTTTCCTACTTGATATCCGTGTTTATTTTTCTGTCAACGGGAATATGAGTGATGTCGCATGTGGAAAGTATGAGTGATACCTAAGATAAGTGATGGTATAGATGGGCGGTCTTACAGGGAGTGAATCCCATATAAGCTGTCCCGTTAGACCATCAAATCAGTGGAGATACCTTTTACGAATTCAATGTCTAACGACTTCGGTTGTGAAAACAGATTGTTCGATTGTGGTATCCGTGAAACTGAGGATTTAGTAGACATTAACCGTGTGGCCATTTGGTAGTGCGGTAGCTATCAGAAATAGTTGGCACGCGATACTACACTCAATTGAGATTACCCTAGGATGCTACAGCTCGCTCGGGTGAACCAGCTTGTTGTTGTTATCCCTAGGGGGTCAATGGTTTTGGGAACTTTTAACCCGTTCTACAGGTACAAAAATTCACCAGAATAGAACCTTTGAGGATGGGTAGAGCTATGACTCCATGCTCGTGACGTTGAACCCTTGAACCCTTGTTTTTTCAATGTTTTTGTGTGCTGCATTCAAGCATTCATTTAAAAAACTCTAAAACAAAGAAATTTTTTTTCCTCTTCTCGCTTTTTCAAAACAAACTAAAACAATGATTGCAAATATCAGAAAAGGATTGCGGTATGGATTTCGGTAGAAGGAAGATGCACAAGTACACCTTCAAGACTCCGAAACTAGAGTATTTAAAAGGGCTAGCAAGGATGATCACCAACCCTGATGCTTTCAGAGCTAAATACGGAGGACTACTGTCTCTGATAAGGGTCCATGTAGTTGAAGGAATCCTGTCTATGCTAATTCAGTTTTATGATCTGGTTTATCACTGTTTCACATTTCTGGATTATCAACTAGCACCGACGCTAGAGGAGTACTCTCACCCGACTGATTTACACATCACTGACCAAGCTCCCTTTTCTAGACTGGAATAAATTCCAAAGGATCAAATCATTGCAAGAGCAATCTATTTGGACGAGTTTGAAGTCAGGACTCACATTACCATTAAGGATGGAATCCAAGGTTTACCGGCCAAGTTTTTGGTATAGAAAGCCCTGTACTTTGCCAGTATAGGAAACGTTACTACTTTCGAAGATATCTTTGTCCTACTCACATACTGGCTTTTCCTCTTTCCCAACATTGACAACTTCATTGATATCAATGCCATTAAGATATTTCTGATTGGAAACCCCATACCAACCTTGCTTGCAGATGCTTATCATTATGTATACTTAAGGAATTTGTACAGCGAAGGAATGATCACATGCTGTGTACCCCTGCTATATAAGTGGTTCACTTCCCATTTACCTAACTCTGCTGCATTTTGGGATCATAAAAGTACTTTGCGTTGGTCACAGAGAATCATGTCTCTTACCAACTCTGACATAGACTGGTACAATCCAATCTATGACGGGATAAGAATCATCGATCATTGTGGAAACTTCCCTAATGTACCCCTCATAGGAACTAAAGGAGGAATCAACTATCATCCAGTTTTAGTTCGTCGTCAACTCGGATACCCGATGAGACATGTTCCGCGTAATGTTCATCTGGAAGGTCTTTTCTTCATGGAAGGAGAAAATGACAGAGCACTAAAGACAGAAATAGTGCATGCCCAGAAACATGTTCACAGGAAAGGAAGAGAGTCTCTAGGAAAACCAGACTGTGTCTCTGTGGAACCTTATCTCCACTAGGTACAAACTAGGGCCCTGAAGCTGAGGATGCCTTTCCCTCGTCAAAAAGTTCTTCTATTAAAGGAATCTGTCCTTTATTTTATGTCTGATACGAAAAAACTCTAGGTCGACCTCAACAAAGTTCAACGGGAAAAGAAATATTGGAAAAACAAATACCGCATCCTCAATGTGGAGTGTACCAATATTCAGGAACTGTTAAAAGAAAAGGATGCTCTAATCGAGATTCTAGAACAGCATGCTATAGAAGATCAAAGGAACTTGCTCACTCCTTTCACTTGGCAAAGGACTGACAACCCGACAACAGCTGAAGAACCCCGGTCAAAGAAAAGGAAACTACCGGAACTAGCACCAGAGATCTCTTTAGAGAGGACTCAGGACTCATAAGCTTAGACATTTCCTTTTACAGCACTTTGTAAAATATTGTATTTCCCTTTCTGCAATCTTTCAAATTCAGTAAAACGGGGTCTCCCCACTGTATGATATTTGCAATCTATTTGTTGAAGTTTCTTTTTTATTAAAACAAAAAAAATTAATATATATCATTGCATATCATTCGTCATTCTCACATAACGCATTCTTCTTCCCTTCGAATCTCACGTATGTGTCACAATTCTAGAGTCAAACTGTCTCACTCGTACAATTCTCGGGCCAATCGACAAAAGAAAATGGACGATCTCGAGGAAGAAAACAGAGAGCTGAGAGAAGAAATCGACGCTTTAAAGGAAGATCTGAAAAAACTCCACAGTGACATGCAATCCCTCGCAACAGCTCAAGGGCAACAACAAATGACTGTGATCTTAGAGATCACATCTACGCCCATAGTGGAGACGTGTGATCCTCGGTACAACATGCCTAAAGGTCGTCCCAGGGGTATGCCTATCAACTTTATCCCTGAAGGATATATTTCTCCGATCACGGAAGACCCTGAAACTGCAGTAAGAACCGCTGGGCATGAAGGTTACAAACTTCGGGAAAGCGAAGATGCAAGAGTGATGGTAGCAACTCCTGAAGGTTACAAACTTCGGGGCATAGAAGAACCAAGAGTCACCCCCGTAATGACTATACCATAACCCGTGGTACACACTATCCCGGAAGGACAGATTCCACAAGTAATCTCTGGTGGAAACGCAGAGATGTACGATAGGGTGAATGAGTTCCAGAAGCAATTCCTGGAGATGCTGAAGGAACTACATGCCATTCGCGGTTAGGATTTATTCAGAAAGGACGCGGTAGACCTTTGTTTGGTCCCCAATGTGAAAATCCCACACAAATTCAAGGTGCCGGACTTTGAAAAATACAAGGGCAACTCTTGCCCTCAAAGTTATTTGGTGATGTACGCTCGAAAGATGTCAACTCAGACTGAAAATCAATAGCTACTGATCCATTACTTTCAAGATAGTTTAACCGGTGCCGCACTCAAATGGTACATGGGTTTAAACCGAACCAAGATCGTTACTTTTTGAGATCTTGGGGCAGCTTTCGTTCAACAATATAAATATAACTTGGACACGGCACCAGACAGAGATCAACTCAGAGCAATGTCGCAGAAGGACAAAGAAACCTTTAAGGAATACGCTCAGGGATGGCGTGAAATTGCCGCCCAGATCTGTTCCCCCTTGTGGAAAAAGAGATGACAAAGATCTTTTTGAAAACCTTAAGCTCACTCTATTACGACCGAATGGTCGCCTGTGCGCCCAATGACTTCACTGAGATGGTGAACATGGGGGTACATCTTGAAGAAGTAGTCCGAGAAGGACGTCTGGTCAAAGATGCAGGACCATCTAGAAGTACGATACGGTAGTGCTTTCCCTAAGAAAAAAGAGCAAGATATTGGTAATATCTCTCTCAAAAAGCAAAGGCAAAGGTATCAACCAGTAGCAGCGGTAACTCCTACTCTCAACCCTGCACCTGCTCCAACGTATCAACCTCAGGTTGCTCAGAGCCAACCAAGTCAACAACAGTATCAGCAAAGGACACAATAGCCTCTTCAGCAGGCTCGTCCACAATACAATAACAATCGTACGACACGACCACCAGGGTTCGACCCTATACCAAAGTTGTATGCAGAACTGTTTCCACTCTTACTGGTCAAGGGGCACATCCAAACCAGGTCTCCTCTTGCAGTACCGGATAATCCGCCTTTTTGTTTTAAAGTGGATCAAACTTGCCTTTACCATCAAGGAGTAACGGGGTACAATATTGAGAACTGTCTCAGCTTCAAATCTGATGTGTAGAAGCTTGTCAGGAACGTGGTCCTATCTTTCAAAGATACTAATCCGAATGTTCAGACGAACCCGTTGCCACAACATGAGAAGACTACATAAAATTTGATAGAGGAAGAGGTTAGACACAACTATCAAATTCACGATGAACTCCTATTAGGAACCAATCTGGTCAGGATGCATTGCATACAGAGCGGGTACGGTCATGTATCGTCTCACAATTATCACCAGTGTGATATCTGCTCAATGAATAATCAAGGATGTTCCGTAGTGCAATTAGCTCTACAAGAACAGATGGTTCTCGGATGGATCCAAGATCACCAAATCTGTGAGGTTAATATGGCCCATGCAAATCCCAACATTGTTCAGAATCACAACATTCTGATGATGAACCTCAGCTTGGTGGCAATGCACTCAAGGCAAAGCCAACATCATGACCTGCCACGGCACGATTACAATTCTTGTCCGATATGCTCAATAAACAATCAGGGATGCTCTTTTGTACAAGAGGCCCTCCAGCGTCAGATGGATCTCGGATGGATTCAGGACTACCTTGATAGAAGTCATTATAAAGTTAATATGATTCAAATCTTTGATATTCGCCTCATGAATACCAGCCTGGTAGAATTACACGCTAAGCAGGTCAGGCTCGGTTTTCTGGCTTCACATGGTTATCAGTACTGTAAAGTATGTCGTAAGGACGACCAAAGATGTGCGCTTGTCCAAAGAACACTTCAACACTTATTGGACCATTGGTGGCTTCCAATCTACTTGGATGAAGCTACATAACAGATCAGTATGATGGACGGGAATCCTACTAGGCATCAAAGTCAGGATGTCTGCTCGATGGAAACAGATCTAGTAAGGTTGCACTGCATACAAAGTGGACGTGGCCAAGTGCCACCACACAATTATGAGCGCTGCAGAATTTGCAAAAAAGAATAACCAAGGATGCTACCTTGTACGGTCAGCTCTTCAAAATCAGTTGGACCGAAAAGAGATTCGACCATGTTCAAGTTCTAGTTCGATCAACTTAATGCAAGATTATCTTCCTGATCAAAACAAAGACGTTGTCTTAATCTCTAAATGTGAAATGGCCAAAGAAGTATGCACCATAATCCCTCTACTCCATGAATCAAGAGTTCCTCTTGACAGTAGAAAGATTCTCAACCTCAAACCAATTGAGGCTGCCTACGATGGACAGAAAAATCAAAAGGCTCCTGTGGTTATCTATCTGCCAGGACCAATACCGTACAAATCCGATAAAGCTATCCCTTACAAGTACGATGCAACAATAATTGAGAATGGAAAGGAAACTCCATTACCCTCCGTTGTCAACATTGCCGACATCAGTCGAGTGACACAGGGCGGTGGAATCTTCAACAAAGGAGTTGGAGAACCTGCCAAAGAAAAAGAACCTCAAACAGAAGTTCCAAATTAACCAGTCGGGCAATCCAGTAATCCGGACCTTTTAAAGAACAACGATGAGATGCTGAAGCTCATCCAGAAAAGTGAGTACAACATTGTAGACCAACTGTTGCAAACTCCTTCAAGAATCTTTGTGCTATCTCTCTTGCTCAGTTCTGAAGCTCACAGGGAAGCTCTACAGAAAGTCTTAGAGCAAGCCTTTGTGGAACAAGATGTGACGATAAGACAATTTGACAGCATCATCTCCAACATCACTTCCTGCAACAACTTAGGATTCAGTGATGAAGAACTGCCAGAAGAAGGAAAAAATGACAACATGGCACTCAACATTACAGTCAACTGCCAAGACGATGCTTTAGCCAGCGTACTGGTAGATACAGGATCAGCTCTGAATGTTATACCAAAATCAACTATGATGCGACTATCATTTCAAGGATCTCCGATGAGAGGCAATGAGGTCATCGTCAAAGCCTTTGACAGATCCTGAAAAACAGTTATCGGCGAAGTAGATCATCCCATAACTATTGGTCCTCACACTTTCCAAGTCACTTTCCAGGTCATGGACATCCGGGCAGCATACAACTATTTATTAGGAAGACCTTGGATACACGAAGCTGGGGCAGTCACTTCGACACTTCACCAGAAGCTGAAGTTCGTCAAGAATGACAAGCTCGTCACAGTATGCGGAGAGCATGCCTTAATCGTGAGCAACTTATCATCATTCTCCTATGTAGAACCCGAGGAGCTTGTTGGAACCCGGTTTCAAGCACTATCGTTGAGCAATGAGAATCGATCAGAAAGAGGAAAATCGATTTCCTCATACAAAGATGCTCTCAAAGTGATCGAGGGTAACAACACAAAAGGATGGGGACAGCTTGTCATTCCTACGGATAACAAGACAAAGAAAGGTCTTGGTTTTTCCTCAACCTATACCCAGACTGCTACTAACGATGAAAGTTTTCATCCCATTCAGGACTTCTTCCACAGTGGAGGCTTTCTTCACCCAGTGTCTCAAGAAGTACACACCATCAATGAGGGTGACTCCTCCGATACAGATGAAGAGTGGAAGTCCTATCTCAACGAGGACGGTTATATGTCTCAGGAAGAAACGTGTATGCCATTTTGCTATCCCACGCAGTCCGAGAAATATACCAAGATCAGATGTCAAGATGATGTACGGAGATTGTGATCCGAAAGGATGTCGTGCTCCACCCAACTCATTAGAGGAGGACACTCTAATGAAAGACAACTTTGACTATGACTATTATGACCCAATGGATGACTTGCCTATCTGGCAACCGTACCCAAAAGACTTGGGGCAAAAGAGTTAGCCAAGCGACGCTTATCAGCTGAGCATCATTGAAAAGAATACCTGCATCCCCACCAAATCATGGGATCATTACTCAGGACATTTTGAAAATATCCAGCACAACGATGAATCTGCAAAGATTGCAGGACAAGAGTTCATCAACTATGCTTTTCCTGAGGTCAACATCATCGAGAAGGATGACTCCTCCATTTCCACGGAAGTATGGGACACCTTAGGACAAACGAGTGGCAAGTACGACTACATGGTCAAGTACACAGCTCCTGAAAGCTCTCGTATTAGGCTCGAAGACATCCAGCCAACTGGATGGGGAGATCCACCTGAGAGTGAAAACACTGTGCAAGATACAACAGAAGAGTTCGTCTACGACAACTCTGCATGGGAGGAAGACTCCAACGATCCCTCCACCAGAAATAAGCGTAATTTCTGAGGACAAACCGAGAAAGAAGGTACCAGAATTTGTGATTCACCGAGGAGTTCGCCGCCAATGGGTTGATGTCGATGTCCCGAAATTCGTCCATAAGTCTAAGTAATTGTCGTCTTTGTTTTGACCTTTCACCCTGCCCAGGTGAAACGGATGTTTTGATAGGGCTCACTTTCTGTAAATGTCTCTCTTCGCTTCGCCCAAAGTGACAGAGTTTTGTTTCATAGGGCTGTAGTTTCGAGAATCGACCAAATCATAAATAAATAAACGTCATTCTGTAATTTCCGCATTCTATTACTTTTTTCACTTTTAGCTTTTCAGAAAATGGTAATCCTAAAACAGCCCAAAAATAAAATAAAAAAACAAGCATTTTTCAGAAGATACACTGCACACACTCTTGCATTCTCTCTATCTCTTCTGAAAATAAATAATCACGTCATGCAGATTGCTTGTTTTAAACCCCGTTGAAACATACGATCCAATGCCTTCTCCCAACTTTGAATTCCCGGTATTCGAGGCTGAAGAAGAAGAAGGCGGAGAAATTCCAGAAGAGATCTCCTGATTACTCAAACAAGAGGAAAGGTCCATTGAACCTCGCCAAGAGCCGTTGGAAACGGTCAACTTGGGTTCAGAAGAAGAGAGGAAAGAAGTCAAGATTGGGGCACTGCTTAGTCTGACTGTCAAAGAAGATTTGATAAGACTTCTCAAAGAATTTCCCGATGTGTTCGCTTGGTCCTATCAGGACATGCCAGGGTTGGATACCAGCATCTTGGAACATCATCTACCGTTAAGATCAGAATGTCCACCAGTGAAGCAAAGACTAAGACAGACTCATCCAAACATGGCCATCAAAATCAAGGAGGAAGTATGGAAACAGATTGACGCGGGTTTCCTCGCCACATCAGAATATCCTCAATGGTTAGCCAACATAGTGCCAGTTTCGAAAAAGGACGGAAAAGTCAGAATGTGTGTAGATTACAGGAATCTAAACAAAGCCAGTCCAAAGGATGACTTTCCCCTACCACACATAGACATGTTGATAGATAGTACATCAAAGTTCAAAGTATTCTCCTTCATGGGTGGATTCTCGGGCTATAATCAAATCATAATGGCGCCGGAAGATATGGAGAAAACTTCATTCATCACCCAATGGGGCACCTTTTGTTACAAGGTAATGCCGTTTAGTTTGAAGAATGCTGGGGCGACCTATCAAAGGGCCATGACAACTTGTTTCACGACATGATACACAAAGAAATAGAAGTGTATGTCGATGACATGATTGCCAAAACTAAAATAGAAGAGGAGCATGTGACCCACTTGTCAAAACTATTCGAGCGTCTGAGAAAATACAAACTCCGCTTGAATCCCAATAAGTGCACGTTCAGTGTTCGTTCAGGGAAACTGTTAGGGTTCATCGTCAGCCAAAAAGGAATTGAGGTTGATCCTGACAAGGTCAAGGCCATTCAAGAAATGACTTCTCCAAAGACTGAGAAGAAAGTCAGAGGATTCCTGGGCAGTTTGAATTACATTTCCAGATTTATATTCCTCATGACTGTGACATGCGCGCCAATCTTCAAATTACTCAAAAAAAAATCAAGATTGCGTATGGACGGAAGACTGCCAAAAAGCCTTCGACAGTATCAAGGAATACTTGTTGAATCCACCGATTCTATCACCTCCAGTGGAGGGAGGACCACTAATCATCTACCTAACAGTCTTAGAAGACTCAATGGGTTGTGTACTTGGCCAACAAGATGAAACAAAAAGAAAAGAGTCTGCCATCACTATTTGAGCAAGAAATTTACTGACTGCGAAACTAGGTACACTATGCTTGAGAAAACTTGTTGTGCTCTGGCTTGGGCAGCCAAACGTCTTCGCCAGTACATGATTTGTCACACTACTTGGTTTATCTCCAAAATGGATCCAATCAAGTATGTCTTTGAAAAACCTGCTCTCACGGGAAGGATCGCCGGTTGGCAGATGTTGTTATTAGAATACGACATCGAGTACCATGCTTAGAAATCCGTCAAAGGAAGTATTTAGCTTATCATTTGGCTCATTAACCAATTGACGATCAGGAATCAGTCGGATTTGACTTCCCCGATGAAGATGTCATGTATCTAAAAATGAAAGATTGATATGAACCGCTACCTAGTGAAGGGCCAGAACCAGGTTCCCAATGGGACTAATATTTGACGGAGCTGTCAATAATTATGGAAACGGAATTGGGGCAATCATCATAACACCTCAGGGTACTCATATTCCTTTCACGGCTAGACTAACATTCAAGTGCTCAAACAACGAGGCCGAATACGAAGCTTGTATCATGGGTCTCGAAGAAGCGATCGACTTAAGGATTAAGAACTTGGATATGTATGGAGACTCAGCCCTGGTTATCAATCAGATCAAAGGAGATTGGAACACATACCAATAAGCATTGATTCCTTACAATGACTACGCGATAAGGTTGTTACCATTCTTCAATAGAATCAAGTTTTATCACATCCCTCGTGAAGAGAATCGCATGGCTGATGCACTAGCCACTCTCTCTTCCATGATTAGTGTAGGTCAATGGAACGACATACCTAAGATTGATATAATGCGCCTAGAATGGCCCGCTTACATCTTCGCGGTCGAAGCAGTCATAGACGACAAACCTTGGTATCACGATATCAAATGCTTTCTTTAAAAATAAGAGTACCCACCTGGGGCATTCAGAAAAGACAGAAAGACCCTCAAAAGGCTGGCAGGTAGTTTTTTCCTAAGCGGTGATACACTCTATAAGAGAAACTTTGACATGGTCTTGCTCCGATGCGTAAACAGACCAGAAGCAAACATGTTGATGAAAGAAATTCACGAAGGATCCTTTGGCACTCATGCCAACGGACACATAATGGCAAGAAAAATTCTGAGAGCAGGGTACTATTGGTTGACAATGGAATCTGATTGCTACAAGTACATGAGGAGATGTCACAAGTGTTAGATATAAGTTGACAAAATCGATGTACCGCCAACACATCTCAAAGTTCTCTCTTCCCCATGGCCTTTTTCTATATGGGGAATCGGCATGATTGGCATGATCGAACCCAAAGCTTTAAATGGACATTGGTTCATCCTGGTAGCCATTGACTACTTCACCAAATGGGTCGAAGCAGCATCATACGCCAATGTAACCCGACAAGTCGTGGTCCGCTTTATCAAAAACAATATCATCTTCCGTTTTGGTGTTCCCAGCCAGATCATTACTGACAATGGATCCAACTTGAATAACAAAATGATGAAAGAATTGTGCGCTGAGTTCAAGATCGAACACCATAACTCATCTACCTACCGACCTAAGATGAAGGGAGCGGTAGAAGCGGCTAACAAGAACATCAAGAAGATTGTTCAAAAGATGGTTGTAACCTACAAAGATTGGCACGAGATGCTACCCTTTGCTCTTCACGGTTATCGCACATATGCTCGCACTTCAACAGGGGAAACCCCTTTCTCTCTAGTATATGGCATGGAAGTAGTGCTCCTCATAGAAGTAGAGATCTCATCGATCCGAGTATTGATGGAAGCTAAGCTAACAGAAGCTGAATGGTGTCAAAGTCGACACGACGAACTGAACCTAATTGAAGAAAAGTGAATAACGGCACTATGCCATGGTCAGTTGTATCAGCAAAGAATGAAGAAAGCGTTTGACAAAAAGGTCTGACCCCGTGTCTTTAGAAAGGGAGACATCGTGCTCAAGAAGATACAATCATTTCTCACTGATTCCCGGGGCAAATGGACTTCGAATTATGACGACCCCTATGTGGTCAATAATGCTTTCTCAGGCGGCCTCTTGAGACTCGCAACCATGGATAAAGAGGAATTTGCCTACCCCACGAATGTTGACGTAGTCAAGAAATACTTCGCCTAAACAAAAAAAAACGTCTCGGTGGATTGAAAACCCGAAAGGGCGGTCCAGGCAAAATTTAGAGACATAATAAAAAAAAATCATCCTGATGGATTGGAAATCTCAAAGTACAATCTAGGCAAAAGTTAGGGATTAATGGCAAGTAACTACGTTCGACAAGGTTAAATCCCAAGCGGTAACACTGTTCGTCGAAAAACTTTCTGTCAAGGTCACCTTCGATAGAAGCTCAGGATGTCCAGAATTCAAAGTTGGTAGAAGGATAACGGTCGTTATGTTTCAATGTAGCCCTTTTCCCTTAAATTACCATTTTCTAAACTTTGTAATGCTCTATGGGATCACGCGCTTGGCTGATTTTCATCCTATCAATAAAATTTGAGCCCTAGTGCTTTTGTTTGCAATTCTTATTTATTTTAGCTTTACAGAATGACATTTTAACATGATCAACGATTCTTGAAATAAAACAAAAAATGAATTTACTTGTCAAAATTTTTCTGCTTTTAAAATAAAGATGACAATTCTTTTGACTGTTGAACTTCGAAAGAACATTGATCGCTTCTCCAGAGGTGATTGAACCTCAAAGTGCAGAATCAAAGTACTCCTTCTAAACCAGTGCACCTGAATGAAGGATCAACAGTTTTAGATGCCATGTCCCATCTGATATCCCTAGCAGAGTTCATATCTCTTAAGACCGATTGAACAATTCTTTCTCCCCACAGGGACCGCCGCTCCTAAGCAAGGCAAGATTGCTATTTTGAACCAATGATACTTTTCATTCCCCGTCGTGGCCGAGTATCCATTCGTGTTCATCTATTAGTCTGTATGTCGCGTCAATTTTGTCAACATAAACATACATACATCATGCATTATTGATTCATATTCATATTCATATTGCATTACTATCACTCTGGTCGGTCTTATCCCTAGGTGATAAAGTCCTCTTAATCGAGTTGTCAGTCCTTTACTTGTTAGGAAATACAACGTCTGAGCAGTTTCTCCCCAGTTTATTTCTGGATTGGAGACGGTCCTCGACCACTTTGATAACTTGAACCTCTGAGAAACAAGAAGACATTCGACAAACATCACTCTTCACCATTGAAGATGATATTCTCGCTTTCCCGGATTAAGGAAAATCCCCAGAGAAAGCCTTATGATTAAAGACTCTCAGCAACACATTGGTTTTTCTCTTCAGAAAGTCAATGTTAATGAAGTCATCAGCACCTCAAAATTGGATTACAACACATGGCATTTCTCCGAGAAGATCTCGAAGAAAAGTATGATGTAATATCCCGAAGCAGGAAACAGCCTCTCAAGAGACTCATTTTCCCCTAGTAGAGTCAATAAATGGCATCTCCAACAGAGAAGTTTGCACATCTCTACAGCTCAGACGAATGGGTTTCCCTAGCAAGTCTGACATCAAAACTTTTTCCCATCAAATGGCATCTCCCCAGTGAACTCGGCGAGAAGTTTGATAAAAACTGCTACACATAGCGTCCCTTGTCAAAAAAAACTGAGACCGGTTCCTTGGCTGAAGACCAGGATCGAGGGGAAGTTTATTGACAAAAGAATCTGAGACCAGTTCCTTGGCTGAAGACCAGGATCGAGGGGAAGTTTATTGACAAAAAAACTTAGACCAGTTCCTTGACTGAAGATCAGGATCGAGGGGAAGTTTATTGACAAAAGAAACTTAAACCAATTCCTTGGCTGAAGACCAGGATCGAGGGGAAGTTTCACCCTTTTCTAAGCACTATTGCTTCACAAAAGAAGATGGATGAGCAAACTGCCATTCATAACCACCATCAAAATTTTGGGTATTCCGATATTTAATCCTCATGCACCCCGAATACCCGAATACCTTCGCCATTCACACCTTCGGGTCCAAGAAAATTAAATAGGGGCATCTGTCATACCCCAAATTTTTACCACCAATATTTCCCATCATTGTGCAAACCATCACCACAATATAGATGTACCTTCATGCTTCTTCAATCTCTTCAAGAATTGTTAAGCTTTCACTACGACCAAGAACTAGAGTTTTTAAGCCCTCACAGAATACTTAGACAAAGGATCAATCAAGAAATGACATGATCTTCAACTTGTCTAACCTCTCAAACACCTATAAAGGATCAAGAGGACTCCCACATCAAGAATCAAGCACAAGGTTGCAACATTCCAAGTGGATTAAGCCTCAAGATCGCCAGTGTCACCAAATTAGGGTTTTGGTCGACCAAGGCCTCCAGATGGAATTTTTCCTCTGGGCATGAGCCAATGCTTCAAAGCATAACCCAAGATACTCCAAGGGACCTCATGGACCCAATCATCAAGTCAATTTAACCTCAGGGGATGCATTTACCAAAAATCAGGAATTAGGGTTTCTTGACCTAATTCACCCCTAAGTTGACTTTTGGAGCAAAACATGAGCCAAGACCTCAACACGTGATTTGAGGACCTCAAATACACTACATTGATACATTTTCAACAATGGATTGATCAAAGAAGCTTGATTAACAAGTTTCAATATCACCAGGACCACAATTAGGGTTTTGAGGAAAAAGTCAATTGTATCTTTGACTTTTGACCAAGACATGCTCCCAAACCTTGGGACATGATTTAATACACCCTATAACACCTATGGAATCCATCCATTAGGTTTGATTTTGGTCAAGTACTTGATTTCACCGAGGATCACACAATTTGGATTTCATCTGATAAAAAAGTCAACTGTGCACAAAATCAAGTTTGACTTTTTGGAATTTTTCACAAATATGGTTCCCCTAGGTCAAAAATAATGTTAATGTGTGGTATTGATCATCATTTATCAAGAAAAATCAAGAAAAGTGAGGTTTCTTGCAAAAGGGGCAACCATAAGAAACCAAAATTTTTCTAAGTTATGGAATCAAAGTAATTTTGGTACCAACTTCCAAGGATCATAACTTGAGATCCAAGCAACCATTTTGGGTGATCCAAAGCTGGATTTGTAGGTCTTACTACACTATACAAAAGCTTCAACTACCTCCAACTCTAATTCTTTATGGATTTTAAGTTGTGGAGTGATCAAAATGACAAAAACATGAAAATGACACTTTTTCCAACACTTAGTGAAAATCTGCCTAAGTTATCAGCTTTGGACATCAATGTTCATGAGGATTTTTCAGTTTGATTCAAATAGTTTCAAAACAAACTATGATCACACATGTATTGTATCATATGAGGGATTTCTAAAAAGCACAAGAGCCTCCCATAACTCAACCTGAGCAGAGAGATATGAATCCCTCAAAATCACCATTTCCAACTGTCCTAAGCAAGGCAGATTTTGTGCATTTGCTCAATTTGGCAAATTTGGACAACTCCAAGCCTTGTCATCCATTTGGACACATCTGAGGATAAAACAAAAGGAGAATGATCTGATCCCTAAGCCTCACAAGTCCAAGAATCTACATATAGCCATGCCAAACCTAAAAGAGCTAAAAAGTGCCAAGACTCCAATTTTGTTTCAATGCATTCAATGGATGCATTAAGGTGGCATGAGCTGAGGCAAGTTTAACTGAATGAGTCAAGCCTTATCTCTGAACCAAAAGACCATAGGCATGTTCTCTAACCTCAAGTCAATGGCTAGAGGAGACTTGAGATTCCATTTGATCCACAATGTGCAACAGACCTGCTGCAGTTGCCATTCACTATTGCAGCCAAAACAAACTTGCTCTACTATAAATAGAGCTCATTTATGCTCAGTTCAAGTACACCAAAGCACCCAAACTGATGCTTTACTCAAAATCCCTCCTTCACCCCAATTTTTGCCTTCTAACTCAAGTCACTATCGGATTTTGAGTTTGAGAGCAATTCCAACCAAACCAATCACACACACATACCTCATAAACATCATATGTGAGTGATCCATAACACAAAATCACATCTAGAACATCAGATTCTCAAAATCACCAGCCAATTGCTCAAGTTCTTGACAGAGTTGCAGTTGAGGTACCACAACCAGTTCCAACTCATTTCAATCCACTCCAAGCATTCAAACACACTCCTTGGCACCTATGGAAGCTGTCCAAATCATTGGAACTTAGCTGTAACACCTCCATCATCAAATTCGATCACCAGCTGCAAGAGGTAAGCCTGAAGCCCTCAAACTCTATGATCCATGCATCATGAATGAATTTTTGAGTTACCATCTTGATTATGATGTATGTAGAGTAATAACCCTCAATCAATTGCCATGAATCCATCGTGTATGGAATTTCATTGTGTTCATGCTGAAATTAGGGTTCTTGAGGTTTTCTGTTGATTTCTTCCTCCATACTTAATATAAATGCAATTAATCTATATGGTTGTGATCCTTGTTAAAAAACGAACAAGATTGGTGTTTGAATCGTGCAAAACCATTGAGTAATCAGAGAGAAAAGTGAGAAAATGCAAATCAGCCATGGCGCGGTCACGAGGAAGAAGAAAGTGACCGTTGGCGCCATTTTTCAAATATTTGAAATATTTGAATTTTGATAGTTTATTTAAATGATTTCAAAAATTAATTTCTCACTCATTTTTTATCATTTCTGATTGGTTCTTTTTGCAAAAATTCACAAAAATGTTTAAATATTTTAATTTACAAAAAAATCCAATTTATATTATTTATTTAATATAGTTATAATTTTTGTAATTAATTTCATTTTAATTGTTTTTTAAACATTTTAAATGAAGTTCCCACTTTGATCTTTCAAAACCAATTGAATTTCAAGCTTTCATATGATTAACTATGATTTTTCAAAATATTTTTCAAAGTGTACAACTTATTTTTAAATATATTTGATATTTTATCATTTATTATTTAAATTTCCTTTGAAAAAATGACATTTTAATTTAAAATTAGGGTTTCCTCTCGATTTTAAATTTTCAAACACTTTTGGGCCTCTAATAGAGTGTAAGACCCAACCCTTTTTGTAGAAAAATAATTTGGGTCTCAGTCATTGTATAAGTCTCGATATGATTTTCAGAATAAAGGGCACGACCACTGTTTTACATCTGGGCATCTCCTTGAGCTATAAGTCCCGATTCTTGTATAAAAATAACACTTTTGGGCCTCTAATAGAGTATAAGACCCAACCCTTTTAGAAAACCAAACTATTTTGGGCCTCAGACATTGAATAAGTCCCTCTGCGATTTTCAAAACAACGGTGCGATCACTGTTATTTATGGGCCTCTCCTTGAGTTGTAAGCCCCATCTCTTGTACAAAAATAAACTTTTGGGCCTCTTGATAGAGTGTAAGACTCATATCTTTGTAAATAAACCTTTTTGGGCCTCAGTCATTGTATAAGTCCCTATACAATTTTCAAATCAACGGTACGATTACTGTTTTTCATCTGGGTCTCTCCTTTTCAAAAACAACTTCCCTTTTTGATTTAGGTTCAAATCCATAGTTGTTTTCAAAACTTTCTTTAATTTCTTGAACAACTAACCATACAGCTGTTACAATGGAAGCTTGCTCGCCTGTAAGTTTTAAACAGCTTTCTTTTACATATTTGCATATATATATATATATATATATATATATATATATATATATATATATATATATATATATATATATATATATATATATATATATATATATATATATATATATATATATATATATATATTTGTTTGTGCTGGAAGCTTGCTCACCTATAAGTCCTTTTTTCATATCCTTTTAAATATATATATATATATATATATATATATATATATATATATATATATATATATATATATATATATATATATATATATATATATTTGTTTGTGCTGGAAGCTTGCTCACCTATAGGTCATTCTTTCATATCCTTTTAAATACTTGTCGTATATCAACTGTATATATACTTGTATATATGCTTAGAGTTTTCCCCGACAATTAAGTCTAGAATTAGATAAAGCCAGTTGGTCACTCTTTAATACAGTCAAAACTAGATCCCCATAGGATTTCCAGATACAGTCTTGCCTTCTCTTGGGCTTAAACAATATGGAACAAAGAGAAAGGCATTATTCCTGGTGAAACTTTTCTCAGACTGTCACTATTAGAAATTGTCAAAGAAGTTCATGCAAAGAGGATTTATTCCCGGTGAAACCTCTCTTGAATTTCTTCAAACCCTAGAACTGTTCACTAAAGAAAAGATTATTCCTGGTGAAACATTTCTTGAACTCTTTTTAGGTTTGGACCCACAGGCTTCCTAAAAGCATCCCCGCCTCCTCTTGGGCTTTGTACAAGGACCCTCCGGCTTCTTAAAAGTTCTCATGCCTTCTCTTAGGCTTAATACAAGGACCATGAAGACCTCTTAAAGGTATAAGACAAAACTTAGTCATCCTTTGTTAGAGCAGTCTTTCCAAAGAGTCAAAACCTCAGACCAATCTAGGGTTGATTCTTATCCCTTAAAACACCAGCCTCCTCTTGGGCATTATACAAAGATAAACTTTTCCATACCAGCAGACTTGGACAGCCTAAATCCCCTCTTGGATCTCAAAGACATTCTCAAGTTCTCTGTAAACACAGGAAAAACCCTGGTCATTTTAATAAATCTCCAGTAGAGATAAAACCCAGCCTTTTATCCTAAATTTCCCTAGCCAGGGTCAACTTATCATCAATATAACACTATCCCAAATCAGAACCTCAAGGCATCTGATACCTCAACTCTTCTATAACCCTCAGCAAAAGTTAATCCCCCATTTTAGACCTGCCTCTGGATCTCAATAATCCTCAGCAGAAGCTTGCCTCCTCTTAGGCTTTGTATAATGATCCTTCCTTTCCTAAGAATAGTCAGCTTCCTCTTGGGCTTTATACAATAATTTCCCCCAGCTGAGCTAACCTTTTCAGACTCTCTTTGAGTCAATCACTCTTTTCAACAATCTCTTGTTGAGTCAACCCTTTTCAGCCTCAATCTTGGGCTTTGTACAAGACACCATATATATTTCCCTAAGCGGAGTCAATCCTCTTTTCAGCCTCAATCTTGGGCTTTGTACAAGACAGATAATACTCTCCAACAGAATCAAACTTCTTTTAGCCTCAATATTGGGCTTTGTACAAGACACCTAAAAATCCTCGGTTGAGTCAGTCTTGTTTTTGCCTCAATCTTGGGCTTTGTACAAGACAGATAAAGATTTATTTCCCACGGAGTCAGTCTTATTTTCAGCCTCAATCTTGGGCTTTGTACAAGACATATAAAGATTTCTTTCCCACGGAGTCAGTCTTCTTTTCAGCCTCAATCTTGGGCTTTGTGCAAGACACATACAAACCCTCCCCAACGGAGTCAAAATCCCTTTTAGCCTCAATCTTAGGCTTTGTACAAGACAGACAAAATATTTTCCCCGGAAAAGTCAAACATTTTAGCCTCCTCTTAAGCTTTGTATAATGATATCCCCAAAGGAGTTAGTCTTTTTTAGCCTCAATCTTGGGCTTTGTACAAGACATACATAAACACTCTCTTATTGAGTCAGTCTTTTCCAGCCTCCTCTTAGGCTTTATATAAGGACTTCCCTAGTGGAGTCAATTAATCTTTTAGCTTCAACCTTGGGCTTTGATCAAGGAACACAAAAATCAGTATCCCTTCAGAGGAAATCAAAATCTCTCTGTAGGAAGACCTTTCTCTGTATTCTCACATATCAAAACAGAAAAATCAAAACAAACCTTAATTCCAGATAACTGCTATAAGTGGCACACTTGTTGATTCAAATATCTAAGCTGTAGTCCATCTTTTATCCTGGCAAATCCTCTCTTGCATCTAATTGCTGTAAGTGACAAGCCTCTGGATTATTTACATCCACGCCAATGTCCCTCTCTTATCATGAAGGATTCCTAAGGAAAAATGGCATTGCTCTACACTGAGTTAAAGTTTTCTCCTTCAGGACAAATCCCCTATAAAGGAAATTATGGCATTAATGGATACACATATCCCAGTTAAAGTAATTCTCCTTTATAAATCAGTCACCCAACAGTTGTGATGAATAGATGAGATGTCTCCCTTTAGAGATGATAAATTCTCTCTCAGTCAAACCTTTTAGCTTCAATCTTGGGCTTTGAACAAGACACAAATAACCTTTTAGCTTCAATTTTGGGCTTTGAACAAGACACCAAAACATATTTTCCTCCCATAGAATAGGAGGAACTACGATTGCTCTGATTTCCCTGTTTCTTTAAACGGGAATACGTAGGCATAAGATTGCGAAATCTTAGCGAGCATACCAATTAAAAACTCTAGGTCCAGTACCTTCATACCAATCAAAAACTCCATGTCCAGTACTTTCACAACCAATCAAAACTGAGGTCCAGTACCTCACCAAAATCATCAAAAACTCTCTCTCATATCTCCCAAAGAAAAAAATTTCCCAACCCATTTACGAATAAAGACCATCAAGTATAAAAGCAGAACCTATTGCTAACAACCTCTGGATAACCACATATAGGATGGGTAATTGACAACTCCCCATTGTATAACCTGACCCCGAACTCCCCGAATCTCTCTTAGCATTTGTTCAGCTAAACATTCACGTGCAAGGTTAGTTTTAGATAGCTTCTCTTTCCCTTCCAGCTTCACAGGATAAATAAGAAATCAGAAAGTAGCACCCCTTCCCTACCGTTGCGGTGAGGAGGAACCCAATCTGCGATAAGGTGGCCGCGTCACCGACAAAAATCACACGCTACAGGTATCAGAGTAGTAAAATAAATATCACAAAATTAAGAGATAAAGGAGTAGAAAATTGACACAAAATATTTACATGGAAAACCCTCAACAAATAAGGGAAAAACCACGGGCACCGGTAGAAAAGATTTTCACTAATTGGAAGAAATTACAACACTTCTCTCTAGAGTAAATACACATCTGACTTCTTCTTGATTGGGTACACCCATAGTCTCCTAGAGTAATCATCAATGAATGATACAAAATATTTTGCTCCTCCAATGGACATTTCCGGTGACTCCCACACATCAGAATGAATCAAGTATAGTATGTGTTTGCTTCTAGCAGTTGACTTAGCAAACTTTAGTTTATGCTGCTTGCTTATCACACAGTGCTCGCAGAAAGGTAAATTTACCGACTTGAGTCCTGGTATGAGATTACGTTCTACAAGAACTTTCAAGCCTCGTTCTGACATATGGCCTAGTCTGTGATGCCATATCATCGTTGTTTCTTCCTGGCTTCTAGCTGCTACTAATGCATCTGCTTCTTTCATTGTGTCTCCCAAAAGCATGTATAGATTTGCAGCGACCTTCTCTGCTTTCATCGCTACTAGCGAACCTTCCACCACTTTCAAGATCCCACCTTGAACATGGGGCTTGCATTCGAGGTCATCTAGTTACCCAATAGACAACAAATTCTTCGTCAATCCTTTCACATGTCGTACCCCCCTTGAAGTGTGTGGATAATACCGTCATACATTATCATTTTGACAGTACCAACTCCAGTAATTTCTAAAGCATGGTCATTCCCCATCAATACATGTCCTTCCGAGATAGGTTCATAAGTGCAAAACCAGTCTTGTCGCGGAGTCATGTGCCATGTTGCTCCTGAATCTACCATCCAACCATCAGTGAGTTGAATTTCGCCTTTGGTACTAACTGCTGCTCCGCTGTAAAGGATTTCTCCATCATCCGAGGTACTAGCAATACATACTTGAGATGTACTTGCTTCAAAAGATTTCTCACCATTCTTCTTGTTGAACCAACATTCTTTCTTCAAGTGCCCTCTCTTTCCACAATTGTAGCATTTGAGGTTTGTTCTTCTTTGAGATTTTGATCTACCATGATTTTGACTCCTATTGGGACCACGTTTCGTTGATCTACCTCTCGTAATCGTCAAAGCTTCTATTCGTTTTAAGCTTTCTTGCCGATCTTACTTAATTTTACGCCTGGATTCTTCTTCAAGAATAGCTCCGGCGACATCATTAAAGGATAGAAGGTCAAAAATATTATTGCTTGTAATATTGATGACGAGTTGATCATACGAATCTGGTAAACTCTGAAGAAGAAGCCCTGCTCGTTCATTTTACACTATTGTGAAATCTGATGCAGATAGCTGAGCAAATAATGTATTCAAATTGTTGATGTGATATGGCACCGAAGTGGTTTCACTCATTCGAAGAGTGTAGAGTTTTCTTTTTAAGAAAATTCTGTTGTGAAGTGACTTGACCTCGTACTGTTGGATGAGAGTATCCCAGATCTCCTTTGCAGTTTTCTTTTCTGCTATACTTGACAAAACTGAATTTGCCATTGCTAAGTGCAAATTGGCAACAACATTGTCATCCATCTCTCTCCACTTTTCATCAGTTATATCTGTAGGTCTACCTTTAATTGTTGGTGAGCAATTATCCTTCCTCAGAATTGCCTGCATCTTCAATTCCACAGGGAGAAATTACTCCCACTGAATTTTTCAATCTCAAATTTTGCAGCCATTTTTTTTTTCTCACTGAATTGTTTACACAATTTCACCGTGAATATCACAATATACGTGAGCAGTATTGTATATTTTTACCGCACACTTGATTAAATCTAGTATACGTTAACAATCACTACAAAAGTATACAACCACACGTGTGAATAGTAACCGTACGCCGCAGCAGAAATAGAGACCGACACCAACAGCTCTGATACCACTGTTGGGTATCAGAGTAGTAAGATAAATATCACAAAATTAAGAGATAAAGGATTAGAAAATTGACACAGAATATTTACGTGGAAAACCCTCAACAAATAAGGGAAAAACCACGGGCACCGGTAGAAAAGATTTTCACTAAGTGGAAGAAATTACAACACTTCTCTCTAAATACAAGGAGAGAACAAATTACACTCTCTCTTGTACTAGGAGAACACTCACTAAAGGAGCCTTATAGGAGAAACTACAATATATTTTTTCTCTCTAAATTTTTCTCTTATGTTATGTTGCAATGCTTTTTGTTGTTGGGTTAGGAATGAGAAATGCACCTCTATTTATAGGTGCTCATCTTCACAAAACCATAAGAGTTGTTACAAAACCATGGGTGTTTCTTTCTTGGTCCACAAATTGTGACTTTATTCAATCACAATCTTTGACCATAATTTTTTACCATGACCACAATATTTTATTATGACCATTACCACAATATTTGACTATGATCTCAATCCTTGACAAATAGCTGAAAACTAAAAAAAAAATGAAATTTTGTATCAATTTGTTACAATTATTGCAACAATTTATTGAAAAGAAAATGACAGAAAATCCAACGTGAGAGACCACGTTAGACGAGAGACCATGTTAGACGAAATCAAAAAGAAATAGCTCAAAGAAGAAGAAAAAAAGAGAAAAAAAAAAAAAAAAAAAAAGGTGATTGGTATATGTTGAAGGAGGAGCTCTATTTTATATTCTCCTTCTTCTAGTCCAACAATTCTTTTTTTCTAAAAAATATAAAATATATTGAAATTATGAAAAATATAATAAGACAAATTGTTAAATTAAGAGATAAAACTGAATTGTACTATACTTAGCATTATATCTTTTGTTGTTTTTCCTTTTATTTGATTTCATTTACTTGTGATTCAAATTTCTCGGCCGAGGTGACGTGTAACTTTGTTGGTATTGTTGAGTTGGATAAAGACATTAACAAATGGGACAGAGATTAAAACAGGAACAGGCTGAATTGCATTATTGGATTAGCAGCTAATAAAAAAAAAAAAAAGACTTTTTGACATCTTCTTGTCTTTTGTTATAAATTTTTATTTTATATATGGTCACGGACATTTTTGTGTGTGAACAATAATGTACAAGGATTGAGACAGGGTAAACAGTAATATTCTGAAAGGTATCTTAGAAATTGTATTGTTTAAATTTGTATTTTTTAAATATATGAAAAATATTTTAAATTTATATTTAATCTTTTTAATAAATTTATTTAAAAAATCACTAAAACTAGAGCTTAGAAAATGACACCCATCACCTCAGTAGTTATTTTATATTGATGAGTTAGGATCAATTCAATACATATGATAACTGTTAGAACAAAATAAATTTTTAAACATAATGATGACTATTTTGTTTTTTGTTCTTAAACAATTCAATACATAATGAAACAGTAAATTACATTATTGGGAGAAAGGAACGTAATGAAAGAGAGCAATTACTGAGGATGAAAAAATAGAAATTATCTATTATTGATATATACTAGACATTCACCCGTGCTATGCACGGATCTACCAATTATTTATTAATAATAGATATTACAATTTAAAATAATTTTAATAAAAAGAAGAAATTGTGTTAAAAATAAAATAAATTAATAATGGTGGAAGTGATTCTGAGAGAGTGAAAAAAATGAAATGGATTTGTGATAAAAAAAAAAATTAAAGTAAAAAAAACACCATTGTAATTTGTGCTCAAATCTATTTTTAGAGGAGTTAGTGAATCAGTAAGTGAAATCAAAATATTATAATATTGAATGGTAAAAAATATTAGAATTATATACAACAAATATTTCAATTCATTTTTTTCAACAAATATGCACTTTATTTTCATTTTGTTTTCACAATATTTTTCTACAAATATATATCTATTTGTGTATATCTATGTACAACAAATATTTCAATTCATTTTTTTCAACAAATAATAAAAACAAAGAATAGAAATTTTATGTGACAACAAATATTTCATTTTACTTTTTAGTCCAACCTCTTTAACAACACAAATTTTCAACAATATAATTACAAAAAAAATGTAATACTTCAGATAAGTAAAAAAAAGTTGTAACAAAAAATTGAAAAAAAAAACAATGTAATAAAAGAATGATTTAAATAATATTTTCGTTCCTATAAGTTGGCGACTTTTTAATTTTCGTCCCTGAATTTTTTTTTTTTTCGGTTTTTTTTTCGGTTTTGGTCCTATTTTCAACAACAATTTACATATTGCGACAAAAATTCCAGGCAACATCAAGTTTTAATGGTCTGTTAGCCCTATGAATTTCAAATCCTTCTTCATATCCAGCCTAAAAAACAAAGAGTACCAAATTATCAATAATGTAATTTACTGTTTCAATGAGATTTCATAATACGAAGGATTAAAAAAGTACAAAAAAAAAGACTAATAAAAGAATAATTTTTAAACATGATTGGGTGAAAATGATAGGAGATGAATTTGAACACTCTAACAAAGTTTTAAAACAAAATAAATTTAGTAGAACAATTACCTTCTGTACGGGTTAACTAAATTTCATTAAACTAAAAAGTGGAACGATCAATTAGGTCAAGTGATTCTTATTTAGATTTATTTATAAGTAATTTATAAGCAATAGAAGTTAGTATAATTAATGGTGTTATAATTTAGTGGGATAAAGAAGTAGTGGGAAGAAAAATTACTAACCCACGTTTCCAATGCACAGTTTGCACCGTAATATGTTATAAACTAACCCCACTTACAATATTTAGATTAACCAATTTTTATTTAGATTTATTTATTTAGATTAACCAAATAAAAACACGATAATTTTATTTATTAAAAGAGAAAATAGTAAGTTAGTGGGGGTAATCATAAAAAAAATGGTTAGTTAGTCGATTGTTATCAAAGAAATAATTAATTAAAATAAAAAGTAATTAGCTAGTGGTGTAAATAATTGGATTGTTCTTAAAGAAATAATTAATTAAAATAAAAAATAATTAGTTGGTGGTGTAAATAATAAAATTAAATAAATAAATATATAAATAACAAATTACAAATTTACCCTCAATTTTGGCGCCAAATTATTATGTGACTTAACAACTTTTATATATAAGTTGGCGCTAAAGTTATTAAATGACTTAACAACTTTTATATATAAGATATTGTGAGATATTTGATCGAACTCTAGTTTTAGCATATGTCGTCGAAGTCCGCTCACATGCTGTTGTCAAAGACCTATATGTTGTAGTCGAATTGTGTTCTAGTATGTAGGAGATCGAATTTGGCCTTGTGTTATGGATCCAATTGTTTAAGTTAGCTTGTACCCTAAGTTATCTTGTAATGGGTAATTGTTAAAAAACCCCTTAGTTTAGTATGTTAAGTTTATTATAAATAGCATACTAGTCTCTCTTTCTAAGTGTGACAAAACCTTATTAGGTTGAGAGAGGTTAATTGTTGGTATTCACTTGTAATCTTTGAACCCTATTGAGAAAGTGAATAGTAAAACAGATTTAACCAATTCTCTATTCTTCTTCCTCTTTTCTCTTCCTTTGTGAACCCTAATAGGGTTTCAGTTGTTTTTCCTTTGTTTTTCCTTGTTAACCCTAACCCTTGCGTGTTTCTTTCCTATAAAGAAACCGCTAATATTTTGTTTCAAGGTATCGTTTTTCATAACAAATTGGTGCTGTGAGCGTGGAGAAGATGTCTTCAACAAAGTATGAGATTGAAAAGTTCACCGGAGTGAACGATTTCGGTCTGTGGCGCTTGAAGATGAAAGCCCTACTGGTTCAGCAGGGTTGTTTGGAAGCGTTGAAGGGAGAGGCAGCCATAGATGTTGCGTTAACGGTAAAAGAAAAGACGCCCATGATAGAGAAAGCCCACAACGCAATATAATTGAGCCTTGGTGATAAGGTTCTTCGACAGGTATCAAAGGAGACTACAACATCGGGGTTATGGTTGAAACTTGAAAGTTTGTACATGACCAAATCTCTGGTGAATCGACTCTACCTGAAGCAAACTTTGTATTCATTCAAGATGAGTGAAGACAAAGTTTTGGTTGAGCAGTTGGATATGTTCAACAAACTGATTATTGATCTTGAAAATATTGATGTGAAGATCGATGACGAAGATCAAGCACTGTTGCTGTTGTGTGCTTTGCCCAGAACACATGCTCACTTCAAAGAAACTCTCTTGTATGGAAGGGAGTCCCTGAGCTTTGAAGAAGTTCAATCAGCCTTGTATTCTAAGGACCTAAACGAACGAAAGAAGCATAAACCTTCGACGGTTGGTGAAGGTTTGGCCGTTAAGGGAAAATTCTTGCGAAAGGATGGTAAGTTCGACAGGAAGAAAGGTAAAAGTCAGCAGAAGTCTTATAGTGGTGAAACATCTTGTAGCGTACGATTTTTGTCGGTGACGCGACCACCTTATCGCCATTGGTTGGAATTGGGTGCTACTTTCTGATTTCTTATTTATCCTATGAAGCTGGAAAGGAAAGGGAAGCTATCTAAAACTAACCTTGCACGCAAATGTTTTCTTTAACAAATGCTTAAGAGATTGGGGGGTCCAGGGTCAGGTTATATAATGGGGAGTTGTCAATTACCCATCCTATATATGGTTATCCATAGATCATTTAGCAAACTATACTGTTATCTACTTACTGGTTTTTATCTGTCATGGTTTGGGAAAGCTTCTCCTTTGGGACTGTTTGAGAGAGAGATTATTTTTGTTGATTTCGGGTTTTTCGATTGTTTTTTTGGTAAGGTATTGGACCTAAGGTTTTTGATTTGTGTGCTCGCTAAGATTTCACAATCTTATGCCTACGTATTCCCATTATGATAACTGTCATACCCCAAATTTTGACGACTAAGATTTCCCATCATTGTGAAAATCATCATCACAATATGGAGGAACCATCACACTTCATCAGTCTCCCCAAAGATGGGTGAGCATCCACTACAATCAAATTTAGGGTTTCAAGCCCTCTCAGAGCCTTAGACAAAGGATCAATCAAGGAATGACATGATCTTCAACTTGTCTAACCTCTCAAACATCCACAATGGATCAAAAGGACCCCCACTTCAAGGATGAAGCACAAGGCTGCTCCCTTCTAGGTGGATCAAGTCTCAAGATCGACAGTGTCACCAAATTAGGGTTTTGGTCGACCAGGGCCTCCAGATGGAAATTTTTCATCTGGGCACAAGCCAATGATCCAAAACATAACCTAATATACTTCATGGGACCTTATGGACCTAATCATCAAGTCAATTTTGCCTCAGGGGATGCATTCATCAAAAATCAGGAATTAGGGTTTCTTGACCTAATTCACCCCTAAGCTGACTTTTAGGGAAGATCATGAGCCAAGACCTCAAGAGAGGGTTTGAGGGTCTCTAATGAACTATATTTATCCATTTGCAACAATGTATTAATCCAAGAAGCTTGAGCAACAAGTCTCAATTTCATCTGCACCACAATTAGGGTTTCGCGAGGAAAGTCAACTGTAACTTTGACTTTTGACCAGGACATGCTCCCAAGCCCTAAGACATGATTCAATATACCCTATGACACCCATGGAACATGTCCATCAAGTTTGATTTAGGTTAAGTACATAATTTCATGAAGAATTGCACAGTTTGGAATTCATCTGATAAAAAGTCAACTGTGCACAAAAGTCAACTTTGACTTTTTGAGATTTTTCACCAAAATGGATTTTTAACCCTAAAATGATGTTAATGTATGATTTGAATCATCATTCATAAAAAAAAATCAAAGAAAGTGGGATAACTTGTAAAAGGGGTAACCATAAATACTTAGAAAAATTTCTAAGTTATGGAAAGAGTGACACTAATGTGCCAACTTTGGAGGACCATAACTCCTAAACCACAAGGCCATTGTTCCCCATTCAAATCTTGATTTGCAGATCACATTGCCCTCTACAAAATCTTCATACTGACCTATGTCCAAATTCCTCATGGATTTTGAGTTATGGAGTGATCAAAATCAAGAAAAGTCACTTTGTTGTGAAAATTTCACTAAGTCAGATTTTACCTCACTTTTTGCCAAATGTAGGGGGATTTTTCACTTGGATTCAAAAGAGATCAAAACCAAACATGTTCAAACAGTTGTTGTATCATGTAAGGGCTTTCCAAAATGGCCAAGAACATTACCAAATTCAATTTGAGTCATGAGATATGACATTGGCAAGTTGCCTTGCTGAAATCTGCCAAGGCAAGGCAGATTTTTGCACTTTTGGTCGATTTGCCAAAATCAGCCAAATCCAAATGCTCCTATCCACTTGGACACCTCTGAGGATTGAATCTAAAGGGGACAATCACTGAGCCAAGCCTCCAAAGCCTTTGGAACAAGAAATAGCATGTTGAACCTAGAATTGCCAAAATAGGGACAACACTCCAATTTTGGATTGGAGCATTCAATGGAAGCATCAAGGTGGCATGGACTGAGCCATTCTCAACTGAATTCAGTCAAGACTTATCCAAGACCAAGGGGACCAGCAGCCTGTGCCCTAACCTCTAGTCAATGGCTAGAGGAGACTTGGATTTTCATTTGCCAACATTGGCCAAACCTACTCAGCAGTTGCCATTCACTATTCCTTGCAAAACAAACTTGTTCTACTATAAATAGAGCTCAATTGTGATCAGTTTGAGTACACCAAAGCCATCAAACAGATGCTTTCCTCAAAATCTCTTCTTTCACTCTGATTTTGCCTTCTAAGGCAAGTCACTATCGGGTTTTGAGTTTGAGAGCTTTTCCAATCAAACCAATCACACACACCCCTCATATACATCATATAGAAGTGATCCAAACACTCACATAACATCTGGAACACAGATTTCACAAAATCACCAGCCAATTGCTCAAGTTCTTGACAGATTTACAGTTGGGGTACCATCTCAAGTTCCAGATCCTTTCAATCCATTCCAAGCATTCATACACACTCCATGGCACCTAGGGAAGCTATCCAGATCATTGGAACCTAGCTGTAACACCTCCAACACAAATCACGATCACCAACTGCAAGTGGTAAGCATGAGCTCTTCTAACTCTATGATCCATGCAATTTTTGCTGCACAATAATTTGGCCATATGTTCATAATCATGCATGGAATGTTTCCCCTCAATTAATTGCATTGTTTGAAAAGTGTATCAAAAATCCTAGCCTTCATGCAGAAATTAGGGTTCTTGAGGATTTTTCGTGATTTCTTGTTTTATGCTTAATTTTAATGAAATTAATTGTCATAGACATGATCGTGAGGTTGAAACGAGTTAAATGGTATGTGGATTGCATGATATAATCAAGTATTCAGCGAGATTGGAGAGAAAATGCAAATCAGCCAAACCCAGAACACGCGCGTGTTCTTCAGCTGTTCTTGGCGCCTTTTTTTTGAAAATTCAAATATTTGAATTTTGTGATTTTATTTAATTGATTCAAAAATTAATTTCTCTCTGAGTTTTAATGATTTTGAGTTGATTCTTTTTTTAATAATTCACAAAAATGTTAAAATATTTTATCTTCCCAAAAAATCCCAAAAATATTATTTATTTTGTATAATTGATATTTTTGCAAAGAATTAATGTTTTAATTGTTTTTGACATTTAAAATATTTTTTCCACCTTGATTTTGCAACTTTTAATGCCTTCTAATTATTTTGTAGGTCAATACTTAATTTTTGAAGCATTAATCCAAGATCACAATTTGTTTTACATATGTAAAACAATTTTGATCATTTTAATTGAATTTTTATTCAATTAAAACACATTTTGAAAACAAATTAGGGTTTTGGATTAATTCAACCCTCATAAATCATTTTCAAAATACTTTGGGCCTCTATTAGAGTGTAAGACCCAATCCACTTGTACAGAAACAATTTTGGGCCTCATTCGTTGGATAAGTCCCTCTGTACATTTTCAAATAAACGATGCGATCATCGCCAGTTTAAAATTAACCATTTTGGGCCTCTCCTTGAGCTATAAGACCCATTCAAAACTTTTGGGCCTCTAATAGAGTGTAAGACCCAACCCCCTTTTAACCAAAACTATTTTTGGGCCTTACTTATTGTATAAGTCGCTCTGCGTTAAAAGAAAACCTCGGCGCGATCGCCATTTTTAACGAAAAATCAATTGGGCCTACCCTCGTGTTATAAGCCCCACTCTTTTTCTTTAAAACTTTTTGGGCCTCTTGAGAGAGTGTAAGACCCATCCCTTTGTACAAAAAACCTTTTTGGGCCTCAGCCACTGGTATAAGTCCCTCTGTACAAATTCAAACAGTGTGCTCACTGATAAAACCCTGGGCCTCTCCTTGAGATGTGAGCCCCAAATCTTTCTCTTTAAAAGAACTTTCTCCTTTGATTTTGAATATACTGTTGTTTTCAATCTGTCTTTGTTGAACAACTAACCAAACAGCATGGAAGCTCTACAACCGAGTAAGTGTTTATACGCTTTCATTTATTGTTTTCATATACATATAACTGTATTGTGGGGCTGTTTCGCTGTAAGTCTTCTTTCACAAACTCATATCAACTGTGTAATAATAGTATAGATATTTAGAGTTTCCCCGGCAACTACGTCTAGAACAAGGAAAAGTCGTCGCGTTTATTCGTAGAAATGGTCAAAACTAGATCCCCCTAGGATTACCAGACACAGTCTTCCCTCCTCTTGGGGTTAAACAATATGGAGACATGAAAGGCAGCATTCTCGGTGAGCCCTTTCATAGACTGTCACTCGTAGAAGTTGTCAAAGAAACTCTACTCCCCAGAGATGATCTCTTCTCCGTGAATTGCATCTCTTGAGTTTCTTCCAAATTCTCGGACTTTCCTGGCTTGATCTATTCTCGGTGAATGACATGTCTTGAACTTCTCGGGGTTTGGGGACCCACAGGCTTCTTAAAAGCACTTGTCAAAGAAACTCTATTCCCCAGAGATGATCTTTTCTCCGTGAATGGCATCTCTTGAGTTTCTTCCAAATTCTCGAACTTTCCTGGCTTGATCTATTCCTCGTGAATAGCCTGTCTTAAATTTATCGGGGTTTGGGGACCCACGGGCTTCTTAAAAGCATCGGCCTCCTCTTGGGCATTGTTCAAGGAACCACTGGCTTCCTAAAAGCACCCCCGCGTCCTCTTGGGCTTAGTACAAGGACCTCTCGGCTTCTTAGAAGTATTCACAGCCTCCTCTTAGGCTTCGTATAATGATCTCTTCCTCCGGGAATGATAGCCTTCTCTTGGGCTTAGTACAAGGACCCGTCGGTTTCTTAAAAGTTTCCCGCCTCCTCTTGGGCTTAGTACAAGGACCCGCCGGCTTCTTAGAAGTATTCACAGCCTCCTCTTAGGCTTCGTATAATGATCTCTTCCTCCGGGAATGATAGCCTCCTCTTGGACTTCGTACAAGGACCCGTCGGCTTCTTAAAAGTTTCCAGCCTCCTCTTGGGTTTCGTACAAATTGTCCCGACGACCTCCTAGAGGTATAGGAACATAACTTAGTCATCTTCATAGAACCGTCTTTTCAAAGAGTCTACTACTGTTTCTCAAAGCATAGTATAAAAGATGAAACTCTAGACACGGACAGTCTAATATCCTTGAGTCTCAAAGACATTCTCAAGTGACCCCTTCGTTAAATAGGAAGGAAACCCGTAGACTCGGACAGTCTCAATACCCTTTGGATTTCCCATTTCCTCAGAGAACGGGAATAATCTGGATCCTTGAATCAAATCCTTGAGTACAGTGTTGCTCATATAAGAACTGATTTTCTCTTTAAAATCAGTATACTGGACTGTCACTTAACTGAACAGTCGCCATAGCCTCCTCTTAGGCTTTGTATAATGATCCTTCTCCAGTGAAGTTAGCCTCTCTCTTGGTCTTTATACAATGATTCTCCCCAGCGGAGTCAAACAAAATTTAGCCTCTCTCTCGGGCTTTGTACGAGAGACATAAGAGACTCCCACGTTGAGTCAATCACCTTTTCGCCTCCATCTCGGGCTTTATACGAGATACAAAAAGGTTCTTATTGAGCCAAACAAATTTTAACCTCTCTCTCGGGCTTTGTACGAGACACAAAAAACTCCCTTGTCGAGTCAAATAGCCTTCATCTCGGGCTTTGTACGAGATACCAAAAAGATTCCCTCGTTGAGTCAAAACCTTTTAGCCTCTCTCTCGGGATTTATACGAGATACAAAAACACCCTATTGTTGGGCCAATAGCCTCCTCTTAGGCTTTGTATAAGAAAACCACTGGTTGATCCAATCAACCTTTTAGCATCAAAGTTGTGCCTCGTTCACAGTACACAAATATCAACAACTCCTTCCCCTTCATCTAATTGCTCTAAGCGGCAAGCCTCTGGATCACCTACATCCATGCCACTGTCCCTCTTTTTAGCATGAGAAATTCCTAAGGAAAGATAGCATTGCTCTACACTGAGTTAAAGTCTTCTCCTTCAGGTTAAAATCCCCTTTAAAGGAAATTATGGCATTGTCGAATTCACAAATCCTGGTTAAAGTAATTCTCCTTTATAAACAGTTGTGACATACAACCCCCTCTTTAGAGATGACAAATTCTCTCTAAAGTCAACACCCTTCAGCTTCACATCTTGGGCTTTGAATAAGATACAAATCACCTTTTAGCTTCACATCTTGGGCTTTGAACAAGATACAAATAGACCTTTCAGCTTCACATCTTGGGCTTCGAACAAGATACAAACCACCTTTCGCTTCACGTCTTGGGCTTTGAACAAGACACCAAAACAACCATTTCCTCCCATAGAATAGGAGGAACTACGAACACTCTGATTTCCCTGTTTCGGTAAACGGGAATACGTAGGCATAAGATTGAAAGAAAAATCTTAGCGAGCACATTAAACAAAAACCCAAAATCCCATACTCTCACATATCTATCAAGAAGCATCCGTCCTAACATCTAAACCTCCCACCACTTTTAAAAAAATAAACCCGATAGAGATCCCAAATCTTTGTAGCATCTGTAACCTAACAGACCACTGTTTAACCTCAGTTTACAAGCAGGGTTAATTTGAGACATCTATTTCCCTTCCTTCATCAGCTTTAATAGGATAAAAAATGAATCGAGCTGTAGACACCAAAGAGCGATAGCGCTTCGCAACCGCGTCCAAAATCGCTCGCTACAGAAAAATGGCGACTTCACTGGGGAAGTGTCATTAGGATCTGTTTCACCTTAGTCATCATTCGTCACCATTTTCCACAGAAAAATGGCGACTTCACTGGGGAAACTGGCGACTTTGCTGGGGAACGTCATTAGGATCTATCTCACCTTTGTAGCAAGATCTTGTTCTCTTCCCATCTATCAGGTGGAAACTTTAAAAGTGGCGCCCACCGTGAGGCTCCTTTAACCTTTTTTTTTTCACTTGTGTGAATACCACAGATTGGGGCTTCCGCCGGGGAACCCATTTTCTGTCAGGAACTTAGGATTCATAGCTTTAAATGTCTAGGATGTTTAGGACAAATATATATACTGCTTTTCCTAATTGCTATACCTGTTTATTTTTCCTGTTAATGGGAATGCGTGTGATGCCGCATATGGAAAGATTGAGTATACACTTAAGATAAGTGATGGCGACGAGGTCGACCATCAACCTCAGTGGAGGCTAACCAATGCAACCCATTCCCTCTCTTAGGCAATGGGCCGATTGTGATGTCTGAGAAGCTGAGGAGCCAAACCCTTTTGTAGTGCGGAAACTATCGAAAATAGTTGTCACGCAATACTACCCTCATTTGAGGCTGGTGATCTATTCTCGGTGAATGGCACTTACTCTAAGATTGCTCTACAACTCGCTGGCAATCCGCTTGTTGTTTTACTTTCCTGGGAGGAGCTGATGATAATGAGTACAGGTACAAAAATCACCCTAGTATAAACCTTTGGGGATGGGTAGAGCCTTAACTTCATGACAACGACCCTTTGACCCCATGTTTTTTCTATGTTTTTGTGTGCTGCACTCATGCATTCATTTAAAAAACATTAAAACATTAAAAAAAAAATTCTCTTCTAGTCTCTCTGTTTTTCAAATTAAACTAAGACTGTGATTGCAAATATCAGAGAAAAGGATTGCGCTAATGGATTTTGGTAGAAGGAGAACTCATAGGTACACCTTCAAGGTTCCAAAACTAGAGGATTTGAGAGGTTTGGCGAGAATGATCACAAACCAAGAGGTTTTCAGAGCCAAGTACGGAGGTCTGCTACCTCTGTTAAGGGTCCATGTGATTAATGGAATCACGGATGCGCTCATTCAGTTCTACGATCTGGTTAATCACTGCTTTACATTCCCGGATTACCAGCTAGCACCAACGCTGGTGGAATATTCTCACCTGATCGATTTACATATCACTGATCGAGCTCCATTTTCTGGACTGGAAGAAATTCCAAAGAATCAGACCATTGCAAGAGCAATTCATTTGGACGAGTCAGAGGTCAGGACTCACATGACTACCAAGGGTGGCATACAAGGTTTGCCAGCCCAGTTCTTAACAAAGAAAGCTCTGTACTTCGCTAGTATAGGGAACGGGATTGCTTTCGAAAGCATCTTTGTTTTACTCACCTATGGATTATTTTTGTTGCCCAACATTAATAACTTCGTCGATATCAACGCTATTAAGGTTTTTCTCAATGGAAACCCTGTGCCAACTTTGCTCGCAGACGCGTATCATTCTGTACACCTAAGAAATTTGTACAGCGGAGGGGAGATCACATGTTGTGTACCTTTGCTTTATAAATGGTTTATCTCCCATTTACCTAAGTCTGCCGCTTTTTGGGATCATAAGAGTGCCTTACGTTGGTCGCAGAAGATCATGTCTCTTACCAACTCTGACATAGATTGGTGTAATAGGATTTATGATGGAATCAAGATCATTGACCACTGTGGAAACTTCCCCAACGTACCCCTTATAGGAACTAAGGGAGGAATCAATTACCATCCAGTTCTCGTTCGTCGTCAATTTGGATACCCGATGAGACACGTCCCACGGGGTGTTCATCTGGAAGGTCTTTTCTTCAAGAAAGGAGAAAACGACAGAGCACTAAAGATGGAAATAATGCAAGCCTGGAAGCATGTTAATAAGAAAGGACGAGAGTCTCTGGGAAAACCAGACTGTGTCTCAGTGGAGCCTTATCTCCACTGGGTACAAACTAGAGCTCTCAAGCTAAAGATGCCTTATCCTCGCTACAGAATTCTTCCGCCGAGGGAATCTGTCATGTACTTCATGACGGAAACTGAAAAGCTTCAGGTTACTCTCAACAAAGTTCAAAAGGAGAGAAGGTCTTGGAAGAACAAGTACCGCACCCTCAACATAGAGTGCATCAAAATACAGCAACTACTGAAAGAGAAAGATGCTCTGATTGAAATTTTGGAGCAACATGCTGTAGAGAATCAAGATGACCAAAGGAATTTTCTTGCTCTTTTCACTTGGCAAAGGAATGACAACCAGACAACGGCCCAAGAGCCCCGGTCAAAGAAGAGGAAAGTACCAGAGTCAGCACCCGATTTCTCTTCAGAGAGGACTCAGGACCCATTAGCTTAGGTTTCTGTTTCTGTAACTTGTAATCTACTGTATTTCCATTTCTGTAATCCTTTGAATTTCAATAAAAAGGGGTTTACCCACCGTTTGATATTTGCAATCTAATTGTCGAAGTTTATTTTGATTAAACTAAAAAACAATTAATATAATCATTGCATTCATCATTCTCACATCGCGTATTCTTCTTACCTACGAATCTCACGTTTGTGTCTCAGTTCTAGAGTCAAACTATCTCATTCGTACAATACTCGGGCCAATCTTCAGAAAAAGATGGATGATCTTGAGGAAGAAAACAGAGAGTTGAAAGAAGAGATCGACGCTCTGAGAGAAGATATGAGAAAGCTTCGTAACGACATGCAAGCCATGGAAGAAGCTCAGCTACAAAGGACTGTGATCTCAGAGATCACCTCAACGCCCGTAGTGGAAAAGTCCGATCCTAGGTATCAAATGCCGAAAGATCGTCCTTGGGGCATGCCTGTTAACTATATCTCGGAAGGATATGTTCCGCCGATCACTGAAGATCAGGGGATCATAACAGAAGCCGCTGGGCCTGAAGGTTACAAACTTCGGGAAAGCGAAGATGCCAAGGGCATACTGAAGACTCCTGAAGGTTACAAACTTCGGGAAACGCCAAGACTCGCTGTCGTAGTCGCGGTACCACCCCCTGTGGTGCACACTATCCCGGAAGGACAGATTCCACAGATACCTTCTGGTAAGAAGGAAACTATGTTTGATCGAATGGATGAATTCCAGGAATAGTTCTTGGAAATGCAGAAGGAACTGCAAGCCATTCGCGGTCAGGATCTATTTGGAAAGGACGCCGCAGACCTTTGCTTGGTCCCCAATGTGAAAGTCCTGCCCAAGTTCCAAGTGCCCGACTTTGAAAAGTACAAGGGTAACTCTTGCCCTCAGAGCCATCTGGTGATGTACGCTCGGCGACTGTCAGCTCAGACGGAGAATTAGGACCTACTGATTCACTACTTTCAGGATAGTTTAACTGGTGCCGCATTAAAATGGTACATGGGTTTAAACCGTGCTACGATTAGCACATTCAGAGATCTTGGTACTGCCTTCGTCCAACAATACAAATATAATTTGGACATGGCACCGGACAGAGATCAACTCAGATCAATGTCACAAAAGGACAAGGAAACCTTTAAGGAGTACGCTCAGAGATGGCGTGAAATTGCCGCTCAAATTTGTCCACCTCTTGAGGAAAAAGAGATGACAAAGATTTTCTTAAAGACCTTAAGCTCATTTTACTATGACAGAATGGTTGCCAGTGCGCCCAGTGACTTCACCGAGATGGTGGGCATGGGAGTTCGTCTTGAGGAAGCTATCCGAGAAGGACGTTTGCCAAAAGATGCTGGACCATCAAGCAGTACAAAATGATATGGTAGTGCTCTCCCTAAGAAAAAAGAGCAAGATATTGGGAATATCTCTCTCGAAAAGAAAGGCGACGTTATCAGCCGGTAGTAGCTGTAACTCCTGCTATCAGCCATGCGCCTATTCCTACGTATCAACCTCAGGTTGCGCAGAGCCAAACTAATCAGCAAAGGACACAACAACCTCTTCAGCAGGCTCGTCCTCCATATAACAACAACCGTACAACACGACCATCAGGGTTTGATCCTATACCCATGTTGTACGCAGAACTATTTCCATTACTACTGGCTAAGGGGCACATTCAGACTAAGTCTTCTCTTACAGTACCGGAAAATCTGCCTTTTTGGTTTAAGGTGGATCAGACGTGCCCTTATCATCAAGGAGGATCAGGGCATAACATAGAGAACTGTCTCAATTTCAAATCTGACGTGCAAAAGCTTGTTAGGAGCGAGCTCTTATCTTTCAAAGATACCAATCCCAACGTTCTCACAAACCCGCTGCCTCAACACGAGAAAGCTGCAGTCAATCTGATTGAGAGAGAGTCTAACAATGTCTATCAAATTCACGATGTACTCTTATTGAGGACCAATTTGGTCAAGATGCATTGTAGACAGAGTGGATATGGCCATGTGCCACCTCATAATTATCATCAATGTGATGTCTGCTCTAAAAACAATCAGGGATGTTCTGTAGTGCAAGCAGCTCTACAGGAACAGATGGATCTCAGATGGATCCAAGAGCACCGAGTTCGTGGAGTTACCATGGTCTATACGAACTCCAACGTCATTCAGAACCACGACATCTGTGCAATGAATGTCAACTTGTTGGCGATGCACTCAAGGCAAAGCGGTTATCATAATCTGCCGTGGCACGATTACAGTTCCTATCTAACTTGCTCGGTAAACAAACAGGGATGCTCTTTCATACAAGAGGCCCTCCAGCGTCAGATGGATCTTGGATGGATCCAAGACTACCATGATAGGAACCCTTATCAGATCAATATGGTTCAGATCTTTGATATTTGCGTGATGAATACCAACTTGGTAGAGTTACATGCTGAGCAGGTCCGACTTGAATTCCTGATATCACATGACTACCAAAGCTGTAAAGCAGGTTGCGAAAACAATCAGGGATGTGCCCTTGTCCAGGAAGCACTTCAGCACTTGTTAAATCATTGGTGGATGCCAATCTACATGGATGAAGATACTCAGCAGATTAGTATCAATAACAGGAATCCCACTCGGCGTCAAAGTCAGGATGTCCGATCAGTGGAAGCTAACCTAGTGAGGTTACTTTGTATTCAAAGTAGGCGTGGCCAGGTGCCACCGCACAATTATGACCGTTGTAGCGTCTATTCAGAAAGTAACCAAGGGTGTTACCTTGTGAGAGCAACTCTTCAGGATCAGGTGGATCGTGGAGAAATTCGTCCATATCCGGGTTCTGGACCCATCAACTGGACGCCAAATTACATTGCCAATCAAGTCGAGGATGGTGTCACGATCTCTGGTCGTCACCAGACCAGGGATGTTTTTGCCATCATCCCTCTACTTGATGAATCTAGAGCTCCCAATCGGGAACGAATCAAGATTACTTATGATGGTCAGAAAAATCAGAAGGTTCCCATAGTCATCTATCTACCGAGACCATTACCGTATGAATCAACTAAGGTTATCCCTTACAAATACGGTGCAACAACCATTGAAAATGGAAAGGAAATTCCATTACCCTCCGTCGTGAATATTGCATACATCAGTCGTGTAACACGGAGTGGTAGAATCTTCAACCGAGTGGTTGGGGAACCTAACAAAGAAAAGGAACTTCAAACGGAAGCTCCTGATCTACCAGTCGGTCAATCCAGTAATCCCGACCTTTCGAAAAATAATGATAAGATGCTGAAGCTCATCCAAAGGAGTGAATATAACATTGTGGATCAACTGTTACAAACTCCATCAAAGATCTCTGTGTTATCACTGTTACTCAGTTCAGAAGTGCATAGGGAGGCTCTACAGAAAGTCTTGGAGCAAACCTTTGTGGAATAGGATGTAACAATCAGACAGTTCGATAGGATTGTCTCTAACATCACTTCCTACAACAATTTGGGATTTAGTGATGAGGAATTACCCGAAGAGGGTCGCTGTCATAACATGGCGCTCAACATTACAGTTAACTGCCAAGAAGATGCTTTAGCCAACGTACTGGTAGACACAGGGTCAGCCCTGAATGTTATGCCAAAGTCCACTTTGATGCAATTATCATTCAAAGGCCCTCCGATGAGAATCAGCGAGGTTGTCGTCAAAGCATTCGACGGATCCAGAAAAGCGGTTATCAGCGAAGTTGATCTTCCCATGACTATTGGTCCTCACACTTTCCAAGTCACTTTCCAGGTCATGGACATCCGGGCAACATACAGTTGTTTATTAGGAAGACCTTGGATACATTAGGCTGGAGCGGTTACTTCAACCCTCCACCAAAAGCTAAAGTTCGTTTAGAACGACCAACTTGTCACAGTTTGTGGGGAACAAGCCTTGCTTGTAAGTAACTTGTCATCATCTACTGGTATAGAACCTGAGGAGGTTATGGGACGCAGTTCCAAGCGCTGTCGGTGGGCAAGGACAATTAATCCCAAGGAGGAACCTCAATTTCCTCATACAAAGATGCTATCAAAGCGGTCGAGAGTACCGATACAACCGGATGGGGACAGCTTGTCATTCCTACTAGCAATACAACAAAGAAGGGTCTTGGTTTTTCTGCAACCTGTACCCGGACAGCTGCCAATGATGAAAGTCTTCATCCCCTTCAAAACTTCTTCCATAGTGGAGGTTTCCTTCACCAAGTGTCTCAAGCAGTCCATGCTATTAATGAGGAAGATCCCTCTGACACAGATGAAGAATGGAAGTCCTATCTTAATGAGGACAGTTATATGTCTCAGGAAGAGGTGCCTATGCCATTTTTCTATCCTACAGAGAGTCCGAGATTTATACCCAGGTCAGACATCAAAATGATATACGGGGATTGTGATCCAGAAGGATGCCGTGCTCTGCCAAATTCCTTAGACGAAGACACTCCAATGAAAGACAATTTTGACTACACCTACTATGGCCCAATGGATGGTCTGCCAATGTGGCAACCTTATCCAGGAGACTTGGGGCAAGAGAGTCAGCCGAACAATGAAAATCAGCTGACCGTCATTGAACAGAATACCTGTGTCCCCACCATGTCATGGGATCAACACTCAGGTCATTCAGAAACTACTCAACATGATGATGAATTTGCAACATTTGTAGGACTTGAATTCATCAACTATGCTTTTCCCGAGGTCAACGTCATCGAGAGGGATGACTCCTCCAGTTCGAAAGAAGTGTGGGACACCTTGGGACAACCGAGTTTAAAATACGACTATATGGTCAAGTACACTGCGCCCGAAAGCTCTCGTATCAGGTTCGAAGACATCTAGCCTACTGGATGGGGAGATACAGCTGAGAGCACAAATACTATGCAAAATACAACTGAGGAATTCTCCTACGACAACTCTGCCTGGGAGACAGATTCCAATGATCCCGCTCCACCAGAAATCAGCGTCATTTCTAAAGACAAATCAAGGAAGGTGCCAGACTTTGTGATTCACCAAGGAGTTCGTCGCCAATGGGTTGCCGTCGAGGTTCTGAAGGTCGTTCATCAGTCAAAGTAATTGTCATCTTTAACCTTTCACCCTGCCCAGGTGAAACAGATGTTTTGATAGGGCTCGCTTTCTGTAAATTTTCCCTCTTCGCTTCGCCCAAAGAGACAGAGTTTTGTTTTATAGGGCTGTAGTTTCAAGAATCGACTTGTTCATTAATAAAATAACGCCGTTCTGTAATTTCCGCATTAATTGTTGTTTTCTCTTTTTGCTTTTTCAGAAAATGGTAATCCTAAAAAACAATTAAAAATAAAAACAAGCAGTAAAATAAATACACTGCACACACTTGCATTTTCTCTATCTCTTCTAAACACGAATCATCACGTCATGCAGATTGCTTGTTTTAAACCCAGTTGAAACATACGATCCGATGCCTTCTTCCGACTTTGAATTCCCGATATTTGGGGCTGAAGAAGAAGTTGACAACGAAATTCTAAAGGAGATCTCCCGACTACTCAGACAGGAGGAAAGGTCCATTGAACCTCACAAAGAGCCGTTGGAAACGATCAATTTGGGTTCAGAAAAAGAGAGAAAAGAAATCAGGATTGGGGCACTGCTCAGTCCAACTGTCAAAAAGAGTTTGATAAAGTTTCTCAGAGAATTTCTCAATGTATTCGCTTGGTCCTATCAGGATATGCCAGGGTTGGATACCAGCATCATGGAACATCACTTACCGTTGAGATCGGAATATCCGCCAGTAAAGCAAAGGTTGAGACGGACTCACCCGGACATGGCCATCAAAATCAAAGAGGAGGTACAGAAACAGATTGACACAGGTTTCCTCGCCACATCAGAGTATCCTCAATGGTTAGCCAACATCGTACCCGTTCCCAAAAAGGACGGAAAGGTCAGAATATGTGTTGATTACAGAGATCTAAACAAGGCAAGTCCAAAGGACGACTTTCCTTTACCACACATTGACATGCTGGTGGATAGTACATCAAAGTTCAAAGTTTTCTCCTTCATGGATGGGTTCTCGGGCTATAATCAGATCAAAATGGCGCCGAAAGACATGGAGAAAACTTCGTTCATTACCCCATGGGGCACCTTTTGTTACAAGGTAATGCCATTCAGTTTGAAAAACACCGGGGCAACCTATCAAAGGGCCATGACTACTCTGTTTCATGACATGATACACAAAGAAATCGAGATATATGTCGATGATATGATTGCAAAATCTAAGACAGAAGGGGAGCATGTGACCCACCTGTCGAAACTATTCGAGCGTTTGAGGAAGTACAATCTCCGCTTGAATCCTAACAAGTGCACCTTTGGTGTCCGTTCAGGGAAACTTTTAGGGTTCATCGTCAGCCAGAAAGGGATTGAGTTCGATCCTGACAAGGTCAAGGCCATTCAAGAGAAGCCTTCTCCGAAAACTAAAAAACAAGTCAGAGGATTCTTGGGACGTTTGAACTACATCTCCAGATTCATATTCCTTATGACCGCCACGTGTGCGCCGATTTTCAAATTACTCAAAAAGAACCAGGATTGCGTTTGGTCAGAAGATTGCCAAATCGCCTTCGACAGTATTAAGGAATACCTGTTGAATCCGCCGATTCTATCACCTCCAGTGGAAGGAAGACCACTGATCATTTACCTCACAGTCCTAGAGGACTCAATGGGATGTGTACTTGGCCAACAAGATGAAACCAAACGGAAAGAATCTGCCATCTACTATCTGAACAAGAAATTCACTGACTGCGAGACTCGGTACATGATGCTCAAGAAAGCTTGTTGCGCTTTGGCTTGGGCAGCCAAACGTCTTCACCAATACATGATTCGTCACACTACTTGGTTAATTTCCGAAATGGATCGAATCAAGTATATCTTTGAAAAGCCTGCTCTCATGGGAAGAATTGCCCGTTGGTAGATGTTATTATCAGAATATGACATAGAGTACCATGCTCAGAAAGCCATTAAAGGAAGTATTTTAGCCGATCATTTGGCTCATCAACTGATTGATGATCAAGAATCAACCGGGTTTGACTTCCCAAACAAAGATGTCATGTATCTCAAAATGAAAGACTGCGATGAACCGCTACCCAGTGAAGGGCCAGAATCAGGTTCCCAGTGGGGACTTATCTTTGACGGAGCAGTTAATCATTATGGAAACGGAATTGGGGCAATCATTGTTACCCCTCAGGGTACCCACATTCCTTTCACTGCCAGACTTACGTTTAAATGTACAAACAACGAGGCCGAATACGAAGCTTGTAGTATGGGTCTCGAAGAAGCGATTGATTTAAGGATCAAAAACTTGGACGTATATGGCGATTCAGCCTTGGTTATCAATCAGATAAAAGGAGATTAGAACACATACCAATCAGGACTGATTCCTTACAAAGACTATGCAAGAAGGTTGTTACCTTTCTTAAACAGAGTCGAGTTTCATCATGTCCCTCGTAGTGAGAATCACATGGCTGATGCCTTAGCCACTCTCTCTTCCATGATTAGTGTAGGTCAATGGAATGACCTACCTAAGATCGACATAATGCGCCTTGAAAGGCCCGCCTACGTCTTCGCGATCGAAGCAGTCATAGACAACAAACCTTGGTATCACGATATCAAATGCTTCTTTCAGAAACAAGAGTACCCATCTGGGGCACTCGGAAAAGACAGGAAAACCCTCAGAAGATTGGCTGGAAACTTCTTCCTGAGTAGTGACACTCTTTATAAGAGGAATTTTGATTTGGTCTTGCTCCGATGCGTAGACAGACCAGAAGCAGACATGCTTATGAAAGAAATTCATGAAGGATCCTTTGGCACTCATGCCAACGGACACACAATGGCGAGAAAAATTCTGAGAGCAGGGTATTACTGGTTGACCATGGAATCTGACTGCTACAAGTACATGAGGAGGTGTCACAAGTGTCAGATATACTTCGACAAAATTCATGTACCGCCATCACATCTCAAAGTTCTTTCTTCCCCATGGCCTTTTTCCATGTGGGGAATTGACATGATTGGCTTGATCGAACCTAAGGCTTCAAACGGACATCGGTTCATCCTGGTAGCCATTGACTATTTCACCAAGTGGGTTGAAGCAGCGTCGTACGCTAATGTAACCCGACAAGTGGTGGTCCGATTTATCAAAAACAATATCATTTGCCGTTATGGTGTTCCAAGCCAGATCCTTACTGATAATAGATCTAACTTGAACAACAAGATGATGAAAGAGTTGTGCTTAGAGTTCAAGATCAAACATCATAACTCATCTCCCTACCGACCAAAGATGAACAGAGCGGTAGAAGCGGCCAATAAGAACATCAAGAATGAAATTCTGGTATCAGACGTGTGATGTTAAGGTGCGATGTCACAACAACACACTCTGCACAATGGACAGGAATAACAGCAAAATAACACCAAGAATTGTTGACCCAGTTCGGTTACAACCAACCTACTCTGGGGGCTACCAAGCCAGGGATGGAATTCACTACTTGTAGATATAATTTACAGACTCAACAACCCGTTGACAATCTCCTAAACTTACACTCTACTAATGACTTCCTACCTAAGAAACCACCTAGGTATGAGAACACCATTCAATCCCTTACAAACACTCAAAGAAACCACTTTGAGTAACCTTGATCTTACTTCACAGCTTTGATCAAGCAACCACTCTCTATTGCTTCACAACTTCTAGAGAGGACAGAAACGCAACACCTATTCAAACCCTAGAATAGTGTAAATATAAGCACTCTAAACAAACTCTAGACACTAAGCCTCCAGCTCCTGATCTTCTGAATGTTTTCTGTCACTTTTTCCTTTGGTCTTATGCGCTTTATATAGCTCCTTGAATTGGTCTTGGACTTGCTACAATATCTCCCAAATTTGTTATTTAAAACTGAATATTTAAAACAGATTTTCTCCTAAAATCTTTTTAAAACTTCAACCTTTTAAATCTCCTACAAATCTGCACCAGATCTCCTATGCAGCAGCAAATATCTATCCCAAGATATTCGCATCCAATGAGATAGCTTGCTCTCCACAATTCCAGCTAATACGCAACCCTAACAACATCACCACCTGATGTTATTAAATCTGCAGATCTAATGTCACAACATCGCCTATGTGACATCAGACATCCAACTTCAGTAATTAATTACTTAACACAGCCCAGTGTTAAGACTTCAATGTTGCAACATCAGTACCTTGACATCAACATTGAATATACTTTGTTTTACCAAAATTCCAGCCAATCCAAGAACTAACAATCTCCCCCTTTGGCTAATTTTGGCTAAAACAATCTCTGCCCTCTGCACCTTCAGAGACTCTAGCAGCGGAAAAAACTTTAATTAATAATTTGAAACTCTTCATCAGCAGAAGTTTGACAACTTTCATAGTCTTCATCACTTGATCTGCTGCAACACCATCTTCATTATTGACAACAGCCAATTGGCGCTCCCCCTAAAAAATATGAACCAGCATCACAGCTGTTCAGTAGCTCCCCCTTGATGTCTGCTTGGCTGCACTCTTCAATAGCTCAGTCTAAACTCCCCCTCAATAACTGCATCAGCACTTTTCAACTAAACACCTTTTACTTTTAGCAGCATCAATTTCTCTTGACTCTCTTGGCTACCATTGACTCTCTTGGCTACCATCTCCCCCTTTTTAGCCATAATTAGGCAAGCTCTAATAACTACAGTCAGTACACCCTAGCTCTCATTGTTAGCCTCATAGTTAGCAACCAGGAAAAATAAATCATAGAAGGAAACCAAAAACAAAAACAGGTGCATATAACAGCACAATATTCAAATTACATAACCAAGCACATTAAGTGCTAAAAAAAAAACAACATTGCAGAACCAAAAAACTAAAACTACTAGAAGCAAAAGTAAATAAGCTAGTCTTCTTCTGAACTTGCATCATCTGCACTATCTTGTCCTTCATCTTCAGAGTCAGCATGATCATCTTGTTCCAACATTTGGATCATCTTCTCAATCTTTTCTTTTCTAGCCAGACTGGTATTAATCATAACATCCAAGTCTTTGCGGGTTACCTTCAGCTCTGCTAGCAAATCAGCCTTGGAAGTTTTCTTCTTGATACCTGCATTTGATGTTGACACAATATCTGCAACATGACTTCCCATAAACAATTTCTGATGCAAGGATAATGGAGACTCCCTCTTGCATGCTTTATCTGCATAAGTCAATATTCCTGGTTGTTGACTCAGAACTACTCCACTAATGAGAGAAGGAAATGCTATAGGCATTTTAATAGCATTTGTTGTTGCATGTTTTACAGTCTGATCAAATATGTATGTGCCATAGTCAAACTTTTTCTGTGTACCAACAGCATAGATAAGCCTTCCTAATCCCACGGCTATGGTGGTTTTATGATTCGTGGGCACCCAGTTTGCAGCTCCAATTCTGTGTAGTATAGCATACTTCACACTCAGTTTGCTAGTTGGTAGTTTTTCTTTTAATGGCCATACTCTAACCCGTCCAGCAGTAATTTCCTTGAACACTTCATTATCTGTATCCTCCAGTTCTGTATACTCTGCATCCTCTCTTCCTAAGTAGCTGTTGACAATCTTAGGTGAGAACTCAACACATTTTCCTCTGACAAAGACCTTCATATAATCTGGATTGCTCTTGTCAGAGATATTTATAGGCAGATTTACTATGAATTCCTTTACCAGCCCATCATAGCACCTTGAAAATCCACACACAGTTTTCATTAACCCAGCAACTTTAATTACTTCCATCACTTCTTTAATCTCCAAGGCTTTTTTGCCAATCTCTCTCTCAAGAGCAATTCTCCTTTGGCAAATGAACTTCCACATATAGGCATTGCTTGCACGGTGGAAGGAGATGTTATCCACAGGCACATCTTGGACTTTGTCTGCAATCCTTTTTGCAATAGATTTTCTGACATGAGTGATGTTCTGAATATCATCCTCATCATCATGCTCAGAATCAGATTGTTCCACAATCTTCCTCTTTCTTGGAGTCACTTCGACCTTGCTCCAAGCTTTAGTTGGCCCAACAACAGTCTTTTTCTTCTTATCATCTGAAGCCTTCTTTGGATACGATTCACTCTGCTTTTCTTTCCTTGTCCTTAGTCTCTTAGCCAGACCAGGCACTGCTCTTCCAATGACTTCATCATCAGATAAGTCATCAACATTAATCACATCAGTACTCTTTTCTCCTCCAGGAGTAGTCTCAACATCCCTATTAGGCGATGTTCTGACATCCCCTTCAACATGAGTATCATCTGCTTCAGTATTAACTTCAACTTCCTTCTCAGCATCTTCGATTACGGAGACAGCTAATCTGTGAAGATTTGTATCAGCAGATTGCATGTCACTCTTTTCGCTTGTACCCTGATCATCAACCATTTGTCTCAGGGGTCTAGATATACCCTTAATAGGAAGTCCTTTCTCAAGAATTTGGTCAACGATCTGCCACGTGCACTTATCCACATCTACCCTTTCCTCAGCTATTTGTGGACGCGGGTTGGTAGTTCTAGGTTTGTCTCCAAATAACACACTAGTCACAACTTTCTTTGTTTCAGGATTCTTAAAGACAGTAGCAGGTCTCTCGGGAGTTAGTTTAGTGGCTCTCGTAGTACCTGATTCAGGAAGAATGGTTGAGAGGGGCTCAATGTCCATAGGATCGAATGCTGACCCTTCGTCGGTGGAAACCCTAGCTCTTCCTTTTGTGGAACTCTGACACTCAGATTTCTTGGATGGAGACGCCATGACTCCTTTTAGTGAGGGTTGATTCTTGAGGACGAAGAAGTTAATTCGTTGCGAGAACAGGGCTTTGAAGAAGCGTGATGTTGCAACACCGGGAAAGGGGGGTCTGAGGCAAGGAGCTTGATTTGGAGTGTCAATGACTTTTTCCCTCCATAAATACTTTCCTTTTAAACAATTCACATCAGGACTCATTAACTCTGGGCGACCTTTCAGCATCCTGATTTCATAGTCTAATGTTATAACATCAACCTGAGCATCATTAGTTGAACTATCTTCAAGAGAAATCCACTGATAGCAGTTATCTCTGGTTCTAGCACCCTTCATAACAACCTGATTATGCTCATCAGAAACCACACACTCATCCTTAGTGTAGTTTACCTTGTAGCCTTCATCACACAACTGGCTTATGCTGATCAAATTTGCATTTAATCCACTAACAAACAGAACATTGTCAAGTTCAGGTCTACCATCACCTTTCACTTTCCCAACTCCTGCAACAACACCTTTTCCTCCATTTCCAAACATAACCTCATGAGAGGGACAATGACTGACTTCGACAAACATGGATCTACATCCAGACATGTGTTTGGAACACCCACTGTCAAAATACCATGTTCCTTCTTTAAATTCTTTGTCAGCCATGTGAGCCAATAAGCACTTCACCTTCTCCTTAGGTACCCATTGTTTAACAACTTTGGGCCTGTACTCTCTCCATCTGTTTTGAGGCTGAGGGTATCCATGCAACTTGTAGCAAGAGTACTGCATATGTCCAAACCTTCCACAATAATAGCATCTCACCCTTTCATCTCTGAATCTTCTGTCATGATGAGATTGCTTAGGCTGCCATCCATAATGTGGTCTCCTCCTACCATAACTGGCCTACCTTCTATTATGTTGGTATCTTCTCCCATAAGAAGGCTGAGAATGTTGTTTCCTGGATTGTCTCCCATGATGGTGTGGCTTTCTTCTTCCATAGTGATGAGGCACAGCATTGTTATATCCATACCCATAACTATACCAGTTGTCCTGATGTTGAGACACCTGATGTGACATGTCCTGTTTGAGCCTTGCAGCTTGCATGCTCTTGTGATATTGGGGAGGCATATACTGACTAGCTCCTTGAGGCTGCATCTTCCTTTGTTGGGGACCATCCTTTTTCTCAACATTCTGAGGTTGAACAACCTTCTTAGGGGTAGTATCTTGTCTCTTTGTTTGAAACACAGGTTGGGACACCTCCTCCTTTGCTCCTGAGGTGCTTGCCACATATCCTATACCAGACTTATCACCTGCCACCTTTTCTGTCTGAAGGATCTTGTCAAGTGTGTTTGTACCACAGCTCAGCATCCTAACAGACTTGGTCATTTGATCAAGGTGAGCTCTAAATAGCACCACTTCATTTTCTAGATCAGTCTTTTCATTCTCTAGCTGAGTAATCTGTTGCTTGCGGCACTTGTTTTCTTGACAAATCTCAGCACTTTTTAAACACAGCTCTTGATAAGTAGATGCTAACTCCTCATAAGTTACTTCTCCATCACTAGAATCATCATCAGAAACAACAGCTCCTGTTAGGGTCTAACATGCTTTGCTGACTCACCTTCACTTTCACTATCTGAGTCAGACCAGGAAACCGTCATGCCCTTCTTCTGCTTTTTCAAGAAGGTGGGACATTCTTTCTTGACATGTCCATACCCTTCACACTCAAAGCACTGAACTCCTTTATCTTGGGCAGTTTTCTCTTCATCCTTCTTGCTGGTGTCAGAAGTCATGTTCTTGACATTAGGCCTGGAGTTATTATTCATTCTCTTGAACACTTTGGTGAACTGTCTTCCCAACATAACTATGGCCTGAGATAGATCCTCCTGAGATTCAGAACTTTTCCCTTTCTCTTCTTCACCATTTGACACCAGGGCTATACTCTTTGGCTTCTTTTCTGGTTCTTCCTCATTCAACCCAAGCTCAAAAGTTTGAAGAGATCCAATGAGCTCATCTACTCTCATCTTGCTGATGTCTTATGATTCTTCTATGGCAGTAACCTTCATCTTATACTTCTTAGGAAGGGATCTAAGGATCTTCCTTACAAGCTTTTCATCTGACATTTTCTCACCAAGAGCACTGGATGCATTAGCCAGCTCCAGAACATTCATGTGGAAGTCATGAATAGACTCATCATCCTTCATCTTCAGGCTTTCAAATTTTGATGTTAAAATCTGAAGTCTTGACATCTTGACTCTAGATGTTCCTTCATGTGTAACCTGCAAGATATCCCACGCTTCCTTAGCAACTTCACAGGTATTGATTAACCTGAAGATATTCTTATCCACTCCATTGAAGATTGCATTTAGAGCTTTGGAATTTCCAAGGGCAAGCTCATCTTCCTCCTTGGTCCACTCTTCTTCAGGCTTTGGCTTAGAGGTGCCTTCTTTATCTTTGCCAGCATCATCCTTCTCACATATGACAGGAGCTTTCCATTTTTTAATAACAGCCTTCCAAGCCCTACTGTGCAAGGATTTTAAGAAAGTGGTCATCCTTGGCTTCCAATAGTCATAATTGGATCCATCCAAAATAGGGGGTGTGTTGACAAATCCTCCAACTTCTTTGTCCATCTTTACACCAGAAAGTAACTTCCCTAGATCTCACCCAGAGACAGACAGGATGCCTGCTTTGATACCAATTAAAATTCTGGTATCAGACGTGTGATGTTAAGGTGCGATGTCACAACAACACACTTTGCACAATGGACAGGAATAACAGCAAAATAACACCAAGAATTGTTGACCCAGTTCGGTTACAACCAACCTACTCTGGGGGCTTCCAAGCCAGGGATGGAATTCACTACTTGTAGATATAATTTACAAACTCAACAATCCGTTGACAATCTCCTAAACTTATACTCTACTAATGACTTCCTACCTAAGAAACCACCTAGGTATGAGAACACCACTCAATCCCTTACAAACACTCAAAGAAACCACTTTGAGTAACCTTGATCTTACTTCACAGCTTTGATCAAGCAACCACTCTCTATTACTTCACAGCTTCTAGAGAGGACAGAAACACAACACCTATTCAAACCCTAGAATAGTGTAAATATAAGCACTCTAAACAAACTCTAGACACTAAGCCTCCAGCTCCTGATCTTCTGAATGTTTTCTGTCACTTTTTCCTTTGGTCTTGTGCGCTTTATATAGCTCCTTGAATTGGTCTTGGACTTGCTACAATATCTCCCAGATTTGTCATTTAAAACTGAATATTTAAAACAGATTTTCTCCTAAAATATTTTTAAAACTTCAACCTTTTAAATCTCCTACAAATCTGCACCAGATCTCCTATGCAGCAGTAAATATCTATCCTAAGATATTCGCATCCAATGAGACAGCTTGCTCTCTACAATTCCAGTTAATATGCAACCCTAACAACTTCACCACCTGATGTTATTAAATCTACAGATCTAGTGTCACAACATCGCCTATGTGACATCAGACATCCAACTTCAACAATTAATTACTTAACACAGCCCAGTGTTAAGACTTCAATGTTGCAACATCAGTACCTTGACATCAACATTGAATATACTTTGTTTTACCAAAATTCCAGCCAATCCAAGAACTAACAAAGAAGATTGTTCAAAAGATGGTTGTAACCTACAAAGACTGGCACGAGATGCTACCCTTTGCTCTTCATGGTTATCGCACATCCGTCTGCACTTCAACAGGGGCAACCCCTTTCTCTCTAGTATATGGCATGGAAGCAGTGCTCCCCATAGAAGTAGAGATCCCGTCAATCCGAGTATTGATGGAAGCTAAGATCACCGAAGCTGAATGGTGTCAAAGCCGACACGACGAACTGAATCTGATCGAAGAAAAGAGAATAACGGCACTATGCCATGGTCAATTGTATCAACAAAGAATGAAGAAGGCGTTCGACAAAAAGGTTCGACCCCGCATCTTCAGGAAAGAAGACCTCGTGCTCAAGAGATACAATCGTTTCTCACTGACTCTCAGGGCAAATGGACCCCAACTTATGATGGCCCCTATGTGGTCACGAAAGCTTTCTCAGGCGGCGCCTTGAGACTTTCAACCATGGACGGAGAGGAATTTTCCTACCCCACGAATGTTGATGTAGTCAAGAAATACTTTGCCTAAACTAAAAAAAAAAACGTCTCGGTGGATTGAAAACCCGAAAGGGCGGTCCAGGCAAAAGTTAGAGACATGAAAAAAATCATCCCGATGGATTGGAAATCTCATAGTACAATCCAGGCAAAAATTAGGGATAATGGCAAGTAACTATGTTCAACAAAGGCTAGTCCCTCAGTAGCAGCAGTTACATCATCCGTCAGAAAACTCCAGTCAAGGTCATCTTCGACAGAAGCTCAAGATGCCCTGAATTCAAAGTTGGTAGAAGGATAACGGTCGTTATGTTTCAATGTATCCCTTTTCCCTATAAATTACCATTTTCTAACTTTGTAAATACTCTTTGGAATCACGCGTTTGGCTGATCTCCATCTTATCAATAAAATTTGAGCCCTTGTGCTTTTGTTTGTAATTCTTATTTGTTTTAGCTTTACAGAACGACATTTTAACATGATTAACGATTCTTGAAATGAAACAAAAATGAATTTACTTGTTAAAACTTTTTCTGCTTTTTAATAAAAACGGCAATTTCTTTTGACTGTTGAACATCAGAAGAACATCAGTCGCTTCTCCAGAAGTAATCGAACCTCAAAGTGCAGAATCAAAGTACTCCTTCTAAACCAGAACGCCTGAATGAAGGGATCAACTGTGTCAGAGACCTTGTTTCGTCTGACACGCCTCGGCCGAGTTCTTATCTCCTAAGCCCGACCAACATAGCTCCCAACAGGGACTATCTTTCCTAAGCAAGGTGGAATTGCTATCTTGAACCAGTGATACTCTTTCGCCCTGCAATGGCCGCGTATCCAGTCATGTTCATCTTTTAGTTTGTGTGTCGCGTCAGTTTTGTCAGTATATACATACATACATCATGCATTATTGATTTGTATTCACATTTCATATTGCATCACTATCACTCTAGTCGGTCTTGTCCCATAGTGATAGAAGTTCTCTCAATTGAGTTGTCAGTTCTTGCCTCGTCAGGAAACGCTGCGTTTGAACAACCTCGCCTCCAGTTTATTTCTGGAAGGAAGTTGGCCCTTGAACACTTTGATAACTTGAACCTCTGAAAAACCAGAGGAACTTTCAGTCAGCATCACTCTTCACCATTGAAGATGATATCCTTGCCTTCCCAGATTAAGGAAAATCCACAGAGGAAGCCTCGTAAACAGAGATTCAGTAGCACGTCAGTTTCGCTCCGAAAAGACCGCTGATGAAAAGGTCATCGGCACCTCAAAATTGGACCCCATCATATGGCATTTCTCCGGGAAGATCCCGAGAAAAGTATGATGTAAGATCCCCAAGCGAAGGAAGTCTCTCAAGAGACTCGCATTCTCCAAATAGAGTCAACAAATGGCGTCTCCAACAGAGAAGTTTGTACACCTCTACAACTCAGATGACTGGGTCCTCCCAGCGAGTCTGACATCAGAATTTTTCCGTCAAATGGCATCTCCCTAGGAAAATTCGGCGAGAAGTTTGAGGAAAACCGCTACGAATAGCGTCCCTTGTCAATAAAGTTTATTGACAAAAGAAACTAAGACCAGTTCCTTGGTAGGAAACCAGGATTGAGGGGAAGTTTATATAAGAAACTAAGACCAGTTCCTTGGTAGGAAACCAGGATCGAGGGGAAGTTTACAACAAAAACTGAGACCAATTCCTTGGTAGGAAACCAGGATCGAGGGGAAGTTTACCTTTTCTAAGCATCCTTGCTTAGCAAAAGAAGATGAATGCGTAAGCTGCCATTCATAGCCGTCAAAATTTCGGATATTCTGATATTTAATCCTCTTGCACCCCGAATGCCCGTATACCTTCGTCATTCACACCTTCGTGTCCAAGAAGATTAAATAGGGGCATCTGTCATACCCCAAATTTTGACCACTAATATTTCCCATCATTGTGAAAATCATCATCACAATATGGAGGAACCATCACACTTCATCAGTCTCCCCAAAGATGGGTGAGCATCCACTACAATCAAATTTAGGGTTTCAAGCCCTCTCAGAGCCTTAGACAAAGGATCAATCAAGAAATGACATGATCTTCAACTTGTATAACCTCTCAAACATCCATATTAGATCAAAAGGACTCCCACTTCAAGGATCAAGCACAAGGCTGCTCCCTTCTAGGTGGATCAAGTCTCAAGATCGATAGTGTCACCAAATTAGGGCTTTGGTTGACCAGGGCCTCCAGATGGAAATTTTTCATCTGGGAAGAAGCCAATGATCCAAAACATAACCTAATATACTTCATGGGACCTTATGGACCCAATCATCAAGTCAATTTTGCCTCAGGGGATGCATTCATCAAAAATCAGGAATTAGGGTTTCTTGACCTAATTCACCCCTAAGCTGACTTTTAAGGCAAATCATGAGCCAAGACCTCATGAGAGGATTTGAGGGTCTCTAATGAACTATATTGATCCATTTGCAACAATGGATTAATCCAAGAAGCTTGAGCAACAAGTCTCAATTTCATCTGCACCACAATTAGGGTTTCGCGAGGAAAGTCAACTGTAACTTTGACTTTTGACCAGGACATGCTCTCAAGCCCTAAGACATGATTCAATATACCCTATGACACCCATGGAACATGTATATCAAGTTTGATTTAGGTCAAGGACATGATTTCATGAAGAATTACACAGTTTGGAATTCATCTGATAAAAAGTCAACTGTGCACAAAAGTCAACTTTGACTTTTTGAGATTTTTCACCAAAATGGATTTTTAACCCTAAAATGATGTTAATGTATGATTTGAATCATCATTCATCAAGAAAAATCAAAGAAAGTGGGATAACTTGTAAAAGGGGTAACCATAAATACTTAGAAAAATTTCTAAGTTATGGAAAGAGTGACACTAATGTGCCAACTTTGGAGGACCATAACTCCTAAACCACAAGGCCATTGTTCCCCATTCAAAGCTTGATTTGTAGATCACATTGCCCTCTACAAAAGCTTCATACTGACCTATGTCCAAATTCCTCATGGATTTTGAGTTATGGAGTGATCAAAATCAAGAAAAGTCACTTTGTTGTGAAAATTTCACTAAGTCAGATTTTACCTCACTTTTTGCCAAATGTAGGGGGATTTTTCACTTGGATTCAAAAGAGATCAAAACCAAAAATGTTCAAATAGTTGTTGTATCATGTAAGGGCTTTCCAAAATGGCCAAGAACATTACCAAATTCAATTTGAGTCATGAGATATGACATTGGCAAGTTGCCTTGCTGAAATCTGCCAAGGCAAGGCAGATTTTTGCACTTTTGGTCGATTTGCCAAAATAAGCCAAATCCAAATGCTCCTATCCACTTGGACACCTCTGAGGATTGAATCTAAAGGGGACAATCACTGAGCCAAGCCTCCAAAGTCTTTGGAACAAGAAATAGCATGTTGAACCTAGAATTGCCAAAATAGGGACAAGACTCCAATTTTGGATTGGAGCATTCAATGGAAGCATCAAGGTGGCATGGACTGAGCCATTCTCAACTGAATTCAGTCAAGACTTATCCAAGACCAAGGGGACCAGCAGCCTGTGCCCTAACCTCTAGTCAATGGCTAGAGGAGACTTGGATTTTCATTTGCCAACATTGGCCAAACCTACTCAGCAGTTGCCATTCACTATTCCTTGCAAAACAAACTTGCTCTACTATAAATATAGCTCAATTGTGATTAGTTTGAGTACACCAAAGCCATCAAATAGATGATTTCCTCAAAATCTCTTATTTCACTCCAATTTTTCCTTCTAAGGCAAGTCACTATCGGGTTTTGAGTTTGAGAGCTTTTCCAATCAAACCAATCACACACACACCTCATATACATCATATAGAAGTGATCCAAACACTCACAGAACATCTGGAACACAGATTTCACAAAATCACCAGCCAATTGCTCAAGTTCTTGACAGATTTGCAGTTGGGGTACCATCTCAAGTTCCAGATCATTTCAATCCATTCCAAGCATTCATACACACTCCATGGCAACTAGGGAAGCTATCCAGATCATTGGAACCTAGCTATAACACCTCCAACACAAATCACGATCACCAGCTGCAAGTGGTAAGCATGAGCTCTTCTAACTTTATGATCCATGCAATTTTTGCTGCACAATAATTTGGCCATATGTTCATAATCATGCATGGAATGTTTCCCCTCAATTAATTGCATTGTTTGAAAAGTGTATCAAAAATCCTAGCCTTCATGCAGAAATTAGGGTTCTTGAGGATTTTTCGTGATTTCTTGTTTTATGCTTAATTTAAATGAAATTAATTGTCATAGACATGATCGTGAGGTTGAAACGAGTTGATTGGTATGTGGATTGCATGATATAATCAAGTATTCAGTGAGATTGGAGAGAAAATGCAAATCAGTCAAACCCAGAACACGCGCGTGTTCTTCAGCTGTTTTTGGCGCCTTTTTTTGAAAATTCAAATATTTGAATTTTGTGATTTTATTTAATTGGTTCAAAAATTAATTTCTCTCTGAGTTTTAATGATTTTGAGTTGATTCTTTTTTTAATAATTCACAAAAATGTTAAAATATTTTATTTTCCCAAAAAATCCTAAAAATATTATTTATTTTGTATAAATGATATTTTTGCAAAGAATTAATGTTTTAATTGTTTTTGACATTTAAAATATTTTTTCCACCTTGATTTTGCAACTTTTAATGCCTTCTAATTATTTTGTAGGTCAATACTTAATTTTTGAAGCATTAATCCAAGATCACAATTTGTTTTCCATATGTAAAACAATTTTGATCATTTTAATTGAATTTTTATTCAATTAAAACACATTTTGAAAACAAATTAGGGTTTTGGATTAATTCAACCCTCACAAATCATTTTCAAAACACTTTGGGCCTCTATTAGAGTGTAAGACCCAACCCACTTATACAAAAACAATTTTGGGCCTCATTCGTTGTATAAGTCCCTCTGTACATTTTCAAATAAAAGACGCGATCATCGCCAGTTTAAAATTAACCATTTTGGGCCTCTCCTTGAGCTATAAGACCCATTCAAAACTTTTGGGCCTTTAATAGAGTGTAAGACCCAACCCCCTTTTAACCAAAACCATTTTTGGGCCTCACTTATTGTATAAGTCCCTCTGCGTTAAAAGAAAACCTCGGCGCGATCGCCATTTTTAACGAAAAATCAATTGGGCCTACCCTCGTGTTATAAGCCCCACTCTTTTTCTTTAAAACTTTTTGGGCCTCTTGAGAGAGTGTAAGACCCATCCATTTGTACAGAAACCTTTTTGGGCCTCAGTCACTGGTATAAGTCCCTCTGTACAAATTCAAACAGTGTGCTCACTGATAAAACCCTGGGCCTCTCCTTGAGTTGTGAGCCCCAAATCTTTCTCTTTCAAAGCCCTTTCTCCTTTGATTTTGAATATACTATTGTTTTCAATCTGTCTTTATTGAACAACTAACCAAACAGCATGGAAGCTCTACAACCGAATAAGTGTTTATACGCTTTCATTTACCGCTTTCATATACATATAACTGTATTATGGGGCTGTTTCGCTGTAAGTCTTCTTTCATAAACTCATATCAACTATGTAATAATAGTATAGATATTTAGAGTTTCCCCGGCAACTACGTCTAGAACTAGGAAAAGCCGTCGCGTTTATTCATAGAAATAGTCAAAACTAGATCCCCCTAGGATTACCAGACACAGTCTTCCCTCCTCTTGGGGTTAAATAATATGGAGACATGAAAGGCAGCATTCTCGGTGAACCCTTTCATAGACTGTCACTCGTAGAAGTTGTCAAAGAAACTCTACTCCCCAGAGATGATCTCTTCTCCATGAATTGCATCTCTTGAGTTTCTTCCAAATTCTCAGACTTTCCTGGCTTGATCTATTCTCGGTGAATGACATGTCTTGAACTTCTTGGGGTTTGGGGACCCACAGGCTTCTTAAAATCACTTTTCAAAGAAACTCTATTCCCCAGAGATGATCTTTTCTCCGTGAATGGCATCTCTTGAGTTTCTTCCAAATTCTCGAACTTTCCTGGCTTGATCTATTCCTCGTGAATAGCCTGTCTTGAATTTATCGGGTTTGGGGACCCACAGGCTTCTTAAAAGCATCGGCCTCCTCTTGGGCATTGTTCAAGGACCCACAGGCTTCCTAAAAGCACCCCGCCTCCTCTTGGGCTTAGTACAAGGACCTCTCGGCTTCTTAGAAGTATTCACAGCCTCCTCTTAGGCTTCGTATAATGATCTTTTCCTCTGGGAATGATAGCCTTCTCTTGGGCTTAGTACAAGGACCCGTCGGCTTCTTAAAAGTTTCCCGCCTCTTCTTGGGCTTAGTACAAGGACCCACCGGCTTCTTAGAAGTATTCACAGCCTCCTCGTAGGCTTCGTATAATGATCTCTTCCTCCGGGAATGATAGCCTCCTCTTGGGCTTCGTACAAGGACCCGTCGACTTCTTAAAAGTTTCCAGCCTCCTCTTGGGCTTCGTACAAATTGTCCCGACGACCTCTTAGAGGTATAGGAACAGAACTTAGTCATCTTCATAGAACCGTCTTTTCAAAGAGTCTACTACTGTTTCTCAAAGCATAGTACAAAAGATGAAACTCTAGACACAGATAGTCTAATATCCTTGAGTCTCAAAGACATTCTCAAGTGACCCCTTCGTTAAATAGGAAGGAAACCCGTAGACTCGGACAGTCTCAATACCCTTTGGATTTCCCGTTTCCTCAGAGAACGGGAATAACCCGGATCCTTGAATCAAATCCTTAAGTACAGTGTTGCTCATATAATAACTGATTTTCTCTTTAAAATCAGTATACTGGACCTGTCACTTAACTGAACAGTCGCCATAGTCTCCTCTTAGGCTCTGTATAATGATCTTTCTCCAATGAAGTTAGCCTCTCTCTTGGGCTTTATATAATGATTCTCCCCAGTGGAGTCAAACAACGTTTAGCCTCTCTCTCGGGCTTTATACGAGACACATAAGAGACTCCCACATTGAGTCAATCACCTTTTCGCCTCCATCTCGGGCTTTATACGAGATACAAAAAGGTTCTTATTGAGCCAAACAAATTTTAGCCTCTCTCTCGGGCTTTGTACGAGATACAAAAAACTTTCTTGTCGAGTCAAATAGCCTTCATCTTGGGCTTTGTACGAGATACCAAAAAGATTCCCTCGTTGAGTCAAAACCTTTTAGCCTCTCTCTCGGGCTTTGTACGAGACACAAAAACACCCTCTTTTTGGGCCAATAGCCTCCTCTTAGGCTTTGTATAAGAAAACCACTGGTTGATCCAATCAACCTTTTAGCATCAAAGCTCTGCCTCGTTCACAGTACACAAATATCAACAACTCCTTCCCCTTCATCTAATTGTTGTAAGCGGCAAACCTTTGGATCACCTACATCCATGCCACTGTCCCTCTTTTTAGCATGAGAAATTCCTAAGGAAAGATAGCATTGCTCTACACTGAGTTAAAGTCTTCTCCTTTAGGTTAAAATCCCCTTTAAAGGAAATTATGGCATTGCCGGATTCACAAATCCCGGTTAAAGTAATTCTCCTTTATAAATAGTTGTGACATACAACCCCCTCTTTAGAGATGACAAATTCTCTCTAAAGTCAACACCCTTCAGCTTCACATCTTGGGCTTTGAACAAGATACAAATCACCTTTTAGCTTCACATCTTGGGATTTGAACAAGATACAAATAGACCTTTGAGCTTCACATCTTGGGCTTCGAACAAGATACAAACCACCTTTCACTTCACGTCTTGGGCTTTGAACAAGACACCAAAACAAGTATTTCCTCCCATAGAATAGGAGGAACTATGAACGCTCTGATTTCCCTGTTTCGGTATACGGGAATACGTAGGCATAATATTGAAAGAAAAATCTTAGCGAGCACACTAAACAAAAACCCAAAATCCCATACTCTCACATATCTATCAAGAAGCATCCGTCCTAACATCTAAACCTCCCACCACTTTTAAAAAAATAAACCCGATAGAGACCCCGAATCTTTGTAGCATCTGTAACCTAACAGACAACTGTTTAACCTCAGTTTGCAAGCAGGGTTAATTTGAGACATCTATTTCCCTTCCTTCATTAGCTTTAATAGGATAAAAGATGAATCGAGCTGTAGACACCAAAGAGCGATAGCGCTTCGCAACCGCGTCCAAAATCGCTCGCTACAATAACAGGGAAATCAGAGCAATCGTAGTTCCTCCTATTCTATGGGAGGAAAAAGATGTTTGGTGTCTTGTTCAAAGCCCAAGATTGAAGCTAAAGGTTTTAACTGAGAGAGAATTTGTCATCTCTAAAGGGAGATATCTCATATGCTTATCATAGTTGTTGGGTGACTAGTTATAAAGGAGAATTACTTTAAACTGGGATATGTGGAATCTAGTAATGCCATAATTTCCTTTATAAGGGATTTGTCCTAAAGGAGAAAACTTTAACTCAGTGTAGAGCAATGCCATTTTTCCTTAGGAATCTTTCATGCTAAGAGAGGGACATTTGCTTGGATGTAAACAATCCAGAGGCTTGCCACTTACAACAATTAGATGAAAGAAGGGGATTTACCAGGATAAGAGATGGACTACAGCTTGGATTTTTGAATCAACAAGTGTTCCACTTACAGTAGTTATCTGGAATTAAGGTTTATTTTGATTGTCTGTTTTGATGTGTGATGTACAGAGAAATGTCTTCCTACAGAGAGATTTTTGATTTCCTCTTAGGGGATTTTGGTTTTTGTGTGCCTTGATCAAAGTCCAAGGTTGAAGCTAAAAGGTTGACTCTATTAGGGAGTTTTATATCTGTCTTGTACAAAGCCCAAGATTGAGGCTGAAAAGAGATTGACTCTTTTGGGGAGATCATTCTACAAAGCCTAAGAGGAGACTGGATGGAATTGATTCTTCCGGGAAATATTTTGTCTGTCTTGTACAAAGCCCAAGATTGAGGCTAAAAGGGATTGACTCCACTGGGGAGAGGTTTTATCTGTCTTATACAAAGCCCAAGATTGAGGATAAAAGTTATTGACTCCACTGGGAAGAGGTTTTATCTGTCTTGTACAAAGCCCAAGATTGAGGCTAAAAGGGGTTGATTGACTCAACTGGAGAATATTTATATGTCTTGTACAAAGCCCAAGATTGAGGCTAAAAGGTGCTGAGGGATGATCATTATACAAAGCCTAAGAGGAGGCTGGTTGGGGAATTCCTTTTATGAAGCCTAAGAGGAGGTTAACTTCTACTGAGGGTTATTGAGATCCAGAGACAGGTCTAAATTGGGAAATCAACTCTTGCTGAAGATTGAAGAAGAGTTGAAATATCAGATGCCTTGAGGTTCTGACTGAGAGTTTATTGATAGTGATTTGACCCTAGCTGGGGAAATTTGAATTGAGAGTTTAAAGATTGAGTTTTGAAACCTATAGAGGTTTTAACTCTGTTGGTGATTGATCAGGGTTTTTCCTATGTTTTTAGGAAACTTGAGGGTTTCTTGAGATCCAAAAGGAGGTGAGACTGTCCAAGTCTACTGGTATGAAAAGGTTTATCTTTTTATAATGCCAATAGGAGGTTGATGTTTTAAGGGATGAGAATCAACCCTAAATTGTGTTGATGTTTTGAGATTTTGACTCTCTGGAGGATTAAACTATCAAAGGATGACTAAGTTATGTCCTATACCTGTAGGAGGTTTTGGGTCCTTATACTAAGCCCAAGAGGAGGCATGAGAACTTTAAAGAAGCCTGAGGGTCCTTGTACAAAGCCCAGGAGGAGGCAGGGGATGCTTTTAGAAAGCCTGTGGGTCCAAACCTACGAAAAGTTCAAGAAAGGTTTCACCGGGAATAATCCTTTCTTTAGTGAACAGTTCTAGGGTTTGAAGAAAATCAAGAGAGGTTTCACCGGGAATTAATCCTCTCTGTGGAAATGAATTTCTTGGACAAATTTCTAGTAGTGACAGTCTTGAGAAAAGTTTCACCGGGAATAATGCCTTTCTCTGTTCCAAATTGTATAAGCCCAAGAGGAGGCAAGACTGTATATGGAATTTCCTATGAGGAACTAGTTTTTACTGTGTTGAAAGAGTGACCACTGGTTTGATCTAATCCTAGACCTAGTTGCCGGTGAAAACTCCAAGCAAGATAATATACAGGCATATATATATATATATATATATATATATATATATATATATATATATACAGATAAAATATATACAATATGTAAAAGAAAGCTGATAGAACTTACAGGTTAGCAAGCTTCCAGTACTACAGCTGTATGGTTAGTTATTCAAGAAATTAATAAAAGTTTTGATAACAACTATGAATTTGAATCTAAATCAAAAGGGAAAGTTGTTTTGAAAAGAAGATTGGGGCTTATACTCAAGGAGAGGCCCAAAAATAACAGTGATTGCACCGTTGTTTTAAAAGTTGTACCGGGACTTATATAATGACTGAGGCCCAAAAATGTTTTATGTACAAAAGGATGGGTCTTACACTCTATTAGAGGCCCAAAGATTGTTTGAAAAAGAAGAAAAATTGGACTTACAACACAAGGGAAGGCCCAGATGAAAATGTTTTGAAAAACGGCGATCGCGCCGAGATTTTTTAATGTATTGGGACTTATACAATGACTGAGGCCCAAAAAGGTTTTTATGTGACAAGGGATGAGTCTTACACTCTATTAGAGGCCCAAAGAGTATTTTAAAAAAGAAGGATGGGACTTACAACATAAAGGAGGCCTAAAATGATTTTGTTTAAAAGGCGACGATCGCGCCGCGGTTTTAGAAACACAGTGAGACTTATACAATGACTAAGGCCCAAAAAAGGTTTTTATTTACAAGGGATGGGTCTTACACTCTATTAGAGGCCCAAAGTGTTTTGAAAAAGATTTGTGAGGGTGTGAATGATCAAAACCCTAATTTGATAAAAAATGTATTTTTATTTGAATAAAAAATCAAATAAAAGTGATCAAAATTAACAAATATGTGTAAAACAAGTTATGATCTAGGATAAACGTTTGAAAAATCATGTTTTATCCCTAGAATGATTTAAAAATCCATTGAGTTTGAAAAATCAAGAAAAGAAATATTTTTAAAATGATAAAAACAAGTAAAAAATAAATTATTTATGAAAATACTAAATATATAAAATAAATAATATTTTTGTGAAATTTTTGTAGTATAAAATATTTTAACATTTTTATGAATTCTGAAAAAAAGAATCAATTCAAAAACATAAAAATTCAGAGAGAAATTAATTTTTGAATCAATTAAATAAAATAACTAAAATTCAAAAATTCAAAAGTTTGAAAAAGGGAGCCAAGAACACCTTGTCCTTGCCTGCGTGCCCTGTTTTGCTTCAATTTGCATTTTCTCACTTTTCTCTCTGATTACTCAATGGTTTTGCATGATTCAAAAACCAATCTTGCTCGTTTTTGAACAAGGATCACAACCATATAGATTAATTGCATTTATATTAAGTGTGGAGTGAGAAATCAGAGGATAACCTCAAGAACCCTAATTTTAACATGAACACAATGAAATTCCATACACGATTGATTCATGGCAATTGATTGAGGGTTAACACTCTATATACATGCAGAAATAAAATGGTAACTCAAAAATTCATTTATGATGCATGGAATATAGAGTTTCAAGGCTTCAGGCTTACCTCTTCCAGCTGGTGATCGAGCTTGATGATGAAGGTGTTATAGATGTGTTGTAAGGACCTGGACATCTTCACTATACCCCATGGAGTGTGTTGAGATGCTTAGCCTAGATTCTAGATGCTTGGATCACCTTCTGGCACCTCAACTGCAACCTTGTCAAAAGCTTGAGCAACTGACAGGTGATTTTGTGATTCAACTGTTTCAGATGTGTTTCAAAGCCATGGATCACTCATATATGATGTATATGAGGTGTTGGCATGATTGGTTTGGTTTGAATCAATACCAATTTCAAAATTCGATAGTGACTTGAAATAGAAGGAAAATTTGGAGTGAACGAGAGATTTTGAGTAAAGCATCAGTTTGGGTGCTTTGGTGTACTTAAACTAATCATAAATGAGCTCTATTTATAATATATCAAGTTTGTTTTGGCATCAATAGTGAATGGTAACTGGTACAGGTCTTTGGCCAATGGTTGCATAAAGGAATCCAAGTCTTCCATAGCCATTGACTTGAGATTAGAGCACAAGCCTATGGTCTTCTGTTGCAGGGATAAGGCTTGACTCATTCAGTTAAGTTTGCTTCAGTCCATGCCACCTTGATGTATCCATTGAATGCTTGATGCCAAATTTGAATTTCAAGGTTCCTTTCATAATGATTTTGCATATGGAAGGCTAGATTCTTTGCATCTTGTGTTATGGATCAGATCCCTCATTCATTTGTGTTGTAATTGGACAGAAATTGAATGATCAAAGTGCCCAAAATTAGTCTAAGGAATCGTGGGATGCAAGTTTGTACCAAATGCTGTCAAAAAATAGTTTGCGTTTAGGCAACTTGTGAGATCCATAACTCCTAGCTCAAATGGAGTTTGATTGAGTTCTTGGACATTTTGGAAAGCCCTCATGACATACTTTAACTTTGTTGTTCACCAATGGACCCGGTTCAACTTGGATCAAGGTAAAAAATGGCCTCAAAGTTTGAAAAAAGTGAAACAGATTCTGTCTTGTTGAAAATTTCACTAAGTGTTGGAAAAAGTGGTCATTTTCACTTTTTGTGATTTTGATCAATCCATAACTCAAAATCCACGAGGATTTGGAATCTATTGTAGTTGACACTTTTAAAGTATGTAAGATGAACTTTCATTTGAGCTTTGGATAGGAGAAAAAAGCCTTATGGTTTAGGAGTTATGACCTTGCAAAGTTGGTACAAAATCACTTTTGTTCCATAACTTAGAAAAATTTTGGTTTCTCAAGGTTGCCCCTTTTGCAAGAAACCTCACTTTTCTTGATTTTTCTTGATGAATGATGATCAATTCCACACATTAACATTGTTTTTGACTTAGAGGAACCATATTTGTGAAAAATTCCAAAAGTCAAACTTGATTTTGGGTACAGTTGACTTTTTGTCAGATGAAATTCAAACTGTGTGATCCTTTGTGCAATCAAGTACTTGACTTAATTTAAACCTAATGGATGGATTCCATAGGTGTTGTAGGGTGTCTTGAATCATGTTCCAAGGTTTGGGAGCATGTCTTGGTCAAAAGTCAAAGATACAGTTGACTTTTTCTTCAAAACCCTAATTGTGGTCCAGATGAAATTAAAACTTGTGAATCAAGCTTCTTGGATCAATACATTGTTTCAAAAGGATCAATGTAGTGTATTTGAGGCCCTCAAATCATGTTGTGAGGTCTTGGCTCATGCTTTGCTCCAAAAGTCAACTTAGGGGTGAATTAGGTCAAGAAACCCTAATTCCTGATTTTTGATGAATGCGTCCCCTGATGCTAATTTAACTTGATGATTGGATCCATAAGGTCCCTTGGAGAATTTTGGATCATGTTTTGAAGTATTGGCTCATGCTCAGATGAAAATTTTCATCTGGAGGCCTTGGTCGACCAAAACCCTAATTTGGTGACACTGGCGATCTTGAGGCTTGATCCACTTGGAATGCTGCACTCCTGTGCCTGATTCTTTATGTGGGAGTCCTCTTGATCCCTTATGGGTGTTTGAGAGGTTAGAAAAGTTGAAGATTATGTCATTTCTTGATTGATCATTTGTCTAAGTGCTCTGAGAGGGCTTAAAACCCTAATTCTTGATTGTAGTGAATGCTCAATAATCCTTAAGGAAATTGATGAAGCATGATGGTATATCCATATTGTGGTGATGATTCTCACAATAATGGGAAATCTTGGTGGTCAAAATTTGGGGTATGACAGATGCCCCTATTTAATTTTCTTGGACCCGAAGGTGTGAATGACGGAGATATTCGGACATTCAGGGTGCAAGAGGATTAAATATCGGAATACCCAAAATTTGGAATGTGGTTATGAATGGCAGTTTGCTCATCCATCTTCTTTTGCTAAGCAATGCTACTTAGAAAAGGGTAGAACTTCCCATCGATCCTGGTCTTTACCCAAGGAACTGGTCTTAGTTTCTGAGATAAACTTCCCCTCGATCTTGGTTTTCACCCACGGAACTGATCTCAATTTCTGAAATAAACTTCCCCTCGATCTTGGTCTTCAGCCACGGATCTGGTCTCAGTTTCTGAAATAAACTTCCCCTCGATCCTGGTCTTCAGCCACGGAACTGGTCTCAGTTTCTGAATTAAACTTCCCTTCGATCCTGGTCTTCCGTCATGGAGCTGGTCTCAGTTTTCTTCTTGTCGAGTTTCTTCTTCTTTTTTTTTGACAATGAATGCTATGTGTAGCGGTCTTCATCAAACTTCTCGCCGAGTTTTACTGGGGAGACGCCATTTAATGGAAAAATGAGGTCAGACTTGATGGGGACACTCATTCGTCTGAGCTGTAGAGGTGCACAAACTTCTCTGTTGGAGATGCCATTTGTTGACTCTACTGGGGAAAAATGAGTCTCTTGAAAGACTGCTTTTAGCTCGGGGATATTACATCATACTTTTCTTCGAGATCATTTCGGAGAAATACCATGTGATGTAATTCAATTTGGAGGTGCGGATGACTTCATTAACATCGACATTCTTGGGAGAAAAACTAATGTTTGCTGAGAGTCTTTGGTTGAGAGGCTTTCTCTGGGAATTTTCCTTAATCCGGGAAATCGAGAAATATCATCTTCGATGGTGAAGAGTGACGTTCCAAAGGTGTCGATCAAATGTCTTCTTGCCTTTCAGAGGTTCAAGTTATCAAAGCGGTCGAGGACTATCTCCAATCCAGAAACAAACTGGGGGAGAGATTGCTCAGACGATACATTTCCTGATGAGGAAAGGACTTAAAACGGGATTTTGTCTTATCCGACACGGAAAGGACAGCTGACAACTTGATTGACAAAAGGGTTTTATCACTTGAGAAATGAGTATGACCAGAGCGATATTAATGTGATATGATTATGAATGTGAATCAATTATGCATGATGTATGTATCTTTATGCTGACAAAACTGACGCGACATACAGAATGGTGAATGAACAAGACTAGATACCCGACCACTGCGGGGGATAAAAATATCATTGGTTCAAGATAGTAATCTCGCCTTGCTTAGGAGGGGTAAACCCAATGGGGGAGCAAGAATCGTTAATCGGTCTTAAGAGGTAAGAACTTTGCCGTGAATGTCAGATGGGACATTGCATCTGAAATAGTTGATCCATCATTTAGGTGTACTGGTTTAGAATGAGTACTTTGATTCTGGACTTTGAGGTTCAATCACCTTCGAAGAAGCTATCGATGTTCTTCTTGTGTGTTCAGAGTCAAAAGGAATTGCCATCTTCATTTTAAAAGCAGAAATTTTTTTGACAATTAAATTCATTTTTGTTTTGTTTCAAGAATCGTTGATCATGTTAAAAAATGTCATTCTGAAAAGCTAAAACAAATGAGAATTGCAAACAAAAGCACTAGGGCTCAAATTTTATTGATAGGATGGAAATCATCCAAGCGCGTGATCCATAGAGTATTTACAAAATTTAGAAAATGGTAATTTTACGGGAAAGGGGCTACATTGAAACATAAGGACCGTTATCCTTCTACCAACTTTGAATTCTAGACATCCTGAGCTTCTGTTGAAGATGACCTTGACTTTAAGTTTTTCGACGAATAGTGTCACCGCTGGGGATTTAACCTTGTTGGATGTAGTTACTTGCCATGAATCCCTAACTTTTGTCCAGATTGCCTTTTGAGGTTTCCAATCCACCGGGATGATTTTTGCTTGTGTCTCTAATTTTTGCCTGGATCGTCCTTTCGGGTTTTCAATCCACCGAGACGTTTTTTTTCATATTTAGGCGAAGTATTTCTTGACTACATCAATATTCGTTGGGTAGGTAAACTCCTCTCCATCCATGGTTGTGAGTCCCACGACGCTGCCTGAGAAGGATTTCTTGACCATATAGGGGCCATCGTAATTCGGAGTCCATTTGCCCCGGGAATTAGTGAGGAATGATTGTATCTTTTTGAGCACAAGGTCTCCTTTCCTGAAGACACGAGGTCGAACCTTTTTGTCAAACACCTTCTTCATTCTTTGCTGATACAATTGACCATAACACAAAGCTGTCATTCTCTTTTCTTTGATTAGGTTCAGTTCATCGGGCCTGCTTTGGCACCATTCAGCTTCTGTTAGCTTAGCTTCCATCAATACCCAGATTGATGGGATCTCTACTTCTATGGGAAGCACGACTTCCATGCCATATACTAGAGAGAAAGGGGTTGCCCCTGTTGAAGTACGGACAGATGTGCGATTACTGTGAAGAGCAAAGGGTAACATCTCGTGCCAATCTTTGTAGGTTACAACCATCTTTTGAACAATCTTTTAATGTTCTTGTTAGCCGCTTCTACCGCTCCGTTCATCTTAGGTCGGTAGGGAGATGAGTTATGGTGTTCGATCTTGAACTCAGCGCACAACTCTTTCATCATCTTATTGTTCAAGTTAGATCCATTATTAGTAATGATTTGGCTTGGAACACTATAACAGCAGATGAGATTGTTCTTGATAAATCGGACCACTACTTGTCGGGTTACATTGGTGTATGACGCTGCTTCGACCCACTTGGTGAAATAGTCAATGGCTACCAAAATGAACCGATGTCCGTTTGAAGCTTTGGGTTCAATCATGCCAATCATGTCGATTCCCTATATGGAAAAAGGCCATGGAGAAGAAAGAACTTTGAGATGCATTGGCGAAACATGGATTTTGTCAGCGTATATCTAACACTTGTGACACTTCCTCATGTATTTTTAGCAATCAGATTCCATTGTCGGCCAATAGTATCCTACTCTCAGAATTTTTCTCTCCATTGTGTGTCCGTTGGCATGAGTGCCAAAGGATCCTTCGTGAATTTCTTTCATCAACATGTTTTCTTCTGGTCAGTCTATGCATCAGAGCAAGACCATGTCGAAGTTTCTCTCATAGAGTGTATAATCGCTCAGGAAGAAGTTGTCTGCCAGTATTCTGATGATTTTCCTATCTTTTCTTGATGTCCCAGGTGGGTACTCTTGTTTCTGAAGGAAGAATTTGATATCGTGATACCAAGGTTTGTCGTCTATGACTGCTTTGATTGCAAAGATGTAAGCGGGCCGTTCTAGGCACGTTATGTCAATCTTAGGTACGTCATTCCATTGACCTACACTAATCATGGAAGTGAGAGTGGCTAGTGCATCAGCCATGTGATTCTCTTCACGAGGGATATGATGAAACTCGATTCTGTTAAAGAATGGTAACAACCTTCTCGCGTAATCTTTGTAAGGAATCAGTCCTGATTGGTATGTGTTCCAATCTCCTTTGATTTGATTGATAACTAGGGCTGAGTCTTCATACACATCCAAGTTTTTTATCCTTAAGTTAATAGCTTCTTCGAGACCCATGATACAAGCTTCGTATTCGGCCTCGTTGTTTGTGCATTTAAAAGTCAGTCGGGCGGTGAAAGGAATATGGGTACCCTGAGATGTTATGATGATTTCCCCAATTCTGTTTCCATATAAGTGTTGACAGCTCCATCGAATATTAATCCCCATTGGGAACCTGGTTCTGGCCCTTCACTAGGTAGCGGTTCATCGCAATCTTTCATTTTCAAGTACATGACATCTTCGTCTGGGAAGTCAAATCCGACTGATTCTTGATCGTCAATCGATTGATGAGCCAAGTGATCGACTAAAATACTTCCTTTGACGACTTTCTGAGCATGGTACTCGATGTCGTATTCTGATAACAACATCTGCCAACGGGAAATCCTTCCCGTGAGAGCAGGCTTTTCAAATACGTACTTGATTGGGTCCATTTCAGAGATTAACCAAATAGTGTGACAAATCATGTATTGGCGAAGACGTTTGGCTGCCCAAGCCAGAGCACAACAAGATTTCTCGAGCATAGTGTACCGAGTTTCACAGTCGGTAAATTTCTTGCTCAAATAGTAGATGGCAGACTCCTTTCTTTTGGTTTCATCTTGTTGGCCAAGTACACAACCCATAGAGTCTTCCAAGACTGTTAGGTAGATGATTAGTGGTCTTCCTTCCACTGGAGGATTGGTGGATTCAACAGATATTCTTTGATACTGTCAAACGCTTTTTGGCAGTCTTCTGTCCATACACAGCTTTGATTCTTTTTTAGTAGTTTGAAGATCGGCGCGCATGTCGCTGTCATAAGGGATATGAACCTTGAGATATAATTCAGACGTCCCAAAAATCCTCTGACCTGTTTTTTAGTTCTTGGTAAAGGCATTTCTTGAATGGCCTTGACCTTGTCAGGATCAACCTCAATTCCTTTTTAGCTAATGATGAACCCTAAAAGTTTTCCTGAGCGGACACCGAACGTGCATTTATTGGGAATCAACCGGAGTTTGTATTTTCTCAAACGCTCGAATAACTTGGACAGGTGTGTCACATGCTCTTCTTCTGTTTTAGATTTGGCAATCATGTCATCGACATACACTTCGATTTCTTTGTGTATCATGTCATGAAACAGAGTTGTTATGGCTCTTTGATAGGTTGCCCCGACGTTCTTCAAGCCGAACGGCATTACCTTGTAACAAAAGGTGCCCCATGGGGTGATGAATGAAGTTTTCTCCATATCTTCTAGTGCCATTTTGATTTAATTATAGCCTGAGAATCCATCCATGAAGGAGAAGACTTTGAACTTTGTTGTACTGTCTACCAACATGTCTATGTGTGGTAAGGGGAAGTCTTCCTTTGGACTTGCTTTGTTCAAATCCCTATAGTCTACACACATTCTAACTTTTCCGTCCTTTTTCGGAACCGACACTTTGTTAGCTAGTCATTGAGGATATTCTGATGTGGCAAGGAAACCTGCGTCGATTTGTTTTTACACTTCTTCCTTTATTTTGATGGCCATATCAGGATGAGTCCTTCTTAATTTTTGTTTAACCGGAGGACATTCTGATTTCAACGGTAAATGATGTTCCACAATGCTGGTATCCAACCCTGGCATGTCCTGATAGGACCAAGCAAATACATCGGGAAAATCTTTGAGAAGTTTTATCAAGCTTTCTTTGACAATCGGACTAAGCAGTGCCCCAATCTTAACTTCTTTCTTTTCTTCCTCTGATCCCAAATTGACCGTTTCCAATGGCTCTTTGTGAGGTTCAATGGACCTTTCCTCTTGCCTGAGTAGTCGGGAGATCTCCTCTGGAATTTCTGCGTCCTCTTCTTCTTTAGCTTCAAATACCGGGAATTCAAAGTTGGGAGAAGGCATTGGATTGTATGTTTCAATGGGGTTTAAAACAAGCAATCTGCATGACGTGATGATTCATTTTTTAGAAGAGATATAGATAATAAAGAGTGTGTGCAGTGTATTTTCTAAAAAAATGCATGTTTTTATTTTTGGATTGTTTTAGGATTACCATTTTCTGAAAAACGAAAAGTGAAAACAGAAATAAATGCGGGAATGACAGAACGACGTTATTTATTTATGATTTTTCAATTTTTGAAATACATCCCTATAAAAAAACCTCTGTCTCTTTGGGCAAAACGAAGAGGGACATTTACAGAAAAGTGAGCCCTATAAAAACATCTGTTTCACCTGGGCAGGGTGAAAGGTTAAAACAAAGACGGCAATTACTTAGACTTATGGACGACTTTCGGGACATCGACAACAACCCATTGGCGATGAACCCCTCGATGAATCACAAAGTATGGTACCTTCTTTCTTGGTTTGTCCTCAGAAATGATGCTGATTTCTGGAGGAGTAGGATCATTAGAGTCTTCCTCCCATACAGAGTTGTCATAAACGAACTCTTCTGTTGTATCTTCCTTAATGTTTTTACTCTCAAGAGGATCTCCCCATCTAGTTGGGTGGATGTCCTTGTATCTGATGTGAGAGCTTTTAGGAGCGGTGTACTTGACCAAGAAGTTGTACTTACCACTCGGTTGTCCTAAAGTGTCCCATACTTCTGTGGGGATAGAGGAGCCATCCTTCTCAATGACGTTGATCTCAGGGAAAGCATAGTTGATGAACTCTTGTCCTGTAATCTTTGCAGATTCATCGTTGTGCTGGATATCTTTGGAATGCCCTGAGTAATGATCCCATGACTCAGTGGGGACGTGGGTATTCCTTTTAATATTACTCAGCTGATAGGCATCATTTGGATGACTTTTTTGCCTCAAGTCTTCTGGGTACGACTTCTAGGTAGGCAAGTCATCTAGGGGATCATAATAGTCCTGATCGAAGTTGTTCTTCATTAGATCATCTTCTAATGAGTTAGGTGGAGCACGACATCCCTCAGGATCACAATCTCCATAGATCATTCGGACGTCTGATCTTGGTATATATCTCGGGCCCTGCTTGGGAAAACAGAATGGCATGTGTGTTTCTTCCTGAGACATATAACCATTGTCGTTGAGATAAGATTTCCATTCCTCGTCTATATCGGAGGAATCACTCTTATTGATGGTGTGTACTTCTTGAGACACTAGGCGGAGGAAGCCTCCACTGTGGAAGAAGTCCTGAATGGGATGAAAACTTCCATCTTTTGTAGTCCGGGTACAGGCTGAGGAGAAACCAAGACCTTTCTTTATCTTGTTATCCGTAGGAATTACAAGCTGTCCCCATCCTTTTATGTTGTTACTCTTGATCGCTTCGAGAGAATCTTTGTATGAGGAAATCGACGTCCCTTTTTCTGATCAATTCTCATTGCTCATCGAGAGTGCTTGGAACTAAGTTCCAACAACCTCTTCCGGTTCTAAATAGGAGAATAATGATAAGTTGCTCACAATTAAGGCTTGCTCTCTGCAGACTGTGACTAACTTGTCATTCTTGACGAACTTCAGCTTCTGGTGAAGTGTCGAACTGACTGCCCCAACTTCGTGTATCCAAGGTCTTCCTAATAAACAGCTGTATGATGCCCGGATATCCATGACCTGGAAAGTGACTTGGAAAGTGTGAGGACCGATGGTTATGGGAAGATCAACTTCGCCGATAACTATTTTTCTGGATCCATCAAAGGCTTTGACGATGATCTCACTGCCTCTCATCGGAGCTCCTTGAAATGATAGTCGCATCAGAGTTGATTTTGGCATAAAATTCAAAGATGATCTTGTGTCTATCAGTACACTGGCTAGAGCATCGTCCTGGCAGTTGACTGTAATGTTAAGCGCCATATTGTGATTTTTTTCCTTCTTCAGACAATTCTTCATCGCTGAATCCTAAATTGTTACAAGAAGTGATGTTGGAAATGATGCTGTCAAACTGCCTTACCGTCACATCTTGTTCTAAGAAAGCTTGCTCTAAGACTTTCTGCAGAGCTTCCCTGTTAGCTTCGGAACTAAGCAGGAGAGATAGCACATAGATTCTAGATGGAGTTTACAATAGTTGGTCCACAATGTTGTACTCGCTTTTCTGGATGAGCTTCAGCATCTCATCGTTGTTTTTTAATAGTTCTGGATTACTGGATTGTCTGACTGGTTGATTGGGAACTTCTGTTTGAGGTTCCTTCTCCTTGGTGGGTTCTCCAACTCCTCTATTGAAGATTCGGCCACTCCGTGTTACTCGACTAATGTCGGTAATGTTTACGACGGAGGGTAATGGAGTTTCCTTTCCATTTTCGATAGTTGTTGCATCATACTTGTAAGGGATAGCCTTTTTTGATTTGTACAGTATTGGACCTGGCAGGTAGATAACCACAGGAAATTTTTGGTTTTTTTGACCATTATAGGCAACCTCAATTAGTTCCCGGTTAGGAACCTTTTTACTATCAAGAGGGATCCTTAATTCATCGAGTAGAGGGATTATGGCGCAAACGTCTTTGGGTTTCCCATGATCAAAGATTATGACAACGTCTTTGCTTTGATCAAGGAGATAGTCTTGTATCACGTTGATCGACCCAAAACTTGAACATGGTCGAATCTCTTTTTGGTCCAACTGATTTTGAAGAGCCGCTCGTACAAGGTAGCATCCTTGGTTGTTCTCTGAACAAACTCTACAGCGCTCATAGTTGTGGAGTGGCACCCGACCACGCCCGCTTTGTATGCAGTGCATCTTTACTAGATCTGTTTCCATCGAGCGGACATCCTGACTTTGATGCCAACCAGGATCCCCGCCAGTCATACTAATCTGCTATGTAGCTTCATCCAAGTAGATTGGGAGCCACCAGTGGTCCAACAAGTGTTGAAGTGTTCTTTGGACAAGTGCACACCCTTGGTCGTCTTCACGACATTGTTCACAGTCTTAATAATCATATGAAGCCGGAAAGCTGGGCCTGACTTGCTTAGCGTGTAATTCTACCAAACTGGTATTCATCAAGCGTATGTCAAAGATCTGAACCATATTGACTTAATGGTTATTCCTCTCACGGTAGTCTTGGATCCATCCGAGATCCATCTGACGTTGGAGGACCTCTTGTACAAAAGAGCATCCCTGATTGCTTGTTGAGTAGATCAGACAAGTGTTGTAATCGTGCCGTGGTAGATTATGGTATTGACTTTGCCTTGAGTGCATTGCCACCAAATTGACGTTCATCGCAAGAATGTTGCAGTTCTGAACAATGTTGGGATACGTATGGGCCATGTTGACTTCACGGATTCAGTGATCCTGAATCCAGCCTAGATTCATTTATTCTTGTAGAGCTGATTGTACTACGGAACACCCCTGATTATTCTTTAAGGAGATATCACATTGGTGATAATTGTGAGGCGGTACATAATCGTACCCGCTCTGCCTGCAATGCATCCTGACCAGATTGGTTCCTAATAGGAGTACATCGTGAATTTGATAATTGCGATAAATTCTTCCTCTATTAAATTTACTGCAATCTTTTCATGTTGTGGCAACGGGTTTTTCTGAACATTTGGATTAGTATCTTTGAAAGATAAGATCCCGTTCCTGACAAGCTTCTGTACATCAGACTTGAAGCTGAGACAGTTCTCAATGTTGTGCCCCGATCCTCCTTGATGGTAAGGGCAAGTTTGATCCGCTTTGAACCAAAAAGGCGGATTTTCCAGTACTGTAAGAGGAGTCCTGGTTTGGACGTGCCCCTTGGCCAGTAGAAGTGGAAACAATTCTGCGTACAATATAGGTATAGGGTCAAACCCTGATGGTTGTGTCGTATGATTGTTGTTGTTGTACTGCAGACAAGCCTGATGAAGAGGTTGTTGTGTCCTTTGCTGATACTGTTGTTGACTAGGTAGGCTCTGAGCAACCTGAGGTTGATAAGTCGGAGTCGGTGTTGGGTTGATAGCGGGAGTTACCGCCGCTACTGGTTGATACCTTCGCCTTGGCTTTCCCAGAGAGATATTACTAATATCTTGCTCTTTTTTTCTTTTGGAAAGCACTACCGTATCTCTTAGTACTGCTTGATGGTTCTGCATTTTTGACTAATTGTCCTTCTCGGACTGCTTCTTCAAGGTGTACTCCCATGTTCACCATTTCAGTGAAGTCACTGGGTGCACTTGCAACCATTCGGTCGTAATAAAATGAGCTTAAGGTTTTCAAAAAGATCTTGGTCATCTCCTTTTCCTCAAGAGGGGGACATATCTGGGCGGAAATTTCACGCCATCTCTAAGCATATTCTTTGAAAGTTTCCTTGTCTTTTTGTGACATTGCTCTGAGTTGATCCCTATCCGGTTCCATGTCCAAACTGTATTTATACTGCTGAACAAAAGCTGCACCGAGATCTCTGAAAGTACTGATCTTGGTGCGGTTTAAACCCATGTACCATTTGAGTGCGGCACCGGTTAAACTGTCTTGAAAATAATGGATCAGTAGCTATTGATTTTCTGTCTGAGTTGACATTTTTCGAGCGTACATCACCAAATTACTTTGAGGGCAAGAGTTGCCTTTGTATTTTTCAAAGTCAGACACTTTGAATTTGTGCGGGATTTTTACATTAGGGACCAAATAGAGGTCTGCGGCATCCTTTCCAAATTAGTCTTGACCACGAATGGTATGCAGTTCCTTCTGCATTTCCAAGAATTGTTCCTGGAACTCATTCATTCTTTCGTACATGTCTTCGTTTCCACCAAAAGTTGTTTGTGGAATCTATCATTCCGGGACAGTGTGTACCACTGGTTATGGTATAGACATTGTAGCGGTGACTCTTGGCGCTTCAGTGTCCTGAAGTTTGTAACCTTCAGGAGTTGCTGTCGTAAGCCTTGCATCTTCATTTTCCCGAAGTTTGTAACCTTCAGGTCCAGTGGTTCCAATTGCGGTTTCTGGGTCTTCAGTGACCAACGGGATATATCCTTCAAGTATAAAGTTGAGAGGCATGCCCCAGGGGCGACCTTTAGGCATGTTATATGAAGGATGATTCTTATGCATCTCAATTATGGGCGTAGATGTAATCTCTGAGATCACAGTCCTTTGTTGTTGCTTCTGAGCTGCTACCAGGGATTGCATGTCACTGTGAAGTTTTTCCAAACTTTCCTTCAGAGCGTCGATTTCTTCTCTCAGCTCTCTGTTCTCTTCCTCGAGATCGTCCATTTTCTTTTATCGATTGGCCCAAGTATTGTATGAGTGAGACAGTTTGACTCTAGAATTGCGACACATACGTGAGACTCAAAGATAAGAAGAACGCGTTATATGATAATGATGAATGATATGAAAAGACATATTTTTAGTTTTTGTTTTAATCAAAAAATAACTTCAACAAATAGATTGCAAATATCTTATAGTGGGGGATACCCCTTTTATTGAATTTGAAAGATTGCAGTATGTTACAAGGAAAAGTACAGTACATTACAAAGTACTGTAAGGAAAATGGCTAAGCTTATGGATCCTGAGTCCTCTCTGAAAAGAGCTCCAATGCTGGTTCCGATATTTTCCTTTTCTTTAACCAGGGCTCTTCAGCTATTGTCGGGTCGTCAGTCCTTTGCCAAGTGAAAGGAGCGAGCAAATTTCTTCGGTCTTCTTGACTCTCTATAGCATGCTGTTCTAATATTTTAATCAAAGCATCCTTATCCTTTAACAGTTCCTGAATCTTGGTACACTCCACATTGAGGATTCGGTACTTGTTTTTCCAAGAGCTCTTCTCACGTTGAACTTTGTTGAGAGCTACCTAGAGTTTTTTCGTATCAGACATGAAATAAAGGACAGATTCCTTTAACGGAAAAACTTCTTGGCGAGGGTAAGACATCCTCAGCTTGAGAGCTCTAGTTTGCACACAGTGGAGATAAGGCTCCATGGAGGTACATTTTGGTCTTCCTAGAGATTCTCTTCCTTTCCTATGAATATGTTGCCAGGCATGCACTATTTCCTTTTTAAGTGCCCTGTCATTTTCCTCTTCCTTGAAGAAAAGACATTCCAGATGAACATTATGCGGGATATTCTTCAACGGGTAACCGAGTTGACGGCGAACTAAAATTGGATGATAGTTGATTCCTCCTTTAGTTCCAATGAGGGGTATGTTAGGAAAATTTCCACATCTGTCGATGATCTCTATCCCTTCGTAAATCCTATTATACCATTCTATGTCAGAGTTGGTAAGAGACATAATCCTTTGTGACCAACGTAGAGTACTCCTGTGATCCCAAAAAGCAGCAAACTTAGGTAAGTGGGAAATGAACCATTTGTAAAGTAAGGGTACCCAGCATGTGATCATTCCTCTACTGTACAAATTCCTTAAGTGTACGGAATGATAAGCATCTGCGAGCAAGGTTGGTACGGGATTTCCAATCAGAAATATCTTAACGGTGTTGGTATCGATGAAGTTGTCGATGTTGGGAAAGAGGAATAACCCATATATGAGTAGGACAAAGATATCTTCAAAAGAAGTTATGTTTCCTATACTGGCAAAGTATAGAGCTTTCTCTGTCAAGAACTTAGCTGGTAAACCCTGGATTCCTCCTTTGGTGGTCATGTGAGTCCTAACTTCTGATTCGTCCAAAGAGATCGATCTTGCAATGGTTTGTTCCTTTGGAATTTCTTCCAGTCCAGAAAATGGAGCTCGATCAGTGATAGGTAAATCAATAAGATGAGAGTGCTCTTCTAGTGTTGGTGCCAGTTGGTAATTCGGAAATGTGAAGCAATGATAAACCGGATCGTAGAACTAAATTAGCATAGACAGGATTCCTTCAACTATGTGGACCTTTAACAAAGACAACAGTCCTCCATGCTTAGCTCTGAAATCCTCAGGGTTGGTAATCATCCTTACCAACCTCCTTAAATCCTCTAGTTTTGCAATCATTGTTTTAGTTTATTATGAAAAAAAAAGATTTTTTTTCTTGCTTAAAAAGATTTTTTTTAGATGAATGTATGAATGCAACACACAAAAACATTGAAAAAACATGGGTTCAAAGGTTCAACGTCACGAGTATGGAGTCATGGCTCTACCCATTCCCAAAGGTTGTACTATTTTGGTCAATTTTTGTACCTGTAGAACGGGTTCTAAGGTTCCCAAAATCATTGATCCCCCTAGGGATATCGACAACAAGCTGATTCACTCGAGCGAGCTGCAATATCCTAGGGTAGATCTCATTTGAGTGTAGTATCGCGTATCAACTATTCCCGATAGTCACCACACTATCAAATGGTCATATGGTTAATGTCTACTAAATCGTCAGGGTCACTGGTGTCGTATTGGGAAAAATTTACTTTCACGACAATCGGTCGTTCAACATTTAGTATCCACAAGGGTACCTCACCTGATTTGGTGGGCTACCAGGATCGCTTGTTCGGGATTCACTCCCTATAAGTTCTCCCGTCGATGCTACCCCTTATCTTACTATTCTCTCAAACTTTCCACATGCGTATCAATCGCATTCCCATTGACAGAAAATTAAACACCGATATCAAGTAGGAAAATCAGTATATATATATATATATATATATATATATATATATATATATATATATATAGTATGCTAAACAACCTAGACCTCTTAGGAATTCTAATCCTAGTTTGGCTCCCTAGCAGAGTCGCAATTTTTCTGTAGCGTGCGATTTTTGTCGGTGACGCGACTACCTTATCGCCATTGGTTAGAATTGGGTGCTACTTTCTAATTTATTATTTATCCTATGAAGCTGGAAAGGAAAGGGAAGCTATCTAAAACTAACCTTGCACGCAAATGCTTTCTTTAACAAATGTTTAAGAGATTGGGGGGGGGGGGGGTCCGGGGTCAGGTTATACAATGGGGAGTTGTCAATTACCCATCCTATATATGGTTATCCATAGATCGTTTAGCAAACTATACTGTTATCTACTTACTGGTGTTTATCTGTCATGGGTTGGGAAAGTTTCTCCTTTGGGACTGTTTGAGAGAGAGTATTTATGTTGATTTTGGGGTTTTCGATGTTTTTTTGGTAAGGTATTGGACCTAAGGTTTTTGATTTGTGTGCTCGCTAAGATTTCGCAATCTTATGCCTACGTATTCCCGTTATGATAACTAGGAAATCAGAGCAATCGTAGTTCCTCCTATTCTATGGGAGGAAAAAGATGTTTGGTGTCTTGTTCAAAGCCCAAGATTGAAGCTAAATGAGTATTTGGGTCTTGTTCAAAGCCCGAGATTGAAGCTAAAGGTTTTTTGTATCTTGTTCAAAGCCCAAGATTAAAGCTAAAGGTTTTAACTAAGAGAGAATTTGTCATCTCTAAAGGAAGATATCTCATCTGTTTATCATAGTTGTCGGGTGACTGGTTATAAAGGAGAATTACTTTAAATTGGGATATGCGGAATCTAGCAATGCCATAATTTCATTTATAAGGGATTTGTCCTGAAGGAGAAAATTTTAACACAGTGTAAAGCAATGCCATTTTTCCTTATGAATCTTTCATGCTAAGAGAGGGACATTGGCTTGGATGTAAATAATCCAGAGGCTTGCCACTTACAGCAATTAGATGAAAGAAGGGGATTTACCAGGATAAGAGATGGACTACAGCTTGGATTTTTGAATCAACATGTGTGCCACTTACAACAGTTATTTGGAATTAAGGTTTGTTTTGATTGTCTGTTTTGATGTGTGATGTACAGAGAAATGTCTTCCTACAGAGAGATTTTTGATTTCCTCTGAGGGGATTTTGGTTTTTGTGTGCCTTAATCAAAGCCCAAGGTTGAAGGTAAAAGGTTGACTCTATTAGGGAGTTTTATATCTATCTTGTACAAATCCCAAGATTGAGGCTGGAAAGAGATTGACTATTTTGGGGAGATCATTATACAAAGCCTAAGAGGATGCTGGAGGGAATTGATTCTTCCGAGGAATATTTTATCTGTCTTGTACAAAGTCCAAGATTGAGGCTAAAAGGGATTGACTCCACTGGGGAGAGGTTTTATCTGTCTTGTACAAAGCCCAAGATTGAGGCTAAAAGTTATTGACTCCACTGGGAAGAGGTTTTATCTGTCTTGTACAAAGCCCAAGATTGAGGCTAAAAAGGGTTGACTGACTCAGCTGGAGAAAATTTATATGTCTTATACAAAGCCCAAGATTAAGGCTAAAAGGTGTTGAGGGATGATCATTATACAAAGCCTAAGAGGTGGCTGGTTGGGGAATTCCTTATATGAAGCCTAAGAGGAGGCTAACTTCTGCTGAGGATTATTGAGATCCAGAGACAGGTCTAAATTGGGGAATCAACTCTTGCTGAAGATTGAAGAAGAGTTGAAATATCAAATGCCTTGAGGTTCTGACTGAGGGTTTATTAATAGTGATTTGACCCTAGCTGGGGAAATTTAAAGTGAGAGTTTAAAGATTGAGTTTTGAAACCTATAGAGGTTTTAACTCTGTTGGTGATTGATTCGGATTTTTCCTGTGTTTTTAGGAAACTTGAGGGTTTCTTGAGATCCAAAAGGAGGTGAGACTATTCAAGTCTACTGGTATGAAAAGGTTTATCTTTGTATGATGCCCAAGATGAGGTTGATGTTTTAAGGGATGAGAATCAACCCTAAATTGTGCTGATGTTTTGAGATTTTGATTCTCTGGAGGATTGAACTATCAAAGGATGACTAAGTTTTGTCCTATACCTGTAGGAGGTCTTTGGGTCCTTATACTAAGCCCAAGAGAAGGCATGAGAACTTTTAAGAAGCCTGAGGGTCCTTGTACAAAGCCCAAGAGGAGGCTGGGGATGCTTTTAGGAAGCCTGTTGGTCCAAACCTATGAAAAGTTCAAGAAAGGTTTCACCGGGAATAATCCTTTCTATAGTGAACAGTTCTAGGGTTTGACGAAATTCAAGAGAGGTTTCACCGGGAATTGATCCTCTCTGGGGAAATGAATTTCTTGGACAAATTTCTAGTAGTGACAGTCTTGAGAAAAGTTTCACCGGGAATGTTCTATATTGTATAAGCCCAAGAGGAGGCAAGACTGTATCTGGAATTTCCTATGGGGAACTAGTTTTTACTGTGTTGAAAGAGTGACCACTGGGTTGATTTAATCCTAGACCTAGTTGTTGGGGAAAACTCTAATCAAGATAATATACAAGCATATATATATATATATATATATATACAGATGAAATATATACAAGTATGTAAAACAAAGCTGATAGAACTTACAGGTGAGCAAGCTTCCAGTACTACAACTGTATGGTTAGTTATTCAAGAAATTAAAGAAAGTTTTGATAACAACTATAAATTTGAATCTAAATCAAAAGGGAAAATTGTTTTGAAAAGAAGATTGGGGCTTATACTCAAGGAGAGGCCCAAAAATAACAGTGATCGCATCGTTGTTTTGAAAATTGTACCGGGACTTATACAATGACTGAGGCCCAAAAATGTTTTATGTACAAAAGGATGGGTCTTAGACTCTATTAGAGGCCCGCATATTGTTTAAAAAGGAAGAAATATGGGACTTACAACACAAGAGGAGGCCCAGATGAAAATGTTTTGAAAAACGGCGATTGCGCCGAGATTTTTTAATGTATTGGGACTTATACAATGACTGAGGCCCAAAAATGTTTTTATGTGACAAGGGATGGGTGTTACACTCTATTAGAGGCCCAAAGAGTATTTTAAAAAAGAAGGATGAGACTTACAACACAAAGGAGGCCCAAAATGATTTTGTTTAAAAGGCGACGATCGCGCCGCGGTTTTAGAAACACAGTGGGACTTATACAATGACTGAGGCCCAAAAAAGGTTTTTATTTACAAGGGATGAGTCTTACACTCTATTAGAGGACCAAAGTGTTTTGAAAAAGATTTGTGAGAGTGTGAATGATCAAAACCCTATTTTGATTAAAAAAATGTGTTTTAATTTGAATAAAAAATCAAATAAAAATGATCAAAATTAACAAATATGTGTAAAACAAGTTATGATCTAGGATAAATGTTTGAAAAATCATGTTTTATCCCTAGAATGATTTAAAAATCCATTGAGTTTGAAAAATCAAGAAAAAAAATATTTTTAAAATGTTAAAAACATGTAAAAAATAAATTCTTTATGAGAATATTAAATATATAAAATAAATAATATTTTTTTTCAAATTTTTGTAGAATAAAATATTTTAACATTTTTATGAATTTTGAAAAAAAGAATCAATTCAAAAACATAAAAATTCAGAGAGAAATTAATTTTTGAATCAATTAAATAAAATAACTAAAATTCAAAAATTCAAAAGTTTGAAAAAGGGCGCCAAGAACACCTTGTTCTTGCCCGCGTGCCCTGTTTTGCTCCAATTTGCATTTTCTCACTTTTCTCTCTGATTACTCAATGGTTTTGCATGATTCAAACACCAATCTTGCTCGTTTTTTTAACAAGGATCACAACCATATAGATTAATTGCATTTATATTAAGTGTGGAGTGAGAAATTAGAGGATAACCTTAAGAACCCTAATTTTAGCATTAACACAATGAAATTCCATACACGATTGATTCATGACAATTTATTGAGGGTTAACACTCTATATACATGCAAAAACAAGATGATAACTCAAAAATTCATTTATGATGCATGGAATATAGAGTTTGAAGGCTCCAGGCTTACCTCTTGCAGCTGGTGATCGAGCTTGATGATGGAGGTGTTACAGATGTGTTGTAAGGACCTGGACAACTTCACTATACCCTATTGAGTGTGTTGAGATGCTTGGCCTAGATTGGAGATGCTTGGATCACCTTCTGGTACCTCAACTGCAACCTTGTAAAAGCTTGAGCAACTGACTGGTGATTTTGTGATTCAAGTGTTTCAGATGTGTTTCAAGGCCATGAATCACTCATATATGATGTATATGAGGTGTTGGCATGATTGGTTTGGTTTGAATCACTTCCAATTTCAAAATTCGATAGTGACTTGAAATGGAAGGCAAATTTGGAGTGAAAGAGAGATTTTGAGTAAAGCATCAGTTTGGGTGCTTTGGTGTACTCAAACTGATCACAAATGAGCTCTATTTATAGTAGAGCAAGTTTGTTTTAGCATAAATAGTGAATGGCAACTGGTACAGGTCTTTGGCCAATGGTTACATAAAGGAATCCAAGTCTTCCATAGCCATTGACTTGAGATTAGAGCACAAGCCTATGTTCTTCTGTTGCAGGGATAAGGCTTGACTTATTCAGTTAGGTTTGCTTCAGTCCATTCGACCTTGATGTATCCATTGAATGCTTGATGCCAAATTTGAATTTCAAGGTTCCTTTCATGATGATTTTGCATATGGAAGGCTAGATTCTTGGCATCTTGTGTTATGGATCAGATCCCTCATTCATTTGTGTTGTAATTGGACAGAAATTGAATGATCAAAGTGCCCAAAATTAGTCTAAGGAATCGTGGGATGCAAGTTTGTGCCAAATGCTGTCAAAAAACAGTTTGTGTTTAGGCAACTTGTGAGATCCATAACTCCTAGCTCAAATGGAGTTTGATTGAGTTCTTGGACATTTTGGAAAGCCCTCATGACATACTTTAACTTTATTGTTCACCAATGGACCTGGTTCAACTTGGATCAAGGTGAAAAATGGCCTCAAAGTTTGGAAAAAGTGAAACAGATTCTGACTTGTTGAGAATTTCACTAAGTGTTGGAAAAAGTGGTCATTTTCACTTTTTGTGATTTTGATCAATCCATAACTCAAAATCCATGAGGATTTGGAATCTCTTGTAGTTGAAACTTTTAAAGTATGTAAGATGAACTTTCATTTGAACTTTGGATGGGAGAAAAAGGGCTTAAGGTTTAGGAGTTATGACCTTGCATAGTTGGTACAAAATCACTTTTGTTCCATAACTTAGAAAAATTTTGGTTTCTCAAGGTTGCCCCTTTTGCAAGAAATCTCACTTTTCTTTATTTTTCTTGATGAATTATGATCAATTCCATACTTTAACATTGTTTTTGACTTAGGGGAACCATATTTGTGAAAATTCAAAAAAGTTAAACTTGATTTTGGGCACAGTTGACTTTTTGTTAGATGAAATCCAAACTGTGTGATCCTTTGTGCAATCAAGTGCTTGAACTAATTTAAACCTAATGGATGGATTCCATAGGTGTTGTAGGGTGTCTTGAATCATGTCCCAAGGTTTGGGAGCATGTCTTGGTCAAAAGTCAAAGATACAGTTGACTTTTTGTTCAAAACCCTAATTGTGGTCCAGATGAAATTGAAACTTGTGAATCAAGCTTCTTGGATCAATCCATTTTTGCAAATGGGTCAATGTAGTGTACTTGAGGCCATCAAATCATGTCTTGAGGTCTTGGCTCATGCTTTGCTCCAAAAGTTAACTTTGGGTTGAATTAGGTCAAGAAACCCTAATTCCAGATTTGTGATGAATGCATCCCCTGATGCTAATTTATATTGATGATTGGATCCATGAAGTCCCTTGGAGCATTTTGGATCATGTTTTGAAGTATTGGCTCATGCCCAGATGAAAATTTTCATCTGGAGGCCTTGGTCGACCAAAACCCTAATTTGGTGACACTGGCGATCTTGAGGCTTGATCCATATGGAATGTTGCACTCCTGTGCCTGATTCTTAATGTGGGAGTCCTCTTGATCCCTTATGGGTGTTTGAGAGGTTATACAAGTTGAGGATCATGTTATTTCTTGATTGATCCTTTGTCTAAGTGCTCTGAGAGGGCTTAAAACCCTAATTCTTGATTGTAGTGAATGCTCAACAATCCTTAAGGAAATTGATGAAGCATGATGGTATATCCATATTGTAGTGATGATTCTCACAATAATGGGAAATATTGGTGTTCAAAATTTGGGGTATGATACATCTGGTATTCGATGTTATCACTATAAGAAGAAGGGTCACACAAGAAAGGTGTGCCCTGAACGCCTAAAAGATCATGGAGGTAAGGATAATGGCAACGCAGCCATTGTTCAAGATGACTTCGACTCATCTGATGTCCTTGTAGTTTCATGCGGAGACTCAAGAATAGAATGGATTATGGATTCAAGTTGCACTTGGCACATGACTCCAAACAGAGAATTGTTCGAGGAGCTATGTGATCAAGATGGTGGATCGGTGCTGCTGGGAAACAACAAATCCTGCAAAATTGTAGGTATTGTATCTGTGAGATTTAAGCTCCATGATGAGTTAATAAGGTTATTGACTGAAGTCAGGTATGTACCTGATTTGAAGAGAAATTTAATTTCTCTTGGTGAATTCGACAGGAAGGGGTATGTTTTCCAAGGAGAGAAAAGTATCGTAAGAGTCATGAAGGGGTCGAAGGAAGTCTTGAGAGGCGTGAAGAAACAAGGCTTGTATACCCTTGAGGCTGAGGTTGTAAGTAGTTCGACAAATATTGCATCCACGAAACCTGTGTCGAAGACAAACTTATGGCACATGTGATTGGGCCATGTCAGCGAAAGAGGCCTGGTTGAATTGGGGAAGCAGAACCTGCTAGATGGTGACAAAGCCGAAAAGTTGGAGTTTTGTGAATCTTGCGTATTTGGTAAATCCTGTAGGGCGAAGTTTAACAAAGGTAAGTAAAGAACACATGGATTCCTAGATTATATTCATGCTGATCTTTGGGGGCATGTAAGGAATCCTTCACACTCAGGTGCAAGGTATTTTCTATCCATCGTTGATGACTATTCCAGAAAGTTATGGGTATTCATTCAGAAGACAAAGGATGAAACTTTTGAGAATTTCAAAAGTTGGAAGGTTCTGATCGAAACTCAAACTGGTAGAAAGGTTAAGAAGTTAAGAACCGACAATGGCCTTGAGTTCTGCAATGAAGCGTTCGAAAGTTACTGTGTTAAGTCTGGGATTGCAAGGCATAAGACTGTAGCAGGTACTCCTCAACAAAATGGCCTAGCTGAGAGATTCAATCGAACAATCCTTGAAAGGGTTAGGTGCATGTTGGTTAGTGCTGGATTGAAGAAGGTGTTTTGGGCAGAGGCTGTTTCGACAACAGCTTATCTGATAAATAGATGTCCCTCGGCTGCCTTGGGAATGAAGATAACTGAAGAAGTCTGGTCGAGACATCCACTTAGTCTCGACAAACTAAGAGTATTTGGCTGTGTGGCCTATGCTCATATTAGGCAGGACAAGGTCGAACCTAGAGCTATGAAATGCATGTTTATGGGATACGTTGAAGGAGTCAAAGCGTATAGGCTATGGTGCCTAGAGCCAGGTCACAGGAGGTGTATCACCAGTCGAGATGTAGTTTTCAATGAAGCTGAGATGGCTTTCAAGAAAACTGATGATGCTAACGAAGAGCTGGAACAGGGAGAGATTCCTGTTGAGGTGAAGCATGTTGATGCTTGATTTACGTACCCCAAATGAAATCAAAGAAGAAGCAGAAGATGTTGTCGAAGATGAGGAGACTGATAATGACTATCTGCTAGCAAGATACAGGTTAAGAAGAGTCATCAAGCCACCTCAGAGACTTGGGTATGCAGATCTTATAGCTTATGCCTTAATCTCTGCAAGTAAGGTTCTCGACGAAGAACCTAGAGACTATAAGGAAGTTATGAGGAGTCGAAAGAAGACTGAATAGCTGAAGGCCATGGATAATGAGATGAAATCTCTTCATGACAACAACACATGGGAACTGATCAAAAAACCTGCTGGAGCCAGGTTAGTCAGCTATAAATGGATTTTAAAAGTTAAGGAAGGAATCGAAGGAGTGGCGTCGAAGAGATACAAGGCAAGATTGGTCGCTAGGGGGTTCACTCAGAAAGAAGGTGTCGACTTCAATGATGTGTTCTCTCCTGTTGTGAAGCACAAGTCCATTTGAATGTTGCTTGCCATGGTGGAACAATTCGACCTTGATCTGGAACAGATGGATGTGAAGACTGTGTTCTTGTATGGTGATCTAGATAAAACAATCCTTATGAGGCAACCTGAAGGGTATGTCGAAAAGGGGAAGGAAGATTATGTGTGCAAACTGAAGAGATCTTTATATGGACTAAAACAATCTTCTCGACAGTGGAATAGGAGATTCGACAAGTTCATGGCACGCATAAGTTTCATTAGAAGTCAGTTCGACCACTGTGTTTACTTCAAATTTTGACCTGTTAATTCATTTGTTATTTTGTTGCTTTCTGTGGATGATATTCTAATAGCAAGAAACAATGTTGAAGATGTAATGAGGGTGAAGGCTGAACTCAATAAGGAGTTTGACATGAAGGATCTGGGAGCTGCGTCCAGAATTCTTGGGATTGACATCCGAAGAGATAGAAAGCAGTCGAAATTATGTTTATCTCAAGAGACATACCTACGGAAGATTCTCGCAAAGTATGGTATGTCGAATTCAAAGCCTGTTGTGACTCTGACAAACCCTTAATTCAAGCTGACTATAGATCAGTGTTCCAGTACTGATGTCAAAAGAGGTTATATGAATAGAATTCCATATGCTAATATAGTGGGTTCTTTGATGTATGCTATGGTATGTATTAGACCTGACATAGCATATGCAGTAAGTCTTGTACGCAGGTACATGGCGAATCCTGGAAAGGCTCACTGGCAAGCATTAAAATGGATTTTAAGGTACGTAAATGGGTCTCTGAATAGAGTCCTAATTTATGGTGGAGCCTTGGGTAAAGATAGTAAAGCAGCAATCGAAGGATATGTCGACTCCGATTATGCAGGTTGTATAGATTCCAGAAAATCTATTTCTGGATATGTGTTCACTATGTTTGGGATAACAATCAGTTGGAAAGTAACACTTCAGAAGGAAGCATTGTGGCTTGAAGGTTTTGCAAAGGAGCTGAAACTTCAAGGTCCAGTTATCACTGTTAAATGAGATAGTCAAAGTGCAATACACCTGTTAAAGAATTCAGCCTATCATGAGCGAACCAAGCACATTGATGTGAGGCTGCATTTCGTAAGAGGGGTAATCGAGCATGGAGAAGTCCAAGTGCTAAAGGTTTCGACAGATCATAATGCTACTGATATGATCACCAAGACATTGCCCAGTTGCAAGTTTTTCCACTGTATACAGTTGATAAAGCTGCATGAAGAAAGCTAGTTTGTTCCTTGATGTTATAGAGTTTATTCCAAGGTGGAGATTTGTGAGATATTGGATCGAACTCTAGTTTTAGCATGCCTTCTAAGTCCGCTCACATGCTGTTGTCGAAGACCTACATGCTGTAGTCGAATTGTGTTCTAGTATGTAGGAGATCGAATTGGGCCTTGTGTTATGGATCCAATTATTTAAGTTAGCTTGTACCCTAAGTTAGCTTGTAATGGGTAATTGTTAAAAAGCCCATTAGTTTAGTATGCTAGGTTTATTATAAATAGCATACTAGTCTCTCTTCCTAAGTGTGACAAAACCTTATTAGGTTGAAAGAGGTTAATTGTTGGTATTCACTTGTAATCTTTGAACCCTATTGAGAAAGTGAATAGTAAAATAGATTTAACCAATTCTCTTTTCTTCTTCCTCTTTTCTCTTCCTTTGTGAACCCTAATAGGGTTTTAGTTGTTTTTCCTTGTTAACCCTAACCTTTGCGTGTTTCTTGCCCATAAAGAAACCGTTAATATTTTGTTTCAAGGTATCGTTTTTCATAACAGATATATATATATATATATATATATATATATATATATATATATATATATATATATATATTGAGTAAAGTACAAGTAACAAATATAAAAACAAAAACCTACAATTATAACCGATTACAGTCCTGAAGTAACCAGTTACATGCCAAATTACAATAGGTGTAACCGATTATAGACAAAGTGTAATTAGTTACCAAACGACTATGTTTCACTTGTAATCGGCTACCGCCAAAGTATAACTGATTACCAATGATTTTGTTTGAGATGTAACCGGTTATAGTCCCACAATAATCGATCACAAGCACTTGAATTACACTTCCCACTTACCACACCGCCTTAATTCATGTGCTCCAAGTCTTCCATGCCCATATGTTTCTTCAATCTCTTGAATACCTCGATCGACACTTCTTTGGTCAGCAAATTGGCCACCTAGTCTTCACATCTACAATACCTCAATTTCAATCTTCCTTCACTAACAAGCTCTTTTAAGTAGTGAAATCTCATCTCAATACGTTTGCTTCTCTCACGTACAATAGGATTCTTAGAAAGGTTTATAGTGCAAACATTGTCAACCATGATCGTTACTGCCTCACCCTCTCCGCTGCACAACTCCTTCAACATATTCATCAATCATACAGCGTGGCATGCACATAATGAAGTTGCACTATACTCTGCCTCACAAGAAGAGAGCAGCATTAAAAATTCCTTTTTCAAACACCATGAGATTTGTGTTTCTCCGAACATAAAGATGTATCCAACTATGGATTTTTTTATCATTTTTATCTCCACGCCAGCTAGAATTGGTATATCTGAGTAAATTTCCTTTTCCGCCATTTCGATTCAAGAAACAAAATGTTGAAGTCAATAAAACCATTAGCATATCTTAGAATCCTTTTGACTACTGCCAAGTGAGACACATTCAACCTCTCTATGAATCTGCTCACAATTTTGATACTAAAAAGCCAAATTTGATCTTGTATTACACAAGTAACGTAAAAATACAATCAACCTCCAATACTGAGTTGGATTACATCATGCTCATGCTTATTATATGACACCTGCAACCTTGGTTCAACAGGAATAATGGCAACATCACAATGTTCCATTTTGAATGTCTTCAAAGCTTCAAGTGCATACCTTTTTTATTGCATGATCCGTCCCTTCACGGACTTATGAAACTCAATGCCAACAAAGTATGTCATGAGGCCTTGGTCGATCATCACAAATTCATTCATAAACTCATCCTTGAACTCAAAAATACAACCTTCGTCACTGTCAGTAATAAAAAAATCATTCACGTGGAGACAAAGAATTACCAGCCCATCATTTGCATCATTCTTCACATACACACCATGTTCGGATACATATTTGTTGAAGCCTATCTCTTTTAAGAAACCGTCTATCCTCGTGTTCTAAGCTCTTGGAGCTTGTTTCAATCCATACAAAACCTTCTTCAGTCTATAGAACTTTAATTCTTGGGTTTTTACAATGAAACAAGGGGGTTACTTCACATATACCTCCTACTCCAACGGTCCGTTCAAAAATGCATATTTGACGTCCATTTGATAAATGGACTAGTTTGTGTTGTTTACAATCCCAGCAATCAATCAGATGGTCTCAATTCTTGCTTCTGATGTGAATAATTCTTCAAATTCTATTTCCTCTTTTTGCAAAAAACCCTTAGCTACCAATCTAGCTTTGTGCTTCACAACCTTTCCTTTGGAATTTGCTTTGACTTTGTACACCCATTTCACACATATATGCTTTTTCCTTTGAGGCAAACCAACTAGCTCCCAAGTTTTGTTCTTCTCTATCGATTACATCTCCTTCTTCATAGCATAAATCCATTTTGAATCGCTCAAGGCCTCCTTAATTTTAAAGGGTTCAGATTCGGCCATGAGGGAAAAAATGGATGAAGTCACCATCGTTATTAACTTTGTTATCCTGGTATAGCTCACAATCTTGGAGTCTTATAGGAAAACCTCTCTGCCTTGTTGATCTTCTCACATTTTCTTCAATTTTGTGTTCAACTAAAGTTATTTCTACACTTTCAAACATTGTAGGAACAACTTTTTCATTGCTATAACCGATTACACTCTGTTGATAACCGATTATAGGTTACTGCAACTCCTATTTTTCATCGGGAATGGCATCCCTACTGATCATGGTCCTTATGTTTGCTACAGCATACAACTTGTAACCACTGTTAGAGTGATACCTTACAAGTATCATCTATTATCCCTTATCATCCGACTTCTTTCTAATCTGATCTGAAACATGATGATATGCCACCGAACTAAACAGTCTCAAATGACTCATGTTCGGTTTAAATTCGGATCATGATTCCTCCGGTGTAATCTTTTCAAGTTTTTTTGTGGGACATCTATTCAGCAAATAAAAGGCTATGGAGACAACTTCTCCCCAAAATTCTTTTGGCAAGTTCTTTCCTTTTAGCATGCTCCTTACCATGTTCATGATAGAGCGAATCTTCCTTTCGGCAATATCCTTTTGCTTCGGTGTATAAGGAGACACTACCTCATGTATAATGCTCTCTTGATCACAAAAATTCTCAAAATCATTTGAGACATATTCGCCTCCACCGTCCATTTTTAGAACTTCAATTTTGTGACCGCTTTGCCTTTCAACCATGGACTTGAACTTCTTGAACACCTTTAGTACCTCATATTTTCTCTTGATTAGGAACGTCTATAGCTTTCTATTATGATCATAAATAAATGTGATGAAATATCTAATACCCCCAATAAAATCTACTTGCATAGGTCCACATACATCCGAATACACCACCTCAAGATGACACTTGGTTCTACAACCTTCATCTTTGTTGAATTTTCCCATATGTTGCTTTTCTTGGACACATTCTTAAGAAATTTCAATCAATATGCTGATCAATGGTAGCCCTATTACCATCGCGTTCTTTTGCAAGGCGTTGAGATCTCAGAAATTAAGATACCCAAGCCTATAATGTCATACCCACTCTTCTCTACTAGCCACCATAGAAGGACACCTATGTTTCATAACCATCAATTCAACCTTGAAAGTTTTATTTGGATCCATAGGAGCCATTTCTGTTTTCGTCCATAACGCGTAGTGCCTTGTTCTCCAAATGAATCTTGTAACCCTTCTCAAGTAATTGGCCAATAGTTAGAAGGTTACACTTGATTATGGAAATATATAACACATCATTTATCAAAGAATGTTTACCATTCTTTCTATTGATTGATACTTCATTAATCCCTTTTGCCGCTGGAGTGGTATCATTCGTGAACTTTACCTTATTCTTCATGGCACGATTGATTTTAACAACCCTATATTTTCTTGTCATCACGTACATTGAACATTTGGAGTATAGATACTGTTGCGGCGAGAATCGGATATCAGGCTATTGATTAACTTGAATCACAAAACATTGAAGTTCACCACCGAGCTTTGATTTATCCAAGGAAAGGGTAAAGATCGAAGAAAACCCTAAGAGGATCTAGGTTCGGGGGTTGGTTATACTAAGGGAAGGTATTAGCACCCTTATTATCTGTAGTACTCTACAGGAACCTCTTGTTAATGTTTGTGTTAAGTTATGTTTGCTTGCTAAGGGAATCTGCTAAGGATAAAGATAAAGACCTAAGGGTATGTACACTAAGTATGCTTGCCAAGACGTCGCATCTTGTGCCTACGTATCTGACTAAAGAATCAGAGTAACCGTAGTTCACCTAACTAAGGCTGAAGAACCATTGACTATGGCCATAGTTCCAAGGGGAATGAGTATGAGCTCATATAGAGTTTAAGAAACTCTCTAGGTCTAAGTTGTGATGGGGTGAAGTGAATACTCAAGGTGATGAGTCCCACATTGAGTCCAAGAACTCTAACTTAAATCTAAGTTGTAAGATTGAATGGCTATGAGGCCAAGGGTTGAAGATCCTATGACTAGGAGGTCAAGGAAAAGATGTTACCAATGACTATGAGGTCAAAGGTGAATCCTATGACTATGAGGTCAAGGAGGGAGACGGCTATGACTATGAGGTCAAAGCTTACCTATGACTATGAGGTCAAGGTTGAAAATGGCCCTATGACTATGAGGCCAGGAGGGAATCCTATGACTATGAGGTCAAGGATGAAGATGGCTATGACTATGAGGTCAAAGCTGGTAATGAGCTATCTATGACTTTGAGGTCAATAGAGAGACTTTCCTTTGGAAGGAAGGGGAAGTAACATCTTATTAGCAAGAGTGTTAAAAGGGAGTTGAGATTAAATGAACAATATGAGTTCAAGAACTTAAGGGGATGTGCAACAATTAAGCATGATCACTCTCAAAAGTAAGATTCAAACATCTATGTAGGGCAAGAGATAGTGAGACAATTCACAACAAACATAAATAAATGAGCACACATAAATATGATAAAGATAGCATCTTCAAGTTTGAAATCAAAGACAAAATGTCCAAGGTAAAAGACTTAGCAACAAAGCCAAAAGGTACAAACAAAATCCTAATGGGAAAACCTTATCCAAGGTCAAGGAAACCTTCTCAAACAACCCTCTCAACCCAAAGGAGATCCTCACAAAAATCTCAAGAAGCAAGTGATTTTTCAAAAAGAAGTTCAAGTCTTAAATGAAAACTTTACTCAAGTTTTTGTATTTTTAGAAATTAATATGAAAATAACATAAAGTAAAAATAAAAATTATGGAAAATTAAATTAGGCATTGAAGAGTGTTTATGAATTTTTTTGGAGTTTTTTAGATGAAAGAAAATATTTTAACTAATTAAAATTGAAATGAAAAGATTAGAAAAATGATTGAAATATTTGAGGACAAAGAAAAATGGGGGTGCGTAAGTAATTTAATCTGAACTAAAAGGCAATGTTGCAGTGCATTGGGCCTGGATGGGGGGTGCTAACAACGAAAGCCCATGTTTGGAAGCCAAGGGAAAAAAGAAAAAAACAACAAAAAGGGTGTCTGGGGCGAGAGGGATTCGAACCCTAGACCCCTTGGTTACAGCACTGCACTCATACCACTGGGGTGGCTATACATCCAATGTATAAGAAACCCTCAATAGTACTTAAACCAACCAGTGTCTCACATTATTATTTTTCAGAACCACATAAAAGTGTAACGTTATATTGACAAACCATCATCAACTGGTCACAAGTTCTTAAGTGACTGTCAGACAAAAAAGATATACCAACCAATCACGCACTGCCATGATCTCGTCCTCATCATGCAAACACACAAGAAATCAACAAACCCTCGTGAAACCAAAACAATGGCCATGGTAATCTCTCACTAGTTCAATCATTTCTCAACCCATTGTCAACCAAAAATCACGAAATAAAGCCCCAAAGTGCAGTTCTCAGATCAAGGATTAATTCTAAACACTAAACCACTTCTAAAAAGAGGTGTGAACTGAAAAAAAACATCATGAAATCATGACAATCAAACTGCCACAAAACTTAACAGCAACTCTATATACCAATCAGGCCTTCAAATTATCAACTTAAAAAAATCACAAATGCATTACATGATAATGGCAAAGGAATTTAGAATCATTAAGCATGGGTATGATTACATAGAATCAATCATAGAATGACAATACACTAACATAAACTCAAGCAAATTTTTTTAGGTGGATATGATGACAGATAGAGCATTCAGTTTTGGATATATGGGCATGGCATCCTTTTGTTAAAATGTTTTCATAATCATTTTCCCTCGAGATTCACGAAGTAAAAACTCAATCCATATAGCCCTCATAATAGATTACCTAATGAACTCTAAACAACACAAGATAGACACTAAAGCTTAGGGAAATATGGACCTAAAATACATGATCACAACTGACTGGAACTAACAATGCCATGATGTATCCTTCAAGCTCAAACATTTATTCACATTACTATCCAAAACTGATTGAAATGCAAGTGCAAGAACATGATAGCAGTATGATAATCATTTAAACTTATACATGGACATGAAAATATGAATATAGAAGCAAAGAGAGTGAAGATTACCTAGTGGAATAAGTCCACTGCACCTTCACTTGGAATGAGTTATGAGGAGTTAGAAATGATTGAGCTTCTTCTTTCTCCACTATCGGTTGCTGCTGAACTATCCTCCTCCTTCTTAGTTGCCAAGAAAAAATGCACAAAACCACTAGTATGATGTGCTCTTAGTATTCTGATGTATGTGCTGATTTGTTGGTGTTTTGATGTATTGATGGTGTTTTTGCAAAAGAGATGGAATGAGAAAGTGTTGTGATTTTCTTGAGTGAAGGTTGTTCTGATGTGTGTGTTTTTCGTGTGTTGATCACAAAGGAGAAGGAAGTCTCCTTTTTATAGCCAAGACATGCTGGATAATAGCCTCCAAAACTCAGTGGCTAATGGTTTTGTTTAAGAGAGAAAAATCTTGAGTCCAATCTTTTACGCATGGCATGTTTTGAACTCTTTATCTTGAGCTAAGTGAGGTCTTTTGGTTGCTTGATTTATGCCCTAAGTCAGAGGAAAGGATCTTAAACCATCGTGTTATGGTGTGGACACAATGGTCCATCCTTTTGTCTTGAAGATGTCAACTACCAAGTACAAAAGTTGATGTACTTTTGGGTAACTTTACACGGGTTTGGTGACAAATGGTGTTGGAAGTTAGTACTGAAAAGGCAGCAAGGTGTACTTGGCATATGGTTCAGAATTTGGTTCAAAGTAGAGCAAGTTTTGTGTAATGGAACTAAGTTATGCTAGGTACTTTTCCCCACGATAACTCTTTGCCTAGTGAACCAAATGGAGTGATTTTTAAACTCTTTGAAAGTTGGCAAGTAGTAGGACAATTTTGATGTTGGTGACAAGTTAAAATAGTGCCTAGGAACATGTAAAAAAACGTGACAAGGTTTGGTGATCACAAGGAAATGAAATCTGAATTTTCTAAGTATGAAACATCATGCAACATAGCCACTTTGATGCACAATTTATTAGTGATCAATGCTCCAATTTGTAAGTTCTTTGGCTCATTGAAAAGTAGGCATTTGATAGAGCAAATTACATGTGAAATGTGACTTGAGATGTAGCTTGCAACAAGGAGAAAAAATGCCATGAACCTATGCACACCAAGTTGCCCAAAAGACTTAGAAAATTTTCTAAGTTATGGAGTCTTCACAATTTGAAACAACCAACTTTGGAACATCATAACTTGAATGTGTGATTTGAAACCATGCATCATAACTTAAAAACCATGCACTTTTTGGAGAAAGGTCCTCTAATACACTTTCAAGTTCATGGAAATAGCTTCCATTTGAGCTTTGATTCACTTAATTTGGATGTGTGATTTGAAAGTTATGGTCTTCCCAATTTTGCCCAAGAAGTGAATTTTCCACACCTAGAAAGTTTCAAGGACCAAGCATTGCCCTCTTTGCAAGAAACCTCTCAAAACTTGACTTTTCATGCCCTAACTCAACAATTAGACATGTCTTGATGGAGAATGAATTGAATGCTTCATTTTAGATGACAATCTCCCAAGTCAAAGGCCTCAGTCAAAACCCTAATTTCCCTTAGGAATACAACTGGATGATCTTTGATGATTTTGCTTCTTGTATCTATTTCAATGCTCATAGATGGCCTCTAAGGATGTCTAGTATCATATGGAGTCATGTCCCAAGGCTTGGGAACATGTCTTGATCAAGATCAAAGGCAATGGTTGACTTTCTTGACCAAAACCCTAGTTTGAGGCATATTGATCTTGTGGCTCAATGCACTTATGGTAGGAGCCAAACACACTTGATTTCTTGTTGAATAAAACTTCTTGGATGCATGTAAGTTCAAATGGTTTCATTTGGAGACCTTGAAACATGGAGAGCTTGGCTTATTGACTTTTGTGTAAACCCTGCTTTTCGCATAAAAGAACAAAGTAGCAAGATATGGTAGTTAGTTAACAATGCATAAATGATTGATCCCTAAATGTAAATGCAAGATGTTATGACATCTAAGGGGTAAAATTTGGGGTACAACAGTTGCCCCTATTTAAATAGCATTACTGGATGGCACGAGGACTGGAAATCCTCGGGGTATCAAGGTGAAAAGGTGTTTAAATATAGCTGTCGCTCCCGGGATTTTCATCCAAGTACAAACGCGAAAGTGGTGCGGAAACAGAGTCGCCAACAATGTGTATTTATCCTAAGAGAGGGAAAGGAAACACTGCGTAAACCTGAGGGAAGGGAAAGAACATGGTCTCGCGACCAAGAGAAATGGGTAAGGGAGTCAGTTACGCGAGGGGAAGGTATTAGCACCTCCACGCGTTCATCGTACTCGATGGGATCCACGCTTGTTGTCTCGATTAAAGGGTGTCGTCACATGTAGCTCCGCTGCTATTGGAAACGAGAAGGAACGGGAATGGAAGAGAACGAAGAAACGAAGAAGAAAAGAAAAAGAAGTGACTCGATAGGACATCGGCGTCCTATGCCTACGTATTCCCTTGTGCAATGGGAAAGTCAGAGTCAACGTAGTTCGGACACGAACTAAAGGGGGAGGTTGCTCGCCAAGACATCGCCGTCTTGTGCCTACGTATCCTCAATCTAACCAGAAGGAGGAAATCAGAGCAGTCATAGTTCGACCTAACGAGGTCTAAGTGTTTTTTATGTGTGACGTTAAGTTCGCGTCCGGCAGTTAGGGTCGATGCCTGTTTGCGACGAGATGAAAAATAACGTGCTCTTTTCTGAAAATGAGTTTGAAACTTAACGATCCCAAAGGATAAAAAGGTTTGAGTTTGTTTTATGTTTTTTAGACAAGAAGTGGATTGAAGTTTGTTTGCAACTTGCATTGCACCCAAGTCTACAACATAGGAACGAATACGTCGCGTATCGTCCCCAACGGGACGTACACTAAGTACCCTAGAAGAATGAAGGGGAATCCCCAATACCTCACTTCCCATATATAAGGCTCATGCGCAATACACGTTAACCTTTATTAAGTGTTTTAGAAAGGTTATGAGATGAGAAAAGAAGGCTCAAAGGAAAAGAAAACACTAAGGGGAAACTAGTTTGTTCATAATGTTATCATGCAAAGGTGGCCCTAAGGGGAGGTTTAAGAACCTAAGTCCAAATGGAAGAGAGGGACAGGACTACCTAATGCTTATCCTACCTCACCTTAATAAAAAATTAAGGATGAGCTAGGATCCCAAAGGGTGTGGGAAAGTTGTACACAAAGCATTATATCACGCTATTCACAAACACACAAGAGAAAGTAAAAGAGATGAGATAAAAGGAGGAATGAACATGGATAACCATCCACATGTTCAAATGTCTTACCTCTTCCCCTACATAAAAGGTTAGTACCAAATGATTACAAGTAATGAATACAAGTATCAAAAGTAAACCAAACAAATGCTAGTTGCTTAAAGAAGACAACTTAAGAAGCAAACAAAGGTTAAACCAAAAGGGTTGAGTCCTAAGAGTTAAGGAACATCTAAGGTCAGTATGTACATGTCAAGGTGTCCTTCTAAGGTAAAAATGCCAAATGAAAGCACACAATGTCAAACTATGCATCAAAAGTTCACCCAAATGCAAGTTGAGCAATAACTATGCAAGATGAATGCAAATGAATCACGAACATGAATAAATGCATATGCAAGCACCAAAGTCAGAAGTGAATGACATTATTAAGGCATGGAGATTTCATTAAGATATCATGCAAATCATAAATGCAAACATTGATCAAGTAGGAAGAAGTGGGAGCAAACATCATTCAAGTTCCAACAATGAAGCATACTTGTAATGCAAGTAAGAAATGAAGATGTAAGATGAACAATCATGTAATATGAATGCAAGTCAGTAGCATACAGAATTGGAGATGACATTTAGTAGTCAAGAATGTATGCACAAAGTCCACACAAGTATCATGTTGAAGCACATTGAAGATTATAAGCAAACATGTACAATTAAGGTCAAACAAGTTCAAACAAGCACCCTAAGATTTATGAACTTAAGAGACAGGTGAGGTGACGTTAGAAGCCATGGCATAGGGTCAAGAATGATTACAAATAGAAGTGGAATCATGTCAAAGTGAATGTGCAAGACCATACAAGAGTTGATACAAACATGTGCTCAAAGAAGGTCAAGTGAGAATGCACAATTACACAACACATTTCAAGTTAAGACATGTGTATACAAGTCATGTAAGTATGAACTTTGGGTGACCTATAACATGAGAAACGTGACCTATAATGTTCATGTAACATGGATAAAAGGTCTCAACAATTGTCAAAGAAGATTGCACCCAATGCACATTAAAACCCTAGCACAAGTCTTCTAACATCCACACAAACAAACATGCTTTTATATAATCCCTAAGGTCATGTTAAGAAGACATGAAAATTGGAAGAATGCAAGTGAATTATAGTGCAAACATCAAGTAAACATGTCTCAATAGAATGGATCAAAACTCATTACCAAACATGCACAAATATGCTTCACAAGTTCCCTTAAAAGACATAAGGATTAGGCACAAACATGGCATTCAAAATCAACCAAAAATTCTTTTAAAAAACCACAAAAAAATGCATAAGGTACCTCAAGATATCATGAAAGTATGGATCAATTATCAGGCAAGAATTCAATGCACAACTATGTCAAACAAATTAGAAAGGAAGTATGTATCATGAATAAATGCATATACAAAAGAAATTAGAAGAAAATTCATGAAAATATAGCAAAATATGATAAAACCAAAAAATAAAATATGCAAAAATTATTTAAATGCCTTAGAATGCATCATGATTTTTTTGGGGATTTTATCATGCATAAAAGTATTTTTAGAAATCAAATAGCAAACAATTATGAAAAGAAAAGAATAAAAAACAAAGAAATGATCAGGGAGGTGCAGCACAAGCAATTTCCAAGTTACAATGCGCTTTGGGCTCAAAGGGAGGGGGTGTGAATTACAAAAGGAGCCTAGTCCAATAACACGTGTTCAGATGAGGCTCATAACATGTGGATCAGTCAAAAGTTTGACTCAATAAGAGTCGTTGGATCAGGTCAATCATGATCATCAGGAAAAGTAAGCACATCACATGATTCACAATGCAAGCACATGTTAAGCAAGGATGAAACATGCATATGGAATCACACAATTCAAAAATATTCAAAAATCGAAGCACGTGCAAGGGAGGTGGTCTTATTAATGCGCTGGTGCGTTGGATCAAAGCAATCGTGTGGCTATGTTATAACCTGGAAAATGAGTTAGGGTTCATGGCTGAAGAACACACCACCGGGCGGAGAAAACTCCGGTCATCTTCTCCGGCCACTCTCCACCGTGCCAAAATTTTCAGGTCATCAGAAATTGACAAATCGTATATCAAAATGATCCTTAAGTCGTGTAGATCATGGATCCAGCATCAAAAATCACAAACAACTCACACACAAAGAAAATCGAAGGCCACAAGTTTGCCCTAGAATTTTCAACTAAGCACCTAAGGTGCCTATCAACTAGCCGGATGTTCACATTGTCCCTATTGAGCTCCAATCATGCAAAAACAAGTTTAAATCAGTTAAAAACTCATGAAAAGAATAGAAATAAAACCTGAAGTGATATGATTCTTTAAGCACAAGAAAACCAGAGGTGAGGTTCCTCAAGCTTTGAAGATGAGCACTGGCCAAATAAAGGCTTAATGAGACCTCAAATTCCTTGAAAATCGACTGATGAAGATGAAGATTGAAGTGGAAATGGAGGATGCAATGGTTACCTCAATGCTTCCTTGATTCTTGATGAAGAAGAATGGAACAATGTACAGAGAGAATGGATGAAGATGAAGCTTTGAGAGAGAGAAATCTCAGAGAGAGAGTGTGAAAATTTGGTGAAAAGTGTAGAATTAACCAAAGTTCGTTGCAATTCTGTTATGGATTCTATTTATATCCTTGGTTAATTTCTAACTGTCATGGTTGATAATTAGAACCATGGTTAGAAGTGAGGTTGAGTGAAAATGAAAGTGAAGAGGGAAAATGAAAATGAATTGAATATGTAGAGTGAAGTGAGGTTAATGGCACGGGTTATGGTGTTTTGCTCATGTGTGGAGAAGAGCATGACATGTTATGGTGGTGATTAAGATGAAGGGTGATGGTTATGTGATGCTAAGCTTCTTGTACAAACTTCTTGTGCAAGTTTCTTTTTGGTTTGAACATACATGGCAATGTAAACATGAGCATGTGATGTGTAAGGTGTTTGTTTAGCTTAAAATGGCAAGGTATGGTGTGGCTGTAATGAGCATGTGCATGATGTAAAGAGAAACAAGGTTTTTGTCTTGGTTTTGTTAACTTGGCATGGAAGAAAACAGGTGGCATGAGGTGAGCTTTGGAACATTGTATCCCCATGGACAATGGATGGAATCACAAGGTTTTTGGTTATTTGGAAAGAGGGAATGAAGAAGAACAAGATTGATGTTCAAAATGAATGGAGATGAACCCTCTAAAGTACCTAAGAATGATGATGAACATGCTTGGCTGCAACTGAATTGAGCATGTATCTTGCCCTACTCGTGCCTGGCACAAGGCCTATGAAACAAGTCAGGTTGGGATCACCACTTTGATCCAACATATCTCTTCATACATTGATCATATGAAAATTTCTCCAACATCATAGTTGAAGAGGAGATTGAGAGGAACAAGTTTGATGTTGAGCACTTTTTGATTTGAAGCCTCCATTATAGAATAATTTGCTCTTGAACTTGGACACAACATGCACACCAAGTGTTTGTGAAAATAACTGCGTGCTGACTGGTCATGACTTGCCATTTTGCCTTGATTTGTCTCAACTTTAATTGATCATATCTCTCTCAATATTAATCCAATGAAGATGTTCTTGGTATGGTTTTGAAGCTTGAAATGTGAACTTTTAATAGGCCTCCATAACCTTTGAGTTTAAATCTTGGAACATGGAAAAACAATGCCTCAAAAGTGACCCTTTAACTTGATAAAACATGCCATAAATGGAAACCCTAAGTTTCTAAATTTGGCTACTTTGAATCTTTCTTGATTTTTGATGAAACCCTAGACATTCCTTGATCAAATATTCACCAATGAACATATTTGACATGAGGAACAATATTTTGACTTCAAAAAGTCAAGAGTTGACTTTTTCCTCTGCACAGTTGACTTTTTCCCAATTTGATTGATCCTCAACCAATTGATCAATTGAAGATCTTCTGAAATGAACCAATGGGCAATACTTCATCCTTGGACAATTGAAACCATGTGGAAAACCTTGAAATCAAGCCTTGACTCAAAAACACACTTGTATTGACTTTTCACCAAAACCCTAATTTTGCACTGATTAGGAAGATGTGATTCACTTGAGATTGCTCATGTACCTTGATCCCATGCCAAGAGCCAATGATATGCAATGATGATTATACAAAAATGAAATGAAACATAAGCCAGTTAGTGTTAAAAGCATGAGGGCAAATTTTGAGGTGCTACAGCTGCCCCTATTCAAACTTCTTGGATCCGAGGGTTCGATAGCAATGGCTTTCAGACAATCAGGATACAAGGGGTTTGAATACCAAAATAACTTGGAAATTTGCATCCTTCGACAGGAGAGATGACTCCGCTGGGGAACGAGTGATAGAAGGTATAAAATCATAACACAGACGAGTGTCAGAGATCAATACAGACGGAGTATTGGCATAGATTGAAGCAAACACGGACGAGTGTTGACTACACTGGGGATAACCACGGACGATTGCCAAAAAGGGTTTGAACACGGACTAGTGTACAAAAGTTCAAACACGGACGGGTTCTGAAAGAACACGGACGGGTGTCTAAGAGATTCAAACACGGACGGGTGATGGAAGGACACAGACGGGTATTGAAAATGTTCAGACACGGACGGGTGCTGAAAGGACACAGACGGGTGTCTAAGGTCAATACGGACGGGTACTGAAAGGACACAGACGGGTGTCAAAGGTCAATACGGACGGGTATTGAAAAAGTTCAGACACAGACGGGTGCTGAAAGGACACAGACGGGTGTCTAAGGTCAATACTGAAGGGTATTGAAATAAAAGTTCAAACACGGACGGGTGCTGAAAAGACACGGACGGGTGTCTAAGTTCAATACGGACGGGTATTGAAAAAGTTCAGACACGGACGGGTGCTGAAAGGACACGGACGAGTGTCTAAGGTCAATACGGACAGGTATTGAAATAAAAGTTCAAACACGGATGGGTGCTGAAGGTCAATACCGAACCTGCTTGGGAATATTACTGAACTTAACCTGCTGCTGGGAGACATCTGTCCCTTCACCCTGCTGGGAAATATCAGCCACTATTAGCTCACCTGCTTAGGGAATGGTGATTGACGACATCAACTCTGCTAGGGAATACCATCTAGCTTACTCATCTGTTGGGGATTAGATTATACCGTTGCTGATGAGAAAAACATTTCCTGACTAGCTGAGGAAAACAGGTGTTCAGACTCTGTGGGGAAATAACCTCTTTGTCCAAAGAAGATATTCCATCAGTCTCTTGCTGGGGATGCAGAAGTATCAACTTCTGGCTGCTTGCTAAGAGAGTAATCAATCACAACTCTAGCTGGGGAAATAATCCTCTGTACTCTGACTGGGGAGAGCAACAACCCACTGAGGAGGATGAACTTTCAATGCTGAGGAGAATAGCTCTACTGGGGAGAAATCCTGCTACCCTGCAAACAAAATCAATAGTATATGCAAAATGGCTATCTAGATTACCATCCTAATGACTGTTGTTTGAGCAATTTCCACTGTTTTCCGATATGCTTCGCAAAACTTAACATTTTCGCATGCAATGTTTATCAAGAATATCGGACGTTTTCACAAACAAAACAGTAAAAGTAAAAACACAAATGGAAAGCTCTTTGAATGAAAATGAAAATTTTATTGAATGAATTGGCCTGTAAATAGGCATTTACATCCGAAAGCAATTCCTGAAAAGAGGTAATTGCACAAAAAATGTAAAATAAAATACACATGTCGGCAATGTGGGGAACAAATATCCACCATCATCCAATTCAGGTATGACCCGATATGACTCGTTTATCCGCAGATGCTCTGACCTTCGAAGAGACTGATTGGACTGATTCCTTTCCTTCAAAATTTCCAAGTATCAAGAGTGTTCACAGACCAAACGCAGATCATAGCCTCTTGCTTTCAAATCCCTAACTTTTACCAGGATCACCCTTTTCCGGTTTTCAATCCACCGGGATACCCATTTTTGCCAAAGTTGCCTTTTCAGGTTTTCAACTTCGCGGGTTATTATTTTTTATTTTTATCCCTAATTTTTGCCCGAACCTTTTCTTTTTATGGTTCGCCGGGATGCCCTTTTTTTCCTGGACTTTCTTTTTATGTCCAGCGGGTCTCTTTTATGCAAAGTACTTTTTTACTACGTCTGCGTTCACAGGGGACGTAAAATCTTTGCCATCCATAGTTGAGAGTAATAAGGCTCCACCAGAGAAAACCTGTCTTACTACATATGGCCCTTCGTAGTTTGGAGTCCATTTGCCCCTGTGATCTGTTTGAGGAGGAAGAATCCTTTTCAAAACCAATTCACCAGCTTGAAAACACCGAGGATGCACTTTCTGATCAAAGGCTTTCTTCATCCTGTTCTGATACAACCGACCATGTGCAATGGCTGCCAATCTCTTTTCCTCGATAAGGTTCAGCTGATTCAACCTGGAACGCACCCATTCAGCTTCATCAAGCTTCACATCTGCCAGAATTCTCAAAGAAGGAATCTCAACCTCCACTGGTAGAACTGCTTCCATACCATATACCAATGAGAAAGGAGTTGCCCCAGTTGATGTACGTACCAAAGTACGATAACCGTGTAGAGCATAAGGCAACATCACATGCCAGTCTTTATACGTTACCACCATCTTCTGCACAATTTTCTTGATATTCTTATTCGCCGCTTCAACAGCCCCATTCATCTTCGGACGATAGGGAGAAGAATTGTGATGTTCAATCTTAAAGCTCTGACATAGCTCCTTCATCATCTTGTTATTCAAATTGGAACCATTATCAGTAATGATTCTCTCCAGGACTCCATACCGGCAGATGATGTCCTTCTTGATAAATTGAGCTACCACTTGTCTGGTGACGTTGGCATACGAGGATGCTTCCACCCACTTTGTGAAGTAATCAATGGCAACCAAAATGAAACGATGCCCATTGGAAGCAGTCGGCTCAATCTTTCCGATCATATCAATGCCCCACATGGCAAATGGCCAAGGTGATGACAACACATTCAGAGGAGTAGGCGGCACATGCACCTTATCTGCATAAATCTGGCATTTGTGACATTTCCGGGCGTATTTAAAACAATCAGACTCCATAGTCGTCCAATAATACCCTGCCCTCAACAGCTTTCTAGCCATAGCATGCCCATTGGCATGGGTACCGAAAGAACCTTCATGAACTTCTTCCATTAACAGGCCTGCCTCATGTTCATCAACACAACGTAGCAAGACCATGTCAAAGTTCCTCTTGTATATCACATCGTCTTTATTCAAAAAGAAATTCCCTGCCAACCTCCTCAGAGTTTTCTTATCTTTGGCAGACGCACCCTCCGGATACTCTTGACTCTTCAGAAAAACCTTAATATTATGATACCAAGGTTTGCCATCTGATACCCCTTCAACTGCAAACACAAAAGCGGGTCTATCCAGATGCATGATTCTGATTGAGGGAGTTTCATTCCAACGATTCACCAGATACATTGAAGATAACGTTGCCAATGCATCTGCCATCTGATTCTCCAATCGGGGTATATGATGGAAATCAACTCTGTCAAAGAAAGGTAACAACCTTCTGGCATATTTGTTATAAGGACCCAGATTGGCCTGACGAGTTTCCCATTCTCATGTAATCTGATTAACCACCAACGCGGAATGACCATAGACATCGAGGTTCTTGATTCTCAAATCAATCGCTTCTTTTAACCCCATGATACATGCTTCATACTCCGCCTCATTGTTGGTGCATACGAACGCTAACCGGGTAGTGAAGGGTATATGAGAACCCTTTGGAGTTGTAATGATTGCCCCGATTCCGTTACCATATGAGTTGACTGCTCCATCAAAGACTAGCTTCCATTGGGATCCAATTTCAGGTCCTTCGTCAGGCAAAGGCTCTTCACAGTCTTTCATCTTCAGAAACATGATATGTTCATCGGGAAATTCAAACTTCATCGGTTGATAATCCTCAATTGGTTGTTTAGCAAGATATTTTGACAAAACACTTCCCTTAATGGCCTTTTGGGAAACATATTGAATATCGTATTCTGTCAAAACCATCTGCCAACGGGCTATTCTCCCAGAAAGCGCTTGCTTTTCAAACACATACTTGACCAGATCCATCTTCGAAATCAAAAGGGTAGTGTGGTTTAACATATACTGCCTCAAACACTTGTCTGCCTAAGCGAGTGCACAACATGTTTTTTCCAGCATTGAGTACCTTGACTCACAATCAGTAAACTTTTTACTCAGGTAGTATATGGCATGCTCTTTTCTACCTGACTCGTCTTGTTGACCAATCACACACCCCATTGAGTTCTCAAGAACCGTAAGATACATAATCAATGGCCTTCCTGGCACTGGCGGCATAAGGAGCAGGGGTTCCTGCAAATATTCTTTTATTTTTTCAAATGCCTTTTGACAATTTTCGTTCCACCTGTCCGCTTGATCTTTTCTTAACAATTTGAATATCGGTTCACACGTGGCTGTAAGATGAGAGATGAATCTAGCAATGTAGTTCAACCTCCCTAAGAAACCACGAACCTCTTTTTCTGTTCTCGGTTCAGGAATTTCTGGTATGGCTTTTACTTTAGTAGGATCAACCTCGATACCTTTTTCGCTAACAATAAACCCCAGTAATTTTCCAGACCTCACCCCGAAGGTGCACTTGTTCGGATTCAACCTCAGTCTGAACTTTATCAACCTTTCAAATAGTTTCTGAAGATTTCCCAGATGTTCTTCCTCCGTTTGTGACTTCACAATCATGTCATTAACATAGACCTCAATCTCTTTGTGAATCATATCATGAAAGAGAGTCACCATTGCCCGCTGATAGGTTGCCCCAGCATTTTTCAACCCAAAGGGCATCACCTTGTAACAGAATGTTCCCCACGGTGTTATGAACGTAGTCTTCTCCATGTCCTATGGGGCCATTTTGATTTGGTTATACCCAGATAAGCCATCCATGAAGGAAAATATCGAATATTGAGTAGTGTTGTCCACTAACACGTCAATGTGAGGAAGCGGGAAATCATCTTTCGGGCTTGCTCTATTCAAATCTCTATAGTCAACACACATCCTGACGTTTCTGTCCTTCTTAGGTACAGGCACAATGTTAGCAACCCACGAAGGATAACTTGTCACAGCCAGAAATCAAGCATCTATCTGTTTCTGAACCTCTTCTTTAATCTTGAGAGACATTTCCTGTTTCGTCCTTCTCAGCTTCTGCTTAACCGAAGTACACCCCTCTTTAAGCGGCAGCCGGTGTACCACGATGTCAGTGTCAAGCCCGGGCATGTCTTGGTAAGACCAGGCGAAGATATCAACATACTTTCGAAGCATTTCAATCAATCTTCCCTTTACACTATCTTCCAAAGCAGCCCTAATCTTTACTTCTTTCTTTGCATCCTCGATTCCCAAATTAACAATCTCAATCTCCTCCTGATGAGGTACAATGACCCTTTCCTCCTATTTCAACAGTCTGGCCAATTCCTCGGGTAAGTCACAATCTTCATCAGTCTCTTCTTTAGCCTGATAAATGGGATTGTCAAAATCATACCGAGCCACAACTGAATCATGATTGGTGGTATCTGAACAAGGTAACCTGCATGATTAATGATTTATGTTTATTATGTATGCAACAAACAAAAACACATTGCCATTTTGCTGTGATTTAATGCACAAAGTAAAAACAGAATGACAAGGATCAAAATATTTGAATGTGAAAAACGTCCTTTATTAATGATAAAGAAAACACACAAAATATTCAAGCCCTACAAACAAGAATCACTACGTCTTGCGCAGAACGTAGGATTGCCATATAGGAAAAATAAAGGCAATTACTCTGGGCCGGTCACTTGAATGGCTTTCTCAGACGACCAGTTGCAAAGACTTTGACCTAGAATGTAGGGGCGGATCCAATTATCCATATTGCAATCACTATCCCCTTCCTCATCAACAGCATTGACTCTGTCAAAGAACACACCAGCACTGGTGAAACGAACCGGACCGTAAAACTTAGGAGGATCCTCAGGACGCCTGGGTGGCTTATATCCCAGCCCATAAGTATTCTACTTTTTATGGACCTCGATAACTTGACCCCATTTCTGTGAACTGCCGGCTTCAACCACAGCCCGTGCATCCTTGAAGGAAGACATGGAGACCTCTGGCTGATATACCACTGCAGGCTGCTCTACCACTTCAGATTGGCTGACTTCCTTGAGAGATTCCTCGGGGATCTTTACCGCTTCAAAACCCTGACATAAAGTCTCATGTATTTCGCCATCTACCTCCACATATTTGAAAGTAGATAGGTGACTTATCATGATATCTTCTTCTCCGCAAACCGTCACCACGTGTCCGTCTACCATGTACTTCAGTTTCTGATGCGGAGTGGATGTTACAACCCTAGCCCCATGAATCCATGGAAGACCCAGTAGACAACTGTAAGCAGGTTGGATGTCCATGATATAGAAGGTAGCATCAAAAACCTCTGGACCAACCTTGATTGGCAGCACATTTCCCAGAAGACAGATCTCTTGGAACAATTAATGCACGCACCACCAAATCACTTGGTGTGCAGATTAACCCTCGAGTGTCCAACTTCATCAGTGCTTTCTTCGGTAAAGCATTCAAAGATGACCCAGTGTCAACAAGCACATGTGACATTAACGACCCTCGACACTCAACTGAAATATGCAAAGCATTATTATGATTTCTCCCAGCTGGAGTCAAATCCACATCGGTAAATCCCAAACGATTTCCTGCATTAACATGAGCCACTACCCCCTCAAGCTGATTAACTGAGATCTCCTGGGGTACATACACAGCATTCAATACCTTCAACAGCGCGTTTCGATGCGCCTCTGAGCACAATAACAAGGATAAAATGGATATCTTAGACGGTGTTTGGTGCAATTGATCGACGATTTTGTAGTCACTTTTCTGAATCAGTCTCATAAACTCTTCCACATTCTCTGAGAAGGAGTTGTCAACTGGCTTCACTGTGGAATCATTCACTACCGGCGTCTGCACAAAATTGTCCATAACCTGCTTTCCTTTGTCTGGTCTAGAACCACCAGCTTGATTATCAGATGGGATAAAGACTCTACCACTTCGGGTAATAGCTCATGCTTCATCATTACGCTCAGAACTTGAGTTCATCACCGATGTACCCATCAACTCTTGCTTTTGCCCATTAACGAACACCTCAGCACCATAGTTCCAGGGGACAACTTTTGTACTCTCATACGGAATGGGCCCAGGAGTTGTAATAATGATCGGCGCTGGTCTTGCCGGCGCTGAAATAGTTACCGTCTTGAAAGGGATAGTAACAGTGGCAATCTCATTCTTTTTGCCAATAACTTCCTTCTTCTGATCACACCTATCGAACTGTAACCGACCTTCATTAATCAGCTTCTGAATACCTGATCTTAATAGATCACAACCATTTGTTTGCACCATACACTCTGAACAGCTTTTATCACAACCAGGGGATACCCCACCCTTCAGTAGTCTTTCTTTCACTACTAACAATGGAGTCCTCAATTCATTCACGTCTAGAACCAAATTCAAAGATTCATCCTCTTCTATAACAATGTTAACCCTCGACCCCTCATGGTTCGACATTGGGTTTTGAATGACATTTGGCACGTCGTTTGAGAAGTTGATGGCCTTCGAATCTACCAAATCTTGGACTTTATGATGAAATGACCTACACCTTTCGATTGTATGCCCCGGGGCACCGGAGTGAAAATCACAATGTGCGTTAGCATCATAGCATGGGGGAAGCCTCCCTGTGGGTGGAGCCAGAGTGCGGAGCTCAACTAAATGCAGTTGTAGCAAGTGTTGCAACAATTGAGCATATGACATGGGCGGTTGATCAAAATGCCTTTCAGCATTTCTTTGTCGATTCTGATACTGGCCAAGCTGCCTGTTTGGTTGCTGATTAGGATTATTCCTTTGCTGCTGAGGTGCAGTCGGAATAGTTACAGAGGCAACTTGCTGATTCTGACGCTGCTTTCCCTTACCGCAGTATGAAGAGACAGAGTTCACTTTCTCCTTCTTCTTATAGTTCACATAAGGTTTCTTCCCTCCACTAGAAGAAGCCCCATCACTCACCTTTCCAGTTTTAATCCCACTTTCCAATATTTCCCCAACCAAGATCAGATCAGCAAACTTTCCTGACATGCAAGGCAGCAACTTCTCGTAATAATGACTTTCCAAGGTAGCCATGAACATATTCAACATCTCCTTCTCCAACATGGGAGGTTGTACCCTCGCGGCCTGTTCACGCCACCTCTGAGCATACTCTTTAAAGCTTTCACTGTTCTTTTGAGACATACTCTGCAGCTGAGTCCTATTAGGAGCCATATCAGTGTTATACTGATAGTGTTTGATAAAAGCCTCTACCAGCTCTCTCCAGTTGCGGACGTGACATCTTTCTAATTGCATGTACCACTCCAAGGATGCCCAAGACAGGCTATCCTGGAATAAACGCATCAGTAATTTCTCGTCCCTAGAGTATGCAGCCATCTTCCTTGCATATGCCCGAACGTGAGTCCTCGGACAAGTAGTACCCTTGTATTTCTCAAAAGTAGGAACCTGAAACTTGTGCGGAATTACGACACCGGGGACCAGCCCATGATCATCCAAATCCATACCCACAGAGTTCTGATTCACAACCCCTTTCAGCTGCTCTTCAATCAACCTAATCCTCTGATCATCAACAATCGGGGGAACACCAGCATCCCCACCTTGCTCAGAAAATATGTCATCCTGTTGGTCATCATATCGCCGACCATGAACAACACATACACTATTTCCTTCTCCTACAATAGAAGGAATCATAACCTGCTCTCCTTCGCCCAGAGGGATCACAACCGAAGGGACATGAACACCTCCGCCCGGAGGACCAATAGGAATACCATTACCCCCACCACCTCTGCCCGGAGGAATGACATCATTATGAAGGCCGCCATGAAGAATGCCATCCTCGTCAACTCTTGCCACCAAGGGTTGGACAAAGGTCCTCAACTGTTCTTGCCCTTGTGCAACGCCTTGCATTAATTCCATGAACTGGGCCATGCGAGCCTGCATGGCAGCCATCTCAGCTTGCATCTGTTCCATAGCTCTCTTTTGATTGGATTTGGTAGAATACCGATGAATCTGCTGGTCAGCAATCCTGCATGTGGAAGAACACGATAAGAAAACCAGAGATAAACCTGCTATGCAAAATGCAAAATAATTATGGTTATGAAAATGCAAATGCAAACATCATATTTAAACATTCCCAGGACGTATCTGCTTTGATTCCAGTCTTTGAAACCGGGCAAGGGATTAGACACAATATAGGAAAATAAATCCGAACCCAGAAATACTGTAGAACCATCACAAAGGGAGTACATCTTTTCAAAAACTGAGAGCTGTTGATACATTCATGATTAAACCAAGCATTTTATATCATGTCATAAGAATTCATACAGACGGGTCTGATACAATCAAAGGCGATTCCATCAACAATCCTGATGGTAATCCCAACAAAATATAACAACAAGATCACTACAAATTAACTCCAAACAAGCTGGCTTCAACTTACTCGAGAAGATCCACAGTGTCTGGATGTGTAGGTCGCTCTATCAGCCCTTTGACCAGTCTGTTTCTCTTTTCAATATCTTGATTCAGCCTAGCAATCTGCTCTTCAACATTGTTGCCTTCGCACCTTGATTTCTTGACCTCGGATTGTAACTTGAGCTCTTCAATTTCCTTCTGAGCTTCTTTCCACTTACCAGAGAAGTGCCTTTTTTCTGCTTTCATCCTTTGAAGTTCTTCTTTCAACTCCCCATTCTCAATCTTGAACTATTCCCACATCTCATGATACTTGGCAAGCTTGGCTTCAGTCTCGGCCAAGATCTTCTTGTTTTTCCTGTAGGCCTTGCCAGAGGATTCAGTAGCCATACTGACTCTTTTGAAGTGCTGAGCTCTGTTAGTGAGGCTTTCTCTTTCTTTTCTAAGCGCTCTGTCACATCTTAAACCTTCCATTTCAACTCCCGGTTGTCATGTAATGCGCCTTGCAGCTGACTACTCATACCAGCATTCTCCATCCTCAAATCATGCACTAACTCTCGCTGCTTATCAAATTCTTCAATGGGTATAGTGAACCTCTCCTCCACAGTCTCAGGATATAAGGGAGGTGCCCAATCAAAAGGCAAGTAGAACTCTTCCACTCTTCTCTTTACCCAGTCTACATACGGAGAGAAAGCTTGATTATTAAGTTTTCCCAAAGCGGCTTTTCCTTTCTTTTGTCTACTGAGCCATGCTTCGGAAGCCTTCTGTGCCACAGCTAAACCATCGGCTACATAAAAATACAAAGATTCTTTCAAATCTTTTTCAATCAGAGGGTCTTTCAAAGCATATCCAAACTGCCTAATAGCCAAAGAAGGATTGTAATTAATACCCCATTTTCTCCATATCAATGGTACGTTAGGATACTCACCACAGCTGTGCAAAATGTCTTTGCCAAGCAATCCTTGGTCCACCCAAACAATATCCTTATCAGCTAGACCCATCAGACGTTTACTCCAATCCAGAGAAGTCATAGTATCCACAAAAGCGCCTGACCGAGGTAAACGGTTTGCAAACCACTTATAGAACAGAGATGCACAACAATGAACTATCCCGCCTCGTCTATGCTCATTCCTGTTGTACAAGGCATAATGAAGATCTCCTAACAAAGTCGGCACTGGATTCTGAGTTGTAAAGATCGGGATAGCATCCGTATCAACAAAATCAGATTCACTAGGAAAAAGGACAATGCCATATACACAGAGAGCCAGTATTGCATTAAAAGTTGTCCACCTCTTCTCCTTAGCCGCTTCTTGAGCCTTCTTTACCAAGTATGCCAAGTGATAGCCATGGGACTTTCCCTTGTTGGTGATGTCAGCTTCTAAAGTTGATTTGCTTAAATAAAGAGCAACAACCACAACTTTGAAATCAAGGTCTGCCTTTGAACCACAGAAAGGAACACCTTCTTTAATGGAAACCCCCAGGATGTTTGAGTACTCCTCCAGAGTAGGGACCAATACATAGTCTGGAAACACGAAGCATCTCAGGGAAGGATCATAGAACTGCATCAAGGTGTGCAAGCCATTGTATTCATACTCACTGATGTTACGAGCGAAAGATAGGATCCAACCATATTTCTCTTTGAACATTCCTAGCACTTCCGGACCAACCATATCCAGTAAGATGCCAATCTGACCAAGAGTGAGCTTTGGGAACTTGTAAACAATGATATTCTTCTTACTCTTCTTAGTGTCCATCCCGATGACTGCCCGTTGACTAGAATCAAAAGATCAGATACTACCTGGAAATGCAAAAATATGAATGTCAGAAAAATGAAATACAATGCAAAGCATGGGATCAAGGTATCCACACAAACTGGCTGCACTGAACAAACTGAATAATATCAAGGCTTTGCACCAAATACCCAAAAAACCAGAGTAACCACACTGATAAGATATCCAAAGTATCTGGTATGCTAAAAGTCAAGGTTACCTGCAAACCTGTAAACAACCCGCCCCTCTCACATGTGGGTACTAGAAAGGCGAGGATCCTCAATATCACGGACTCTCAGGTCGAGAAATGATGATACGTTCACCATTTCTGGTTTGGCATCATCATCAAACAAGGAGGCCTCAACTGATTCCCCTAAAAAAGGATATCCTATAGCAAGTTCCCAGCATTGGGTCCTCGGATCAAGAATGCATAATGGGTTTGCCATTTCTGGTCTGCCATTATCACATCTCGGGAGGAGTGTCGCAACTGAGTCCTCGGGAATAGTCACCAGAGTCGACAATTTCTCAAGAGAATAACTACTGGCCTGTATCAACATACAGTAGCAGATATCTCCCGATAAAACCTCGTCTAGTTGTGGGTCTCGTGAACACCCGCACGTGGCCAACACCACGGGAGCGTCACACCTGCCCACGCTAATACCTATGTGTATGCTCAAGCCTGGGTAGTGGGCTTATCTCTCAGAACATTCCAACCTGCCAAACAGACAATCCAGTACAGTACAACACAGTTCAGCAAAATAATGAAATGCAATACCATAAATGTGGTAAATACAGTAAAATAGTAAAATAGTAATACAGTAATACAGTAAAATAATACAGTAATATAGTAATGCACAACAAAATAAAGCACCGCGAAAAAACACCCAATGAAAATAAACAACCAAGCGCTAGGATTGACTCGCAAAGGGGATGGACCAGCAAGAGGTCAACCTTTCCCCAGCAGAGTCGCCAGCTGTCGCTCCCGGGATTTTCATCCAAGTACAAACGCAAAAGTGGCGCGGAAACAGAGTCTCCAGCAATGTGTATTTATCCCAAGAGAGGGAAAGGAAACACTGCGTAAACCTAAGAGAAGGGAAAGAACATGGTCTCGCGACCAAGAGAAATGGGTAAGGGAGTCGGTTACGCGAGGGGAAGGTATTAGCACCCCCACGCTTCCATCGTACTCAATGGGATCCATGCTTGTTGTCTCGATCAAAGGGTGTCGTCATATGGAGCTCCGCTGCTACTGGAAACGAGAAGGAACGGGAACGGAAGAGAACGAAGAAACGAAGAAGAAAAGAAAAAGAAGTGACTCGATAGGACATCGACGTCCCATGCCTACGTATTCGCTCGTGCAATAGGAAAGTCATAGTCAACGTAGTTCGAACACGAACTAAGGGGGGAGGTTGCTCGCCAAGACATCGTAGTCTTGTGCCTAAGTATCCTCAATCTAACCAGAAGGAGGAAATCAGAGCAGTCGTAGTTCGACATAACGAGGTCTTAGTGTTTTTTATGAGCGACGTTAAGTTCGCGTCCGGCAGTTAGGGTCGATGCCTGTTTGCGACGAGACAGAAAATAACGTGCTCTTTTCTGAAAATGAGTTTGAAACTTAACGATCCCGAAGGATAAAAAGGTTTGAGTTTGTTTTATGTTTTTAAGACAAGAAGTGGATTGAAGTTTGTTTGCAACTTACATTGCACCCAAGTCTACAACATAGGAACGAATACGTCGCGTATCGTCCCCAACAGGACGTACACTAAGTACCCTAGAAGAATGAAGGGGGATCCCCCATACCTCACTTCCCATATATAAGGCTCATGCACAATACACGTTAACCTTTATTAAGTGTTTTAGAAAGGTTATGAGATGAGAAGAGAAGACTCAGAGGAAAAGAAAACACTAAGGGGAAACTAGTTTGTTCCTAATGTTATCATACAAAGGTGGCCCTAAGGGGAGGTTTAAGAACCTAAGTCTAAAGGGAAGAGAGGGATAGCACTACCTAATGCTTATCCTACCTCACCTTAATCAAAAATTAAGGATGAGATAGGATCCCAAAGGGTGTGGGAAAGTTGTACACAAAGCATTATATCACGCTATTCACAAACACACAAGAGAAAGTAAAAGAGATGAGATGAAAGGAGGAATGAACATGGATAACCATCCACATGTTCAAATGTATTACCTCTGCCCCTACATAAAAGGTTAGTACCAAATGATTACAAGTAATGAATAGAAGTATCAAAAGTAAACCAAACAAATGCTAGTTGCTTAAAGAAGACAACTTAAGAAGCAAACAAAGGTTAAACCAAAAGGGTTGAGTCCTAAGAGTTAAGGAACATCTAAGGTCAGTATGTACATGTCAAGGTGTCCTTCTAAGGTAAAAATGCCAAATGAAAGCACACAATGTCAAACTATGCATCAAAAGTTCACCCAAATGCAAGTTGAGCAATAACTATGCAAGATGAATGCAAATGAATCATGAACATGAATAAATGCATATGCAAGCACCAAAGTCATAAGTGAATGACATTTATTAAGGCATGGAGATGTCATTAAGATAGCGTGCAAATCATAAATGCAAACATTGATCAAGTAGGAAGAAGTGGGAGCAAACATCATTCAAGTTCCAACAATGAAGCATACTTGTAATGCAAGTAAGAAATGAAGATGTAAGATGAACAATCATGTAATATGAATGCAAGTCTGTAGCATATGGCATTGTAGATGACTTTTAGCAGTCAAGAATGTATGCACAAAGTCCACACAAGTATCATGTTGAAGCACATTGAAGATTAGAAGCAAACATGTACAATTAAGGTCAAACAAGTTCAAACAAGCACCCTAAGATTTATGAACTTAAGAGACATGTGAGGTGATGTTAGAAGCCATGGCATAGGGTCAAGAAAGATTACAAACAGAAGTGGAATCATGTCAAAGTGAATGTGCAAGACCATACAAGAGTTGATATAAACATGTGCTCAAAGAAGGTCAAGTGAGAATGCACAATTACACAACACATTTCAAGTTAAGACATGTGTATACAAGTCATGTAAGGATGAACTTAGAGTGACCTATAACATGAGAAAAGTGACCTATAAGGTTCATACAACATGGAGAAAAGGTCTCAACTATTGTCAAAGAAGATTGCACCCAATGCACATTAAAACCCTAGCACAAGTCTTCTAACATCCACACAAACAAACATGCTTTTATATAATCCCTAAGGTCATGTTAAGAAGACATGAAAATTGGAAGAAGGCAAGTGAATTACAGTAAAAACAGTAAGTAAACATGTCTCAATAGAATGGATCAAAACTCATTACCAAACATGCTCAAATATGCTTCACAAGTTCCCATAAATGACACAAGGATTAGGCACAAACATGGCATTCAAACATCAACCAAAAATGATTTTAAAACACTACAAAAAATTCATAAGGTACCTCAAGATATCATGAAAGTATGGATCAATTATCAGGCAAGAATTCAATGCACAAATATGTCCAACAAATTAGAAAGGAAGTATGTATCATGAATAAATGCACATACAAAAGAAATTAGAAGAAAATTCATGAAAATATAGCAAAATATGCTAAAATCAAGAAATAAAATATGTAAAAATTATTTAAATGCCTTAGAATGCATCATGAATTTTTTGGAGATTTTATCATGCAGAAAAGTATTTTTAGAAATCAAATAGCAAACAATTATGAAAAGAAAAGAATAAAAAACAAAGAAATGATCAGGGAGGTGCAACACAAGCAATTTCCAAGTTACAATGCGGTTTGGGCTCAAAGGGAGCGGGGTGTGAATAGAAAAAGGAGCCCAGTCCAATAACACATGTTCAGATAAGGCTCATAACATGTGGATCAGTTAAAAGTTTGACTCAATAAGAGCCGTTGGATCTGGTCAACCATGATCATCAGGAAAAGTAAGCACATCACATGATTCACAATGCAAGCACATGTTAAGCAAGGATGAAACATGCATATGGAATCAAACCATTCAAAAATATTCAGAAATTGAAGCACGTGCAAGGGAGGTGGTCTCATTAATGCGCTGGCGCGTTTTGGTGCGTTGGATCAAAGCAATCGTGTAGCTATGTTATAACCTGGCAAATGAGTTAGGGTTCATGGCTGAAGAACACACCACAGGCCGGAGAAGACTCCGGTCATCTTCTACGGCCACTCTCCACCGTGCCAAAATTTTTAGGTCATCAAAAATTGACAAATCGTATATCAAAATGACCTTAAGTCATGTAGATCATGGATCCAGCATCAAAAATCACAAACAACTCACACACAGAGCAAATCGAAGGCCACAACTTTGCCCTAGAATTTTCAACTAAGCACCTAAGGTGCCTATCAACTAGCCGTATGTTCACATTGCTCCTATTGAGCTCCAATCATGCAAAAACAAGTTTAAATCAGTTCAAAACTGATGAAAAGAATAGAAATAAAACCTGAAGTGAGATGATTCTTTAAGCACAAGAAAACCAGAGGTCAGGTTCCTCAAGCTTTGAAGATGAGCACTGGCCAAATAAAGGCTTAATGAGACCTCAAATTCCTTGAAAATCCACTGATGAAGATGAAGATTGAAGTGGAAATGGAGGATGCAATGGTTGCCTCAATGCTTCCTTGATTCTTGATGAAGAAGAATGGAGCAATGTGCAGAGAGAGTGGATGAAGATGAAGCTTCGAGAGAGAGAAATCTCAGAGAGAGAGAGTGTGAAAATTTGGTGAAAAGTGTAGAATGAACCAAAGTTCGTTGCAATTCTGTTATGGATTCTATTTATATCCTTGGTTAACTTCTAACTGTCATGGTTGACAGTTAGAACCATGGTTAGAAGTGAGGTTGAGTGAAAATGAAAGTGAAGAGGGAAAATGAAAATGAATTGAATATGTAGAGTAAAGTGAGGTTAATGGAACGGGTTATGGTGTTTTGCTCATGTGTGGAGAAGAGCATGACATGTTATGGTGGTGATTAAGATGAAGGGTGATGGTTATGTGATGCTGAGCTTCTTGTACAAACTTCTTGTGCAAGTTTCTTTTTGGTTTGAACATACATGGCAATGTACACATGAGCATGTGACGAGTAAGGTGTTTGTTTAGCTTAAAATGGCAAGGTATGGTGTGGCTGTAATGAGCATGCACATGATGTAAAGAGAAACAAGGTTTTTGTCTTTGTTTTGTTAACTTGGCATGGAAGAAAGCAGGTGGCATGAGGTGAGCTTTGGAACATTGTATCTCTATGGCCAATAGATGGAATCACAAGGTTTTTGGTTATTTGAAAAGAGGGAATGAAGAAGAACAAGATTGATGTTCAAAATGAATGGAAATGAACCCTCTAAAGTACCTAAAAATGATGATGAACATGCTTGGCTGCAACTGAATTGAGCATGTATCTTGCCCTACTCGTGCATGGCCCAAGGCCTGTGAAACAAGTCAGGTTGGGATCACCACTTTGATCCAACATATCTCTTCATACATTGATCATATGGAAATTTCTCCAACATCAAAGTTGAAGAGGAGATTGAGAGGAACAAGTTTGATGTTAAGCACTTTTTGATTTGAAGCCTCCATCATAGAGTAATTTTCTCTTGAACTTGGACACAATAGCACACCAAGTGTTTGTGAAAATAACTGCGTGCTGACTGGTTATGACTTGCCATTTTGCCTTGATTTGTCTCAACTTTAATTGATCATATCTCTCTCAATTTTAATCTAATGGAGATGTTCTTGGTATGGTTTTGAAGCTTGAAATGTGAACTTTTGATAGGCCTCCATAACCTTTGAGTTTGAAACTTGGAACATGGAAAAAGAATGCCTCAAAAGTGACCCTTTAACTTGATAAAACTTGCCATAAATGGAAACCCTAAGTTTCTAAATTTGGCAACTTTGAATCTTTCTTGTTTTTTTATGAAACCCTAGACATTCCTTGATCAAATCTTCACCAATGAACATATTTGACATGAGGAACAATATTTTAACTTCAAAAAGTAAAGAGTTGACTTTTTCCACTGCACAGTTGACTTTTCCCAATTTGATTGATCCTCAACCAATTGATCAATTGAAGATCTTCTGAAATGAACCAATGGGCAATACTTCATCCTTGGACAATTGAAACCATGTTGAAAACCTTGAAATCAATCCTTGACTCAAAAACACACTTGTACTGACTTTTCACCAAAACCCTAATTTTGCGTTGATTAGGAAGATGTGATTCACTTGAGATTGCTCATGTACCTTGATCCCATGCCAAGAGCCAATGATATGCAATGATGATTATGCAAAAATGAAATGAAACATAAGCCAGTTAGTGTTAAAAGCATGAGGGAAAATTTTGAGGTGCTACAATAGCAAACCAAAAATTTTGCCCTTAGATGGAATGCAGATGCTAAGGACAAGCAACATACATGCAAATGTTGACATACCATGAACTCCTAGTATGATGATATGATGCCATGATAGTGCAAAAATGCAAACAAACAAGACACCAGAGAATAAAAAGCAAACAACCGCAGGTGAGCTATCGCTGGGGAAAGATCCAAGGAGATGGACGATAGGTTCATAGGTGATCGGACGACACTGGGGAAATAAAACATATTCTTACTGGGCACGAAACTAGAAAGAAGACATGATCATCGCTAGGGATTAATTCGAAATAAAAGGATAAACATCCTACAAATATTTTCTGTGAATTTCTTATACTGAAGAGTTCACACGGGATCTTCAAGAAAAGCCAGAAAAGACAGAGACAAACTCTGCGTGCGCCATATGAGGATCATCACAAGGACTTCCAAAGAGATATGGATAATGACTGAACCTCTGCTGGGAATACGATAAAAGTGCCAACAATGATTGGACTCAGAAATAACACGCCAGTAAACACTGGATCCACATTATCAATATTTGAAATGACGTCAGTAAACAAACAGATTGAGTTGGATAAGATACTAATATGAGTTGGCATGGATACCAATTTGAGTTGGCTTAGATACCAATTTGAGTTGGCTTTTAGGTTCATATATGACCTGAGTTTTAGATTCATATCTGACCTGGGTTTTAGGTTTATATCTGACCTGGGTTTTAGGTTCATATCTGACCTGAAATAAACAATGCCAGCAATCACTAGACTTTAGACACCAATATGAGTTGGTTTCAACAATGCCAGCAATCACTGGACTTTAGGTTCATATCTGACCTGGTTTTAGGTTCACATTTGACCTGGATTTAGGTTCACATCTGACCTGAGTTTAGGTTCATATCTGACCTGGGTTTCAAACAATTTCAGCAATCACTGGACTTTAGGTTCATATCTGACCGGAGTTTAGGTTCCCATTTGACCTGGTTTTCAAACTTTAGGTTCATATCTGACCTGAGGTTTAGGTTGATATCTGACCTGGGTTTCAAACAATGCCAGCAATCACTGGACTTTAGGTTCATATCTGACCGGAGTTTAGGTTCACATTTGACCTGAGTTTAGGTGCATATCTGACCTGGGTTTAGGTTCATATCTGACCTGGTTTTTAGGTTCATATCTGACCTGGGTTTCAAACTTTAAGTTCATATCTGACCTGAGGTTTAGGTTCATATCTGACCTGGATTGAAACAATGCCAGTAATTACTGGACTTTAGGTTCATATCTGACCGGTGTTTAGGTTCACATTTGACCTGGTTTTCAAACCTTAAGTTCATATCTGACCTGAGGTTTAGGTTCATATCTGACCTGGATTGAAACTATGCCAATAATCATTGGACTTTAGGTTCATATCTGACCTGGGTTTAGACAATGCCAGCAATCACTGGACTTTAGGTTCATATCTGACCGGAGTTTAGGTTCACATTTGACCTAGTTTTCAAACTTTAGGTTTATATCTGACCTAAGGTTTAGGTTTATATCTGACCTGGGTTTCAAACAATGCCAGCAATCATTGGGCTTTAGGTTCATATCTGACCAGAGTTTAGGTTCACATTATACCTGAGTTTAGGTTCATATCTGACCTGGGTTTAGGTTCATATCTGACCTGGTTTTTAGGTTCATATCTGACCTGGGTTTCAAACTTTAGGTTTATATCTGACCTGAGGTTTAGGTTCATATCTGACCTGGGTTGAAACAATGCCAGCAATTACTGGACTTTAGGTTCATATCTGACCGGAGTTTAGGTTCAAATTTGACCTGGTTTTCAAACCTTGGGTTCATATTTGACCCGAGGTTTAGGTTCATATCTGACCTGGATTGAAACTATGCTAGCAATCACTGGACTTTAGGTTCATATCTGACCTGGGTTTAAACAATGCCAGCAATCACTGGACTTTAGACACCAATGTGAGTTAGTTTTCCAGCAAACACTGGACTTTAGGTATCCCTAGAAGGAGATTAAGTATCAGATAGGTCAGTACCGGGGTTGCATAATGAAGATTAGACTTCCTGGGGAATACCAATTATGGTTGCAAAAAGGTTGAATAGTACCAGAGATAGATAAGCTTCTCAGCAGAGACCGCCACTTATCGCCGTAGAAAAACAACCTTCTCCAAGAGATAGCTACTTGTTGTTGGGTATAAATTTCAAAGAGATGTTGATATCACAACACTGTTGGAGAAAAATATTTTGCCTTCAATGAGGATCTGCAAAAGATTCTTCCTGCGAGATACAGTGCAAAATAAATGCACGTTCAAGATAGGTTTAGCAACCTAAACAGACCCAATAACACACTTACCAAAGGCCAAAAAATCGATCTAGGAACAAGTAGAAAGATACGCTCAAACAAGACTCCAACCATTGAGGAACGAGCTCAAATGGGGATTTATCTTATCCAAGCGTGGAAAAGATAACTGAAACAACCATCATCCTCGAGAATTAATCTCCATGAGGAATTCAGAAAGGATGGGCACTCTATGCCTAGGGCGGACAACTCTAATGGAGAGAATAGACAAACCCAGTCACTTGGGGAGATAAACGCCAAAGCGAACAAAACAGGTAAACACCAGAAAGATAGCAAAAATGCTAAGATGCTATGCACATGAATGCTTATGCTTATGCTGACAAAACAGATAAAAGGAAACGAGACTGGAGATGAAATAAACATCTCGACAAGGATACTCAGCCAACCTCATCAGATTGGACCATCACTAGGGGTGAATAAGTAGGATCAGCAGCACTGCTTCAAGGTTACAAACTTCTCTGAGGGGAAAGAGTAATTCACTCAGGGTGTAGCATCATGACTTCACTAGGATTGCCATCACGAGCCTCATCTCTTTATTGGAGGGAATTCCATGGAGAATTGCCAAGATTAGCTGAAGTAACAGCTTATTGGGGAACTAGTAAAGGATGTCACAAAAGCTGAGTAGTTCTGCATAACTCATCTGCCCCTGAGTACATGGTCTGTCAGAAGAAAATACCAAGAGGATTTTATAGAAGAATTGACATACAAGAGGCTTCAGTATCTCTAAACTCTTTGAGAGATTCATAAATTTCGGCGTAACTGCCCCATATTAACTGCATTTACACAACAAGGTCCTTGAACTTGTGCTTCAGACTAGTTGTTGACAATTGGGGAACAAACTTGCCCCTGTCAGCTTGGTTGATCTGTGGAGGAGATGTCATTGACTTTTTAAAGATTTATCGAATCTCAACTTGACTGCTTCTGATTAACTGATCTGTGAGGATAGGTCATCAAAAGGATTTTACAGAAGAATTGGCATGCCAGATGCTTCAACATCTTCAAACTTTTGAAGAGAAATGGCCCTCGACATAACTACCCCAGCTCGACTGTATTTGAAATACAAAATACTCAGACTGCGGTAGAAACAACTGGGGAACAAACTTGCCCCTGTTGGTGGGTATTTGGCTTCCTTTTCTTTGAAACAAACTTGTCATAAGATGACCTCGAGAAGGGTTGCCTCAATATTCTGAACTTTTGAAGAGTTCTGCCCCTGATTCAATAGCTCTTGGAAAGGTGGATTGGCAAATCCTTCCGCTTGGTTCCCCTTGACTGAGTTTCCTTTATCAAGTCAAATTCCCTAGCTGGTTGCATTTGTTGAGATTTATTTGATATTGAATTGTCTTGCAAACAAGTATTGCTCATTTAAAAATTGGCAATTTCAATGCAACATTAATGCAAGCTTTTGAAATCAAGTTTTAATGATGAAAACACACACGGTGGAATGATCAGATAATGAAAAACAAAGTGGATTTAGTCATTTACAGAATGACAGATGAAATGATCAACTCACGTAAATAGCAAAGATCATTAGGAGTCAGGTTAATCAACCTTGTTGTAGTATGCTTTCAAAAAAACCTTACCTCAATTAGGTCTTTTAAGGGTTGTAACGTGGCTTGGTTCACGGTTTATGAAATAAAGGATAAAGGCTCAAAGTTTATTTGTCCCTACCCAATCTTCGTGATGAACTCCAATCCTACTCTCAGTTAGCTCAAGCTATACATTTAGGTTCCTATAGGCTAGGAATGAATTGATGATAGTTGATGATGATTTAGACACCTTGAATAGTCATTACTCCCTTACAATATTTGGTTATCCTTTATTGCTGAGGTTTTGAGACCTCTTCTTGTCTTTGCTTGAGGTTATGAGACCTCGTCTTCGCCTTTGTTGAGGTTATGAGACCTCTTCTTTGTCTTTGTTGAGGTTTTGAGACATCTTCTTTTCTTTGTTGAGGTTTTGAGACCTCTTCTTGTCTTTGTTTGAGGTTATGAGACCTAGTCTTCGCCTTTGTTGAGGTTATGAGACCTCTTCTTTGTCTTTGCTGAGGTTTTGAGACCACTTCTTTTCTTTGTTGAGGTTTTGAGACCTCTTCTTGTCTTTGTTGAGGTTATGAGACCTCTCATTTTTTATTGTCACTTGATTTGAGAGAGCTGACTGGTGTCTTGCATGAAGCGCTTGCATTCGATTGCATTACCAAGTTAAACTGGGAACTACCCTGCCCCAAGGTTGAGATTGCGGGTTTTTTGTGTAAGGAAAGAAAAATCCTACTTCTAGGCTCGAAGGGGTTAACGAGGGATTATCTTCCTTATTTCTCCAGTGTTTGGGAATTGAAACAATGCCTTACATTATCGGCAAGGTTTAATTGGCAGCATACCACAATAATTATGAACATGAGGTTTTCATCATCCTCCACAATCTTTGCTTAAATAGCAGTTTGGCAAGTGGAATGAAATAATATAAAAATATATTTTTTGCTTTTATGAAAATAACAGTACAGGAGTGAAATGAATGGACTTAATCAAAAGGTGCACAAACATTTCATTAATCTTGCCAATTTGAAAGTACAACAAAGCTTATAAACAAATACAAATTCAACATGCAAAGGAAATAATTGAAAATACTGAAATGAACAAAATACAGCCAGCCTTGGTGAATTGATTTCAGAAGATTTCAGTTTCCGGGCCCATACGGAGGAACACCTTCGTCACTGATCACTTGTTCCCTGTGATACAGAACCTTGAGAGGCCTTGCAAGTCTTTTGCCTTTTTCTTCAAGGGTTTAGACATTGGCATCTGACGTACCTTCCTGAGGTTTCAGCATCTTTAGCAGACTTAGCAGTTTTGCCTCGAACTCTTTGAATTTTTCAATGGGATTCCCCATTGTACTAGTATGGAACTTGCACTAAATCTCTGGGCGATCTTCTTCAAAGATCAAATCCTTGTCATGGATCAGATTTTGCACAGTAGCTTCTAAGGCTCGGCAACCATCCAAGTCATGCCCTTCAGCTCCCTTGTGGAATTCACAAGTCAGGTTTGCATTGTGCCAAGGTCCTGGCACGGGGTTGTGAAGTAGAGGAGTCACCGACTTATTCTGAATTAGTAGTGGGAAAAGTTTACTCAATGGCACCAGAATAGGCTGGCAGTTAACCTGGCCCCTTTTGACAGAACACTTCTTCTTGTTTTGGTCTCGGGAACCTCGAGGAGAAACAAACGTTGAGGGCTGAAACGTATTTTTGGTAGACACCTAATGATGATGATATTCAGGTGCCAGATCAAGACCAAATGTTGGCTGGTATGAAATTTCCCCAAAGGTAGATCCTTGATATGGGAGAACCATAGGAGGCGAGGAATTGACAACCTCCTTGGGCGCCATAAGGTGAATCTGCCCTTCCTTTATCTTCAAGTTTTGTATGGTCTCCACGACCCAACTCATCTGGCTTTTGAGGATTCTGACTTCCTCTTTCAAAGTTTCCTAGTTTTTCATAATTTCATTCATTGTTGCCATTGTCTTGAATAGGTATGCTAGGTATCCTCTAGACATAGAAGAAGATACTCAAGGCTAAGAAATGTGAATGAGATGCGAATGCGCATGGAATGCAAATGCAAGCCAAGTAGTTTCAAGGAAATCAAAGGCAAGTTGCAAATTTTTTTTGGAAGAACTGCAGAGTTTTTATTGTTAAGATCCAAGCTCTGTTGATTTTTTTGAAAAGGAATGAATATCTGAATTCCTTGAAACCAACAATGGATGCAACGAGATGTATGTAATGCACAAAACACGGGCACACATAAACACGAACATATGTACACAACAAAGCACACAAGTCCTAGGTTTAGGGGTCTCATGAGTGGAGCCATGGTCTACCCATACTAATAGGTGTGTACTATGGATTTATCAACTGTAGAACAGGGTTCTATAAGTTCTCAGAGTCAGCGTAAATCCTTCAGATATTATCGGCCTACGTGACTACTCACGTGAGTTAATAATATTCTCAAGATAAACTCGTTTGAGTGTAGTATCGCGTAACAACCATTTAGGACTACTCCCTCATAGCCATCGCACTACATCCTAAAAAGGCCAAGTGGGTTGAGGGTAACTACGGTCCTCAGAATCACTGGCTCTCAAATCAGGAAGAGTGACATCAATGCGACTACTAACATCAGACATCAACAGTCCTAAAAGGCCTCAACTGAGTGTGGTCATCATATGCCATAAATTGTTAGGACTACTCCCAACAACCGACTATTGATTACACCATAATCCTATCATATGTGCTCTCAAGTCCAGGTTAGGACTTATCTCACCACTCAATAGTAGCAACCCTGTAAAATAGAAGAACCCAAACAAGTAGACAGATATATACAGATATATGTACAAATAAGCAAGCAAAATATGCAAATAACACAAATAAAACAAGGTGGGTTTAACCCTCAAAACCTTCCCCGGTGAAGTCTCCATTTCTGTTGCGGTGAGAATCGAATATCAAGCTATTGATTAACTTGAATCACAAAACATTGAAGTTCACCACCAAGCTTTGATTTATTCAAAGGAAAGGGTAAAGATCGAAGAAAACCCTAAGAGGATCTAGGTTCGGGGGTTGGCTATACTAAGGGAAGGTATTAGCACCCTAAGTATCTGTAGTACTCTACATGAACCTCTTGTTAATGTTTGTGTTAAGTTATGTTTGCTTGCTAAGGGAATCTGCTAAGGATAAAGGTAAAGACCTAAGGGTATGTACACTAAGTATGCTCACCAAGACGTCGCATCTTGTGCCTACGTATCTGACTAAAGAATTAGAGCAACTGTAGTTCACCTAACTAAGGGTGAGGAACCATTGACTATGGCCATAGTTCCAAGGGGAATGAGTTTGAGCTCATATAGAGTTTAAGAAATTCTCTAAGTCTAAGTTGTGATGGGTTGAAGTGAATACTCAAGGTGATGAGTCCCACATAAAGTCCAAGAACTCTAACTTAAATCTAAGTTGTAAGATTGAATGGATATGAGGCCAAGGGTTGAAGATCCTATGACTATGAGGTCAAGGAAAAAATGTTACCAATGACTATGAGGTCAAAGGTGAATCCTATGACTATGAGGTCAATGATGGAGACGGCTATGACTATGAGGTCAAAGCTTACCTATGACTACGAGGTCAAGGATGAAAATGGCCCTATGACTATGAGGTCAAGAGGAATCCTATAACTATGAGGTCAAGGATGAAGATGGTTATGACTATGAGGTCAAAGCTGGTAATCAGCTATCTATGACTTTGAGGTCAATAGAGAGACTTTCCTTTGGAAGGAAGGGGAAGTAACATCTTATTAGCAAGAGTGTTAAAAGGGAGTTGAGATTAAATGAACAATATGAGTTCAAGAACTTAAAGGGATGTGCAACAATTAAGCATGATCACTCTCAAAAGTAAGATTCAAACATCTATGTATGGCAAGAGATAGTGAGATAATTCACAACAAACATAAACAAATGAGCACACATAAATATGGTAAAGATAGCATCTTCAAGTTTGAAATCAAAGACAAAATGTCCAAGGTAAGAGACTTAGCAATAAAGCCAAAAGGTACAAATAAAATCCTAATGGGAAAACCTTATCCAAGGTCAAGGAAACCTTCTCAAACAACCCTCTCAACCCAAAGGAGATCTTCACAAAAATCTCAAGAAGCAAGTATTTTTCAAAAAGAAGTTCAAGCCTTAAATGAAAAAGTTACTCATGTTTTTGTATTTTTAGAAATTAATATGAAAATAACATAAAGTAAAAATAAAAATTATGGAAAATTAAATTAGGCATTGAAGAGTGTTTATGAATTTTTTTGGAGTTTTTTAAATGAAAGAAAATATTTTAACTAATTAAAATTGAAATGAAAAGAAGAGAAAAATGATTTAAATATTTGAGGACAAAGAAAAAGGGGGGTGCGTAAGTAATTTAATCTGAACTAAAAAGCAATGTTGTAGTGCATTGGGCCTGGATGGGGGGTGCTAACAACAAAAGCCCATGTTGGGAAGCCAAGGGAAAAAAGAAAAAAATAACAAAAAGGGTGTCTGGGGCGAGGGGGATTCGAACCCCAGACCCCTTGGTTACAGCGCTGCACTCATACCCCTGGGGTGGCTATACATCCAATGTATAAGCCACCCTCAAAAGTACTTAAGCCAACCAGCGTCTCATATTATTATTTTTCAGAACCACATTAAAAATGTAACGTTATATTGACAAACCATCATCAACTGGTCACAAGTTCTTAAGTGACTGTCAGACAAAAAAGATATACCAACCAATCACGCACTGCCATGATCTCGTCCTCATCATGCAAACACACAAGAAATCAACAAACCCTCGTGAAACCAAAACAATGGCCATGGTAATCTCTCACTAGTTCAATCATTTCTCAACCCATTGTCAACCAAAAATCACGAAATAAAGCCCCAAAGTGCAGTTCTCAGATCAAGGATTAATTCTAAACACTAAACCACTTCTAAAAAGAGGTGTGAACTGAAAAAAAACATCATGAAATCATGACAATCAAACTGCCACAAAACTTAACAGCAACTCTATATACCAATCAGGCCTTCAAATTATCAACTTAAAAAAATCACAAATGCATTACATGATAATGGCAAAGGAATTTAGAACCATTAAGCATGGGTATGATTACATAGAATCAATCATAGAATGACAATACACTAACATAAACTCAAGCAGATTTTTTTAGGTGGATATGATGACAGATAGAGCATTCAGTTTTGGATATATGGGCATGGCATCCTTTTGTTAAAATGTTTTCATAATCATTTTCCCTCGAGATTCATGAAGTAAAAACTCAATCCATATAGCCCTCATAATAGATTACCTAATGAACTCTAAACAACACAAGATAGACACTAAAGCTTAGGGAAATATGGACCTAAAATACATGATCACAACTGACTGGAACTAACAATACCATGATGTATCCTTCAAGCTCAAACATTTATTCACATTACTATCCAAAACTGATTGAAATGCAAGTGCAAGAACATGATAGCAGTATGATAATCATTTAAACTTATACATGGACATGAAAATATGAATATAGAAGCAAAGAGAGTGAAGATTACCTAGTGGAATAAGTCCACTGCACCTTCACTTGGAATGAGTTATGAGGAGTTAGAAATGACTGAGCTTCTTCTTTCTCCACTATCGGCTGCTACTGAACTATCATCCTCCTTCTTAGTTGCCAAGAAAAAATGCACAAAACCAGTAGTATGATGTGCTCTTAGTATTCTGATGTATGTGCTGATTTGTTGGTGTTTTGATGTATTGATGGTGTTTTTGTAAAGGAGATGGAATGAGAAAGTGTTGTGATTTTCTTGAGTGAAGGTTGTTCTGATGTGTGTGTTTTTCATGTGTTGATCACAAAGGAGAAGGAAGTCTCCTTTTTATAGCCAAGGCAGGCTGGATAATAGCCTCCAAAACTCAGTGGCTAATGGTTTTGTTTAAGAGAGAAAAATCTTGAATCCAATCTTTTGCGCATGCCATGTTCTGAACTCTTTCTCTTGAGCCAAGTGAGGTTTTTTGGTTGCTTGCTTTATGCCCTAAGTCAGAGGAAAGGATCTTAAACCATCGTGTTATAGTGTGGACACAATGGTCCATCCTTTTGTCTTGAAGATGTCAACTACCAAGTACAAAAGTTGATGTACTTTTGGGTAACTTTACATGGGTTTGGTGGCAAATGGTGTTGGAAGTTAGTATTGAAAAGGCAGCAAGGTGTACTTGGCATATGGTTCTGAATCTGGTTCAAAGTAGAGCAAGGTTTGTGTAATGGAACTAAGTTATGCTAGGTACTTTTTCCCACGACAACTCTTTGCCTAGTGAACCAAATGGAGTGATTTTTAAACTCTTTGAAAGTTGGCATGTAGTAGGACAATTTTGATGTTGGTGACAAGTTAAAATAGTGCCTAGGAACATGTAAAAAAACGTGACAAGGTTTGGTGATCACAAGAAAATGAAATCTGAATTTTCTAAGTATGAAACATCATGCAACATAGCCACTTTGATGCACAATTTCTTAGTGATCAATGCTCCAATTTGTGAGTTCTTTGGCTCATTGATAAGTAGGAATTTGATAGAGTAAATTTCATGTGGAATGTGACTTGAGATGGAGCTTGCAACAAGGAGAAAAAATTCCATGAACCTATGCACACCAAGCTGCCCAAAAGACTTAGAAAATTTTCTAAGTTATGGAGTCTTCACAATTTGAAACAACCAACTTTGGAACATCATAACTTGAGTTTGGTTTATCCAAATGAGGAGTTCTACACATGCTTGGAAAGCTTGAAGAACAAGGAACAAATTTCATGTCCAAAGATTTTTGATTTGAAGCTTGGAACAAGGTGAAAAATTGAGTCAAAGTTGGATAAAAATTAGGGTGAAAATGCACAAAATTTCACTAAGTCATAAAGGTCACTTATCTTCCAAGCATCATAACTTAAAAACCATGCACTTTTTGGAGAAAGCTCCTCTAATACACTTTGCAGTTCATGGAAATAACTTCCATTTGAGCTTTGAGTCACTCAATTTGGATGTGTGGTTTGAAAGTTATGGTCTTCCCAATTTTGCACAAGAAGTGAATTTTCCACACTTAGAAAGTTTCAAAGACCAAGCATTGCCCTCTTTGCAAGAAACCTCTAAAAACTTGACTTTTCATGCCCTAACTCAACAATTAGACATGTCTTGATGGAGAATGACTTGAATGCTTCATTTTAGATCACAATCTCCCAAGTCAAAGGCCTCAGTCAAAACCCTAATTTCCCTTAGGAATACAACTAGATGATCTCTGATGATTTTGCTTCTTCAATCTATTTCAATGCTCATAGATAGCCTCTAAGGATGTCTAGTATCATATGGAGTCATGTCCCAAGGCTTGGGAACATGTCTTGATCAAGATCAAAGGCAATGGTTGACTTTCTTGACCAAAACCCTAGTTTGAGGCATGGTGATCTTGTGGCTCAATGCACTTGTGGCAGGAGCCAAACACACTTGATTTCTTGTTGAATAAAACTTCTTGGATGCATGTAAGTTCAAATGGTTGCATTTGGAGACCTTGAAACATGGAGAGCATGGCTTATTGACTTTTGTGCAAACCCTGCTTTTCGCATAAAAGAACAAACTAGCAAGATATGATGGTTAGTTAACAATGCATAGATGATTGATCCCTAAATGCAAATGCAAGATGTTATGACATCTAAGGGGTAAAATTTGGGGTACAACAGTTACCATTGATCGCTACACTGTATAGTCTCTTTCATAGTCACCATGGCATTTTCTTCTGTTGGTAACCAGTTACAACATATAGGTAACTAGTTACAACCGTCTCTGGCAGCCTGTCGTAACCTTATACAACTGTCTTGAAACCTACAACTGTTGCATTCTCCTTCAATGATCATCACCAAGAGTGTGTTCTCATCATCATACTCTTATGTTGCAACTCTAGCTTCGTCTTTCCGAGGTCATTTCTTGTTGGCACTGCACTCTCTTGCAAAATGACCATATTTTTCACATCTAATGCACTGCACACTGATTTTGTCTCCTTTCTTACTTCCTCTTCTTCCTCTAATGTTTCCACCTTTAGAGTTGTGTGATCCACTAACCCTATTGCCACTGCTTTCACCCTTTTGAAATGTTGAATTTTTAGAGTTTTGGGATTCTCTTCCAAAAAAAATATGAAGGTTCCCTCTACCTTTGTTCATGGGCCATTTTCCCATCACCTTTTTGTCCATTTCATTGAAATAGGCTTGCAAAGCGGTCTCCGCCTTTGCCTTACCAACGGTCCTTCCCCCCATTATCTGCTCATGAGCTTCAAGATAGCTTTGTAGCTCTTCTTTGTTCATTGTTGTAAGATCCTTTGATTCCTCAATCGTAAGTACTACATTATCAAATATTTACATCAAATAACGCAAGATTTTTGCGACAACATACTATTTTGTGATCATATCTCCGGACGCCTTTACTTGGTTCACTAATCTTGTGATTCTCGTCATGAATTCGATAATTATTTGCTTTTGTTCCGTTTGAATTAACTACAACTGCCTCTTGTGAGTTTGTAACCTCACCACCTTTTCCTTATCAACTCCTACATAACTTTTCTCCAAGATTTCCCAAGATTCCTTTGAGGTTGTGCAATCACCAACCTTCTCAAAAATATCAACATCAACACATTGATGAATTCGATACATTGCATAGTAATATTTTGTCTTCTCTTCCTTATGCGATGTCCTTTGTGCAGCCGTTGCACCTTCTACAAGTGGAGTAACATCATTCTTAATCATTTCAAAAACATTTTGATAACCCAACAACACCTTCATATGCTTGCACCACTTATCATAGTTCTCCACATCATGAATTGAGAGATTCGCAGGGATTCATTCATCGGAAATGTAAAGCATTTTTGCACTCTAAGTGTTTGATGGATCGAACTAGACTTTTTATGACAAATATTGGAAAAAGAAACCACAATAATGGTGATTTTCAATATGGAGAGAGAGAGAGAGAGAGATAGAGAGAGAGAGAGAGGGAGAGAGAGAGAGAGAGAGAGAGAGAGATGGAGAGAATAAGAAAGTAATTATTGAGGGTGAAAACTAGTGATTATCTATTATTGAGATACCCAAGGGGTATATATGCATTTACATTGAGTGAGGTACTAGTAAAAAATACAAAAACAAAAAAGCCTATAGTTGTAATCAGTTACAACCCGAAGTAACCGGTTACAGCCAAATTACAACAGGTGTAACCAGTTACAAACAGAGTGTAACCGGTCACCAAATGATTTTGTTTCAGTTGTAATCGGTTACAGGCAAAATGTAACTTGTTACCAAAAATTTCTATTCAAATCCATTCTTATTTTCATATCACTTTTAATTCTCATACTGACTTGAGAATTAAAGTGCTAACATTACAGGTTAGCCCCGTTCCCACCGCATCAAAATCTCAAGAGCACCATATTAAGCTCTGCATTCTTGTTTACCGATCAACTATGGTTCTTTTATGGAACATTGGCCCTATATGCGGGAATTGTATTTTGGTTCTTACTAATTTCGACCATCATATCTCTTTTGTTAGAAGCTCAAATCTCTTTCATTAGAAGTTCAAATATCTTTTGTTAGAAGTTCCAATTTGTTATGTTAGAAGCTCTGATATTCGTTCCTAATCACTTTCTCCAAATTAAACCTATTCTCAAACATATATTTTTCGATTTCATTAACAATGGTTCCTTTTAAAGCTACTCACCCCATAGTTCAACGACAAGCTATTGCCACTAGTGTTGAAGCAGCTAGGGATCTACAACCTCTTTCTCGAAGAGTAGATGGTTAAGTCCTAGTATCATCTCTATTAGTTCCTTTGAAGTAAGATCCTATCCAACCTAGGCTAAGTCAGAGAGTATTCCAACCTCTTTAATTCCTCGAATATGAGAAATAATTTCACCAATATGAACCTTCATTCAGACCTTCACCAGTGCATGTGATACCCAGATAGGAAACGCTTCACAACTTCCAGCTCTTACACGCTAACCTTAATATGTAGGAAGCCAATGATATGTTGAACATTATTTACAACATGGTGCAATAGAAAAATCTCAAGTCTTGAAGAAAAGGTCATTCAGAATCAAAGAGAGTCTGTATCATACCAATTTGAAGAATGTTTTCATGCAAGAGGCGACCTCCCGAAAGAACCAAATTTCCATCCTTGAACTGGTGCTCGACAGAATAGCGACCTGCTGAGAAGCGATCTAGATATCTCCAAGCCATTGATGACACCATAGACACATGACCCCTACCCTGATCCTAAAGGGGAAGCGGTAGCAATAATCCCCTAGAAGTCCGTTGTCCACAAAAGAGGGAGAGGTATGAAGAAGACAATCTAATCCAGAAGAGAAAGAGAAATTCGTTGTCCGCTCACATCCTAAATAGAATGATTATAAAGTCATTGGAGAAGCCACTAAAACTCAAAAGTTATGAAAATATTAGGGATCCGTACGAGCATATTGAGCACATAGATGATCGCCTAGACTAATACAACACCCATATGGCTATAAAATGCAAGCTTTTGGATTAGTTATGACTCAATTAACAATGGCTTAGTTCAAGCCCCTTCCTGATGGGAGCATATATTCATGGACTGGTTCATGCAAAGCTTTCACTGCCTAAAAGAGGCAACCCATAACCATAGTCGTGTTTAGTGGGATCACACAATGTAATAAAAGAAAGCCTACGCGAGTACATTGACCACTTTACCAAAGTGGCGGTAGTTGTAGGGGGCTTATATGAAAGTTTGAAGTGTTGGATTTTTGAAAGAGGCTTGAGGTAGAATTGCATGTTTTGAGAAAAACTATGGTGTTAATAGCCTATAACATGAAAGACTTGTTGGATAGAGTGTAACCTTACATTAATTATGAAGAAAAATTGTTATCCATGGGGATTAACCAAGGACTGAGGAACATCAGACCTATCGACCATTAGAGAAAGATGTTAGTCGGTATAAAGAAAAAAGTTAGCATTGACCCCCTACAGATTTGATGCTTATACCCTCCTAAACACTTCAAGGGAGAAATTTTGGAAATATTGTGCGAACAGAGAGTTTAAAGAAGCTGGGATCAAAAACTCATATCCGGTCACAAAATCTACTTAGACTGATAAGTCTCCAGGTATTCATCAATGGCGGTAGTTCCTGCGACATCACGTGTTTGGATCTTTTTTAGAAAATGGATTTGAAGAAAGAGAATTTATGGCCTTATGAAGGATCTGACTTGTAGTCCTTCAAAAGGCAAGGTAAACCGTCTGTGGGGGTACATCAAGGTAATGGTCACCCTGGGACACGGACGCGATACAAGTACAATCGAATCTTAATTTATGGAAGTTTCATGCAAGAATGTATACAATTGCATCCTAGTCATACCTTTTGCAGCAACATTGGATGTATTGGCATCCCAAGTCCATCTTAAGCTGAAACACCCCACAATTTCCATCACAAGTTGATGACAATTATCGTCAACCACTCAGGGACAAAAATGATCTACAAAGATCTCCAACAAGACAAGGAAGAAGTTAAAGGCAAAGCTATGGAGATTAATATAGATTCCATAGTCATTCAATTGTGTGACGTGGCTATTCGGCCTTCTACAAGAAAGATATATTACCCTAGTCGAATACCAAACTGAATTTGAAGCCAACAAACATGTCCCTAGTTGATAATAAGAAATGGCTATGTTGGTTGATTAATTTCATTTTGAAGGTGACAAGAAACACACGAAAGGGGAGTTTGAATTGGGTTTCTAAGATTTAAACTTTTTCAGCTAAAAAAAGAACCAAGAAAAAAAATGATCACAAATTTTTTTATATTGGTTCACTATTAACGAAGTTAATCCCGTCCACCCGCCAAGGTGATTTTTCGTTCTCAATAAGGACTTAATCCACTAAAATCACCAGATTACAGACACACAAAGACTACCCGCCTTTGTTTTATTGAGTATTCAGACTAAGCCCTAGTCACTCAAGGAAACAATCTCAAACAAATAAATACAAGAGTCTGTGTTTACAAGGATGCTTCAAAAATCAGATTACACAAAGTTTAAGTACAAACAAATATGTATACAATAACGAACAAAAGCTATATGTGTGTTTTCTATACAATATTCACAAGAATAATATTTGTAGCAAAAGCTTTGTAGCGTGAATAGAGTAGCCGCATGAATTAGCAGATTAGCAGCTTCATTCATTCTTCCAAATCTTCTTTATATAGGCATGAAAAGATCCATTGGAGGGTAGAATGGACATCTTCATAAATAAGTTGTCACCTTGCATAGCGGTCTGCCAAGGTGGGAGACAAAATGGTACCAATAGTACAATCCTTACTCCACAAAATCAGCTCAGTGGAAGGAATATTTGATCTTGTACTATGTACTATTTTTCTCACGTAAAACCTTTCGATCCTATCTTTTAATCTTTAGAGGCTTCTGAGTGAATATTGTTGAAGCATATTTAGAAGGACCAAGAGACTAGTAGAAAGAAACTTCAGAACTAAAGCTTTAGAGTCTTGACACTGTTCCTCAAAACTTGGTCTTCGGAGTTTTCAGAACTTGTTCTTCAGAATCTTAAGAGCTTGATGAATCTTTAGAAGCTCTTTTATCAGAGTCACATTCAGAAGCTTACGAATAAATTTTAGCAAACAACCTGGTTTTTATCTAATAAGGTATATCTAATAAAGTTCTTAATTCCTAAAAAAACTTAGTTAAACTGATGAACTTATTCAAAGTTCTCTGAAAAATTAATCAACTTCAGAATAAAGATTCAAAACAGGGGCAAATGTTTGCAGTATTCCTTCGATCTTTATGTTGGTGCTAGCTTGACCATTGAGGATCTTATCTGGTTTATCCAACCTTTATATGACAACTACGTTCTCAGGCTTGATCTCTTCCAAAGTCTTCATCAGCAAAGAAGGAGTACGGCCAGAGTCTTCAGCAATCACAACTTCTTTGGATCCAACAGTTGATCCCAATTTAGTAACAATTGGGGGAGAATGAGGAGGTTTCACAAAAGGAACAAGAAGCAGAAAAGTTGCAGGGACCTTCTGGAGAAAAGGTTTCACTATACCAGAGAGCCTAGCATAGAAACCCCTTTGTTCTTTCTTCAAGCACCGAAATTCCAGTTCCTCAGAACTGTAGTCAAGCCATTCTCTGAAATCGTTGTGCATAGTGTGAACTTCATAAAGGTTTTCATTGAATACACAACCTTCAATAATAGAGTTCAACTTGGCAACTGCCTCAGTCTTGAACTGTAAAAATAAATCATCCAAGGATGTTGGCAGGATGTTTGTTTTGTAAGCAGTTTGGGTGGAGTATTATAGGGGGTTCTATCAGGGATAGCTACAATCTCAATATCTGACTCAGAGTCAGAATCAGAAACATCTGATGTAACTACATGAGCATCATGGTGAGTTAAGCTTGATGGTAGGGTGATTGGGTTTGGTGGTTGAGGTTTTTCATAAAGAATTTGGGAGGGAGAGTTTTCTAGTTGAGATAGTTGAGATTGTTGAAGTTGGGTTAAGAGAGAAGGTGGAAAGGTTAGAATTTCAGAAAGTGATGGTGAGGGAGGCGGAAAGGTGACATTTGGATTTGGGCTGTGGGGAGCAGAAGTATAAATGGGTTCCAGAACATAAGGAACATCGTAAGAAAGACTGGTGAATAGGATGGATGAACTGTTAATAACAAAAAGAGAATGAGTCTCAAAAGGAATAGACTTACCCAAGACAATTCCATCAGAAACAGAAACAACGTCAGTTTTGGGTTCTACATAAGAAGTCTCTAGAGCCTTCTCAACAGCCTTTGCTGATTTTGCAATCTTCTCATAATTCTTTTAGGAAAACTTCCTTTTCTTCTTCTTCTTAGTGGGTTCAGAGGCTGAGGGAGCAACACTAGCAGGATTGTTGTCACGACAGCTTGCCATAAAATCTAGAGGCTTTGGATTTGAGAAGATAGTAATGTTTTCTAGAGTGATCCTTCTACTGCAGATGTCTTCCTTGGGGATTTTAACAACTGAGCTAGTAAATTCAGTGATCATGCCCATATTTTTCAAACTCTTGGCATTGAAGAAATTCCCAATGATAGATACCTTTCATTGGGTCTTCTCAGCATATGTTAGAGAGTCGACCAATTTGCTCTCTATCAGAACGTCTGAAATAATCCTACCAAGAGGAATCCAGGCCCTCGTCTTTCTGCTTCCATTCCTTGTTTCCTTCACAATGTCTCTTAAGTATCGAAAGAAAAGTGCATTAAGGTTCACCTTCTTTTCAGTAGCAATGAAATAGAGAACATATTGCTGATCAACATTGATGTAGTCAGAAGAATTTGTTGGCTTTCTGTGATTGATGCAACCAAGAAGAATTCTTGCCCAAATTCTCAGAACATGGTGAAGATTCTTAATCTTGCTAGCATGAATTCTAGACATGGAAATAACTTTGGAGATTTCAACCTGGTCAGAACTTCTTTCTCCCATTAGTTCACACTTTATTCTAGACCCATCATGACCGATGAGTTTGGCTATGAGTTCTTCAGGAATGACAATCTTCTTTCCACAAACAAATGAAGTAACTTGACCTTGAAGACGTTGAATATGTCTTATCATGAATCCAAAATTCTCTAACAAGATGAGGGAAAACTGGACCTTGAAGACGTTCAAATAACTTCTCCCAGCCTTGAACTTTGACAGCAGGTAAAAGATCAAAGCCATTATTTTTTATGTTGTCAAAATCAACCATAAGTTCACAGAGAACTTGCAAATCTTTAGCAGGAGTAGATAGTGTGATTTTTGGAGCATCATACGAATCTAAAGTGAACACATACTTGCTAGTATGCGAAGTAGATAGTGTCTTATGAATTTCGAAAAGATGAAGAATATGTTGTGGTGGTTGGGAAGATGAAGATCTATGAACAACCCTTTGAATAATTGCATCGCGTTGTTGTTGAGTAGATAGCTGTGGAGCATATTGTTCTGCTTGTTGTTGTTCACCTTGTTGTTGTGAAGCCATTGTTGAAGACGAATGGATTTTAGGGTTTGAGAACTTTTGCAGTTTGAAAACAAGAAAGTGTGGGATAGTAGCAAGAGTGTGTGAAGTGGATTTATCTAAATATTTTTGCAATCATGATTTAAATTTTGAATAGTGCACAAAATTTGATAAGAGGGTAAGGTGTGAAGATTTTACCTAATCCCAAGATTAATAGATCACCCATTGTGTCACTCAGATGTTAGAAACGGTTCAGTTTTTTAAGAGATGTCATTGAAATTGTTCCACTTTTCAAGACTGATTGACAACTCATTAATGTAAAAACTGTTCAATATCCAAGAATCAAAAATTCAATAACGAAGTTCTCACTGGATACATCTGAGTATATAAAACCTTCTCACTTCAGAAGACTCACATGTTCAGAGTCAAAATATCTCAGAGTCTCATTAAACCATTATGAAGAAAATAAAGATTCTGAGATAACCATCAAAATCATTATGGATATGTCTCCATGGATAAATGTTTCATAATGAAAACAAATCTATCTTCAGCAAGGGGTTTTGTAAAGATATCATCTCATTGATGGTCTATATTAATAAATTTTAAGTTTAAAATACCCTTCTGAACATAATCATGTATGAAGTGATGTTTGATCTCAATATGTTTAGCCCTAGAATGCAAAATGGGATTCTTAGACAAACATATAGAAAAAGTATTACCACAGAGGATAGGAATGTTACTCTTGGATATCTGAAAGTCCTTTAACTGACTCTTCATCCAGAGCATCTGAGTGATGCATCTAGAAGCTGCAATGTATTTAGCTTCAGCAGTTGAAAGTGCTTTGGTTGATTGCCTTTTGTTGGACCATGAAATCAAGTTGTCTCCCAGAAACTGACAGGTTCTAGAAGTACTTTTTCTTTCAAGTCTATCTCCAGCATAATCAGCATCACAATAACTAACAAACTTGTACTCTTTATATTTTCTATAACACAAACCAAGGTTAATTGTACCTTTTAGATACCTGAAGATCCTTTTAACAACTGTTAAGTTGGATTCTCTAGGGTATGATTGGAAGCGAGCACACAAGCATAAACTCAAAATAAATGTCAGGTCTAGAAGCAGTCAAGTATAGGAGAGAGACAAATCATACCTCTGTATACCTTTTGCTCTACCTTACCACTTACCTCATCCTTCTCAAGGATACATGTAAGATGCATATAAGTCTTTGACATCTTACATTCTGACATGTCAAACATTTTTAGAAGATCCTTAGTGTACTTGCTCTAATAGATGTAGGTTCCTTCTGGACTTTGGTTGATCTGAATCCCCAAAAATAACTTGAGTTCTCCCATCAGACTCATTTCAAATTCCGCCTTTATAGACTTAGCAAATTCCTTGCACAAAGCAACATTAGCAGAACCAAATATAAAATCATCAACAAAAATTTGAACCGCAAGAATGTCATTTTTGAATGTATTACAGAATAGAGTTGTATCAACCTTCCCTCTGGTGAAATCATTTTCAAGAAGAAAATCGCTTAGTCTTTCATACCATGCTCCGGGAGCTTGTTTCGGACCATACAATGATTTCTTAAGATTGAAAACAAAATTTGGGGTTTTATGGTTTTCAAAACCAGGATGTTAGTGTACATACACCTCTTCAGTTATGTAACCATTTAGAAATGTGCTCTTAATATCCATATGATACAAGATGATGTCATGATTTATAACAATGGAAATCAAGAGACAGATAGACTCTAACCTGGCAACTGGTGCAAAGGTTTCTATATAGTCAATCTCTTTTTATTGACTATAACCTTGTGCAACCATTTGATCCTTGTTTCTTACTACCTCGCCTTGTTCGTTCAGCTTGTTTTTGAACACCCACTTAGTTCTAATGACGTGAGTTCTTTTAGGTCCAGGCACTAAAGTCCACACATCGTTTCTAGAGAATTAGTTCAACTCTTCTTGCTTGGCCAGAATTCTATTTATGTCTAGAAGGGCCTCATTAATAGATATAGGCTCTATTAAGGACACCAAACCTAGAAGAGTCTCTTCAAAAGGTTTGAAAGAGGATCTGGTTTTAACAAGTTCAGTCTTGTCGACCATAATCAATTCTTCAGAGTGTGAGGATCTCTGTCTATGATTCCTTAGAGGATTTTGAACTTCAATAGCTTCTGGTTAAGTAGCTTCATAGTCTTTTGCCTCCGCATCTTTTGCTTTTGAAATTTTACCTTCAGAGCCTGAGTATGTGATCTCCAAATCTACAAACTTGTTAACTAGCTTTGACTTTTTAGAGTCATGCTTATCATCAAATTTAATATGACTTGACTCTTCAATAATATATATTTCTGTATTGTATACTTTATAGCCCTTAGAGCGTTCAGAGTATCCTAACATAATACACATCTATGCTTTAGAATCAAACTTTTTAAAATTCTCTTTAGTGTTCAGCATAAAGCAGTACATCTAAAAGGATAAAAATATGAAATGTTGGGTTTTCTGTTCTTCCACAATTCATAGGGAGTGTTACCCTAAATGGGTCTTATAGAGATCTTGTTCTAAATGCATCATGCTGTGTTGACTGCCTCTGCCCAAAAGTGCTTAACCACATTAGTCTCGTTGATCATGGTCCTTGCCATCTCTTGCAAAGTCCTATTCTTCATATTAATAACTCTATTCTGTTATGAAGTTCTAGGGCAAGAGAAATCATGGGAAATTCCATTCTTATCAACGAGTTTCTCAAAATATTTGCATTCAAATTCACCACCATGATCACTTCTGACTTTAATAATTCTGAAATCCTTCTCGTTATGCACTTGAGAACAGAAGGTAGCAAACACATATTGTGACTCATCCTTGTGTCTTAAGAATTTACCCATGTCCATCGATTGTAGTCATCAACAATGACTAGTCCATACTTCTTCCCATTGATAGAAGCATTTTTCACTGGTATGGAGGTGGAAATAACTTTTTTAGCATTGAAATAAGTTTTAGAGAACTTCCCTTTCTGATATGCTTCACAAAGAGCATCTAAAGCGAACTTCAGCTTAGGAAGGCCTCTGACTAAATCAAACTTGTTTAGTTGAGAAATCCTCCTTATGCTAACATTACCCAATCGTCTATGCCAAGTCCATTTCTCTTCATTTATAGACATAAGACATTTAACATTCTGACTTTTTAGATCAGAAAGTCTAATTTTTTAAATGAATTTTTTTCTCTTTCCATTGAAAAGAACCAAACCATCATTTTCACTGAAAACTTTGTAGGACGTTTGATTGAAGATAATATCATAACCATTATCACTTAATTGACTTATGAACAATAGATTATGCATTAACCATTCAACTAATATAACATAAGTAATAGAGGGGAGAGAACCATTACCAACTGTTCTGGAGCCAATGATCTTTCCTTTATGATCACCTGTGAAATCGACGATGACTCTAGGCGTAAGTTCCAGGCTTTGGAACATGTTCCTTCTTCCTGTCATGTGCCGCAAGCATCTAGAGTCCAGGTACCATGACTGGTACCTTAACTCCACTGCTAAGGATATCTGCAACATAGATTATCTTATCCTTAGGTACCCACATCTTTTTGGGTCCTTTGTGGTTAGTCTTCCCAGAGTTCTTAACAACTTTGGGTTTCTGTGCAGGATATAAATACATGTATGCATATTTGAAACGGATATGAGCTTTTTCTTTAGCCTTAGGTTTTGCAACAACTTTACCTTTAGAACTATTAACCTTTTGTTTCCTAGAAGGAACAAAATGAGCGGAGAGAGTATTTGGTTTATCATATTTCTCAAAATCAGATTCTTCATCAGAATCATAACCAATACCTCTTGTCCCATTTTTGCTAACGCCATAAATCATTGAAGCCATTACTCTTCTATTTAGGCTTCTAGCAATTAATTTATGGAAATATTTGTCATACTTCTTTATGACATTATCAGTACTTATAGAGGCTTTAGAAAGATTTTGCTTCTCAGGTATAGAATTCTTATTTTTTAAAATAAGACTTTCTTCATTTAAACTTGAGAAATCTTTCTTAAGCTTACAGTATGCTTCTAACTCAGATACATGAACCTTTTTCAAATCCTTTTATTTTCTCAAAAGCTTCTGATACTTATCCAGAACTTTTGTTAAACTAGATTCAAGTTCAGAGCGAGAGAGCTCAGCAAATACCTCTTCTAAATTTAACTCAGATTCAGATTATGATGAATCTTTCTCAGCAAATGCTTTAGTACACTCCATCAACACTATATTTTTTCGCTCTTCCTCAGAGGAATCTTCTAAGGAATCTGAATTGTCCCATGTTGCCATGAGACCCTTTTTCTTCCCTTGAAAGTCTTTCTTCTTGGGTGTGTCCTTCTCTCAACTCTTTTATTTTACTAGCATTCATAAATATAGCTATTGTATAAATTGCTTAATTGCATTGATTGTATGCTACATAAGATAGACTTTTCTTATAGTAATTTTATGTATAAGCTTAGGTCTGTAGTGTATAAATTTTATAGAATGATCATGAATCCAATTATGGCTGTATAGAACATCAATGTGAAGTTTTTAAATTGCTTTGTTCAAAGCAACTTTAGTTGTCTTGTGATTGACTTGCATTAGATGTAATCAAACTCTTAGTAACATCTTGTATTGTTTCACTTGGTTTAGTTTATTGAGATGCTTCCAAGGTCTCTTTTTTTTTATTTATTTTGCGCTTTTTAAAATCTCTGATTTTATTTATTGGACCTAAAATGTTTTTGAAATTGTCTTAAAGGAAAGTGATTTATTTAATCCCCCTTCTAGACCTCTTGGTGTCCATATTTTAACCCAACAATTGGCATCAGAGCCTGACTTTTAATCAAAGTCTTGCGACTCCAAAAATTAAGGAGATGGTTCCTTTGATCCTATACGAGTTTTTCAAATTGTTTGAAAGCTTATGAAATTCAATAAATTCCAATGAATATACAATGATTTACTAATGTCTAATTATTTGTTGCATGAATTACATAGAGTAATTTAAAGTAAAAGTCTACTAGAATATTCTTCAAACATTAAGTGAATTTAAGATATTCTCTAATTTGTTATTCATCCAGGATTGAACTAACAATATTTTGAGGTATGCGCAATGTAAGTGGAAACCTGTCAATATGTCTTGAAGATTGCTCTTGATTTATCCTAATCCAACATAAACATGCATTCACACTACAATATGATGGAAGTTTTGTGAGTTATGAAGAAAGAAACAAAAAGCATCTTCTAAGTGACCTATTCTTCCAAGGTTATCGTAAAAAGAAGATGAAGGCAATTTTATGACTATTGGCAATGATTCTCCGAAGTTTCAACAACTACAAAAGATTCAAAGATAAATTATGCTCCTTGAAGTGCTATTCGATCGTCAAGGAGTAGAATCTGTTATTCGAGATTGACAGGTTGTGTCAATAAGTGACAATCAATTCATCACCATTCAACATCTATTTGAACCCTTATGAGAGTGAGTATGATAGTATTCTTCAGACGTGCAAAAGGAGATTTTATTCGATTACTATACGATTGTTCATATTTCAAGCTTAAGATATTCTTGTTGTTGATTACTTATCCTTCTCGTTTGCAACAAGTTAAGCTTAGATAGTCAGATTGGTATGATCGTTCCAACCCTCTTTTATTTATTTTTGAGTATACATGATTGTATTTATTCAATTGGCTAAATGTGTTCTATGTTTAAAACATGTTTGGTATGTGACAAGTTTATGAATTCCATGCCTTAATCATTCAAATCGTTCAATGCATTGGTTCCATTTTTATTTCGTTCATTCTTTGAATTCATATGCATTACACATACATTCATGCATCATCATTTAATCTCTTGCATCAAAGTTATTTTAAGCATTCACATCAAATGCATTTTGCATTAAAAATTATTTTGAACATTTGCATGAAAACAACTCAAATTTTTTGCATCCATACATAATATTAATAGGGCAAATAACCTTTCTCGTCCCTTAACTTTACACCAGGGTCCAAGTTTGTCCCTTAACTTTAAAAAGTGGCGATTTCGTCCTTTAACTTTTTAAAACGTGCCACGTTTATCCTTCTGTTAGCTTCCGTTAGTCCCTTTTTGATAACGTTGTCCACGTGGGAGATTTACCTGTGACGTGGAAGTGTTGAAGGTTTTAATTAATCTGCAGAAAATGAATAGTCCATTCAATCTCTTTCTAAGTGGTGTAGCACTCTGCTAGGGCAAGCGAATTGGAGAGACGAAGTGCAAAACGAAGGATTTCTCACAAGACGAGACGGTTCCAGACGAAAAGGAGTGAAGATCTTCATCTGCCATTGATCAAACGGTTAGTTAATTCTTCTTTCATATTAGTTAGGGTTAAAAGTTACGAAAATTAGGGTTCGTATTCAGTTTTAGTCATCTTGTAAATTTGATAGGGTAAACCCTAATTTTGTAGATATCTTGGCCTGGTTAGGTATCATGGATGAAATTATTGAATTCAAAATTCATCATAGTGGGGAATTTACTGATGAGGGTCTGAGTGTATATGCGAATGGTGTAGTTGATGATTTGAGGGTAGATGTAGACAGATGGAGTTACTTTGAGCTAGTGGGTATGTTAAAAGATTTGGGTTATAGGGAGTTTGAAACAATCTACTACAAGGATCCACAGTTTGGTATGAATGCACTAATTAATGACCAGGGTGCATTAGAAATAGCAGACCTGTATAGGGTTCACAAACGTGTTGATATTTACATTCAACACACGTTGTCTCAACCTGACTACTGTGACAAAGTTGATGTGGATGACATAGTTGGTGAGGGCCCTGAAGAAATTGTGGATGAGGTGGAGGAGTTACTTAGTAAGTTGGTTGATGAAGTTGTTCATGGTGAAAATACCACCCCTGTTCAGGTTAATGTAGAAGAACAAGTTAATGTAGAGGAACAAGATAATGGTGATGAACAATTTAATGGTGATGAACAAGTTAATGCAGAGGAACAAGGTATGAATGTTGAGGAACATGGTATTAATTGTAAAGAATGACAAAGTTAGGGTAAGGGCTAAATGTAAAGATGGTTGTAAGTGGGAGGCATACTGTAGCAAGCTGCCCAATGAAGACACTTGGCAACTTAGGAAAGTGGTTGATGAGCATAGTTGCAGTAGGGAATATAATGTGAAACTGATGAGGATCATAGAATTGTTAAGAGCCAATCCTGGATCAACTGTGAAGCTCAATGTGGATCTTGTACCAGAAGGTGTTGAGGATCATAGACCATGCTTTAGAAGGCTATATGTATGTTATGCTGCATGTAAAGAAAGCTTTAAGCTGTGCAGGCATGTAATAGGTCTAGATGGATGTTTTCTCAAGGGGTTGTGTGGAGGCCAGATTCTGGCTGCTATAGGGAGGGATCCTAATGATCAGATGCTTCCCATAGCATATGCAGTTGTGGAGGGTGAAAACAAGGACAGCTGGACTTGGTTCTTAGAGCTCCTAATTGATGACCTTGGAGGCAAAGAGCAATGCATGACTTACACCTTCATATCAGACCAACAAAAGGCAAGTTTCTTATGTTTTTCTTATCATTTTCCTTAACTTTTTCTTATATTTTTCCTTATCTTTTTTCTTATGTTTTTTCCTATTCCAGGGGTTGTTACCCACTATGGAAGAGTTATTTCCTAGGGTGGAGCACAGGTTTTGTGTTAGGCATCTGTACAACAACTTTAGGAAGAGGTTTCCTGGAAAAATGTTGAAGGATATTATATGTAAGGCTGCCAAGTCAACTTACCCACAAGCATGGGAAAGAGAGATGAAGGGAATGAGGGCTATAAATGAGGAAGCTTTTAAGCATATGATTAAGACCCCACCAAGGTTTTGGAGTAGGTCATACTTCAGGACTGAAAACAAATGTGATGCTGTTCTAAGCAACATGTCTGAATCATTCAATAGTATGATTCTTGAGGCAAGGGCCAAACCTTTAATCACTATGCTTGAAGACATGAGAATCTACATGATGGAGAGATGGGCTATCAACAGAATGAGGTTTGGTACCTTGGATAAGAATGAAATATTGCCCAATATTAGAAAGAAAGTTGATATCACAAGCACCTACGCCAACAATTGGCTTGTAAGGTATGTCAGCTCAATACACTAGTATTTATTCAGTTGAACTAACAATTGCACGCAAGTGAATCATTTGTTATGTTTTCTTTGGTTCTGTTTACTCAGCCTGTTGTGCAACCCAGTTAAGCATCTCAAACTGTGCAACCCAGTCAAGCATTTCAAACTGCCCAAGAATCTATTGCTCAGAAGACTCATGGTCCTGCAAAGGGGACGACTCAGAAACTACCAGTGAAAAAAGCTCCAAGGCCATTTGTTCCACCAGGCCCTACAACCAGGCTGTCTGCATCAAAGAATGTTGTTGGTCCAGTCACTAGGAGATCTACTCCCACCAAGAGAACAGCTGCAAAGAAGAATCCCTAAACATATTTAGGATTAGGTGTTTAAGTCACTATGGTTTTGTACTTTTTGTTATGAAGTGAACCTGTTTTTTGTTTTGCACCTTTAAGGTTGTGATGTAATGAACAAGAATGTTGTTTTGGTTCTGAACATGTTATGAACCTATTTTTAGTTATGTTTCTGGTCTGTTATGTAATGAACAAGAATGCTGTTATGGTTTTTAACCTTTTATGAACCAGTTTTTAATTATGTTTCTGTTATAAACCTGTTATGAATCTGTTATAGGTCAATTTTGTCACAGCAAATGATACGATATAAGTCCCAATTATAGGGCAATAACAGTCAGAATATTACAGGTCATGTCCAAATATTACAACTTCAAATTATAGGTCATGTTCCATATACTTATAGGTCATGTCCAAATATTATAGGTCATGTCCAAATATTACAAATGATACAATATAACGGCAAATCTTTTCATTAATAAAACATTTAAAAACAACATTAAACCTAAAAAACATTTAAAAACAACAAAACATACTTTCACATACACAACATAACTGACCTAATTCAACCTAAATAACATTACAACAATAACAATTAGAAACAACAAATTCCATATTTTTTTCCACTTCATGATCATCTTCATTTCAGCATCAATATTCATCAGCTTTTTCCCAAGTTCTTCAATGTCTTTTTTTGCCTCATCTAATCCCTTTACAGCCACCCCCATCCTATGCATTAAAAGCTCTTCTTTCTCATCAAATGCATCCTCATGGTACCAACCAAAGTAATTGCATCCATCTTGCTTAAAATTGGGACAACCCCAAAATAACTTTCCCATGTTCTTCACTGTTTTTGCCCTTTGAAGTATAGCCATGTCTCCACAATAGCACATGGGCTTCCTCCAACGATTTCCACTGCCTGTTGAATCCCCATTTTCTGCATTTCTCTTGCTCAAAGAAGAAGAAGAACTACCTGATTTAATTTTCCCTAAACCCTAGCTTTTACTTTGGAGAAAAATTGTAAGGATGGAAGATGATTTGAGTTTGCCCTAACAAGGAAGAAGATTGAGGGAAACGCGTCTGCAGAATGCACAAACAAGGAAGAAGACGATAAACATATTCCAAGTCACCTGCCACGTAACAAAATATAAACAGACGTTTTACCAAACTAACGGCAGGACTAACTTGGCACGTTTTAAAAAGTTAAAGGACGAAATCGCCACTTTTTAAAGTTAAGGGACCAAATTGGACCCTGGTGTAAAGTTAAAGGACGAAAAAGATTATTTTGCCATATTAATATTTTTTTCATTTTCATTATAAAGGTTTTCCATCTTTAAAATATTTTTAATTTGAAATTTTTCATTAAATCAAGTTTTTTTTTTCAAAATTGAACTATTTGATTCGAATCAGCACTTTTTGCCTTTACCCGTGATTCGAATCAAAATCTTGAGACATGAAACCATTTGGGGATGTCTAATTTGATTCATATCAAGTATTACACTTGATTTCAATAAAAGTGTTTTTCTATAAAAAAAAAAATAGGACTCGTGATTCGTAGCAAGTTTTACACATGATTGAAATCAAAATTGATAAGTCACGCTCATTTTTTGAATTATATTATGTTTTTCTTTTCATTTTCACAACATTTCCATTTTTCAAAAAACCCAATGCAAGGTTCAAGAAGGCAAAGTAACACCTAATGCAAGGATTAAAAAGAAGTAATCCAATAATAAAACTGCTGAAGCTCTGTGTTATAAGGTAAAATAACTTCTTCCTAAGGATAGTTTACAAGTTTATCAAGAAAAGTTTCTAAACAAACCAGTTGATCCTAAGTCTTATGTTGACTCATCTGCTGAAGTAGAACTGGGGGCTAAAATATCGAAACCATTTTCTTTTCATCATCTATTGAAATTTATTGGATAGAATAAGAAATATAACTCAGATTATGTTAAAGTCTTCTATTGTAATTTGGTAAAAACCCCTGCTGGTCTTGAAAGTAGATTCAAAGATAAGGTTATTAAGTTTAATTACAATGAATTGCACAAAGTACATTGGTTTGTGTTGAACCCTAATTTTTACCCCTAAGATTTCGCACATCTCATTTGTATATCATTACCACAAACAAGATCACGATCTTTGTTTCTCCTGAGCATCTGTGTATTTCTCACTTGCTTTACTATTTGTTTATGTGTTTACTAATCTCTAACCAAAATACCAAAAAATTTACTGCAGTTTGCCTGTTCTTCTCTCTCTGTGCTTCCAGGTTTTGCAGGGTTGTAAAAAGTAAAGGCGTGATTTCAAGTTACATGTGGCTGTTTGTTCTTGATCCAGTTCAAATGGATGTTTGACCTAATCTTGGTCAAACTATCAAGTTTGCTTCATCTGCCTGTCATTTGTGCCAATAGTTTTTTTCTCAAGCAGTGACTGTCAAGTTGTTGTGTGGTTTTATTCATCAGGTTCATCTGAGTTCATCAGTCCAGACTGTATTCCTCTGTGGATTTATTTTCTCAGAAATTGTTCAAAGTGATTCAGAATTTATCATCAGAGATTTAGAGAATTGTGGAAAAGTTCAAACAGATTCAAATGGTTGTTGTTCAGTTGTGGCTTGTTCAGTGGTAGCTGTGTGCACTTTATCAAAGGCTTGTGAAAAAGTTTAGCTATCCACTTTTTTTCATATCCACATCATAAACCATTTCTTTTCTTTTTTTTAACCAATTTCTAAATCCATTTTCCATAATTCATTTCACTTCCAAATATCCATTAATATCCAATTTCTATATTTTTATCCATATTTTCGAGATATCCATGTTTCTATATCCATTTCATAAAACACTTCCAATTTCTCAATATCCATATCATTTCCATAATACATTTCTTTAATCACCATTTATATCCAAAAAACCATATTCATTTCTTAAATTTCCATAAAAAAAACCATTTGTTTTGTTTTACAAACCATTAGTCCATATTACAAAAAAGCCCATTTGCTTGAGCCCATTTACATGGCAATGTGAGAAAAAAAAAAAAAACAAGTATACACGACCCACTTCTACTCTTCAAGCTACCAACACAAACACCTACACAAGACTTACTCCACAATTCCATGCCAAAGTAATACACACTGCTACAATCACACAAGCTGAACTTTGCGAGCCACACAAGTTCAAAACGAATTTAGCACCTACAAACGACGTAAACCAACGTCAACACACAAGTTCAAAACGACTACAAATTTCACAAATGCATCAATTCAAAACGCAGCTCTGCAAGGAGTCACGCAAATTATATCAATTCAAAACGCAATAAATGAGAGCGAAACGACAACAGGTTTTTCAATCAAACTTTCAGCAAACTCACCTCATTCACTCTATAAATAGAGGTTGAATCCTTCACTTCCAACAAGCTTGAAAAGCCAAATAATTGCCGCTAATTTCACTCGATAAACCTTCAACCTTCAAGCTTCAAGGTTCCATCACAATTATCTTCATCCTTCAAACAAAATTCTGCACCTTCTCTTCAATCTTCCACCTTAAAACATCACAAATAAACACATCAATTCTACATCACAATTCATCAAATAAGCCTCAATAAATCTTCAACTGTCAATTCACCATTAACCTTTCACTCCTCTTCTTCTAAGCTTAACACAAATCTTGTAACCACAACATCAAAACCATCCGCAACAATTCTCGCATCCACAAACAACAACAACACGCAAGTCCAGAAGAAGAGGAGAAGAGGAATTCGTTGGATTACTCACCATCTTCGAAGGTATTGAAGCTTTCTCCGTCGAGCTTTTGCGGTTTCGATTCGAATGATAGAGATTGTGATACATGAAATTGATTATGGAATTGAGAAGAACACTTGATTCGGATCATTTCTGTGTGAGTTTTGAACTCCGCCGCTCCTTTATGGCGGAGCTCAATTTTTCATTGCTATTTTCTTCCTTATCTCACGAAGAAGAAGAAGAGGAGAATGTCTTTTTTTGGTTCAACATTTTTTTAAGGTGTCTTCATATTAATTGGGCTTGGCCCGTTTCTTTTAATTACTACATCACCACCTTTTTTTTATACAAACCCTTCTTTTCTCTATATTTTTTTAATGAAAATTTTATTCTCCATTTATTTTAGTAAAACTTTTCTTTAAATATTTTCTTTATGAAACTTCCTTCAAAGTTTTTTTTTCATGTTCCAATATTTTATATAATTTTTGAATTTCTTTAACTTTTGCATTCTTAATATTTTAGTTTAAAATTTCTTTTGAACATTCATGTGAATTCATTTGTTCTTGATTTTATATTTCTTATTGATTAATTCTTATTGTTGGTCGTTGATGGATCATAAATGTTAGATCCATCTTTCTCTTCATTTTCTTTTTCTTTTTGATCGATGAAAGTCTTATGGATCTTACAATCTCTTTGTTGAATTCTTGATCAAGACGAGATCATCACCTATTTTCTTTTCGTGCGGTATTGCTTTCGGATGACGATTTACATATCGTTTATCTAGCATGCATTAGTACAAAGATCTATTGACCGGCCTCATTGTAAGGTAATTACTCCGTAAATTACTCGGCGATTGCTTAACATAGCGTAACATATGTCCCGTATCGAAAAACTATCAAGAATGGTTGATTATTTGTCTTTTGGTTCAAAACTTATGAAACTTGTTGTTAGGAGGCTTTGGTCTTATCACCTCTTTCATAATCAAACCTTGACTTTGTCAAGTGATTTTACTCTTTTCTTTTTATTTCTTAACAAATGCTAAAGTAAATAAGCATATTGACACCTTTTTCAAAAGACTTTGAAAAACACCAAACTCATTAATCTCTTTTTGTGCCCTCGTGCATGTAGCGAGCGAAACTGGACATATTTCTTAAGCACTGTCGCTCTTTGGGGGTTACTACAGGTCGATTCATTTTTTATCCTATTGTGAGCTGACTAGGGAAGGGAAATGGATGTCTCCAATTAACCCTGCTTGCATACTGAGTTTAAACAGCGGTCTGTTAGGTTACGGATGCTATATGGTCGTGGGGCCTCTCTTTCTTCTTACTTTATTAAGGTGGAAAACTGGGACGGTTCAGGGTAGGATGTTAGGACTGATATATGAAGGTACAAGATTTTGGGTTTTTGATTAATGTGCACGCTAAGATTCTTCTTTCAATCTTATGCCTACGTATTCCCGTTTTTCGAAACAGAGAAATCAGAGCTATCGTAGTTTAGAATAGGAGGAAATGGGTGTTTTGGTGTCTTGTTCAAAGCCCAAGACGTGAAGCGAAAGGTAGTTTGTATCTTGTTCAAAGCCCAAGATGTGAAGCGAAAGGTAGTTTGTATCTTGTTCAAAGCCCAAGATATGAAGCTGAAGGGTCTATTTGTATCTTGTTCGAAGCCCAAGATGTGAAGCTAAAAGGGTTTGACTTTAGAGAGAATTTGCCATCTCTAAAATGGTCTGTTTGTTTGTCACAACTGTTTACAAAGGAGAATTACTTTAACCGGGATGTGTGAATCCGGCAATGCCATAATTTCCTTTATAGGGGATTTCCAACCTGAAGGAGAAGACTTTAACTCAGTGTAGAGCAATGCCATATTTCCTTAGGAATTTCTCATGCTAAAAGAGGGACAGTGGCATGGATGTAGATGATCCAGAGGCTTGCCGCTTACAACGATTAGATGAAGGGAAAAGAGTTGTTGATGTTTATGTACTGTGAACGAGGCACAACTTTGATGCTAAAAGGTTGATTGGATCAACCAGTGGTTTTCTTATACAAAGCCTAAGAGGAGGCTATTGGCCCAACAAGAGGGTATTTTTGATATGTCTCGTACAAAGCCCGAGATAGAGGCTAAAAGGGGAGTGACTCAACAAGAGAGTCCTTTATGGTATCTCGTACGAAGCCCGAGATGGAGGCCAAGGGTTTTATACTCAACAAGAGAGTGATTTGTGTCTTGTACAAAGCCCAAGACAGAGGCTAAAAGGATTGTGACTCAACAAGAACAAGAGAGTCTTTTTTGTATCTCGTATAAAGCACGAGATGGAGGCGAAAGATGTTCGACTCAACAAGCGAGTCTTTTGTATTCCGTACGAAGCCCGAGATGGAGGCTAAAAGGGTTTAACTCAACAAGAGAGTCTTTTGTATCTCATACGAAGCCCGAGATGGAGGCTAAAAAGGGTACTGTTTCAGTTGAGTGACCAGTATATGGGTTCAAAGAGAAAATTAGTTCTTATATGAGTAACACTGTACTCAGGGATTTTGATTCGAGGATTAGGGATATTTCCTTTCCTTTGAGGAAATGGGGAATCCAAGGGGTGTTGAGACTGTCCGAGTCTACAGGTTTCCTTCCTATTCTTGAAGGGTGCTTGAGAATGTCTTTGAGACTCAAGGAAATTAGACTGTCCAAGTCTAGAGTTTTATCTTTTGTACTATGCTTTGAGAAACAGTAGTAGACTCTTGGAAAGACTATTATATTAAGATGACTAATTTCTGTTCCTATACCTCTACGAGGTCGTCGGGACAATTTGTACGAAGCCCAAGAGGAGGTTGGAAACTTTTAAGAAGCCGAGGGACGATTTGTACTAAGCCCAAGAGGAGGCTATCATTCCTGGAGGAAGAAATCATTTATACGAAGCCTAAGAGGAGGCTGTGAATACTTCTAAGAAGCCGACAGGTCCTTGTACTAAGCCCAAGAGGAGGCAAGGATGTTTTTAAGAAGCCTGCGGGTCCTTGTACTAAGCCCAAGAGGAGGCGGGGATGCTTTTAAGAAGCCTGCGGGTCCTTGTACAACGCCCAAGAGAAGGCGGATGAACAGTTCCAACAATGGCCTTTTGTATAATGAACTGTTCAAAAGGGAAGATTTCCTAGATCTAGTTATCTAACATTGATGCGAGGTTCTGTCTAGTTCTAGACGTATTTTCCAGGGAAACTCTAAATATTTATACTATAATTACAAAGTTAATGAGTTTATGAAAGGAGACTTACAGTGAAACAGCCCCACAATACAGTTATATGTATATGAAAGCAGTAAATGAAAGCGAGTAAACACTTACTCGGTTGTAGAGCTTCCATGCTATTTTGTTAGTTGTTCAACAAAGAAAGATTGAAAACAACGGTATATTCAAAATCAAAGGAGAAAGTGCTTTGAAAAATAAAGATTTGGGGCTTACAGCTCAAGGAGAGGCCCAGGGTTTTATCAGTGATTGCACTGTTGAATTTGTACAGAGGGACTTATACAAGTGACTGAGGCCCAAAAATTGTTTTCTGTACAAAGGGATGGGTCTTACACTCTCTCAAGAGGCCCAAAGAGTTTTAAAGAAAAGAAATGGGGCTTATAACACGAGGGTAGGCCCAGATGACTTTTTTTTATTTGAAATGGCGATCGCGCCGAGGTTTTCTTTTAACGCAAAGGGGCTTATACAATAAGTGAGGCCCAAAATTGTTTTGGTTAAAAGGGGATTGGGTCTTACACTCTATTAGAGGCCCAAAAAGTTTTTAATGGGTCTTATAGCTCGAGGAGAGGCCTAAGGTTTTTTAAAAAGGCGACAATCGCGCCGTTTATTTGGAAATGTACAAAGGGACTTATACAATGAGTGAGGCCCACAAAGTTTTTATGTACAAGGGGGTTGGGTCTTACACTCTATTAGAGGCCCAAAAGTGTTTTAAAAAGTTTTATGAGGGTTGAATTAATCAAAAACCCTAATTTGTTTCCAAAATGTATTTTAATTGAATAAAAATTCAATTAAAATGATCAAAATTATTTAACATGTGGAAAACAAATTATGGTCTTGGATTAATGCTTAAAAAATCAAGTATTGACCTACAAAATAATTAGAAGTCATTAATCTTTGCCAAATCAAGAAGGAAAAAATATTTTAAATGTCAAAAAGAATTAAAACATTAACTCTTTGCAAAAATATCAATTATATGAAATAAATAATCTTTTTGGGATTTTTTGGGAAAATAAAATATATTAACATTTTTGTGAATTATTAAAAAAAGAATCAACTCAAAATCATTAAAACTCAGAGAGAAATTAATTTTTGAATTAATTAAATAAAATCACAAAATTCAAATATTTGAATTTTCAAAAAAGGCGCCAAGAACATCCAAGAACACGCGCGTGTTCTGGGTTTTGCCCAGATTTGTATTTTCTCTCCAATCTCACTGAATACTTGATTATATCATGCAATCCACATACCAATCTGCTCGTCTCAACCTCACGATCATGTTTATGGTCTTTAATTTCATTTATTTTTAACATGGAATGAAAAATCAAGACAAAACCTCAAGAACCCTAAAATTTGCATGAAGGCGGAGAATTTTGATACACGATTCAAACAAAGCAATTAATTGAGGGGAAACATTTCAGGCATGATTATGAACATTTGGCAAAAGTATTGTGCGAGGAAATATGCATAGATTGAGAGATGACCAAGTTTAGGCTTACCTCTAGGTCGTGACAGCAAGTGCAATGTGATTTCTGAGTTGGAGGTGTTACTGATGAGTTGTGACGATCTGAACAGCTTCCCTACACCCTATGGAGTGTGTTTGAATGCTTGGACTTGATGGAAACTGGCTGGATCAATTCATGGCATCTCAACTGCAGGTTGGTTAAAACCTTGAGCAATTGGCTGGTGATTCTGAGAAATTAGTGTTCTAAATGTTGTTTAAGTGTTTGATCAGCTCACATATGATGTATGTGAGGTGTGTGTGTGATTGGTTTGAGTGGAATTGCTCTCTACTGAAAAATTCGATAGTGACTTGCTAAGAAAGGCATTTTTGAGAGTGAGAAGTTGATTTTGAGAAAGGCAAGTGTTATAGGCCTTTGGTGTACTTAAACTAATCACAATTGAGCTCTATTTATAGTAGAGCAAGTTTGTTTTGCAAGGAATAGTGAACCGCATCTACTGAGTAGGGTTGGCCAATGTTGGCAAATGAAAATCCAAGTCTCCTCTAGCCATTGACTAGAGGTTAAGGCACAGGCTGCTGGTTCCCTTGGTCTTGGATAAGTCTTGACTGAATTTAGTTGCTAATAGCTCAGTCTATGCCACCTTGGTGCTTCCATTGAATGCTCCAATCCAAAATTGGAGTCTTGTCCCTATTTTAGGCAATTCTAGGTTTGGCATGCTATTTCTTGTTCCAAGGACTTTGGAGGCTTGGCTCAGTGATTGCCCCCTTTAGATTTGATCCTCAGATGTGTCCAAAGTGATGACAAGGCTTGGAATTGGCTGATTTTGGCAAATCGACCAAAAGTGCAAAAATCTGCCTTGCCTTGGCAGTTTTCAGCAAGGCACTTTGCCACTACCATATCTCTTAGCTCAAATTGAATTTGGTGATGTTCTTAGCCATTTTGGAAAGCCTTTATATGATACAACAACTGTTTGCTCATATTTGGTTTTGATACTTTTTGGATCCAAGTGAAAAATGTCCCTTCATTTGGAAAAAAGTGAAGGCAGATTCTGACTTAGTGAAAATTTCACTAAGTGTTGGAAAAAGTGACATTTCATGTTTTCAGCCATTTTGATCACTCCATAACTCAAAATCCCTAATGAATTGGACTGAGGTCTAGTTGAAGTTTTTGTAGAGGGCCATGAGGGCTACAAATCAAGCTTTGGATGGGGAAGTATGGCTTTGTGGTTTAGGAGTTATGATCCTCCAAAGTTGGTACCCTTGCCACTTTATTTCATAACTTAGAAAATTTTCTAAGTTTTTATGGTTACCCCTTTTACAAGTTATCCCACTTTCCTTGATTTTTCTTGATGAATGATGATTCAAATCATACATTACCATCATTTTAGGGTTAAAAATCCATTTTTGTGAAAAATCTCAAAAAGTCAAAGTTGACTTTTGTGCACAGTTGACTTTTTATCCGATGAATTCCAAACTGTGCAATCCTTTAGGAAATCATGTCCTTGACCTAAATAAAACTTGATGGACATGTTCCATGGGTTTTATAGGGTGTATTGAATCATGTCCTAGGGTTAGGGAGCATGTCTTGGTCAAAAGTCAAAGTTACAGTTGACTTTTCTCGCGAAACCCTAACTGTGGTTCAGATGAAATTGAAACTTGTTGCTCAAGCTTCTTGGATCAATCCATTGTTCCAAACAGATCAATTTGGTATATTAGAGACCTTCAAATCATGCCTTGAGGTCTTGGCTCATGATTTGTCCCAAAAGTCAGCTTAGGGGTGAATTAGGTCAAGAAACCCTAATTCCTGATTTTTGATGAATGTATCCCCTGAGGTAAAATTGACTCGATGGTTGGGTCCATGAGGTTCCATGGAGTATTTTAGGATATGCTTTGAAGCATGGGCTCATGCCTAGAGTAAAATTTCCATCTGGAGGCCCTGGTCGACCAAAACCCTAATTTGGTGACACTGGCGATCGTGAGGCTTGATCCACCTAGAAGGGAGCAACCTTGTGCTTATTCCTTGAAGTGGGAGTCCTTTTGATCGATTGTGGATATTTTGAGAGTGTAGACAAGTTGAGGATCATGTCATTCCTTGATTGATCCTTTGTCTAAGGTTCAAAGAGGGCTTGAAACCCTGATTTTGATAGTAGTGAATGCTCAACAATTCCTTGAGGAGATTGATGAGGCATAAAGGTACATCCATATTGTGATGATGGTTTACACAATGATGGGAATCTAGGTGGTCAAAATTTGGGGTATGACAGATGCCCCTATTTAATCTTCTTGGACACGAAGGTGTGAATGGCGAAGGTATTCGGGCATTCGGGGTGCAAGAGGATTAAATATCAGAATATCTGAAATTTTGACGGCGTCCTTGAATGGTAGTTCACGCATTCGTCTTCTTCCGCTAAGTGTTGATACTTAGAAAAGGTAAAACTTCCCCTCGATCCTAGTTTCCTACCAAGGAACTGGTCTAAGTTTCTGATTCAAACTTCCCCTCGTTCTTGGTTTCCTACCAAGGAACTGGTCTAAGTTTCTGAAATAAACTTCCCCTCGATCCTGGTTTCCTACCAAGGAACTGGTCTCAGTTTCTTAAATAAACTTCCCCTCGATCCTGGTTTCCTACCAAGGAACTGGTCTTAGTTTCTTTTGTAAAACTTCCCCTCGATCCTAGTTTCCTACGAAGGAACTGGTCTCAGTTTATGGAATAAACTTCCCCTCGATCCTGGTTTCCTACCAAGGAACTGGTCTTTGTTACTTTTGTCACTAAACTTTATTGACAAGGGACGCTATACGTAGCGTTTTCCTTAAACTTCTCGCCGAATTTTCCTAGGGAGATTGTAGCGAGCGATTTTTTGTCGTGGTTGCGAAGCACTATCGCTTTGGCATCTACAGCTCGATTGATTTTTTATCCTATTGAAGCTGATGAAGGAAGGGAAATAGATGTCTCTAATTAGCCCTGCTTGTAAACTGAGGTTAAACAGTCAAAACTGTTGGTTTACAGATGCTATCCAAAGTGTGGGTCTCTACTAGCTTATTTTGTTTAAAAGAGGTATTTAGGCTGTCAGGTTAAGATGTTAGGACCGATGTGTTTTTTTTTTATTTACTGCTTTTGGTTTGATTGATGGGATTTGGGTTTTTTGTTTAGTGTGCTCGCTAAGATTTTTCTTTCAATCTTATACCTACGTATTCCCATTTACCGAAACAAGGAAATAAGAGCGTTCGTAGTTCCTCCTATTCTATGGGAGGAAATGGTGTTTTGGTGTCTTGTTCAAAGCCCAAGACATGAAGCGAAAGGTAGTTTGTATCTTGTTCAAAGCCCAAGATGTGAAGCTGAAGGGTTTATTTGTATCTTGTTCGAAGCCCAAGATGTGAAGCCAAAAGGGTGTTGACTTTAGAGAGAATTTGTCATCTCTAAAGAGGGGTTTGTCTGTCACAACTGTTTATAAAGGAGAATTACTTTAACCGGGATATGTGAATCCAGCAATGCCATAATTTCCTTTATAGGGGATTTCCAACCTGAAGGAGAAGACTTTAACTCAGTGTAGAGCAATGCCATCTTTCCTTAGGAATTTCTCATGCTAAAAGAGGGACAGTGGCATGGATGTAAATAATCCAGAGGCTTGCCGCTTACAGCAATTAGATGAAGAGGAAAAAGGAGTTGTTGATGTTTGTGTACTGTGAACGGGGCGCAGCTTTGATGCTAAAAGGTTAATTGGATCAACCAGTGGTTTTCTTATACAAAGCCTAAGAGGAGGCTATTGGCCCAAAATGCAAAATTCTGCCTTGCCCTGGCAGTTTTCAACAAGGCACTTTGCCACCATCACATCTCATAGCTCAAATGGAATTTGGTGATGTTCTTGGCCATTTTGGAAATCCCTTATATGATACAACAACTGTTTGATCATATTTGGTTTTGATACTTTTTGGATCCAAGTGAAAAATCCCCCTACATTTGGAAAAAAGTAAGGCAGATTCTGACTTAGTGAAATTTTCACTAAGTGTTGGAACAAAGTGACTTTTCTTGATTTTGATCACTCCATAACTCAAAATCCATGAGGAATTTGGACATAGGTCAGTATGAAGCTTTTGTAAAGGGCAATGAGATCTACAAATTAAGCTTTGGATGGGGAAGAATGGCTTTGTGGTTTTGGAGTTATGGTCCTCCAAAGTTGGTACCTTTGCCACTTTTTTTCATGACTTAGAAATTTTTCTAAGTTTTTATGGTTACCCCTTTTACAAGTTATCTCACTTTCTTTGATTTTTCTTGATGAATGATGATTCCAATAATACATTAACATCATTTAGGGTTAAAAATCCATTTTAGTGAAAAATCTCAAAAAGTCAAAGTTGACTTTTGTGCACAGTTGACTTTTTGTCAGATGAATTCCAAACTGTACAATTCCTTATGAAATCATGTCCTTGACCTAAATAAAACTTGATGGACATGTTCCATGGGTGTCATAGGGTATATTGAAACATGTATTAGGGCTTGGGAGCATGTCCTGGTCAAAAGTCAAAGTTATAGTTGACTTTTCTCTTAAAACCCTAATTGTGGTCCAGATGAAATTGAAACTTGTAGATCAAGCTTCTGAGATCAATCCATTGTTGCAAATGGATCAACATAGTGTGTTAGAGACCCTCAAATCATGTATTGAGGTATTGGCTCATGATCTGTCCCAAAAGTTAACTTAGGGGTGAATTAGGTCAAGAAACCCTAATTCCTGATTTTTGATGTATGCATCCCCTGAGGAAAAATTGACTTGATGAATGGGTCCATGATGTTCCATGGAGTATATTAGGTTATGTTTTGAATCAATGGCTCATGCCCAAATGAAATCTTCCATCTGGAGGCCCTGGTCGATCAAAACCCTAATTCGGTCACACTGGCGATCTTGAGGCTTGATCCACCTAGAAGGGAGCAGCCTTGTGCTTAATCCTTGAAGTGGGAGTCCTTTTGATCCATTGTGGATGTTTGAGAGGTTAGACAAGCTGAAGATCATGCCATTCCTTGATTGATCATTTGTCTAAGGCTCAAAGAGGGCTTGAAACCCTAATTTTGATTGTAGTGGATGCTCAACAATTCCTTGAGGAGATTGATGAGGCAAAGAGGTACATCCATATTATGATGATGATTGACACAATGATGGGAATCTTAGTGGTCAAAATTTTGGGTATGACAGATACCCCTATTTAATCTTCTTGGACACGAAGGTGTGAATGGCGAAGGTATTCAGGCATTCGGGGTGGAAGAGGATTAAATATCGGAATATCCGAAATTTTGACGGCGTCTATGAATGGTAGTTCACGCATTCATCTTCTTTTGCTAAGCAATGGTGCTTAGAAAAGGTAAACTTCCCCTCGATCCTGGTTTTCTACCAAGGAACTGGTCTAAGTTTCTGAAATAAACTTCCCTTCGATCCTGGTTTCCTACCAAGGAACTGGTCTCAATTTCTGATATAAACTTCCCCTCGATCCTGGTTTCCTACCAAGGAACTGGTCTTAGTTGAAATAATCCTCCCCTCGATCCTGGTTTCCTACCAAGGAACTGGTCTTAGTTGAAATAAACCTCCCCTCCATCCTGGTTTCCAACCAAGGAACTGGTCTTAGTTGAAATAAACCTCCCCTCGATCCTGGTTTCCTACCAAGGAACTGGTCTTAGTTTCTTTTGTCAATAAACTTTATTGACAAGGGACACTATACGTAGCATTTTCCTCAAACTTCTCGCCGAATTTTCCTGGGGAGATGTTATTTGATAGAAAAAATTTTGATGTCAGACTTGCTGGGGAACCCAATCGCCTGAGTTGTAGAGGTGTACAAACTTTTCTGTTGGAGATGCCATTTGTTTCTATTGGGGAAAAGCGAGTTTCCTGAGAGACTGCTTTCACGCTTGGGGACATTACATCATACTTTTCTCGGGATCTTTTCGGAGAAACGTCATATGATGGGATCCAATTTTGAGGTGTCGATGACCTTTTCATTAGTGGTTTTTCAGAGAAAAACTGCCGTACCGCCGAATCTTCTTGATTAAGAGGCTTTCTCTGGGGATTTTCTTTAATCCGGGAAAGCAAGGATATCATCTTCAATGGCGAAGAGTGATGCTTGTCGCAAGTTCTCTGGTTCTTCAGAGGTTCAAGTTATCAAAATAGTCAAAGGTCAATTCTAATCCAGAAATAAACCGGAGGAGAGATTGTTCAGACACAACTTTTCCTGACGAGGACAAAGCTGATAATTCGATTGAGAGGACTTTTATCACGAGGGGATGCGACCGACTCGAGTGATAGTGATGCAATATGAATTCAAATGCAAATAAAATGCATGATGTATGTATGTATATGCTGACAAAACTGACACGACATACAAACTAGGAGATGAACACGACTGGACATTCGGCCACTGCTGGGGACGACGAAGTACCGCTGGTTCGAAATAGCAATTATACCTTGCTTAGGAGAAATAGTCCCTGTTGGGAGCTATGTTGGTCGGGCTTAGGAGATAAGAACTCGGTCGAAGATGTCAGATCGGAAAGCCACATCTGATACAGTTGATCCTTTGTTCAGGCGCACTAGTTTAGAAGGAGTACTTTGATTTTGCACTTTGAAGCTCGATTACTTCTGGAGAAGTGATTGATGTTCTTTCGATGTTCAACAGTAAAAAAAAAATTGCCAACTTTATTTTAAAAGCAGAAAAATTTTTACAAGTAAATTCATTTTTATTTTATTTCAAGAATCGCGGATCATGTTAAAATGTCGTTCTATAAAGCTAAAACAAATAAGAATTACAAACAAAAGCACAAGGCCTAAAATTTTATTGATAAGATGGAGATCAGCCAAACGCGTGATTCCAAAGAGTATATATAAAGAAAGAAAATGGTAATTTACAGGGAAAAGGGCTACGCTGAAACATAACGGCCACTATCCTTCTACCAACTTTGAATTCGGGGCATCCTGAGCTTCTGTCGAAGATGACCTTGACTGGAGTTTTCCTCCGATGGATGGTGTAACTGCTGCTGAGGGGCTTGCCTCTGTTGAACATAGTTACTTGCCATTATCCCTAACTTTTGTCTGGATTGTACTGAGATGTTTCCCATCCACCGGGATGATTTTTTTTTTATTTTGTCTCTAACTTTTTCCTGGACCGCCCTTTCGGGTTTTCAATCCACCGAGACGTTTTTTTTTAGTTTAGGTGAAGTATTTCTTGACTACATCAACATTTGTGGGGTAGGAAAATTCCTCTCCGTCCATGGTTGCAAGTCTCAAGGCGTCGCCTGAGAAAGCTTTCTTGACCACATACGGGCCGTCATAATTCGGAGTCCATTTGCCTCGCGAATCAGTGAGAAATGATTGTATCTTCTTGAGCACGAGGTCTCCTTTCCTGAAGACGCGAGGTCGGACCTTTTTGTCAAACGCCCTCTTCATTCTTTACTGATACAACTGACCATGGCATAGTGCCATGATTTTTTTTCTTCGATCAGATTCAGTTCGTTGTGTCGACTTTGACACCATTCAGCTTCTGTTAGCTTAGCTTTCATCAATACCCGAATTGATGGGATCTCTACTTCGATGGGGAGCACTGCCTCCATGCCATATACTAGAGAGAAAGGGGTTGCCCCTGTTGAAGTGCGAACAGATGTGCGATAACCGTGAAGAGCAAAGGATAGCATCTCGTGCCAGTCTTTGTAGGTTATAACCATCTTCTGAACAATCTTCTTGACGTTCTTATTAGCCGCATCTACCGCTCCGTTCATCTTGGGTTGGTAGGGAGATGAGTTATGGTGTTCGATCTTGAATTCTGCACACAACTCTTTCATCATCCTATTGTTCAAGTTAGATCCATTATCTGTAATGATCTGGCTCGGAACACCATAACGACAGATGATATTGTTTTTGATAAATCTGACTACCACTTGTCGGGTTACATTAACGTACGACGCTGCTTCGACCCACTTGGTGAAATATTCAATGGCTACCAGAATGAACCGATGTCCATTTGAAGCCTTAGGTTCAATCATACCAATCATGTCGATTCCCCATATGGAAAAAGGCCAAGGGAAAGAGAGAACTTTGAGATGTGATGGCGGTACATGAATCTTGTCGGAGTAGATCTGACACTTGTGACACCTCCTCATGTACTTGTAGCAGTCGGATTCCATGGTCAACCAATAGTACCTTGCTCTTAGAATTTTTCTCGCCATTGTGTGTCCGTTGGCGTGAGTGCCAAAGGATCCCTCATGAATTTCTTTTATCAGCATGTCTGCTTCTGGTCTGTCGACGCATCGGAGCAAGACCATGTCAAAATTCTGCTTATACAGTGTGTCACCGCTTAGGAAGAAACTACCTGCTAGCCTTCTGAGGGTTTTCTCTAGTTTCTGAAGGAAGCATTTGATATCGTGATACCAAGGTTTGTCGTCTATGACTGCTTCAATCGTGAAGATGTAAGCGGGCCTTTCAAGGCGCATTACGTCGATCTTAGGTAAGTCGTTCCATTTACCTACACTAATCATGGAAGAGAGAGTGGCTAATGCATCAGCCATATGATTCTCCTCACGAGGGATATGATGAAACTCGACTCTATTGAAGAAGGGTAACAACCTTCTTGCATAGTCTTTGTAAGGAATCAATCCTAATTGGTATATGTTCCAATCTCCTTTTATCTAATTGATAATCAGGGCTGAGTCGCCATATACGTCCAAATTTTTGATCCTCAAATCAACCGCTTCCTCGAGAGCCATAATACAAGATTCGTATTCAGCCTCGTTGTTCGTACATTTGAACGTAAGTCGAGCGGTGAAAGGAATGTGGGTACCCTGAGGGGTAACAATTATTGCCCCAATCCCATTTCTATAATGATTAACTGCTCCGTCAAAGATTAGTCCCCACTAGGAACCTAGTTCTGGCCCTTCACTGGGTAGCAGTTCATCGCAATCTTTCATCTTTAGATACATGACATCTTCATCTAGGAAGTCAAACCCGATTGATTCCTGATCGTCAATCGGTTGATGAGCCAAATGATCGGCTAAAATACTTCCTTTAACGGCTTTCTGAGCGTGGTACTCTCTGTCATATTCCGATAGCAACATCTGCCAACGGGCAATCCTTCCCGTGAAAGCAGGTTTTTCAAATACATACTTGATCGGATCCATCTCGGAGACCAGCCAAGTATTGTGACGAATCATGTATTGGCGAAGACGTTTGGCTACCCAAGCCAAAGCACAACAAGTTTTCTCGAGCATTGTGTATCGAGTTTCGCAGTCGGTGAACTTCTTGCTCAGATAGTAAATGGCAGACTCTTTCCTTTTGGTTTCGTCTTGTTGGCCAAGTACACACCCTATTGAGTCTTCCAAGACTGTGAGGTAGATGATCAGTGGTCTTCCTTCCACTGGAGGTGATAGAATCGGTGGATTCAACAGGTATTCCTTAATACTGTCGAAGGCAATTTAGCAGTCATCTGTCTAAACGCAATCCTGGTTCTTTTTGAGTAATTTGAAAATCGGCGCACATGTCGCGGTCATTAGGAATATGAATCTGGAGATGTAGTTCAAACGTCCCAGGAATCCTCTGAATTATTTTTCAGTTTTCGGAGAAGGCATTTCTTGAATGGCCTTGACCTTGTCAGGATCAACTTCAATTCCCTTCTGGCTGACGATGAACCCTAAAATTTTCCCTGAACGGACACCAAAGGTGCACTTGTTGGGATTCAAGCGGAGTTTGTACTTTCTCAAATGCTCGAATAGTTTTGAAAGGTGGGTCACATGCTCCTCTTCTGTCCTAGATTTTGCAATCATGTCATCGACATATACCTCAATTTCCATGTGTATCATGTCATGAAACAGAGTAGTCATGGCCCTATGATAGGTTGCCCCAGCGTTCTTCAAACCGAACGGCATTACCTTGTAACAAAAGGTACCCCATGGGGTAATGAACGAAGTTTTCTCCATGTCTTTCGGCGCCATTTTGATCTGGTTATAGCCCGAGAATCCATCCATGAAAGAGAAAACTTTGAACTTTGTTGTACTGTCAACCAGCATGTCAATGTGTGGTAAAGGAAAATCGTCCTTTGGACTAGCCTTGTTTAGATCTCTATAGTTGACACATATTCTGACCTTTCCATCCTTTTTTGGAACGGGTGTGATATTGGCTAACCATTGAGGATATCCAGATGTAGCCACGAAACCCGCGTCAATCTGTTTCTATACCTCCTCTTTGATTTTGATGGCCATGTCCGGATGAGTGCGTCTCAACCTTTGCTTTACTGGCGGACATTCCGATCTCAACGGTAAGTGATGTTCCACGATGCTGGTATCCAACCCTGGCATATCCTGATAGGACCAAGCGAATACATCGGGGAATTCTTTGAGAAGCTTTATCAAACTCTCTTTGGCAGTTGGACTGAGCAGTGCCCCAACCCTGATTTATTTTCTCTCTTTTTCCGAACCCAAGTTTACCGTTTCCAACAGCTCTTTGTGAGGTTCAATGGACTTTTCCTCTTGTCTGAGTAGTCGGGAGATCTCTTCTGGAATTTCACTGTCAACTTCTTCTTCAGCCCCAAATATCGGGAACTCAAAGTTGGGAGAAAGCATTGGATCGTATGTTTCAACTGGGTTTAACACAAGCAATCTGCATGACGTGATGATTCGTGTTTAGAAGAGATGGAGAAAATGCGAGTGTGTGCAGTGTTTTTATTTTACTGCTTGTTTTTATTATTGAATTATTTTTTAGGATTACCATTTTCTAAGAAAAGCAAAAAGAGAAAACATCAATTAATGCGGAAATTACAGAACGACGTTATTTTATTAATGAACAAGCCGACTCTTGAAACTACAACCCTATAAAACAAAACTCTGTCGCTTTGGGAAAAGCGAAGAGGGAAAATTTACAGAAAGCGAGCCCTATCAAAACATCTGTTTCACCTGGGCAGGGTGAAAGGTTAAAGATGGCAATTACTTTGACTTATGGACGATCTTCGGAACATCGACAGCAACCCATTGGCGGCGAACTCCTCGGTGAATCACAAAGTCTGGCACCTTCCTTGATTTGTCTTCAGAAATAACACTGATTTCTGGTGGAGCAGGATCATTGGAATCTGTCTCCCAGGCAGAGTTGTCGTAGGAGGATTCCTCAGTTAGATTTTGCAGAGTATTTGTACTCTCAGTTGTATCTCCCCATCTAGCTGGCTGGATATCTTCGAGCCTGATACGAGAGTTTTCGGGAGCAGTGTACTTGACCATATAGTCGTATTTTTCACTCGGTTGTCCCAAGGTGTCCCACACTTCTTTGGAACTGGAGGAGTCATCTCTCCGATGACGTTAACCTCGGGAAAAGCATAGTTAATGAATTCTAGTCCTGCAAACGTTGCAAATTCATTGTCATGTTGAATAATTTCTGAATGACCTGAGTGTTGATCCCATGACATGGTGGGGACACAGGTATTTTGTTCAATGATTCTCAGCTGAATTTCATTGTTCGGCTGACTTTCTTGCCCCGAGTTCCTTGGGTAAGGTTGCCACATCGGCAGACCATCCATCGGGCCATAGTAGCTGTGGTCGAAGTTGTCTTTCATCAGAGTGTCCTCCTCTAATGAGTTTGGTGGAGCACGACATCCTTCCGGATCACAATCTCTGTATATCATTTCGACATCCGACCGTGGTATAAATCTCGGACTCTGTGCGGGATAGCAAAATGGCGTAGGCACCTCCTCCTGAGACATATAACCGTCCTTATTGAGATAGGACATCCATTCCTCATCTGTGTCAGAGGGATCCTCCTCATTGATAGTGTGGACTTCTTGTCACCGGTTGAAGGAAACCTCCACTGTGAAAGAAGTTCTAAATGGGATGAATACTTTCATCGCTGGCAGCTGTCTGGGTACAGGTTGCAGAGAAACCAAGACCCCTCTTTGTTTTATTGTCAGTAGGAATGACAAGCTGTCCCCATCCTGTTGTATCGGTACTCTCAACCGCTTTAATAGCATCTTTGTATGAGGAAATCGAAGTTCCTCCTTCTGATTGATTGTCCTTGCTCACCGATAGTGCTTGAAACTGAGTTCCAATAACCTCCTCGGGTTCTACACCAGTAGATGATGATAAGTTGCTTACGAGCAAGGCTTGTTCCCCACATACTATGATGAGTTGACCGTTCTGGACAAACTTTAGCTTTTGGTGGAGGTTCGAGGTGACCGCCCCAGCCTGATGTATCCAAGGTCTTCCTAGTAAACAACTGTACGTTGCCCGGATGTCCATGACCTGGAAAGTGACTTGGAAAGTGGGAGGACCGATAGTTATGGGAAGGTCGACTTCGCCGATAACTATTTTTCTGGATCCGTCTAACGCTTTGACGAAGACCTCGCTGGTTCTCATCGGAGGGCCTTTGAATGATAATTGCATCAAAGTGAACTTCGGCATAACATTCAGGGCTGACCCTGTGTCTACCAGTACGCTGGCTAGAGCATCGTCCTGGCAGTTAACTGTGATATTGAGCGCCATGTTATGACGGCAACCCTCTTCGGGTAATTCTTTATCACTAAATCCCAAATTGTTGTAAGAAGTGATGTTAGAGACAATACTATCGAACTGTCTGATTGTTACATCCTGTTCCACAAAGGCTTGCTCCAAGACTTTCTGTAGAGCCTCTCTGTGTGCTTCTGAACTTAATAACAGTGATAATACCGAGATCTTTGAAGGAGTCTATAACAGTTGATCAACAATGTTGTATTCACTCCTTTGGATGAGCTTCAGCATCTCATCATCATTTTTTGAAAGGTCGGGATTACTGGATTGACCGACTGGTGGATCAGGAGCTTTTGTCTGAAGTTCCTTTTCTTTGTTAGGTTCTCCAACTCCTCTGTTGAAGATTCGACCGCTCCGTGTTACATGACTGATGTCTGCAATATTCACGACGGAGGGTAATGGAATTTCCTTTCTATTTTCAATTATCGTTGCATCGTATTTGTAAGGGATAGCCTTAGTTGATTCATACGGTAGTGGTCCCAGCAAATAGTTGACTAAGGGAACCTTCTGGTTTTTCTGACCATTGTAAGTAATCTCGATCCGTTCCCAGTTGGGAACTTTGGATTCGTCAAGCAGAGGGATGATGGCAAAAACATTCCTGGTCCTCTGATGATCAGAGATGACGACAACGTCCTCGATTTGATTGGCAAGGTAGTTCGGCGACCAATTGATGGGTCCGGAACCTGGATATGGGCGAATCTCTCCACGATCCACCTGCCCCTGGAGAGCTGCTCGCATAAGGTAGCACCCTTGGTTACTTTCCTAACAGACTCCACAACGTTCATAATTTTGTGGTGGCACCTGGCCACGCCCACTTTGAATACAATATAACCTCACTAGGTTACTTCCATAGATCAGACATCCTGAAATTGACGCCGAGTGGGATTTCTGTTATTGATACTAATTTGCTGAGTATCTTCATCCACGTAGATTGGAATCCACCAATGAATTAACAAGTGCTGAAGTGCCTCCTGGACAAGGGCACATCCCTGATTGCTTTCGCAACCCGCTTTACAGCTGTGATAATTATGTGATATCAGGAATCCGAGTCGGACTTGCTCAGCATGCAACTCTACCAAGTTGGTATTCATTAAACGAATGTCAAATATTTAAACCATGTTGATCTGATAGGGATCCCTATCATAGTAGTCCTGGATCCATCTAAGATCCATCTGACGCTGGAGGGCCTCCTGTATGAAAGAGCATCCCTGTTTGTTTACCGAGCAAGTCAGACAGGAACTGTAATCGTGCCGCGGCAGATTATGACACTGGCATTGTGTTGAGTGCATCGCCACTAAGTTGACATTCATTGCACGGATATCGGGGTTTTGAATGATGTTGGAATTTGTATAGACCATGTTCACTCTACGAACTCGGTGCTCTTGGATCCATCCGAGATCCATCTGTTCCTGTAGAGCCGCTTGCACTACCGAACATCCTCGATTACTTTTATAGCAGACATCACATTGATGATAATTATGAGTGGCACATGGCCATATCCACTTTGTCTACAATGCATCTTGACCCGATTGGTCCTCAACAAGAGTACATCGTGAATTTGATAGACGTTGTTAGACTCTTTCTCAATCAAGTTAACTGCAGCTTTCTCGTGTTGAGGCCGCGAGTTTGTGAGAACATTAGGATTTGTATCTTTGAAAGATAAGAGCCAGCTCCTAACAAGCTTTTGCACGTCGGATTTGAAATTGAGATAATTCTCGATGTTATGCCCTGATCCTCCTTGATGATAAGGGCATGTCTGATCCACCTTAAACCAAAAAGGCGAATTTTCCGGTACTGTAAGAGGAGACTTAGTCTGGATGTGCCCCTTGGCCAGTAGTAACGGAAATAGTTCTGTATACAACATGGGTATAGGATCAAACCTTGATGGTCGTGTTGTATTGTTGTTGTTATATGGAGGACGAGCCTGCTGAAGAGGCTGTTGTGTCCTTTGCTGATTAGGTTGGCTCTGCGCAACCTGAGGTTGATACGTAGGAACAGGCGCAGGGTTGATTGAAAGAGTCACAGCTGCTATAGGTTGATAACGTCGCCTTTGCTTTCTGAGAGAGATATTCCCAATATCCTGCTCTTTTTTCTTAAGGAGAGCACTACCGTATCATTTTGTACTACTTGATGATCCAGCGTCTTTTACCAAACGTCCTTCTCAGACGGCTTCCTCAAGACAAACTCCCATGCCCACCATCTCGGTGAAATCACTGGGCGCGCTGGCAACCATTCTGTCATAGTAAAATGAGCTTAAGGTCTTTAAGAAGATCTTTGTCATCTCTTTTTCCTCAAGAGGTGGACAAATTTAGGCGGCAATTTCACGCCATCTCTGAGCGTACTCCTTAAAGGTTTCCTTGTCCTTTTGTGACATTGATCTGAGTTGATCTCTGTCCGATGCCATGTCCAGATTGTATTTGTATTGTTGGACGAAGGCAGTGCCAAGATCTCTGAAAGTGCTGATCGTGGCATGGTTTAAACCCATGTACCATTTTAAGGCGGCATCGGTTAAACTATCCTGAAAGTAGTGAATTAGTAGGTCCTGATTCTCTGTCTGAGCTGACATTCGTCGAGCGTACATCACCAAGTGGCTTTGAGGGCAAGAGTTACCCTTGTATTTTTCAAAGTCAGGCACTTGGAACTTGTGCGGAACTTTCACATTGGGGACCAGACAAAGGTCTGCGGTGTCCTTTCCAAATAAATCCTGACCGCGAATGGTTTTCAGTTCCTTCTGCATTTCCAGGAACTGCTCCTGGAATTCATCCATTCTATCAAACATGGTTTCCTTCTTACCAGAAGGTATTTGTGGAATCTGTCCTTCCGGGACAGTGTGCACCACAGGAGGTGGTACCGTGACTACGTCAGTGAATCTTGGCGTTTCTCGAAGTTTGTAACCTTCAGGAGTCTTCAGTATGCCCCTGGCATCTTCGCTTTCCCGAAGTTTGTAACCTTCAGGCCCAGCGGCTTCCGCTGAAGTTTCCGGATCTCCAATGATCGACGGAACATATCCTTCCGGGATATAGTTAACAGGCATGCCCCAAGGACGATCTTTCGGCATTTGATACCTAGGATCATACTTCTCCACTATGGGCGTTGAAGTGATCTCCGAGATCACAGTCCTTTGTAGTTGAGCTTCTGCCATGGCTTACATGTCGTTATGAAGCTTTCTCATATCCTCTCTCAGAGCGTCAATCTCTTCTTTTAACTCTCTGTCTTCTTCCTCAAGATCATCCATATTTTTCTAACGATTGGCTCGAGTATTGTACGAGTGAGACAGTTTGACTCTAGAACCGAGACACAAACGTGAGATTCGTAGGTAAGAAGAATACGTGACATGAGAATAATGAATGCAATGATTATATTAATTTTTTTTTGGTTTAATCAAAATAAACTTCAACAATTAGATTGCAAATATCAAACAGTGGGGAAACCCCTTTTTATTGAAATCAAAGGATTACAGAAATGGAAATACAGTAGATTACAAAGTGCGGAAATAGAAACCTAAGCTAATGGGTCCCGAGAGAACTCGGGTGCTGATTCTGGTACTTTCCTTTTCTTGGACCGGGGCTATTGGGCCATTGTCGGGTTGTCATTCCTTTGCCAGGTGAAAGGAGTGAGCACATTCCTTTGGTCATCTTGATTTTCTACAGCATGTAGCTCTAAAATCTCAACCAGAGCATCATTATCCTTCAGTAGTTGTTGTATTTTGATGCACTCCACATTGAGGATGCGATACTTGTTCTTCCAAGACCTCCTCTCCCGTTGAAATTTGTTGAGAGTAACCTGAAACTTTTCAGTCTCAGTCATGAAGTACATGACAGATTCCCTCGGTGGAAGAACTCCATGACGAGGATAAGGCATCTTTAACTTGAGAGCTCTAGTTTGCACCCAGTGGAGATAAGGCTCCACCGAGACACAATCCGGTTTTCCTAGAGACTCTCATCCTTTCTTATGAACATGTTTCCAGGCGTGCACTATTTCTGCCTTTAGTGCTCTGTCATTTTCTCCTTCCTTGAAGAAAAGACCTTCTAGATGAGCACTCCGTGGGACATGCCTCATCGGGTATCCAAATTGACGACGAACGAGAACTCGATGATAATTGATTCCTCCCTTAGTTCCTATAAGGGGTATGTTGGGGAAGTTTCCACAACGGTCAATGATCCTAATTCCATCATAAATCTTACTACACCAATCTATGTCAGAGTTGGTGAGGGACATGATTTTCTGCGACCAGTGTAAAGCACTCTTATGATCCCAAAAAGCAGCAGATTTAGGCAAATGAGAGATAAACCATTTGTAAAGCAGAGGTACACAACATGTGATCTCCCCTCCACTGTACAAATTTCCTAAGTGTACAGAATGATACTCATCTGCGAGCAAAGTCGGCACAGGGTTTCCAATGAGAAAAACCTTAATGGTGTTGATATCGACGAAGTTATTAATATTGGGCAACAGAAATAACCCATAGGTGAATAAAACAAAGATGCTTTCAAAAGCAGTCTCGTTCCCTATACTAGCGAAGTATAGGGCTTTCTTTGTCAAGAACTGGGCGGGCAAACCTTGTATGCCACCCTTAGTGGTCATGTGAGTCCTGACCTCAGACTCGTCCAAATGAATTGCTCTTGCAATGGTCTGATCCTTTGGAATTTTTTCCAGTCCAGAAAAAAGAGCTTGATCAGTAATGTATAGATCAGTCAGATGAGAATACTCCTCCAGCGTTGGTGCAAGCTGGTAATTCGGGAATGTGAAACAGTGATAAACCGGATCGTAGAACTGAACGAGCGCCTCCATGATTCCCTCAATCACATGGACTCTTAGCAGAGATAGCAAACCTCCGTACTTGGCTCTGAAAGCCTCTTGGTTTGGGATCATCCTCGCCAAACCTCTTAAATCTCCGAGTTTTGGAATCCTGAAGGTATACTTATGAGTTCTCCTTCTACCGAAATCCATTAGCACAATCCTTTTCTCTGATATTTGCAATCACAGTCTTAGTTTAATTTGAAAAACAGAGAGACTAGAAGATAAATTTTTTTTTGAATGTTTTAATGTTTTTTTAGATGAATGCATGAATGCAGCACACAAAAACATAGAAAAAACATGGGGTCAAAGGGTCGTTGTCATGAAGTCAAGGCACTACCCATCCCAAAGGTTTTCTACGGGTGATTTTTTGTACTTGTCACTCAAAATCATTGATTCCTGAGAATACCAGCGGGCCGGGATCTGTGTTAGGTGATGTCCATCAAAGAAATCTCAGAAGAAGGTAGTTTATCACGTAACAGCTATTTCCGATAGCTTCCGCACTACAAAAAATGGTGATTTTCCTATGTGTATACTCAAACTCTCCACATGCGACATCACACACATTCCCATTAGTAGAAAAATAAATACATATAGCAATCAGGAAAAGCAGTATATATATTTGTCCTAAAGTCCTAGACTCTAAAGAGCTATGAATCCTATGTTCCTGACAGAAATGGCTCCCCGGCGGAGTCACCATTATGTGGTATCTTTCAAAGGTTTTGACCTAGTAGGCGAGAAGAGAGTAAGATCTTCGTCCCCAGCAGAGTCGCCATTTTTCTGTAGCGAGCGATTTTTGGTCGTGGTTGCGAAGCAATATCGCTTTGGCATCTACAACTCGATTCATTTTCTATCCTTTTGAAGCTTATGAAGGAAGGGAAATAGATGTCTCTAATTAACCCTGCTTGCAAACTGAGGTTAAACAGTCAAAACTGTTGGTTTACAGATGCTATCCAAAGTATGGGTCTCTACTAGCTTATTTTGTTTAAAAGAGGTATTTAGGCTGTCAGGTTAAGATGTTAGGACTGATGTGTTTTTTTTTATTTACTGCTTTTGGTTTGATTGATGGGATTTGGGTTTTTTGTTTAGTGTGCTCGCAAAGATTTTTCTTTCAATCTTATGCCAATGTATTCCTGTTTACCGAAACAAGGAAATCAGAGCGTTTGTAGTTCCTCCTATTCTATGGGAGGAAATGGTGTTTTGGTGTCTTGTTCAAAGCCCAAGACATGAAGCGAAAGGTAGTTTGTATCTTGTTCAAAGCCCAAGATGTGAAGCTGAAGGGTTTATTTGTATCTTGTTCGAAGCCCAAGATGTGAAGCTAAAAGGGTGTTGACTTTAGAGAGAATTTGTCATCTCTAAAGAGGGGTTTATCTGTCACAACCGTTTATAAAGGAGAATTACTTTAACCGGGATATGTGAATCCAGCAATGCCATAATTTCCTTTATAGGGGATTTCCAACCTGAAGAAGAAGACTTTAACTCAGTGTAGAGCAATGCCATCTTTCCTTAGGAATTTCTCATGCTAAAAGAGGGATAGTGGCATGGATGTAAATAATCCAGAGGCTTGCCGCTTACAGCAATTAGATGAAGGGGAAAAAGAGTTGTTGATGTTTGTGTACTGTGAACGAGGAGCAGCTTTGATGCTAAAAGGTTAATTGGATCAACTAGTGGTTTTCTTATACAAAGCCTAAGAGGAGGCTATTGGCCCAACAAGAGGGTGTTTTCATGTGTCTCGTACAAAGCCCGAGAGAGAGGCTAAAAGTTTGACTCAACAAGAGAGTGATTTGTGTCTTGTACAAAGCCCAAGACGGAGGCTAAAAGGATTGTGACTCAACAAGAGAGTCTTTTTTGTATCTCGTATAAAGCCCGAGATGGAGGCTAAAAGGTTTGCTCCTCTTGGGAAAATCATTGTATAAAGCCCAAGAGGAGGCTAATGTTTAGCTCAATAAGAACCTTTTTTTATCTCGTATAAAGCCCGAGATGGAGGCTAAAGAAGGGGACTGTTTCAGATGAGTGACCAGTATATGGGTTCAAAGAGAAAATCAGTTCTTAATGAGTAACACTGTACTCAGGGATTTTGATTCGACGATCAGGGATATTTCCTTTTCTTTGAGGAAATGGGAAATCCAAAGGGTATTGAGACTGTCCGAGTCTACGGGGTTCCTTCCTATTTGTGAAGGGTGCTTGAGAATGTTTTTTAGACTCAAGGAAGATAGAGTGTCCAAGTCTAGAGTTTCATCTTTTGTACTATGCTTTGAGAAACAGTAGTAGACTCTTGGAAAGGACTGCTCTATTAAGATGATTAATTTCTGTTCCTGTACCTCTAAAAGGTCGTCGGGACAATTTGTACGAAGCCCAAGAGGAGGCTGGAAACTTTTAAGAAGCCGAGTGGCCCTTGTACGAAGCCCAAGAGAAGGCTATCATTCCCGAAGGAAGAATCATTATACGAAGCCTAAGAGGAGGCTGTGAATACTTCTAAGAAGCCGACGGGTCCTTGTACTAAGCCCAAGAGGAGGCGGGGTTGCTTTTAGGAAGCCTGCGGGTCCATGTACAATGCCCAAGAGGAGGCCGATGCTTTTAAGAAGCCTGTGGGTCCCCAAACCCCGAGAAATTCAAGACAGGCTATTCACAAGGAATAGATCAAGCCAGGAAAGTTCGAGAATCTGGAAGAAACTCAAGAGATGCCATTCACGGAGAAGACATTCATCTCTGGGGAGGTAGAGTCTCTTGACAATTCCTAAGGAGGACAGCCGAAGAGAAGACTGTATCTGGTAATCTTTTTGGGGATCTAGCTTGTCTATTTCTAAGAGAGATCGGTACGGCTTTACTTAGTTCTAGATGTAGTTGCCGGGGAAACTCTAAATATCTATACTATTATTACACAGTTGATATGAGTTTATGAAAGGAGACTTACAGTGAGCAGCCCCACAATACAGTTATTAGTATATGAAAGCGGTAAATGAAAGCGGATAAACACTTACTCGGTTGTAGAGCTTCTATACTGTTTTGTTAGTTGTTCAACAAAGAAAGATTGAAAACAACAGTATATCCAAAATTAAAGGAGAAAGTGCTTTGAAAAAGAAATATTTGGGGCTTACAGCTCAAGGAGAGGCCTAGGGTTTTATTAGTGATCGCACTGTTGAATTTGTACAGAGGGACTTATACAAGTGACTGAGGCCCAAAAAAATGGTTTTCTATACAAAGGGATGGGTCTTACACTCTCTCAAGAGGTCCAAAAGGTTTAAAGAAAAATAAATGGGTCTTACTACTCGAGGGTAGGCCCAGGTGATTTTTTCGTTTGAAATGGCGATCGCACCGAGGTTTTCTTTTAACGCAGAGGGGCTTATACAATATCTGAGGCCCAAAGTTGTTTTGGTTAAAAGGGGGTTGGGTCTTACACTCTATTAGAGGCCCATAAAGTTTTGAATGTGTCTTATAGCTCGAGGAGAGACCCAGATGTTTTAAACGGACCACGGTCGCGCTGTTTACTTGTACAGAGGGACTTATACAATAAGTGAGGCCCAAGAAAGGTTTTTGTTCAAGGGGGTGGGTCTTAGACTCTCTCAAGAGGCCCAAAAAGTGTTTGAAAATGATTTATGAGGGTTGAATTAATCAAAAACCCTAATTTGTTTTCAAATTGTATTTTAATTGAATAAAATTCAATTAAAATGATCAAAATTATTTAAAAATGTGGAAAACAAATTGTGATCTTGGATTAATGCTTCATAAATCAAGTTTTTCCCTACAAAATGATAAGAAACCATTAAAAGTTGCAAAATCGAGATGGAAAAAATATTCAAAATGCCAAAAACAATTAAAATATTAATTCTTTGCAAAAATATCAATTACATGAAATAAATAATATTTTTGGGATTTTTTGGGAAAATAAAATATTTTAACATTTTTGTGAATTATTAAAAAAAGAATCAATTCAAAACCATTAAAACTTAGAGAGAAATTAATTTTTGAATTAATTAAATAAAATCACAAAAATTCAAATATTCAAATGTTGGAAAATGGCGCCAAGAACAAGGGCAAGAACACGCGCGTGTTCTGAGTTTCCCAGATTTGCATTTTCTCTCCAATCTCACTGAATACTTAATTATATCATGCAATCCACATATCAATCTGCTCGTCTCAACCTCACGATCATGTCTATGACAATTAATTTCATTTAAATTAAGCATAAAACAAGAAATCACGAAAAATCCTCAAGAACCCTAGATTTTGCATGAAGGCAGAGAATTTTGATACACGATTCAAACAAAGCAATTAATTGAGGGGAAACATTCCATGCATGATTATGAACATTTGGCAAAAGTATTGTGCGAGGAAATATGCATGGATTGAGAGATGACCAAGTTTAGGCTTACCTCTAGGCCGTGACAGCAAGTTCAAAGTGATTTCTGTGTTGGAGGTGTTACATATGAGTGGTGATGATCTGAACAGCTTCACTATACCCTATGGAGTGTGTTTGAATGCTTGGACTTGATGGAAATTGGCTGGATCACTTCATGGTATCTCAACTGCAACTTGGTTAAAACCTTGAGCAATTGACTAGTGATTCTGAGAAATCAGTGTTCCAGTTGTTGTTTAAGTGTTTGATCAGCTCATATGTGATGTATGTGAGGTGTGTGTGTGTGATTCGTTTGAGTGGAATTTCTTTCTAGCTCAAAATTCGATGGTGACTTGCCTTAGAAGGCAAAATTGGAATGAAAGAAGAGATTTTGAGGAAAGCATCTGTTTGATGGCTTTGGTGTACTCAAACTGATCACAATTGAGCTCTATTTATAGTAGAGCAAGTTTGTTTTGCAAGGAATAGTGAATGGCAACTGCTGAGTAGGTTTGGCCAATGTTGGCAAATGAAAATCCAAGTTTCCTCTAGCCATTGACTAGAGGTTAGGGCACAGGCTGCTGGTCCCCTTGGTCTTGGATAAGTCTTGACTGAATTCAGTTGAGAATGGCTCAGTCCATGCCACCTTGGTGCTTCCATTGAATGCTCCAATCCAAAATTGGAGTCTTGTCCCTCTTTTAGGGATTTTTAGGAATAGTGTGCTACTTCTTGTTCCAAGGACTTTGGAGGCTTGGCTCAGTGATTGTCCCCTTTAGATTCAATCCTCAGATGTGTCCAAACTGATGACAAGGCTTGGAATTGGCTAACTTTGGCAAATCGACCCAAAATGCAAAATTCTGCCTTACCTTGGCAGTTTTCAGCAAGGCACTTTGCCACCATCACATCTCATAGCTTAAATGGAATTTGGTGATGTTATTGGCCATTTTGGAAAGCCCTTATATGATACAACAACTTTTTGATCATATTTGGTTTTGATGCTTTTTGGATCCAAGTGAAAAATCCCCCTACATTTGGAAAAAAGTAAGGCAGATTCTGACTTAGTGAATTTTTCACTAAGTGTTGGAACAAAGTGACTTTTCTTGATTTTGATCACTCCATAACTCAAAATCCATGAGGAATTTGGACATAGGTCAGTATGAAGCTTTTGTAGAGGGCAATGAGATCTACAAATTAAGCTTTGGATGGGGAAGAATGGCTTTGTGGTTTAGGAGTTATGGTCCTCCAAAGTTAGTACCTTTGCCACTTTTTTTCATGACTTAGAAATTTTTCTAAGTTTTTATGGTTACCCCTTTTACAAGTTATCCCACTTTCTTTGATTTTTTTTTATGAATGATGATTTCAATCATACATTAACATCATTTTAGGGTTAAAAATCCTTTTTAGTGAAAAATCTCAAAAAGTCAAAGTTGACTTTTGTGCACAGTTGACTTTTTGTCAAATGAATTCCAAACTGTGCAATTCCTTATGAAATCATGTCCTTGACCTAAATCAAACTTGATGGACATGTTCCATGGGTGTCATAGGGTATATTGAAACAAGTATTAGGGCTTGGGAGCATGTCCTGGTCAAAAGTTAAAGTTACAGTTGACTTTTCTCTTAAAACCCTAATTGTGGCCCAGATGAAATTGAAACTTGTAGATCAGGCTTCTGAGATCAATCCATTGTTGTAAATGGATCAACATAGTGTGTTAGAGACCCTCAAATCATGTATTGAGGTCTTGGCTCATGATTTGTCCCAAAAGTCAACTTAGGGGTGAATTAGGTCAAGAAACCCTAATTCCTGATTTTTGATGTATGCATCCCCTGAGGCAAAATTGACTTGATGATTGGGTCCATGAAGTTCCATGGAGTATATTAGGTTATTTTTTGAATCAATGGCTCATGCCCAAATGAAATCTTCCATCTGGAGGCCCTGGTCGATCAAAACCCTAATTTGGTCACACTGCCGATCTTGAGGCTTGATCCACCTAGAAGGGAGCAACCTTGTGCTTAATCCTTGAAGTGGGAGTCCTTTTAATCCACTGTGGATGTTTGAGAGGTTAGACAAGTTGAAGATCATGTCATTCCTTGATTGATCATTTGTCTAAGGCTCAAAGAGGGCTTGAAACCCTAATTTTGATTGTAGTGGATGCTCAACAATTCCTTGAGGAGATTGATGAGGCAAAGAGGTACATCCATATTGTGGTGATGATTGACACAATGATAGGAATCTTAGTGGTAAAAATTTGGGGTAGGACAAATGCCCCTATTTAATCTTCTTGGACACGAAGGTGTGAATGGCGAAGGTATTCGGGCATTCGGGGTGCAAGAGGATTAAATATCGGAATATCCGAAATTTTGGCGGCGTTTATGAATGGTAGTTCACTCATTCCTCTTCTTTTGCTAAGCAATGGTGCTTAGAAAAGGTAAACTTCCCCTCGATCCTGGTTTCCTACCAAGGAACTGGTCTAAGTTTCTGAAATAAACTTCCCCTCGATCCTGGTTTCCTACCAAGGAACTGGTCTCAGTTTCTGATATAAACTTCCCCTCGATCCTGTTTTCCTACCAAGGAACTGGTCTTAGTTGAAATAAACCTCCCCTCGATCCTGGTTTCCTTCCAAGGAACTGGTTTTAGTTGAAATAAACCTCCCCTCGATCCTGGTTTCCTACCAAGGAACTGGTCTTAGTTGAAATAAACCTCCCCTCGATCCTGGTTTCCTACCAAGGAACTGGTCTTAGTTTCTTTTGTCAATAAACTTTATTGACAAGGGACACTATACGTAGCATTTTCCTCAAACTTCTCGCCGAATTTTCCTGGGGAGATGCCATTTGATAGAAAACTTTTTGATGTCAGACTTGCTTGGGAACCCAATCGCCTGAGTTGTAGAGGTGTACAAACTTCTCTATTGGAGACGCCATTTGTTTCTACTGGGGAAAAGCGAGTTTCCTGAGAGACTGTTTTCACGCTTGGGGATATTACATCATACTTTTCTCGGGATCTTTCTGGAGAAATACCATATGATGGGATCCAATTTTGAGGTGCCGATGACCTTTTCATCAGTGGTTTTTCGGAGAAAAGTTGTCGTACCGCCGAATCTTCTTGATTAAGAGGCTTTCTCTGGGGATTTTCTTTAATACGGGAAAGCAAGGATATCGTCTTCAATGGCGAAGAGTGATGCTTGTCGCAAGTTCTCTGGTTCTTCAGAGGTTCAAGTTATTAAAATGGTCAAAGGTCAATTCTAATCCAGAAATAAACCGGAGGAGAGATTGTTCAGACACGACTTTTCCTGACGAGGACAAAGCTGATAATTCGATTTAGAGGACTTTTATCACCAGGGGATACGACCGACTCGAGTGATAGTGATGCAATATGAATGCGAATGCAAATAAAATGCATGATGTATGTATGTATATGCTGACAAAACTGACACGACATACAAACTAGGAGATGAACACGAGTGGACATTCGGCCACTGCTAAGGACGATGAAGTACCGCTGGTTCAAAATAGTAATTATACATTGCTTAGGAGAAATAGTCCCTGTTGGGAGCTATGTTGCTCAGGCTTAGGAGATAAGAACTCGGCCGAAGATGTGAGATGGGAAAGCCGCATCTGATACAGTTGATCCTTTGTTCAGGCGCACTGGTTTAGAAGGAGTACTTTGATTCTGTACTTTGAAGCTCGATTACTTCTGGAGAAGCGATTGATGTTCTTTCGATGTTCAACAGTCAAAATAAATTGCCAACTTTATTTTAAAAGCAGAAAAAGTTTTACAAGTAAATTGATTTTTGTTTTATTTCAAGAATCGCGAATCATGTTAAAATGTCGTTCTGTAAAGCTAAAACAAATAAGAATTACAAACAAAAGCACAAGGGCTAAAATTTTATTGATAAGATGGAGATCAGCCAAACGCGTGATTCCAAAGAGTATATACAAAGTTAGAAAATGGTAATTTACAGGGAAAAGGGCTATGCTGAAACATAACGACCACTATCCGTCTACCAACTTTGAATTTGGGGCATCCTGAGCTTCTGTCGAAGATGACCTTGACTGGAGTTTTCCTCCAATGGATGGTGTAACTGCTGCTGAGGGACTTGCCTCTATTGAACATAGTTACTTGCCATTATCCCTAACTTTTACCTGGATTGTTCTATGATGTTTCCAATCCACCGGGATGATTTTTTTTATTTTGTCTCTAACTTTTGCCTGGACCGCCCTTTCGGGTTTTCAATCCACCGAGACGTTTTTTTTTAGTTTAGGCGAAGTATTTCTTGACTACATCAATGTTTGTGGGGTAGGAAAATTCCTCTCCGTCCATGGTTGCAAGTCATAAGGCACCGCCTGAGAAAGCTTTCTTGACCACATACGGGCCGTCGTAATTCGGAGTCCATTTGTCTCGTGAATAAGTGAGAAATGATTGTATCTTCTTGAGCACGAGGTCTCCTTTCCTGAAGACGCGAGGTCGGACCTTTTTGTCAAACGCCCTCTTCAGTCTTTGCTGATACAACTGACCATGGCATAGTGTCGTGATTCTTTTTTCTTCGATCAAATTCAGTTCGTTGTGTCGACTTTGACACCATTCAGCTTCTGTTAGCTTAGCTTCCATCAATACCCGGATTGATGGGATCTCTACTTCGATGGGGAGCACTACCTCCATACCATATACTAGAGAGAAAGGGGTTACCCTTGTTGAAGTGAGGACAGATGTACGATAACCGTGAAGAGCAAAGGGTAGCATCTCGTGCCAGTCTTTGTAGGTTACAACCATCTTCTGAACAATCTTCTTGACGTTCTTATTAGCCGCTTCTACCGCTCCGTTCATCTTGGGTCGGTAGGGAGATGAGTTATGGTGTTCGATCTTGAACTCTGCACACAACTCTTTCATCATCCTATTGTTCAAGTTAGATCCATTATCTATAATGATCTGGCTCGGAACACCTTAACGGCAGATGATATTGTTTTTGATAAATCGGACTACCACTTGTCGGGTTACATTAGCGTACGACGCTGCTTCGACCCACTTGGTGAAATAGTCAATGGCTACCAAAATGAACCGATGTCCATTTGAAGCCTTAGGTTCAATCATACCGATCATGTCGATTCCCCATATGGAAAAAGGCCAAGGGGAAGAGAGAACTTTGAGATGTGATGGCGGTACATGAATCTTGTCGGAGTAGATCTGACACTTGTGACACCACCTCATGTACTTGTAGCAGTCGAATTCCATGGTCAACCAATAGTACCCTACTCTTAGAATTTTTCTCGCCATTGTGTGTCCGTTGGTATGAGTGCCAAAGGATCCCTCATGAATTTCTTTTATCAGCATGTCTACTTCTGGTCTGTCGATGCATCGGAGCAAGACCATGTCAAATTTCCGCTTATACAGCGTGTCACCGCTCAGGAAGAAACTACCTGCTAGCCTTCTGAGGGTTTTCCTGTCCTTCCTTAGTGCCCCAGATGGGTACTCCAGTTTCTGAAGGAAGCACTTGATATCATGATACCAAGGTTTGTCGTCTATGACTGCTTCAATCGTGAAGATGTAAGTGGGCCTTTCAAGGCGCATTACGTCGATCTTAGGTAAGTCGTTCCATTGACTTACACTAATCATGGAAGAGAGAGTGGCTAATGCATTAGCCATATGATTCTCCTCACGAGGGATATGATGAAACTCGACTCGTTTGAAGAAGGGTAACTACTCCGTCAAAGATTAATCCCCACTGGGAACCTGGTTCTGGCCCTTCAGTGGGTAGCGGTTCATCGCAATCTTTCATCTTTAGATACATGACATCTTCATCTGGGAAGTCAAACCCGATTGATTCCTGATCATCAATCGGTTGATGAGCCAAATGATCGGCTAAAATACTTCCTTTAATGGCTTTTTGAGCGTGGTACTCTATGTCATATTCCGATAGCAACATCTGCCAACGGGCAATCCTTCCCATGAGAGCAGGTTTTTCAAATACATACTTGGTCGGATCCATCTCGGAGACCAGCCAAGTAGTGTGACGAATAATGTATTGGCGAAGACGTTTTGCTGCCCAAGCCAAAGCACAGCAAGTTTTCTCGAGCATTGTGTATCGAGTTTCGCAGTCGGTGAACTTCTTGCTCAGATAGTAAATGGCATACTGTTTTCTTTTGGTTTCGTCTTGTTGGCCAAGTACACACCCCATTGAGTCTTCCAAGACTGTGAGGTAGATGATCAGTGGTATTCCTTCCACCGGAGGTGATAGAATCGGCGGATTCAACAGGTATTCCTTAATACTGTCGAAAGCAATTTGGCAGTCATCTGTCCAAACGCAATCCATGTTCTTTTTTAGTAATTTCAAAATCGGCGCACATGTCGCGTTCATGAGGAATATGAATCTGGAGATGTAGTTCAAACGTCCCAGGAATCCTCTGACTTGTTTTTCAGTTTTTGGAGAAGGCATTTCTTGAATGGCCTTGACCTTGTTAGGATCAACTACAATTCCCTTTTGGCTGACGATGAACCCTAAAAGTTTCCCTGAACGGACACCAAAGGTGCACTTGTTGGGATTCAAGCGGAGTTTGTACTTTCTCAAACGCTCAAATAGTTTTGACAGGTGGGTCACATGCTCCTCTTCTGTCCTAGATTTTGCAATCATGTCATCGACATATACCTCAATTTCCTTGTGTATCATGTCATGAAATAGAGTAGTCATGGCCCTCTGATAGGTTGCCCCGGCATTCTTCAAACCGAACGACATTACCTTGTAACAAAAGGTACACCATGGGGTAATGAACGAAGTTTTCTCCATGTCTTTCGGTGCCATTTTGATCTGGTTATAGCCCGAGAATCCATCCATGAAAGAGAAAACTTTGAACTTTGATGTACTGTCAACCAGCATGTCAATGTGTGGTAAAGGAAAGTCGTCCTTTGGACTAGCCTTGTTTAGATCTCTGTAGTCGACACACATTCTGACCTTTCCATCCTTTTTCGAAACGAGTACGATATTGGCTAACCATTGAGGATATTCAGATGTAGCGAGGAAACCCGCGTCAATCTGTTTCTGTACCTCCTCTTTGATTTTGATGGCCATGTCCGGATGAGTGCATCTCAACCTTTGCTTTACTGGCGGACATTCTGATCTCAACGGTAAGTGATGTTCCACGATGCTGGTATCCAACCCTGGCATATCCTGATAGGACCAGGCAATACATCGGGGAATTCTTTGAGAAGCTTTATCAAACTCTCTTTGGCAGTTGGACTGAGCAGTGCCCCAACCCTGATTTATTTTCTCTCTTTTTCCGAACCCAAGTTTACCGTTTCCAACGGCTCTTTGTGAGGTTCAATGGACCTTTCCTCTTGTCTGAGTAGTCGGGAGATCTCTTCTGGAATTTCACTATTAACTTTTTCTTCAGCGACAAATATCGGGAACTCAAAGTCGGGAGAAAGCATTGGATCGTATGTTTCAACTGGGTTTAACACAAGCAATCTGCATGACGTGATGATTCGTGTTTAGAAGAGATAGAGAAAATGCGAGTGTGTGCAGTGTTTTTATTTTACTGCTTGTTTTTATTATTGAATTGTTTTTTAAGATTACCATTTTCTAAGAAAAGAAAAAAGAGAAAACAGCAATTAATGCAGAAATTACAGAACGATATTATTTTATTAATGAACAAGTTGACTCTTGAAACTACAGCCCTATAAAACAAAACTCTGTCGCTTTGGGAAAAGCGAAGAGGGAAAATTTACAGAAAGCGAGCCCTATCAAAACATTTGTTTCACCTGGGCAGGGTGAAAGGTTAAAGATGGCAATTACTTTGACTTATGGATGATCTTCGGAACATCGACAGCAACCCATTGACGGCGAACTCCTCGATGAATCACAAAGTCTGGCACCTTCCTTGATTTGTCTTCAGAAATAACGCTGATTTCTGGTGGAGCAGGATCATTGGAATCTGTCTCCCAGGCAGAGTTGTCGTAGGAGGATTCCTCAGTTGGATTTTCCAGAGTATTTGTACTCTCAGCTGTATCTCCCCATCCAGTTGGCTGGATATCTTCGAGCCTGATACGAGAGCTTTCGGGAGTAGTGTACTTGACCATATAGTCGTATTTTCCACTCGGTTGTCCCAAGGTGTCCCACACTTCTTTGCAACTGGAGGAGTCATCTCTCTCGATGACGTTGACCTCGGGAAAAGCATAGTTAATGAATTCTAGTCCTGCAAATGTTGCAAATTCATCGTCATGTTGAATAATTTCTGAATGACCTGAGTGTTGATCCCATGACATGGTGGGGACACAGGTATTCTGTTCAATGATTCTCAGCTGAGTTTCATTTTTCAGCTGACTTTCTTGCCCCGAGTTCCCTGGGTAAGGTTGCCACATCGGCAGACCATCCATCGGGCCATAGTAGCTGTGGTCGAAGTTGTCTTTCATCAGAGTGTCCTCCTCTAATGAGTTTGGTGGAGCACGACATCCTTCCGGATCACAATCTACGTATATCATTTCGACATCAGACCGTGGTATAAATCTCGGACTCTGTGCGGGATAGAAAAATGGCGTAGGCACCTCCTCCTGAGACATATAACCGTCCTTATTGAGATAGGACACTCATTCCTCATCTGTGTCAGAGGGATCCTCCTCATTGCTAGTGTGGACTTCTTGAGTCACCGGTTGAAGGAAACCTCCATTGTGAAAGAAGTTCTGAATGGGATGAATACTTTCATCGCTGGCAGCTGTCTGGGTACAGGTTGCAGAGAAACCAAGACCCTTCTTTATTTTATTGTCAGTAGGAATGACAAGATGTCCCCATCCTGTTGTATGAGGAAATTGAAGTTCCTCCTTCTGATTGATTGTCCTTGCTCACCGACAGTGCTTGAAACTGAGTTCCAATAACCTCCTCGGGTTCTACACCAGTAGATGATTATAAGTTGCTTACGAGCAAGGCTTGTTCCCCACAGACTGTGATGAGTTGACCGTTCTGGACGAACTTTAGCTTTTGGTGGAGGGTCGAGGTGACCGCCCCAGCCTGATGTATCCAAGGTCTTCCTAATAAACAATTGTACGTTGCCCAGATGTCCATGACCTGGAAAGTGACTTGGAAAGTGTGAGGACCGATTGTTATGGGAAGGTCGACTTCGTTGATAACTGTTTTTCTGGATCCATCGAACGCTTTGACGACGACCTCGCTGGTTCTCATCGGAGGGCCTTTGAATGATAATTGCATCAAAGTGGACTTCGGCATAACATTCAGGGCTGACCCTGTGTCTACCAGTACGCTGGCTAGAGCATCGTCCTGGCAGTTAACTGTGATATTGAGCGCCATGTTATGACGACAACCCTCTTCGGGTAATTCTTCATCACTAAATCCCAAATTGTTGCAGGAAGTGATGTTAGAGACAATACTATCGAACTGTCTGATTGTTACGTCCTGTTCCACAAAGGCTTGCTCCAAGACTTTCTGTAGAGCCTCTCTGTGCGCTTCTGAACTTAGTAACAGTGATAATACCGAGATCTTTGAAGGAGTCTGTAACAGTTGATCAACAATGTTGTATTCACTCCTTTGGATGAGCTTCAACATCTCATCATCATTTTTCGAAAGGTCGGGATTACTGGATTGACCGACTGGTGGATCGGGAGCTTCTGTCTGAAGTTCCTTTTCTTTGTTAGGTTTTCCAACTCCTCTGTTGAAGATTCGACCGCTCTGTGTTACACGACTGATGTCTGCAATATTCACGACGGAGGGTAATGGAATTTCCTTTCCATTTTCAATTATCATTGCACCGTATTTGTAAGGGATAGCCTTAGTTGATTCATACGGTAGTGGTCCCGGCAAATAGATGACTAAGGCAACCTTCTGGTTTTTCTGACCATCGTAAGTAATCTCGATCCGTTCCCGGTTGGGACCTTTGGATTCGTCAAGCAGAGGGATGATGGCAAAAACATTCCTGGTCCTCTGATGATCAGAGATGACGACAACGTCCTCGATTTGATTGGCAAGGTAGTTCGGCGACCAATTGATGGGTCCAGAACCTGGATATGGGCGAATCTCTCCACGATCCACCTGCCCCTGGAGAGCTGCTCACACAAGGTAGCACCCTTGGTTACTTTCCGAATAGACTCCACAATGTTCATAATTATGTGGTTGCACCAGGCCACGCCCACTTTGAATATAATGTAACCTAACTAGGTTAGCTTCCACAGATCAGACATCCTGAAATTGACGTCGAGTGGGATTTCTGTTATTGATACCAATTTGCTGAGTATCATCATCCACGTAGATTGGCATCCACCAATAATTTAACAAGTGCTAAAGTGCCTCATGGACAAGGGCACATCCCTGATCGCTTTCGCAACCCGCTTTACAGCTGTGATAATTATCTGATATCAGGAATCTGAGTCGGACCTGCTCAGCATGCAACTCTAACAAGTTGGTATTCATTAAACGAATGTCAAAGATTTGAACCATGTTGATCTGATATGGATCCCTATCATAGTAGTCCTGGATCCATCCAAGATCCATCTGACGCTGGAGCGCCTCCTGTATGAAAGAGCATCCCTGTTTATTTACCGAGCAAGTCAGACAGGAACTGTAATCATGCTGCGGCAGATTATGATACTGGCTTTGCCTTGAGTGCATCGCCACTAAGTTGACATTCATTGCACGGATATCGTGGTTTAGAATGACGTTGGAATTCGTATAGACCATGTTAACTCCACGAACTCGGTGCTCTTGAATCCATCCGAGATCCATCTGTTCCTGTAGAGCCGCTTGCACTACCGAACATCCTCGATTACTTTTAGAGCAGACATCACATTGATGATAATTATGAGATGGCACATGGCCATATCCGCTTTGTCTACAATGCATCTTGACCAGATTGGTCCTCAACAAGAGTACATCGTAAATTTGATAGACGTTGTTAGACTCTTTCTCAATCAAGTTGACTGCAGCTTTCTCGTGTTGAGGCAGCGGGTTTGTGAGAACATTAGGATTCGTATCTTTGAAAGATAAGAGCCCGCTCCTAACATGCTTTTGCACGTCAAATTTGAAATTGAGACAATTCTCTATGTTATGCCCTGATCCTCCTTGATGATAAGGGGATGTCTAATCCACCTTAAACCAAAAAGGCAGATTTTTCGGTACTGTAAGAGGAGACTTAGTCTAGATGTGCCCCTTGGCCAGTAGTAACGGAAATAGTTCTGCGTACAACATGGGTATAGGATCAAACCCTGATGGTCATGTTGTACGGTTGTTGTTATATGGAGGACGAGCCTGCTGAAGAGGCTGTTGTGTCCTCTGCTGATTAGGTTGACTTTACGCAACCTGAGGTTGATACGTAGGAACAGGCGCAGGGTTGATAGCAGGAGTCACAGCTGCTACAGGTTGATAACGTCGCCTTTGCTTTCCGAGAGAGATATTCCCAATATCCTGCTCTTTTTTCTTAGGGAGACCACTACCGTATCGTTTTGTACTACTTGATGATCCAGCGTCTTTTACCAAAGGTCCTTCTCGGACGGCTTCCTCAAGACGAACTCCCATGTCCACCATCTCGGTGAAATCATTTGGGCGGCAATTTCACGCCATCTCTGAGCGTACTCCTTAAAGGTTGCCTTGTCCTTTTGTGACATTGATCTGAGTTGATCTCTGTCCGGTGCCATGTCCAGATTGTATTTGTATTTTTGGACGAAGGCAGTGCCAAGATCTCTAAAAGTGCTGATCGTGGCACGGTTTAAACCCATGTACCATTTTAAGGCGGCACCGGTTAAACTATCCTGAAAGTAGTGAATCAGTAGGTCCTGATTCTCTGTCTGAGCCGACATTCGCCGAGCGTACATCACCAAGTGACTTTGAGGGCAAGAGTTACCCTTGTATTTTTCAAAGTCAGGCACTTGGAACTTGTGCGGAACTTTCACATTGGGGACCAGACAAAGGCCTGCGGTGTCCTTTCCAAATAAATCCTGATCGCAAATGGCTCCCAGTTCCTTCTGCATTTCCAGGAACTGCTCCTGGAATTCATCCATTCTATCAAACATGGTTTCCTTCTTACCATAAGGTATTTGTGGAATCTGTCCTTCCGGGATAGTGTGCACCACAGGAGGTGGTACCGTGACTACGGCAGTGAATCTTGGCGTTTCCCGAAGTTTATAACCTTCAGGAGTCTTCAGTATGCCCCTGGCATCTTCGCTTTAACGAAGGTTGTAACCTTCAGGCCCAGCGACTTTCGCTGAAGTTTCTAGATCTCCAGTGATCGGCAGAACATATCCTTCCAGGATATAGTTAACAGGCATGCCCCAAGGACGATCTTTTGGCATTTGATACCTAGGATCATACTTCTCCACTATGGGCGTTGAAGTGATCTCTGAGATCACAGTCCTTTGTAGCTGAGCTTCTGCCATGGCTTGCATGTCGTTATGAAGCTTTCTCATATCCTCTCTCAGAGCGTCGATCTCTTCTTTCAACTCTCTATCCTCTTCCTCAAGATCATCCATATTTTTCTAACGATTGGCCCGAGTATTGTACGAATGAGACAGTTTGACTCTAGAACCGAGACACAAACGTGAGATTCGTAGGTAAGAAGAATATGTGACAAGAGAATGAGGAATGCAATGATTATATTAATCGTTTTTTTGTTTTAATCAAAATAAACTTCGACAATTAGATTGCAAATATCAAGCAGTGGGGAAACCCATTTTTATTGAAATCAAAGGATTACAGAAATGGAAATACAGTAGATTACAAAGTGTGGAAACAGAAACCTAAGCTAATGGGTCCCGAGAGAACTCGGGTGCTGATTCTAGTACTTTCCTTTTCTTTGACCGGGGCTCTAGGGCCGTTGTCGAGTTTTCATTCCTTTGCCAGGTGAAAGGAGTGAGCACATTCCTTTGGTCATCCTGATTTTCTACAGCATGTTACTCTAAAATCTCAATCAGAGCGTCTTTATCCTTCACTAGTTGCTGTATTTTGATGCACTCCACATTGAGGATGCGGTACTTGTTCTTCCAAGACCTCCTCTCCCGTTGAACTTTGTTGAGAGTAACCTGAAGCTTTTCAGTCTCAGTCATGAAGTACATGACAGATTCCCTCGGTGGAAGAACTCTATGACGAGGATAAGGTATATTTAGCATGAGAGCTCTAGTTTGCACCCAGTGGAGATAAGGCTCCACCGAGACACAGTCCGGTTTTCCTAGAGACTCTCGTCCTTTCTTATGAACATGTTTCCAAGAGTGCACTATTTCTGCCTTTAGTGCTCTGTCATTTTCTCCTTCCTTGAAGAAAAGACCTTCCAGATGAGCACTCGGTGGGACATGCCTCATCGGGTATCCAAATTGACGACGAACGAGAACTGGATGATAATTGATTCCTCCCTTAGCTCCTATAAGGGGTATGTTGGGGAAGTTTCCACAATGGTCAATGATCCTAATTCCATCATAAATCTTACTACACCAATCTATGTCAGAGTTGGTGAGGGACATGATTTTCTGCGACCAGCGTAAAGCACTCTTATGATCCCAAAAAGTAGCAGACTTAGGCAAATGAGAGATAAACCATTTGTAAAGCAGAGGTACACAGCATGTGATCTCCCCTCCACTGTACAAATTTCCTAAGTGTACAGAATGATACGCATCTACGACCAAAGTCGGCACAGGGTTTCCAATGAGAAAAACCTTAATGGCGTTGATATCGACGAAGTTATTAATGTTGGGCAACAGAAATAACCCGTAGGTGAGTAAAACAAAGATGCTTTCAAAAGCAGTCCCGTTCCCTATACTAGCAAAGTACAGGGCTTTCTTTGTCAAGAACTGGGCGGGAAAACCTTGTATGCCACCCTTAGTGGTCATGTGAGTCCTGACCTCAGACTCATCCAAATGAATTGCTCTTGTAATGGTCTGATCCTTTGGAATTTCTTCCAGTCCAGAAAAAGGAACTTGATCAGTAATATGTAGATTAGTCAGATGAGAATACTCCTCCAGCGTTGGTGCAAGCTGGTAATCCGGGAATGTGAAACAGTGATGAACCGGATCGTAGAACTGAACGAGCGCCTCCATGATTCCCTCAATCACACGGACTCTTAGCAGAGATAGCAAACCTCCGTACTTGGCTCTGAAAGCCTCTTGGTTTGGGATCATCCTCGCCAAACATCTTAAATCTCCGAGTTTTGGAATCCTGAAGGTATACTTATGAGTTCTCCTTCTACCAAAATCCATTAGCGCAATCCTTTTCTCTGATATTTGTGTTGCGGTGAGAATTGGATACCATAGTTATTAATGAACTAGGATCGCATTTCTTTAAATGTTCACCACCGTCTTTGATTTATCCAAAGGAAAGGTTCAAAAGCGAAAAAAACCTAAAGATCTAAGGTTCGGGGGTTGGTTACGCCTAGGGAAGGTATTAGCATCCTAAACGTCCGTAGTACTCTACGGGAACCTCTCGTTAGTACTTATGTTATCTCTCATTCGCTTGCTAAGGGTGCTATGCTAAAGGTTGAACCCTAGGGGTTAGTATCTAAGTATACTCGATAAGGTATCGCACCTTACGCCTACGTATCCTCGGGAGTAGAATCAGAGTATGCGTAGTTCTAAAAAGACGAACTTCTTGACGGGGTCAAGGTTCCAAGGGGAGGTAAAGTCTTGGGCAGGACCTTACACAGAGTGCGGCGACTCTAAAATTGTAGGTTGGTTTTAAGAGGGGTAGGATTGTAAATGTTCGCGGCGGAGCATTTACTTAGAGTGCGGCGACTCCGATCCTAAGGCTAAGATTCTAAGTGTCTACGGCGAGACGTGGAGTGCGGCGACTCCGAATCCTAAGGCCGGGTTCTAAGAGTTAGTCCTATGACGGTTTAGTCAATTTTAATAACCTTTCCTTTGGAATGTCGAGGGACCCAACTAACTGATTATTTTGTGCGCACTAGCAAAGTGGGCTAGTTAATGTGTATAGTGACCGAAAAGGTTGAATGCGAGGCCCGAAGGCACTCGACTTACATAGGTATAAAATTGGCTCGACGTTGGATCGAGAGTTTTTAGTATATTTTGAAAAGGGTTTTTGACAGTATAATAATCAGATATATGAACATACAAACAATCACAAAATAGCGCACAGCATGCGATTCACTCAAACGTTGGAGGGGATCTAACGAGTTGATTTTAAGGTTTATTATAAAAGTTTACTTAGAATTATGCTTAAAGATAATTATTAAAAAAAACTAAATGAGTTTTAATTATAAAAGGTTTTAGCAAGGTTTATGATTAATTCTTTTTTGTTATATTAAAAAAAGAGAAGTGATGTTTTAGTTATATTTCAAAAGAAAACTTCCACACATTTATTTGGATTAATTACGTTCAAATATTTGAGAAAAGAGTAAATTTATCTTGCTATAGAATATATTATCCTAAACTTATTATAAAAATGTTCATTATTCATTAAAAAAGGTTTATTCTTAATTACAAAAGACTTTTTTTTTTACTTTAATTATAAAAGGTTTTTTTGTTTGATTAAAAAACAAAAAAAAGAAAAAACCAACGAAAGAAGAAAAACCGAGGGGTGCCCTCTCTCTTTCAGTCGTTTCTCTCGTAAAGAGGGTGAAAACCCTAAATTGGAAAAAAGCTCGCCGCCGCTCTCTCGTCGTCCTCTTCTCTCGTCTCCGATTGCCACTCACACTTTCGATCTCTCTCACCTCTCCCGATTGAACACCAAACAAAGGAAACCCCACCCCACGATTTCTCCCAGCCCCATTTCATTATGCCATAGTTGATTACATTTACAATGATGTTGAAATGAAATGCGAAAACGTAAGAAAGAAAAAAAAGCCGTCGGTTGCGGATGGTGGGGCGAAGCGATCAAGACCTCGAGCAAAAACTCCGTCACAGGTAAGTCGTCTTTCTCGTATAACTTTGATTGCGAGGTGCCTGTCTTGTTGTTGGTTTTGCTTCGTATTACGCCTTATGTACTCTTGTTGATGTGTGTGTGATGCGTGGTTTGCGAATTTCTCTGTTGAAATTCTGGTATGATGGTTTTAAGGGTTTTGCTTAAACATCAGATGGACTGGTTTTGTGTAAGGATTTGGAGTGGTTGGTGTATGATTATTTTCTGGTTGTATGTGGTTTGTGATTTTTGTTTTCTTGTTGAACTTGTTTGGTTAGATTTCTGGTAAATGATTATTTTGGGTGAATAATGTGGGCTGGTATAAGATTGTTGATGGTTTTTTGGATTTCAAATTTTTCTCCTCCTCCCCTTCTGCGTTGCTCCTTTTATATAGGCTTGGAGAGATCTTTTGTACTGAATGCTCTTGAATTAGTGTGTGAGACATGTTCGTACAATTTAGGTATGTTTTTGAAAGATTGTCTGTTAGCTTGTTTATTGTCTGGTGGTTTTTTTGGAAAGTTTTAATTAGTCTGAAAACCGTTGTGTCCTTGTTTTGGAAGGAATTCGAAAATGGTCTGAACCTGTTTGAAAGGTGTTCAATGCGTTTGATACATGCTGAATTGGTTTTGGGAACCTAATTAATCACTTGTCTAAACATACCTTGTGTTGTTTTGGGAAAAAAAAAATTCCTGTCTGATATCCGTTCAAAGTTTTATTTTTTCTAAACTCTTATTCTCATTCCTTTCCATACGACTCTATGGCTCCCCTTGAGTTGGTTTGGCAAAGAGGAATTGCCTCTTGGTCTCAAAACAGCCGCTATGGTAAGGCATAATTCACTTTCTTTTGCATTTATTTTGCGGATTACTTAAGATGATGGTGATGGTCTTCTCTTTTTCTGCAGCGAACCTGAAGTGTAGACATTGGAGGCCTGAAGGTGTGCAGTAATTTGCAGCTTTCAAGGTAAATCTCGTTTGAGAACTTTAGAAATAACGCCTACTTGGGAAACTTCCTGTCCATCTGAATTCTTTCTACAACTAGTCATTTGGCTCCATCCGATCTTTACGATTTGCAGGTCTAATAATGCTTTTGGACGATGCTCAAAACTTGATGCCAACCTCTACATGATGCAGCTCTTTGGGGTAAAAATTTGTATACGTGAGCCTCAAAACTTTGTTTCAACTTGTATTGCCGTTATTGGCACTTGAATTTCTAGTTTTCAACATATCCTGCTTCTTTGTAACAATCTGCAGGCTCTTTGGTAGTAAGAACACAAAGCTCTGTTTGCAGTTGTTCAAGCTGATGGTTCTCTAAACGCCACTGTGGTGTTAAAAGGACTCCAAACATCCTCCCTTCAAGAATTCAGGTTGACATTTTCTACTGGCTTGATTGAGAAACTAGATTAATAGGATTATCTCTTTTTTTGTCCTTCTTGAATGATGCATATGATTTAATGCAGGGTCGAGGATGCGGATTACATGGCGGATTAGAGAAATGGAGGAATATTACACGTGGTGCTTCCTGTATCATTTGCTTAAGTTTTAGGCATTTGGCAATAACAGGCAGCTGTTCGAATACTGTTCGAGGGAAACTTCCTTAGAGACAGTGGCGGACACGGCGGAATCGTAGGCTGACTTGTAGCGCCATCCTTTGTCGTGCGTACACAGAACTGTGAATGGATGCAAGGCTAGGACTTCTCTTGGAATGCACTTTGTAGTCTTGTGAAAACGTCAGTTTTGTATTTTGTAATGGTCATTAGGAAAATGGATTGTAACTTTCAAAGTTTGAATCCTTGGCCTCAAATTGGAATGCCCTTGAATCTTCACAGTTGGTGAAACTAGTCTTCTTCTTGTACTCATAAAATCTGTGAATTGCCAGTGAACTTCTTTGGCTTTATATCTTGAATATTTGAATAATAACCTAGATCTGAGTTTTCTTGTCATGAGGTTTGACTACTTAAGATTTCAATTTGAACATCACGATGCAGTTTTGGTTTCGAACAGAGAAGCAGTGTTGAGGTTCATGAGAGTCTTCCTATTATTACATTCTTTTTAATCTTGTACGAAATTTAGAAATAATTGCAGGAGAACACTTAGAGGGAGATCCAACCTTGTGAAGAGGTGGTGAACTTACACATTGACGTAATGAACTTAGGGCCCGCCAATGATGTACTGTGAACCTTGGAGAGGAAATCGTGATCTGTTATTGGTTTGGAAATTCAATATAAATTGAACTTAAATGAAACCTTTGATAGCTTTGATTTTAAACTTAAACTTTGGTGATAAATCCAAAATAGAATGCCTTAAAGTTTCAAGTACTCTCTCGATTTAAATTGAATGAAAGTAATCTTAAAAGGAAGATGATGCATCCCTTATTGAAACATGATGCCATTCATTAATAAAGCACTTGATTAATCCTTGCCATTGCCATTCCATAATGACCTTGTATATCAATATCTAGATCATGAATTTGGAGATCCAACCTTGGATAATGAGTTTTGTAGCCAAACCTTAAGAAATTGTGAGGATTTCAATCTTCTCCCCATAGTCAAATTGTCTTGAACATTTTAATCCAAAGATCTTCAAACTTGCTTGAAGAACACTTGACGGCTTCAGGAATATAGATATTCTCCTCAAAATAAAGGGCGTGCGCTTCAACTTCTAATTCTCTTTTAAATGACTTTCTTTGATGAACCCTCGTTTAAGAACATAGAGCAGACACCTATCTTCAAATTGAGGAGCTCACAGAGGGGGAAAACATCTTGTAACACGATATGCTACACAACCCGCGACCAGTCTTTAAGGGTGATTTTCGATATCAGTGGGTGTCGCTCCCGGGATTTTCATCCTAGTACAAACGCGAAAGTGGCACCGAACAGAGTCGCCAGCAATGTGTATTTATCCCAAGAGAGGGAAAGGAAACACTGCGTAAACCTGAGAGAAAGGAAAAGCATGGTCTCGCGACCAAGAGAAATGGGTTCGGGAGTCGGTTACGCGAGAGGAAGGTATTAGCACCCCCTCGCGTCCATCGTACCCGATGGGATCCACGCTTGCTTGTCTCGATCAAAGGGTGATAGAAAAGAAAACTGGAAAAGGAACGAAAAGAGAACTGGAAAAGGAACGAGAAACAAATGTAGGGAAAATAAAAGAAGTGCTCGCATGGGCCCTACCCCACTGCCTACGTATCTCATCGGGAGCATGAGAATCAGAGCGACGTAGTTCCCCTCACTGGGGATGAATTATTTGTGTTTTAGGGAACGGCTTACGTTCTAGCTCAGGTGTTGCAGGCTCGCTGGTCCGAGTGCGTTACCATCTTGCAAGAGAACGAGTAGAAGCGCGTTCGTGCGTTGAGAATGAATGAGATGAGAAAAGAATTCCCGAAGGAAAGACGTTATTGTTTGTTTTTGTCTTTTAGAAGGAAGTGCTTTGGATTTGTTTGCATATGACAGTGTATCTGGATCTTAGTCATTGGAATGTGTACCTTCTCACATTCCAAGATGGAATGGGTAAGAAAGCACACTAAGGGTGAAGAAGACCCTCACACTTAGTTCCAATTATCAAGGTCCAAACACACTAGCATACTTGTGTTTATTAAATGTTTTGTTGATTATGAAGTGAAGAAGTGTTTTTTATTATTTGCACCTTCAACAAGTATTGCATTTAAGTCCCTCATACAAGATCAAATGTTTAACACATTGACCCAAGATGGGCTATATGCTACACATTCTAAGATTACAAGAGAAGACCCCTTATAATCTTTTCTTTATATGAAAGGCCTAAATGCAATAAATGCTTACCTTTATTATATGTTTTGAATTTTCTTTGAGATGAGAAGATAAAAGACTCAAGAGAGGAGAAAAGGTAAAACCTATATGGACTAAGACTCAATCCTAATTGAAGATTAAAGAGAGTGATCCTAAAGGTTTGTGAGGTTTCAACCTAAAGTCTAAAGAAAGAAAGAATTAAACAATTCACTTCCAAAGTAGAAGATGAATTGTAATTCAAAAAGGGAAAGTAATGAGTTGTTAAAAGAAAGCACATAAGTGCTTAGCAAAACACCAAATGGAATTGTAAAAGAGAAAGGATAGAAGTTGAATGTGGATTCCTTATCCACACTCAATTGAAACTTACCAAAGCCCCTACATGGTTAGCACAATCACTTACAAGTAAAGTAAGAAGGTATAATGAACAAATCAAATTCAAACAAGTTGACAAACAAAGTAAAATGAGATTAAATGCTATACATGCTTCCAAGTCAGAATGTAACTCATATTTACACAACCTAATGTTATCCTAAATGAGCATACCAAATCATGCAAACAAAATCTCAATCCAACAAGAAGCAAAGAATAAAAGGTGAAGTGATGTGAATGTGGTTCATACTTGTGAAACAAGTGACTTAAGGTGCAAGATAAACATCAAACATGCAAAGATGAAACCCAAATGTCACAATCAGAAGTCAATTAACATGCTATACATCTTCAAACAAAACCACAACTCATGGCCCAAGTGCCTTCATGATCAAGCAAACCAAACATGAGGCATGCATTCACAAAATGAACAAGTTAAACTTCATGCTTCAAACAAATAGCAAACATGCTTCAAAAATTATGACTTTCACCAATCAAACACCTTAAACACATGCCATTAACATATCAAGTCCACAAGCAATGAATCAGAACCAAAGTCACTCAACAATTAGGTCAAAGTCTCATGGAAGTTTCATGCATTCATGCTCAAAGCAACACATCAAAAGTCATCCAAAAAAGACTTAAAAATCATCTCATAAATCTCAAACATACCTCAACACATTGTGACCACAATGCAAAAAGAAAGGCATCAAAATCAATTTTTATGATCAAGAACAAAAATGCACAAAATCATATGTCACATTAAGTATGCATGCAAATGGAAATTCAAAAGAAATAATGGAACAGGGGCAAAATGGTCATAAAATCAGAAAATAAAATCATAGAAAATTTCCTAAATGTTTTAAGAATACACATGAATTTTTGTAGAATTTTATTATATGTTTTGGTATTTTTAAAAATTAATTATGAAACGTGTAGCAAAATGGAAAAAATAAAATGGAATGTAAAGGGAAGGGGAGGTGTGAACATAGCAATCATGCAGTTCAATTCAATTGGGCTTGAAAACATGGGGGTGTGGGTAGTATTCTGATTTGGGTCCATTTACGCGCAAAACACCATAACAAACATGCACCTTCAGTCAACAAGCTTGACTCACTATTAACCATTGGATCAATTCAAAGTCAAGTCAAAGTCAAAGTACACAGAATCAATGCACGTGCGTGAGGACACACACTCACTACCATGCACTGCACCACATAGTGCTTAAGTGAAATCAGAAAATATGCACATGATTTGCACGTGAAATTTAATGTGCTGGTACATTGTAGGCCACACGATCAGAAAACATGAACGGATAGGATTAAAACATGATAAACCCTAACAGTTAAAGTCACCGGCCGGAGAGGGACCTCCGGTCACCTTCTCCGGTCACTCACCACCGTCTGCAACCTTCAAACTCTCCAGAAATTCACAAGCCATATATCAAAAGAAAGCTGAACTCACACACATCACTAATCTACCATTTAATTTCACAGATCAATCATGTATAAAGAGAATCGAGCACAAACATTTTTGCCCTAGAAAATATTCTAAACACCTATAGTGCCTATCACTAGCCAGAACTCACACTGCTTCTAGTAAGCCACAAATACCATGAAAACAAGCTAAATTCAGTGAAGAAAGTTTGAGAAGAATGGAACCTGAAGTTAGAGAACTCTTGGATCAACAGAAAACCAGAGAGATGCAATTAACCTTGAGCTTCCTCAGAGCAAAATAAATGCTCAGAATCTTTAGATCTTGAAGAAGATAGTTGGAGATTTGAGAATATAATGTTGCTGCACTTGGAGGATTATGGTTGATTCAGTCTCTTCTTGATCCAGCAATACCAAATAATGATGATGATTGATGAAGATGAGTGATGGAAATGATGAATTCGTATGAGATCAGAGAGAGAGAATAGAGAGAATTTTGAGAGAAAGAGTGAGAATGATTTGAAGTGAGAGTGAAAAATGAGAATCCTCCTCTCAAATGCGTGTGAGATTTCTATTTATGTGGCTGGTTAAGAATTAACTCATAAGGTTGACAGTTAGAACTCAAGTTAACTGAGCTAGTTAACTGAGTTCTGAGTTAACAGAATGAGTGAGGAGGTTAGTGACACGAGTTGGAGAGGTTTTGTTTTGGTGTGGTGCAGCCCATGGAGTTATGGTGGTGTGTAGGAGAAGGATGGTGATGCTATGTTGTTCTGATGTAGCAGCAGGAGAAACTTGCTTCGCAAGTTTGGTTCTTCCTCTTTAGTGTATAATGATCATGAGCAGCACGTGCAAGTAAGAATTTGTTGGTTCAAATGAGGAAAAGTGGCAACAACACTTGCTTTTTTCTGATTTTATGACAGTTGGACCCAATGAAAACAAGCAAGTTTGAGAAGGAAATTCTCCATGTATTGTGAATAATTTGATGAGGCTTGGTGATCATTAGAAAGAGGGATCATAGTAGAACATGTTTGGTATGAAAAATGACTTGAAAGGAGGCTTGCAATAAGTTGCAAAATGACTTATAACATCCACATTGGGAAATGGTATAAGGGTGTGGCATGCGGTCGGTCGACCTGGCACCTTGGCACCTGGGTTTTCAGCACAATCACCATGACTTGAGGCCACTATTTCTTCATCATAACCTGATCAGACGAAATTTTGCCCAACATGAACATTGGAGAGGGCACTACAAAGAACATTTTTTATGTTGAAAAGTTTTTCATTTGGAGCTTTCTTCTTGGAGAAATTGAGCTTGACATTTGGCACACCAGGTGTTTGTAGAAATGACATGCGCGTGACCTGAAACTTGCCCAAGCTGACTTGCATTTTGCCCAAGTTTCCCTCAACTTTGATCATCTATAACTCTCTCAATTTTTATCCAATGGAGATGTTCCACACATGGATTTGAAGCTTAAAGCAAGGCCTTTCATTGAGGCAGAGTGGAATTTTCATTTGGTACTCCAAATTTGAATGGCCTTGGTTCAAACTCTGATGCAAAATGGCCAAAACTTGCTATTTTTAGTAACCCTACTTCATCCAAAAATGGCAACTTTCCACATCTTGATTTTTTCATGATTCCTTTGGAGTTTCTTGATCAAATTTTGCACATTGAACATATGTAACATGAATTTCATGATTTTGGGCTCAAAAAGTCAAGAGTTGACTTTTTCCTCTGATTATTTGACTTGGCCCCAAATTTCCTGATTCTTGATCTTTCTTCCAATTGAACCACTTCTAAAACCAATTGAGGTGCAATTTTCCACATACATACACTTAGGGACATATGGAATACCATGACAACAAGCTTTGTCCAAAAAATCAAAGATTCCCTGATTTAAATGGAAACCCTAATTTTGGCCCCCTTTGGTTAGGAGGTAAAAGTGCAGTCTTCAATTTCAAATTCCTCAGAGTATGTTGTGTGTCCCCTTAAAGGATGATGAGAAATGCCACTTGAGAATGATTTTGAATCAATGAGCTATCTCTTTTGAGGGTTTTCCTTCAATTTTTGAACCTCTTGCATAGTGAAAGATGTAGTGCTTCAATCTCCCATTGAATCTCACTTCCTTGAGGTTTTGGAAGATCAATTGAGATAGTATGAGACATGAGAGACCTCTTGGCTTGCCTAGAGCCAACTTGATTGACCTTTTTGTGCTTTGAATGATTCCTTGATTGTCCACCTTCCACTCGACCACATGCCCTGATGGTAAGAAGGATGCCATGCTTCATTTTTCTATGTTAAATGCAATGTAATGTTAATGAGATGGATATGATATGCTAAATGATAATGCCATGCTATGATGACAAAAGGGAAGAGCAAATTTTGGGGTATTACAGCTGCCCCTATTCAAGCGCTGTAGACCTGAATGCCTGAAAGCAAGGTATATAGTGATTGAATACCAAATATAACCAAAAATTTGCTCTGGATGGTGAAAAAAGGGATATAAACCCAACAAGACTGCTGGATTGAATCCTCGATGAAACGTCGGAGAGATCTGTCTTTTGAACGATGCCAGACGACTACTGGCTTGCCACGCTGCTGGTGGACTTTAATACTGTCTTTTATGCAATTCCAGACGACTACTGGCCTGCCACACTACTGGTGGACTTTGACAACGTCTTTTGAACGACGCCAGACGACTACTGGCTTGCCACACTACTGGTGGACTTTAATAATGTCTTTTATGCAATTCCAGACGACTACTGGCCTGCCACGCTACTGGTGGACTTTGCAGCTTCGTGCCACCCGAAGATGGACTTTCGCCAATCCACTGTTGGACTTTTAGAATTTGCCACCCTTAGATGGACCTTTCGCCAATCCACTGTTGGACTTTTGCCACCCGAAGACGGACTTTTGCCAATCCACTGTTGGACTTTTGCCACCCGAAGACGGACTTTTGCCAATCCACTGTTGGACTTTTAGCTGCTTTGCCACCCGAAGATGGACTTTCGCCAATCCACTGTTGGACTTTTAGAATTTGCCACCCTTAGATGGACCTTTCGCCAATCCACTGTTGGACTTTTGCCACCCGAAGACGGACTTTTGCCAATCCACTGTTGGACTTTTGCCACCCGAAGACGGACTTTTGCCAATCCACTGTTGGACTTTTGCAATATTCCAATACCGGATTACACTCTGCATCCGTGTCAGACATCTCTGCCGACTTTGCTGAGGAACAATGATCAATGACTTGACTTTAGAGGTTCCTGAGAGGATAGTATCTCTGTTGGAGAATGAATGAACAATCCGTCTGCTTCGAATTGCCAAGCTTGCCAAAAATAAATTGGACGTGAAGAATAATAAATCTGCCAGTAATCACTTCATCTGCTGGGGGAATGAATTCTGGTCACAGCGACTCCGCTGGGGATGAGAATTTCTTTGCATGGCTTCTTGCTAGGGGAGAAAAGTCATAAAAACTCTGCTTGGGGATCTATCCAATCCAAGACCCTTTGTAGGGGTTATCCACCTTCTGACCCGGCTGGGGAAAGGCTGTACCATCCTTGTTGAGGAATAGATTCTGCCGATCTTATAAACCTCTGCGGGGAGAACAACAACTCAGCTGGGGAGTATTGCTGACAAGATTCGATGCTGAACTCTGTAGGGATATCCTTACCAGAGTTACGATCTTGCTGGGGATCAAGGCTACTCTGCCGGGGACATGCGAATCCTGGTTAGAACATTTCCTTGCAACTTGCTGGGAAAGAGTCCTTTGGGGAAACTCAAAGCAAATCCACAGTAGTCTGCCGCAGAATATGACTGTCAAGCTTAGGATAAGTACCACAATGCCCCATGTTAGGCGAGCTTCTCTTTAGACAATTCCGTTAGAGATGACGGGTTTATAACAAACTCTGCTGGAGAAAACTGCTTTAAAGCGTCTCGTGCTGGGGAATGCCTTTTGAGAGGATTTTACAGAAGACCAACTGTCCTCAAACTCTACTGGGGATGATCAACACTTCATGCTGGGGAACCAAACAATTTGTCCCCGAAGAGGATGTCATAAGAGGATCTTACAGAAGATTTAGCTTCTTCAAACTCCTGCGACTTCGCTGGGGATAATGACCATCAAACTCTACTGGGGGTGATCAACACTTCATGCTGGGGAAACAACATGCCCCATGCCTAAGAAAACCAACAATTTGTCCCCAAAGAGGATGTCATAAGAGAATTTTACAGAAGATCTAGCCTCTTCCAACTCTTGTGACTTCGCTGGGGATAATGACCATCAGTTTCGGTGTCGACGAGACCACCCTTTTGGGGAACCTGTGACCGTTATCGACACAGAAAAGCTTGTAGTTGTTGGAAGTACTGAATGAGAGAATCGACTTAATAAGATACAACGGTACCCAGTTGAACTTAATTCATTGAGATCAACCCGATGAACGCCGATCTCCTTACCCCTAATTGCCCCAGTCTTTTGCGTGGGGTGATTTATTGCTAGTCTTGTGCTTAAAATCATCTGCACCTGCTACCTGCAACAAAAGAATATGCCCACATGCCCCGAATATTGCGTGGCTAGAATCCACCATCCGGGAGTATTCAACATTCGAAGTAATTTCAAATGTTTTTTCTGCGCATGTTATTGCAAGGCTGTCATGTTTTCAAATGCAATGTTTTATCAAAAATTAGGACGTTTTTGCAAACAAAGCAATAAAACAAAAATGGCAAGCTTTTTACTGAAATTCAATTTATTGACTGAGAGCCCAGAATAGGCAATTACATCTGGAAGCAATCCCTGGAAAGAGGTGATCGCTGAAAATTGAGAAAAGAAACTATCCTAATGGCAATGTGAAAACGGAATTCCACTGAGTTTCCATTCTGTTATGACCAGTATGTCTTCAAAACTCCCCGACCTTGCCTTCTGAGGAATGATCAGACCGATTCCTATCCTTCAGAACGTCAGTTGTTCAAACGGTAATGGGTACAGATAACTCAGACTGTAGTCATTCGCTTAAATCCCTCTTTTGTGTGGACCGCCCTTTCAGGTTTTCGATCCACCAGGATACCCTTTTTTGCCTAAGTTGCCCTTTCGGGTTTTCAACTTACCGGGTGTACAATTTTTTCAATTATATCCCTAATTTTTGCCCGAACCTTATTCTGTTTTTGGTTCGCCGGGATGCCCTTTTTTGCCTGGATTTTTTTTATTTTTATTATCCAGCGGGTCTATTCATGCGAAGTATTTTTTGACTACGTCCGAGTTGACAGGGGATGAAAAGTCTTCGCCATCCATGGTTGTAAGCAATAAAGCTCCGCCCGAAAAGACCTTTTTAACCACGAATGGACCTTCATAATTAGGAGTCCATTTGCCCCTGTGACCTGTACTGGGAGGAAGGATCCTTTTGAGTACCACATCTCCGACTTTGTAAACCCGAGGACGCACCTTTTGGTCAAATGCCTGTTTCATTCTGCGCTGATATAGTTGCCCATGACATACAGCCGCCAATCGCTTTTCCTCAATAAGGCTCAACTGATCGAATCTGGCTCGTACCCATTCAGCTTCATCTAGCTTAACATCCATCATGACTCTGAGGGACGGAATCTCTACTTCAACCGGTAGCACTGCCTCCATACCATATACAAGTGAGAATGGGGTTGCCCCAGTGGACGTGCGTACCGACGTTCGATACCCATGCAAAGCAAATGGTAACATCTCATGCCAATCTTTGTATGTGACAACCATCTTCTGCACAATCTTCTTGATATTTTTGTTGGCCGCTTCGACCGCGCCATTCATCTTTGGGCGGTACGGAGAAGAATTATGGTGTTCGATTTTGAAGTCCCGGCATAACTCAGCCATCATCTTATTGTTCAAATTAGAACCATTATCAGTAATGATTCTTTCGGGAACTCCATATCGGCAAATGATATCCCGTTTTAAGAAACGAGCGACCACTTGCTTTGTAACATTGGCATAGGATGCGGCTTCGACCCATTTGGTGAAGTAATCAATTGCCACCAAGATGAAACGATGACCATTGGAAGCTGTAGGCTCAATCTTTCTGATCATATCAATGCCCCACATGGCAAACGGCCAAGGCGACGACATGATGCTCAACGGATTTGGAGGCACATGCACCTTGTCTGCATAGATCTGGCATTTATGGCATTTGCGGGCATATTTGCAACAATCTGACTCCATAGTCAACCAATAATATCCCGACCTTAACAACTTTTTAGCCATTGCATGCCCTCCGGCATGGGTACCGAAAGAGCCTTCGTGCACTTCAATCATCAACAAGTCTGCTTCATGTCTATCCACACATCTAAGCAGGACCGTGTCAAAATTCCTTTTATACAGCACGCCATCTTTGTTCAGGAAGAAACTACCAGCTAACCTTCTCAACGTCTTCCTGTCTTTGGACGATGCCCCGGACGGGTACTCTTGACTTTTCAAGAAACACTTAATGTCATGAAACCATGGCTTGTCATCAGACGTTGCATCGACCGCAAACACAAATGCTGGTCTGTCAAGGCGGGATACCTCAATCTTAGGTGCATGGTTCCATCTTTGCACTTTGATCATGGAAGACAAAGTGGCCAAGGCATCAGCGAACCTATTCTCATCTCGAGGAATATGGTACAGTTTCACTGTTGTGAAAAACGTCAGCAATCTCCTCGTATAATCTCTATACGGCACTAGATTTGCTTGGTGCGTGTACCAACCCCCTTTCACTTGATTGATTACCAAAGCTGAATCACCGAATATATCAAGGGTTTTAATCCGTAGATTAATCGCCTCCTCGATCCCCATTATACAAGCTTCGTACTCTGATTCATTGTTGGTGCACCCGAAAGTTATTCGGGCAGTGAAAGGCATATGAACACCTTCCGGCGTGATAAGAACTGCTCCAACTCCGCACCCATTCATATTGACGGCCCCATCAAACATCAGACTCCATTTGGATTCAGGGTCTGGCCCCTCCTCCGGAAGTGGTTCCTCGCAGTCTTTAGCTTTGAGAAACATGATGTCCTCATCAGGGAAGTCAAATTTCATGGGTTGGTAATCATCCATCGGCTGTTGCGCAAGATAGTCAGACAAGATACTTCCTTTGATGGCCTTTTGTGAAGTGTACTGAATGTCATACTCTGTCAAGACCATTTGCCACCGTGCAACTCTGCCTGTCAATGCTGGCTTCTCGAAAATGTACTTGATAGGATCCATTTTTGAAATCAACAAGGTCGTGTGCCTAACCATATATTGCCTCAATCGCTTAGCGGCCCATGCAAGTGCACAGCATGTCTTTTCAAGCATTGAGTATCGGGACTCACAATCATTGAACTTTTTGCTCAGGTAGTAAATAGCATGCTCCTTCCTACCTGTCTCGTCATGTTGACCGAGAACACAACCCATGGATCCTTCAAGCACTGTCAGATACATTATCAGCGGTCTCCCTTCAACTGGAGGCATTAGAATCGGAGGTTCCTGCAAGTATTCTTTTATCTTATCGAATGCCAATTGGCAATCGTCATTCCACCTGACCGTTTGATCTTTCCTTAACAATTTAAATATTGGCTCACACGTGGCTGTTAGGTGAGATATGAACCTCGCAATGTAGTTCAATCTACCCAAGAAACCACGAACCTCTTTTTCTGTTCTCGGTTCAGGCATTTCTTGTATTGCTTTCACCTTGGCAGGATCAACCTCGATTCCTCTTTCGCTCACAATGAAACCTAACAACTTTCCAGAACGCACCCCAAACGTGCACTTGTTTGGATTTAATCTCAGACGGAACTTTCTCAACCTTTCAAACAGCTTTTTCAGGTTAACCAGATGTTCCTCTTCTGTTCTCGACTTGACAATCATATCATCTACATAACATTCGATCTCCTTATGAATCAAGTCATGAAACAATGTCACCATCGCCCGCTGGTACGTTGCCCCTGCGTTTTTCAACCCAAAAGGCATTACTTTATAACAATATGTACCCCACGGAGTAATGAACGTGGTCTTCTCCATATCTTCAGGTGCCATCTTGATCTGGTTGTACCCGGAGAACCCGTCCATAAAGGAGAACACTGAAAATTGAGCTGTATTGTCGACCAGCACATCAATATGAGGTAGTGGAAAATCATCTTTCGGGCTAGCTTTATTAAGATCTCGATAATCCACACACATTCTCACTTTTCCATCTTTCTTCGGTACTGGCACGATGTTGGCTACCCATGGAGGATACTTTGTCACAGCAAGAAAACCAGCATCCCACTGCTTCTGGACTTCCTCCTTAATTTTTAAGGCCATGTCGGGGTGAGTCCGACGAAGTTTCTGCTTGACTGGCGGACATTCTTCTCTCAATGGTAGCCTGTGCACGACAATATCCGTATCCAACCCCGGCATGTCTTGATACGACCAGGCGAAGATGTCAACATACTCGCGCAACATTTCCGTCAAAGTTTGCTTCACATCTGCTTGCAAGCTGGCACCAATCCTGATCTCTTTCTTGGCGTCCTTGGTACCAATATTGATGATGTCTGCAGTCTCCTGATGAGGCTGGATGACCCTTTCCTCTTGTTTCAACAATCTGGCCAGTTCTTCAGGAAGTTCACAATCTTTCTCATCCCCTTCTTCGGCTTGATAAATCGGATTGTCAAAGTCATACATGGCCATATCAAAATCGTTATCAGTGGTATCCGGAGGATCAAGTCTGCATGAACGGGTTCATGCCTTATTTTAGAATTTATTTTTTTCAAGCAAAACAAAAGAAAATGAAGCATTGCCATTTTATTTTTTTTTGTACAAAAATAAAAACTGAAAGACAGAGAACAACATTTGATTGCAAAACGTCCTTTATTAATGATTAAACATTGCAAATGCAACCATGGTGGCCCTACAAATGAATCTATACGCCTTGGGCAGAGCGCAAGATTTTGTCATGCATTATGGTTAGAAAAAAACAAAGAAAAATTACTCTGTCTGAAGAGTAACCCGGATGACTTCTTCAACGAACCAGTTCTGCACTTGTTGTCCCGAAGCATGAGGGCGTACCCAGTTGTCCAGGTCACAATTACTGTCAACACTATCCTCTGTGGCTGCACAAGACTGGTCCATGTAGATAATTCCCCCACTATTGAAAGTAATGGGTCCCCTGCTCCCCGCATCTGAAGTTGTAGAGGGATGATAACCAATACCAAATTTGTCTTCCTTCATTGGGGTCTCTATCAACCTGCCCCAACCTTGGGCGTTACCTGCCCTGACGACTTCGACAGCTTGTTTGTAAGATGAAATGGAGGTACCAGCCCCAACTGGTACAGAAGAAGACTCAGGTGCATCGTCAATATTGACTGCTTCAAATGATTGGCACAGCATCTCATGAATTTCCCCATCCATTTCAATGTACTTGAACGTGGACAAGTGACTCACAAAGATGTCTTCCTCCCCACACACTGTCACAACCTGCCCTTCAAACTCATACTTCAGCTTTTGATGTAGAGTAGAAGTAACAGCCCCGGCTCCGTGAATCCAAGGGCGTCCCAATAGGCAGCTATATGCAGGTTGTATGTCCATTACATGGAACGTGGATTTGAATACCTGTGGTCCAATTTGTACGGGCAATTCCACCTCACCAAACACAGATCGTCTAGTTCCATCGAATGCTCTGACCACCAATTCACTAGGCCTTAAGATCAAACCATCAACTTCCAGCTTCATTAATGCCTTCTTGGGCAAGACATTGAGTGATGAACCAGTGTCTACCAGTACATGAGATAACACTGCGCCCTTACACTCCATCGTGATATGCAAAGCCTTATTATGGTTTCTTCCTTCAACAGTCAAATCTCTACTTGTAAAGCCCAAGCCATGGCTAACATTAACATTGGAGATTACGCCCTCGAGCTGATTAACAGTAATTTCTTGTGGCACGTACGCACTCTTCAACACTTTCAACAACGCCTGTCGGTGCGCATCAGAGCACATCAATAGTGACAAGATTGAAATCTTTGAAGGGGTCTGATTCAGTTGGTCCACAATCTTATAATCGCTTTTCTTGATTATCTTCATAAATTCTTCCATTTCCTTATCAAAAGTAATCTTTGTCTCTGCTTCAGGTGTAGGCGCACTTTCAACCACCTGTTTACCCTTAGCCTTTGCTGCAGCTTCTACCTCCTTATCACTTCTCAAGGTCTGGGGGGCGAACAACCTTCCACTCCTTGTAAAGCCCCCTACACCCCCTACATTATCAACACTTGGACTGACTGATGACTCAACTTCCTGCTTTTTTCCTTCGTAATATACATCTGCCCCATAGTGCCATGGGATAGCTTTCGTAGACGTGAACGGAATTGGTCCTGGCACCGTGATAGTGACAGGACTGGGCCCTTCTGGCGCAACACTCGCCACGGGAACTGCATTGACCGGCATTTGAATCTCAGCGGGAGTGTAATAGATGGTCACGGTTGATATCTCATCAGTGTCTTTCACGACTCTATCGAACTGTAGACATCCTTCATCGATCAGATTCTGTAAACCCATCTTCAACTTATCACAGCCGTTCTCCTGATTCATACACTCAGAGCACTCTTGATTACAGCCCGGGAACACCAGTCCCTTCAATAAACGATCTTTCACGACCAACAAAGAAGTTTTCACTTGATGAACGTCTGACACCAAATTCAATCTCCTCCCATCTTCGATAGCGTACACATTTGCCGCACTATGATCAGGCATGGGATGCTGAGTAATATTAGGAGCGGGAGAGAAATTGATGGCTTTAGCATCAATCAAATCTTGTACTTTATGATGGAAAGCCCAGCATTTTTCAATGGAGTGCCCCTGAGCACCTGAGTGGAACTCACAACGAGCATTAGCATCGAAGTTAGGTGGCAGGTTTCCAGCAACCGGAGCTTTCATAGTACGGAGTTCTACCAACTTTAACTCGAGTAGCCGGGGCAACAGCGCGGCATAAGTCATAGGGAGAGGATCCATCTTACGATCCCTTTGTCTAGACCTTTGCTGAGAAAAAGGTTGTTGCTGTTGAACTTGTTGTTGGGGTTGTTGTTTCTGAACGGACGGTGTGGGGATTGTCACAGCATCTACCTGATAATAAGCTCGAGAACGCCCTCTGCCTCGTCCTCTAAACACAGCATTCGTATCACCTTCTCTTCTTTTCTGGTTACTAGCAAACGGTTTCTTCGTCCCCGAAGAGCCAGCCCCACTCACATCCTGGATCTTTCCAAGCTTTAACAGACTTTCTATTCTTTCTCCCGCAATCACAATATCAGCAAATCCAGTTGACGGACAAGCAGCTAATCTATCCAGATAGGCCCCTTGCAAGGTGCCCATGAACATATCTGCCATTTCTCTGTCTGATAAGGGAGGTTGAACCTGGGCAGCCATTTCCCTCCACCTCTGTGCATATTCTTTGAAACTCTCCTTGGCATTTTGTGACAATCCCTGCAATTGGGTGCGGTTGGGCGCCATGTCAATATTATATTGGTATTGCTTCAGGAACGCTTCTGCCAGATCTTTCCAATTCTTCACAGCAGCTCTACTCAACTTCATGTACCAGGTCAAGGACGCCCCAGCCAGACTGTCCTGAAAATAGTGCATCCATAACTTCTCGTCATCCGTATGGGCTGAAATCTTCCCAAAGTAAGCTTGAAGATGCGTTTGGGGACACGCATTGCCGTGATACTTATCAAAAGTGGGAGGTTTGAATTTAGGGGGAATTCTGACTCCTGGGACCAGCCCCAAGCTAGTAACATCAATACCCATAGAGTTCTTGCATTCTATGGCCCTGATCTTCTCTGCTAACTCATCATACCTTCGATCCCCTTGATTACCCACATCAGCATCCAGCAGAGTAAATTGGTCTTCCAGAGTATCTTCAAGAGTAACACCAGCCTGCCTACCATTTCCATTACCCCGATTGTTACCACCAGGAGGAGGGTTGCCACCGGGAGGAGGAATGCCATGTCCCTGTGAATTTTCATGATGATCACCTTCGGGCCCATTGTCGGGACGCTCTACCAGAAGCCTCAGTCTCTCCTGATTTTGCGCCATGCCAGTCATGAGGGTCATGAACTGGTCCATACGCGCCCTCATTTCCGCCAAATCACTTTGTACTTGATCCATGATTCTTACTTGATTCCTTCGCGTCGAATATCGGTGAATATGACTCTCCGCTATACTGCCTGAAACCAAATAAAGGTTAGAGTCCCTGCAACGAGTACCTGAAAAGCAAGTAACAAAAATGCAAAATGATATGCAATGCCATGCAATGCCATGTTTGTCATTTCCGAGGTGCTTTATACCCTGATTCCAATCCAACCACAGAAATCTGAAGACCAGAAATTGTGATATAAAGAGACGTGTCGTGGTCATGTGCTTGTGTGCAGCTATCTGATAAGGAATAATTCTGAATAAAACTGCTTATACTCATTCAACAAAGTATTCAAGTACATTTAAGAAAGGTTCAACCGCAAATGCAATACAAGGAAAAATGGATCCATCAACAAGCCTGATGGTAACCATTAATAACAAAATATAAGGAAAAGAACATCAGTCTGACAATTCCACACCCTTCAGCTTATCACTTGAGTATTTGATCTCCTCAAAAAGTATACGAGTACGCTGGTGATTCGGCTTTTCAATCATTTCTTTGATCAAGACATCCCTTTTCTCAAGAGCTTCATTTAAAGAACCCATATGCAGCATCAGAGCCTCGTCATCACACACTCCTTTGTGTCTCTTTATGCCGGCTTGCGTCTTGAGTATCTCCCTTTCTATCATGACTTCTTCAAGCTCTTTCTTGGTACTCCTCAGCTCACCTCTGGCTTCTTCTAGCTGTTCTTGACTCTTACCGAGGCTTTCCCGATACTTTCTTCTCTGCTCATGCGCCTTTTCAAGCTCTTCGTCCTTAATCTGCAACCGTTCCTGTAATTCAGCATTCTCTATCCTAACTTCGTCCCAAGCGTGCTGAAACTTTGTTAACTTTTCTTTGGTCTGTGCTAACGCCTGTTTGGTTTGCTTGTGGGCTTGAGTAGCATCATCAGCACCTTTACTAATCTTCCGGAAATGTTGGGCTCTTCCAGCAAAGTCTTTTTCTTTTGCAGTTAGGATTTGTTCAGCATCTTGGGCTTTCCGCTCCAGCTCTTTGTTGGCATGTAGAGCATTCTGAAGACGGCTACTCAACTCGGAATTCTCTCCTTGGAGCTTTTTCACCAAGGCTTGCAACTTGTCAACTTCTTCCACAGTAGCAGTGCTTCTTGCTTTCTCATTCTCCGGATACAAAAGGGGTGCCTTCCCAAAAGGCAAGAGAAAATCTTCAACTCTTTTCTTCACCCACTCTTCATATGCTGGATAAACCCGGTTGTTAGGCTTTCCTAGAGTAACTTTCCCCTTTTTCAGTATGCTACCCCAGCTTTCAGAAGCTTTCTGTGCTGCTTCCCATCCTTCTGACGTATGAAAATAGAGGGACTCCTCCACATCTCTCTTAATAGGCGGACCTGTCAGGGCATACCCAAATTGTCGAATGGCCAAAGAAGGATTGTAGTTAATCCCACCCAGTCTTCCTATCAGTGGAACGTTAGGGAACTTACCACAGCTGTGGATAATATTCTTGCCAATCAGCCCATGATCTACCCATACGATGTCCTTGGCCACCAATCCCATTAAACGCTGTTTCCACTCTAGAGAATCTTTGGAATCCACAAAAGCCCCTGATTGTGGTAAACGGCCCGCAAACCACTTATAGAACAAGGGTGCACAACAACGAATTATCCCTCCTCTTTTCTTTTCATTTCGGTTGTACAATGAGTAGTGAAGATCTCCCAGTAGCGTTGGCACCGGGTTCTTCATCATGAATATTCGTATAGCGTCCGTATCAATAAAATCCGGCTCGTTGGGAAACAACACTATGCCGTATATACAAAGGGCTAGCAAAGCATTAAAAACAAGCCAATTCTCGCCTTTAGCTGCTTCCTGGGCCTTCTTAATCAGATATTCCAACTTGTAACCACGAATCTTTCCTTTGTTGGAGACATTGTCACTTAGCTCTGATTTGCTCAAATAAAGAGCACCAGCCAACTTCCCAAAGTCAAGATCCCCCACCGATCCAAAGAAAGGGGGCTCCTCCTTGATAGCAATCCCCAACATGCTGGAATACTCCTCCAGGGTAGGAACCAACACATAGTCTGGAAATACAAAACACCTCAGAGGCGGATCATAGAACTGCACTAACGTATGGAGACCTCTGGCTTCATAATCACTGACATTACGAACCATAGATAAAATCCACCCATATTTCTCTTCAAAAGCTTCTCGTACTGCAGGGCTCGCCATTCCCTTCAGCATAACAATAGGGCCCAAAGTAGGCGTAAGGAACTTATAGCTGATGATATTCTTCCTCTCTTTAGTGTTCATCTTTGCAGGGACCTGATGACTGGAATCAAGGGTAATATATGCACCTGGAAATGAATAAACATGTATGTTAGGATATGATAATGCAATGCAAAGGGCAATGTGATCAGGTAATCAGGTGTCTGTGCTGAACTGTGAACGGTGTCAGTGTAGCTCTGAGACTAATATAGAACCATAGATAAGAACCATCTGAATACAATAGGATGAAACTTCCTTTCGGTGCAATGATGATAGAAAACCGGGTATGTAGGAGGTCATGGTTACCTGCAAACCTGTAAACAACCCGCCCTTCTCACATGTGGGTACTAGGATGTTCAGTATCCCGGGCTCTCAGGTCGAGAAATGATGATACGTTCACCATTTCTGGTTTGGCATCATCATCAATCGAGGAGGCCTCAACTGATTCTCCAAAACAAAAAGGTCCTCAGCTTCCGGCACTGAGGTCGAGAAGCAATAGTACATTCATCCCTCAGGGTACAGTACTATCGCCAATCGAGGAGTGCCTCCACTGATTCTCTTTCAAAAAGGGATGTCCTATAGCAAGTTCCCAGCATTGGGTCCTCGGATCGAGAATGTGCAATGGGTTTGCCACGGAATGTGGTCTGCCACTGTCACATCTCGGGAGGAGTGCCGCAACTGAGTCCTCGGGAATGGTCACCAGAGTCGACAGTTCCTCAAGAGAATAACCACTGGCCTGCATAACATGCAGTAGCAGAAAGCTCCTGATAGAACCTCGTCTGGTTGTGGGTCTCATGAACATCAATACGTGGTCACCACCACGCAAGCGTCATGACTATCCACTCTAATACCTATGTATGTACTCAAGCCTTGGTAGTGGGCTTATCTCTCAGAACACCCATCCCGCCAAACAGAAAACAACACAGTCCAGTATAGCATAATATATCATGTGAAATGAAAATGCTAAAATGCGGTAAATACAGTAATGTACAGTAAAGCAGTAAATAACCATACAATAAAACAGTAAATACAGCACAACAGTAAACACCCAACGAAAGAAAAACAAACAAGCGCTAGGATTGACTTGCTAAGGAAACCAGAGATTCTGGGTTCGATCCCCAGCAGAGTCGCCAGCTGTCGCTCCCGGGATTTTCATCCTAGTACAAACGCGAAAGTGGCACCGAACAGAGTCGCCAGCAATGTGTATTTATCCCAAGAGAGGGAAAGGAAACACCGCGTAAACCTGAGAGAAAGGAAAAGCATGGTCTCGCGACCAAGAGAAATGGGTTCGGGAGTCGGTTACGCGAGAGGAAGGTATTAGCACCCCCTCGCGTCCATCGTACCCGATGGGATCCACGCTTGCTTGTCTCGATCAAAGGGTGATAGAAAAGAAAACTGGAAAAGGAACGAAAAGAGAACTGGAAAAGGAACGAGAAACAAATGTAGGGAAAATAAAAGAAGTGCTCGCATGGGCCCTACCCCACTGCCTACGTATCTCATCGGGAGCATGAGAATCAGAGCGACGTAGTTCCCCTCACTGGGGATGAATTATTTGTGTTTTAGGGAACGGCTTACGTTCTAGCTCAGGTGTTGCAGGCTCGCTGGTCCGAGTGCGTTACCATCTTGCAAGAGAACGAGTAGAAGCGCGTTCGTGCGTTGAGAATGAATGAGATGAGAAAAGAATTCCCGAAGGAAAGACGTTATTGTTTGTTTTTGTCTTTTAGAAGGAAGTGCTTTGGATTTGTTTGCATATGACAGTGTATCTGGATCTTAGTCATTGGAATGTGTACCTTCTCACATTCCAAGATGGAATGGGTAAGAAAGCACACTAAGGGTGAAGAAGACCCTCACACTTAGTTCCAATTATCAAGGTCCAAACACACTAGCATACTTGTGTTTATTAAATGTTTTGTTGATTATGAAGTGAAGAAGTGTTTTTTATTATTTGCACCTTCAACAAGTATTGCATTTAAGTCCCTCATACAAGATCAAATGTTTAACACATTGACCCAAGATGGGCTATATGCTACACATTCTAAGATTACAAGAGAAGACCCCTTATAATCTTTTCTTTATATGAAAGGCCTAAATGCAATAAATGCTTACCTTTATTATATGTTTTGAATTTTCTTTGAGATGAGAAGATAAAAGACTCAAGAGAGGAGAAAAGGTAAAACCTATATGGACTAAGACTCAATCCTAATTGAAGATTAAAGAGAGTGATCCTAAAGGTTTGTGAGGTTTCAACCTAAAGTCTAAAGAAAGAAAGAATTAAACAATTCACTTCCAAAGTAGAAGATGAATTGTAATTCAAAAAGGGAAAGTAATGAGTTGTTAAAAGAAAGCACATAAGTGCTTAGCAAAACACCAAATGGAATTGTAAAAGAGAAAGGATAGAAGTTGAATGTGGATTCCTTATCCACACTCAATTGAAACTTACCAAAGCCCCTACATGGTTAGCACAATCACTTACAAGTAAAGTAAGAAGGTATAATGAACAAATCAAATTCAAACAAGTTGACAAACAAAGTAAAATGAGATTAAATGCTATACATGCTTCCAAGTCAGAATGTAACTCATATTTACACAACCTAATGTTATCCTAAATGAGCATACCAAATCATGCAAACAAAATCTCAATCCAACAAGAAGCAAAGAATAAAAGGTGAAGTGATGTGAATGTGGTTCATACTTGTGAAACAAGTGACTTAAGGTGCAAGATAAACATCAAACATGCAAAGATGAAACCCAAATGTCACAATCAGAAGTCAATTAACATGCTATACATCTTCAAACAAAACCACAACTCATGGCCCAAGTGCCTTCATGATCAAGCAAACCAAACATGAGGCATGCATTCACAAAATGAACAAGTTAAACTTCATGCTTCAAACAAATAGCAAACATGCTTCAAAAATTATGACTTTCACCAATCAAACACCTTAAACACATGCCATTAACATATCAAGTCCACAAGCAATGAATCAGAACCAAAGTCACTCAACAATTAGGTCAAAGTCTCATGGAAGTTTCATGCATTCATGCTCAAAGCAACACATCAAAAGTCATCCAAAAAAGACTTAAAAATCATCTCATAAATCTCAAACATACCTCAACACATTGTGACCACAATGCAAAAAGAAAGGCATCAAAATCAATTTTTATGATCAAGAACAAAAATGCACAAAATCATATGTCACATTAAGTATGCATGCAAATGGAAATTCAAAAGAAATAATGGAACAGGGGCAAAATGGTCATAAAATCAGAAAATAAAATCATAGAAAATTTCCTAAATGTTTTAAGAATACACATGAATTTTTGTAGAATTTTATTATATGTTTTGGTATTTTTAAAAATTAATTATGAAACGTGTAGCAAAATGGAAAAAATAAAATGGAATGTAAAGGGAAGGGGAGGTGTGAACATAGCAATCATGCAGTTCAATTCAATTGGGCTTGAAAACATGGGGGTGTGGGTAGTATTCTGATTTGGGTCCATTTACGCGCAAAACACCATAACAAACATGCACCTTCAGTCAACAAGCTTGACTCACTATTAACCATTGGATCAATTCAAAGTCAAGTCAAAGTCAAAGTACACAGAATCAATGCACGTGCGTGAGGACACACACTCACTACCATGCACTGCACCACATAGTGCTTAAGTGAAATCAGAAAATATGCACATGATTTGCACGTGAAATTTAATGTGCTGGTACATTGTAGGCCACACGATCAGAAAACATGAACGGATAGGATTAAAACATGATAAACCCTAACAGTTAAAGTCACCGGCCGGAGAGGGACCTCCGGTCACCTTCTCCGGTCACTCACCACCGTCTGCAACCTTCAAACTCTCCAGAAATTCACAAGCCATATATCAAAAGAAAGCTGAACTCACACACATCACTAATCTACCATTTAATTTCACAGATCAATCATGTATAAAGAGAATCGAGCACAAACATTTTTGCCCTAGAAAATATTCTAAACACCTATAGTGCCTATCACTAGCCAGAACTCACACTGCTTCTAGTAAGCCACAAATACCATGAAAACAAGCTAAATTCAGTGAAGAAAGTTTGAGAAGAATGGAACCTGAAGTTAGAGAACTCTTGGATCAACAGAAAACCAGAGAGATGCAATTAACCTTGAGCTTCCTCAGAGCAAAATAAATGCTCAGAATCTTTAGATCTTGAAGAAGATAGTTGGAGATTTGAGAATATAATGTTGCTGCACTTGGAGGATTATGGTTGATTCAGTCTCTTCTTGATCCAGCAATACCAAATAATGATGATGATTGATGAAGATGAGTGATGGAAATGATGAATTCGTATGAGATCAGAGAGAGAGAATAGAGAGAATTTTGAGAGAAAGAGTGAGAATGATTTGAAGTGAGAGTGAAAAATGAGAATCCTCCTCTCAAATGCGTGTGAGATTTCTATTTATGTGGCTGGTTAAGAATTAACTCATAAGGTTGACAGTTAGAACTCAAGTTAACTGAGCTAGTTAACTGAGTTCTGAGTTAACAGAATGAGTGAGGAGGTTAGTGACACGAGTTGGAGAGGTTTTGTTTTGGTGTGGTGCAGCCCATGGAGTTATGGTGGTGTGTAGGAGAAGGATGGTGATGCTATGTTGTTCTGATGTAGCAGCAGGAGAAACTTGCTTCGCAAGTTTGGTTCTTCCTCTTTAGTGTATAATGATCATGAGCAGCACGTGCAAGTAAGAATTTGTTGGTTCAAATGAGGAAAAGTGGCAACAACACTTGCTTTTTTCTGATTTTATGACAGTTGGACCCAATGAAAACAAGCAAGTTTGAGAAGGAAATTCTCCATGTATTGTGAATAATTTGATGAGGCTTGGTGATCATTAGAAAGAGGGATCATAGTAGAACATGTTTGGTATGAAAAATGACTTGAAAGGAGGCTTGCAATAAGTTGCAAAATGACTTATAACATCCACATTGGGAAATGGTATAAGGGTGTGGCATGCGGTCGGTCGACCTGGCACCTTGGCACCTGGGTTTTCAGCACAATCACCATGACTTGAGGCCACTATTTCTTCATCATAACCTGATCAGACGAAATTTTGCCCAACATGAACATTGGAGAGGGCACTACAAAGAACATTTTTTATGTTGAAAAGTTTTTCATTTGGAGCTTTCTTCTTGGAGAAATTGAGCTTGACATTTGGCACACCAGGTGTTTGTAGAAATGACATGCGCGTGACCTGAAACTTGCCCAAGCTGACTTGCATTTTGCCCAAGTTTCCCTCAACTTTGATCATCTATAACTCTCTCAATTTTTATCCAATGGAGATGTTCCACACATGGATTTGAAGCTTAAAGCAAGGCCTTTCATTGAGGCAGAGTGGAATTTTCATTTGGTACTCCAAATTTGAATGGCCTTGGTTCAAACTCTGATGCAAAATGGCCAAAACTTGCTATTTTTAGTAACCCTACTTCATCCAAAAATGGCAACTTTCCACATCTTGATTTTTTCATGATTCCTTTGGAGTTTCTTGATCAAATTTTGCACATTGAACATATGTAACATGAATTTCATGATTTTGGGCTCAAAAAGTCAAGAGTTGACTTTTTCCTCTGATTATTTGACTTGGCCCCAAATTTCCTGATTCTTGATCTTTCTTCCAATTGAACCACTTCTAAAACCAATTGAGGTGCAATTTTCCACATACATACACTTAGGGACATATGGAATACCATGACAACAAGCTTTGTCCAAAAAATCAAAGATTCCCTGATTTAAATGGAAACCCTAATTTTGGCCCCCTTTGGTTAGGAGGTAAAAGTGCAGTCTTCAATTTCAAATTCCTCAGAGTATGTTGTGTGTCCCCTTAAAGGATGATGAGAAATGCCACTTGAGAATGATTTTGAATCAATGAGCTATCTCTTTTGAGGGTTTTCCTTCAATTTTTGAACCTCTTGCATAGTGAAAGATGTAGTGCTTCAATCTCCCATTGAATCTCACTTCCTTGAGGTTTTGGAAGATCAATTGAGATAGTATGAGACATGAGAGACCTCTTGGCTTGCCTAGAGCCAACTTGATTGACCTTTTTGTGCTTTGAATGATTCCTTGATTGTCCACCTTCCACTCGACCACATGCCCTGATGGTAAGAAGGATGCCATGCTTCATTTTTCTATGTTAAATGCAATGTAATGTTAATGAGATGGATATGATATGCTAAATGATAATGCCATGCTATGATGACAAAAGGGAAGAGCAAATTTTGGGGTATTACAGTGGGTATGAAGGCCAATGTTTGTTTGTGAGGGACATTCTGAGGAAATCTGTGGGCAGGGAGGCTTGGTAGTGGCTTAGGGACCAGAGGATAGAGGCATACAAACTCACGGAAATCCACACACATCTTGCAAGGACCAGGGAACTTCCACAACACACACATACACAGCGCATCCTTCAAGATCTGGAATCTTTTACAGCAGTACCTGTATTCACAAATGAAACAAGCAAACAACCAAACTAGATGAAGCGGTTAGTTATACACGGATGATTGACCTAGGATGGTATGCAGACAAATCAGTGAATCTAAGGGAAAAATTTTGGGTGCAACAGTTGCCCCTATTTAAATATCTTCACCGGATGACAGGGCGATGAAGATCGTCATTAGGTCATGGTGAGAGATATTTAAATACAGATAACCGAAAATTTTGCCCTTAGATGCAATGATCATGCAATGTTATGGACAAAACCTAGACCTAATGCTGACATGCCATGAACTCTAGCATGATGAAAATGATGGGATGATAAAATGCAAGGAAATGCAGACGAAAATGAAAGCGAACACAGAGCGGAAGACGAACTCAATGAGCAACAAACTCACTGGGGCCGACCAGACGCACTGGGGAAAAAGCAACACTGGGGAAACCAGAGTGACGACTCAACAGGTTCAAGCGTGACCAGTGATATCCAAGATACGAAAAGATAAGATAGGACCTACACGGCAGTAGGATCATGCGAACAAAAACAAATAAAGCCTGGAAATTCCTTCAAATGAAGAGATCAAACGGGATCTTCCGGAACCTCCAAGGGAAAGAACAGGGTTTTATAAAAAAAAAAAGACCCCTATATGCCAAGTAAATGGACTTCGTAGGGAGGACGCCCTGTGACTATCGTTGCACGGGACTTACACACCACCAAGAAAATAACATGGGGCTCGGCGGCTCGAAACCAAAAAGGAAAAACAAGGAGCGCGGCGGCTCAAAACAGAAAAGCAAAACAAGGAGCGCGGCGTCTCGAAACAGAAAAGCAAAACAAGGAGCGTGGCGGCTCGACAAAAAAGAAAAAACAAGGAGCGCGGCGGCTCGACACCAAAAAGAAAAACAAGGAGCGCGGCGGCTCGACACCAAAAAGAAAACAAGGAGCGTGGCGGCTTGATGCCAAAAGGAAAAATAAGGAGCGCGGCGGCTCGACACCAAAAAGAAAAACAAGGAGCGCGGCGGCTCGAAACCAAAAGAAAAACAAGGAGCGCGGCGGCTCGACACAAAAAAAGAAAAACAAGGAGCGCGGCGGCTCGAAACCAAAAGAAAAACAAGGAGCGCGGCGGCTCGACACCAAAAGGAAAAACAAGGAGCGCGGCGGCTTGACACCAAAAAAAAACAAGGAGCGCGGCGGCTCGAAACCAAAAAGAAAAACAAGGAGCGCGGCGGCTCAAAACCCGAAAGAAAAACAAGGAGCGCGGCGGCTCGAAACAAAAGGCAAGGTGACGCAAAATTGAAATGTAAAGCACAACGGCTCAAAATGTACACAACAAGGTGCACGCTTGAACTTTGCTAGGCGCCTGGAAGGCAAGTTGTCAAAGACCAAAGCTCAATCTAGGATCAAACTAGAATGAAACGGTCAAACAAGACCTGTCATTGAGAAATGAACTCAAACGACGATTTTATCTTATCCAAGCAGGGAAAAAGATAACTGAAATAACCATCATCCACGAGGGTAGAACTCTGTGGGGGAACTTGGAAATAACTAGCGATTTCTGCCTAAGGCTGACGACCTACTTGGAGAGATCAGACGAACCCAAACTGGCGCAAACACAACCAAAGATCAAGATAAAGCGACAAGAAACAAACAAAGAAAACACGCGCGGAGGCGAATGCAAATGATGCCATGCGATGCTTATGCTCATGCTGACAAAATAGACAAAAACAAGAGGTGAAAGAAAACAACGAGGAAGCCCGTCCATCCTCGGCACAAGAGATACGTCTATCAAGCTCTGTAGAAATCCAAAGATATAACTCAATAGTTGAACTCCAACGTCCAAACTTCTCTGGGGAAATAACAATCCACTTGGGGACACGATATCATGACTTCACTTAGAGGACCGTCAAGATGACTCTGATCATAGATGAGAAAGATCCACAGGGAACGGATCACACTTATATTCAGAGAGACCTTGATGGGGATAAAATAAATATCCTCAATAACTGAGATAATCCGAAGTGAAAGTGTAGTAGTAGATGCCATGGATGAGGCGTCACGGGGATAAAATAAATATCCGATGCTGAAGTAATCTGAAGTAGACTGTAGAAGCCACGAGGATAAAATAAATGTCCACTAATTCATTGGGGAAGCTTGAACCAATATTGTTGTTGTAGATGTCAGAGTAAACTTCTGTGGGGATGAAATAAACATCCATGGTTGAGAGAAATCGAAATCTTGAGAAAACACCGAGGAGTGAAATAAACACTCGCTTCGTCGGGGAAAGTTGAGACCGGGGAGATTCTCTGGGGATCCTTTGGGTCAACCAGATGGTGAAATTCTTGTACTGATCCTGTCATAATTGCTTGAAATAATGATTCACTGGGGAATCGTCATGACTTCCTGCGGTAGAAACTTGCTGGGGAATATCACGCTATAGAAACTCTTCGGGAATTTTTAAGTGAAGAGATGTTATGCAGTCAGTGAGGTTCTGACTTGCATGGTAGTCGCCATTTTCAAGTATGAATTATTGGAAAAGTCTTCAATTCTCAACTGTCCTGGATTGCATGGTTCTGAAAAGGAGTCATAAAAGGGGTCATCTCAAAAGGATTTTACAGAAGATCCGGCGTTCAAAATAATCCGGCATCTTCAAACTCTTGAGAGATTTGTAGAATCTCGACGTAACTGGCTCGGATTAGCGGTATTTTGCATGCTGAATCTTCAAAATTGCCCCTTGGGTAAGTCAGTTTGTGAAGGTTACAAACTGAAGAAAACATCTTGCCCCTGCTCAAATGGGTCTTCACGTAACATGCCCCAGATTGGTTATCTTTAACAATGAAGTAACCATCTTCAACAAAGTTCCAATCAGGAATTGAATCTTATAGCTGTTTGCAATCAAGTTTCTATGATATTAAGCAATATTTACATGCAGAATGAGTAAATTCTGAAACTGCTAGTACAACGTCATGTTTGTTTTAGAAGTTTATTGAAAAAGCATGTCGCAAACTTGTGATCGCATCACTAGTTAGGATATGATATTAGTTTCCCTTTTTATAAAGCCAATGCGAACTTTGAGCGTGGCTCATAGGAGTCAGGAAACACTATCTCATTGAGTACGCTTTTGAAATGAACTCTGCTTCAATAAGGTCTTTTGTAAGTATTGATTTGATTTAAGAAGCAAAAGGTATAAAGGTCAAAGCTTGTTTGTACCCACCCCATTTTGTGAAGTTATTTTGAAATTTTGAGGGTCAAGATGTACTTGTACCCACTCATATTTTGATAGTTTTGGAAGCTTGGTCGCTTTGATCGATAGTTACCCTGCCCCAGGTTAAAATAAGGTTTTAATTTCGAGGCTCAAAAGGGTTAACGAGAGGTTATCTCTGGTATTGAAACAATGCCTTATATCCTTAGCAGGGATTTCGTTCAAAAGCATACAACAGGAGAGATTGTGTTTCAATTCATCATCCTCCATTCAGTAGTATTGGCATTATAAAATGGTAAACAGTTTTAAAAATGAGCGAAGCGAATGGATTTCTTCAAAACAAACATTAAATTGCCTTAATATTCGGAATAACAAGTTCTTACATATAAACATGCTTTAATAATCAAAGAAAGCGATAAATGCAAATAAATAACCAACTGATACTCCTGGGAATGACTTCCTCTTTACTTGCTATTTGAGCTAACCATATTCAAAATCGACTTTCGAGATCGGTCTGGGGATCATTCTCATACCCACTCTCGGTGAATTCTTCCATAATCGGGACTGATGAACCCGTGTGATTGGGTGAAGGAATATTAAGTTGAATTCCATGAGGCGTGAATGAGATCATTTTGGAGTCAAGCAGATTCTGAACCTTACTCGGAAGTACTTTACAGTCGTCAGTTGAATGCCCCGGTGCCCCGCATGATAGTCACATCGGGCATTGGCGTCAAAGCCTGGTGGATAAGGAAAAGGTACTGGCTTCAATTCCTTCGGCACTATAAGACCACTTTTGATTAAATCTGGTAAGAATTGACTGTATGGCGTTGGTAGCGGAGTGTAATGCCTCTTCTTCTTCAGTCTTGGTCTATCATGTTGACGCGGCTGATGGCGGGATGACTGTCGATACCGAGGAGGTATTCGATTTGGAGAAGAATATTGCCCCTGAAGGGATAATGGCGTCTGACGCAGAGTCCCAAAAGACTGCTCACTCTGAATACTTGAGTTGCGTGAGTGCCGAGATTAATGCATTGGATACTCCCCAATGGAATTATTTTCTTCTTCCTGTTCTTCCTGAGAACTGACAATTGGTTTACTCTTAATGGCTCGGATGTTTGAGGTACCTCGGATTTTTCCTTTCTTAAGACCAATCTCGATGCGCTCTCCGGCTATTACCACATCAGATAAATTTCTTGTCACAATGCTAAACAACTTTTCTCGGTATGGGCCTTGCAAAGTATCCAAGAAAAAGTCAACCAATTCTTTATCTGAGAGCGGCGGTTGGACGCGAGAAGCTACTTCTCTCCACCTCTGAGCATACTTTCTGAAGGATTCATTGTCTTTCTTAGATAGGTCTAGCAAATGCAGACGACTAGGAGCCAAGTCAAGATTGTAGTCATATTGCTTCACAAAAGCACTGAAAGGTCTAACCATGATTGAATGTCGCTACTCTTCAGCTGCATATACCAATTTAGTGATGCCCCACTTAAACTGTCTTGGAAACAGTGGATCATAAGCGGTTCATTACGGACATGTGGAGTCATTTTTCTGCAAAACATCACCAGATGCTGTTTTGGACAGCTGTCCCCTTTGTACTTCTCAAACTTTGGTGTCTTGAATTCTGGAGGCATTACAAGGTCGGGTACTAAGCACATATTCAAGGCACTCCGATCACCAGCGTCACGACCCTTAATAGCGTCAAGTCTTCTTTCCAAAGCACGAAATCTTTCCAAAAGCTCAACATCTCATGGATTTTCAGTTTTCACCTCAGGAATTACCTCTTGGGAATCTGGCACTGATAATGCAAAACCACGATATTCCCTAGCATCAACAGAAGAAGGTCTATCCTAGATGGTAGTATGCTCTTGTATAACTTGGTTCTCAACAGGAATCTGCATAGATTGATCTTGGGTGACATTGTTCACAATAGTCCTCTGAGTACTAATGTCTCTTCTTGCCAAGGTCGTCATAGCTTCCACAAGTTGACTGAACTCAAGATCTGTTACGGTCGCAAACTGGCTCTGCTCTTCTGAATTCATGATCTTTCAAAATTTTCTCCAGATTCAGAGGTTACTGTCGAGAAATCAACAGACGGGTCACGAACAGAGGATGGACATAGGAACAAACAGAAGAAAAGGAAACAACGCAAAGAATGCAAAAGATGATATGAGATGCAAAATGCTAGGACGATGCAGCTATCAAGGAACTCAAACTCGTATTTGCAGTCATTGTAGATATAACATAAAACATTTTATTAAAATTTCCAACAGCCAGTACACCTCCAAAGTTTTATTACATAAGCAGCATAACACAAAAGGAACTAGGAGTCTAAACTGCTGGATGATGCCCCTTGTCTTCCATGGAGTTCTTCCATTAGCTTGTCGATTCGGTCTTGCATTTTTCTTTATCCAGAGTAAGCTTCTCTATTTCCGCCTTCAGTTTCGAAACTTCATCTGATTGGACCACGGGAGGCTTGGGATGAGGATAAGGCATCCTCAAGGTCAGAGCCCTTTCACGCGCCCATGCTAGACATTCTTCAGTAACTGAGCAATCAGGATTTGTTGTCGTCGTCATTCCTTGTCGATTGATGCGACGCCAAGCAAACACAATTCTGGTTTTCAAATTCAGGTTCTCTCCTTGATAAAGGAAAAGTCTTCTCAGATTCTCCAGATCAGGTATTTCTTCCATTGGGTGCCCTAGTTGACGACGGGCGAGCACAGGATTATAGCTGATACATCCCTTTGTACCAAGAAGAGGTACATTGGGAAAATCTCCACAGCTATGAATCATGGGGATTCCTCCATACATCGGGTCATGCCAGACAATATCTGAGTGAGTAAGAGCCATGAGTTTCACAGGCCATTCTGAATCATCTTTCACGTCCCAAAAATCAGTAGACCTCGGTAGGTGCGAAATAAACCACCTATAGAGGATAGCGGTGCAACAGGTAATCCTACCTTCTCCCTTCAGAGCTTTCGAGTGAATAGAGTGGTAGGCATCAGCTAACAATGTAGGAACTGGATTTTTGAGCATAAAAATCCTTATGGCATGGACGTCGACAAAATCTTCAACATTCGGAAACAAGAACAAACCGTAGGCCAGCAGTGCAAAGATGTGCTCGAACGCTCCAGTGTTCCCTACTCTAGCAAAATGGCGAGCTTTCTCGAACAAGAATTGGGCCGGTAAACCGTCGATTCCTCCTCTGACCGTCATATGAGTTTGGATCTCTAACAGCTTTATGCGGGTCGCTCTTGCGATGCCTTCCTGGCTGGGTCTTCCCTCTCCACCAGAGAACGGAGGTGAATCTTTGACCGGGATCCCCAACAGGGTGGAGTATTCTTCCAACGTAGGCATCAGTTGGAAATCTTGGAAGATGAAGCAATGGTAGATCAAGCTGTAAAGTTGAACCAACGTTTCCAATAAACCAGCGGCTACTCGAGTCTGCAACAACGGGAGGATATTTCCATACTTCTCAGCGAACGCCGCAGGATCCTTGATCTGATCTCCTAGTTCCCTTAGTTGTTCAACATCCGAAACTTCAAAGGTGTACGGCACAACTCCCTTCTTTCCGTAATCCATCGTACAATGCCTGCAATACAAGATTTAAAGTTCCTTGATAGAGAGAGAAATGCAAGATGCAAATGCTATGCAATAAGATTCATGGAAACTCAGCTATTTATAATCATCATGGAATATTAAAAGGCTCGTTTTTAATAGGTCATAAAAGTCGGTTATAATCATTAGTACCGGAATATTAAAAAATGATTTATTACAAAATTAAAACGCGTCTATACGCTTTACAACAGTCATAACGTAATAGCTAAATAAAAGCTTAATGATGATGGATCTAAGGAGACTCTTCCAACGGTCTTCTTGAACTCCTTGACTTCTTTCTTCCATCTGAGCTTCTTCTAGACTAAGCTTGTCGACGAAATGTTGACTGATGACTTAGAATTAGATAAAACGTCTTCTTGAGCTTTCCATTTCTTGCAATAAGTAGTTTTTTTTCAATAACCTCCTTTTAGCTAGCTTGAATACTAACCGAAGTTGAGAAATGGATATTTGTCTTGAGCTACTAACTCCATCAGTTAAGAACAGTCTTCAAGTTTAGGTACTAATTGATAATCAGGAATAATGATAGGCCATGATAGCTTCCCATATCTTGATTTGAACCTTTCTTTATTTGTCAGCAAAATCTCTAGTCTCCTTAGATCGTCCAGGTTATGACTTTTGTAAAGGTACTTCAACGTTTTTTTCTCTTAAAAAATTTTAGAGTCCATGATATCCTTATGATGTTTATAAACAAGACTAAGTTCCATGAATCTTTATGATATGATGCTTATGAATGCAGGGATGCAAACACACAAAGCACAAAGCACAGATAAGGAGACAAGATCAAACAGACAAGCAAAAGTCCTAGGTTTGAGAGGTCACAGCATGGAGCCAAGGGTCTACCCTCCCATAAGGTATGTACTATAGTTTCAAATGTACCTGCCGAACGGGTTCTAAGAGTTCCCGGAGTCTACAATCCATCTTTCGGATATTATCGATTTTCCAGATCACTTGGTGGTCAATAATATTCTCAAGAGAATCTCGTCCGAGTGTAGTATCGCGTAGCGACTATTGCAGAAATAGACTCCCGCATAGTCCCCGCACTACATCCTAATAGGCCAAGTTGGGTTAAAGGTAGCTACGGTCCCCAGTCTCGATGGCCTTTAGTTCGAAATAATAGCGTCTTCACGAATTGACTCGTTGGACAAAATTAGATTCGAGAGGGCCTAGACTGAGTGGTGAAGTCTCAATTCAACTTCTTCAGGAATCGACTCCATCAAAGTATCCTTGAATTCTCACCGTTCCTATCATAATTGTCACTCTAGTCCGGGTGTAGGACTTTGTCTCACCACATAAGCAACCCAGCACAACAGATAATAAGCAAGTAAATAAAGAAAGAAAACATAAATAAAACAAGATAGGGGAAACCCTCGACTTATCCCCAGCAGAGTCGCCATTTCTGTTGCGGTGAGAATTGGATACCATAGTTATTAATGAACTAGGATCGCATTTCTTTAAATGTTCACCACCGTCTTTGATTTATCCAAAGGAAAGGTTCAAAAGCGAAAAAAACCTAAAGATCTAAGGTTCGGGGGTTGGTTACGCCTAGGGAAGGTATTAGCATCCTAAACGTCCGTAGTACTCTACGGGAACCTCTCGTTAGTACTTATGTTATCTCTCATTCGCTTGCTAAGGGTGCTATGCTAAAGGTTGAACCCTAGGGGTTAGTATCTAAGTATACTCGATAAGGTATCGCACCTTACGCCTACGTATCCTCGGGAGTAGAATCAGAGTATGCGTAGTTCTAAAAAGACGAACTTCTTGACGGGGTCAAGGTTCCAAGGGGAGGTAAAGTCTTGGGCAGGACCTTACACAGAGTGCGGCGACTCTAAAATTGTAGGTTGGTTTTAAGAGGGGTAGGATTGTAAATGTTCGCGGCGGAGCATTTACTTAGAGTGCGGCGACTCCGATCCTAAGGCTAAGATTCTAAGTGTCTACGGCGAGACGTGGAGTGCGGCGACTCCGAATCCTAAGGCCGGGTTCTAAGAGTTAGTCCTATGACGGTTTAGTCAATTTTAATAACCTTTCCTTTGGAATGTCGAGGGACCCAACTAACTGATTATTTTGTGCGCACTAGCAAAGTGGGCTAGTTAATGTGTATAGTGACCGAAAAGGTTGAATGCGAGGCCCGAAGGCACTCGACTTACATAGGTATAAAATTGGCTCGACGTTGGATCGAGAGTTTTTAGTATATTTTGAAAAGGGTTTTTGACAGTATAATAATCAGATATATGAACATACAAACAATCACAAAATAGCGCACAGCATGCGATTCACTCAAACGTTGGAGGGGATCTAACGAGTTGATTTTAAGGTTTATTATAAAAGTTTACTTAGAATTATGCTTAAAGATAATTATTAAAAAAAAACTAAATGAGTTTTAATTATAAAAGGTTTTAGCAAGGTTTATGATTAATTCTTTTTTGTTATATTAAAAAAAGAGAAGTGATGTTTTAGTTATATTTCAAAAGAAAACTTCCACACATTTATTTGGATTAATTACGTTCAAATATTTGAGAAAAGAGTAAATTTATCTTGCTATAGAATATATTATCCTAAACTTATTATAAAAATGTTCATTATTCATTAAAAAAGGTTTATTCTTAATTACAAAAGACTTTTTTTTTTACTTTAATTATAAAAGGTTTTTTTGTTTGATTAAAAAACAAAAAAAAGAAAAAACCAACGAAAGAAGAAAAACCGAGGGGTGCCCTCTCTCTTTCAGTCGTTTCTCTCGTAAAGAGGGTGAAAACCCTAAATTGGAAAAAAGCTCGCCGCCGCTCTCTCGTCGTCCTCTTCTCTCGTCTCCGATTGCCACTCACACTTTCGATCTCTCTCACCTCTCCCGATTGAACACCAAACAAAGGAAACCCCACCCCACGATTTCTCCCAGCCCCATTTCATTATGCCATAGTTGATTACATTTACAATGATGTTGAAATGAAATGCGAAAACGTAAGAAAGAAAAAAAAGCCGTCGGTTGCGGATGGTGGGGCGAAGCGATCAAGACCTCGAGCAAAAACTCCGTCACAGGTAAGTCGTCTTTCTCGTATAACTTTGATTGCGAGGTGCCTGTCTTGTTGTTGGTTTTGCTTCGTATTACGCCTTATGTACTCTTGTTGATGTGTGTGTGATGCGTGGTTTGCGAATTTCTCTGTTGAAATTCTGGTATGATGGTTTTAAGGGTTTTGCTTAAACATCAGATGGACTGGTTTTGTGTAAGGATTTGGAGTGGTTGGTGTATGATTATTTTCTGGTTGTATGTGGTTTGTGATTTTTGTTTTCTTGTTGAACTTGTTTGGTTAGATTTCTGGTAAATGATTATTTTGGGTGAATAATGTGGGCTGGTATAAGATTGTTGATGGTTTTTTGGATTTCAAATTTTTCTCCTCCTCCCCTTCTGCGTTGCTCCTTTTATATAGGCTTGGAGAGATCTTTTGTACTGAATGCTCTTGAATTAGTGTGTGAGACATGTTCGTACAATTTAGGTATGTTTTTGAAAGATTGTCTGTTAGCTTGTTTATTGTCTGGTGGTTTTTTTGGAAAGTTTTAATTAGTCTGAAAACCGTTGTGTCCTTGTTTTGGAAGGAATTCGAAAATGGTCTGAACCTGTTTGAAAGGTGTTCAATGCGTTTGATACATGCTGAATTGGTTTTGGGAACCTAATTAATCACTTGTCTAAACATACCTTGTGTTGTTTTGGGAAAAAAAAAATTCCTGTCTGATATCCGTTCAAAGTTTTATTTTTTCTAAACTCTTATTCTCATTCCTTTCCATACGACTCTATGGCTCCCCTTGAGTTGGTTTGGCAAAGAGGAATTGCCTCTTGGTCTCAAAACAGCCGCTATGGTAAGGCATAATTCACTTTCTTTTGCATTTATTTTGCGGATTACTTAAGATGATGGTGATGGTCTTCTCTTTTTCTGCAGCGAACCTGAAGTGTAGACATTGGAGGCCTGAAGGTGTGCAGTAATTTGCAGCTTTCAAGGTAAATCTCGTTTGAGAACTTTAGAAATAACGCCTACTTGGGAAACTTCCTGTCCATCTGAATTCTTTCTACAACTAGTCATTTGGCTCCATCCGATCTTTACGATTTGCAGGTCTAATAATGCTTTTGGACGATGCTCAAAACTTGATGCCAACCTCTACATGATGCAGCTCTTTGGGGTAAAAATTTGTATACGTGAGCCTCAAAACTTTGTTTCAACTTGTATTGCCGTTATTGGCACTTGAATTTCTAGTTTTCAACATATCCTGCTTCTTTGTAACAATCTGCAGGCTCTTTGGTAGTAAGAACAAAAAGCTCTGTTTGCAGTTGTTCAAGCTGATGGTTCTCTAAACGCCACTGTGGTGTTAAAAGGACTCCAAACATCCTCCCTTCAAGAATTCAGGTTGACATTTTCTACTGGCTTGATTGAGAAACTAGATTAATAGGATTATCTCTTTTTTTGTCCTTCTTGAATGATGCATATGATTTAATGCAGGGTCGAGGATGCGGATTACATGGCGGATTAGAGAAATGGAGGAATATTACACGTGGTGCTTCCTGTATCATTTGCTTAAGTTTTAGGCATTTGGCAATAACAGGCAGCTGTTCGAATACTGTTCGAGGGAAACTTCCTTAGAGACAGTGGCGGACACGGCGGAATCGTAGGCTGACTTGTAGCGCCATCCTTTGTCGTGCGTACACAGAACTGTGAATGGATGCAAGGCTAGGACTTCTCTTGGAATGCACTTTGTAGTCTTGTGAAAACGTCAGTTTTGTATTTTGTAATGGTCATTAGGAAAATGGATTGTAACTTTCAAAGTTTGAATCCTTGGCCTCAAATTGGAATGCCCTTGAATCTTCACAGTTGGTGAAACTAGTCTTCTTCTTGTACTCATAAAATCTGTGAATTGCCAGTGAACTTCTTTGGCTTTATATCTTGAATATTTGAATAATAACCTAGATCTGAGTTTTCTTGTCATGAGGTTTGACTACTTAAGATTTCAATTTGAACATCACGATGCAGTTTTGGTTTCGAACAGAGAAGCAGTGTTGAGGTTCATGAGAGTCTTCCTATTATTACATTCTTTTTAATCTTGTACGAAATTTAGAAATAATTGCAGGAGAACACTTAGAGGGAGATCCAACCTTGTGAAGAGGTGGTGAACTTACACATTGACGTAATGAACTTAGGGCCCGCCAATGATGTACTGTGAACCTTGGAGAGGAAATCGTGATCTGTTATTGGTTTGGAAATTCAATATAAATTGAACTTAAATGAAACCTTTGATAGCTTTGATTTTAAACTTAAACTTTGGTGATAAATCCAAAATAGAATGCCTTAAAGTTTCAAGTACTCTCTCGATTTAAATTGAATGAAAGTAATCTTAAAAGGAAGATGATGCATCCCTTATTGAAACATGATGCCATTCATTAATAAAGCACTTGATTAATCCTTGCCATTGCCATTCCATAATGACCTTGTATATCAATATCTAGATCATGAATTTGGAGATCCAACCTTGGATAATGAGTTTTGTAGCCAAACCTTAAGAAATTGTGAGGATTTCAATCTTCTCCCCATAGTCAAATTGTCTTGAACATTTTAATCCAAAGATCTTCAAACTTGCTTGAAGAACACTTGACGGCTTCAGGAATATAGATATTCTCCTCAAAATAAAGGGCGTGCGCTTCAACTTCTAATTCTCTTTTAAATGACTTTCTTTGATGAACCCTCGTTTAAGAACATAGAGCAGACACCTATCTTCAAATTGAGGAGCTCACAGAGGGGGAAAACATCTTGTAACACGATATGCTACACAACCCGCGACCAGTCTTTAAGGGTGATTTTCGATATCAGTGGGTATGAAGGCCAATGTTTGTTTGTGAGGGACATTCTGAGGAAATCTGTGGGCAGGGAGGCTTGGTAGTGGCTTAGGGACCAGAGGATAGAGGCATACAAACTCACGGAAATCCACACACATCTTGCAAGGACCAGGGAACTTCCACAACACACACATACACAGCGCATCCTTCAAGATCTGGAATCTTTTACAGCAGTACCTGTATTCACAAATGAAACAAGCAAACAACCAAACTAGATGAAGCGGTTAGTTATACACGGATGATTGACCTAGGATGGTATGCAGACAAATCAGTGAATCTAAGGGAAAAATTTTGGGTGCAACAATTTGCAATCATAGTCTTAGTTTAATTTGAAAAACAGAGAGACTAGAAGAGAAATTTCTTTTGAATGTTTTAATGTTTTTTTAGATGAATGTATGAATGCAGCACACAAAAACATAGAAAAAACATGGGGTCAAAGGGTCGTTGTCATGAAGTCAAGGCTCTACCCATCCCAAAGGTTTTCTACGGGTTTTTTTTTGTACCTGTCACTCAAAATCATTGATTACTGAGAACACCAGCGGGCCGGGATTCGTGCTAGGTGATGTCCATCAAAGAAATCTCAGAAGAGGGTAGTTTATCGCGTAACAGCTATTTCCGATAGCTTCCGCACTACAAAATAAGGTGATTTTCCTATGTGTATACTCAAACTTTCCACATGCGGCATCACACGCATTCCCATTAGCAGAAAAATAAACACATATAGCAATCAGGAAAAGCAGTATATATATTTGTCCTAAAGTCCTAGACTCTAAAGAGCTATGAATCCTATGTTCCTGACAGAAATGGCTCCCCGGCGGAGTCACCATTCTGTGGTATCTTTCAAAGGTTTCGACCTAGTAGGCGAGAAGAGACCAAGATCTTCGTCCCCAGCAGAGTCGCCATTTTTCTGTAGCGAGCGATTTTTGGTCGTGGTTGCGAAGCACTATCGCTTTGGCATCTACAGCTCGATTCATTTTTTATCCTATTGAAGCTGGTGAAGGAAGGGAAATAGATGTCTCTAATTAACTCTGCTTGCAAACTGAGGTTAAACAGTCAAAACTGTTGGTTTACAGATGTTATCCATAGTGTGGGTCTCTACTAGCTTATTTTGTTTAAAAGAGGTATTTAGGCTGTCAGGTTAAGATGTTAGGACTGATGTGTTTTTCTTTTTTGGATTTACTGCTTTTGGTTTGATTGATGGGATTTGGGTTTTTTGTTTAGTGTGCTCGCTAAGATTTTTCTTTCAATCTTATGCCTATGTATTCCCGTTTACCGAAACAAGGAAATCAGAGCGTTCGTAGTTCCTCTTATTCTATGGGAGGAAATGGTGTTTTGGTGTCTTGTTCAAAGCCCAAGATATGAAGCGAAAGGTAGTTTGTATCTTGTTCAAAACCCAAGATGTAAAGCTGAAGGGTTTATTTGTATCTTGTTCGAAGCCCAAGATGTGAAGCTAAAAGGGTGTTGACTTTAGAGAGAATTTGTCATCTCTAAAGAGGGGTTTGTCTGTCACAACTTTTTATAAAGGAGAATTACTTTAACCGGGATATGTGAATCCAGCAATGCCATAATTTCCTTTATAGGGGATTTCCAACCTGAAGGAGAAGACTTTAACTCAGTGTAGAGCAATGCCATCTTTCCTTAGGAATTTCTCATGTTAAAAGAGGGAAAGTGGCATGGATGTAAATAATCCAGAGGCTTGCCGCTTATAGCAATTAGATGAAGGGGAAAAAGCAGTTGTTGATGTTTGTGTACTGTGAACGAGGCACAACTTTGATACTAAAAGGTTAATTGGATCAACCAGTGGTTTTCTTATACAAAGCCTAAGAGGAGGCTATTGGCCCAACAAGAGGGTGTTTTCATGTGTCTCGTACAAAGCCCGAGAGAGAGGCTAAAAGTTTGACTCAACAAGAGAGTGATTTGTGTCTTGTACAAAGCCTAAGACGGAGGCTAAAAGGATTGTGACTCAACAAGAGAGTCTTTTTTGTATCTCGTATAAAGCCCGAGAAGGAGGCTAAAAGGTTTGCTCCGCTGGGGAAAATCATTGTATAAAGCCCAAGAGGAGGCTAATGTTTAGCTTAATAAGAACCTTTTTGTATCTCGTATAAAGCCCGAGATGGAGGCTAAAGAAGGGGACTGTTTCAGTTGAGTGACCAGTATATGGGTTCAAAGAGAAAATCAGTTCTTATATGAGTAACATTGTACTCAGGGATTTTGATTCGAGGATCAGGGATATTTCCTTTTCTTTGAAGAAATGGGAAATCCAAAGGGTATTGAGACTGTCCGAGTCTACGGGGTTCCTTCCTATTTGTGAAGGGTGCTTGAGAATGTCTTTTAGACTCAAGGTAGATAGACTGTCCAAGTCTAGAGTTTCATCTTTTGTACTATGCTTTGAGAAACAGTAGTAAACTCTTGGAAAGGACTGCTCTATTAAGATGATTAATTTCTGTTCCTATACCTCTAGGAGGTCATCGGGACAATTTGTACGAAGCCCAAGAGGAGGCTGGAAACTTTTAAGAAGCCGAGCGGCCCTTGTACGAAGCCCAAGAGAAGGTTATCATTCCCGAAGGAAGAATCATTATACGAAGCCTGAGAGGAGGCTGTGAATACTTCTAAGAAGCCGACGGGTCCTTGTACTAAGCCCAAGAGGAGGCGGGGTTGCTTTTAGGAAGCCTGCGGGTCCTTGTACAATGCCCAAGAGGAGGCCGATGCTTTTAAGAAGCTTGTGGGTCCCCAAACCCCTAGAAATTCAAGACATGCTATTCATAAGGAATAGATCAAGCCAGGAAAGTTCGAGAATCTAGAAGAAACTCAAGAGATGCCATTCACGAAGAAGACATTCATCTCCGGGGAGGTAGAGTCTCTTGACAATTCCTAAGGAGAACAGCCGAAGAAAAGACTGTATCTGGTAATCCTATTGGGGATCTAGCTTGTCTATTTCTAAGAGCTATCGGTATGGCTTTACTTAGTTCTAGACGTTGTTGCCGGGGAAACTCTAAATATCTATACTATTATTACACAATTGATATGAGTTTATGAAAGGAGACTTACAGTGAGCAGCCCCACAATATAGTTATATGTATATGAAAGCGGTAAATGAAAGCGGATAAACACTTACTCGGTTGTAGAGCTTCCATGCTGTTTTGTTAGTTGTTCAACAAAGAAAGATTGAAAACAACAGTATATCCAAAATCAAAGGAGAAAGTGCTTTGAAAAAGAAAGATTTGGGGCTTACAGCTCAAGGAGAGGCCCAGGGTTTTATCAGTGATCGCACTGTTGAGTTTGTACAGAGGGACTTATACAAGTGACTGAGGCCCAAAAAAATGGTTTTCTATACAAAGGGATGGGTCTTACACTATCTCAAGAGGCCCAAAAGGTTTAAAGAAAAAGAAATGGGTCTTACTACTCGAGGGTAGGCCCAGGTGATTTTTTCGTTTGAAATGGTGATCGCGCCGAGGTTTTCTTTTAACACATATGGGCTTATACAATATCTGAGGCCCAAAGTTGTTTTGGTTAAAAGGGGGTTGGGTCTTACACTCTATTAGAGGCCCAGAAAGTTTTGAATGGGTCTTATAGCTCGAGGAGAGGCCCAGATGTTTTAAACGGACGACGGTCGCGCCGTTTACTTGTACAGAGGGACTTATACAATAAGTGAGGCCCAAGAAAGGTTTTTGTACAAGGGGTGGGTATTACACTCTCTCAAGAGGCCTAAAAAGTGTTTGAAAATGATTTATGAGGGTTGAATTAATCAAAAACCCTAATTTGTTTTCAAATTGTATTTTAATTGAATAAAATTCAATTAAAATGATCAAAATTGTTTAACAATGTGGAAAACAAATTGTGATCTTGGATTAATGCTTCATAAATCAAGTTTTGCCCAACAAAATGATTAGAAACCATTAAAAGTTGCAAAATCAAGATGGAAAAAATATTCAAAATGCCAAAAATAATTAAAATATTAATTCTTTGCAAAAAAATCAATTATATGAAATAAATAATATTTTTGGGATTTTTTGGGAAAATAAAATATTTTAACATTTTTGTGAATTATTAAAAAAAGAATCAATTCAAAACCATTAAAACTCAGAGATAAATTAATTTTTGAATCAATTAAATAAAATCACAAAAATTCAAATATTCAAATGTTGGAAAATGTCGCCAAGAACAAGGGCAAGAACACGCGCGTGTCCTGAGTTTCCCAGATTTTCATTTTCTCTCCAATCTCACTGAATACTTAATTATATCATGCAATTCACATATCAATCTGCTCGTCTCAACCTCACGATCATGTCTATGACAATTAATTTCATTTAAATTAAGCATAAAACAAGAAATCACGAAAAATCCTCAAGAACCCTAGATTCTGCATGAAGGCTGAGAATTTTGATACACGATTCAAACAAAGCAATTAATTGAGGGGAAACATTCCATGCATGATTATGAACATTTGGCAAAAGTATTGTGCGAGGAAATATGCATGGTTTGAGAGATGACCAAGTTTAGGCTTACCTCTAGGTCGTGACAGCAAGTTCAAAGTGATTTCTGTGTTGGAGGTGTTACAGATGAGTGGTGATGATCTGAACAGCTTCACTATACCCTATGGAGTGTGTTTGAATGCTTGGACTTGATGGAAATTGGCTGGATCACTTCATGGCATCTCAACTGCAACTTGATTAAAACCTTGAGCAATTGACTGGTGATTCTGAGAAATCAGTGTTCCAGTTCTTGTTTAAGTGTTTGATCAGCTCATATGTGATGTATGTGAGGTGTGTGTGTGATTGGTTTGAGTGGAATTTCTTTCTAGCTCAAAATTCGATGGTGACTTGCCTTAGAAGGCAAAATTGGAGTGAAAGAAGAGATTTTGAGGAAAGCATCTGTTTGATGGCTTTGGTGTACTCAAACTGATCACAATTGAGCTCTATTAATAGTAGAGCAAGTTTGTTTTGCAAGGAATAGTGAATGGCAACTGCTGAGTAGGTTTGGCCAATGTTGGCAAATGAAAATCCAAGTCTCCTCTAGCCATTGACTAGAGGTTAGGGCACATGCTGCTGGTCCCCTTGGTCTTGGATGAGTCTTGACTGAATTCAGTTGAGAATGGCTCAGTCCATGCCACCTTGGTGTTTCCATTGAATGCTCCATGTCGCTCCCGGGATTTTCATCCTAGTACAAACGCGAAAGTGGCACCGAACAGAGTCGCCAGCAATGTGTATTTATCCCAAGAGAGGGAAAGGAAACACTGTATAAACCTGAAGAGAAAGGAAAAGCATGGTCTTGCGACCAAGAGAAAGGGTAAGGGAGTCGGTTACGCGAGAGGAAGGTATTAGCACCCCCTCGCGCCCATCGTACCCGATGGGATCCCCGCTTGCTTGTCTCGATCAAAGGGTGATAGAAAAGGATGCTGGAAAAGGAACTGAAAGAAAGAAAGGAGAAAGAAATGTAGGGAAAATAAAAGAAGTGCTCGCATGGGCCCTACCCGACTGCCTACGTATCTCATCGGGAACATGAGAATCAGAGCGACGTAGTTCCCCTCACTAGGGATGGATTGTTTGTGTTTTTTTTAAAGAACGGCTAACGTTCTAGCTCAGGTGTTGCAGGCTCGCTGGTCCGAGTGCGTTACCATCTTGCAAGAGAACGAGTAGGAGCACGTTCATACGTTGAGAGTGAATGAGGTGAGAAAAGAATTCCCGAAGGAAAGACGTTATTGTTTGTTTTTGTCTTTTAAGAGTTTTTTATTTGTTTGCATATGATAGTGTATCCGAATCTTAGTCATTGGAATGTGTACATTCTCACATTCCAAGATGGAATGAGTAAGAAAGCACACTAAGGGTGAAGAAGACCCCCACACTTATTTCCGATTATCAAGGTTCAAACACACTAGCATACTTGTGTTTATTAAGTGTTTTTGTTGATTAAGAAATGAAGAAGTGTTTTTTATTTGTATCTTCAACAAATATTGCATTTAAGTCCCTCATACAAGATCAAATGTTTAACACATTGACCCAAGATGGGCTATATGCTACACATTCTAAGATTATAAGAGAAGACCCCTTATAACCTTTTCTTTATATGAAAGGCCTAAATGCAATAAATGCCTACCTTTATTAGATATTTTGCATTTTCTTTGAGATGAGAAGAGAGACTCAAGAGAGGAGAAAAGGTAAAAATCTATATGAACTAAGACTCAATCCTAATTGAAAATTAAAGGGAGTGGTCCTAATGGTTGGTGAGGTTTCAACCTAAAGTCTAAAGAAAGAATGAATTAAACAATTCACTTCTAAAGTAGAAGATGAATTGTAATTCAAAAAGGGAAAGTGATGAGTTATTAAAAGAAAGCACATAAGTGCTTAACAAAACACAAAATGGAATTGTAAAAGAGATGAAAGAAAGGAGGTTTGAATGTGGATTCCTTATCCACACTCAATTGAAACTTACCGAAGCCCCTACATGGTTAGTAAACATGTATAAGAAGTATAAGGAGTAAAAGAACATTTAATGCACCATAAAACTCAAAAGAATTAGATGAGAAATCAGATCCTAATGTCACAACCAGAATGTACATCACATGGAAAACAAATGATCATTATCATGCAAGTCCAAGTGGATAGGCAACAAACATCATCCATGACATTAGAACATGCTACCATAAGAAAAGGGAGAATGAAAGATGAAAATAAATAAACAAACAATCATGAATGGAACATGTAATCTAAGGATCAGAATTGAAATGAAATGAAAAATGATTCACAAACATCTCACAAGTGTTCATGCCTAACACATCAAGCCATTCAAGAAGCAATAGAAGAAGAAATGAAATGGAAATTCAAAAGAAAACACAAGTACTTCATATTAAGGACACACAAAGTTCAAATGAAAGTGAACATGCAAAGATGACACATAACATGTACCAATGACCTATAATGTCAAATGGATATCTCACAAAGTAGGCAAATGATCATGCAAGTATGCACAAAAGCAATCATGTAAACATGCACAAAGATTACAAGGATATGACATGTTGTAATGCTTCAAATGAAATGCATTAAACAAAAATCAAATGAGTTCATGAAAATTATGAAAACATGATATTGAGGTTCACAAATCAGAGATGAATCACATATCAAAGTATCATGTAAAAAAATCAAGGCAAAAAGGCTTTATACAATGCACTTAAATCACATTGGATGCACATGCAAAGTAATGCAAAGATGAACATCAAAACATTCCATAACATGACCTAAAAAATCCAATAAAAATCACTTAACACAATTCAATATGTTAATGACTCACTACAAAAAGAAGCAACTCAAAACAATTTTTAATGATCAAGAACAAAATTAAACAAAATCATGTACCACATTAAGAAGGCATACAAAAGAAAATCATGGAACAGGGGCAAAAATGTCATAAAATCAAGAAATAAAATCATGAAAAATTTTCTAAATGTTTTAATGATGCTCATGAATTTTTGTGGAATTTTATAATGCCATTTGGTATTTTTAAAAATTAAAAAGCAAACGTGTAAAAAATGAAAAAAATAAAATGAAATGTAAATGTGAATGGGGGTGTGAACATAGTAAAACATCAGTTCAATATCATTGGGCTTTAAAACAAAGGAGGTGCGAATAGCAATCTGGTCCAAGGTCCAAGTCTGCGCAAAACACACTAGTAACCATGCACTTCAGTCAACAAAAATTGACTCGTTAACAGCCATTAGATCAAGTCAAGGTCAAGCCAAAGTCAAAGTAATCAGATCAAACGCTCACACACGCATGTCCACGTTCCATACCATATGCCACAACACACAATGCTTAAAATGAAATCAGAAGCAACACGTGAGAGGCATGTGAGTTTTTTATGCGTTGGCAAACTTCAAGCCACACGATGAGGAAAAATGGACGGTTATGATTAAAACGTGAGAAAACCCTAGCAATCAAACTCAACGGCCGGAGGTGACTTCCGGTCACCTTCTCCGGCGAACCACCACCCTCCGCAACTTTAATTTCTCCAGAAATCCACAAAAAATATACTAAAATGATGCTGAACTTATGTAGAACACGAATCCAAAGACAAAACGCACAAAACATTCCTGAGATGAGAGAATCGAACAGAGGAAGATTTGCCCTAACATTTCAACTATGCCTCTAAAGGCCTATCAACTAGCCAGACAAGTTCTTGATCTTATAGGAAGCATCAAGAACCTGATAACATCTTCACATCATGTCTATAATGGAAAAAATTCGTACCTGAAGATTTATGATCTTGATGCGTTCTTCAGAAAACCAGAGATGTTGCTTCCTCTTTGAGCTTCTTTTGGCCAAATAAAGGCTTAGATGCAAAGAATGGATGATGCTTCAGTGGAGGAGAGTTGAGATCCAAGCTTCAAAACAGTTGCAATGTGATGAAAATGGAGAGAGAATCAGAGAGATTCTGAGATGAAGATGAGGAAGATGAATGAAATGGAGCTCGAAAATCAGTTGCAATGTGGAGAAATTGAGAGAGAATGGAGAGAGTTTCTGAGTTGAATGTGAGAAAATGAAGTTAGAAATGAAATTTGAGAGTGAAGTTTTTATTTATAGCGTGAGCTAACCATGGTTAAACTGAGTGAGTCAACTGAGTCATGGTGGTTTGGGTGAGTCATCCCTAACTAACTGAGTCAAGTTAGTTAGGGAGAGCAATGGTATGGTGATGGCAACTCATGATATACTATGGTGGAGGTGAAAAGAAAATGAAGGCACGGCTGGTTGTAGCAGAAACTTGCTCAGCAAGTTTGTTTCTTTCCATTCTCATGTATGCCAAGGCAAGTGTGCAAGGTGTAAGTCATGTGTGTTTCGTTTAATGTGGAAAGCTGATGTGATGAAGTGTTTGTGGTGTGTGTGAACCAAAAATCGTGCACCACTATTAATGCATCAATGTCACTCATGGTGATTTGCAAGTGGAAATCTCTCTACTTAGTGAATGGTTGAATGAGTTTTTGGATTCATTTGAAAGAGGGGATGTAATGATACAAGTTTGGTTTGAAATTTGAGTTGAAATGATGTTTGGAAGGGGTTGCAAAAGGACTCATAACACACAAGTTTGAAAACTGGTTAGGGGCAAGGAAATGAGGTTGACTGGAAATGCATCTTGGCACGAAGTTTTCAGCAAGATCACCATATCTTGAGACCATTATATCTATCTCATAGCTTGATTAAACCAAATTTTGCCCAACATGAAACTTGAAGAGGACATTACAAGGAACATTCTTGATGTTGACAAGTTTTGCAAATGAAGCCTTTATCATTGAGAAAAATAGGTGTAAATTTGGCCCACCAACTGTTTGTTGAAATGACTGCACGCGTGACCTGAAAATCTTGGTCATGACCTAGTTTTTGCCCTACTTTCCTCCAACTTTGATCATCCATATCTCTCTCAATTTTTATCCAATGGAGATGTTCTACACATGGATTTGAAGCTTAAAGAAAGAACTTTTGTTGTGGCTGAGTGGAATTTTCATTTGGTGCTTCAATTTTAAATGGCCTTGGTTCAAACTCTGATGCAAAATGGCCAAAACTTGCTATTTTTAGTAACCCTTCTTCATCCAAAAATGGCAACTTTCCACATCTTGATTTTTTTATGATTCCTTTGGAGTTTCTTGACCAAATTTTGTACATTGGACACATATAACATGAATTTTATGAATTTGGCCTCAAAAAGTCAAGAGTTGACTTTTTCCTCTGATTATTTGACTTGGCCCCAAAATTCTCTGATTTTTTATCTTTCTTTCAATTGAACCACTTCTAAAACCAATTGAGAGGTGATTTTCCACATACATACACTTAAGAACATATATAATACCATGACATCAAGTTTTGTCCAAAAAATCAAAGATATCCTGATTTTATTAGAAACCCTAATTTTGGTGCCCACCTCCTAGGAGAAAAATGTGCAGTCTTCAATTTCAAATTCCTCAGAGTATGTTGTGTATCCTCTTAAAGGATGATGAAATATGCCACTTGAGGGTGATTTTGGATCAATGAGCTATCTCTTTTGAGGGTTTTCCTTCAGTTTTTGAACCTCTTGCATGTTGAAGTATGTATTGCTTCAATCTCCCATTGGATCTCACTTCCTTGAGATTGTGGATAATCAATTGAGATGGTATGAGACATGAGAGACTCTTGGCTTGCCTTGAGGCAACTTGATTGACCTTTTTGTACTTTGAATGATCCCTTGATTGTCCACCTTCCACCTGATCACATGCCTTGATGGTAAGAGGAATGCTATGCTTCATTCTTCTATGTTAAATGCAATGCAATGCTAATGAGATGGATATGATATTGTAAATGATAATGCTATGCTATGATGCAAAAAAGGGAGAGCAAATTTTGGGGTATTACAGCTGCCCCTATTCAAACACTGTAGACCTGAATGCCTGAAAGCGAATGCTTTCAGACTTTCAAGGTATATAGTGATTGAATACCAAATACAACCAAAAATTTGCTCTGGATGATGAAAAAGAAAAGGGATATAAACCCAACGAGACTGCTGGATTGAATCTTCAATGAAACGTTGTCGGAGAGATCTGTCTTTTGAACGACGCCAGACGACTACTGGCTTGCCACACTGCTGGTGGACTTTAATAATGTCTTTTCGAACGACGCCAGACGACTACTGGCTTGCCACACTGCTGGTGGACTTTAGAAATGTCTTTTTAAACGACGCCAGACGACTACTGGCTTGCCACACTACTGGTGGACTTTAGAAATGTCTTTTTGAACGACGCCAGATGACTACTGGCTTGCCACATTGCTGGTGGACTTTAGAAATGTCTTTTTGAACGACGCCAGACGACTACTGGCTTGCCACACTGCTGGTGGACTTTAGCTGCTCTGCCATTCTAAACAATGGGGTTTTACCAGTTCGTGCTGGATTTTTGCCAATCTGTCGTTGGACTTCAATGATTACCAAACAGGCTTTGGAATCTCAAAATTGCCATCCTCGGATGGACTTTTGCAGCTTTGCCAAATTAAACTTGGACTTTGATGCTTACCAAACCGGCTCTGGAAGCTTTGTCAGATGATCATCCCACCTGCTGGAACAACCACCTGCAATATTATCCCACATGCTGGGATAAGATAAACAAACTGTATATAATGATCATCCTACTGGCTGGAACAACCATCTGCCATACTATCCCACAGGCTGGAACAATATGAACAAACTGTATATAATGATCATCCCACTGGCTGGAACAACCATCTTCCATACTATCCCACAGGCTGGAATAGTATGAACAAACTGTATATAATGATCATCCCACTGGCTGGAACAACCATCTTCCATACTATTCCACAGGCTGGAATAATATGAACAAACTGTATATAATGATCATCCCACTGGCTGGAACAACCATCTTCCATACTATTCCACAGGCTGGAATAATATGAACAAACTGCATATAATGATCATCCCACTGGCTGGAACAACCATCTTCCATACTATTCCATAGGCTGGAATAATATGAACAAACTGTATGCCAAAAATAAATTGGACTTTGGATTGTAACTGAGCAATGCTGAGAATTACACCACCTGCTGGGTAATACCATATGCTGACGCTTTGCTGAAAAAGAGATTTCGTTGATCCATATAGACCAAGTTGGGGAAATTATCGCGACTCGGCTGGGGAGTATAGTGGACAAGATTCAATGCTGAATTCTGTGGGGATATCATTACTAAAGATATGATCTTGCCGGGGACTAGGGCTACTTTGCGGGGAATATCTAAATCTTGGCTGAAAGACAATCCGTTGCAACATACTGAGAAAGAGTCCCTAGAGATCTGCTGAGGAAACCCAAAGCAATTCCTCGATAATCTGCTGAGGAAAATGACTGTCGAGCTTAGGATAAATGTCACAATGCCCCGTGTTAGGCGAACTTTCCCTTTTACAACTCCGCTGGGAATAACGAGTTTATAACACACTCTGTTGGAGAAAAACCGCTTTAAAGCGTCTCTTGTTGGGGCTGCCCTTCGAGAGGATTTTACAGAAGACCAAATGTCCTCAAACTCTACTGGGGATTATAGATCGGGGATATCCTTTGCTGGGGAGGTTACATGCCCCATGCATGGGATGGTCAATAACTCCGCTAGGGATTATTCTTTAACAAATTTCCCATGCCGAAACCTGCGGGAGACATGATACTACCACTTGCTGGTACATCCTGCCAAGTGTAAACTCCAGAAAGGATGTTGGTACTAAAAGTTTCGTCTCTTAAGAGGATTTTATAGAAAACCAAGCGTTTTCAAACTCTTAGACAAACACTCTGTCTTGAACTACCTTTCACATCGTCTGCAAGGTACTGGAGGATTGGCACTTGTTGTCAACCTGGAGTATTCACTACATTAATAACCGTTATCAACACAGAAGAAATCCATCTTCGAACACCGTTGTCGTCACGAAACTTAGTGGGAACTCTTGAATGGAAGAATCGACTTAATAAGATACAGCAGTATCAAGTCATAGCAAATATCTGCTCGTGGTTACGATCATACTGTTTGGATCGATCGTGCTCATTACCTGCAACAGAAAAAGAATATGCACATGCCCCAGGATATTGCGTGGTCTTTTGGGTCCACCATCCAAGGTTGTCAAACAAGCAAAAGTAATTTCAATTGTCTTTGTGCATGTTTTTTTTTTGCAAGGCCAAGATATTTTCAAAGTAACGTTTTATTATCAAAAATCGGACGTTTTTGCAAACAAAACAGTAAAATGAAAATAAAAGCCCGTGACTGAATATTCAACTTTATTGATGAAATGCCAAAAATTGGCGAACTTACAATCAGAAGCAAACCCCTGAAAGAGGCGATTTCCATAAAATTGAGAAAAGAAATCTATCCTAATGATAACGCGGAAATTGGATTCCAACTGATTTCTGATTCTGTTATAGCCAGTATGTATTCCAGCTTTCCTGATTATCTTTGCCTTCAGAAGCTCGTGGTCTGACCAATTCCTCCTTTGGAATTTTGCCAGCTTGCTGAAGAGTAGAAAACGTACAGATTAATTCAGACTGCAGTCATTCGCTTTAATCCCTCTTTTGTGTGGATCGCCTTTTCAGGTTTTCAATCCACCGGGATACCCATTTTTGCCTAAGTTGCCCTTTCGGGTTTTCAACTTACCGGGTGTACAATTCTTTTCAATTATATCCCTAATTTTTGCCCGAACCTTTATTCTGTTTTTGGTTCGCCGGGATGCCCTTTTTTGCCTGGATTCCTTTTTTCTTTTATCCAGCGGGTCTCTTTATACGAAGTATTTTTTAACTGCATCTGAATTAACAGGGGATGAAAAATCTTCACCATCCATGGTTGTTAGCAACAAGGCTCCTCCTAAGAAAACCTTTTTTTACCACGAACAGACCTTCATAGTTATGAGTCCATTTGCCCCTGTGATCTGTACTCGGAGGAAGTATTCTCTTGATTACCACATCCCCGACCTTGTAGACTTGAGGTCGAACCTTTTGATCGAATGCCCTCTTCATTCTGCACTGATATAGCTGGCCATGGCATACCGCTGCTAATCGCTTCTCCTCAATAAGGCTCAGCTGATCAAATCTGGTTCGTACCCATTCAGCTTCCTCTAGCTTAACATCCATCAATACTCGGAGAGAAGGAATCTCCACTTCTATCGGTAGAACTGCCTCCATACCATATACAAGCGAGTATGGTGTTGCCCCAGTGGACGTGCGGACTGATGTTCGATACCCATGCAAAGCCAGTGGTAACATCTCATGCCAATCTTTGTACGTGACAACCATCTTCTGCACAATCTTCTTGATATTTTTGTTGGCCGCTTCAACCGCGCCATTCATTTTCGGGCGGTACGGAGAAGAATTGTGATGTTCGATTTTGAAGTCCCGGCATAGTTCAGCCATCATCTTGTTGTTCAAATTAGAACCATTATCAGTAATGATTCTTTCGGGCACTCCATATCGACAAATGATATCTCGCTTCAAGAAACGAGCCACTACTTGCTTAGTGACATTGGCATAAGATGCTGCTTCAACCCATTTAGTGAAGTAATCAATGGCGACCAAGATGAAACGATGGCCGTTTGAAGCAGTAGGCTCAATTTTCCCGATCATATCAATGCCCCACATTGCAAATGGCCACGGAGAAGACATGATACTCAATGGATTGGGAGGAACGTGCACTTTGTCTGCATAGATCTGGCATTTGTGGCACTTGCGAGCATACTTGCAGCAATCTGACTCCATGGTCAGCCAATAATACCCTAATCTCAATAATTTCTTAGCCATCGCATGTCCTCCGGCATGGGTACCGAAAGAGCCTTCGTGCACTTCAATCATCAACAGGTCTGCATCGTGTCTATCCACACATCTGAGCAGAACCGTGTCAAAATTCCTTTTATACAGCACACCATCTTTATTCAAGAAGAAACTACCAGCTAGCCTTCTTAATGTCTTCTTGTCATTGGAAGATGCCCCAGGCGGGTATTCTTGATTTTTTAAGAAGCATTTGATGTCATGGTACCAAGGCTTATCGTCAGACACTGCATCAACCTCAAACACAAAAGCAGGCCTATCAAGATGAGATACATCAATCCTGGGCACAAAGTTCCAACCATGCACTTTGATCATCGAAGAGATAGTGGCCAAGGCGTCTGCAAACTTATTCTCATCTCGGGGAACATGGTATAACTTGACAGTTGTAAAGAATGTCAGCAATCTCCTCGTATAATCTCTATACGGAATCAAATTCTGCTGATGTGTGTGCCAAGTTCCCTTTACTTGATTGATTACCAGTGCTGAATCACCAAAGATATCGAGGGTCTTGATTCGTAAATCAATAGCTTCCTCGATCCCTAATATGCAAGCTTCGTATTCTGCTTCATTGTTGGTACACCCGAAAGTTACTCGGGCAGTGAAGGGCATGTGAACACCTTCTGGCGTAATAAGGACTGCACCAACTCCGCACCCATTCATATTAACTGCCCCATCAAACATCAAACTCCATTTGGATTCAGGGTCAGGCCCCTCCTCCAGAAGTGGTTCCTCGCAGTCTTTCGCTTTGAGAAACATGATGTCCTCATCAGGGAAATCAAATCTCATGGGCTGGTAATCATCAAGAGGTTGTTGTGCAAGATAATCTGACAGTATACTTCCTTTGATTGCCTTTTACGAAGTAAATTGAATATCGTACTCTGTCAGTACCATCTGCCACCTTGCAACTCTGCCTGTAAGTGCTGGTTTCTCAAAAATATACTTGACCGGATCCAATTTAGAGATCAACAGGTTTGTATGTGTGAGCATGTATTGTCTCAGTCGCTTGGCGGCCCATGCGAGTGCACAGCATGTCTTCTCAAGCATTGAATAACGCGATTCACAATCTGTAAATTTCTTGCTCAGGTAGTAGATAGCATGTTCTTTCCTACCTGTCTCGTCGTGTTGACCGAGAACACAACCCATGGATCCTTCGAGCACTGTCAAGTACATAATCAGTGGTCTCCCTTGAACTGGAGGTATCAGAATTGGAGGTTCCTACAAATATCTTTTTATTTTATCGAATGCATTTTGACAATCATCATTCCACCTGACCGTTTGATCTTTTCGTAGCATTTTGAATATCGGTTCGCAAGTGGCAGTTAGGTGTGATATGAACCTTGAAATATAGTTCAATCTTCCTAGAAAGCCGCGAACTTCTTTCTCAGTTCTCGGTACAGGCATATCTTGTATAGCTTTCACTTTAGCAGGATCAATCTCTATCCCTTTTTCACTAACAATGAAACCAAGCAATTTTCCGGACCGCACGCCGAAAGTACACTTGTTAGGATTCAGTCTCAACCTGAATTTCCTCAGCCTCTCAAACAACTTCTTCAAGTTGATCAGATGTTCCTCTTCTGTCTTTGATTTAGCAATCATGTCATCCACATAGCACTCGATCTCTTTATGAATTAGATCGTGGAATAACGTCACCATTGCTCTTTGATAAGTTGCCCCTGCGTTCTTCAACCCAAAAGGCATTACTTTGTAATAGAAGGTACCCCATGGGGTAATGAATGTCGTCTTCTCCATGTCTTCAGGCGCCATCTTTATCTGATTGTACCCGGAGAATCCATCCATAAATGAGAACACTGAAAACTGAGCGGTATTATCAACCAGCACGTCAATATGAGGGAGTGGAAAGTCATCTTTAGGGCTTGCCCTGTTGAGATCTCTGTAATCCACACACATTCTGACTTTGCCATCTTTCTTCGGCACCGGTACTATATTGGCCACCCAGGGAGGATAGTTGGTTACTGCCAGAAAACCTGCATCCAACTGTTTCTGTACTTCTTCCTTGATCTTCAAAGCCATTTCTGGTTTTGTCCTGCGCAGCTTCTGCTTGACCGGTGGGCAGTCCTCTTTCAATGGTAGTCTATGCACAACAATGTCTGTATCTAAACCTGGCATATCTTGGTATGACCAAGCAAAGATGTCAACGTATTCCCGTAGCATGACTATCAGCTCTTGCTTTACATCAGCCCGCAGACTCGCACCAATCTTGATCTCTTTCTTGTTTTCCTCCGAACCAATATTGATAACCTCGAGAGCTTCCTGATGAGGCTGAATGGTCTTTTCTTCCTGTTTCAACAATCTAGCCAATTCTTCTGGGAGTTTATAGTCTTCATCACTTTCTTCCTCAGCTTGATAGATCGGATTGTCGAAATCATACGTGGGCATAACAGAATCATTTTCAGAGAAATCCACAGAATCCAGTCTGCATGATTGGGTTTATGCTTTATTTTAGATTATTTTTTGCTCGAAAACAAAAGAAAAGAAAGTGCATTATCATTTTTAATTTTCTTTGTGCAAAAATAAAATAAAGAAAGAGTAAAGGATCACAAATTTGTAAACAAAAACGTCCTTTTATTGATATTTGAACATTATATGAGAAAATATGGTGGCCCTACAAATGGATCCTCACACCTTGGGCAGAGTGTGGGATTTCATGCATTATGAAAGACAAGAATTATTACTCTGAATGATGAACAACATGAACGATTTCTTCACTAGACCAATTTTGCAACGCCTCGCCTGGAGCCAGTGCATATAGCCATCTGTCCAGATAATCTGAGCTTTCAGCGCCATCTTCTATTGCTGAGCATGACTGATTGGGGTTGATAATTCCTCCACTGTTGAAACTAATTGGCCCACAGAATTGGGGAACTGGCGTTCGGCCCGACTGGTATCCAATGCCAAACTTATCTTCTTTCACAAACACGTCAATAGCTTTACCTCAACCCTGGGCATTCCCGCTTTCGACCACTTCTCTGGCCTGCTTGTATGACACAATTGATGCACTCGGCCCACCTGGCACATTCGACACTACTGCTGCTGAAGTAGACTCTGGTAAGTTATTGATATTCAGGGCTTCAAAAGATTGGCACAAAGTTTCATGAATTTCTCCATCCATTTCCATATATTTGAAAGTGGATAGATGACTCACGAATATATCTTCCTCGCCGCAAACAGTAACCACTTGACCCTCGAACACATACTTGAGCTTCTGATGAAGTGTGGAGGTAACTGCGCCTGCTGCGTGAATCCACGGTCGGCCCAACAAACAGGTATAAGCAGGCTGAATGTCCATAACATGAAAGATCGTCTTGAATATCTGTGGACCAACCTGTATTGGTAGTTCAACCTCCCCAAACACCGATCTTTGGGATCCATCGAAAGCTCTAACAATCAAATCGCTGGGTCTCAGAACCAATCCATTTACTTCAATTTTCATCAGGGCCTTTTTGGGTAACACATTTAAGGAAGAACCTGTGTCAACCAGCACATGCGACAAAACAGCTCCTTTGCATTCAAGTGTGATGTGCAGCACTTTGTTGTGGTTACGTCCATCTGGTGTCAAATCCCTGTTCGTAAATCCCAACCCGTGGCTCACATTCACATTAGAAATTACCCCCTCCAACTGATTCACTGTAATCTCTTGGGGATCGTATGCCATATTCAGAACTTTCAACAAAGCAGCCCGGTGTGCATCTGAACTCATTAACAGGGATAATATCGAAATTTTAGAGGGTGTCTGATTAAGTTGATCAATGATCTTGTAATCACTCTTTTTGATAACCCTCATAAATTCCTCAACATCATTATCAAAATTGACTTTAGGGTCCTCTTCCTGAGCAGGCACTTTGTCATCAACAACCTGTTTTCCTTTCGCTCTTGCAGCGGCTTCAGCCTCTTTATCATTCCTTAGAGTCTGGGGAGCAAACAGTCGACCGCTCCTAGTAAAACCACTTGGTCCACTGACATTCTCAATGCTAGTACCAACAGCCTCTGCCTTCTGCCGACTTCCTCCTTGACGAGTATCAGTTCCATACTGCCACGGAACTGCCCTATTAGACACATAAGCAGCCGATTCAGGAACTATAATCGTAACTGGTCTCGGCCTCTCGGGCACGATGATAGCAATAGGCTCTGCAACAGGCACCTGTATCTCGACTGTATTATAGTAAATGGTAACGACAGAAACATCCTGTTCTTTCTCTACTTTATCAAACTGAAGACTTCCCTCATCCATAAGATCCTGCAGTCCAACTCTCAACTTACTGCAGCCATTAATCTGCTTTGAACAATCCTCGCAATCAGAGGCGCATCCAGGAAATACCTTTCCTTTTAACAAACGTTCTTTTACAATCAACAACGGAGTCTTCACCAAATTAACATCAGTAATCAAATTCAACTTCTCGCCATCAAAAATAGCATTTGTGCCTGCACCTCCATGATGAGGCATTGGATTGTCACGAACATTCGGCGGCCTAGAGAAGTTGATAGCTTTTGCGTCGATCAGATCTTGAACCTTATGTTGAAAGGCCCAGCACTTTTCTATTGAATGACCTGGCGCACCAGAATGATATTCACATTGAGCATTAGCATCGTAACCTTGAGGCAATTTTCCGAAATCCAGCGACTTCATAGTCCGAAGTTCAATCAACTTCTCTTTGAGCAGTTGTGGTAACAAAGCAGCATATGTCATAGGCAAGGGATCAAACTTACGGTCCCTTTGTCTATTGTTCTGAAATCGGGGTCTACCTTGCTGATCTGGCGTTTGCTGTCCAGCTGGAACCGGAATGGTTACCGCATCCACCTGATGATAGGACTGATTCCTTCCTCTGCCCCCTCCTCTATACACAGCGCTGGACTCCCCTTCTCTTTTCCTTGGTCCATTGGCAAAGGGTTTCTTTGAATTTGAAGCAACATCTTGAATCTTACCCAATTTCAGCAGACTTTCTATTCGTTCCCCAGCAACGACGATGTCGGCAAACCCCGTGGAGGGACATGCAGCCAGTCTATCCAAATACGTCCGTTGAAGTGTGCTCATGAACATATCAGCCATCTCACGATCACCCAAAGGTGGTTGAACTCGAGCAGCCAATTCTCTCCATCTCTGTGCGTACTGCTTAAAGCCCTCCTTGTTATCCTGAGTCATACTCTGCAATTGAGTACGATTAGGTGCCATGTCCAGATTATATTGATACTGCTTCAGAAACGCAGCGCACAAATCTTTCCAACTCCTTATATGAACCCTGTCCAGCTTAATGTACCATTCCAGGGAAGCGCCTGACAGGCTATCCTGGAAAAAATACATCCAGAGCTTTTGGTCCTCGGTATAAGCGGCAATCTTGCGATTGTAAGCTTGCAAATGTGTTTTGGGACATGTACTGCCGTTGTACTTATCCAAAGCAGGAAGCTTGAACTTGGGAGGAATTCGCACACCCTGTACGAGACCCATGTCTTCTACATCAATTCCACGAGGATTTTGGCTCTCAATAGCCTTGAGTCTTTCATCCAGCCCTTCATACTTCCGGTTGTCATTGTAGAAACCCATGTCATTATTGAATGCAGTGAACTGGTCCTCTTGACCATCCTCATTGTTATCAAATCCCATATGTACCCCACCAGCAGGGATTGTGCCAACAGGAGGAGTGCGCACGTTGCGATTTGGGATTTCAGTTTCCAGCCTCTGGATAGAAGTTCTCATAGCTTCTTGTCCAATCCTCATGTTTTCTTGACCGGTCCTCAGCTCTTGCTGACCTTGAGCAATCCCCTGCATGAGGTTCATGAACTGTTCCATCCTTCCCCTCAAATCGGCTAACTCTGTCTGAACTTGCTCCATTACTCTTGCTTGATTGCGTCGGGTAGAATATCGGTGAACTGGGGTATCAGCTATCGTTCCTGAAACCAAATAAAGGTTAGCAGGCGCCTGCAAAAGGAGAAAACCTGCAATGCAAAAATGATATGCAAATGCAAATGCAAAGTTATGTTTGTCATTTCAAGATACTTTTCATATCCTGATTCCAATCATAACCACAAATTCCTGACGACCAGAAATCATGATTAGTGAGTTTTGCTCTGAAGAGATATTCATATACATCGATCACAAATATCTGGAGACCAGAAATAGTGACTTTGTAGTGTGCCCGTGTGCAGATAACACATCACATATATCTGAAAACCAGAAATTGTGAACAGAAATAGCTCTTTTCGTACAAATTTCCAGAAGTTTTCCAGTACATTAGTCATAGTTTCAGCAACAAAATAAGAAACAAGCAGTCAAATGGATCCATCAACAATTATGATGGTAACCATTACAAATTACAAAGAAATGACAAAAATCACTAATCCGACAGCTCTACATCCTTCAGCTTCTGGCTGGAGTACTTAATCTCTTCAAACAGGATGCGGGTACGCTGATGATGTGGCTTCTCAATCAGCTCTTTGATTATGACGTCCCTTTTTTCCAACGCATCCTCTAACGAACCCACGTGCATCAACAAGGCTTCATCTTCACCGACTCCTTTACGCCTCTTAATTCCAGCTTGAATTTTAACTAGCTTCAGATCCGCCGTGACATCTTCAAGCTCTTTGTTAGCGATCTTCAGCTTATCTTCAGCGTTCCTTGCCTGTTCTTGGCTTCTGTCAAGGTCTTCTCGATGTTTTCTTCTTGCTTCATGTGCTTTCTTCAGCTCTTCATTTTTATCTTTTAACCGGGTCATCAATTCAGAGTTCTCAATTATGACTTCATCCCAAGCTTGACGGAGTTTAGCTAACGAATCTTGGCTTCGGGCTAGAGCCTGCTTTGTAGCCTTATGAGCCTGACTAGTATCATCTGCTCCCAAGGCAAGCTTCCGGAAGTATCGAGCTCTCTCATCAAAATCTTCTTCTTTGTCTGCCAGGGTTTTTTCTGCTTTCAATGCTCTCTTTTCCAACTCTTTTTTGTCCGCTAGAGCTTTCTGAAGACATCTACTCATCCCAGAGTTCTCTATCTGCAGCTCTCTAACCTTTTTCTTCCATTTCTCGCACTCCTCAATAGCTACCATGGTGGGTTGTTCAGGCTGTACTGAACGTACAAGAGGTCTCCTCGAAAAGGGCAAAAGCAATTCCTTTACTTTCGTCTCAATCCATTTGTCATATTCAGGATAAGACCTACAATCTCCTTTCCCAAAAACCGCTTTTCCAATTTTATGCTTATCTTTCCAAGCATTCACTACCTCTACCACCTTCTCATCTTTAGTTCCTGTGAAGAACAAAGATTCTTCCATGTCTTGCTCTGTAGGAGGACCCTTAGAAGCATACCCGAACTGTCGGATGGCCAAAATTGGATTATAATTGATCCCTCCTTTTCTGCCAATCAGAGGTACATTTGGAAAACTTCCGCATCTTGTGATAAGCTCAACTCTCAGCAATCGATGATCGAACCAGACAATATTATCAGCTGTTAAACCTATCATTCGCTCGGACCACTTCACAACATCTATGGTTTCCACAAAGGCACCTGTTTGAGGCAAATGCTTGAAAAGCCAATGACATAGCAGTGGAGTGCAACAACTAACAGGGCCTCCCCTTCTTTTCTCGTTCTTGTAGTGCACGGAATAATAAAAATCCCCCAACAAAGTAGGAACTGGATTTTTAAGAACGAAAACTCTCGTAGCTTGCATATCCACAAAGTCTTGCTGATTGGGAAAAAGAACTAGGCCATATATGCAAAGAGCCAAAATGGAGTTGTAAATCGTCCAGTTTTTAGCATTAGCGGCCTCTTGGGCTTGATCAGAAAGGAATTCCAGATGAAATCCGTCAACTCCGTTTTTGTTACTCACACCACTTTTGATCACTGACTGGTCCATTTGTGTTGCAGCGGCAATTTCTTTTACACTAGGAGAGCTACCAGAAAAAAATGGTATTGTTGACATGATCGGAACCCCCAAAATAAATGAGAATTCTTCTAGCGTCGGCATCAAAATGTAATCTGGAAAGAGGAAGCATCTCAGCGAAGGCTCATAGAACTGCAGCAGGGTGTGTAGAGCATCATGTTCATACTTCGTGATAGTACGGACCATCCTAACCAAATTCCCATACTTCTTTTGAAACCTATCAAGAACATCGGGGCCGGCCATGTCTATGACTTTGAGCAATGAATCCAAGGTAGGGTCTGGAAACTTGTAAGAAACATTGTTCTTCCTTCTCTCGTCATTCTCTGTTGAACCCATGGATTAGAATCAGAAGTATATTAGGCACCCGAAATTGACAAACATAACCGTTATGATATGATAATGCAATGAAAAGGGCAATGTGATCAGGTAATCAGGTGTCTATGCTGAACTGTGTGTGGTGTCAGTGTAGCCCTGGGAACAATATGGAACCACAAGTAGGAACTGTCTGCATATAATATGATGAACCCTTCCTTTGTGTAAAATCAACAGAAAACCGGGTATGTAGGAGGTCATGGTCACCTGCAAACCTGCAAACAACCCCCCTTCTCACATGTGGGTTCTAGGATGTTCAGTATCCCGGGCTCTCAGGTCGAGAAATGATGATACGTTCACCATTTCTGGTTTGGCATCATCATCAATCGAGGAGGCCTCAACTAATTCTCCAAGACGAAAGGTCCTCAGCTTCTGGCACTGAGGTCGAGAAGCAATAGTACATTCATCCCTCGGGGTACAGTACTATCGCCAATCGAGGAGTGCCTCCACTGATTCCCTTTCCAAAAAGGAAACCCTATGGCAAGTTCCCAGCATTGGGGCCTCGGGTCGAGAATGTGCAATGGGTTTGCCACAGAATGTGATCTGCCACTGTCACATCTCGGGAGGAGTGCCGCAATTGAGTCCTCGGGAATGGTCACCAGAGTCGACAGCTCTCTAGATCGACATCCTGGAATACGCAAGACGGGCATGCCATGATGGGTCCCAAGATAGCCTCGTCTAGCTGTGAATTTCGTGAATACCCAACGTACTCCAGACGGCACGTAGGTCCCACTACTCTCCACTCTAATCCTAAGTGTATACTCAAGCCTGTGTAATGGGCTTATCTCCAAGAAATCCCATCCCGCCAAACAGAAAACAGCACAGTCCAGCACAGTATAATATATGAAATGTAAATGCTAACATGCTGTAAATATGGTGATGTACAGTAAAACAATAAATAACCATACAATAAAATGGTAAATACAGCACAACAGTAAACACCCAATGAAAGAAAAATAGACAAGCGCTAGGATTGACTCGCTTCGGATGGACCAGCAATAGGTCAATCTGTCCCCAGCAGAGTCGCCAACTGTCGCTCCCCGGGATTTTCATCATAGTACAAACGCGAAAGTGGCACCGAACAGAGTCGCCAGCAATGTGTATTTATCCCAAGAGAGGGAAAGGAAACACTGCATAAACCTGAAGAGAAAGGAAAAGCATGGTCTTGCGACCAAGAGAAAGGGTAAGGGAGTCGGTTATGCGAGAGGAAGGTATTAGCACCCCCTCGCGTCCATCGTACCCGATGGGATCCCCGCTTGCTTGTCTCGATCAAAGGGTGATAGAAAAGGATGCTGGAAAAGGAACTGAAAGAAAGAAAGGAGAAAGAAATGTAGGGAAAATAAAAGAACTGCTCGTCTCAACCTCACGATCATGTCTATGACAATTAATTTCATTTAAATTAAGCATAAAACAAGAAATCACGAAAAATCCTCAAGAACCCTAGATTCTGCATGAAGGCTGAGAATTTTGATACACGATTCAAACAAAGCAATTAATTGAGGGGAAACATTCCATGCATGATTATGAACATTTGGCAAAAGTATTGTGCGAGGAAATATGCATGGTTTGAGAGATGACCAAGTTTAGGCTTACCTCTAGGTCGTGACAGCAAGTTCAAAGTGATTTCTGTGTTGGAGGTGTTACAGATGAGTGGTGATGATCTGAACAGCTTCACTATACCCTATGGAGTGTGTTTGAATGCTTGGACTTGATGGAAATTGGCTGGATCACTTCATGGCATCTCAACTGCAACTTGATTAAAACCTTGAGCAATTGACTGGTGATTCTGAGAAATCAGTGTTCCAGTTCTTGTTTAAGTGTTTGATCAGCTCATATGTGATGTATGTGAGGTGTGTGTGTGATTGGTTTGAGTGGAATTTCTTTCTAGCTCAAAATTCGATGGTGACTTGCCTTAGAAGGCAAAATTGGAGTGAAAGAAGAGATTTTGAGGAAAGCATCTGTTTGATGGCTTTGGTGTACTCAAACTGATCACAATTGAGCTCTATTAATAGTAGAGCAAGTTTGTTTTGCAAGGAATAGTGAATGGCAACTGCTGAGTAGGTTTGGCCAATGTTGGCAAATGAAAATCCAAGTCTCCTCTAGCCATTGACTAGAGGTTAGGGCACATGCTGCTGGTCCCCTTGGTCTTGGATGAGTCTTGACTGAATTCAGTTGAGAATGGCTCAGTCCATGCCACCTTGGTGCTTCCATTGAATGCTCCATGTCGCTCCCGGGATTTTCATCCTAGTACAAACGCGAAAGTGGCACCGAACAGAGTCGCCAGCAATGTGTATTTATCCCAAGAGAGGGAAAGGAAACACTGTATAAACCTGAAGAGAAAGGAAAAGCATGGTCTTGCGACCAAGAGAAAGGGTAAGGGAGTCGGTTACGCGAGAGGAAGGTATTAGCACCCCCTCGCGCCCATCGTACCCGATGGGATCCCCGCTTGCTTGTCTCGATCAAAGGGTGATAGAAAAGGATGCTGGAAAAGGAACTGAAAGAAAGAAAGGAGAAAGAAATGTAGGGAAAATAAAAGAAGTGCTCGCATGGGCCCTACCCGACTGCCTACGTATCTCATCGGGAACATGAGAATCAGAGCGACGTAGTTCCCCTCACTAGGGATGGATTGTTTGTGTTTTTTTTAAAGAACGGCTAACGTTCTAGCTCAGGTGTTGCAGGCTCGCTGGTCCGAGTGCGTTACCATCTTGCAAGAGAACGAGTAGGAGCACGTTCATACGTTGAGAGTGAATGAGGTGAGAAAAGAATTCCCGAAGGAAAGACGTTATTGTTTGTTTTTGTCTTTTAAGAGTTTTTTATTTGTTTGCATATGATAGTGTATCCGAATCTTAGTCATTGGAATGTGTACATTCTCACATTCCAAGATGGAATGAGTAAGAAAGCACACTAAGGGTGAAGAAGACCCCCACACTTATTTCCGATTATCAAGGTTCAAACACACTAGCATACTTGTGTTTATTAAGTGTTTTTGTTGATTAAGAAATGAAGAAGTGTTTTTTATTTGTATCTTCAACAAATATTGCATTTAAGTCCCTCATACAAGATCAAATGTTTAACACATTGACCCAAGATGGGCTATATGCTACACATTCTAAGATTATAAGAGAAGACCCCTTATAACCTTTTCTTTATATGAAAGGCCTAAATGCAATAAATGCCTACCTTTATTAGATATTTTGCATTTTCTTTGAGATGAGAAGAGAGACTCAAGAGAGGAGAAAAGGTAAAAATCTATATGAACTAAGACTCAATCCTAATTGAAAATTAAAGGGAGTGGTCCTAATGGTTGGTGAGGTTTCAACCTAAAGTCTAAAGAAAGAATGAATTAAACAATTCACTTCTAAAGTAGAAGATGAATTGTAATTCAAAAAGGGAAAGTGATGAGTTATTAAAAGAAAGCACATAAGTGCTTAACAAAACACAAAATGGAATTGTAAAAGAGATGAAAGAAAGGATATTTGAATGTGGATTCCTTATCCACACTCAATTGAAACTTACCGAAGCCCCTACATGGTTAGTAAACATGTATAAGAAGTATAAGGAGTAAAAGAACATTTAATGCACCATAAAACTCAAAAGAATTAGATGAGCAATTAGATCCTAATGTCACAACCAGAATGTACATCACATGGAAAACAAATGATCATTATCATGCAAGTCCAAGTGGATAGGCAACAAACATCATCCATGACATTAGAACATGCTACCATAAGAAAAGGGAGAATGAAAGATGAAAAGAAATAAACAAACAATCATGAATGGAACATGTAATCTAAGGATCAGAATTGAAATGAAATGAAAAATGATTCACAAACATCTCACAAGTGTTCATGCATAACACATCAAGCCATTCAAGAAGCAATAGAAGAAGAAATGAAATGGAAATTCAAAAGAAAACACAAGTACTTCATATTAAGGACACACAAAGTTCAAATGAAAGTGAACATGCAAAGATGACACATAACATGTACCAATGACCTATAATGTCAAATGGATATCTCACAAAGTAGGCAAATGATCATGCAAGTATGCACAAAAGCAATCATGTAAACATGCACAAAGATTACAAGGATATGACATGTTGTAATGCTTCAAATGAAATGCATTAAACAAAAATCAAATGAGTTCATGAAAATTATGAAAACATGATATTGAGGTTCACAAATTAGAGATGAATCACATATCAAAGTATCATGTAAAAAAATCAAGGCAAAAAGGCTTTATACAATGCACTTAAATCACATTGGATGCACATGCAAAGTAATGCAAAGATGAACATCAAAACATGCCATAACATGACCTAAAAAATCCAATAAAAATCACTTAACACAATTCAAGATGTTAATGACTCACTACAAAAAGAAGCAACTCAAAACAATTTTTAATGATCAAGAACAAAATTAAACAAAATCATGTACCACATTAAGAAGGCATACAAAAGAAAATCAAAGAAAATCATGGAACAGGGGCAAAAAGGTCATAAAATCAAGAAATAAAATCATGAAAAATTTTTTAAATGTTTTAATGATGCTCATAAATTTTTGTGGAATTTTATAATGCCATTTGGTATTTTTAAAAATTAAAAAGCAAACGTGTAAAAAATGAAAAAAATAAAATGAAATGTAAATGTGAATGGGGGTGTGAACATAGTAAAACATCAGTTCAATATCATTGGGCTTTAAAACAAAGGATGTGCGAATAGCAATCTGGTCCAAGGTCCAAGTCTGCACAGAACACACTAGTAACCATGCACTTCAGTCAACAAAAATTGACTCGTTAACAGCCATTAGATCAAGTCAAGGTCAAGCCAAAGTCAAAGTAATCAGATCAAACGCTCACACACGCATGTCCACGTTCCATACCATATGCCACAACACACAATGCTTAAAATGAAATCAGAAGCAACACGTGAGAGGCATGTGAGTTTTTTATGTGTTGGCAAGCTTCAAGCCACACGATGAGGAAAAATGGACGGTTATGATTAAAACGTGAGAAAACCCTAGCAATCAAACTCAACGGCCGAAGGTGACTTCCGGTCACCTTCTCCGGCGAACCACCACCCTCTGCAACTTTAATTTCTCCAGAAATCCACAAAAAATATACTAAAATGATGCTGAACTTATGTAGAACACGAATCCAAAGACAAAACGCACAAAACATTCCTGAGATGAGAGACTCGAACAGAGGAAGATTTGCCCTAACATTTCAACTATGCCTCTAAAGGCCTATCAACTAGCTAGACAAGTTCTTGAGCTTATAGGAAGCATCAAGAACCTGATAACATCTTCACATCATGTCTATAATGGAAAAAATTCGTACCTGAAGATTTATGATCTTGATGTGTTCTTCAGAAAACCAGAGATGTTGCTTCCTCTTTGAGCTTCTTTTGGCCAAATAAAGGCTTAGATGCAAAGAATGGATGATGCTTCAGTGGAGGAGAGCTGAGATCCAAGCTTCAAAACAGTTGCAATGTGATGAAAATGGAGAGAGAATCAGAGAGATTTTGAGATGAAGATGAGGAAGATGAATGAAATGGAGCTCGAAAATCAGTTGCAATGTGGAGAAATTGAGAGAGAATGGAAAGAGTTTCTGAGTTGAATGTGAGAAAATGAAGTTAGAAATGAAATTTGAGAGTGAAGTTTTTATTTATAGCGTGAGCTAACCATGGTTAAACTGAGTGAGTCAGCTGAGTCATGGTGGTTTGGGTGAGTCATCCCTAACTAACTGAGTCAAGTTAGTTAGGGAGAGAAATGGTATGGTGATGGCAACTCATGATATGCTATGGTGGAGGTGAAAAGAAAATGAAGGCACGGCTGGTTGTAGCAGAAACTTGCTCAGCAAGTTTGTTTCTTTCCATTCTCATGTACGCCAAGGCAAGTGTGCAAGGTGTAAGTCATGTGTGTTTGGTTTAATGTGGAAAGCTGATGTGATGAAGTGTTTGTGGTGTGTGTGAACCAAAAATCGTGCACCACTGTTAATGCATCAATGTCACTCATGGTGATTTGCAAGTGGAAATCTCTCTACTTAGTGAATGGTTGGATGAGTTTTTGGATTCATTTGAAAGAGGGGATGTAATGATACAAGTTTGGTTTGAAATTTGAGTTGAAATGATGTTTGGAAGGGGTTGCAAAAGGACTCATAACACACAAGTTTGAAAACTGGTTAGGGGCAAGGAAATGAGGTTGACTGGCAATGCATCTTGGCACGAAGTTTTCAGCAAGATCACCATATCTTGAGACCATTATATCTATCTCATAGCTTGATCAAACCAAATTTTGCCCAACATGACACTTGAAGAGGACATTACAAGGAACATTCTTGATGTTGACAAGTTTTGAAAATGAAGCCTTTATCATTGAGAAAAATAGGTGTACATTTGGCCCACCAACTGTTTGTTGAAATGACTGCACGCGTGACCTGAAAATCTTGGTCATGACCTAGTTTTTGCCCTACTTTCCTCCAACTTTGATCATCCATATCTCTCTCAATTTTTATCCAATGGAGATGTTCTACACATGGATTTGAAGCTTAAAGAAAGAACTTTTGTTGTGGCCGAGTGGAATTTTCATTTGGTGCTTCAATTTTAAATGGCCTTGGTTCAAACTCTGATGCAAAATGGCCAAAACTTGCTATTTTTAGTAACCCTTCTTCATCCAAAAATGGCAACTTTCCACATCTTGATTTTTTTATGATTCCTTTGGAGTTTCTTGACCAAATTTTGTACATTGGACACATATAACATGAATTTTATGAATTTGTCCTCAAAAAGTCAAGAGTTGACTTTTTCCTCTGATTATTTGACTTGGCCCCAAAATTCTCTGATTTTTTATCTTTCTTTCAATTGAACCACTTCTAAAACCAATTGAGAGGTGATTTTCCACATACATACACTTAAGAACATATAGAATAGCATGACATCAAGTTTTGTCCAAAAAATCAAAGATATCCTGATTTTATTAGAAACCCTAATTTTGGTGCCCACCTCCTAGGAGAAAAATGTGCAGTCTTCAATTTCAAATTCCTCAGAGTATGTTGTGTATCCTCTTAAAGGATGATGAAATATGCCACTTGAGGGTGATTTTGGATCAATGAGCTATCTCTTTTGAGGGTTTTCCTTCAGTTTTTGAACCTCTTGCATGTTGAAGTATGTATTGCTTCAATCTCCCATTGGATCTCACTTCCTTGAGATTGTGGATGATCAATTGAGATGGTATGAGACATGAGAGACTCTTGGCTTGCCTTGAGGCAACTTGATTGACCTTTTTGTGCTTTGAATGATCCCTTGATTGTCCACCTTCCACCTGATCACATGCCTTGATGGTAAGAGGAATGCTATGCTTCATTCTTCTATGTTAAATGCAATGCAATGCTAATGAGATGGATATGATATTGTAAATGATAATGCTATGCTATGATGCAAAAAAGGGAGAGCAAATTTCGGGGTATTACACTCCAATCCAAAATTGGAGTCTTGTCCCTCTTTTAGGGATTTTTAGGAATAGCATGCTACTTCTTGTTCCAAGGACTTTGGAGGCTTGGCTCAGTAATTGTCCCCTTTAGATTCAATCCTCAGATGTGTCCAAACTGATGACAAGGCTTGGAATTCGCTGATTTTGGCAAATCGACCCAAAATGCAAAATTCTGCCTTGCCTTGGCAGTTTTCAGCAAGGCACGTTGCCACCATCACATCTCATAGCTCAAATGGAATTTGGTGATGTTTTTTGCCATTTTAGAAAGCCCTTATATGATACAACAATTGTTTGATCATATTTGGTTTTGATACTTTTTGGATCCAAGTGAAAAATTCCCCTACATTTGGAAAAAAGTAAGGCAGATTCTGACTTAGTGAAATTTTCACTAAGTGTTGGAACAAAGTGACTTTTCTTGATTTTGATCACTCCATAACTCAAAATCCATGAGGAATTTGGACATAGGTCAGTATGAAGCTTTTGTAGAGGGAAATGAGATCTACAAATCAAGCTTTGGATGGGGAAGAATGGCTTTGTGGTTTAGGAGTTATGGTCCTCCAAAGTTGGTACATTTGCCACTTTTTTTCATGACTTAGAAATTTTTCTAAGTTTTTATGGTTACCCCTTTTACAAGTTATCCCACTTTCTTTGATTTTTCTTGATGAATGATGATTCCAATCATACATTAACATTATTTTAGGGTTAAAAATCCATTTTAGTGAAAAATCTCAAAAAGTCAAAGTTGACTTTTGTGCACAGTTGACTTTTTGTCAAATGAATTCCAAACTGTGCAATTCCTTATGAAATCATGTCCTTGACCTAAATCAAACTTGATGGACATGTTCCATGGGTGTCATAGGGTATATTGAAACATGTATTAGGGCTTGGGAGAATGTCCTGGTCAAAAGTCAAAGTTACAGTTGACTTTTCTCTTAAAACCCTAATTGTGGTCCAGATGAAATTGAAACTTGTAGATCAAGCTTCTGAGATCAATCCATTGTTACAAATGGATCAACATAGTGTGTTAGAGACCCTCAAATCATGTATTGAGGTCTTGGCTCATGATTTGTCCCAAAAGCCAACTTAAGGGTGAATTAGGTCAAGAAACCCTAATTCCTGATTTTTTATGTATGCATCCCCTGAGGCAAAATTGACTTGATGATTGGGTCCATGATGTTCCATGGAGTATATTAGGTTATGTTTTGAATAAATGGCTCATGCCCAAATGAAATCTTCCATCTGGAGGCCCTGGTCGATCAAAACCCTAATTTGGTCACACTGGCGATCTTGAGGCTTGATCCACCTAGAAGGGAGCAACCTTGTGCTTAATCCTTGAAGTGGGAATCTTTTTGATCCATTGTGGATGTTTGAGAGGTTAGACAATCTGAAGATCATGTCATTCCTTGATTGATCATTTGTCTAAGGCTCAAAGAGGTACATCCATATTGTGATGATGATTGACACAATGATGGGAATCTTAGTGGTCAAAATTTGGGGTATGACAGAGATGCCATTTGACGGGAAAAGATTTGATGTCAGACTTACTGGGGGAACCCGTCGTCTGAGTTGTAGAGTTGCACAAACTTCTCTGTTGGAGACGCCATTTGTTTATACTGGGGAAAAGTAATTTTCCTGAGAGACTGCTTTCATTTGGGGTCTTACATCATACTTTTCTCGGGATCTTCCCGGAGAAATGCCATATGATGGGATCCAATTTTGAGGTGCCGATGACCTTTTCATCAGTGGTCTTTTCGGAGAAAAACTGTTGTACCGCCGAATCTCTTGATTAAGAGGCTTTCTCTTGGGATTTTCCTTAATCCAGGAAAGCAAGGATATCATCTTCAATGGCGAAGAGTGACATTTGTCGAAAGTTCTCTGGTTCTTCAGAGGTTCAAGTTATCAAAGTAATCAAAGGTAAATTCTAATCCAGAAATAAACTGGAGGAGAGATTGTTCAGACGCAACACTTCCTGACAAGGACAAAGCTGACAACTCGATTGAGAGGACTTTTATCACTAGGGGATAAGACCGACTAGAGTGATAGCGATGCGATATGAATGCGAATGCAAATAAAATGCATGATGTATGTATATATATGCTGACAAAACTGACGCGACATACAAACTAATGGATGAACATGATTGGATACTCGGCCACAATGGGGCATGTAGAAATATCACTTGTTCAAGATAGCAATTCTGCCTTGCTTAGGAGAAATGGTCCATGTTGGGAGCAACGCTGGTCGGGCTTAGGAGATGAGAACTCGGCCGAGGATGTCAGACGAAACATGGTCTCTGACACAATTGATCCTTTATTCAGGCGTAATGGTCTAGAAGGAGTACTTTGATTCTGCACTTTGAGGTTCGAACACCTTTGGAGAAGCGACCGATGTTCTTCTGATGTTCAACAGTCAAAAGAAATTGCCATCTTTATTTTAAAAGCAGAAAAAGTTTTAACAAGTAAATTCATTTTTGTTTTATTTCAAGAATCGTTAATCATGTTAAAAACATCATTCTATAAAGATAAAACAAGTAAGAATTACAAACAAAAGCACGAGGGCTCAAATTTTATTGATAGGATGGAAATCAACCGGACACGTGATTCCAAAGAGTATATACAAAGTTAGAAAATGGTAATTTACAGGGAAAAAGGCTACGTTGAAACATAACGACCACTATCCTTCTACCAACTTTGAATTTGGGACATCCTGAGCTTCTGTCGAAGATGACCTTGACTGGAGTTTTCCTCTGATGGATGGTGTAACCACTGCTGAGGGACTTGCCTCTATTGAACATAGTTACTTGCCATTATCCCTAACTTTTGCCTGGATTGTACTGTGATGTTTCCAATCCACCGGGATGATTTTTTTTATTATTTTGCCTCTAACTTTTGCCTGGACCGCCGTTTCGGGTTTTCAATCCACCGAGACGTTTGTTTTTTTTTTTTAGTTTAGGCGAAGTATTTCTTGACTACATCAACGTTTGTGGGGTAGGCAAATTCCTCTCCGTCCATGGTTGCAAGTCTCAAGGCGCCGCCTGAGAAAGCTTTCTTGACCACATAGGGGCCGTCATAATTCAGAGTTCACTTGCCTCGCGAATCAGTGAGAAATGATTGAATCTTCTTGAGCACGAGGTCTCCTTTTCTGAAGACGCGAGGTCGGACATTTTTGTCAAATGCCTTCTTCATTCTTTGCTGATACAACTTACCATGGCATAGTTCCGTGATTCTCTTTTCTTCGATCAGATTCAGTTCATCGTGTCGGCTTTGACACCATTCAGCTTCTGTAAGTTTAGCTTCCATCAATACCCGGATTGATGGGATCTCTACTTCTATGGGGAGCACTGCTTCCATGCCATATACTAGAGAGAAAGGGGTTGCCCCTGTTGAAGTACGGACAGATGTTCGATAAACGTGAAGAGCAAAGGGTAGCATCTCGTGCCAGTCTTTGTAGGTTACAACCATCTTTTGAACGATCCTCTTGATGTTCTTGTTAGCCGCTTCTACCGCTCCGTTCATCTTGGGTCGGTAGGGAGATGAGTTATGGTGTTCGATCTTGAACTCAGCACACAACTCTTTCATCATCATATTGTTTAAGTTAGACCCATTATCAATAATGATCTAGCTAGGAACATCATAAGGGCAGATGATATTGTTTTTGATAAATCGGACCACCACTTGTCGGGTTATATTAGCGTACGATGCTGCATCGACCCATTTGGTGAAGTAATCAATGGCGACCAGAATGAACCGATGTCCGTTTGAAGCCTTAGGCTCAATCAAGCCAATCATGTCGATTCCCCATATGGAAAAAGGCCATGGGGAAGAGAGAACTTTGAGATGTGATGGCGGTACATGAATCTTGTCGGAGTATATTTGACACTTGTGACACCTCCTCGTGTACTTGTAGCAGTTGGATTCCATTGTCAACCAATAGTACCCTGCTCTTAGAATTTTTCTCGCCATTGTGTGCCCGTTGGCATGAGTGCCAAAGGATCCTTCGTGAATTTCTTTCATCAGCATGTCTGCCTCTGGTTTGTCGACGCATCGAAGCAAAACCTTGTCAAAATTTCTCTTATACAGCGTGTCACCGCTCAGGAAGAAGCTACCTACTAGCCTTCTGAGGGTCTTTCTGTCCTTCCTTAGTGCCCCAGGTGGGTACTCTTGTTTTTGAAGGAAGCATTTGATATCTTAATACCAAGGTTTGTCGTCTATGACTGCTTCAATCGTGAAGATGTAAGCGGGCCTTTCAAGGCGCATTATGTCGATCTTAGGTAGGTCATTCCATTGACATACACTAATCATGGAAGAGAGAGTGGCTAATGCATCAGCCATGTGATTCTCCTCACGAGGGATATGATGAAACTCGACTCTATCGAAGAAGGGTAACAACCTTCTTGCATAGTCTTTGTAAGTAATCAATCCTGATTGGTATGTGTTCCAATCTCCTTTTATCTGATTGATAACCAAGGCTGAGTCGCCGTATACGTCCAAGATTTTGTGGTTTAGGAGTTATGATCATCCAAAGTTGGTACCCTTGCCACTTTATTTCATAACTTAGAAAATTTTCTAAGTTTTTATGGTTACCCCTTTTACAAGTTATCCCACTTTCCTTGATTTTTCTTGATGAATGATGATTCAAATCATACATTAACATCATTTTAGGGTTAAAAATCCATTTTTGTGAAAAATCTCAAAAAGTCAAAGTTGACTTTTGTGCACCGTTGACTTTTGTGCACAGTTGACTTTTTATCCGATGAATTCCAAACTGTGCAATCCTTTAGGAAATCTTGTCCTTGACCTAAATCAAACTTGATGGACATGTTCCATGGGTGTTATAGGGTGTAATGAATCATATCCTAGGGTTAGGGAGCATGTCCTGGTCAAAAGTCAAAGTTACTGTTGACTTTTCTCGCGAAACCCTAACTGTGGTTCAGATGAAATTGAAACTTGTTGCTCAAGCTTCTTGGATCAATCCATTGTTCCAAATGGATCAATGTGGTATATTAGAGACCCTCAAATCATGCCTTGAGGTCTTGGCTCATGATTTGTCCCAAAAGTCAACTTAGGGGTGAATTAGGTCAAGAAACCCTAATTCCTGATTTTTTATTAATGTATCCCCTGAGGTAAAATTGACTTGATGGTTGGGTCCATGAGGTTCCATGGAGTGTTTTAGGATATGCTTTGAAGCATGGGCTCATGCCTAGAGGAAAATTTCCATCTGGAGGCCCTGGTCGACCAAAACCCTAATTTGGTGACACTGGCGATCGTGAGGCTTGATCCACCTAGAAGGGAGCAGCCTTGTGCTTAATCCTTGAAGTGGGAGTCCTTTTGATCCATTGTGGATATTTGAGAGTGTAGACAAGTTGAGGATCATGTAATTCCTTGATTGATCCTTTGTCTAAGGTTCAAAGAGGGCTTGAAACCCTGATTTTGATAGTAGTGAATGCTCAACAATTCCTTGAGGAGATTGATGAGGCATAAAGGTACATCCATATTGTGATGATGGTTTGCACAATGGTGGGAATCTAGGTGGTCAAAATTTGGGGTAAGACAGTGCACTTTCTCTTTTAAAACTTTTTCATAATTTTAGACATGATTCATTTCTTTAAGCAGAATTATTCGCTTGGAAATGACGACTTGTCTTTACATTTAAAATCAACCAAAACAAACAAATTTCATTCTTTGTACCACGAACTACGAGGTTTTGATCCTACATTGCACTTCATGGGTACGTAGGCATGAGGCGACAAGTCTCTCCAAACACAAAAATCTTAAAAGCAGTTTCTCTTCTCATCTCCTCAATCTCTTTTCGAACAAACTTTTTCAGACCAAAAGCGTAAATATTTCAAAGGGTTCCTATAGAGTACTATAGACGTTTTGGGTGCTAACACCTTCCCTTAACGTAACCAACCCCCTTACCCAGTCTCTGTGCACTTTTTCTTATTTTAGAGCTTGTGTAGGTTTTGTTGGCTCTTTTTTCCTTTCCTTTTTGGATAAAATAAAAGTGTGGTGACGACTCTTGCTTTTCGAGTTAAGTTAATCAATAACTTTGTTAGTTCTTGGATTGGCTGGAATTTTGGTAAAACAAAGTATATTCAACGTTGATGTCAAGGTGATGATGTTGCAACATTGAGATTTAACACGGGGCTGTGTTAAGTAAGTAATTGCTGAAGTTGGATGTCTGATGTCACATAGGTGATGTTGTGACATCAGATCTGCAGAATTAACAACAGCAGGCTGTAATGTTGTTAGGGTTGCGTATTAGCTGGAATTGTGGAGAGCAAGCTGTCTCATTGGATGCGAATATCTTGGGATAGATATTTGCTGCTGCATAGGAGATCTGGTGCAGATTTGTAGAAGATTTAAAAAGTTGAAGATTTAAAAAGATTTTAGGAGAAAATATGTTTTAAATATTCAGTTTTAAATAACAAATCTGGGAGATATTGTAGCAAGTTCAAGACCAATTCAAGGAGCTATATAAAGCGCACAAGACCAAAGGAAAAAGTGACAGAAAACATTCAGAAGATCAGGAGCTGGAGGCTTAGTGTCTAGAGTTTGTTTAAGAGTGCTTGTATTTACACTATTCTAGGGTTTGAATAGGTGTTGTGTTTCTGTCCTCTCTAGAAGCTGTGAAGCAATAGAGAGTGGTTGCTTGATCGAAGCTAGGAAGCAAGATCAAGGGTACTCAAAGTGGTTTCTTTGAGAGTTTGTAAGGGATTAAGTGGTGTTCTCATACCTAGGTGGTTTCTTAGGTAGGAAGTCATTAGTAGAGTATAAGTTTAGGAGATTGTCAACGGGTTGTTGAGTCTGTAAATTATATCTACAAGTAGTGAATTCCATCCCTGGCTTGGTAGCCCCCAGAGTAGGTTGGTTGTAACCGAACTGGGTCAACAATTCTTGGTGTTATTTTGCTGTTTATTTTGTCCATTGTGCAGAGTGTGTTGTTGTGACATCACACGTCTGATACCAGAATTTCAATTGGTATCAGAGCAGGAATCCTGTCTGTCTCTGGGTGAGATCTAGGGAAGTTACTTTCTGGTGTAAAGATGGACAAAGAAGTTGGAGGATTCGTCAACAGACCCCCTATTTTGGATGGATCCAATTATGACTATTGGAAGCCAAGGATGACCACTTTCTTAAAATCCTTGGACAGTAGGGCTTGGAAGGTTGTTATTAAAGAATGGAAAGCACCTGTCATGTGTGAGAAAGATGATGATGGCAAAGATAAAGAAGACACATCTAAGCCAAAGCCTGAAGAAGAGTGGACCAAGGAGGAAGATGAGCTTGCCCTTGGAAATTCCAAAGCTCTAAATGCCATTTTCAATGGAGTGGATAAGAATATCTTCAGGTTAATCAATACCTGTGAAGTTGCTAAGGAAGCGTGGGATATCTTGCAGGCTACACATGAAGGAACATCTAGAGTCAAGATGTCAAGACTTCAGACTTTAACATCAAAATTTGAGAGCCTGAAGATAAAGGATGATGAGACTATTCATGACTTCCACATGAATGTTCTGGAGCTGGCTAATGCATCCAGTGCTCTTGGTGAGAAGATGACAGATGAAAAGCTTGTTAGGAAGATCCTTAGGTCCCTACCTAAGAAGTATAAGATGAAGGTAACTGCCATTAAAGAATCACAAGACATCAGCAAGATGAGAGTTGATGAGCTCATTGGATCTCTTCAAACTTTTGAGCTTGGGTTGAATGAGGAAGAACCAGAAAAGAAGCCAAAGAGTATAGCCTTGGTGTCAAATAATGCAGAAGAAAAAGGAAAAAGTTCTGAATCGCAGGAGGATCTATCTCAGGCCATAGTTATGTTGGGGAGACAGTTCACCAAAGTATTCAAGAGAATGTATAATAACTTCAGGCCTAATGTCAATAACATATCTTCTGACATCAGCAAGTCAAAAGAGAAGGATGAAGAGAAAACTCCCCAAGATAAAGGAGTTCAATGCTTTGAGTGTGAAGGATATGGTCATGTCAAGAAAGAATGTCCCACCTTCTTGAAAAAGCAGAAGAAGGGCATGACAGTTTCCTGGTCTGACTCAGATAGTGAAAGTGAAGGTGAGTCAGCAAAGCATGTGAGAGCTTTAACAGGAGCTGTTATTTCTGATGATGATTCTAGTGATGGAGAAATAACCTATGAGGAGTTAGCATCCACCTATCAAGAGCTGTGTCTAAAAAGTGCTGAGATTTGTCAAGAAAACAAGTGCCACAAGCAACAGATTGCTCAGCTTGAGAATGAAAAAGCTGATCTGGAAAATGAAGTTGTACTGGTTAAAGCTCACCTTGATCATATGACCAAGTCTGTTAGGATGTTGAGCTGTGGTACAGATACTCTTGATAAGATCCTTCAGTCAGAAAAAGCTGCTGGAGACAAAGCTGGGATAGGTTATGTGGCTGAGGATAAGGGAACTTCAGAAGAAAGCACTTCAGGTTCAAAGAAGGAAGTGTCACAACTTTTATCTCAACATCAGCCAAAGAAGCAGGATCCTACCCCTAAGAAAGCTGATATTTCACAACCTAAGAAGATTGAGAAGAAGACTGGTCCTAATCAGGAGAGAAAGTAGCCACAAGGAGCTAGTCAGTATTGTAGCGGGCGATTTCGGACGCGGTTCTTAAGCGCTGGTCTCTCTCTGCGGTTGAGCTTAAACTACAGGTCGATTCATTTTTTATCCTATTGTGAGCTGAATAAGGAAGGGAAATAGATGTCTCCAACTAACCCTGCTTTGCATACTGAGTTTAAACAGCGGTCTGTTAGGTTACGGATGCTATCAATGTGGGGGGCCTTTGTACTGGTTATTTGTATTTTCGCCAATACGGTTTTCTTTCTTTTTATCTGGGCAAAGGGTTTTCTGACGGGGAACAAGGATTAGGATGTTAGGACTGGTGTTTTTGAATTACTGATTTTGATTGACGGAGATATGGGATTTAGGTTTTTTTGTTGATTGCGCTCGCTAAGATCTTTTCTTTCGATCTTATGCCTACGTATTCCCGTTTACCGAAACAGGGAAATCAGAGCGTTCGTAGTTCCTCCTATTCTATGGGAGGAAATTGGTTTTTGGTGTCTTGTTCAAAGCCCAAGACGTGAAGCGAAAGGTGATTTGTATCTTGTTCAAAGCCCAAGATGTGAAGCTGAAAGGTCTATTTGTGTCTTGTTTAAAGCCCAAGACGTGAAGCTGAAAGACCTCGACTTCAGAGAGAATTTGTCATCTCTAAAGAGGGGAGAAGGAGAATTACTTTAACTGGGATACGCGGATCCGAGCAATGCCATAATTTCCGAAGAAAGGGTTTTAACCTGAAGGAGAAGACTTTAACTCAGTGTAGAGCAATGCCATCTTTCCTTAGGAATTTCTCATGCTAAAAGAGGGACAGTGGCATGGATGTTAAATAATCCAGAGGCTAGCCGCTTACAGCGATTAGATGAAAGGAAGGAGTTGTTGATGTTTGTATATTGCGAACGAGGCACAGCTTTTATGCTAAAAGGTTAATTGGATCAACCAGTGGTTTTCTTATACAAAGCCTAAGAGGAGGCTAATTTCCGCTAGGAAAATCATTATACAAAGCCTAAGAGGAGGCTATTTTGTGTCTCGTACAAAGCCCGAGAAAGAGGCTAAAAGGGGTTCGACCCAGTGGGGCATATCGTTATACAAAGCCTAAGAGGAGGCTATCTTGTGTCTCGTACAAAGCCCGAGAGAGAGGCTAAAAGGGTTGACTCAACAGGAGAATCTTTTATACTCAGTAAGAGAGTGTTTTTGTATCTCGTACAAAGCCCGAGAGAGAGGCGAAAAGGTTATTTTGACTCCACTGGGGAGTTTTGGTATCTCGTACGAAGCCCGAGATGGAGGCTAATATAACTGTTTCAGTTGAGTGACAGATCCAATATACTGATTTTAAAAGAGAAAATCAGTTCTTATATGAGTAACTCTGTACACAGGGATTTGATTTGAGGATCAGGGATATTTCCTTCTCTTTGAGGAAACAAGAAATCCAAAGGGTGTCGAGACTGTCCGAGTCTGCGGGTTTCCTTCCTATTTAACGAAGGGTGCTTGAGAATGTCTTTGAGACTCAAGGAAGTTAGACTGTCCATGTCTAGAGTTTTATCTTTTGTACTATGCTGTGAGAAACAGTAGTAGACTCTATGAAAGGACTGTTCTATTAAGATGACTAGGTTCTGTTCCTATACCTCTAGGAGGTCGTCGGGACAATTTGTACGAAGCCCAAGAGGAGGCTGGAAACTTTTAAGAAGCCGACGGGTCCTTGTACGAAGCCCAAGAGGAGGCTATCATTCCCGGAGGAAGAGATCATTATACGAAGTCTAAGAGGAGGCTGTGAATACTTCTAAGAAGCCGTAGTGTCCTTGAATAATGCCCAAGAGGAGGCCGATGCTTTTAAGAAGCCCGTGGGTCTTATCATCTCCTTTCCATTAGGAGAGATAACTCTTTTAAAGATAAAAACCACTGGTAAACGTGCGAGGTTTACTATCCAGCGACTTCTAGCTTTAAAGAGGGTCCCTTAGTTAAGGTCCAAGATTATGACCGTAGTGGGTACCCAAACCCCGAGACATTCAAGGCAAGCTATCCACAAGGAATAGATCAAGTCAGGAAAGTTCGAGAATTGGGAAGAAACTCAAAGATGCCATTCATGGAGAATACATTCATCTTGGGGAGTAGAGTTTCTTGACGATTCCTAAGGAGGACAGCCGAAGAGAAGACTGTATCTGGTGCTCCTATTGGGGATCTAGGCGTCTATTTCTACGAATAAATGAAACGGCGTCACCTAGTTCTAGACGTAGTTTCCGGGGAAACTCGAAATATCTATACTATTATTACACAGTAGATATGAGTTTATGAAAGGAGACTTACAGTGAGCAGCCCCACAATACAGTTTATAATATGAAAGCAGTAAATGAAAGCGATAACCACTTACTCGATTGTAGTGCTTCCATGCTGTTTGGTTAGTTGTTCAACAAAGAAAGATTGAAAACAACAGTATATTCAAAATCAAAGGAGAAAGTGCTTTGAAAAATAAAGATTTGGGGCTTACAGCTCAAGGAGAGGCCCAGGGTTTTATCAGTGAGCGCACTGTTTGACTTTGTACAGAGGGACTTATACAAGTGACTGGGGCCCAAAATGGTTTTCTGTACAAAGGGATGGGTCTTACACTCTCTCAAGAGGCCCAAAAAGGTTTAAAAAAGAGTGGGGCTTATAACACGAGGGTAGGCCCAAATGATTTTTCGTTTAAAAATGGCGATCGCGCCGAGGTTTTCTTTTAACGCAGAGGGAGTTATACAATAAGTGAGGCCCAAAATGTTTTGGTTAAAAGGGGGATTGGGTCTTACACTCTAATAGAGGCCCAAAGTGTTTTGAATGGGTCTTATAGCTCAAGGAGAGGCCCAGATGATTTTTATTTTTAAACAGGCGACGATCGTGCCGTTTACTTGTACAGAAGGACTTATACAATGGATGAGGCCCAAAAAGTTTTTGTACAAGGGGGGATGGGTCTTACACTCTCTCAAGAGGCCCAAAAAGTTTTGAAAATGATTTATGAGGGTTGAATTAATCCAAAACCCTAATTTGTTTTCAAAATGTATTTAATTGAATAAAAATTCAATTAAAATGATCAAAAATTGTTTAACACATGGAAAACAAATTGTGATCTTGGATTAATGCTTCAAAAATTAAGTATTGACCTACAAAATAATTAGAAAGCATTAAAAGTTGCAAAATCAATGTAGAAAAAATATTTAAAATGCCAAAAATAATTAAAATATTAATTCTTTGCAAAAATATCAATTATATGAAATAAATAATATTTTTGGGATTTTTTTGATAAAATAAAATATTTTAACATTTTTGTGAATTATTAAAAAAAGAATCAACTCAAAATCACTAAAACTCAGAGAGAAATTAAATTTTGAATCAATTAAACAAAAATCACAAAATTCAAATATTTGAATTTCTAAAAATGGCGCCAAGAACAACACCAAGAACACGCGCGTTTCTCAGTTTGCCCAGATTTGTGTTTTCTATCCAATCTCCATGAATACGTAATCATATCATGCAATCCGCATATCATTATGCTCGTCTCAACCTCACGATCATGTCTATGTACTTTAATTTCATTTAAATTAAACATACAACAAGAAATCACGAAGAAACCTCAAGAACCCTAATTTCTGCATGAAGGCTAGGATTTTTGATACACGATTCAAACAATGCAATTAATTGAGGGAAAACATTCCATGCATGATTATGAACATATGGCCAAATTATTGTGCGAGGAAATATGCATAGATTGAGAGATGACCAAGTATGTGCTTACCTCCAAGCCGTGACAGCAAGTGCAATGTGATTTTTGATTTGGAGGTGTTACAGATGAGTTGTGATGATCTGAACAGCTTCCCTACACCCTATGGATTGTGTTTGGATGGTTGGACTTGATTGAAATTGGCTGGATCATTTTGTGGTGCCTCAGCTGTACTTTGATTGAAATTTTGAGCAACCAGCTGATGATTTCATGAAATTGATGTTTCAGAAGTTATGTGAGTGTTTGATCGGCTCATATGTGATGTATGTGTGGTGTGTGAGTGATTGGTTTGTGCAGAATTGCTCTCAAACTCAAAACCCGATAGCTACCTTGCTAAGAAAGGCATTTTGGCCAAGAGAAAGAGATTTTGAGGAAAGCATCTGTTAGATGGCTTTGGTGTACTTAAACTGACCACAATTGAGCTCTATTTATAGTAGAGCAAGTTTGTTTTACAAGGAATAGTGCATGGCAGCTGGTAAGTAGGTTTGGCCAATGTTGGCAAATGAAAATCCAAGTCTCCTCTAGCCATTGACTAGAGGTTAGGGCACAGAGCTTTGGTCCCCTTGGTCTTGGATAAGTCTTGACTGATTTTAGATGAGAATGGCTCAGTCCATGCCACCTTGATGGTTCCATTGAATGCCTCATTCCAAATTTGAAGTCTTGTCCCTATTTTGGCCATTCTAGGTTCAACATGCTATTTCTTGTTCCATGGACTTTGGAGGCTTGGCTCAGTGATTGTCCCATTTGGATTCAATCCTCTGAGGTGTCCAAGTGGATTGGAGCAATTGAATTTGGCTGATTTTGGCAAATCGACCAAAGTTGCAAATTCTGCCTTGCCTTGACAGATTTCAGCAAGGCAACTTGGCAATGTTGTATCTCATGGTGTAGGTTGAATTTGGAAATGTTCTTGGCCATTTTGGAAAGCTCTTACATGATACAACAATTGTTTGAACAAGTTTGGTTTTGACCTCTTTTGATTCCAAGTGAAAAATCCCCCTACATTTGGCAAAAAGTGAGGCAGAATCTGACTTAGTGAAAATTTCACTAAGTGTTGGAAAAAGTGACATTTTCACTTTTCAGCCACTTTGATCACTCCATAACTCAAAATCCTTAATGAATTGGAATGACTTGTAGTTGAAGTTTTTGTAGGTGATAATGAGGGCTACAAATCCATCTTTGGGTGAGAAAAAATGGCCTTGTGGTTTAGGAGTTATGGTCCTCCAAAGTTGGTACCTTTGCCACTTTATTTTTAACTTAGAAAAATTTCTAAGTTTTATGGTTACCCCTTTTACAAGTTATCTCACTTTTCTTGATTTTTCTTGATGAATGATGATTCAAATCATACATTAACATCATTTTAGGGTTAAAAATCCATTTTGGTGAAAAATCTCAAAAAGTCAAAGTTGACTTTTGTGCACAGTTGACTTTTTATCAGATGAATTCCAAACTGTGCAATTCTTCAGGAAATCATGTCCTTGACCTAAATCAAACTTGATGGACATGTTCCATGGGTGTCATAGGGTATATTCAATCATGTATTAGGGTTTGGGAGTATCTCCTGGTCAAAAGTCAAAGTTACAGTTGACTTTTCCCTTAAAACCCTAATTGTGGTGCAGATGAAATTGAGACTTGTTGCTCAAACTTCTTGGATCAATCCATTGTTCCAAATGGATCAATATGGTATATTAGAGGCCCTCAAATCATCTCTTGAGGTCTTGGCTCATGGTTTGTCCCAAAAGTCAACTTAGGGGTGAATTAGGTCAAGAAACCATAATTCCTGATTTTTTATGAATGCATCCCCTGAGGCAAAATTGACATGATGCATGGGTTCATGAGGTTACATGAAGCATATTAGGTTATGTTTTGGATCATTGCCTTATTCCCAGATGAAAATTTCCATCTGGAGGCCCTGGTCGACCAAAACCCTAATTTGGTGACACTGCCGATCTTGAGAATTGATCCACCTAGAAGGGAGCAGCCTTGTGCTTAATCCTTGGAGTGGGAGTCCTTTTTGATCCATTGTGGATGTTTAAGATATTAGACAAGTTGAAGATCATGTCATTTCTTGATTGATCCTTTGTCTAAGCACTCAGAGAGGGCTTGAAACCCTAATTTTGATTGTAGTGGATGGTCACCCATCTTTGGGGAGACTAATGAAGCATAAAGGTACATCCATATTGTGATGATGATTTTCACAATGATGGGAAATCTAAGTGGTCAAAATTTGGGGTATTACAGATGCCCCTATTTAATCTTCTTGGACCCGAAGGTGTGAATGACGAAGGGATTCGGGCATTCGGGGTGCAAGAGGATTAAATATCGGAATATCCGAAATTTTGATGGTGGTTATGAATGGTAGCTTACGCATTCATCTTCTTTAGCTAAGCGATGATGCTTAGAAAAGGTAAATTTCCCCTCGATCCTGGTTTCCAGCCAAGGAACTGGTCTCAGTTTTCTTTTGAAATAAACTTCCCCTCGATCCTGGTTTTCTACCAAGGAACTGGTCTCAGTTTCTGAAATGAACTTCCCCTCGATCCTGGTTTTCTAACAAGAAACTGGTCAAAGTTTCAGAAATAAACTTCCCCTCGCTCCTGGTTTCCTACCAAGAACTGGTCTTAGTTTCTTTTGTCAATAAACTTTATTGACAAGGGACACTATGTGTAGCGGTTTTCCTTCAAACTTCTCGCCGAATTTTCCTGGGGAGATGCCATTTGAGTGGAACAAGTTTTGATGTTAGACTTGCTGGGGAACCCATTCGTCTGAATTGTAGAGATACACAAACTTCTCTGTTTTGGAGACGCTATTTGTCGATTCTACTGGGGAAAGCGAGTCTCTTGAGAGACTGTTTTCGTTTGGGGGCTTACATCATACTTTTCTCAGGATCTTTCCGGAGAAATGCCATATGATGGGATCTAATTTTGAGGTGCTGATGACCTTTTCATCAGTGGTTGTTTTGGAGAAAAACTGCCGTACCGCCGAATCTCTTGATTAAGAGGCTTTCTCTGTGGTTTTTCCTTAATCCGGGAAAGCAAGGATATCATCTTCAATGGCGAAGAGTGATATTTGTTGAAAGTTTTCTTGTTTCTCAGAGGTTTAAGTTATCAAAGTGGTCAAGGACCGTCTCTAATCCAGAGATAAACGAGAGAGAGATTGCTTAGATGATTCACTTCCTAACGAGGAAAGGTCTGACAACTCGATTGAGAGGACTTTTATCGCTAGGGGATAAGACCGACTAGAGTGATAGTGATGCAATATGAAATGTGAATGCAAATCAACAATGCATGATATACGTATGTTTATGCTGAAAAAACTGACGCGACATACAAACTAAAAGATGAACATGACTGGATACTCGGCCATCGCGGGGCGTGGAAGAAATATCGCTGGTTCAAGATAGCAATTTTGCCTTGCTTAGGAGAAACGGTCCCTGTTGGGGGCGACGCTGGTCGGGCTTAGGAGATGAGAACTCGGCCGAGGATGTCAGACGAAACATGGTCTCTGACATTGTTGATCCTTTATTCAGGCGTAATGGTCTAGAAGGAGTACTTTGATTCTGCACTTTGAAGTTTAAACGCCTTTGGAGACGCAATCGATGCTCTTTCGATGTTCAACAGTCAAAAGAAATTGCCATCTTTATTAAAAAGCAGAAAAAGTTTTAACAAGTAAATTCATTTTTGTTTCATTTCAAGAATCGATAATCATGTTAAAATGTCGTTCTGTAAAGCGAAAATAAGTAAGAATTACAAACAAAAGCACAAGGGCTCAAATTTTATTAATAAGATGGAGATCAGCCAAACGCGTGATTCCAAAGAGTATTTACAAAGTTAGAAAATGCTAATTTACAGGGAAAAGGGCTACGTTGAAACATAACGACCACTATCCTTCTACCAACTTCGAATTCGGGGCATCCTGAGCTTCTGTCGAAGATGACCTTGAATGGAGCTTTCCTCTGATGGATGATGTAACTGCTGCTGAGGGACTTCCCTCTGTTGAACATAGTTACTTGCCATTATCCCTAATTTTTTCCTGGATTGTACTTTGATGTTTCCAATCCACCGGGATGATTTTTTCATGTCTCTAACTTTTGCCTGGACCGCCTTTTCGGGTTTTCAATCCACCGAGACGTTTTTTTTGTTTTTAGTTTAGGCGAAGTATTTCTTGACTACATCAACATTCGTGGGGTAGGCAAATTCTTCTCCGTCCATGGTTACAAGTCTCAAGGCGCCGCCTGAGAAAGCTTTCGTGACCACATAGGGGCCATCATAATTTGGGGTCCATTTGCCCCGAGAATCAGTGAGAAATGATTGTATCTTCTTGAGCACGAGGTCTCCTTTTCTGAAAACACGGGGTCGGACCTTTTTGTCGAACGCCCTCTTCATTCTCTGTTGATATAACTGACCGTGGCATAGTGCCGTGATTAGCTTCTCTTCAATCAGGTTCAATTCGTCGTGTCGACTTTGACACCATTCAGCTTCGGTGAGCTTAGCTTCCATCAATACCCGGATTTATGGGATCTCTACTTCTATGGGGAGCACTGCCTCCATGCCATATACTAGAGAGAAAGGGGTTGCCCCTGTTGAAGTGAGAACAGATGTACGATAACCATGAAGAGCAAAGGGTAGCATTTCGTGCCAGTCTTTGTAGGTTACAACCATCTTTTGAACGATCCTTTTGATGTTCTTGTTAGCCGCTTCTACCGCTCCGTTCATCTTGGGTCGGTAGGGAGATGAGTTATGGTGTTCGATCTTGAACTCTGCACACAACTCTTTCATCATCTTATTGTTCAAGTTAGATCCATTATCAGTAATGATCTCACTTGGAACACCATAACGGCAGATGATATTGTTTTTGATAAATCGGACCACCACTTGTCGGGTTACATTGGCGAATGACGCTGCTTCGACCCACTTGGTGAAATAGTCAATGGCTACCAGGATGAACCGATGTCCGTTTGAAGCCTTGGGCTCAATCATGCCAATCATGTCGATTCCCCATATGGAAAAAGGCCACGGGGAAGAAAGAACTTTGAGATGTGATGGCGGTACATGAATTTTGTCGGAGTATATCTGACACTTGTGACACCTCCTCATGTACTTGTAGCAGTCGGATTCCATGGTCAACCAATAATACCCTGCTCTCAGAATTTTTCTCGCCATTGTGTGTCCGTTGGCATGAGTGCCAAAGGATCCTTCATGAATTTCTTTCATGAGCATGTCTGCTTCTGGTATGTCGACGCATCGGAGCAAGACCATGTCAAAATTTCTCTTATAAAGAGTGTCACCGCTCAGGAAGAAGTTTCCAGCCAATCTTCTGAGGGTTTTCCTGTCTTTTCTGAGTGCCCCAGATGGGTACTCTTGTTTCTGAAGGAAGCATTTGATATCGTGATACCAAGGTCTGTCGTCTATGACTGCTTCAATCGCGAAGATGTAAGCGGGCCGTTCAAGGCGCATAATATCGATCTTAGGTATGTCATTCCATCGACCTACACTGATCATGGAAGAGAGAGTGGCTAATGCGTCAACCATGTGATTCTCATCACGAGGGATGTGATGAAACTCAAGTCTGTTGAAGAAGGGTAACAACCTCCTTGCATAGTCTTTGTAAGCAATCAATCCTGATTGGTATGTGTTCCAATCTCCTTTTATCTGATTGATCACTAAGGCTGAATCGCCGTATACATCCAAGTTTTTGATCCTTAAATCAATCGCTTCTTCGAGACCCATAATACATGCTTCGTATTCGGCCTCGTTGTTCGTACATTTGAACGTAAGTCCGGCAGTGAAAGGAATGTGGGAACCCTGAGGGGTAACAATGATTGCCCCAATTCCGTTTCCATAATGATTGACTGCTCCGTCAAAGATAAGTCCCCACTGGGAACCGGGTTCTGGCCCTTCACTGGGTAGCGGTTCATCGCAATCTTTCATTTTTAGATACATGACATCTTCGTCTGGGAAGTCAAACCCGATTGATTCTCGATCGTCAATCGGTTGATGGGCCAAATGATCGGCTAAAATACTTCCTTTAACAGTTTTCTGAGCATGGTACTCTATGTCTTATTCTGATAGTAACATCTGCCAACGGGCAATCCTTCCCGTGAGAGCAGGTTTTTCGAAAACGTACATGATTGGATCCATTTCGGAGACCAACCAAGTAGTATGACGAATCATGTACTGGCGAAGACGTTTGGCTGCCCAAGCCAAAGCGCAACAAGTTTTCTCAAGCATTGTGTACCGAGTTTCGCAGTCGGTGAATTTCTTGCTTAGATAGTAAATGGCAGACTCTTTCCTTTTGGTTTCGTCTTGTTGGCCAAGTACACATCCCATTGAGTCCTCTAGGACTGTGAGGTAAATCATCAGTGGTCTTCCTTCCACTGGAGGTGATAGAATCGGAGGGTTCAACAGATATTCCTTAATACCGTCGAAGGCAGTTTGGCAGTCTTCTGACCAAACGCAATCCTGGTTTTTTTTTAGTAACTTGAAAATCGGCGCACAAGTGGCGGTCATAAGGAATATGAATCTGGAGATGTAGTTTAAACGTCCCAGGAATCCTCTGACTTGTTTTTCAGTTTTCGGAGAAGGCATTTCTTGAATGGCCTTGACCTTGTCAGGATCAACCTCAATTCCTTTCTGGCTGACGATGAACCCTAGTAGTTTCCCTGAACGGACACCGAAGGTGTACTTGTTGGGATTCAAGCGGAGCTTGAATTTTCTTAGACGTTCGAACAATTTTGACAGATGTTCAACGTGCTCATCCTCTGTTCTTGATTTTACAATCAAATCATTGACATATACCTCGATTTCTTTGTGTATCATGTCATGAAACAGAGTAGTCATGGCCCTTTGATAGGTTGCCCCGGCATTCTTCAAACCGAACGGCATTACCTTGTAACAAAAGGTACCCCATGGGGTAATGAACGAAGTTTTCTCCATATCTTTCGGCGCCATTTTGATCTGGTTATAGCCCGAGAATCCATCTATGAAGGAGAATACTTTGAACTTTGCTGTGCTGTCAACCAGCATGTCAATGTGTGGTAAAGGAAAGTCGTCCTTTGGACTTGCCTTGTTCAGATCCCTGTAATCAACACACGTTCTGACCTTTCCATCCTTTTTGGGAACGGGTACGATGTTGGCTATCCATTGAGGATATTCAGATGTAGCAAGGAAACCCGCGTCAATCTGTTTCTGTACCTCCTCCTTGATTTTGATGGCCATGTCCGGGTGAGTCCGTCTCAACCTTTGCTTTACTGGCGGACATTCTGATCTTAACGGTAAGTGATGTTCCACGATGCTGGTATCCAACCCTGGCATATCCTGATAGGACCAAGCGAACACATCGAGGAATTCTTTGAGAAGCTTTATCAAACCCTCTCTGGCAGTTGGACTGAGCAATGCTCCGATCCTGATTTCTTTTCTCTCTTTTTCTGAACCCAAGTTTACCGTTTCCAACGGTTCTTTGTGAGGTTCAATGGACCTTTCCTCTTGTCTGAGTAGTCGGGAGATCTCTTCTGGAATTTGGTCGTCATTTTCTTCTTCAACCTCGAATACCGGGAACTCAAAGTTGGAAGAAGGCATCGGATCGTATGTTTCAACGGGGTATAAAACAAACAATCTGCATAACGTGATGATTCGTGTTTAGAAGAGATAGAGAAAATGTAAGTGTGTGCAGTGTTTTGATTTTACTGCTTGTTTTTATTATTGAATGTTTTTTTTAGGATTACCATTTTCTGAAAAAGCAAAAAGAGAAAACAGCAATTAATGCTGGGAACGACGTTATTTTATTAATGAACAAGTCAAATCTTGAAACTACAGCCCTATAAAACAAAACTCTGTCGCTTCGGGCAAAGCGAAGAGGGAAATTTACAGAAAACGAGCCCTATCAAAATATCCGTTTCACCTGGGCAGGGTGAAAGGTTTAAAGATGGCAATTACTTTGACTGGCGAACGACCTTCGGAACCTCGACGGCAACCCATTGGCGGCGAACTCCTCGGTGAATCACAAAGTCTGGCACCTTCCTTGATTTGTCTTCAGAAATGACGCTGATTTCTGGTGGAGCAGGATCATTGGAATCTGTCTCCCAGGCAGAATTGTCGTAGGAGGATTCCCCTGTTGTATTTTGCATAGCATTTGTGCTCTCAGGTACATCTCCCCATCCAGTTGACTGGATATCTTCGAGCCTGATACGAGAGCTTTCGGGAGCGGTGTACTTGACTATAAAGTCGTATTTTCCACTTGGTTGTCCCAGGGTGTCCCAAACTTCTTTGGAACTGGAGGAGTCATCTTTCTCGATGACGTTGACCTCGGGAAAAGCATAGTTGATGAATTCAAGTCCTGCAAACGTTGCGAATTCATCTTCATGTTGAGTAGTTTCCGAATGACCTGAGTGTTGATCCCATGACATGGTGGGGACACAGGTATTCTGTTCAATGATGCTCAGCTGAGTTTCATTACTCGGCTGACTCTCTTGCCCCAAGTTTCCTGGGTAAGGCTGCCACATTGGCAGACCATCCATTGGGCCATAGTAATTGTGGTCAAAGTTGTCTTTCATCGGAGTGTCTTCCTCTAATGAATTTGGCGGAGCACGGCATCCTTCCGGATCACAATCTCCGTAGATCATTTCGACATCTGATCTTGGTATAAATCTCGGACTTTCTGTAGGAAAGAAAAAAGGCATAGGCACCTCTTCTTGAGACATATAGCCGTCCTCATTAAGATAGGACTTCCACTCTTCATCTGCGTCAGAGGGATCTTCCTCATTGATAGCATGAACTGTCTGAGACATTGGGTGAAGAAAACCTCCACTGTGGAAGAAGTTTTGAAGGGGATGAAGACTTTCATCGTTGGCAACTGTCTGGGTACAGGTTGCAGAAAAACCAAGACCCTTCTTTGTTTTATTGTCGATGGGAATGACAAGCCGTCCCCATCCTTTTGTGTCGGTACTCTCGACCGCTTTGATAGCATCTTTGTATGAAGAAATTGAAGTTCCTTCTTCGAATTGATCGTTCTTGCTCACCGATAGTGCTTGGAACTGAGTTCCAATAACCTCCTCGGGTTCTACACAAGCAGATGATGATAAGTTACTCACAAGCAAGGCTTGTTCCCCACAAACCGTGACAAGTTGATCGTTCTTGACGAACTTTAGCTTTTGGTGGAGGGTTGAAGTAACCGCTTCAGCCTGATGTATCCAAGGTCTTCCTAATAAACAACTGTATGTTGCCCGGATGTCCATGACCTGGAAAGTGATTTGGAAAGTGTGAGGACCAATAGTTATGGGAAGATCAACTTCGCCGGTAACTGTTTTTCTGGATCCGTCGAATGCTTTGACGACGACCTCACTGACTCTAATCGGAGGGCCCTTGAATGATAATTTCATCAAAGTGGACTTTGGCATAACATTCAGGGCTGACCCTGTGTCTACCAGTACGTTGGCTAAAGCATCGCCCTGGTAGTTAACTGTAATGTTAAGCGCCATGTTATGACGGCGACCCTCTTCGGGTAATTCCTCATCACTAAATCCCAAATTATTGCAGGAAGTGATGTTAGAGACAATACTATCGAACTGTCTGATTGTTACATCCTGTTCCACAAAGGCTTGCTCCAAGACTTTCTGTAGAGCCTCTCTGTGTGCTTCTGAACTGAGTAACAGTGATAATACTGAGATCTTTGAAGGAGTCTGTAACAGTTGATCGACAATGTTGTATTCACTCCTTTGGATGAGCTTTAGCATCTCATCCTTATCTTTTGAAAAGTCGGGATTACTAGATTGACCGACTGGCGGATCAGGAATTTCTGCCTGAAGTTCCTTTTCTTTGTTGGATTCTCCAACCCCTTGGTTGAAGATTCGACCGCTCCGTGTTACACGACTGATGTCTGCAATATTCACGACGGAGAGTAATGGAATTTCCTTTCCATTCTCGATTATTGTTGCACCGTATTTGTAAGGGATTGCCTTAGCTGATTCATACGGTAGTGGCCCCGGTAGATAGACGACTATGGGAACCTTCTGATTTTTCTGACCATCATAAGTAATCTCGATTCGTTCCCAGTTGGGAACTCTAGATTCGTCAAATAGAGGGATGATGGCAAAAACATCCCTGGTCCTGTGGTGACCAGAGATCGTGACGACATCCTCAACTTGATCGGCAAGGTAGTTCGGCGACCAAATGATGGGTCCTGAACCTGGATATGGACGAATTTCTCCATGATCGACCTGACCCTGAAGAGCTGCTCTCACAAGGTAACACCCTTGGTTACTTTCCGAACAGACGCTACAACTGTCATAGTTGTGTGGTGGCACCTGGCCATATCCACTTTGAATGCAATGTAACCTCACTAGGTTATCTTCCATTGATCGGACATCCTGACTTTGACGACGAGTAGGATTCCTGTGATTGATACTAATCTGCTGAGTATCTTCATCCATATAGATTGGCATCCACCAGTGATTTAACAAGTGCTGAAGTGCCTCTTGGACAAGGGTACAACCTTGATCGTTTTCGCAACCCGCTTTACAATTTTGATAGTCATGTGATATTAAGAATCCAAGTCGGACCTGCTCAGCATGTAACTTTACCAGGTTGGTATCCATTACGCGGATGTCGAAGATCTGAACCATGTTGATTTGATAGGAGTTCCTATCATGGTAGTCTTGGATCCATCCAAGATCCATCTGACGCTGGAGGGCCTCTTGTATGAAAGAGCATCCCTGTTTGTTTACCAAGCAAATCAGACAGGAACTGTAATCGTGTCGCGGCAGATTATGATACTGGCTTTGCCTTGAGTGCATCGCCACCAAGTTGACATTCATCGCACAGATGTCGTGGTTTTGAATGATGTTGGAATTCGTGTAGACCATGTTAACTCCATGAACTCGGTGCTCTTGGATCCATCCAAGATCCATTTGTTCCTGTAGAGCTGATTGCACTACCGAACATCCTTGGTTATCTTTAGAGCAGATATCACACTGGTGATAATTATGAGGTGGCACATGGCCATATCCACTCTGTCTACAATGCATCTTGACCAGATTGGTTTTCAAAAAGAGTACATCATGAATTTGATAGACATTGCTAGTCTCTTTCTCAATCAGATTGACTGCAGCTTTCTCATGTTGAGGCAGCGGGTTCGTGAGAACATTGGGATTCGTATCTTTGAAAGATAAGAGCCCGCTCCTTACAAGCTTTTGCACATCGGATTTGAAATTGAGACAAGTCTCAATGTTATGCCCTGAACCTCCTTGATGATACGGGCATGTTTGATCCTCCTTAAACCAGAAAGGCGGATTTTCCGGAACTGAAAGGGGAGACTTAGTCTGAATGTGCCTCTTAGCCAGCAGTAACGGAAATAGCTCTGCGTACGATATGGGTATAGGATCAAATCCTGTCGGCCGTGTTGTACGGTTGTTGTTATATGGAGGACGAGCCTACTGAAGAGGCTGTTGTGTCCTTTGTTGGTCAGGTTGGCCCTGCGCTACCTGAGGTTGATACATAGGAACAGGCGCGGGGCCGATAGCAGGAGTTACAGCTGCTACTGGCTGATAACGTCGCCTTGGCTTTCCGAGAGAGATATTCCCAATATCTTGCTCTTTTTTCTTAGGGAGAGCACTACCGTATTTTTTAGTACCACTCGTTGATCCAGTGTCTTTTACCAAACGTCCTTCTCGGACGGCTTCCTCAAGATGTACACCCATGCCGACCATCTCGGTGAAATCACTGGGCGCACTGGCAACCATTCGGTCATAGTAAAATGAGCTTAAGGTTTTTAAGAAGATCTTTGTCATCTCTTTTTCCTCAAGAGGTGGAAAAATTTGAGCGGCAATTTCACGCCACCTTTGAGCATACTCCTTAAAGGTTTCCTTGTCCTTTTGCGACATTGATCTGAGTTGATCTCTGTCGGGTGCCATGTCCAAATTGTACTTGTATTGTTGGACGAAGGCAGTACCAAGATCTCTGAATGTACTGATCGTAGTACGGTTTAAACCCATGTACCACTTGAGTGCGGCACCGGTTAAACTATCCTGAAAGTAATGAATCAGCAGGTCCTGATTCTCCGTCTGAGCTGACATCCTCCGAGCGTACATCACCAGATGGCTCTGAGGGCAAGAGTTACCCTTGTATTTTTCAAAGTCGGGCACTTGGAACTTGTGCGGGACTTTCACATTTGGGACCAAGCAGAGGTCTGCGGCGTCCTTTCCAAATAGATCCTGACCGCGAATGGCTTGCAGCTCTTTCTGCATTTCCAAGAACTGTTCCTGGAATTCCTCCATTCTGTCAAACATAGTTTCCTTCTTACCAGAAGGTGTTGGTGGAATCTGTCCTTCCGGGACAGTGTGCACCACAGGGGGTGGTACCGTGACTACGACAGTAAGTCTTGGCGCCTCCCGAAGTTTGTAACCTTCAGGAGTCTTGAGTATGCCCCTGGCATCTTCGCTTTCCAGAAGTTTGTAACCTTCAGGCCCAGCGGCTTCTGTTGCGATTCCCTGATCTTCAGCGATCGGCGGAACATATCCTTCCGGGATATAGTTAACAGGCATGCCCCAAGGACGATCTTTCGGCAACTGATACCTAGGATCATACTTTTCTATGATGGGCGTTGAGGTGATCTCTGAGATCACAGTTCTTTGTAGCTGAGCTTCTGCCATGGCTTGCATGTCATTACGAAGCTTTCTCATATCCTCTCTCAGAGCGTCGATCTCTTCTTTCAACTCTCTGTTTTCTTCCTTAAGATCATCCATCCTTTTCTGACGATTGGCCCGAGTATTATACGAATGAGACAGTTTGACTCTAGAATCGAGACACAAACGTGAGATTCGTAGGTAAGGAGAATACGCGATGTGAGAATGATGAATGCAACGATTATATTAATTGTTTTTAGGTTTAATCAAAATAAACTTCGACAATTAGATTGCAAATATCAAACAGTGGGGAAACCCCTTTTTATTGAATTCCAAAGGATTACAGAAATGGAAATACAGTAGATTACAAAGTGCAGAAACAGAAACCTAAACTAATGGGTCCCGAGTCCTCTCTGAGGAGAAACCGGGTGCTGATTCTGGTATCTTCCTTTTCTTTGACCGGGGCTCTTGGGCCGTTGTCGGGTTGTCATTCCTTTGCCAAGTGAAAGGAGTGAGCAAATTCCTTTGGTCATCTTGATTCTCCACAGCATGCTGCTCCAAAATTTCAATCAGAGCATCTTTCTCTTTTAGTAATTGCTGTATTTGGATACACTCTACGTCGAGGGTGCGGTACTTGTTCTTCCAAGATCTTCTTTCCTTTTGAACCTTGTTGAGAGTAACCTGAAGCTTTTCAGTTTCCGTCATGAAGTACATGACAAATTCCCTCGGCGGAAGAATTCCGTAACGAGGATAAGGCATCTTTAGCTTGAGAGCTCTAGTTTGTACCCAATGGAGATAAGGCTCCACCGAGACACAGTCCGATTTTCCCAGAGACTCTCGTCCTTTCTTATGAACATGTTTCCAAGCTTGCACTATTTCCATCTTTAGTGCTCTGTCATTTTCTCCTTCTTTGAAGAAAAGACCTTCCAGATGAACACCCAGTGGGATGTGTCTCATCGGGTATCCAAATTGATGAAGAACCAATGTCGGATGATAGTTGATTCCTCCTTTAGTTCCTATGAGGGGTACGCTGGGGAAGTTTCCACAACGGTCAATGATTCTGATTCCCTCATAAATCCTATTACAACAATCTATATCAGAATTGGTGAGAGACATGATCTTCTGCGACCAACGTAAGACACTCTTGCAATCCCAAAAAGCAGCAGACTTGGGCAAGTGAGAGATAAACCATTTGTAGAGCAAAGGTATACAGCATGTGATCTCTCCTCCGCTGTACAAATTTCCCAAGTGTACAGAATGATACGCATCTGCGAGCAAAGTCGGCACAGGGTTTCCAATGAGAAAAACCTTAATAGCGTTGATATCGACGAAGTTATTGATGTTGGGAAACAAAAATAACCCGTAGGTGAGCAAGACAAAGATGCTTTCAAAAGCAATCCCGTTCCCTATACTAGCGAAGTACAGAGCTTTCTTTGTCAAGAGCTGGACTGGCAAACCTTGGATGCCACCCTTAGTGGTCATGTGAGTCCTGACCTCGGACTCGTCCAAATGAATTGCTATTGCAATAGTCTGATTCTTTGGAATTTCTTCCAGTCCAGAAAATGGAGCTCGATCAGTGATATGTAAATCAGTCAGATGAGAATACTCCTCCAGCATTGGTGCAAGCTGGTAATCCGGGAATGTGAAACAATGATAAACCGGGTCGTAGAACTGAATGAGCGCGTCCATGATCCCCTTAATCACATGGACTCTTAACAGTGGTAGCAAACCACCGTGCTTGGCTCTGAAAGCCTCTGGGTTAACGATCATCCTTGCTAACTTTCTCAAATCCCCTAGCTTTGGAACCTTGAAGGTATACTGGTGAGTTCTCCTTCTACCGAAATCCATTAGCGTAATCCTCTTCTCTGATATTTGCAATCACAGTCTTAGTTTAATTCGAAAAACAGAGAGACTAGAAGAGAAAGTTTTTTGAATGTTTTAATGTTTTATTAAATGAATGCATGAATGCAGCACACAAAAGCATAGAAAAAACATGGGGTCAGAGGGTCGTTGTCATGAAGTCAAGGCTCTACCCATCCCCAAAGGTTTATACTAGGGTGATTTTTGTACCTGTACTCATTATCATCAGCTCCTCCCAGGAAAGCAAAACAACAAGCGGATCGCCAGCGAGTTGTGTGCAATCTTAGAGTAAGTGCCATTCACCGAGAATAGATCACCAGCCTCAAATGAGGGTAGTATCGCGTAACAGCTATTTCCGATAGCTTCCGCACTACGAAAGGGTTTGGCTTTTCTAGGTGTATACTCAATCTTTCCACATACGGTATCACCCGCATTCCCATTAGCAGAAAAATAAACACGTATAGCAATTAGGAAAAGCAGTATATATATTTGTCCTAATCATCCTAGACTTATAAAGCTATGATTCCTAAGTTCCTGACAGAAATGGGTTCCCCGGCGGAAGCCCCAATCTGTGGTTCCCTGCCTAAGAGATGGACCAGCATAGGTCAATCTTTCTCTTCGGTAGAGTTCCCATTTTCCGTAGAAAACGGGGATGATGCCCTAAGGCAGAAAGATCTTGGCAATGACTCCCCAACAGAGTCGCCATTTTACAAGGAAAACAGAAAGAAAGAAAGATTGGCCCCACGGTGGGCGCCACTTTTCTGTAGCGAGCGATTTTGGACGCGGTTCTTAAGCGCTGGTCGCTCTCTGCGGTTGAGCTTAAACTACAGGTCGATTCATTTTTTATCCTATTGTGAGCTGAATAAGGAAGGGAAATTGATGTCTCCAATTAACCCTGCTTTGCATACTGAGTTTGAACAGCGGTCTGTTAGGTTACGGATGCTATCAATTTGGGGGGGCCTTTGTACTGGTTATTTGTATTTTCGCCAATACGGTTTTCTTTATTTTTATCTGGGCAAAGGGTTTTCTGACGGGGAACAAGGATTAGGATGTTAGGACTGGTGTTTTTGAATTACTGCTTTTGATTGATGGAGATATGGGATTTAGGTTTTTTTGTTGATTGCGCTCGCTAAGATCTTTTCTTTCGATCTTATGCCTACGTATTCCCGTTTACCGAAACAGGGAAATCAGAGTGTTCGTAGTTCCTCCTATTCTATGGGAGGAAATTGGTTTTTGGTGTCTTGTTCAAAGCCCAAGATGTGAAGCGAAAGGTGATTTGTATCTTGTTCAAAGCCCAAGATGTGAAGCTGAAAGGTCTATTTGTGTCTTGTTCAAAGCCCAAGACGTGAAGCTGAAAGACCTCGACTTCAGAGAGAATTTGTCCTCTCTAAAGAAGGGAGAACGAGAATTACTTTAACTGGGATACGCGGATCCGAGCAATGCCATAATTTCCGAAGAAAGGGTTTTAACCTGAAGGAGAAGACTTTAACTCAGTGTAGAGCAATGCCATCTTTCCTTAGAAATTTCTCATGCTAAAAGAGGGACAGTGGCATGGATGTTAAATAATCCAGATGCTTGCCGCTTACAGCGATTAGATGAAAGGAAGGAGTTGTTGATGTTTGTATACTGCGAACGAGGCACAGCTTTTATGCTAAAAGGTTAATTGGATCAACCAATGGTTTTCTTATACAAAGCCTAAGAGGAGGCTAATTTCCGCTAGGAAAATCATTATACAAAGCCTAAGAGGAGGCTATTTTGTGTCTCGTATAAAGCCCGAGAAAGAGGCTAAAAGGGGTTCGACCCAGTGGGGCATATCGTTATACAAAGCCTAAGAGGAGGCTATCGTGTGTCTCGTACAAAGCCCGAGAGAGAGGCTAAAAGGGTTGACTCAATAGGAGAATCTTTTATACTCAGTAAGAGAGTGTTTTTGTATCTCGTACAAAGCCCGAGAGAGAGGCAAAAAGGTTATTTTGACTCCACTGGGAGTTTTGGTATCTCATACGAAGCCCGAGATGGAGGCTAATATAACTGTTTCAGTTTAGTGACAGATCCAATATACTGATTTTAAAAGAGAAAATCAGTTCTTATATGAGTAACTCTGTACACAGGGATTTGATTTGAGGATCAGGGATATTTCCTTCTCTTTGAGGAAACAGGAAATCCAAAGGGTGTCGAGATTGTCCGAGTCTGCGGGTTTCCTTCCTATTTAACGAAGGGTGCTTGAGAATGTCTTTGAGACTCAAGGAAGTTAGACTGTCCATGTCTAGAGTTTTATCTTTTGTACTATGCTGTGAGAAACAGTAGTAGACTCTATGAAAGGACTGTTCTATTAAGATGACTAGGTTCTGTTCCTATACCTCTAGGAGGTCGCCGGGGCAATTTATACGAAGCCCAAGAGGAGGCTGGAAACTTTTAAGAAGCCGACGGGTCCTTGTACGAAGCCCAAGAGGAGGCTATCATTCCCGGAGGAAGAGATCATTATACGAAGCCTAAGAGGAGGCTGTGAATACTTCTAAGAAGCCGTAGTGTCCTTGAATAATGCCCAAGAGGAGGCCGATGCTTTTAAGAAGCCCGTGGGTCTTATCATCTCCTTTCCATTAGGAGAGATAACTCTTTTAAAGATAAAAACCACTGGTAAACGTGCGAGGTTTACTATCCAGCGACTTCTAGCTTTTAAAGAGGGTCCCTTAGTTAAGGTCCAAGATTATGACCGTAGTGGGTACCCAAACCCCGAGACATTCAAGGCTAGCTATCCACAAGGAATAGATCAAGTCAGGAAAGTTCGAGAATTGGGAAGAAACTCAAAGATGCCATTCACGGAGAATACATTCATCTTGGGGAGTAGAGTTTCTTGACGATTCCTAAGGAGGACAGCCGAAGAGAAGACTGTATCTGGTGCTCCTATTGGGGATCTAGGCGTCTATTTCTACGAATAAATGAAACGGCGTCACCTAGTTCTAGACGTAGTTGCCGGGGAAACTCGAAATATCTATACTATTATTACACAGTAGATATGAGTTTATGAAAGGAGACTTACAGTGAGCAGCCCCACAATACAGTTTATAATATGATAGCAGTAAATGAAAGCGATAACCACTTACTCGGTTGTAGTGCTTCCATGCTGTTTGGTTAGTTGTTCAACAAAGAAAGATTGAAAACAACAGTATATTCAAAATCAAAGGAGAAAGTGCTTTGAAAAAGAAAGATTTGGGGCTTACAGCTCAAGGAGAGGCCCAGGGTTTTATCAGTGAGCGCACTGTTTGACTTTGTATAGAGGGACTTATACAAGTGACTGGGGCCCAAAATGGTTTTCTGTACAAAGGGATGGGTCTTACACTCTCTCAAGAGGCCCAAAAAGGTTTAAAAAAGAGTGGGGCTTTTAACACGAGGGTAGGGCCAAATGATTTTTCATTTAAAAATGGTGATCACGCCGAGGTTTTCTTTTAACGCAGAGGGACTTATACAATAAGTGAGGTCCAAAATGTTTTGGTTAAAAGGGGGATTGGGTCTTACACTCTAATAGAGGCCCAAAGTGTTTTGAATGGGTCTTATAGCTCAAGGAGAGGCCCAGATGATTTTTATTTTTAAACGGGCGACGATCGTGCCGTTTACTTGTACAGAGGGACTTATACAATGGATGAGGCCCAAAAAGTTTTTGTACAAGGGGGGATGGGTCTTACACTCTCTCAAGAGGCCCAAAAAGTTTTGAAAATGATTTATGAGGGTTGAATTAATCCAAAACCCTAATTTGTTTTCAAAATGTATTTAATTGAATAAAAATTCAATTAAAATGATCAAAAATTGTTTAACACATGGAAAACAAATTGTGATCTTGGATTAATGCTTCAAAAATTAAGTATTGACCTACAAAATAATTAGAAAGCATTAAAAGTTGCAAAATCAATGTAGAAAAAATATTTAAAATGCCAAAAACAATTAAAATATTAATTCTTTGCAAAAATATCAATTATATGAAATAAATAATATTTTTGGGATTTTTTTGATAAAATAAAATATTTTAACATTTTTGTGAATTATTAAAAAAAGAATCAACTCAAAATCAGTAAAACTCAAAGAGAAATTAATTTTTGAATCAATTAAACAAAAATCACAAAATTCAAATATTTGAATTTCTAAAAATGGCGCCAAGAACAACACCAAGAACACGCGCGTTTCTCAGTTTGCCCAGATTTGCGTTTTCTATCAAATCTCCATGAATACGTAATCATATCATGCAATCCGCATATCATTATGCTCGTCTCAACCTCACGATCATGTCTATGTACTTTAATTTCATTTAAATTAAACATACAACAAGAAATCACGAAGAAACCTCAAGAACCCTAATTTCTGCATGAAGGCTAGGATTTTTGATACACGATTCAAACAATGCAATTAATTGAGGGAAAACATTCCATGCATGATTATGAACATATGGCCAAATTATTGTGCGAGGAAATATGCATAGATTGAGAGATGACCAAGTATGTGCTTACCTCCAAGCCGTGACAGCAAGTGCAATGTGATTTTTGATTTGGAGGTGTTACAGATGAGTTGTGATGATCTGAACAGCTTTCCTACACCCTATGGATTGTGTTTGGATGGTTAGACTTGATTGAAATTGGCTGGATCATTTTGTGGTACCTCAGCTGTACTTTGATTGAAATTTTGAGCAACCAGCTGATGATTTCATGAAATTGATGTTTCAGAAGTTATGTGAGTGTTTGATCAGCTCATATGTGATGTATGTGAGGTGTGTGAGTGATTGGTTTGTGCAGAATTGCTCTCAAACTCAAAACCCGATAGCTACCTTGCTAAGAAAGGCATTTTGGCCAAGAGAAAGAGATTTTGAGGAAAGCATCTGTTAGATGGCTTTGGTGTACTTAAACTGACCACAATTGAGCTCGATTTATAGTAGAGCAAGTTTGTTTTGCAAGGAATAGTGCATGGCAGCTGGTAAGTAGGTTTGGCCAATGTTGGCAAATGAAAATCCAAGTCTCCTCTAGCCATTGACTAGAGGTTAGGGCACAGAGCTTTGGTCCCCTTGGTCTTGGATAAGTCTTGACTGATTTCAGATGAGAATGGCTCAGTCCATGCCACCTTAATGGTTCCATTGAATGCCTCATTCCAAATTTGAAGTCTTGTCCCTATTTTGGCCATTCTAGGTTCAACATGCCATTTCTTGTTCCATGGACTTTGGAGGCTTGGCTCAGTGATTGTCCCCTTTGGATTCAATCCTCTGAGGTGTCCAAGTGGATTGGAGCAATTGAATTTGGCTGATTTTGGTAAATCGACCAAAGTTGCAAATTCTGCCTTGCCAAGACAGATTTCAGCAAGGCAACTTGGCAATGTTGTATCTCATGGTGTAGGTTGAATTTGGCAATGTTCTTGGCCATTTTGGAAAGCTCTTACATGATACAACAACTGTTTGAACAAGTTTGGTTTTGACCTCTTTTGATTCCAAGTGAAAAATCCCCCTACATTTGGCAAAAAGTGAGGCAGAATCTGACTTAGTGAAAATTTCACTAAGTGTTGGAAAAAGTGACATTTTCACTTTTTAGCCACTTTGATCACTCCATAACTCAAAATCCTTAATGAATTGGAATGACTTGTAGTTGAAGTTTTTGTAGGTGATAATGAGGGCTACAAATCCATCTTTGGATGAGAAAAAATGGCCTTGTGGTTTAGGAGTTATGGTCCTCCAAAGTTGGTACCTTTGCCACTTTATTTTTAACTTAGAAAAATTTCTAAGTTTTATGGTTACCCCTTTTACAAGTTATCTCACTTTTCTTGATTTTTCTTGATGAATGATGATTCAAATCATACATTAACATCATTTTAGGGTTAAAAATCCATTTTGGTGAAAAATCTCAAAAAGTCAAAGTTGACTTTTGTGCACAGTTGACTTTTTATCAGATGAATTCCAAACTGTGCAATTCTTCAGGAAATCATGTCCTTGACCTAAATAAAACTTGATGGACATGTTCCATGGGTGTCATAGGGTATATTCAATCATGTATTAGGGTTTGGGAGTATGTCCTGGTCAAAAGTCAAAGTTACAGTTGACTTTTCCCTTAAAACCCTAATTGTGGTGCAGATGAAATTGAGACTTGTTGATCAAACTTCTTGGATCAATCCATTGTTCCAAATGGATCAATATGGTATATTAGAGGCCCTCAAATCATCTCTTGAGGTCTTGGCTCATGGTTTGTCCCAAAAGTCAACTTAGGGGTGAATTAGGTCAAGAAACCCTAATTCCTGATTTTTTATGAATGCATCCCCTGAGGCAAAATTGACTTGATGCATGGGTTCATGAGGTTCCATGAAGCATATTAGGTTATGTTTTGGATCATTTCCTTATGCCCAGATGAAAATTTCCATCTGGAGGCCCTGGTCGACCAAAACCCTAATTTGGTGACACTGTCGATCTTGAGACTTGAACCACCTAGAAGGGAGCAACCTTGTGCTTAATCCTTGGAGTGGGAGTCCTTTTTGATCCATTGTGGATGTTTAAGAGATTAGACAAGTTGAAGATCATGTCATTTCTTGATTGATCCTTTGTTTAAGCACTCAGAGAGGGATTGAAACCCTAATTTTGATTGTAGTGGATGCTCACCCATCTTTGGGGAGACTAATGAAGCATAAAGGTACATCCATATTGTGATGCTGATTTTCACAATGATGGGAAATCTAAGTGGTCAAAATTTGGAGTATTACAGATGCCCCTATTTAATCTTCTTGGACCCGAAGGTGTGAATGACGAAGGGATTCGGGCATTCGGGGTGCAAGAGGATTAAATATCGGAATATCCGAAATTTTGATGGTGGTTATGAATGGTAGCTTACGCATTCATCTTCTTTAGCTAAGCGATGATGCTTAGAAAAGGTAAACTTCCCCTCGATCCTGGTTTCCTGCCAAGGAACTGGTCTCAGTTTTCTTTTGAAATAAACTTCCCCTTGATCCTGGTTTTCTACCAAGGAACTGGTCTCAGTTTCTGAAATGAACTTTCCCTCGATCCTGGTTTTCTACCAAGAAACTGGTCTAAGTTTCAGAAATAAACTTCCCCTCGCTCCTGGTTTCCTACCAAGAACTGGTCTTAGTTTCTTTTGTCAATAAACTTTATTGACAAGGGACGCTATGTGTAGCGGTTTTCCTTCAAACTTCTCGCCGAATTTTCCTGGGGAGATGCCATTTGAGTGGAACAAGTTTTGATGTTAGACTTGCTGGGGAACCCATTCGTCTGAATTGTAGAGATACACAAACTACTCTATTTTGGAGACGCTATTTGTCGATTCTACTGGGGAAAGCGAGTCTCTTGAGAGACTGTTTTCGTTTGGGGGCTTACATCATACTTTTCTCAGGATCTTTCCGGAGAAATGCCATATGATGGGATCTAATTTTGAGGTGCTGATGACCTTTTCATCAGTGGTTTTTTTGGAGAAAAACTGTCGTACTGCCGAATCTCTTGATTAAGAGGCTTTCTCTGTGGTTTTTCCTTAATCTGGGAAAGCAAGGATATCATCTTCAATGGCGAAGAGTGATATTTGTTGAAAGTTTTCTTGTTTCTCAGAGGTTCAAGTTATCAAAGTGGTCAAGGACCGTCTCTAATCCAGAGATAAACGGGAGAGAGATTGCTTAGATGATTCACTTCCTAACGAGGAAAGGTCTGACAACTCGATTGAGAGGACTTTTATCGCTAGGGGATAAGACCGACTAGAGTGATAGTGATGCAATATGAAATGTGAATGCAAATCAACAATGCATGATATACGTATGTTTATGCTGACAAAACTGACGCGACATACAAACTAAAAGATGAACATGACTGGATACTCAGCCATCGCGGGGCGTGGAAGAAATATCGCTGGTTCAAGATAGCAATTCTGCCTTGCTTAGGAGAAACGGTCCCTGTTGGGGGCGACGCTGGTCGGGCTTAGGAGATGAGAACTCGGTCGAGGATGTCAGACGAAACATGGTCTCTGACATTGTTGATCCTTTATTCAGGCGTAATGGTCTAGAAGGAATACTTTGATTCTACACTTTGAAGTTCAAACGCCTTTGTAGATGCAATCGATGCTCTTTCGATGTTCAACAGTCAAAAGAAATTGCCATCTTTATTAAAAAGCAGAAAAAGTTTTAACAAGTAAATTCATTTTTGTTTCATTTCAAGAATCGATAATCATGTTAAAATGTCGTTCTGTAAAGCGAAAACAAGTAAGAATTACAAACAAAAGCACAAGGGCTCAAATTTTATTAATAAGATGGAGATCAGCCAAACGCGTGATTCCAAAGAGTATTTACAAAGTTAGAAAATGCTAATTTACAGGGAAAAGGGCTACGTTGAAACATAACGACCACTATCCTTCAACCAACTTCGAATTCGGGGCATCCTGAGCTTCTGTCGAAGATGACCTTGAATGGAGCTTTCCTCCGATGGATGATGTAACTGCTGCTGAGGGACTTCCCTCTGTTGAACATAGTTACTTGCCATTATCCCTAATTTTTGCCTGGATTGTACTTTGATGTTTCCAATCCACCGGGATGATTTTTTCATGTCTCTAACTTTTGCCTAGACCGCCTTTTCGGGTTTTCAATCCACCGAGACGTTTTTTTTGTTTTTAGTTTAGGCGAAGTATTTCTTGACTACATCAACATTCGTGGGGTAGGCAAATTCTTCTCCGTCCATGGTTGCAAGTCTCAAGGCGCCGCCTGAGAAAGCTTTCGTGACCACATAGGGGCCATCATAATTTGGGGTCCATTTGCCCCGAGAATCAGTGAGAAATGATTGTATCTTCTTGAGCACGAGGTCTCCTTTTCTGAAAACACGGGGTCGGACCTTTTTGTCGAACGCCCTCTTCATTCTCTATTGATATAACTGACCGTGGCATAGTGTCGTGATTCGCTTCTCTTCGATCAGGTTCAGTTCATCGTGTCGACTTTGACACCATTCAGCTTCGGTGAGCTTAGCTTCCATCAATACCCGGATTTATGGGATCTCTACTTCTATGGGGAGCACTGCCTCCATGCCATATACTAGAGAGAAAGGGGTTGCCCCTGTTGAAGTGCGAAGAGATGTACGATAACCATGAAGAGCAAAGGGTAGCATTTCATGCCAGTCTTTGTAGGTTACAACCATCTTTTGAACGATCCTTTTGATGTTCTTGTTAGCCGCTTCTACCGCTCCGTTCATCTTGGGTTGGTAGGGAGATGAGTTATGGTGTTCGATCTTGAACTCTGCACACAACTCTTTCATCATCTTATTGTTCAAGTTAGATCCATTATCAGCAATGATCTCACATGGAACACCATAACGGCAGATGATATTGTTTTTGATAAATCGGACCACCAGTTGTCGGGTTACATTGGCGAATGACGCTGCTTCGACCCACTTGGTGAAATAGTCAATGTCTACCAGGATGAACCGATGTCCGTTTGAAGCCTTGGGCTCAATCATGCCAATCATGTCGATTCCCCATATGGAAAAAGGCCACGGGGAAGAAAGAACTTTGAGATGTGATGGCGGTACATGAATTTTGTCGGAGTATATCTGACACTTGTGACACCTCCTCATGTACTTGTAGCAGTCGGATTCCATGGTCAACCAATAATACCCTGCTCTCAGAATTTTTCTCGCCATTGTGTGTCCATTGGCATGAGTGCCAAAGGATCCTTCATGAATTTCTTTCATGAGCATGTCTGCTTCTGGTATGTCGACGCATCGGAGCAAGACCATGTCAAAATTTCTCTTATAAAGAGTGTCACCGCTCAGGAAGAAGTTTCCAGCCAATCTTCTGAGGGTTTTCCTGTCTTTTCTGAGTGCCCCAGATGGGTACTCTTGTTTCTGAAGGAAGCATTTGATATCGTGATAGCAAGGTCTGTCGTCTATGACTGCTTCAATCGCGAAGATGTAAGCGGGCCGTTCAAGGCGCATAATATCGATCTTAGGTATGTCATTCCATCGACCTACACTAATCATGGAAGAGAGAGTGGCTAATGCGTCAGCCATGTGATTCTCATCACGAGGGATGTGATGAAACTCAACTCTGTTGAAGAAGGGTAACAACCTCCTTGCATAGTCTTTGTAAGGAATCAATCCTGATTGGTATGTGTTCCAATCTCCTTTTATCTGATTGATCACTAAGGCTGAATCGCCGTATACGTCCAAGTTTTTGATCCTTAAATCAATCGCTTCTTCGAGACCCATGATACATGCTTCGTATTCGGCCTCGTTGTTCGTACATTTGAACGTAAGTCCGGCAGTGAAAGGAATGTGGGAACCCTGAGGGGTAACAATGATTGCCCCAATTCCATTTCCATAATGATTGACTGCTCCGTCAAAGATAAGTCCCCACTGGGAACCGGGTTCTGGCCCTTCACTGGGTAGCGGTTCATCGCAATCTTTCATTTTTAGATACATGACATCTTCATCTGGGAAGTCAAACCCGATTGATTCTCGATCGTCAATCGGTTGATGAGCCAAATGATCGGCTAAAATACTTCCTTTAACGGTTTTCTGAGCATGGTACTCTATGTCTTATTCTGATAGTAACATCTGCCAACGGGCAATCCTTCCCGTGAGAGCAGGTTTTTCGAAAACGTACATGATTGGATCCATTTCGGAGACCAACCAAGTAGTATGACGAATCATGTACTGGCGAAGACGTTTGGCTGCCCAAGCCAAAGCGCAACAAGTTTTCTCAAGCATTGTGTACCGAGTTTCGCAGTCGGTGAATTTCTTGCTTAGATAGTAAATGGCAGACTCTTTCCTTTTGGTTTCGTCTTGTTGGCCAAGTACACATCCCATTGAGTCCTCTAGGACTGTGAGGTAAATGATCAGTGGTCTTCCTTCCACTGGAGGTGATAGAATCGGAGGGTTCAACAGATATTCCTTAATACTGTCGAAAGCAGTTTGGCAGTCTTCTGACCAAACGCAATCCTAGTTTTTTTTTAGTAACTTGAAAATCGGCGCACAAGTGGCGGTCATAAGGAATATGAATCTGGAGATGTAGTTCAAACGTCCCAGGAATCCTCTGACTTATTTTTCAGTTTTCGGAGAAGGCATTTCTTGAATGGCCTTGACCTTGTCAAGATCAACCTCAATTCCTTTCTGGCTGACGATGAACCCTAGTAGTTTCCCTGAACGGACACCGAAGGTGCACTTGTTGGGATTCAAGCGGAGCTTGAATTTTCTTAGACGTTCGAACAATTTTGACAGATGTTCAACGTGCTCATCCTCTGTTCTTGATTTTACAATCAAATCATTGACATATACCTCGATTTCTTTATGTATCATATTATGAAACAGAGTAGTCATGGCCCTTTGATAGGTTGCCCCGGCATTCTTCAAACCGAACGGCATTACCTTATAACAAAAGGTACCCCATGGGGTAATGAGCGAAGTTTTCTCCATATCTTTCGGCGCCATTTTGATCTGGTTATAGCCCGAGAATCCATCCATGAAGGAGAATACTTTGAACTTTGCTGTGCTGTCAACCAGCATGTCAATGTGTGGTAAAGGAAAGTCGTCCTTTGGACTTACCTTATTCAGATCCCTGTAATCAACACACATTCTGACCTTTCCATCCTTTTTGGGAACGGGTACGATGTTGGTTATCCATTGAGGATATTCAGATGTAGCAAGGAAACCCGCGTCAATCTGTTTCTGTACCTCCTCCTTGATTTTGATGGCCATGTCCGGGTAAGTCCGTCTCAACCTTTGCTTTACTGGCGGACATTCTGATCTTAACGGTAAGTGATGTTCCACGATGCTGGTATCCAACCCTGGCATATCCTGATAGGACCAAGCGAACACATCGAGGAATTCTTTGAGAAGCTTTATCAAACCCTCTCTGGCAGTTGGACTGAGCAATGCTCCGATCCTGATTTCTTTTCTCTCTTTTTCTGAACCCAAGTTTACCGTTTCCAACGGTTCTTTGTGAGGTTCAATGGACCTTTCCTCTTGTCTGAGTAGTCGGGAGATCTCTTCTGGAATTTGGTCGTCATTTTCTTCTTCAGCCTCGAATACCAGGAACTCAAAGTTGGAAGAAGGCATCGGATCGTATGTTTCAACGGGGTATAAAACAAACAATCTACATAACGTGATGAATCGTGTTTAGAAGAGATAGAGAAAATGTAAGTGTGTGCAGTGTTTTGATTTTACTGCTTGTTTTTATTATTGAATGTTTTTTTTAGGATTACCATTTTCTGAAAAAGCAAAAAGAGAAAACAACAATTAATGCGGAAATTACAGAACGACGTTATTTTATTAATGAACAAGTCGAATCTTGAAACTACAGCCCTATAAAACAAAACTCTGTCGCTTCGGGCAAAGCGAAGAGGGAAATTTACAGAAAACGAGCCCTATCAAAATATCTGTTTCACCTGGGCAGGGTGAAAGGTTTAAAGATGGCAATTACTTTGACTGGCGAACGACCTTCGGAACCTCGACGGCAACCCATTGGTGGCGAACTCCTCGGTGAATCACAAAGTCTGGCACCTTCCTTGATTTGTCTTCAGAAATGACGCTGATTTCTGGTGGAGCAGGATCATTGGAATCTGTCTCCCAGGCAGAATTGTCGTAGGAGGATTCCCCTGTTTTATTTTGCATAGCATTTGTGCTCTCAGGTACATCTCCCCATCCAGTTGACTGGATATCTTCGAGCCTAATACGAGAGCTTTCGGGAGCGGTGTACTTGACCATAAAGTCGTATTTTCCACTTGGTTGTCCCAGGGTGTCCCAAACTTCTTTGGAACTGGAGGAGTCATCTTTCTCGATGACGTTGACCTCGGGAAAAGCATAGTTGATGAATTCAAGTCCTGCAAACGTTGCGAATTCATCTTCATGTTGAGTAGTTTCCGAATGACCTGAGTGTTGATCCCATGACATGGTGGGGACACAAGTATTCTGTTCAATGATGCTCAGCTGAGTTTCATTACTCGGCTGACTCTCTTGCCCCAAGTTTCCTGGGTAAGGCTGCCACATTGGCAGACCATCCATTGGGCCATAGTAATTGTGGTCAAAGTTGTCTTTCATCGGAGTGTCTTCCTCTAATGAATTTGGCGGAGCACGGCATCCTTCCGGATCACAATCTCCGTAGATCATTTCGACATCTGATCTTGGTATAAATCTCGGACTTTCAGTAGGAAAGCCAAAAGGCATAGGCACCTCTTCTTGAGACATATAGCCGTCCTCATTAAGATAGGACTTCCACTCTTCATCTGCGTCAGAGGGATCTTCCTCATTGATAGCATGAACTGTCTGAGACATTGGGTGAAGAAAACCTCCACTGTGGAAGAAGTTTTGAAGGGGATGAAGACTTTCATCGTTGGCAACTGTCTGGGTACAGGTTGTAGAAAAACCAAAACCCTTCTTTGTTTTATTGTCGATGGGAATGACAAGCCGTCCCCATCCTTTTGTATCGGTACTCTCGACCGCTTTGATAGCATCTTTGTATGAAGAAATTGAAGTTCCTTCTTCGGATTGATCGTTCTTGCTCACCGATAGTGCTTGGAACTGAGTTCCAATAACCTCCTCGGGTTCTACACAAGCAGATGATGATAAGTTACTCACAAGCAAGGCTTGTTCCCCACAAACCGTGACAAGTTGATCGTTCTTGACGAACTTTAGCTTTTGGTGGACAGTTGAAGTAACCGCTCCAGCCTGATGTATCCAAGGTCTTCCTAATAAATAACTGTATGTTGCCCGGATGTCCATGACCTGGAAAGTGATTTGGAAAGTGTGAGGACCAATAGGTATGGGAAGATCAACTTCGCCGGTAACTGTTTTTCTGGATCCGTCAAATGCTTTGACGACGACCTCACTGACTCTCATCGGAGGGCCCTTGAATGATAATTTCATCAAAGTGGACTTCAGCATAACATTCAGGGCTGACCCTGTGTCTACCAGTACGTTGGCTAAAGCATCGCCCTGGTAGTTAACTGTAATGTTGAGCGCCATGTTATGACGGCGACCCTCTTCGGGTAATTCCTCATCACTAAATCCCAAATTATTACAGGAAGTGATGTTAGAGACAATACTATCGAACTGTCTGATTGTTACATCCTTTTCCACAAAGGCTTGCTCCAAGACTTTCTGTAGAGCCTCTCTGTGTGCTTCTGAACTGAGTAACAGTGATAATACTGAGATCTTTGAAGGAGTCTGTAACAGTTGATCGACAATGTTGTATTCACTCCTTTGGATGAGCTTTAGCATCTCATCCTTATCTTTTGAAAAGTCGGGATTACTAGATTGACCGACTGGCGGATCAGGAATTTCTGCCTGAAGTTCCTTTTCTTTGTTGGATTCTCCAACCCCTTGGTTGAAGATTCGACCACTCCGTGTTACACAACTGATGTCTGCAATATTCACGACGGAGGGTAATGGAATTTCCTTTCCATTCTCGATTATTGTTGCACCGTATTTGTAAGGGATTGCCTTAGCTGATTCATACGGTAGTGGCCCCGGTAGATAGACGACTATGGGAACCTTCTGATTTTTTTGACCATCATAAGTAATCTCGATTCGTTCCCAGTTGGGAACTCTAGATTCGTCAAATAGAGGGATGATGGCAAAAACATCCCTGGTCCTGTGGTGACCAGAGATCGTGACGACATCCTCAACTTGATCGGCAAGGTAGTTCGGCGACCAAATGATGGGTCCTGAACCTGGATATGGACGAATTTCTCCATGATCGACCTGACCCTGAAGAGCTGCTCTCACAAGGTAACACCCTTGGTTACTTTCCGAACAGACGCTACAACTGTCATAGTTGTGTGGTGGCACCTGGCCATATCCAATTTGAATGCAATGTAACCTCACTAGGTTATCTTCCATTGATCGGACATCCTGACTTTGACGATGAGTAGGATTCCTGTGATTGATATTAATCTGCTGAGTATCTTCGTCCATATAGATTGGCATCCACCAGTGATTTAACAAGTGCTGAAGTGCCTCCTGGACAAGGGTACAACCTTGATCGTTTTCGCAACCCACTTTACAATTTTGATAGTTATGTGATATTAAGAATCCAAGTCGGACCTGCTCAGCATGTAACTCTACCAGGTTGGTATCCATTACACGGATGTCGAAGATCTGAACCATGTTGATTTGATAGGAGTTCCTATCATGGTAGTCTTGGATCCATCCAAGATCCATCTGACGCTGGAGGGCCTCTTGTATGAAAGAGCATCCCTGTTTATTTACCGAGCAAATCAGACAGGAAATGTAATCGTGTCACGGCAAATTATGATACTGGCTTTGCCTTGAGTGCATCGCCACCAAGTTGACATTCATCGCACGGATGTCGTGGTTTTGAATGACATTGGAATTCGTGTAGACTATGTTAACTCCACGAACTCGGTGCTCTTGGATCCATCCAAGATCCATTTGTTCCTGTAGAGCTGATTGCACTACCAAACATCCTTGGTTATCTTTAGAGCAGATATCACACTGGTGATAATTATGAGGTGGCACATGGCCATATCCACTCTGTCTACAATGCATCTTGACCAGATTGGTTTTCAACAAGAGTACATCATGAATTTGATAGACATTGCTAGTCTCTTTCTCAATCAGATTGACTGCAGCTTTCTCATGTTGAGGCAGCGGGTTCGTGAGAACATTGGGATTCGTATCTTTGAAAGATAAGAGCCCGCTCCTAACAAGCTTTTGCACGTCAGATTTGAAATTGATACAAGTCTCAATGTTATGCCCTGAACCTCCTTGATGATAAGGGCATGTTTGATCCTCCTTAAACCAGAAAGGCGGATTTTCCGGAACTGAAAGGGGAGACTTAGTCTGAATGTGCCTCTTAGCCAGCAGTAACGGAAACAGCTCTGCGTACGATACGGGTATAGGATCAAATCCTGGCGGCCGTGTTGTACGGTTGTTGTTATATGGAGGACGAGACTGCTGAAGAGGCTGTTGTGTCCTTTGTTGGTCAGGTTGGCCCTGCGCTACCTGAGGTTGATACATAGGAACAGGCGCGGGGCCGATAGCAGGAGTTACAGCTGCTACTGGCTGATAACGTCGCCTTTGCTTTCCGAGAGAGATATTCCCAATATCTTGCTCTTTTTTCTTAGGGAGAGCACTACCGTATTTTTTAGTACCACTCGTTGATCCAGTGTCTTTTACCAAATGTCCTTCTCGGACGGCTTCCTCAAGACGTACACCCATGCCGACCATCTCGGTGAAATCACTGGGCGCACTGGCAACCATTCGGTCATAGTAAAATGAGCTTAAGGTTTTTAAGAAGATCTTTGTCATCTCTTTTTCCTCAAGAGGTGGACAAATTTGAGCGGCAATTTCACGCCACCTTTGAGCATACTCCTTAAAGGTTTCCTTGTCCTTTTGCGACATTGATCTGAGTTGATCTCTGTCGGGTGCCATGTCCAAATTGTACTTGTATTGTTGGACGAAGGCAGTACCAAGATCTCTGAATGTACTGATCGTAGTACGGTTTAAACCCATGTACCACTTGAGTGCGGCACCGGTTAAACTATCCTGAAAGTAATGAATCAGCAGGTCCTGATTCTCCGTCTGAGCTGACATCCGCCGAGCGTACACCACCAGATGGCTCTGAGGGCAAGAGTTACCCTTGTATTTTTCAAAGTCGGGCACTTGGAACTTGTGCGGGACTTTCACATTTGGGACCAAGCAGAGGTCTGCGGCGTCCTTTACAAATAGATCCTGACCGCGAATGGCTTGCAGCTCTTTCTGCATTTCTAAGAACTGTTCCTGGAATTCCTCCATTCTGTCAAACATAGTGTCCTTCTTACCAGAAGGTGTTGGTGGAATCTGTCCTTCCGGGACAGTGTGCACCACAGGGGGTGGTACCGTGACTACGACAGTAAGTCTTGGCGCCTCCCGAAGTTTGTAACCTTCAGGAATCTTGAGTATGCCCCTGGCATCTTCGCTTTCCCGAAGTTTGTAACCTTCAGGCCCAGCGGCTTCTGTTGCGATTCCCTGATCTTCAGTGATCGGCGGAACATATCCTTCCGGGATATAGTTAACAGGCATGCCCCAAGGACGATCTTTCGGCAACTGATACCTAGGATCATACTTTTCTATGATGGGCATTGAGGTGATCTCTGAGATCACAGTTCTTTGTAGCTGAGCTTCTGCCATGGCTTGCATGTCATTACGAAGCTTTCTCATATCCTCTCTCAGAGCGTCGATCTCTTCTTTCAACTCTCTGTTTTCTTCCTCAAGATCATCCATCCTTTTCTGACGATTGGCCCGAGTATTATACGAATGAGACAGTTTGACTCTAGAATCGAGACACAAACGTGAGATTCGTAGGTAAGGAGAATACGCGATGTGAGAATGATGAATGCAACGATTATATTAATTGTTTTTAGGTTTAATCAAAATAAACTTCGACAATTAGATTGCAAATATCAAACAGTGGGGAAACCCCTTTTTATTGAATTCCAAAGGATTACAGAAATGGAAATACAGTAGATTACAAAGTGCAGAAACAGAAACCTAAACTAATGGGTCCCGAGTCCTCTCTGAGGAGAAACCGGGTGCTGATTCTGGTATCTTCCTTTTCTTTGACCGGGGCTCTTGGGCCGTTGTCGGGTTGTCATTCCTTTGCCAAGTGAAAGGAGTGAGCAAATTCCTTTGGTTATCTTGATTCTCCACAGCATGCTGCTCCAAAATTTCAATCAGAGCATCTTTCTCTTTTAGTAATTGTTGTATTTGGATACACTCTACGTCGAGGGTGCGGTACTTGTTCTTCCAAGATCTTCTTTCCTTTTGAACCTTGTTGAGAGTAACCTGAAGCTTTTCAGTTTCCGTCATGAAGTACATGACAAATTCCCTCGGCGGAAGAATTCCGTAACGAGGATAAGGCATCTTTAGCTTGAGAGCTCTAGTTTGTACCCAATGGAGATAAGGCTCCACCGAGACACAGTCCGGTTTTCCCAGAGACTCTCGTCCTTTCTTATGAACATGTTTCCAAGCTTGCACTATTTCCATCTTTAGTGCTCTGTCGTTTTCTCCTTCTTTGAAGAAAAGACCTTCCAGATGAACACCCAGTGGGATGTGTCTCATCGGGTATCCAAATTGACGAAGAACCAATGTCGGATGATAGTTGATTCCTCCTTTAGTTCCTATGAGGGGTACGCTGGGGAAGTTTCCACAACGGTCAATGATTCTGATTCCCTCATAAATCCTATTACAACAATCTATATCAGAATTGGTGAGAGACATGATCTTCTGCGACCAACATAAGACACTCTTGCAATCCCAAAAAGCAGCAGACTTGGGCAAGTGAGAGATAAACCATTTGTAGAGCAAAGGTATACAGCATGTGATCTCTCCTCCGCTGTACAAATTTCCCAAGTGTACAGAATGATACGCATCTGCGAGCAAAGTCGGCACAGGGTTTCCAATGAGAAAAACCTTAATAGCGTTGATATCGACGAAGTTATTGATGTTGGGAAACAAAAATAACCCGTAGGTGAGCAAGACAAAGATGCTTTCAAAAGCAGTCCCGTTCCCTATACTAGCGAAGTACAGAGCTTTCTTTGTCAAGAACTGGGCTGGCAAACCTTGGATGCCACCCTTAGTGGTCATGTGAGTCCTGACCTCGGACTCGTCCAAATGAATTGCTATTGCAATAGTCTGATTCTTTGGAATTTCTTCCAGTCCAGAAAATGGAGCTCGATCAGTGATATGTAAATCAGTCAGATGAGAATACTCCTCCAGCGTTGGTGTAAGCTGGTAATCCGGGAATGTGAAACAATGATAAACCGGGTCGTAGAACTGAATGAGCGCGTCCATGATCCCCTTAATCACATGGACTCTTAATAGTGGTAGCAAACCACCGTGCTTGGCTCTGAAAGTCTCTGGGTTAACGATCATCCTTGCTAACTTTCTCAAATCCCCTAGCTTTGGAACCTTGAAGGTATACTGGTGAGTTCTCCTTCTACCGAAATCCATTAGCGTAATCCTCTTCTCTGATATTTGCAATCACAGTCTTAGTTTAATTCGAAAAACAGAGAGACTAGAAGAGAAAGTTTTTTGAATGTTTTAATGTTTTATTAAATGAATGCATGAATGCATCACACAAAAGCATAGAAAAAACATGGGGTCAGAGGGTCGTTGTCATGAAGTCAAGGCTCTACCCATCCCCAAAGGTTTATACTAGGGTGATTTTTGTACCTGTACTCATTATCATCAGCTCCTCCCAGGAAAGCAAAACAACAAGCGGATCGCCAGCGAGTTGTGTGCAATCTTAGAGTAAGTGCCATTCACCGAGAATAGATCACCAGCCTCAAATGAGGGTAGTATCGCGTAACAGCTATTTCCGATAGCTTCCGCACTACGAAAGGGTTTGGCTTTTCTAGGTGTATACTCAATCTTTCCACATACGGCATCACCCGCATTCCCATTTGCGGAAAAATAAACACGTATAGCAATTAGGAAAAGCAGTATATATATTTGTCCTAATCATCCTAGACTTATAAAGCTATGATTCCTAAGTTCCTGACAGAAATGGGTTCCCCGGCGGAAGCCCCAATCTGTGGTTCCCTGCCTAAGAGATGGACCAGCATAGGTCAATCTTTCTCTTCGGTAGAGTTCCCATTTTCCGTAGAAAACGGGGATGATGCCCTAAGGCAGAAAGATCTTGGCAATGACTCCCCAGCAGAGTCGCCATTTTACAAGGAAAACAGAAAGAAAGATTGGCCCCACGGTGGGCGCCACTTTTCTGTAGCGAGCGATTTTGGACGCGGTTCTTAAGCGCTGGTCGCTCTCTGCGGTTGAGCTTAAACTACAGGTCGATTCATTTTTTATCCTATTGTGAGCTGAATAAGGAAGGGAAATAGATGTCTCCAATTAACCCTGCTTTGCATACTGAGTTTGAACAGCGGTCTGTTAGGTTACGGATGCTATCAATGTGGGGGGGCCTTTGTACTGGTTATTTGTATTTTCGCCAATACGGTTTTCTTTCTTTTTATCTGGGCAAAGGGTTTTCTGATGGGGAACAAGGATTAGGATGTTAGGACTGGTGTTTTTGAATTACTACTTTTGATTGACGGAGATATGGGATTTAGGTTTTTTTGTTGATTGCGCTCGCTAAGATCTTTTCTTTCGATCTTATGCCTACGTATTCCCGTTTACCGAAATAGGGAAATCAGAGCGTTCGTAGTTCCTCCTATTCTATGGGAGGAAATTGGTTTTTGGTGTCTTGTTCAAAGCCCAAGACGTGAAGCGAAAGGTGATTTGTATCTTGTTTAAAGCCCAAGATGTGAAGCTGAAAGGTCTATTTGTGTCTTGTTCAAAGCCCAAGACGTGAAGCTGAAAGACCTCGACTTCAGAGAGAATTTGTCATCTCTAAAGAGGGGAGAAGGAGAATTACTTTAACTGGGATACGCGGATCCGAGCAATGCCATAATTTCCGAAGAAAGGGTTTTAACCTGAAGGAGAAGACTTTAACTCAGTGTAGAGCAATGCCATCTTTCCTTAGGAATTTCTCATGCTAAAAGAGGGACAGTGGTATGGATGTTAAATAATCCAGAGGCTTGCCGCTTACAGCGATTAGATGAAAGGAAGGAGTTGTTGATGTTTGTATATTGCAAACAAGGCACAGCTTTTATGCTAAAAGGTTAATTGGATCAACCAGTGGTTTTCTTATACAAAGCCTAAGAGGAGGCTAATTTCCGCTAGGAAAATCATTATACAAAGCCTAAGAGGAGGCTATTTTATGTCTCGTACAAAGCCCGAGAAAGAGGCTAAAAGGGGTTCGACCCAGTGGGGCATATCGTTATACAAAGCCTAAGAGGAGGCTATCTTGTGTCTCGTACAAAGCCCGAGAGAGAGGCTAAAAGGGTTGACTCAACAGGAGAATCTTTTATACTCAGTAAGAGAGTGTTTTTGTATCTCGTACAAAGCCCGAGAGAGAGGCGAAAAGGTTATTTTGACTCCACTGGGGAGTTTTGGTATCTCGTACGAAGCCCGAGATGGAGGCTAATATAACTGTTTCAGTTGAGTGACAGATCCAATATACTGATTTTAAAAGAGAAAATTAGTTCTTATATGAGTAACTCTGTACACAGGGATTTGATTTGAGGATCAGGGATATTTCCTTCTCTTTGAGGAAACAGGAAATCCAAAGGGTGTCGAGACTCTCCGAGTCTGCGGGTTTCCTTCCTATTTAACGAAGGGTGCTTGAGAATGTCTTTGAGACTCAAGGAAGTTAGACTGTCCATGTCTAGAGTTTTATCTTTTGTACTATGCTGTGAGAAACAGTAGTAGATTCTATGAAAGGACTGTTCTATTAAGATGACTAGGTTCTGTTCCTATACCTCTAGGAGGTCGTCGGGACAATTTGTACGAAGCCCAAGAGGAGGCTGGAAACTTTTAAGAAGCCGACGGGTCCTTGTACGAAGCCCAAGAGGAGGCTATCATTCCCGGAGGAAGAGATCATCATACGAAGCCTAAGAGGAGGCTGTGAATACTTCTAAGAAACCGTAGTGTCCTTGAATAATGCCCAAGAGGAGGCCGATGCTTTTAAGAAGCCCGTGGGTCTTATCATCTCCTTTCCATTAGGAGAGATAACTCTTTTAAAGATAAAAACCACTGGTAAACGTGCGAGGTTTACTATCCAGCGACTTTTAGCTTTTAAAGAGGGTCCCTTAGTTAAGGTCCAAGATTATGACCGTAGTGGGTACCCAAACCCCGAGACATTCAAGGCAAGCTATCCATAAGGAATAGATCAAGTCAGGAAAGTTCGAGAATTGGGAAGAAACTCAAAGATGCCATTCACGGAGAATACATTCATCTTGGGGAGTAGAGTTTCTTGACGATTCCTAAGGAGGACAGCCAAAGAGAAGACTGTATCTGGTGCTCCTATTGGGGATCTAGGCGTCTATTTCTATGAATAAATGAAACAGCGTCACCTAGTTCTAGACGTAGTTGCCGGGGAAACTCGAAATATCTATACTATTATTACACAGTAGATATGAGTTTATGAAAGGAGACTTACAGTGAGTAGCCCCACAATACAGTTTATAATATGAAAGCAGTAAATGAAAGCGATAACCACTTACTCGGTTGTAGTGCTTCCATGCTGTTTGGTTAGTTGTTCAACAAAGAAAGATTGAAAACAACAGTATATTCAAAATCAAAGGAGAAAGTTCTTTGAAAAAGAAAGATTTGGGGCTTACAGCTCAAGGAGAGGCCCAGGGTTTTATCAGTGAGCGCACTGTTTGACTTTGTACAGAGGGACTTATACAAGTGACTGGGGCCCAAAATGGTTTTTTGTACAAAGGGATGGGTCTTACACTCTCTCAAGAGGCCCAAAAAGGTTTAAAAAAGAGTGGGGCTTATAACACGAGGGTAGGCCCAAATGATTTTTCGTTTCAAAATGGCGATCGCGCCGAGGTTTTCTTTTAACGCAGAGGGACTTATACAATAAGTGAGGCCCAAAATGTTTTGGTTAAAAGGGGGATTGGGTCTTACACTCTAATAGAGGCCCAAAGTGTTTTGAATAGGTCTTATAGCTCAAGGAGAGGCCCAAATGATTTTTATTTTTAAACAGGCGACGATCGTGCCGTTTACTTGTACAGAGGGACTTATACAATGGATGAGGCCCAAAAAGTTTTTGTACAAGGGGGGATGGGTCTTACACTCTCTCAAGAGGCCCAAAAAGTTTTGAAAATGATTTATGAGGGTTGAATTAATCCAAAACCCTAATTTGTTTTCAAAATGTATTTAATTGAATAAAAATTCAATTAAAATGATCAAAAATTGTTTAACACATGGAAAACAAATTGTGATCTTGGATTAATGCTTCAAAAATTAAGTATTGACCTACAAAATAATTAGAAAGCATTAAAAGTTGCAAAATCAATGTAGAAAAAATATTTAAAATGCCAAAAACAATTAAAATATTAATTCTTTGCAAAAATATCAATTATATGAAATAAATAATATTTTTGGGATTTTTTTGATAAAATAAAATATTTTAACATTTTTGTGAATTATTAAAAAAAGAATCAACTCAAAATCACTAAAACTCAGAGAGAAATTAATTTTTGAATCAATTAAACAAAAATCACAAAATTCAAATATTTGAATTTCTAAAAATGGCGCCAAGAACAACACCAAGAACACGCACGTTTCTCAGTTTGCCCAGATTTGCGTTTTCTATCCAATCTCCATGAATACGTAATCATATCATGCAATCTGCATATCATTATGCTCGTCTCAACCTCACGATCATGTCTTTGTACTTTAATTTCATTTAAATTAAACATACAACAAGAAATCACGAAGAAACCTCAAGAACCCTAATTTCTGCATGAAGGCTAGGATTTTTGATACACGATTCAAACAATGCAATTAATTGAGGGAAAGCATTCCATGCATGATTATGAACATATGGCCAAATTATTGTGCGAGGAAATATGCATAGATTGAGAGATGACCAAGTATGTGCTTACCTCCAAGCCGTGACAGCAAGTGCAATGTGATTTTTTATTTGGAGGTGTTACAGATGAGTTGTGATGATCTGAACAGCTTCCTTACACCCTATGGATTGTGTTTGGATGGTTGGACTTGATTGAAATTGGCTGGATCATTTTGTGGTACCTCAGCTGTACTTTGATTGAAATTTTGAGCAACCAGCTGATGATTTCATGAAATTGATGTTTCAGAAGTTATGTGAGTGTTTGATCAGCTCATATGTGATGTATGTGAGGTGTGTGAGTGATTGGTTTGTGCAGAATTGCTCTCAAACTCAAAACCCGATAGCTACCTTGCTAAGAAAGGCATTTTGGCCAAGAGAAAGAGATTTTGAGGAAAGCATCTGTTAGATGGCTTTGGTGTACTTAAACTGACCACAATTGAGCTCTATTTATAGTAGAGCAAGTTTGTTTTGCAAGGAATAGTGCATGGCAGCTGGTAAGTAGGTTTGGCCAATGTTGGCAAATGAAAATCCAAGTCTCCTCTTGAGGTCTTGGCTCATGGTTTGTCCCAAAAGTCAACTTAGGGGTGAATTAGGTCAGGAAACCCTAATTCCTGATTTTTTATGAATGCATCCCCTGAGGCAAAATTGACTTGATGCATGGGTTTATGAGGTTCCATGAAGCATATTAGGTTATGTTTTGGATCATTGCCTTATGCCCAGATGAAAATTTCCATCTGGAGGCCCTGGTCGACCAAAACCCTAATTTGGTGACACTGTCGATCTTGAGACTTGATCCACCTAGAAGGGAGCTGCCTTGTGCTTAATCCTTGGAGTGGGAGTCCTTTTTGATCCATTGTGGATGTTTAAGAGATTAGACAAGTTGAAGATCATGTCATTTCTTGATTGATCCTTTGTCTAAGCACTCAGAGAGGGCTTGAAACCCTAATTTTGATTGTAGTGGATGCTCACCCATCTTTGGGGAGACTAATGAAGCATAAAGGTACATCCATATTGTGATGATGATTTTCACAATGATGGGAAATCTAAGTGGTCAAAATTTGGGGTATTACAAGTATATGCCCCCACAATACCACAAGAGCATGCAAGCTGCTTAGTTCAAACAGCACATGTCTCATCAGGTGTATCAGCATCAGGGGTATGGTTACACCAATGTTGTTCCTCATATCTATGGAAGAAGAAAGCCACACCATCATGGGAGACAATCCAGGAAACAGCATTCTCAGCCTTATTTTGGGAGAAGATACCAACATAATAGAAGGCAGGCCAGTTATGGTAGGAGGAGACCTCATTATGGCTGGCAGCCTAAGCAATCTCATCACGGCAGAAGATTCAGAGATGAAAGGGTGAGATGTTATTATTTTGGAAGGGTTGGAAATATGCAGTACTCTTGCTACAAGCTGCATGGATACCCTCAGCCTCAAAACAGATGGAGAAAGTATAGGCCCAAAGTTGTTAAACAATGGGTACCTAAGGAGAAGGTGAAGTGCTTATTGGCTCACGTGGCTGACAAGGAGGTTGAAGAAGGAACATGGTATTTTGACAGTGGGTGTTCCAAACACATGTCTGGATGTAGATTCATGTTTGCTGAAGTCAGTCATTGTTCCTCTCATGAGGTTATGTTTGGCAATGGAGATAAAGGTGTTGTTGCAGGAGTTGGGAAAGTGAAAGGTGATGGTAGACCTGAACTTGACAATGTTCTGTTTGTCAATGCTTTAAATGCTAATTTGATCAGCATAAGCCAGTTGTGTGATGAAGGTTACAAGGTAAACTACACTAAGGATGAGTGTGAGGTTTCTGATGAGCATAATCAGGTTGTTATGAAGGGTGCCAGAACCAAGGACAACTGCTATCAGTGGATCTCTTTTGAAAGTAATTCAACTAATAATGTTCAGGTCGATGTTAAAACATCAGACTATGACATAAGGATGCTGAAAGGTCACTCAGAGTTAATGAGTCCTGATGTGAATTTTTTAAAAGGAAAGTCTTTATGGAGGGAAAACATTAGTGATTGGACTCAAAATCAGGCGCCTTACCATATTGATACTACATCAAGACTTACCAAAGCATTCTCATCGCAACGTTTCATCTCCCTAAATCTCAACAGAATAGAAAGTTCTTCTCTAAACCTAGTCTGTTACAAAGGAACGATGTCTTTCCCTTCCAAGAACTCTGAGCAGGTACGAACTAGGGTTTCTTCCAAAAAAGAACTAGTTAACGAAGAACACATTTCTATTGTTCTTCCCGAGTCAGGTAACCCTAAACCCTCAACCACGGTGAATAAAACTGAAGCTAGGTCATCATCCTCTCAAGCTGTTGAGGAGAAGTTTGATGTAGACATGCACTTGGAACAGCTTGCCACCAAAATCCTTGAGAAGGGGATACGTGTGAAAGGGATTTATGTCCCTTTAAGGCAAATGCCTGCTGAACAGGTCGACTCTCAAGGTGAGGACAAAAATCTTCAAAGACAGGCCCTGAGTCAAGAAGCTGAAGGTGAAGATCCTGATGATACTGATGTCAGTTTTGATGTCAGAACATCGTCCCCTAGGAATGAAAGTCACAGGGGTAAAGGGAAGGAACAGGTTGAGGTTATAGAGATTGAGGACTCATCTGATGATGATAGAATTGGAAGAAGGAAGGATAAGAAAAGGACTTCAGTTACAGACTCTCCCAAATCGTGGACCAAAGTTGCCAGGTCGGGCAAGAAGAGGAGAATCATGGAAGAGTCAGATTCTGAGAGTGATGCTCAAGGCATCAACCCAGCTACTAATCAAGTTCCTGATCACTTCTCATCTCACTATGCATCCATGTGGAATTGTGTGAGCCAAAGAAGGATAGCACTGGAAAGAGAGGTAGTAGCAGAAGACTTAGAGTCTACTGAAATTGTAGACCTAATTAAGTGTGCTGGTCTCATAAGGACTATGTCAGGGTTGGCTAATTGCTATGATAGACTGGTCAGATAATTCATAGTTAATATCCCTGAATCTATAAATGACAGCAAGAGCCTAACCTTCAGAAGAGTTACCATCAGGGGTAAGTGTGTCTGGTTCTCTCCTAAAGTGATCAATTCCTACTTAGGAAGAAGTAAGGAAGATTATGGAGAATTAGAAGTCTCCAATAATGTGATATGCAAAGAAATCACAGGTGGTCAGGTAGATGTTTGGCCCGAAAAAGGAAAGTTGTTAGCCAGTTTGTTAAGTGTCAAATATGCCATTCTGCACAGCATAGGTGTTGTCAACTGGGTTCCTACTAGTCACAAGACCACAATTTCTGTTGGATTGGGGAAGATAATCTATGCAGTTGGGACAAAGCAAAGAATTGACTATGGCTCCTACATCTATGATCATACTATTAAGCATGCTGCTACAAATGCTGTGAAGATGCCCATTGCTTTTCCCTCTCTCATTTGTGGGATTATCTTGTCTCAACATCCTGGAATTCTACAGCATTCAGATGTTGCTTGCAAAAGGAAGCCTGCCTTGTCAGTCCATTCCAAGTTGTTTGAAGTGAAACATGTTCCTGACAGTGTCAAGACATCTACTTCAACATCACAACAGTCACCAGCCAAGACTGGGTTGATTACAGAACTAGAGGAGGCTTGCAAGGAGTTAGATGAAGTCATAAGAGTTAGTACTGAAAGGAAACAAAAATTTGAAAGACTTGTCATGACTCTGAGTTTGGCAGCAAAGGAAGGTGAAGCAGCCAACACAAGCAAGGATGGTGATGGACCTGGTGATGAAGAAGATAATGATGATCTCAGCTCAGATGATTCAGGCTTTTAATGTTTGCTTTCTTAATTAGTAGTGTTAGTTTTTTTTTCAGCACTTAATGTGCTTGGTTATGTAATTTGAATATTGTGATGTTTTATGCACCTGTTTATGTTTTTAGTTTCCTTCTATGATTTGTTTTGCCTGGTTGCTAACTGTGAGGCTAACAATGAGAGCTAGGGTGTACTGACTATAGTTAATAGGGCTTCTAATTGAAGCTTGTCTAATTGTGGCTAAAAAGGGGGAGAAAATAGCCAAGAGAGTCTAGAGTATCAAAGAATGCCAAATGCTGCTAATGTGATGCAGATGTTGAGGGGGAGTAGTATTGCTGGTTGTTGCATTGAGGGGGAGTGCTCATTGCTGCTAATAATGAAATATGAGAAGCAGGTTGATGCATTGAGGGGGCGCAACATATTGGTGAAAATTTGTTGCTGTTGAAGAAGGTGTTGCAGCAGGGTTTTTCTGCTAGATGCTGAAGTAACTTGAAGATGCAGCTGTAGTTGAAGATAAAGTGTGCAGATTGTAGCTGCTTGTAGCTGTTTTGAAGCTTAATGATATATGCTGAAGTGTTTATGTGAGCAGCAGAGTTTTGAAGTAAAGATGTTACTGCTGATGCTATGTTACTGATGCTGCTGATTAGAGATTCAAGATTTTTATTGAAGTTATTCCGCTGCTAAAGTCTCTGAAGATGCAGAGTACAGAGATTGTTTTAGCCAAAATTAGCCAAAGGGGGAGGTTGTTAGTTCTTGGATTGGCTGGAATTTTGGTAAAACAAAGTATATTCAATGTTGATGTCAAGGTGTTGATGTTGCAACATTGAGATTTAACACTGGGCTGTGTTAAGTAAGTAATTGCTGAAGTTGGATGTCTGATGTCACATAGGTGATGTTGTGACATCAGATCTGCAGAATTAACAACAGTAGGCTGTGATGTTGTTAGGGTTGCGTATTAGCTGGAATTGTGGAGAGCAAGCTGTCTCATTGGATGCGAATATCTTGGGATAGATATTTGCTGCTGCATAGGAGATCTGGTGCAGATTTGTAGGAGATTTAAAAGGTTGAAGATTTAAAAAGATTTTAGGAGAAAATCTGTTTTAAATATTCAGTTTTAAATAACAAATCTGGGAGATATTATAGCAAGTCCAAGACCAATTCAAGGAGCTATATAAAGCGCACAAGACCAAAGGAAAAAGTGACAAAAAACATTCAGAAGATCAGGAGCTGGAGGCTTAGTGTCTAGAGTTTGTTTAAGAGTGCTTGTATTTACACTATTCTAGGGTTTGAATAGGTGTTGCGTTTCTGTCCTCTCTAGAAGCTGTGAAGCAATAGAGAGTGGTTGCTTGATCGAAGCTAGGAAGCAAGATCAAGGGTACTCAAAGCGGTTTCTTTGAGAGTTTGTAAGGGATTTAGTGGTGTTCTGATACCTAGGTGGTTTCTTAGGTAGGAAGTCATTAGTAGAGTATAAGTTTAGGAGATTGTCAACGGGTTATTGAGTCTGTAAATTATATCTACAAGTAGTGAATTCCATCCCTGGCTTGGTAGCCCCCAGAGTAGGTTGGTTGTAACCGAACTGGGTCAACAATTCTTGGTGTTATTTTGCTGTTTATTTTGTCCGTTATGCAGAGTGTGTTGTTGTGACATCACACCTTAACATCACACGTCTGATACCAGAATTTCAAACTTACATTCACGATTTTGCCGCTACAGAAAAGTGGCGACTCTGCTGGGGACATATTATCCTCCCTTGAGGGGTTTAGCCTACTTTGATTTATTTATGCTTTATCTGATTGATTTAACTGTTATTGTTTGTTCTGCTTGGTGATCTTGTGTGGTGAGATAAGCCTTATACACAGGCTTGAGTATACACCTAGGATTAGGGTGGAAAGTAGTGTGACTTGTGTGGCATTTGGCCAGACTTAGTATACACGAAAACTCCACATCCACACGAGGTTTTCTTTGGTAATGTTCTATCCTGCGCATTGGTGCAGATGATGGAATGTAACCTGGAGAATTGTCGACTCTGGTAACCATTCCCGAGGACTCAGTTGAGGCACTCCTCCCAAGAGGTAGTAATGGCAGACCAGAAATGGCAAACCCGTTATGCTTCTTGATCGAAGGACCCGAAGCTGAGGACTTTAGAACCCTTAACCCATCTTGGCCTTATTAGGACGTGGTACAGTGGCTATTTAGGTGCAGACTTGAATCAATTGTTACGCGATACCACACTCAGACGAGACTCTCTTGAGAATATTATTGACTACCAAGAAGTTGGGAAATCGATAATATCCAAAAGATGGGTTGTAGACCCTGGGATCTTCTTTAGAACCTTGTTCGGCAGGTGTTATACCCTTAGTACATACCTTTGTGGGTTGGTTCTTAACCTCGACTCCATGCTCGTGACTCGAACCTTTGAACCCATGTGCTTTGCGTGATCTTGTTTGTGGTTGTTGCATCCATGCACTCTTGCATCCATGAGCATACATCTGCATTCTTCCAAGTCACCTCAGAAACTCATTTCAACTATCTCTTTCTTCAGTTATCTGTTCATCATCAAGCTGTTTCCTCAACACAACTACGGAACTAGAGCTGCTGTCAAATTGAGAATGGAAAACCAAGAACAACACAACGCCGAAGTTAGAATGGAAATTGATGAGTTGAAGGCCGTCATGACCAAACTCACAGAAATGATGCAAGTTCTGATTGCTAGAGGTGAACCACCTCAGAGGACTGTGATCTCTGAAATCTTACATGCTGCTGTTGACCCTCAACTGACTCAGCAACCAGCTTCTACTTGGCCAGAATTTGGGTTACCTCCGAATTACTCGCCACCCTTTACAACTACTCATGTGTTTGTCCCGTCTGTACTGCCAGTATCTTCAGCTTCATTGTTCACTGAACCTCAGCCTGTTGTGCATTCTGTTGCTCAAGTTATTCCTGAGAATCCTTTCATGTACCATGCTGCTGGTCCATAATCCGAGAGTCAGGGAGAACCTGGATACATTGAAGAAGTCAGAGAGCAATGGTAAACTCTAGACAAAAGGATAAGAGTTGTGGAAGGAAGTGATGTCTTTAGTGATGCTGCAATGGACATGTGCTTGGTTTCAGATTTGGTTATGCCTGCAAAATTCAAAACTCTTGATTTTGAGAAATACAAGGGGCACACCTATCCCAGAAGCCACTTGGTGATGTACTGCCGCAAGATGGCTGCTCATGCCAAAAACGACAAACTGCTCATTCACTGTTTCCAAGACAGCTTGAGTGGGGCTTCAATGAAATGGTATATGGGACTTGAGAAGAACCGTATCCAAAGCTGGAAGGACTTAGTTGATGCTTTCTTAAAGCAATATAAGTACAATTTAGACATGGTACCTGATCGTTGTTAATTGCAAAATATGTCTCAGAAAGAAAAAGAGTCTTTTAAGGAGTACGCTCTGCGCTGGAGAGAGCTAGTTGCTCAGGTGGAGCCACCCTTGGCTGAAAAAGAATTGACTGGATTGTTTATGGACACTCTTCAGCCACTCTTTTGGGAAAAGATGATAGGCAGTGTATCATCTGGTTTTGCTAACCTAGTCACTATTTAAGAAAGACTAGAAGAGGGTATTAAGAAAGGAAAGATTGCTAATGCTGAAGCCTTTAGTAGTGCTAAAAAGTATGCTGGAAATTTTCAAAAGAAAAAGGATGGCGATACCCATGCTGTTTCAGTTGAAGGTAAACCTCGTCGCATGCAACAACAATATGTAGCTTCAGTTGCTCCTGTTGTCTATCCTCAACCAGTTCAAGCTCCTCGTCAGGCTGTTAGACAAAATCAGAATTTCAATAGGGTTAACTTTGATCCTATCCTGATGTCCTACACTGAGTTGTATCCATGTCTTGTAAACAAAGGTTTGATTACAACAAGGGATCTACCTCCTCCTCCAAATCCTCTCCCAGCCGGCTATAGGGTTGATCTTCACTATGAGTTCCATCGAGGTGGGGCAGGCCATAACTTGGAAGGTTGCTATGCATTGAAAGCTAGAGTACAAGAATTGGTGAACTCAAAGATTCTGACTTTTCTTGATGATAATCCCAATGTTGTCAACAATCCTTTGCCAGAGCATGCCAAGTGAAGTTTGAGTCAGTTCAGACGGATCATCTCCTAAAGCCAGTGTTTCAGACAGGACAGCTCATCCTTGTTGCTGATTAGTCACTAGGCCTTGTTTCTTTCTGTTTGCATTTTTCTTTGATTGTATTGACTGTTTGCTTTCGAACTTTATTTGTACTTTCATGGTAATTTCAATGGAATGAGCAATGCGATGTTTTGATTCAATTCATTTATATCCACTGTGTGCATCTTTATGCTTTCTTTTTCACCACAAAATATATCTCCTGATCATTTTCTTTATCAAGCTTTTGTTTATGCAAAGATTGGAGGGAGGATGATGAAAACGAAATACCTGAAATTGCTGGATTGTATGCTTTTAATTGAAACTTGGCTGATGATGTACAGACACTGGTTCAACTCCCAAACACTGGAGAAATAAGGAAGTTAATCCCTTGTCAACCCCTTTGAGCCTAGAAGGTGGAGTTTCTTTCTATATGAAAAAACCTGCAATCTTAACCTGGGGATGGGTAGTTCTGAGTTAATTTGATTGTGCATGCAAGACGCCTTTCAATAAAGGTTGCAATTACAAGCTTTCCTTCGTACACATCAAAGAAGTTTCGAAGATGTCTTTCAAATCGAAAGCCAATGATGGTTCACCGTAATCATTAAGCCAGGCAGTCACTATCTTTAAAAAAAAGAATGAAAAAAAATCAAAAGAAAAGCCCGCTAAGTCAAAACCTATGAAGGAGACTTAGGCAAAAATTGGGGCATCCCACTGACTGTAAGCTCAAATGACACAGTTCAGGCAAAAGTTAGGGATAACAAAAGAAAAATCAAGAGGTTACCAAAATCCTCAAAGACAAAACGAGTTGATAGAGGTCCTCATCAAAAACAACAAAATGTTGTAAGAAAGAGTGACTACCATCTCAAAAAATCCCTTGAGCCATCATCATAACAGTGTTGTAATTCCAAAATCTCTTGGAACCTGAATGCATAGTTTGAATTAACTGAGCATAGGACTGGAGATCATCGTGAAGAATGGGTTGGGTACAAATAAACTTTGAGCCTATATCCTTTGTTTCAAAAACCGTGAACCAGACCACGTTACAACCTTCAAAAGACCTAATTGAAGCCAGGTTTCTTTTGAAAGTATACTACAGCAAGGTTGCGTAAATTGACTCCTAAGTTTGTTGCCAATCATTTGCTTTATTGTCATACCTTTGCTTTCTCTTTCATTTTGAGTGTCTAAATCACTGTGTTTTGACAACTGATTCATTTTGCTTTGCATCAATAATATCATTCCAAAAATGATTTTTGATTTCAAAATTGCATAAGCTTTGCATTAAAATTACCATGTGCGAATGATCTTGTTTGCAGGCAAACTTTCCTCATCAAGAATTTTCAAACAGTTGAGAAACTTGGTCAGTGATCCCATCAGAGGCATTACTTCCAGATCCTGTTGTGAATTAGTTCAAGATTTGTTGCTCAGTGCAAGTCATTCTCATATTTGGTTAACCAGAATATCTCTTTCAAGACCTATACTGAGTTTAGCCTTCTCAACGTTCATTTCAAGAATTGAAGCCATGATCAATTCATTCTTCCTCTGCAGCAGTCAAACTGAAGCTATGATCAGTTTATTTTCATCAGTCAATCAATCTGGGGAAGTCTTCTTCAAGAATCCTCAAGACGCCTTTCCTCAAAAGACCATCAGCCTGATACAATTCATAAGTGTGACAGAGATATGTTCAACATCTTCTCTCCAAGCAGAGTGGGCAGTGTTCCCTGTGTTGAGGAATCAGAGTTCCATTCTTCCATCACAAAAGAGTCTATCTTAGTTGTCCCTATCATTTACATTGTATACATAAATCATTCACATATCATACATAGAAATATTTGCATAGCTCGAAGTGTGTTTCGTGCTCATATGCATTTCCTGAGGTCCTGTTGCTTTCAACATCTTACCTTGTGATCAAAGTCCAACTTACTTGGCACCTACCAAAACTTTTACCTGCCTTTTCATTCAGTGTCATTCCTGAATATTGTCGTTTACCTGTCTTCTTTCTTTCTAGTGCCATTCCTGGATGTTGTCGTTTCCCGGTGCATCTATTGCTGTTGTTAGATGTTTGTTTTCTTCCAGTGTTATTCCTGGATGTTTGTCTTCTTTCATTCTAGTGCTATTCCTGGATCTTTATATTCTTTCACTCCAGTGCCATTCCTGGACGTCTCTCTCTTTTGATCTCCAGTGCCATTCCTGGATACCTTGTTCCTCTTGTTTCTCCCAGTGCTATTCCCGGAAATTTTGCCTCTCTTCTGTAATCCCCAACAGATTTGCTTGGATATCTTTCAGTGCATTTCCTGAAAGTTTTATCTGTTCATTCAGTGTCATTCCTGAATGAGTTTTCTCCTTTGCATTCAATGTCATTCCTGGATGTATTTGTCACTATCATTGAGTGTCATTTCTGAATGCAGTGATTTACCTTTATCTTTCAGTGCCATTCCTGAAAGTCTTATCTGTTCATTCAGTTCCACTCCTGAATGAGTTTTCTCATTTTGTATTCAGTGCCATTCCTGGATGTCTTTCTCACTATCATTCAATGCCATTCTTGAATGTAGTGATTTACCTTTACTTTCAGTGCCATTCCTGAAAGTTCTTTCTCACTTTATCCAATGCCATTCTTGGATAACTTTTCTTCAACAGAGTCTAATCCTATTCTTGGATATCTTTCATGTTTACCCTCTTTTATCCAATTCCATTCTTGGATACCTTTTCCCCAGCCAAGTCCAATGCTATTCTTGGATATCTCCGATGTTTAACCTTGCCATCCAATTCCATTCTTGGATGTCCCCAATGAAGTTGTTCAAGTGGAATTTTGTTTATGTCCAATGCTATTCTTGGATGACTCTGATGTTTACTGTTGCCTCATTCAATGCCATTCTTGAATGTTGTAGTTCCTTTCATCCAATGCCATTCTTGGATACCTTACCGCCAATAGAGTTTTTTTCACCTTCATCCAATGCTATTATTGGATGACGTTGTTGTCTTTACCATAAACTTTCTTGTTGTTGTCCAATGCTATTCTTGGACGTCTATTGGCATACTTTTGTCTCGTTCGTAGTTTCGATCCAATGCTATTCTTGGATGTCACTACTTGTCTTCTCAGGGTCTTGTCCCTTTCTTTCCAACTATTGATGGATACTTCTTGTCACCTTGACAAATATCCAGAGATATCTTGTGTTCTTCGGCGTGTCTTTCCACGTATTCTCTCTCAATTTACCGTAACTCTCTTGTTCCAAGCTTCCCTGCAGTGTGTTTCATCATTTGCATTCATATCATCTTGTGACATCTTATGGTTAAAAATTTGGTTTTCTGTATTTAAGTATCTTCAATCTTGTCGAGACTAAGTTTTCAACCTTCATATCTCCTGATTGAAGAAACTTAAATATGGGCAGCTGTTGAACCCTAATTTTTACCCCTAAAATTTCGGACATCTCATTTGTATATCATTACCACAAACAAGATCACAATCTTTGTTTCTCCTGAGCATCTATGTATTTCTCACTTGCTTTACTATTTGTTTCTGTGTTTACTAATCTCTAACCAAAATACAAAAAAATTTGCTGCAGTTTGCCTGTTCTTCTCTCTCTGTGCTTCCAGGGTTTTGCAGGGTTGTCAAAAGCAAAGGCGTGATTTCAAGTTACATGTGGCTGTTTGTTCTTGATCCAGTTCAGATGGATGTTTGACCTAATCTTGGTCAAGCTATCAAGTTTGCTTCATCTGCCTGTCATTTGTGCCAATAGTTTATTTCTCAAGTGACTGTCAAGTTGTTGTGTAGTTTTATTCATCAGGTTCATCTGAGTTCATCAATCCAGACTGTATTCCTCTATGGATTTATTTTCACAAAAATTGTTCAAAGTGATTCAGAATTTATCATCAGAGATTCAGAGAATTGTGGAAAAGTTCAAACAGATTCAAATGGTTGTTGTTCAGTTGTGGCTTATTCAGTGGTAGTTGTGTGCACTTTATCAGAGGCTTGTGAAAAAGTTTAGCTATCCACTTTTTTCATATCCACATCATAAACCATTTCTTTTCTTTTTTTTATACAATTTCTAAATCAGTTTTCCATAATTCATTTCACTTCCAAATATCCATTAATATCCTATTTCTATATTTTTATCCATATTTTCGAGATATCCATGTTTCTATATCCATTTCATAAAACACTTCCAATTTCTCAATATCCATCTCATTTCCATAATACATTTCTTTAATCACCATTTATATCCAAAAAACCATATTCATTTCTTAAATTTCCATAAAAAAAAACCACTTGTTTTGTTTTACAAACCATTAGTCCATATTACAAAAAAGCCCATTTGCTTGAGCCCATTTACATGGCAATGTGAGAAAAAAATTTAAAAAAAAAAACAAGTATACACGGCTAGGGGTGGGAATAGGCCAGGCCACCTAACAGGGGCCTACGACCTAGCCTACATAGGCTCAGGCCAGGCCAGGCTTTTTCTTAAATAGAAAAGGCCTAGGCTTTTTTATAAGCCTATTTAGCTAAAGAGGCTAGGCCACAGACCGTAAGAAAAGCCTTTTAAGCCTATCAGGCTGGCCTATTTAAGAAAAAATCAATAAATTTATTATTATTATATTCTATTTTGTACTTTGAATTAAAATATGAAAATAAAACTTAGTTATCTTGAAGAACTTATGAAAATAAGTTGAAAAAACATTATAAACAATGTCATAGGTTGTTTTCATAAGTTTTTCTCATAAGTTATCTTCAACAAATAGTATCACCAAACTTATGCTAATAAGAAAACTTGAACGAGACAATGAAAACAAACATTTAATCTCAATGATCTTTTAACTTGTTAGTCTATTTAACATTAGTTGAATTTCTTATTTACAGGTGTTCAAATGAAGTAGGCTTTTAAATAGGCTAGTAGGCTAATCAGGCCTTCGAAAAGGCCAGGCTTAGGCCTAAAAATAAGCCTATGGTAGCCTATAGGCCAGGCTTAGGCTTTGAATTTTTTAGCAGGCCAGGCTCAGGCTTGGCAAAGCCTAGCTCGGCCCAGCCTATTCCCACCCCTATACACGGCCCACTTCTACTCTTCAAGCTACCAACACAAACACCTGCACAAGACTTACTCCACAATTCCATGCCAAAGTAATACACGCTGCTACAATCACACAAGCTGAACTTCGCGAGCCACTGTCCAAGCCGTCATGTTGTTATTGCTAAGCTTCAAACAAAAGCATTACGTGAGCCTTCCATATGACCCACAAGCCAAAGTATCAAGCCTGCAATGTAAATCTCCACACGGTCAGCTACAAATTCAAAACGACAAACGACGTAAACCAACGTCAACACACAAGTTCAAAATGACCACAAATTTCACAAATGCATCAATTCAAAATGCAGCTCTGCAAGGAGTCACGCAAATCGTATCAATTCAAAACGCAACAAATGAGAGCGAAACGGCAGCAGATTTTTCAATCAAACTTTCAGCAAACTCACCTCATTCACTCTATAAATAGAGGTTGAATCCTTCACTTCCAACAAGCTTGAAAAGCCAAATAATTGCTGCCAATTTCACTCGATAAACCTTCAACCTTCAAGCTTCAAGGTTCCATCACAATTATCTTCATCCTTCAAACAAAATTTTGCACCTTCTCTTCAATCTTCCACCTTAAAACGTCACAAATAAACACATCAATTCTACATCACAATTCATCAAATAAGCCTCAATAAATCTTCAACCATCAATTCACCATTAACCTTTCAACCCTCTTCTTGTAAGCTTAACACAAATCTTGTAACCACAACATCAAAACCATCCGCAACAATTCTCGCATCCATAAACAGCAATAACACGCAAGTCCAGAAGAAGAGGAGAAGAGAAATTCGTTGGATTACTCGCCATCTTTGAAGGTATTGAAGCTTTCTCCGTCGAGCTTTTGTGGTTTCGATTCGAACGATAGAGATTGTGATACATGAAATTGATTGTGGAATTGAGAAGAACACTTGATTCAGATCATTTATGTGTGAGTTTTGAACTCCGTCGCTCCTTTATGGCGGAGCTCAATTTTTCATTGTTATTTTCTTCCTTATCTCACGAAGAAGAAGAAAAGGAGAATGTCTTTTTTTGGTTCAACATTTTTTTAAGGTGTCTTCATATTAATTGGGCTTGGCCCGGTTCTTTTAATTACTACATCACCACCTTTTTTTATACAAACCCTTCTTTTCTCTATATTTTTTTTAATGAAAATTTTATTCTCCATTTATTTTAGTAAAACTTTTCTTTTAAATATTTTCTTTATGAAACTTCCTTCAAAGTTTTTTTTCATGTTCCAATATTTTAGATAATTTTTTAATTTCTTTAACTTTTGCATTCTTAATATTTTAGTTTAAAATTTCTTTTGAACATTCATGTGAATTCATTTGTTCTTGATTTTATATTTCTTATTGTTGGTTGTTGATGGATCATAAATGTTAGATCCATCTTTCTCTTCATTTTCTTTTTCTTTTTGATCGATGAAAGTCTTATGGATCTTAGAATCTCTTTGTTGAATTCTTGATCAAGACGAGATCGTCACCTATCATCTAGCATGCATTAGCACAAAGATCTATTGACCGGCCTCATTGTAGGGTAATTACTCCGTAAATTACTCGGCGATTGCTTAACATAGCGCAAAATATGTCCCGTATCGGAAAACTATCAAGAATGGTTGATTATTTGTCTTTTGGTTCAAAACTTATGAAACTTGTTGTTAGGAGGCTTTGGTCTTATCAATCCTCTAATGAGTTTTCATTAACCTTGACCTAAGTGCAATTATTCAATTATTATTGATCACTTACTCTAACAACTAATCACTAACTACTAACTTCTTTACAATTCCTTCTCGCTCCCTATCTCTCTTTTACTTTTATGCTCCATTATTATCATTTCATATCATGTTTATGCTTCCGCAATTTTTCCTTTGTCCGTTGGACACATGTTTATGCTTCCGCAATTTTTCCTTTGTCCGTTGGACACATGTTTATGCTTCCGCAATTTTTCCTTTGTCCGTTGGACACATGTTTATGCTTATGCCTTTATTCTCTTTGTCCACTTAGACCAAAAACATTAATAAAGGCCAAAACCTCTAAAAAACTTGTGCTTCTAATCTTGGACTATGGTTATTATCCTTTGCAATGGACATGGAATTTTTCACTTAGACCTTGGACTCCAATGCTATTCTTGGAGCCTTCGACTTAGAACTAGGACCTTTTCCCTTTGCTTCAGAATTATGGTTCGAAGACTTCGAAGACTTGTGCTTTTGCATGGTTTATGTTGAAGCTTAAATTTGTGGTTAGATATTTCTTATCCTTAGCTTTTTCTTTATGCTTTAGGATAGTCACTTCTTCTCCACCCATTCTTCAATTTTCAAAACTTTCTCCCTTTTTCAAAACTTTCTTGATTTCAAACTATCACCTCTTTCATAATCAAACCTTGACTTTGTCAAGTGATTTTACTCTTTTCTTTTCATTTCTTAACAAATGCTAAACTAAATAAGCATATTGACACCTTTTTCAAAAGACTTTAAAAAACACCAAACTCATCAATCTCTTTTTGTGCCCTCGTGCACTTTCTCTTTTAAAACTTTTTCATAATTTTAGACATGATTCATTTCTTTAAGCAGAATTATTCGCTTGGAAATGATGACTTGTCTTTACATTTAAAATTAACCAAAACAAACAAATTTCATTCTTTGTACCACGAACTACGAGGTTTTGATCCTACATTGCACTTCGTGGGTACGTAGGCATGAGGCGACAAGTCTCTCCAAACACAAAAATCTTAAAAACAATTTCTCTTCTCATCTCCTCAATCTCTTTTCAAACAAACTTTTTAAGACCAAAAGCGTAAATATTTCAAAGGGTTCCTATAGAGTACTATAGACGTTTTGGGTGCTAACACCTTCCCTTAACGTAACCAACCCCCTTACCCAGTCTCTGTGCACTTGTTCTTGTTTTAGAGCTTGTGTAGGTTTTGTTCGCTCTTTTTTCCTTTCCTTTTTGGATAAAATAAAAGTGTGGTGGTGACTCTTGCTTTTCGAGTTAAGTTAATCAATAACTTACACTCACGATTTTGCCGCTACAGTTTGACTTTTGGTGGTTCTGATATGGTTGTCGGTAGATCATCTGATTATGTGTTTACTATTAAATTTGGTAAACAAATACAAGGTTCTATTAATAATTAAGGGATAAAACTAGAAAATCTCCAACCTTAGCCAACATAGCATAATATTTAATTTCACTAAGTCCCCAAGTCCTTCACCACGCCTTTCGACCATGCCACCTTCGACTGGTATCATCCTATGTGGATTCCGACCTTGAGTCATATTAGTTATGTGGACTCACTCCCTTTTTGATTTTCCATGTGGCATATCTATGGCTAGTCTCATGAATACTTAGCCAAGTCAAAATCCATTGTAACATTATGATAGGATCTCATTTGTTCTCTCCATCTCTAAATTTGTCTGTGAAAACTCTGCCATGTCAAACTTTGGCATACGTCAAGTTAAGTTTAACATGCACCTGCTGCATTGGATTATTGTCAAAACTCTTTACAGGAAACTAAATAATTGGGGAAGAGTTGATGACAATGACCCTTACTTGATGTGGGCACTCATTTATCACTCAATTGGGTAAAGTTCACTGTCGATAAGATACTTTATTGCAGGGACAATCCAAATAGACCTTTGTTTTGAAGATGATGCTTGAGATCAATGGGATTGTTTCCAAAGAAGCTAACAAGTTTAAGGATCCTAAGATTCTTGATAAATTTGTTATTAAAGGACTCTAATGACAACTATTACTACCTTGAGGAATCTGGCAGAAATGTGTATGATGACAAGGTTGTGGAGCCACCTAAGGATCCATCTATTGATGTTGATTGTTCTTCTTCATATTCTACATCACTTTCTTATGATTTGAAATTCTACCTTGATGATTTGGTTGGAAGGATTTTTGCTGATAATCAGATAAGGGAAGAAAGGATAATGGCACAGATTGATAGTATGGCCAAAGCAAGTGAAGAAAGTCGGTAAAAGCTAAAAGGATTGAAGGCTGAGATGTAAAACTCTGAGGCTCGAGTGATTGCTCAAGTAGAGTCTATGAGAGGTGTTGTTGACCATTTGAGTAGATCCAATGTCATTCTTAATATTGGTTTTCTTGATCTTAATGCATATCCAGATTTCACTGCTATTGCACCACCTTCTGATGATGTTGCCGCCTTTCCATTATTTCATTCTCTCTTTGTCTTTCAAGCATAGCATAACATATCATAGCATAACATAACATAACATATATGTATATTTACTATATTTTGATTGTCTGGTTTTTTTTGTGAATTTTGATATGTATCTTGTGACAAGTTTAATCATGTTTGGTGGATATTTCTATTATTCACTCTATGCTATATTACTCTTGATAAATTTTCTAAATTGCATATTGTGATAGTTAATTTCGTGTGCGATCTATCTGGTACTTATTTAGTTCACTAAGTATGACGTTGTATTTTTAGGATTTTGCGTATGCCCTCTCTATCTTTTCTCTCTTTTTGATATTTGTCAAAGGGGGATAAGACATCAAGATATTATTAATATTCATGCGCATTAAGTGTTTAATGCAGGGGGAGCTTTATAACTTTTACAAATTAAGCGAAGTATTATACACTAGTTCACCAGATTCATTTCATCCATCAAATTCCAAATTACACTTCGAATAAATGATCAACAATAATATCTCTAATTTGAAAAAAATCAAAAAGGGGGAAACTGAAAGTGCAGTCATAGTATCATTTGGTATCGCTTATGTGTTTTGATGTTTTTGTCAATTTGAATATAGTTGTTTTAGTCTATTTACATATTTGTAATTTTCCTCTCATTTATTATTCAAGTGCTTATAAGATATTCATATTTCATTTGTATTGCAATCACTTAGGCTATTATGATAAGTACCACTAATAACCCTCTTTGCTCAATTGAATAAGAGTTAGTTTTGATCCATGATATTATTTTTTTTAGCCTAGCAAGTGCTACTTTGTCGTTTCAATAGGCATTGCTTGAATAACAAGTTAGAACTCTTAAATTTGGATTTTCAGTTGCTTGATTAGAATCAAGTGTAAAACATGTTTCTAATCATAAGCTGTGAGAATATTGGGGATTGCCTCTGGACCATTTGATCCAAATCACAAAATAAACATGATTCAAATCACAACCTCATGTGACCTGAATCAAGTGTAAAAAATCATTCGAATCAACTGTCTTTTTGAAGCCATATATGGGCTCTTATCAAATTGATTTGAATCAAATTTCTTATTTAATCGAATCAAAGCTTCATAATACCCATTTTCCATCCTTGATTTAAAATAGTTGTTTCTTTGATGAAAGTAACAAGTGAGTGAAACATATGGGTTAAACCCATAGAGACAGAGATGTAATTTTGTCTTCTCTTCTTTATGTGTCTATATCCATGATAAAAGTCCAAAAGTTGATTTATCGTTGGTCAAAACTCGAACGAAATGCTTTGTTCCATTTCCTTTAAGATGACAATTGACTAACAAAAGATCTAAAAGGATGGTACTCTTGAATATGTGTGGTTTTGTAGGGTTTAGCAAAGGAGAACACCAGTTGCAAACAAAGAGAATCCATGCCCTACAACTTTCGCATCACGAGCAAACACCTCGCTACTCGAAGGTCGCTATGCGAAAGTGGAGCGAGCAACAACAAGACAGAAACATAATCAAAAGACCAAACTTCGCTTGAAGCGAAGGAAGCGATAGAAAGCGAAGGACTTTCGTATCACGAGCCAGGGCTTCACTTGAAGCGAACAGAAACAGAATAAAAAATGCCAAACTTCACTTGAAGCAAACAAAGCGAGCAAAGTTCGCGACGCGAACTTTACTTTGCATAGCAAAATCTGGCGGTTCCTGAAATGGTTTGACAGTTCAAAACTTAGTGGAAAAGAAAAGATAAGTCCGCATAGCAAACTTTCTCTCGCTATGGGAACTCAGGCGGCCAAAAACACTATAAGAGAATATCAAGTGCAATGCTGTGAATCATCTAATGTTGTTTTAATATACTTTTGTAATAGTTATTAAGAAAGGGTTGTAATAGATACTTAGGGGAGAGAGTCGGAGAATCGAGCTTGATACGCATCAAGGATCGAGAAATCGTCATTGATGCTCATTCATATCCACTTTTTCCTTTTTATACAAGCTACCATGAAAATGGCTAGCTAAGCTCTCTCTCTCTTGCTGGGATTGCAAGAATCTACCATAACCGTATGTATACGCATCGATTATAATTTTTATGTAAACATGTTTTCATTATTATTGATTATATCTTGTCCTTATTATCAAATCTTACGAATTCGACTTTTTAATGAAAATTGACCTCGAACTCATGAATTAAAGATAACGAATCTATTAAATCTAATTTCTAGACATAGAGTTAGTTTTAATATCCAATTCAAAATACTTGTTCTTCATACTATCTGTTTAATCGGTTAAGACATCATCGATTCAACAAACCGATTAGAATCTAGGAACTTATATGTAGACATACATATTATTCTGTAAAGTATATGGAAATATGAATGAAAGTATGGTTGTGTCATAATTAATCGGTAAATTGCATACGTGAACGGTAGAGGAAATCCAATCCCTGCAAGATAATTTGTCATATTACAATCCCGTTTAATTTATTTAGTTTGTTTTAAACGTTTCATAGTTACTTTCAACATCTAAAACGTTCTAACAACTTTAACTTAAACTATATCAGTAATCTAAAATGTTGGTAATATCACTCTAGTCTCTGTGGATACGATAACACAATACTTCCTTTGATAAACTCAACATCAAAAAAATGGCGTTGTTGCCAGGGACTGGCGTTTAGATTTTACGAATACAACGATTATTGTTATCTTTTAAGTGTGTACATTTGTTAAAAATACTGTATATATATTTGCAACTATTCTTTATCTTACTTTTCCCTAACACTTGTTGGTTAGAAATTGCAAAGCTTTGTGTATGCGAGGTACGAGCTCAAGGGAATTAGTACCTTTTGATCCCAAGATCGAAAGAACAGCCCAGAAAACAATTGACGTACAAAGAAGCAAAAGCAATTAACCAAACACAAAAAGAAGGAATCTAATTCTGTTTCATCAACACCAACAAAAGAAAAAATGCTCGAAGATGGACCTGAGGTTATCAACAGTGGACCTTGCTGGAGTAGTCCAAGATGACTAGCTCGTCTCAGTAACACTCCAAATAACCGACAGGCTGAGATGAAGACTGGACTGCTGCAGATTATTTATACTAATCCTTTTGCAGGTCTGGACCATGAAGATCCTTACAGTTATCTCACAAAATTTTACGAGCTAGCCGGTACATTAAGAGCACCAGAAGCTGAAGAAGAGACATTTTTCATGAGATTGTTTCCACATTCTTTGATCGGCAAAGCAAATGATTAGTACTTGGACCAACCAACTGACATCATGACCAATTGGAACGTTCTTGAAGAACACTTTCTAAATAGGTTCTTCCCGTACAACAGGTTTATGGATGCCAAAGCAACAATCGCCTCATTCGCGCAAAGTGCAACTGAAACTCTTCGTGAAGTATGGGAACGATACAAATCTATGCTGCGAAAATGTCCTAATCATGAGTTTGATGAGCTTACACAAATCCATATTTTCAGACATGGATTTCAGCAGCAGCCCAAGCTCCTACTTGAAGCAACTGCTGGTGGATCTTTGTTATCTAAAAGCGCAGAGGATGTTGTGTCAATCATCAACTGTATAGCTTTAAATGATCATCAGGTTCAGTACAATCGAGGCACGACACCAAGACAGGCTGGAATCTTGGAGTTAGGTACAAATGACGCAATCTTGGTGCAAAATAAGATACTTACTCAAACAGTGGAAGAATTAACAAAGCAACTTTCCAAACTTCCACAACAATTGAAGGAGATGCACGGTTCGACAAATGCACCAAAACAAGTAGCTTTTTGTGAGTTGTGTACTGGAGACCATCAAACTGGTTTTTGTCCCCCAATCAATGAAGAAGCTAACTACATGGGAAATCAAAAAAAAACCAGCACCATATCAAGGAAATCAAAATTTTCAACGAGGGAACAACACCAACTTTAATCAAGGGTGGAGACAAGATTATGGAATAACCAGCAGGCCAAACCAATATCAGAACTACCAACAACTGCAAAATACAACACAACCAAATAGAACATCCAAAATTGAAGAAACTTTGCAGCAATTCATGCAGCTATCTTTGGCAAACTAGAAAAACACCGACACATCAATCAGAAACCTTGAAACACAGGTCGGACAAATTCCAAAGCAATTGGCGGAGCAACAAGGAGGCACCTTCACAGCCACGGCACAACCAAATCCAAAAGAACAGTGCAAGGCAATAGTAACAAGAAGTGGAAAAACACTAAATGCAAACGGTGACGAGAATGAGAGAAAAGAAAGGAGTGTTGTTGAGAATCAAGAAGAGGAAGAAAAGAAAAGAGAAGAGGGGAAAGAAAGAGAAAACAATAATAAAGGAGAATTATTTGAAAAAGAGCAAGATAGAAAAGGTAGAGGAGAGGAGGAAACAAATGAAGGGAAGAATAATCAGAAAACAAGGGAAGGAAAAGGAATAAAATGATAAATCCGCCAATACAACACCTACCATACCCTCATGCTCCAACCAAAAAAGATAAAGAAAGGAAATACGCTTGATTCTTGGATATCTTCAAGCAGTTGCAAATCAATATTCCCTTTGCAGAGGCACTTGAACAAATGCCTACGTATGCACGATTCATGAAAGAAATTCTCACCAAAAAGAGATGAATTACTGATGAAGAAACCATACATCTTGATGCAAGCTGCAGTGCGATCATTCAACGAACACTTCCACAAAAAGAAAAAGATCCAGGAAGAGTTACACTACCAGTTACAATGGGAAATGTGAACGTTGGAAAAGCATTGATAGATCTTGGTTCAAGTATCAACCTCATTCCACTCTTAGTAATCTGAAGAATTGGTGATTTGGACATGAAGAATACTAGGATGACTTTGCAACTAGCCGACAAATCAGTCACAAAGTCATCCGGTATTGCAGAAGACGTGTTGGTCAAGGTAAATAAGTTTTTATTCCCTATCAATTTTTTTTGCCATGGATATAGAGGAAGACGATGATGTACCACTGATTTTGGGACGTCCATTCATGAAAACCACACGCATGATGATTGATATTGATGATGTTTTAATGAAAGTGTGTGTTCAAGATGAGGCAGTTACCTTCAACCTCTTTGACGCAATGAAACATTCCAAGGATAAGGGAGCCTGTTTTCACATTGATACAATTGATGAAGAAGTACTAAAAGTACAAAAACAAGCATACTTAACAGCGCCATTAGAGAGAGCACTCATGGATGCTGTCAATGTTCTTGACCCAAAAGAAGAATAAGAACTCAATGAATGCCTGGCAGAACTTGACGCTGCAAAAGAAATTCCTGCGAAAAAGGCAAAAATCGAGGATCTAAAGGAAGAAGCCGTGTGAAAGAATGACCAGCTAGAGTTAAAAATGTTTCCTAGCCACTTGAAGTATGTTTTCCTTGATAAAGACGACAAGAAATCTGTCATTATCAGCAATTCCTTAACCAGCCGTGAAGAAGAGAAACTTGTGCAAGTTCTCAAGGAAAACCAAAATGCGATTGGTTGGGTGATATCAGATTTAAAAGGTATTAGTCCATTATATTATATGCACAAGATCATGATGGAAGAGAACTACAAACTAATTGCTCAACCGCAGCGACGTTTGAATCCAACAATGAAAGAGGTCGTACGCAAGGAGGTAGTTAAGCTGTTAGAAGCAGGCATGATTTATCCCATTTCGGATAGTGCTTGGGTGAGTCCCGTGCAAGTAGTGCCAAAGAAAGGTGGCATGACAGTGATAACCAACAAGAAAAATGAGTTAATTCCAACCAGGACTGTAACCGGATGGCGTATGTGCATTGACTATACAAGACTCAATCAAGCAACAAGAAAAGATCATTTCCCGCTTCCATTCATGGACCAAATGTTGGAAAGATTGTCCGGGCAGCAGTTCTACTGTTTCTTAGATGGTTACTCAAGATACAATCAAATCACCGTAAACCCCGAGGACCATGAGAAAATAACTTTCACTTGTCCATTTGGTATCTTTGCATATAGACGTATGTCGTTTGGTCTTTGCAACGTACCTGTAACCTTTCAACGGTGTATGCAAGCCATCTTCGCTGATTTGATTGAAAAATCCATCGAGGTCTTCATGGATGACTTCACCGTTTTTGGAGAATCATTCGATTTGTGTTTAAGCAACTTGGACACCATACTGAAGTGGTGTGTGGAAACAAACTTAATATTGAATTGGGAGAAGTGTAATTTCATGGTTACTGAAGGCATAGTGCTTGGACATAAAATTTCAGCAAAAGGAATTGAAGTAGACAAAGCCAAAATCGATGTCATTGCAAAGCTTCCTCCACCAACCAACGTCAAGGGAATTCAAAGTTTCCTTGCCCATGCCAGGTTCTATCGAATATTCATTAAGGATTTTTCAAAGATTGCAAAACCATTGAGCAACCTCCTCAACAAGGAACGGTCATTTATTATTTATAAAGATTGCTTACATGCTTTTGAAAATTTAAAGAAAAATTTGAGCACTGCACCCATAATCGTTGCACCCGATTGGACAATCGATTTTGAACTCATGTACGATGCAAGTTATTATGCGGTTGGTGCCGTTTTAGGCAGAAGAAAGAACAAAATTTTCCATGCTATACATTACGCAATCAAAGTCTTAAATGATGCACAAATCAGTTATGCGACAACAACAAAAAAATTGCTTGCTATTGTATACGCATTAGAAAAATTTCGTTCTTATCTCATAGGATCGAGGATTATTTGTTATACTAACCATGCATCAATCAAATACTTGATCAACAAAGCTTATTCCAAACCAAGAATAATCTGATGGATACTCCTTCTGGAAGAATTTGATTTGGAGATCCGTGATAAGAAAGGCACCGAAAATCTGGTTACGGATCATCTATCAAGATTGTTAAATCTGGATATTACAAAAGAAGAACGAGAGGTACTTGAAGAATTTCCTAATGAGAAATTGCTCATGATTGAGGAAAGACCATGGTTTGCTGATCTTGCAAATTATAAGGCTTCCGGTCTCATTCCCGAAGATCTCAATTGGCAACAAAAGAAGAAATTCTAGCGTGATGCCACTCATTATGTATGGGATGATCCTTACTTGTTCAAAATAGGATCCGATGGGTTATTATGGAGATGTGTCACTAGAGAGGAAGCCAGAAGCATCACATGGCATTGCCATAATTCACCATATGCCGACCATTATAGCCGAGAAATGACAGCTGCCAAAATCTTTCAATCAGGATTCTATTGGCCTTCTCTATTCAAAGATACATATGAATATGCCAAGAATTGTGATAATTGTCAAAGGGCTGGTGGAATCTCCAAGCGAAATGAAATTCCATTACAAAGCATGTTAGAGGTAGAAGAATTTGATTGTTGGGGGATTGATTTCGTCGGGCTTTTTTCTTCGTCTTTAATCAACGAATACATCTTAGTGGCAGTGGATTATGTATCCAAATGGGTGGAGGCGGTGGCATCACCAAAAGTATATAGCAAAACGGTGATTAAATTCTTGAAGAAGCACATTTTTACTAGGTTTGGAACGCCAATGGTGTTAATCAGTGACAGTGGTTCTCACTTTTGTAATACACCTCTTGCTAAGGCCCTTAAGCACTATGGAGTAAGGCATAAAGTTGCAATATCGTATCACCCACAGACCAATGGACAGGCTGAGGTGTCCAACCGTGAATTCAAAATAATTTTGGAAAAATCGGTTTCAAGTTCATGGAAAGATTGGTCATTAAAGCTTGAAGAAGCTCTTTGGGCCTAGCGTACCGCCTACAAGTCACCAATAGGTCTCACCCCTTTTCAAATGGTGTACGGTGAGGCATGCCATTTGCCGGTGGGATTGGAACACAAGGCATTTTGGGCTTTAAAATTTCTAAACTTTGATCAACAAGAAGCCGGCACAAAAAGAAAGCTACAGTTATATAAACTATACGAAATACGACTCCAAGCATAAGAATCATCCAAGCTATACAAGGAAAGGATAAAAAGGTATCATGATAGTAAAATTCTTCCAAAAGAATTCAAAATTGGAAAAATGGTTCTCCTTTTCAATTCCCGATTAAGATTATTTCCCGGAAAACTTAAATCAAAGTGGTTCGGGCCGTTTCAAATAAAAGACGTCAAGCCGTATGGAGAAATTGAATTAGAGGATCTAGTTTCAAAGGCAACATGGACTATCAATGACCAAAGGATCAAGTTATACCTGGGTGGTGATGTTGACAGACTCACCACAACGATCCCGTTACGTGAACCTTGAAAGGCAGCCACAAACGTCGAGCTAACGACGTTAGACAAACGCTTATTGGGAGGCAACCCAGCTTTGTAGGTTCTTTTCAAGCCTTTTAATTAATTTTTTAGATAGGTGGATCATCTAACACAGGTCAGACAAATTCTGCAGAAAACAAAATCTTGTCAAGTTCGCTACGCAAACTCACTTTCGCGATGCGAAAGTTGCTACACGTTCGCGACGTGACGCATACTTCGCAACGCAAAACATGTCCAGTCAAACCTGCAATTACTGCATTTATTACACACACCCACCCACTACATACCCTAGTTACTCGTGTTTACCACTTTTCTGAGCTTTTAATTTTTTATTTCTTTTAATTTACTACACAAACCTTTCACTCTTCTCACACACAAATCACTCTCAAGAAAGTTTTTCTTTTTCATCTTCCATCCCTCCCTCAAGCATCTGCAATACCAGGTATGTACTTCTTCCCATGGATTAATTTTATAAATGTGTCAGTTGATTTACTGATTGAATTTGTACATGGTTTATTTCCAAACTTTGACAAACATTTGAACTGTTAACAAGAAACTCAGTTTCTCAGTACCCTAAAAGATTCCCTTCTTGCTCATGACATCATTTAAACTCATCTTTAACAAAGATAATGTTAGGGTTTACAAAGATTTTTGAATCACTACAAAAAAACAGAAATTGGGTGATATCAAAACTGCAGAATTTCTACACAAGCAGTTTCGCATCGCGAAACTTTGTTTGCTACGCGAACTTATGCAGAAACAGAGCAGTGTTTTTTGACAAAGCTTTGTCTGTGTATTTTTATTTTCAGGCATGGCCCCCAAGAAGCAAATCCCACAAAAGAAACAAAAGGTTGTAGGAGAAGGTACTTCAAGAGCAAGACCTTATGACCAATCATGTTTCATCGGAGCTACCCAAGCAAAAAGGTTCAGAGAGCTTGAATCTAGAAGTATTTAACCTGAATGACGATTTGAAGTGGACGAAGAAGGCGATTACCACCAGGTAACTGTGCTGTTGAAAAGCCAGAAATGGGAAAAGCTGGTCACCCCTCCAAAACACCTCAACTATGACATGGTTCATGAGTTTTATGCAAACGCTCTTCCGGTGGAGGGAGAGGTTTTCAACTACAAAACCACTGTCCAAGGTCGCACGCTTGATTTTAGCCAAAATCCTCCTGTCTGCTGGTTTTTCTAGGACTGGTCATGGGATTACTACGCGCTTCCCACATGGTAATCCCAACCCAGGTAAACCAGACACTAAAGGGGATAGTGAATGATGCTTACATTACCCGTTTCTGCAAAGTTGACACCACCACAAGGCAAGCACCAAGCCAACCTACACTAGACAACCTAAACTTTGATGAGTGGGATCCATGATTCTGAGCATCCTTCTCATACACGTGGAACCAAAACGAAGCTATCAACCGTGAAATGTCTAGCATACAAGATTCCATGTATAGGTTACAGTTACAAATGGGGAGGCCAGAAGATACCGCTCATCAGATCCTCACTTCGGATGCATACCAAACACATGTTTCTTGGCCTAGGGACAGGCCATTTTATTTGGCAGGGAATGCTGCTGGGGCAGGTAACACATCTAGTAGTGGTGCTGCTGAGAATGAGGCCGAGGAAGAAGAAGAAGAAGAAGAAGAAGAAGAAGAAGAGGAAGAGGAAGAAGAAGAGGCTTTGGGTGAGGAGGGAAGTGGAAGTGAGACTGAGGAGATGAACGAGAATTAGGATGTTGAAATACTGCTCGAAAGCTTGCCTAAGCAAAGTGAAATCTATTTAGCTTTCAGTTATTATTTTCTTTCCATCTTTTTATCGCAGTTTAATTTACTTTTGTCTAAAACTATTGAATTTCAATTGTTTGTTTGTATTATGTTGCAACTTGTGTTGTATATTCGTATGTTTTGTTAAACGGTTTTAAACCATATGGATGAGGTTGTATGATGTGTTTCTTGTTATGTATTAAGTCTATCAAATTAAATTATGTTTTCTATAAGTTTTGTTTCAAGTAAGGTCTTAATCATGAGCATGGAATGCTGCTGCTACATTATGACCAAACTCAACAAGTAGGCTTGAACAAATCAACAAAACAAATTGAGTGGTAATGATATGAACCGGACAAAAATCAAGCAAGGTACATGTTTACTTGCTCTGTAGAATGTTAGCATGATCTTGGATTTTGTTTTCTCATCCAAATTCATATCATGTATCATTTTACATTGTGCACACTTGCTTGAATCATTAGCAAAAACCAGAAAAGTGAGGAGAACTTCCATGATTTACTTAAACAAACTACGAAATCCTTGCGTTGGACTCAGTTGATTCATGTTCAAATCCGAAAATTCCAATTTGAGATATGTAAAGGTTTTAGGATGATCAAGGCAATTGTTTGATTATGAGTAAAACCACCATAAGCCAGAAAAATAAAAACTCATCAAAACCAGTAAGTGAGTGAGCATTTGTCAAACCTTTTTGAAACCGGAAAAATCAAAGGATGGATCAAATTTCGAAAATACAAAATCACTAAGAAAAGTTAGAATCCAATCCAAATTTTTTTCTTGCACAAACTTGAACAAAAAAGGATATGAATCATTAAGAGCTTCACTTATGAAAACAAGTAAGTTGGGGAGAAAAATTGATGAGGTTACAAAATAGAAAAGAAAAAGAATGAGAAATCGAAAAAAGTAAGAACTTGGTATAATTGAAAGATTGAAAAGAAAAGAAAATTCAAAAGCATGATGATAAAGCAATGAGTAAAGCAAGACAAAAATTGCAAATGTGGACAAATTTTTGAAAAATAGCTTTAGGAGAAAAACCATCTCTTTGTAAAACCTGGACACATTACAACTTTAACAAGTTCTTTATGATTTTGCCTTCGATTGCTCAAATTACGGGATCTTTTGGATGAAATCATGAATCGACCCAGATGTTGACCAAGTGATTTAATGAGAGTCATTTCACCACAAAAAAACAAAAATCTTCATTCCTTTGTGTGAAGAAGAGTGTTAGGAAAATTCAAGAAGGATGTGTCATTATAATTGTGAGTATAAGATGTGATTTTGTGGGCGAGAACTTAATTCCATGATCATGCTCTGATTCTATAAATCAGTTGAACATATTTCTTGTTTGAGAAGTAATCATTTGAACCATTCAATTATTTTTCCAAAATATATTTCAACTACTTGATTGAATCATGAAAACATTTCTTGAAAAGATCATACTCTTGATTGAGGACAAACAAGAAACTAAGTTGGGGAGATTTTGATAAAAGTCCAAAAGTTGATTTATCGTTGGTCAAAACTCGAACGAAATGCTTTGTTCCATTGCCTTTAAGATGAAAATTGACTAACAAAAGATCCAAAAGGATGGTACTCTTGAATATGTGTGGTTTTGCAGGGTTTAGCAAAGGAGAACACCAGTTGCAAACAAAGAGAATCCATGCCCTACAACTTTCGCATCGCGAGCAAACACCTCGCTACGCGAAGGTGGCTATGCGAAAGTGGAGCGAGCAACAACAAGACAGAAACAAAATCAAAAGACCAAACTTCGCTTGAAGCGAAGGAAACGAGAGAAAGCAAAGGACTTTCGCATCACGAGCCAAGGCTTCGGTTGAAGCGAACAGAAATAGAATAAAAAATGCCAAACTTCGCTTGAAGCGAACAAAGCGAGAAGAAGCGAGCAAAGTAGTCACGAACTTTACTTCGTATAGAAAAGTATGGCAGTTCCTGAAAGGCGGTTTGACAGTTCAAAACTTAGTGGAAAAGAAAAGATAAGTTCGCATAGCGAACTTTCTCTCGCTATGCGAACTCAGGCGGCTAAAAACACTACAAAAAAAGATCAAGTGCAATGCTGTGAATCATCTCATGTTGTTTTAATATACTTTTGTAATAGTTATTAAGAAAGGGTTGTAATAGATACTTAGGGGAGAGAATCGGAGAATCGAGTTGGATACGCATCAAGGATCAAGATATCGTCATTGATGCTCATTCATCTCCACTTCTTCCTTTTTGTACAAGCTACCATGAAAATGGCTAGCTAAGCTCTTTCTCTTGCTGGGATTAGAAGAATCTACTGTAACCGTATGTATGCGCATTGATTACAATTTTAATGCAAACATGTTTTCATTATTATTGATTTTATCTTGTCCTTATTATCAAATCTTACGAATTCGACTTATTAATGAAAATTGATCTCGAACTCATGAATTAAAGATAACGAATCTATTAAATCTGATTTCTAGACATATAATTAGTTTTAATATCCAATTCAAAATACTTGTTTTTCATACTATCTGTTTGTTTAATCGATTGAGACATCATCGATTCAACAAACCAATTAGAATCTAGGAACTTATATGTATACATACATATTGTTCTGCAAAGTATATGGAAATATGAATGAAAGCATGGTTGTGTCATAATTAATCGGTAAATTGCATATGTGAACGGTAGAGGAAATCCAATCCCTGCAAGATAATTTGTCATATTACAATCCCGTTTAATTTATTCTGTTTGTTTTAAACGTTTCATAATTACTTTCAACATCTAAAACTTTCTGACAACTTTAACTTAAACTATATATGTAATCTATAAAGTTGGTAATATCACTCCAGTCTCTGTGGATACAATAACACAATACTTCCATTTATAAACTCAACATCAATCCATCACCATGAATGTTTCTCTTTTTCTCTAGAACAACTTCTTGAGTTTAATCAATGTAAGATTCACTTATTTTTGTTACATCTTGTTCTTGTGCAATTTGTTGTTGTTGTTGTTGTTTGTGAATTAGAGAGAGTTAAATGCTTAATCTTGTGTGATCATCATGATTGAATAAGTTCATGATAACAATTGGAAACCAAGACCTATTTACCCAGAAATTTGTGAGAACCTTATGTGTGTGTGTTCTTCATTCACATTCATCTAATCCCTTGACTAACACCTTATTCGTTTAGATTGGTTTCTAAGATATTCTGGCACTGTTCATCATCTTCATCCTTAGTCTATTCCATTGTTGAGGACCTTCATATCTAAACATTGAATGATTGAAGGACACTAATGGTACATTAGGGTATCTAATATTTTTGTGTGAAGTTTGCTTTTTGTAACACGTGCACGTATCATTTCTTGAATGCAGTTTGGCTTACTTTGTTATTGAAAAAAAAGGTATTTTCTTAATATACTCCAAGGAAGACTTTGGAGATATCAAGTATCAACGGTCCATAAGGCGAATTTGGAAGTTGTCCTTCTTTGCTGGCGTTGAAGAAAGATTGCTCGCAAACAAAGTTGGGAGTTGTCCCTATACGCTCTGTTAATGGCAATCGCTAAGACAATAAATTGTTAGGATCAGGGGGGTCGCCACACATGAACACCTGGAGCAGGTTATTATGGATAGTTAGGTTATTGGATCAAGATCTTGAGGGATGTTATTTTTGTTAGAAGTTTGAGTTTATGCATCAACAGAAGGAATTATTGTGTGATAGTTTGTTATAACTGTTAGACGAAGGCAATTGATCTAGAAGGGGGGTTGAATAGACCACTTCTTTTTAAATGCGAGTCGGCGCTAAAATTTGTTTTTAAAAATATTTTGCAGAAGTGGCCGAGGATAATTCGTCTACACGAACGGAGTTACTGAGAGGATCGGATATACGTAAGCCAAATGGAACGAAAGGCTCAAAGAGAAAAAATAGAATCGCAACTTAACAATTAATCAATTTTCCAAAAGCACTTAACAAGGTAAAATCTCCAATGAGCAGTAAAAAATTAAACCAAATTTTACAATATATCAAACACCTTGTATGCTTTCAATCTATCGATCACTTGGAGTGCGTAAAACTCCAAGTTAAGCCTTCTATTATAGTTGATGCAGAATTTTCACTAAGTATAATCCAAAAGAGATTGTGCAATGGTTTTCAAATTAATTTTCTGCACAATACTATACCAGAATTTTTGTTGATCGATTGAACGATTACAAGAGTGAATAGTTCGAAATATAAATGAGATAAGGAAAAGGAAATGACACCAGGTTTGTTTAGGCAGTTCCCCTTTCGTCCTCGCTTCGGGTACGTCTGCCCCCAATTATAAAAACTAGAATTGAGATATCTATAACTTGTTTGCAAATGTTTTTACAAGAGAAAACTTAGTTATCCCACACTAAAGAACACTTCGTTGATGCAGATACTTTGTCTTCTCTTCCCTTGATTCGAGTCAAATCAAGTGCCTCGAACTTGTTGGAATAACCTCCGTTCACCGTTACTAGATTGCAAGAACACACGGATCTTCAATCACCTTCACTTGGCTAATTCTGATCCACACACAGTTCGATCCTCAAACCTTGTTGCATAATCTTCCTGTTAACGCTACTAGATCGACAAAACCTCCCGTTCTTCGATCACCTTCGCTCGGCTGAATTCAATGCACACAAGATCTGATCCAAAAACCCCCAAATCTAATTGATCTTGGAGGGCAAAACCCTAGAGGTTTTATTCAAGAACAAACCCACTGAAACACTCACCCCAAACCAAGATACAACTCTATGCTTTGGACGTTATCACTTCATGATGCAGAAAATCAACAAAAATGATTATGTGTATTTGTTGAAAAAGGTGCAAGATGAAGATGAAAGTGATGAGAGAAAAAGTTTCAATGTATTTCTTTCACTTGTTCTTGTTCCTTGGTAAAAAATGAGGAACCAACTATATATATGATGCAAAGGACCAACAGAAAAAATAACAGCATTTTAAACAAAGAGAAAAGCAGAAAAATTGACTACTTACAGCGAGCGGTCGACCGCTCCTTGAAGAGGGTCAGCCTGCGCTGACCCGTGGAGGAACCTGCGCAAATTGGACGACCATGCGTCGACCGCAGCAGGGACCATGCGCCGACGCATGGCTGCGAAAAATGCATAATTAGAAACCCAGAAGTGTGTGTCGACCGCAGGGTAGGCGTGCACTTACCCGAGCGAGACACACACATTTTTCACATATTGTGAGTCGATCGGACCCATGTTTAGGTCGACTCAAACCTAAAAAATACTCAAAAATTATTTTTTTGACACAGTTTTAAACTATATAGGCACAACTTATGCATTCCTAATACTAGTATCATGATCACCCATATTTAATGGATATGCAAGACTCCACCATGTATTTAGACTCATAATTATGCAACGTAAAATTGGTATGCTGACACCAATGAGATGACACCGTCCATATTACAAACTACTAGCCCTCGCATACATTTTGACATCATTAAAATAAAGTTCAAATGAGAGGTACCTTGCCCTCACAATAACTAATATGTTTGTATAAAACTTATCAAAATAGTGGAAAATCATGATTATTTTCCTGTGGGTAAATAACACCATTGAAGCGTGGAGTAGACAAGGCGAGGACGAACGTTGAACAACTATATATCTTTGTGTATCTATTTTCCTTCCCTTTACTCCTTTATTTTACTAGCATTCATAAATATAGCTATTGCATAAATTACTTAATTGTATTGATTGTATGCCTCATAAGATAAAATTTTCTTATAGTAATTTTATGTATAAGCTTAGGTCTATGGTGTATTAATCTTATATAATAATCATGAATTTAATTATGGCCTGATAGAACATCTATGTGAAGTTTTTAAATTGCTTTGTTCAAAGAAACTTTAGTTATCTTGTGATTGACTTGCATTAGAAGCAATCAAGATCATAGTAGCATCTTGTATTATCTCACTTGGTTTAATTCATTGAGATGCTTCCAAGCTCTCTGATTTTTGTGTTTTGATTATGTGCTTTTTAAAATCTCTGATTTCGTTTATGGGACCTAAATTTTTTTGAAATTGTTTTAAAGGAAAAAAATAGTCTATTCACCCCCAGGATAAAATGCTCCACATGCTTTAAGGTAATTTCAAAGGAATCCATGGAAATGGAATAGCTTTTTCCTATTTACTTAGTCAACTCCTTAGGAAAAAACTAGATTCCTGAGGCACATCTCACGAAGGTTATCATCACCTTTTCTAATTTTCTTGAGATTCTTTTAGATACTTTTCTAGATCTTTTATCTTTTTATGGGAAGAATCCAAAAACCTATTTGGTTCATATAGAGCGACCTCACCTTGGATAAAGATGTTTGATGAGAAGCCAAAGCCTAATTCTTTGACACTTCCCGAGAAAGTAACTTCACCTTTTCGACCAGACTGTTGAGATATTCAAAAGGATCGACAACGACCTCCATATCCAAAAATGATTCGGAAGCTCCTTATATTTCTTCCTAGTACTGATTCTACTCAACAATAAGTTTATCAACCCATTCCTTAAGCATCTCCCTCTCATGTCAAATACAGTCGAGCAAGAAGAATTCCCATCGTACACAACCCCGAACACCATAACAGATGATGCCCGAAAAATATGATAAGCAAACTCTTCTGATTCCCCTTGTCGAGCTTCCTCATATATATTTTTTAAATAGGAGTAATATTTGACAGAAATTGAGGACTAAATCTCCCTTCTCATCCTTGGGCCAAGCCAAGCCAAAGACGTTTTATAGGCAACCTCTGAACCTAAAGTTCTTCAAGTTTAGGGATGGAAGTTATACCTTCCTCACCCTCCATCCGCGACAGGGGTAAGGTATCATCCACCATGAACTGTTCAGGAGAAACCTGGACTTCCACTTTAGTATGGGGAGTAATATTAGCAACTGGACCAGCAGCCAAGCCAAAAGGTGTACCAATGTGTGTCCCTAAAGTAAAGGCCTGCCCAGTGGACGAAGTACTAAGAATACTGACTAGAAGAAATGTAGCTCGAAGGTCCCTCCTCATCTGCTGCATTGCTTCTTCGCACTTCATCGCATCTTCACGGACAACAAGGGAGGTGTTAAAGGAGGGGTAATTCAAGAAAACAATTAAGGAAAGAGAGATTTCTATGTCACTTACCAAAAATAGTCTTCACCTCATTCTTTAATTTAACATCCACCAGCCAGTGAGTCTGAATGAAACTTTTCAACCATTTTCTTAATGTTGTGTCAAGTGGAATGACACCACTAACATATCCAAGATCCTTACAGAAGGCCACCGTCTGGTTCTTCAAGTATAACTCTTCTTGAGACAAGTCTTCCTCCTTGTAAACATAAGATCATGCCCCGTCAATAAGTGACTTTGGCTCTACTACTTACAGAATAAAATTTGTTCACACAGGTGGAGGACCAGGTTCTAGATTGCAGATATTTGCATGAGCTTCTCGAGTAAGAGAGGTAACCAGGACGAAGCGGTCCTTGAAATTCTTGACGTTGTCAGAGAAAGTTTCAAAGAATCTAGTTTTCTGCCTCAAAGAATGCAAGCATGAACTGTATAGTTTGAATAATTTTGAGTTTTGAAGAGATGGAAGAACAACATCACAATCAGCTTACCCTCTTGTACTCACACCGATGCTAGAAAACCTTGACAAGTTCCTAACTTACAAGGTGCAATTGCAAATGGAGAGATTGACAAGTAGTTTTAATCACTGACTTAAAACTCATTAAAGAGAATGCGCTAACCTGTGATAGAAAATAAACACTCATGATAAGGGATGTCACACACATCATATTGGCTACATATCCTCTTATCTCCATCTAAGGAAAACACTCCCCAGCCAGATGAATGACCCATGTCAATCAAAGTCTGGTTTAAAATCCCCTCACAAACAAAAGCAGAAACGGTCTACAATATGTCCAAATCCACCCAATCGCTTGAGACGTCCTTACTTCCCTTCCTAGCTGAATTTTATACAATATCCATGATCAATATTAATATAAAGAAAGGACAAATACAACCAAGATGTAACAAGCAGTCAAGTTCCAGCACAAACACTCATAATGGAAAATGCCAACAATATAAGGAATACTCCAAGGAAGAAACGAAGAACATATGTAAAGAAACATTAAAATCTATTTTATAAAATAGATCGATCAAGCATGCACGACAAAGTACCAACGAACAAGATCATGTGAACTTGAAAAAATGTTAGAAAAAGAAATATCGCAAAGAAAAATGACAAAAGAAGTAGGAATAACTCTTTTGCAAGTCGTTAGTAGCTGAAAAGGTAAAAATGTTGTTTCAGAAGCCTCTTGTTGGTTCTTGGATTGGCTAGAATTTTGGTAAAACAAAGGTGTGCAATGTTGATGTCACATGGGTGATGTCTTAACATTGAGTCTTATCATTGGTTTATGTTAAGGATTTAAGTTGCTGAAGTTGTGATGTCTGATGTCACATGCGATGTTGTGACATCAGGTCTGCAGAAGACTATTAACAGCAGGTTTAGTGATGTTGTTAGGGTTTGCGTTTTAGCTGGATATTGGGAGAGTTATTAGTCTCATTGGTTGCGGATATCTTGGGATAGATATTTTCTGTTACAAACAGATTTGTAGGAGGTTTAAAGGCTGAAAATTTAAGAAGATTTTGAGAGAGAAAATCTGTTTTGAAGATTCAGTTTTAAATAACAAATCAGGTCAGATGTTGTAGCAGGTCCAAGCCCAATTCAACTAGCTATATAAAGCCCATCAGTACTGAAGGAAAAGTAACGAAGAAAAAGAGCTAAAGACTGAGAGTCGTTTGAGTCTTCGTGTTTGTATTGTAAACCATTCTAGTGTGAATTGGTGTTGTTGGTTTGAGCTGTTCTTGATCAAAGCTGTGAAGCAGAATCAAGTTGAGTTTTTCAAAGTGTGTGATCTTTGAATGGTATCACTGAAGTGATTTAGGGATTGAGTAGTGTTCTCATACTTAAGTGGTCTCTTAAGTAGAAGGTTCATTAAGTAGTGATTAAGTTTAGGAGATGTCAACTGGGTTGTTGAGTCTGTAAATTAATACTACTAATAGTGAAATTCATCCCTGGCTTGGTAGCCCCCAGACGTAGGTAGTTAGACCGAACTGGGTGAACAATTCATTATGTTATTGCTTGTTATTGCATTGTCCATTGCAGAGTGTGTTGTTGTGACATCGCACGTAACATCACACATCTGGTACCAGAATTTCAATTGGTATCAGAGCAGGCATCCTGTCTGTCTCTGGGTGAGATCTAGGGAAGTTACTTTCTGGTGTAAAGATGGACAAAGAAGTTGGAGGATTTGTCAACAGACCCCCTATTTTGGATGGCTCTAATTATGATTATTGGAAGCCAAGGATGATCACCTTTTTGAAATCCTTGGACAACAGGGCTTGGAAGGCGATCATAAAAGAATGGAAAGCGCCTGTTGTGTTTGAAAAAGATGATGCTGGGAAAGATAAAGAGGGAACCTCAAAGCTGAAGCCTGAAGAAGAATGGGCCAAGGAAGAAGATAAGTTTGCCCTTGGTAACTCTAAAGCCCTCTCATGTGAAGTTGCTAAGGAAGCATGGGATATTTTGAAGGCTACACATGAAGGAACATCTAGAGTTAAGATGTCAAGACTTCATATTCTAACATCAAAGTTTGAAAGTCTAAAGATGAAGGAAGATGAGACTATCCATGACTTCCACATGAGTATTCTTGAGTTATCCAATGCATCCAGTGCTCTTGGAGAAAAGATGTCAGGAGAAAAGCTTGTAAGGAAGATCCTTAGGTCCCTTCCTAAGAAGTACAAGATGAAGGTGAGTGCAATTGAAGAAGCTCAAGACATCAGCAAGATGAGGGTTGATGAGCTCATTGGATCTCTTCAAACTTTTGAGCTTGGGTTGAATGAAGAAGAACCAGAAAAGAAGCCAAAGAGTATAGCTTTGGTTTCAAATACTTAAGAAGAGAAAGGGAATAGTGCTGAATCCCAGGAGAATCTATCTCAGGCCATTGTTATGTTGGGAAGGCAGTTCAACAAGGTGTTCAAAAGAATGAACAAGAACTTCAAGCCTAATGTCAAGAACATCGCTTCTGACATCAGCAAGTCCAAGGAGAAGGATGAAGAGAAGACTGCTCAAGACAAGGGTGTTCAATGCTTTGAGTGTGAAGGTCATGGACATATTAGGAAAGAATGTCCCACATTCCTGAAGAAGTAGAAGAAAGGAATGATAGTTTCTTGGTCAGACTCTGACAGTGAAAGTGAAGGAGAGTCAGCCAAACATGTCAAAGCTTTAACTGAAACAGTTGTTTCTGATGGAGATTCAAGTGATGAGGAACTGACTTTTGAGGAGTTAGCTTCCACTTATCAAGAGCTTTGTCTGAAGAGTGCAGAAATCTGTCAAGAAAGTGAAAAATATAAGAAACAGATTATTCAGCTTGAGACTGCTAAAGCTGATTTGGAAAATGAAGTCTTATTAGTCAAAGCTCATCTTGATCATATGACCAAATCTGTTAGGATGCTGAACTGTGGTACAGACACACTTGATAAGTTCCTTCAGATAGAAAAGGTTGCTGGTGATAAGTCAGGCATAGGATTTGTGGTTGAGGAAAAGGTATCTGCTGAAGCAAGCACTTCAGGAACCAAGAAGGAGATGTCTCAACCAATGTCTCAACATCAAACAAAGAGACAGGATCCTAAACCTAAGCAGGCTGCTCATCCTCAACCTCAAAATGTTGGGAAGAGGCATGCTCATGGTCCACATCAAAGGAAGGCACATGTTTCTGGAGCTAGGCAGTATATGCCTCCACAATATCATAAGAGCATGCAGGCTTCTAGGTTCAAACAGAACATGTTCCATAAGATGGCTCAACATCAGGGAAACATGTTTGACTATGGATATAATAATGTTGTGCCTTATTATTATGGAAGAAGGAAGCCTCATCACCATAGAAGACAGCCAAAAGGACAACATCCTTACCATAGAAGACAGTCAAACTATGGGAGAAGAAGACAACATTATGGGTGACAGCCACAACAATATCATCCTCAAGGTGGCAGAAGGTTCAACCACTTCAGAGAAGACAGAGTTAGGTGCTTTTACTGTGGCAGATTTGGACACATGCAGTTTTCTTGTTTCAAGCTACATGGTTATCCCAAGTCTAACCATCAACCCAGACAGAAGGATAACAGGCCCGAGGTTGTTAAGCAGTGGGTTCCTAAAGAAGAGGTTAAGTGTCTATTGGCTCACTTTTTAGATAGACACTCTGCTAAGGATGGTTGGTATTTTGACAGTGGTTGTTTGTAGCGAGCGATTTTGGACGCGGTTCTTAAGCGCTGGTCGCTCTCTGCGGTTTGAGCTTACTACAGGTCGATTCATTTTTTATCCTATTAAAGCTGATGAAGGAAGGGAAATAGACGTCTCCAATTAACCCTGCTTTGCATACTGAGTTTAAACAGTGGTCTGTTAGGTTACGGATGCTATCAATGTGGGGGCCTTTGTACTGGTTATTTGTATTTTCGCCAATACTGATTTCTTTCTTTTTATTTTGACAGAATGTTTCTGGCGGGGAACAAGGATTAGGATGTTAGGACTGATGTTTTTTGATGTGAGAGTATGGGATTTGGGTTTTTTGTTTAGTGTGCTCGCTAAGATTTTTCTTTCAATCTTATGCCTACGTATTCCCATTTACCGAAACAGGGAAATCAGAGCGTTCGTAGTTCCTCCTATTCTAGGGGAGGAAATGGTATTTTGGTGTCTTGTTCAAAGCCCAAGACTTGAAGCGAAAGGTGATTTGTATCTTGTTCAAAGCCCAAGATGTGAAGCTGAAAAGTCTATTTGTATCTTGTTCAAAGCCCAAGATATGAAGCTAGAAGGGTGTTGACTTTAGAGAGAATTTGTCATCTCTAAAGAGGGGTTTGTATGTCACAACTGTTTATAAAGGAGAATTACTTTAACCGGGATACGCGGATCCTAGCAATGCCATAATTTCCTATAAAGGGGATTTTAACCTGAAGGAGAAGACTTTAACTCAGTGTAGAGCAATGCTATATTTCCTTAGGAATTTCTCATGCTAAAAGAGGGACAGTGGCATGGATGTAGATGATCCAGAGGCTTTCCGCTTACAGCGATTAGATGAAGGGGAAAGAGTTGTTGATGTGTATTGTGAACGAGGCCTAGCTTTGATGTTAAAAGGTTAATTGGATTAACCAGTGGTTTTCTTATATAAAGCCTAAGAGGAGGCTAATATGTGTCTCGTACAAAGCCCGAGAGAGAGGCTAAAAGGGGTTGATCCTACAAGAGGATCTTCTATACTCAACAAGAGAGTGTTTTTGTATCTCGTACAAAGCCCGAGATGGAGGCGAAAAGGTTTGACTTAACAAGGGAATCTTTTGGTATCTCGTATAAAGCCCGAGATGAAGGCTATTTGACTCAACAAGAGAGTTTTTTTGTATCTCGTACGAAGCCCGAGATGGAGGCTAAAATTTGTTTGGCTCAATAAGAACCTTTTTGTATCTCGTATAAAGCCCAAGATGGAGGCAAAAGGGTGATTGACTCAACGTGGAAGTCTCTAATGTGTCTCGTACAAAGCCCGAGAGAGAGGCTAAACGTTGTTTGACTCCGCTGGGGAGAATCATTGTACAAAGCCCAAGAGAAGGCTATGGTGACTGTTCAGTTAAGTGACAGGTCCAGTATACTGATTTTGAAAGAGAAAATCAGTTCTTATATGAGCAACACTGTACTCAAGGATTTGATTCAAGGATCCGGGTTTTTCCTGTTCTTTAAGGAAGCGGGAAATCCAAGGGGTATTGAGACTGTCCGAGTCTACGGGTTTTCTTCCTATTCTTGAAGGGTGCTTGAGAATGTCTTTGAGACTCAAGGTTATTAGACTGTCCGAGTCTAGAGTTTCATCTTTTGTACTATGCTTTGAGAAACAGTAGTAGACTCTATGAAAGGACTGTTCTATGAAGATGATTAAGTTCTGTTCCTATACCTTTAGGAGGTCGTCGGGACAATTTGTACGAAGCCCAAGAGGATGCTGGAAGCTTTTAAGAAGCCGACGGGTCCTTGTACGAAGCCCAAGAGGAGGCTATCATTCCCGGAGGAAGAGATCATTATACGAAGCCTAAGAGGAGGCTGTGAATACTTCTAAGAAGCCGTAGGGTCCTTGTACTAAGCCCAAGAGGAGGAGGGGTTGCTTTTAAGAAGCCGATGGGTCCCCAAACCCCGAGAAATTCAAGGCAAGCTATTTCACAAGGAATAGATCAAGTCAGGAAAGTTTGAGAATTTGGAAGAAACTCAAGAGATGCAATTCACGGAGAAGAGATCATCCCTGGGGAGTAGAATTTCTTGACAAGTGCTTTTAAGAATCCTGTGGGTCCTCAAACCCCGAGAAATTCAAGGCAATGCTATTCACCGAGAATAGATCAAAGTCAGGAAAGTCCGAGAATTTGGAAGAAACTCAAGAGATGCAATTCTCGGAGAAGAGATCATCTCTGGGGAATAGAGTTTCTTTGACAACTTCTACGAGTGACAGTCTATGAAAGGGTTCACAGAGAATGCTGCCTTTCATATCTCCATATTGTTATCCCCAAGAGGAGGGAAGACTGTGCCTGGTAATCCTATGGGGATCTAGTTTAGACTATTTCTAAGAGTGATCAACGGGCTTAATGCTAGACGTAGTTGCCGGGGAAACTCTAAATATCTATACTATTATTACACAGTTGATATGAGTTTATGAAAGAAGACTTACAGTGAAACAGCCCCACAATACAGTTATATGTATATGAAAGCGGTAAATGAAAGCAATAACCACTTACTCGGTTGTAGAGCTTCAATGCTGTTTGATTAGTTGTTCAACAAAGAAAGATTGAAAACAACAGTATATTCAAAATCAAAGGAGAAATTGCTTTGAAAAAGAAAGATTTGGGGCTTGCAGCTCAAGGAGAGGCCCAGAGTTTTATCAGTGATTGCACTGTTTGAATTTGTACAGAGGGACTTATACAAGTGACTGAGGCCCAAAAAGTTTTCTGTACAAGGGGATGGGTCTTACACTCTCTCAAGAGGCCCAAAAAGGCTTAAAGAAAAATAGTGGGGATTATAACACCAGGGTAGGCCCAATTTGTTTTTTTTTCGTTTAAAATGGCGATCGCGCCGAGGTTTTCTTTTAACGTAGATGGACTTATACAATAAGTGAGGCCCAAAATTGTTTTGGTTAAAAGGGGATTGGGTCTTACACTCTATTAGAGGCCCAAGTGTATTTTAAGAAAAGAAATGGGTCTTACTAGTCGAGGGTAGGCCCAGGGTTATTTTGAAAAGGTGACAATCGCGCCGTTTATTTGAAAATGTACAGAGGGACTTATACAACGAATGAGGCCCAAAATGTTTTCTGTACAAGGGGGTTGGGTCTTACACTCTAATAGAGGCCCAAGTGTATTTGAAAATCAATTTTGAATGTTGAATTAATCAAAAACCCTAATTTTAATCTTTAAAAGTAAATATTTAAAGAAAATCAAACAAAATTCAAAATAAATTTGAATAATCCATTTATGATTTTGTTTAAGGTTTGAAAAAAATGAGGGATAATCACAAGGAATATTTAAACTCATTAGGTTTTGATTTTCAAAGTAAATATTCACTTTTAGAATGTTTAAAAATAATAAAAAATGAATTTATTCACAAAAATACTAATTATATTAAATAAATAATATAAATCTAATTTTTTGGTGGAATAAAATATTTCAACATTTTTGTGAATTGTTGCAAAAAGAACCAATCAAAAATGATAAAAATTGAAGGAGTTATTAATTTTTCAAATCATTAAAAATAATAATATGAAAAATAACAAAATAAACAAGTGATAAAAAGAAGTCTGGGGCGAGGGGGATTCGAACCCCAGACCTCTCGCTTGCCAATACACACAAAACCAGCTGATGAACCGCTTGGGCGTAATGCCAATTCATTAATAACATGGCAAGTGAAAAATATATATCAAACTTAGTTGGAAAACCTGAAGAATGGCGCCATGGACATCTTCTTCCTCGAGCTCGTGCATGAAGCACCATATCTCACTCATCTCTCAACCATTGGACATCATTCAAACACCAAACTCATGCGTTTTTTCACAAGGAAGAAGATGGCAATACCCAATTTTATTCATTTTCAGTGTATAACAAATTATATCATTATGGCCGTATGAACCCTAATTTTGCAAAATCAATTGAGTAGGCATGATTATGAGTGCAATGATCAAATTTTTTGAGGGAAAACAATCAGCATATGATGGCAAGCAATTGCCAAAAATATCATGCGAGGAAATATGCATGGATCATGGAGTTTGAGTTTTGAGGCTTACCTTGATGCAAGCTGAAATGGAACTCTGCACAAACTTTGTTCCAGTCGTGAATTAATGATCCCTACAACTTCAATGGATGTTATGGAGTGTGTTACAAGCTTTGGAACACTTTGAAACTCTTTGGATCAAGCTGGAGACCTCCACCTGCATAATTGAGGTATAATGGCTTGGTTGAAGAGTGATTTTGAGCCTGAGGTGTTACAGTCAGTGTTTAAGTGTTTGGACACCTCAAATACATCATATATGATGTGTTTGAGCAATTGGAATTGATTGCCTAAGATTGCAACTCAAAACCCGATAGTGGTTACTCAAAAACCAAAAAACTTGAGGTTTAAGGAAGAATGAGAGAAAGCAGTGTTGTAACTGGCTTTGGTGTGAGTTGAATGATCCATTGGGACCTCTATTTATAGGTGATCAAATTTTGTTTTTGAGGAATAGTGAATGGCTGCTGGATCAGATCACATTTGCATGGATTGGCTTGGAGGATTTCTTCTCAAGCAAGGCAAGCTAGCCATTCCCAAGAGCAGGGCTATGTCTTGACCAAAATCACATTCCTCAGATGTTTTTATTGTTGTTTAATCAGAGAAATTGACTAAGTAGGGTAGCTACCTTGACAATGCACTATTCCACATTAATGCACTTTGAATTCAAGGCAAAAATGTGCCAAAGTGGATGAATTTCAAGTTGGAAGATTCCTTGGCCTTTTGACTCAGATTTGTCAGTTGGATCAGATGCAATGTGATTGGTTTGAATACATGTGGCATGCTAATCCTCAGTTCTTGGTTCAAAATCATGTGTGGCAAGCAAACATGCAAACTGATTTTTCCAAAACAGCTTGCAGCAGCATGACCTTGGGCATGGATTTCTCTTGGCTCAAGTTGAATCAATTCATGCTGTTAAGCTCTTTGAATTCTTGGCAACATATGCAACAACATTGATGTTTAACTTTGGACTTGATTCAGCTTGCATCTATGTGAAAAGATCTCACAAGTTTTGGTGTTTCAACAAAATCTGTCTTGGACGGAATTTTTCTAAGTGTTGGAAAATGGTGTACTTTCATATTTTCAGCCATTTTGGCTCACTCATAGCTCAAAATCCACAATGAATTGGAGTTAGGTCTAGTTTAAGTTTTTGTAGAGGGCAATGGGATCTACAAATCAAGCTTTGGATGGAAAAAAATGGCCTTGTGGTTTAGGAGTTATGACCCTCCAAAGTTGGTACCTTAGCCACTTTATTTTTAACTTAGAAAATTTTCTAAGTTTTTATGGTTACCCCTTTTACAAGTTATCCAACTTTTCTTGATTTTTCTTGATGAATGATGATTCAAATCATACATTAACATCATTTTAGGGTTAAAAATCCATTTTGGGGAAAAATCTCAAAAAGTCAAAGTTGACTTTTGTGCACAGTTGACTTTTTATCAGATGAATTCCAAACTGTGCAATTCCTTAGGAAATCATGTCCTTGACCTAAATCAAACTTGATGGACATGTTCCATGGGTGTCATGGGGTATATTGAGGCATGTCCTAGGGTTTGGGAGCATGTCCTGGTCAAAAGTCAAAGTTACAGTTGACTTTTTCCTTAAAACCCTAATTGTGGTGCAGATGAAATTGAGACTGTTGCTCAAGCTTCTTGGATTAATCCATTGTTCCAAATGGATCAACATAGTTCATTAGAGACCCTCAAATCATGTCTTGAGGTCTTGGCTCATGATTTACCCTAAAAGTCAACTTAGGGGTGAATTAGGTCAAGAAACCCTAATTCCTAATTTTTGATGTATGCATCCCTTGAGGCCAAATTGACTTGATGATTGGGTCCATGAGGTTCCATGGAGTATATTAGGTTATGTTTTGGATCATCGGATTGTGCCCAGATGAAAATTTTCCATCTGGAGGCCCTGGTCAACCAAAACCCTAATTTGGTGACACTGGCGATCTTGAAGCTTGATCCACCTAGAAGGGAGCAACCTTGTGCTTAATCCTTGAAGTGGGGAGTCCTCTTGATCCATTGTGAATGTTTGAGAGGTTAGAAAAGTTGAAGATCATGTCATTCCTCGATTGATCCTTTGTCTAAGCGCTCAGAGAGGGCTTGAAACCCTAATTTTGATTGTAGTGAATGCTCAACAACCCTTGAGGCATTTGATGAGGCATGATGGTTCATCCATATTGTGATGATGATTTGCACAATGATGGGAAATGTTAGTGGTCAAAATTTGGGGTATGACAGATGCCCCTATTTAATCTTCTTGGACCCGAAGGTGTGAATGACGAAGGTATTCGGGCATTCGGGGTGCAAGAGGATTAAATATCGGAATACCTGAAATTTTGATGGCTATGAATGGCAGCCTGCGCATTCATCTTCTTTTGCTAAGCAATGATGCTTAGAAAAGGTAAACTTCCCCTCGCTCTTGGTTTCCTACCAAGGAACTGGTCTAAGTTTCTTTTGAAATAAACCTCCCCTCGATCCTGGTTTCCTACCAAGGAACTGGTCTTAGTTTCTTTTGTCAACTTCCCCTCGATCCTGGTTTCCTACCAAGGAACTTGTCTAAGTTTCTTTTGAAATAAACCTCCCCTCGATCCTGGTTTCCTACCAAGGAACTGGTCTTAGTTTCTTTTGTCAATAAACTTTATTGACAAGGGACGCTATTTGTAGCATTTTTCCTCAAACTTCTCGCCGAATTTTCCTGGAGAGATGCCATTTGACAGAAACACTTTGGATGTCAGACTTGCTGGGGAACCCTGTCGTCTGAGTTGTAGAGGTGTACAAACTTCTCTGTTGGAGACGCCATTTGTTTCTACTGGGGGAAAGCAGGTCTCTTGGGAGACTGCTGTCGCTTGGGATCTTACATCATACTTTTCTCGGGATCTTCCCGGAGAAATGCCATATGATGGGGTCCAATTTTGAGGTGCTGATGAACTTTTCATCAGCAATCTTTTCGGAGCAAAACTGGCATGCTGCCGAATCTCTGATTACGAGGCTTTCTCTGTGGATTTTCCTTAATCCGGGAAAGCATGGATATCATCTTCAATGGCGAAGAGTGATGCTGACTGCAGGTTCCTCTGGATTTTTAGAGGTTCAAGTTATCAAAGTGGTCAAGGACCTATCTTCAATTTAGAAATAACTGGTGGCGAGATTATTCAAACACAGCGTTTCCTGACAAGGCAAGAACTGACGACTCGATTGAGAGAACTCCTATCTCTAAGGGACAAGACCGACTAGAGTGATAGTGATGCAATATGAAATGTGAATGCAAATCAATAATGCATGATGTATGTATGTTTAAGCTGACAAAACTGACACGACATATAACTTGACGGATGAACACGACCGGATACTCGGCCATCGCGGGGCGTGTAGAAATATTGCTGATTCAAGATAGCAACTCCACCTTGCTTAGGAGAAATAGTCCCTGTCGGGAGCTATGTTGGTCGGACTTAGGAGGAAGAACTCGGCCGAAGATGTCAGATGGAATAGTTGCATCCGACACTGTTGATCCTTCATTCAGGCGCACTGGCATAGAAGGAGTACTTTGATTCTGCACTTTAAAGTTTGCTTACTTCTGAAGAAGCGGTTGATGTTCCTTTGATGTTCAACAGTTAAAAGAAATTGCCGACTTTATCTTAAAAGCAGAAAAAGTTTTAAAAAGTAAATTCATTTTTGTTTCATTTCAAGAATCGTTGATCATGTTAAAATGTCGTTATGTAAAGCTAAAACAAATAAGAATTACAAACGAAAGCACAAGGGCTCAAATTTTATTGATAAGATGGAGATCAGCCAAACGCGTGATTCCAAAGAGTATATACAAAGTTTGAAAATGGTAATTTTACAGGGAACAGGGCTACGTTGAAACATAACGACCACTATCCTTCTACCAACTTTGAATTCGGGACATCCTGAGCTTCTGTCGAAGATGACCTTGACTGGAGTTTTCCTCTGATGGATGATGTAACTGCTGCTGCTGAGGGACTTGCCTCTGTTGAGCATAGTTACTTGCCATTATCCCTATTTTTTGCCTGAATTGTACTTTGATGTTTCCAATCCACTGGGATGATTTTTTTCATGTCTCTAATTTTTGCCTGGACCGCCCTTTCGGGTTTTCAATCCACCGAGACGTTTTTCTTCTCTTATTTTTTTTTAGTTTAGGCGAAGTATTTCTTGACTACATCAACATTTGTGGGGTAGGCAAATTCCTCTCCGTCCATGGTTGCAAGTCTCAAGGCACCGCCTGAGAAAGCTTTCGTGACCACATAGGGGCCATCATAATTTGGGGTCCACTTGCCCCGAGAGTCAGTGAGAAACGATTGAATCTTCTTGAGTACGAGGTTTCCTTTCCTGAAGACGCGGGGTCGAACCTTTTTGTCGAAGGCCCTCTTCATTCTTTGTTGATACAACTGACCGTGGCATAGTGCCGTGATTCGCTTCTCTTCGATCAGGTTTAATTCGTCGTGTCGACTTTGACACCATTCAGCTTCTGTAAGCTTTGCTTCCATCAATACCCGGATTGATGGGATCTCTACTTCGATGGGGAGAACTGCCTCCATACCATACACTAGAGAGAAAGGGGTAGCCCCTGTTGAAGTACGGACAGATGTTCGATAACCGTGAAGAGCAAAGGGTAACATCTCGTGCCAGTCTTTGTAGGTTACAACCATCTTTTGAACGATCCTCTTGATGTTCTTGTTAGCCGCTTCTACCGCTCCGTTCATCTTGGGTCGGTAGGGAGATGAGTTATGGTGTTCGATCTTGAACTCTACACACAACTCTTTCATCATCTTATTGTTCAAGTTAGATCCATTATCAGTAATGATCTCGCTTGGAACACCATAACGGCAGATGATATTGTTTTTGATAAATCGGACCACCACTTGTCAGGTTACATTAGCGTATGACGCTGCTTCGACCCACTTAGTGAAATAGTCAATGGCTACCAGGATGAACCGATGTCCGTTTGAAGCCTTAGGTTCTATCAAGCCAATCATGTCGATTCCCCATATGGAAAAAGGCCACGGGGAAGAAAGAACTTTGAGATGTGATGGCGGTACATGAATTTTGTCAGAGTATATCTGACACTTGTGACACCTCCTCATGTACTTGTAGCAGTCGGATTCCATGGTCAACCAGTAGTACCCTTCTCTCAGAATCTTTCTCGCCATTGTGTGTCCGTTGGCATGAGTGCCAAAGGACCCTTCGTGAATTTCTTTCATAAGCATGTCTGCTTCTGGTCTGTCTACGCATCGGAGCAAAACCAAGTCAAAATTCCTCTTATAAAGAGTGTCACCGCTCAGGAAGAAGTTTCCAGCCAATCTTCTGAGGGTTTTCCTGTCTTTTCGGAGTGCCCCAGATGGGTACTCTTGTTTCTGAAGGAAGCATTTGATATCGTGATACCAAGGTTTGTCATCTATGACTGCTTCAATCGTGAAGACGTAAGCGGGCCGTTCAAGGCGCATTATTTCGATCTTAGGCAGGTCATTCCATTGACCTACACTAATCATGGAAGAGAGAGTGGCTAAAGCGCCAGCCATGTGATTCTCATCACGAGGGATGTGATGAAACTCAACTCTATTGAAGAAAGGTAGCAACCTTCTTGCGTAGTCTTTGTAAGGAATCAGTCCTGATTGGTATGTGTTCCAATCTCCTTTTATCTGATTGATAACCAAGGCTGAGTCGCCCCATACATCCAAGTTTTTGATCCTTAAATCAATTGCTTCCTCGAGACCCATAATACAAGCTTCGTATTCGGCCTCGTGGTTCGTACATTTGAACGTAAGTCTGGCAGTGAAAGGAATGTGGGTACCCTGAGGGGTAACAATGATTGCCCCAATTCCGTTCCCATAATGATTAACTGCTCCGTCAAAGATAAGTCCCCATTGGGAACCTGGTTCTGGCCCTTCATTGGGTAGCGGTTCATCGGAATCTTTCATTTTTAGATACATGACATCTTCGTCTGGGAAGTCAAACCCAACTGATTCTTGATTGTCAATCGGTTGATGAGCCAAATGATCGGCTAAAATACTTCCTTTAACGGCTTTCTGAGCGTGGTACTCTATGTCATATTCTGATAACAACATCTGCCAACGGCCAATCCTTCCCGTGAGAGTAGGTTATTCGAAGACGTACTTGATTGGATCCATTTTGGAGACCAACCAAGTAGTGTGATGAATCATGTGAGCATCGTGTACCGAGTTTCACAGTTGGTGAATTTCTTGCTTAGATAGTAGATGGCAGACTCTTTCCTTTTGGTTTCGTCTTGTTGGCCAAGTACATATCCCATTGAGTCCTCTAGGACTGTGAGGTAAATGATAAGTGGTCTTCCTTCCACTGGAGGTGGTAGAATCGGCGGATTCAACAGGTATTCCTTAATACTATCGAAGGCAGTTTGGCAGTCTTCTAACCAAACACAATCCTGGTTCTTTTTGAGTAATTTGAAGATCGACGCATAAGTGGCAGTCATGAGGAATATGAATCTGGAGATGTAGTTCAAACGTCCCAGGAATCCCCTGACTTGTTTTTTAGTTTTCGGAGAAGGCATTTCTTGAATGGCCTTGACCTTGTCAGGATCGACCTCAATTCCTTTTTGGCTGACGATGAACCCTAATAGTTTCCCTGAACGTACACCGAAGGTGCACTTGTTGGGATTCAAGCGGAGCTTGAACCTTCTTAACCGTTCGAACAATTTTGACAGATGTTCAACGTGCTCACTCTCTGTTTTTGATTTTGCAATCATATCATCGACATATACCTCTATCTCGTTGTGTATCATGTCATAAAACAGAGTTGTCACGGCCCTTTGATAGGTTGCCCCGGCATTCTTCAAACCGAATGGCATTACCTTGTAACAAAAGGTTCCCCATGGGGTGATGAAGGAAGTTTTCTCCATGTCTTTAGGCGCCATTTTGATCTGGTTATAGCCCGAGAATCCATCCATGAAGGAGAAAACTTTGAACTTTGTTGTACTGTCTACCAGCATGTCAATGTGTGGTAAAGGAAAGTCATCCTTTGGACTTGCCTTGTTCAGATCTCTGTAATCAACACACATTCTGACTTTTCCGTCCTTTTTGGGAACGGGTACGATGTTAGCTAACCATTGAGGATATTCTGATGTGGCGAGGAAACCTGCGTCAATCTGTTTCTGTACCTCCTCTTTGATTTTGATGGCCATGTCCGGGTGAGTCCGTCTCAACCTCTGTTTTACTGGCGGACATTCCAATCTTAACGGTAAATGATGTTCCACGATGCTGGTATCCAACCCTGGCATATCCTGATAGGACCAAGCGAATACATCGGGAAATTCTCTGAGGAGCTTTATCAAACTCTCTTTGGCAGTTGGACCGAGCAGTGCCCCAATCCTGATTTCTTTTCTCTCTTGCTCTGAACCCAAGTTTATCGTTTCCAACGGTTCTTTGTGAGGTTCAATGGACCTTTCCTCTTGTCTGAGTAGTCGGGAGATCTCTTCTAGAATTTCGTTGTCATTTTCTTCTTCAGCCTCGAATACCGGGAACTCAAAGTTGGGAGAAGGCATCGGATCGTATGTTTCAACTGGGTTTAAAACAAGCAATCTGCATAACGTGATGATTCATGTTTAGAAGAGCTAGAGGAAAATGCAAGTGTGTGCAGTGTATTTGTTTTACTGCTTGTTTTTATTTTTAATTATTTTTTAGGATTACCATTTTCTGAAAAAGCAAAAAGAGAAAACAGCAAATAAATGCGGAAATTACAGAACGACGTTATTTTATTAATGAATAAGTCGACTCTTGAAACTACAGCCCTATAAAACAAAACTTTGTCGCTTTGGGAAAAGCGAAGAGGGAAAATTTACAGAAAGCGAGCCCTATCAAAACATCTGTTTCACCTGGGCAGGGTGAAAGGTTAAAAGACGACAATTACTTTGACTGATGAACGACCTTCGGAACATCGACAGCAACCCATTGGCGGCGAACTCCTCGGTGAATCACAAAGTCTGGCACCTTCCTTGATTTGTCTTCAGAAATAACACTGATTTCTGGTGGAGTAGGATCGTTGGAATCTGTTTCCCAGGCAGAGTTGTCATAGGAGAATTCCTCAGTTGCATTTTGCATAGCATTTGTGCTCTCAGGTAGATCTCCCCATCCAGTTGGCTGGACATCTTCGAGCCTGATACGAGAGCTTTCGGGAGCGGTGTATTTGACCATATAGTCGTATTTTCCACTTGGTTCTCCCAGGGTGTCCCACACTTATTTCGAACTGGAGGAGTCATCCCTCTCGATGACATTGACCTCGGGAAAAGCATAGTTGATGAATTCAAGTCCTGCAAATGTTGTGAATTCATCTTCATGTTTAGCAGTTTCAGGATGACCTGAGTGTTGATCCCATGACATGGTGGGGACACAGGTATTCTGTTCAATGGTGCTCAGTTGAGTTTCATTACTCTGCTGACTTTCTTGCCCCAAGTTTCCTGGATAAGGTTGCCACATTGGCAAACCATCCATTGGGCCATAGTAGGTGTAGTCAAAATTGTCTTTCATCGGAGTGTCTTCCTCTAATGAATTTGGCGGAGCGCGGCATCCTTCTGGATCACAATCCCCGTAGATCATTTCGACATCTGATCTTAGTATATATCTCGGACTTTCAGTAGGAAAGCAAAAAGGCATAGGCACCTCTTCCTGAGACATATAACCATCCTTGTTAAGGTAGGACTTCCATTCTTCATCTGTGTCAGAGGGATCTTCCTCATTGATAGCATGAACTGTCTGAGACACTGGGTGAAGAAAACCTCCACTGTGGAAGAAGTTCTGAATGGGATGAAGACTTCCATCGCTGGCAGTTGTCTGGGTACAGGTTGCAGAAAAACCAAGACCCTTCTTTGTTTTATTGTCAATGGGAATGACAAGCTGTCCCCATCCGGTTGTATCGGTACTCTCGACTGCTTTGATAGCATCTTTGTATGAGGAAATCGAGGTTCCTCCTTGGGATTGATTGTCCCTGCTCACCGACAGTGCTTGGAACTGAGTTCCAATAACCTCCTCAGGTTCTATACCAGTAGATGATGACAAGTTACTCACAAGCAAGGCTTGTTCCCCATAAACCGTGACAAGTTGATCGTTCTGAACGAACTTTACCTTTTGGTGGAGGGTCGAAGTGACCGCTCCAGCCTGATGTATCCAAGGTCTTCCTAATAAACAACTATATGTTGCCCGGATGTCCATGACCTGGAAAGTGACTTGTAAAGTGTGAGGACTGATAGTTATGGGAAGATCAACTTCGCCGATAACTATTTTTCTGGATCCGTCGAATGCTTTGACGACAACCTCGCCGATTCTCATCGGAGGGCCTTTGAATGATAATTGCATCAAAGTAGACTTCGGCATAACATTTAGGGCTGACCCTGTGTCTACCAGTACGCTGGCTAAAGCATCGTCCTGGCAGTTGATTGTGATATTGAGCGCCATGTTATGACGGCGACCCTCTTCGGGTAATTCCTCATCACTAAATCCCAAATTATTGCAGGAAGTGATGTTAGAGACAATACTATCAAACTGTCTGATTGTTACATCCTGTTCCACAAAGGCTTGCTCCAAGACTTTCTGTAGAGCCTCCCTATGCGCTTATGAACTGAGTAACAGTGATAACACAGAGATCTTTGAAGGAGTCTGTAACAGCTGATCAACAATGTTATATTCACTTCTTTGGATGAGCTTCAACATCTCATCATTATTTTTCGAAAGGTCGGGATTACCGAATTGACCGACTGATGGATCGGGAGCTTCTGTCTGAAGTTCCTTTTCTTTGTTAAGTTCCCCAACCCCTCGGTTGAAGATTCTACCACTCCGTGTTATACGACTGATGTCTGCAATGTTCACGACAGAGGGTAATGGAATTTTCTTTCCATTTTCAATTGTTGTTGCACCGTATTTGTAAGGGATAGCCTTAGTTGATTCATACGGTAGTGATCCTGGTAGATAGATGACTATGGGAACTTTCTGATTTTTCTGATCATCATAAATAATCTCGATCCGTTCCAGGTTAGGAACTTTAGATTCATCAAGTAGAAGGATAATGGCAAAAACATCCCTGGTATGGTGACGACCATAGATTGTGACAACATCCTCAACTTGATCAGCAAGGTAGTTCGGCGTCCAGTTGATGGGTCCAGAACCCAGATATGGACGAATTTCTCCACGATCCACCTGACCCTGAAGAGCCGCTCGTACAAGGTAACACCCTTGGTTACTTTCCGAACAGACGCTACAACAATCATAATTGTGTAGTGGCACCTGGCCACGTCCACTTTGAATACAATGTAACCTCACTAGGTTAGCTTCCACTGATCGGACATCCTGACTTTGACATCGAGTAGGATTCCTGTTACTGATACTAATCTGCTGAGTATCTTCATCCATGTAGATTGGCATCCACCAGTGATTTAACAAGTGCTGAAATGCCTCCTGGACAAGGGTACAACCTCGATCATTTTTGCAACCTGCTTTACAGCTTTGATAGTCATGTGATATTAAGAATCTGAGTCGGACCTGCTCAGCATGTAACTCTACCAGGTTGGTATTCATCACGCGAATATCGAAGATCTGAACCATGTTAATCTGATAGGGATTCCTATCATGGTAGTCTTGGATCCATCCAAGATCCATCTGACGCTGGAGGGCCTCTTGTATGAAAGAACATCCCTATTTGTTTACCGAGCAAGTCAGACAGGAACTATAATCATGTCGCGGCAGATTATGATACTGGCTTTGCCTTGAGTGCATTGCCACCAAGTTGACATTCATCGCACGGATGTCGTGGTTCTGAATGACGTTAGAATTCGTGTAAACCATGTTAACTCCACGAACTCGGTGCTCTTGGATCCATCTGAGATCCATTTGTTCCTGTAGAGTTGCTTGCACCACAGAACACCCTTGGTTGTCTTTAGAGCAGATATCACACTGGTGATAGTTATGAGGTGGCACATGGCCATATCAACTCTGTCTACAATGCATCTTGACCAGATTGGTCTTTAACAAGAGTACATCGTGAATTTGATAGACATTATTAGATTCTCCTTCTATCAAATTGACTGCAGCCTTCTCATGTTGAGGCAGCGGGTTTGTAAGAACATTAGGATTTGTATCCTTGAAGGATAAGACCCCGCTCCTAACAAGTTTTTGCACGTCGGACTTGAAATTGAGACAAGTCTCTATGTTATGCCCTGGTCCTCCTTGATGATAAGGGCAAGTTTGATCCACCTTAAACCAAAAAGGCAAATTTTCTGGTACTGCAAGAGGAGACTTAGTCTGGATGTGCCCCTTAGCTAGTAGTAATGGAAACAACTCTGCGTACGTCACGGGTATAGGATCAAACCTTGATGGTCGTGTTGTACAGTTATTGTTATATGGAGGACGAGCCTGCTAAAGAGGCTGTTGTGTCCTTTGCTGATCAGGTTGGCTCTGCACAACCTAAGGTTGATACGTAAGAATAGGCGCAGGGCTGATAGCAGGAGTCACATCTGCTACTGGTTGATATCGACGCCTTTGCTTTCCGAGAGAGATATTCCCAATATCTTGCTCTTTTTTCTTAGGGAGAGCACTACCGTATTTTTTAGTACCGCTCGTCGATCCAGTGTCTTTTACCAAACGTCCTTCTCGGACGGCTTCCTCAAGACGTACGCCCATGCCCACCATCTCGGTGAAATCACTGGGTGCACTGGCAACCATTCGGTCATAGTAAAATGAGCTTAAGGTCTTTAAGAAGATTTTTGTCATCTCTTTTTCCTCAAGAGGTGGACAAATTTGAGCGGCAATTTCACGCCAACTCTGAGCGTACTCCTTAAAGGTTTCCTTGTCCTTTTGCGACATTGATCTGAGTTGATCTCTGTCGGGTGCCATGTCCAAATTGTATTTGTATTGTTGGACGAAGGCAGTGCCAAGATCTCTGAAAGTGCTGATCGTGGCATGGTTTAAACCCATGTACCATTTGAGTGCGGCACCGGTTAAACTATCCTAAAAGTAGTGAATCAGTAGGTCCTGATTCTCCGTCTGAGCTGACATCCGCCGAGCGTACATCACCAGATGGCTTTGAGGGCAAGAGTTACCCTTATATTTTTCAAAGTCGGGCACTTGGAACTTGTGCGGGACTTTCACATTGGGGACCAAGCAGAGGTCTGCGGCGTCCTTTCCAAATAGATCCTGACCGCGAATGGCTTGCAGTTCTTTCTGCATTTCCAGGAACTGCTCCTGGAATTCATCCATTCGGTCAAACATAGTTTCCTTTTTACCAGCAGGTATTTGCGGAATCTGTCCTTCTGGGACAGTGTGCACCACAGGGGGTGGGACCGTGACTACGGTAGTGAATCTTGGCGTCTCCCGAAGTTTGTAACCTTCAAGAGTCTTCAGTATGCCCCTGGCATCTTCGCTTTCCCGAAGTTTGTAACCTTCAGGCCCAGCGGCTTCTGTTGAGATTCCCTGATCTTTAGTGATCGGCAGAACATATCCTTCCGGGATATAGTTAACAGGCATGCCCCAAGGAAGATCTTTCGTTATTTGATACCCAGGATTATACTTCTCCACTATGGGCATTGAGGTGATCTTTGAGATCACAGTTCTTTGTAGCTGAGCTTCTGTCATGGCTTGCATGTCGTTATGAAGCTTTCTCATATCCTCTCTTAGAGCGTCGATCTCTTCTTTCAACTCTCTGTTTTCTTCCTCAAGATCATCCATCTTTTTCTGACGATTGGCCCGAGTATTATACGAATGAGACAGTTTGACTCTAGAATCGAGACTCAAACGTGAGATTCGTAGGTAAGAAGAATACGCAATGTGAGAATGATGAATGCAATGATTATATTAATTGTTTTTTTGGTTTAATCAAAATAAACTTCGACAATTAGATTGCAAATATCAAACGGTGGGGAAACCCCTTTTTATTGAATTCCAAAGGATTACAGAAATGGAAATACAGTAGATTACAAAGTGCAGAAATAGAAACCTAAGCTAAATGGTCCCGAGTCCTCTCTGAGGAGAAATCGGGTGCTGATTCTGGTATCTTCCTTTTCTTTGACCGGGGCTCTTGGGCCGTTGTCGGGTTGTCATTCCTTTGCCAGGTGAAAGGAGTGAGCAAATTCCTTTGATCATCTTGATTCTCTACAGCATGTTGCTCCAAAATTTCAATCAGAGCATCTTTTTCTTTCAGTAATTGTTGTATTTTGATGCACTCTACGTCGAGGGTGCGGTACTTGTTCTTCCAAGACCTCCTTTCCCGTTGAACTTTGTTGAGAGTAACCTGAAGCTTTTCAGTTTCCTTCATGAAGTACATGACAGATTCCCTCGGCGGAAGAATTCCGTGACGAGGATAAGGCATCTTCAGCTTGAGAGCCCTAGTTTGTACCCAATGGAGATAAGGCTCCACCGAGACACAGTCCAGTTTTCCTAGAGACTCTCGTCCTTTCTTATGAACGTGTTTCCAAGCTTGCACTATTTCTATCTTTACTGCTCTGTCGTTTTCTCCTTCCTTGAAGAAAAGACCTTCCAGATGAACACCCCGTGGGATGTGTCTCATCGGGTATCCAAATTGACGGCGAACCAAAACTGGATGGTAGTTGATTCCTCCTTTAGTTCCTATGAGGGGTACGTTGGGGAAGTTTCCACAACAGTCAATGATTCTGATTCCCTCATAAATCCTATTGCACCAATCTATATCAGAGTTGGTAAGAGACATGATCTTCTACGACCAACGTAAGACACTCTTACAATCCCAAAAAGCAGCAGACTTGGGCAAGTGGGAGATAAACCATTTATAAAGCAAAGGTACACAACATGTGATCTCTCCTCCGCTGTACAAATTCCCTAAGTGTACAAAATGATACGCATCTGCGAGCAAAGTCGGCACAGGGTTTCCAATGAGAAAAACCTTAATAGCGTTGATATCGACGAAGTTATTGATGTTGGGAAACTAAAATAACCCGTAGGTGAGCAAGACAAAGATGCTTTTAAAAGCAGTCATGTTTCCTATACTGGCAAAATACAGGGCTTTCTTCGTCAAGAACTGGGCTGGCAAACCTTGGATGCCACCCTTAGTAGTCATGTGAGTCCTGACCTCAGACTCGTCCAAATGAATTGCTCTTGCAATGGTCTGATTCTTTGGAATTTCTTCCAGTCCAGAAAATGGAGCTCGATCAGTGATATGTAAATCAATCAGATGAGAATACTCCTCCAACGTTGGTGCAAGCTGGTAATCCGGGAATGTGAAACAGTGATAAACTGGATCATAAAACTGAATGAGCACATCCATGATTCCCTCAATCACATGGACTCTTAACAGTGGTAACAGACCTCCGTGCTTGGCTCTGAAAGCCTCAGGGTTAGTGATCATCCTTGCTAACCTTCTCAAATCCTCTAGTTTTGGAACCTTGAAGGTATACCTATGGGTTCTCCTTCTATCGAAATCCATTAGCGCAATCCTTTTCTCTGATATTTGCAATCACAGTCTTAGTTTAATTTGAAAAACAGAGAGACTAGAAGAGAAATTTTTTGAATGTTTTAATGTTTTTTTAAATGAATGCATGAATACAGCACACAAAAACATAGAAAAAACATGGGGTCAAAGGGTCATTGTCATGAAGTCAAGGCTCTACCCATCCCCAAAGGTTTATACTAGGGTGATTTTTGTACCTGTACTCATTATCATCAGCTCCTCCCAGGAAAGCAAAACAACAAGCGGATCGCCAGCGAGTTGTAGAGCAATCTTAGAGTAAGTGCCATTCACCGAGAATAGATCACCAGCCTCAAATGAGGGTAGTATCGCGTAACAACTATTCCCGATAGTTTCCGCACTACGAAAGGGTTTGGCTCCTCAGCTTCTCAGACTTAACAATCGGCCCATTGTCTAGGTGAGAGAATGGGTTGCATTGGTCAGCCTCCACTGAGGTTGATGGTCGACCTCGTCGCCATCACTTATCTTAAGTGTATACTCAATCTTTCCACATGCGGCATCACACGCATTCCCATTAGCAGAAAAATAAACACGTATAGCAATTAGGAAAAGCAGTATATATATTTGTCCTAAACATCCTAGACCTTTAAAGCTAAGGATCCTAAGTTCCTGACAGAAAATGGGTTCCCCGGCGGAAGCCCCAATATGTGGTATCACACAAGAGATGAAAAGGAAAAAGGAAAACAGAGACCGGCCCCATGGTGGGCGCCATTTTTCTGTAGCGAGCGATTTTGGACGCGGTTCTTAAGCGCTGGTCGCTCTCTGCGGTTTGAGCTTACTACAGGTCGATTCATTTTTTATCCTATTAAAGCTGATGAAGGAAGGGAAATAGATGTCTCCAATTAACCCTGCTTTGCATACTGAGTTTAAACGGCGGTCTATTAGGTTACGGATGCTATCAATGTGGGGGGCCTTTGTACTGGTTATTTGTATTTTCGCCAATACTGATTTCTTTCTTTTTATTTTGACAGAATGTTTCTGGCGGGGAACAAGGATTAGGATGTTAGGACTGATGCTTTTTGATGTGAGAGTATGGGATTTGGGTTTTTTGTTTAGTGTGCTCGCTAAGATTTTTCCTTCAATCTTATGCCTACGTATTCCCGTTTACTGAAATAGGGAAATCAGAGCATTCGTAGTTCCTCCTATTCTAGGGGAGGAAATGGTATTTTGGTGTCTTGTTCAAAGCCCAAGACGTGAAGCGAAAGGTGATTTGTATCTTGTTCAAAGCCCAAGATGTGAAGTTGAAAAGTCTATTTGTATCTTGTTCAAAGCCCAAGATATGAAGCTAGAAGGGTGTTGACTTTAGAGAGAATTTGTCATCTCTAAAGAGGGGGTTGTATGTCACAACTGTTTATAAAGGAGAATTACTTTAACCGGGATATGCGGATCCTAGCAATGCCATAATTTCCTGTAAAGGGGATTTTAACCTGAAGGAGAAGACTTTAACTCAGTGTAGAGCAATGCTATCTTTCCTTAGGAATTTCTCATGCTGAAAGAGGGACAGTGGCATGGACGTAGATGATCCAGAGGCTTGCCGCTTACATCGATTAGATGAAGGGGAAAGAGTTGTTGATGTGTACTGTGAACGAGGCCCAACTTTGATGCTAAAAGGTTAATTGGATTAACCAGTGGTTTTCTTATATAAAGCCTAAGAGGAGGCTAATATGTGTCTCGTACAAAGCCTGAGAGAGAGGCTAAAAGGGGTTGATCCTACAAGAGGATCTTCTATACTCAACAAGAGAGTGTTTTTGTATCTCGTACAAAGCCTGAGATGGAGACGAAAAGGTTTGACTTAACCAGGGAATCTTTTGGTATCTCGTATAAAGCCCGAGATGAAGGTTATTTGACTCAACAAGAGAGTTTTTTTGTATCTCGTACGAAGCCCGAGATGGAGGCTAAAATTTGTTTGGCTCAATAAGAACCTTTTTGTATCTCGTATAAAGCCCGAGATGGAGGCAAAAGGGTGATTGACTCAACGAGGAAGTCTCTAATGTGTCTCGTACAAAGCCCGAGAGAGAGGCTAAACGTTGTTTGACTCCGCTGGGGAGAATCATTGTACAAAGCCCAAGAGAAGGCTATGGTGACTGTTCAGTTAAGTGACAGGTCCAGTATACTGATTTTGAAAGAGAAAATCAGTTCTTATATGAGCAACACTGTACTCAAGGATTTGATTCAAGGATCCGGGTTTTTCCTGTTCTTTAAGGAAGCGGGAAATCCAAGGGGTATTGAGACTGTCCGAGTCTACGGGTTTTCTTCCTATTCTTAAAGGGTGCTTGAGAATGTCTTTGAGACTCAAGGTTATTAGACTGTCCGAGTCTAGAGTTTCATCTTTTGTACTATGCTTTGAGAAACAGTAGTAGACTCTATGAAAGGACTGTTCTATGAAGATGATTAAGTTCTGTTCCTATACCTTTAGGAGGTCGTCGGGACAATTTGTACGAAGCCCAAGAGGAGGCTGGAAGCTTTTAAGAAGCCGACGGGTCCTTGTACGAAGCCCAAGAGGAGGCTATCATTCCCGGAGGAAGAGATCATTATACGAAGCCTAAGAGGAGGCTATGAATACTTCTAAGAAGCTGTAGGGTCCTTGTACTAAGCCCAAAAGGAGGCGGGGTTGCTTTTAAGAAGCCGATGGGTCCCCAAACCCCGAGAAATTCAAGGCAATCTATTTCACAAGGAATAGATCAAGTCAGGAAAGTTTGAGAATTTGGAAGAAACTCAATAGATGCAATTCACGGAGAAGAGATCATCCCTGGGGAGTATAATTTCTTGACAAGTGCTTTTAAGAAGCCTGTGGGTCCTCAAACCCATAGAAATTCAAGGCAATGCTATTCACCGAGAATAGATCAAAGTCAGGAAAGTCTGAGAATTTGGAAGAAACTCAAGAGATGCAATTCACGGAGAAGAGATCATCTCTGGGGAATAGAGTTTCTTTGACAACTTCTACGAGTGGCAGTCTATGAAAGGGTTCACAGAGAATGCTGTCTTTCATATCTCCATATTGTTAACACCAAGATGAGGGAAGACTGCGTCTGGTAATCCTATGGGGATCTAGTTTAGAATATTTCTAAGAGTGATCAACGGGCTTAATGCTAGACGTAGTTGCCGGGGAAACTCTAAATATCTATACTATTATTACACAGTTGATATGAGTTTATGAAAGAAGACTTACAGTGAAACAACCCCACAATACAGTTATATGTATATGAAAGCGGTAAATGAAAGCAATAACCACTTACTCGGTTGTAGAGCTTCCATGTTGTTTGGTTAGTTGTTCAACAAAGAAAGATTGAAAACAACAGTATATTCAAAATCAAAGGAGAAATTGCTTTGAAAAAGAAAGATTTGGGGCTTACAGCTCAAGGAGAGGCCCAGGGTTTTAACAGTGATTGCACTGTTTGAATTTGTACAGAGGGACTTATACAAGTGACTGAGGCCCAAAAAGTTTTTTGTACAAGGGGATGGGCCTTACACTCTCTCAAGAGGCCCAAAAAGGTTTAAAGAAAAAGAGTGAGGCTTATAACACAAGGGTAGGCCCAATTTGTTTTTTTTTTCGTTTAAAATGGCGATCGCGTCGAGGTTTTCTTTTAACGCAGAGGGACTTATACAATAAGTGAGGCCCAAAATTTTTTTGGTTAAAAGGGGATTGGGTCTTACACTCTATTAGAGGCCCAAGTGTATTTTAAGAAAAGAAATGGGTCTTACTACTCGAGGGTAGACCCAGGGTTATTTTGAAAAGGCGACGATCGCGCCGTTTATTTGAAAATGTACAGAGGGACTTATACAACGAATGAGGCCCAAAATGTTTTCTGTACAAGGGGGTTGGGTCTTACACTCTAATAGAGGCCCAAGTGTATTTGAAAATCAATTTTGAATGTTGAATTAATCAAAAACCCTAATTTTAATCTTTAAAAGTAAATATTTAAAGAAAATCAAACAAAATTCAAAATAAATTTGAATAATCCATTTATGATTTTGGTTAAGGTTTGAAAAAAAATGAGGGATAATCACAAGGAATATTTAAACTCATTAGGTTTTGATTTTCAAAGTAAATATTCACTTTTAGAATGTTTAAAAACAATAAAAAATGAATTTATTCACAAAAATACTAATTATATTAAATAAATAATATAAATCTAATTTTTTGGTGGAATAAAATATTTCAACATTTTTGTGAATTGTTGCAAAAAGAACCAATCAAAAATGATAAAAATTAAAGGAGTTATCAATTTTTCAAATCATTAAAAATAATAATATGAAAAATAACAAAATAAACAAGTGATAAAAGAAGTCTGGGGCAAGGGGGATTCGAACCCCAGACCTCTCGCTTGCCAATACACACAAAACCAGCTGATGAACCGCTGGGGCGCAATGCCAATTCATTAATAACATGGCAAGTGAAAAATATATATCAAACTTAGTTGGAAAACCTGAAGAATGGCGCCATGGCCATCTTCTTCCTCGAGCTCGTGCGTGAAGCACCATATCTCACTCATCTCTCAACCATTGGACATCATTCAAACACCAAACTCATGCGTTTTTTCACAAGGAAAAAGATGGCAATACCCAATTTTATTCATTTTCAGTGTATAACAAATTATATCATTATGGCCGTATGAACCCTAATTTTACAAAAGCAATTGAGTAGGCATGATTATGAGTGCAATGATCAAATTTTTTGAGGGAAAACAATCAGCATATGATGGCAAGCAATTGGCAAAAATATCATGCGAGGAAATATGCATGGATCATGGAGTTTGAGTTTTGAGGCTTACCTTGATGCAAGCTGAAATGGAACTCTGCATAAACTTTGTTCCAGTCGTGAATTAATGATCCCTACAGCTTCAATGGATGTTATGGAGTGTGTTACAAGCTTTGGAACACTTTGAAACTCTTTGGATCAAGCTGGAGACCTCCACCTGCATAATTGAGGTATAATGGCTTGGTTGAAGAGTGATTTTGAGCCTGAGGTGTTACAGTCAGTGTTTAAGTGTTTGGACACCTCAAATACATCATATATGATGTGTTTGAGCAATTGGAATTGATTGCCTAAGGCTGCAACTCAAAACCCGATAGTGGTTACTCAAAAACCAAAAAACTTGAGGTTTAAGGAAGAATGAGAGAAAGCAGTGCTGTAACTGGCTTTGGTGTGAGTTGAATGATCCATTGGGACCTCTATTTATAGGTGATCAACTTTTATTTTGGAGGAATAGTGAATGGCTGCTGGATCAGATCACATTTGCATGGATTGGCTTGGAGGATTTCTTCTCAAGCAAGACAAGCTAGCCATTCCCAAGAGCAGGGCTATGCCTTGACCAAAATCACATTCCTCAGATGTTTTTATTGTTGTTTAATCAGAGAAATTGACTGAGTAGGGTAGCTACCTTGACAATGCACTATTCCACATTAATGCACTTTGAATTCAAGGCAAAAATGTGCCAAAGTGGATGAATTTCAAGTTGGAAGATTCCTTGGCCTTTTGACTCAGATTTGTCAGTTGGATCAGATGCAATGTGATTGGTTTGAATACATGTGGCATGCTAATCCTCAGTTCTTGGTTCAAAATCATGTGTGGCAAGCAAACATGCAAACTGATTTTTCCAAAACAGCTTGCAGCAGCATGACCTTGGGCATGGATTTCTCTTGGCTCAAGTTGAATCAATTCATGTTGTTAAGCTCTTTGAATTCTTGGCAACATATGCAACAACATTGATGTTTAACTTTGGACTTGATTCAGCTTGCATCTATGTGAAAAGATCTCACAAGTTTTGGTGTTTCAACAAAATCTGTCTTGGACAGAATTTTTCTAAGTGTTGGAAAATGGTGTACTTTCATATTTTCAGCCATTTTGGCTCACTCATAGCTCAAAATCCACAATGAAATGGAGTTAGGTCTAGTTGAAGTTTTTGTAGAGGGAAATGGGATCTACAAATCAAGCTTTGGATGGGAAAAAATGGCCTTGTGGTTTAGGAGTTATGACCCTCCAAAGTTGGTACCTTAGCCACTTTATTTTTAACTTAGAAAATTTTCTAAGTTTTTATGGTTACCCCTTTTACAAGTTATCCAACTTTTCTTGATTTTTCTTGATGAATGATGATTCAAATCATACATTAACATCATTTTAGGGTTAAAAATCCATTTTGGGGAAAAATCTCAAAAAGTCAAAGTTGACTTTTGTGCACAGTTGACTTTTTATCAGATGAATTCCAAACTGTGCAATTCCTTAGGAAATCATGTCCTTGACCTAAATCAAACTTAATGGACATGTTCCATGGGTGTCATGGGGTATATTGAGGCATGTCCTAGGGTTTGGGAGCATGTCCTAGTCAAAAGTCAAAGTTACAGTTGACTTTTTCCTTAAAACCCTAATTGTGGTGCAGATGAAATTGAGACTTGTTGCTCAAGCTTCTTGGATTAATCCATTGTTCCAAATGGATCAACATAGTTCATTAGAGACCCTCAAATCATGTCTTGAGGTCTTGGCTCATGATTTGCCCTAAAAGTCAACTTAGGGGTGAATTAGGTCAAGAAACCCTAATTCCTGATTTTTTATGTATGCATCCCTTGAGGCCAAATTGACTTGATGATTGGGTCCATAAGGTTCCATGGAGTATATTAGGTTATTTTTTGGATCATTGGATTGTGCCCAGATGAAAATTTTCCATCTGGAGGCCCTGGTCGACCAAAACCCTAATTTGGTGACACTGGCGATCTTGAAGCTTGATCCACCTAGAAAGGAGCAACCTTGTGCTTAATCCTTGAAGTGGGGAGTCCTCTTGATCCATTATGAATGTTTGAGAGGTTAGACAAGTTGAAGATCATGTCATTCCTTGATTGATCCTTTGTCTAAGCACTCAGAGGGGGCTTGAAACCCTAATTTTGATTGTAGTGAATGCTCAACAACCCTTGAGGCATTTGATAGGCATGATGGTTCATCCATATTGTGATGATGATTTGCACAATGATGGGAAATATTAGTGGTCAAAGTTTGGGGTATGACACTGTTTAAAGCACATGACTGGTTTCAAGAATCATTTGGTGGATATCAGGACTCTCTCCTCAAATGATGTTACTTTTGGTAATGGAGAAAAAGGAGAAGTTAAAGGTGTTGGAAAAGTGAAGTGTCATGAGAGACCTAATCTTGACAATGTACTTCTTGTCAAAGGGTTGATGCTAATCTAATTAGCATAAGTCAGCTCTGTGATGATGGTTATAAGGTCAGCTACACCAAAGATGAGTGTGTGGTGACAAATGAGCAGAATGAGGTAGTGATGAAGGGAATAAGATCCAGAGATAACTGCTATCAATGGGTACCTCAATTGGACAGTTTGTCTGGTGATGTTAAGATTGATGTTGTAACATCAGATTGTGACAACAAGTGTGAAAGTCTGCTGAAAGGTCAATTAGGGTTAAGTACTCTTAATGTGAATCCTTTTAAATTTTTAAAAGGAAAGTTAATTTGGAGGGAGAAACTCATTGATTGGACCTTGAGGGATACACAAATTTAGATGCCAAACCTTAGACCATCATTCCCTTTTGTAGCAATATCACGTTTCATCAAGGATCACATCTCCCGACTGTTCGTCTCCTTCAACAAGAAAAATCACCTGAACTCATACTGCCTAAAGGGAATCATGTCTAACCAGATGTCTTCTCCATCAAAGAAATCTGTTTCTCAAAGCTCTTCGCGAGATAAGGCTAGGGTTTCTTCAGAAGAGGGGTCTGCAGAAGAAGCGTTGAATATAGAACCCATCTCTATGATGCTCCCAGAATCAGGTAAATCTAGACCTTCTAAACTTGTTTCAAAGAGGGTTGGGACTATCTTTAAAGATAATGAAACAAAGAAGCTTGTTACTAGTGTTCTATTTAGTGATAAAACAGCACCCAGGTCATCCACTTCTCAAACCGTTGAGGAAAGGGTAGATGTTGACAAAAGCTTAAGTCAGATTCTCGATAAGGTCTTTGAGAAAGGGCTTCCTATAAAGGGTATATCTAGACCACTGAGGCAAATGCCTGCTGAACATTCTGAAAGGGAAAAGGAGGACATGCAAAGTGCAGCTACAAATCTTCATAGACTTGTTATGTCTGTTATTGAAGATTCTGAAGTGGGAGTGGAAGAAGGTGATGTGCATGAGGAAGCAAATGTCAAGGGGGATGTAAGAACATCACCTGTTGAAACCACTCATGGTGAAGAGAAGAATGAGGATGTGATCAATGTGGTTGATTTATCTGATGATGATGTCATTGGTAAAGTTGTTCCAAGTATTGCTAAGAGACTAAAGACAAGGAAAGGAAAAACTGTTGAATCCTCTCCAAAGAAGTCTGCTGTTGTGGGTCCTACAAAACCTTGGAGCAAGGTTGCTACATCCTCCAAAAAGAGGAAGACCAGGGAAGATTCTGATTCTGACTTTGATGTTGAGGATGATGCTCATGACATCACACCTGTCAGAAGAACAATTTTGAAGAGAATCTCTGACAAAGTCCCTGAAGTACCAGTTGACAACATTTCCTTTCATTATGCCAGCAGTGCATCAATGTGGAAATTTGTATGTCAGAGAAGACTAGCCCTTGAGAGGGAGCTTGGGAAAGAAGCTTTAGAGATGAAGGATATTATGGAGCTGATTAATGAGGCAGGGTTGGTGAAGACTGTGACCAAACTTCCTAAGTGCTATGAGGGTCTGGTTAAAGAATTTGTTGTCAATATTTCTGGAAAAATTGCTGATAAAAAGAGCATTGATTTCATGAAAGTCTATGTGAGAGGAAAGTGCATTAATTTCTCTCCAAGTACTATCAACAAGTATCTAGGAAGAGATGATGAAGAGTATACTGAACTTGAGATGACTGATAATGAAATATGTAAAGAGATTACAGCTGGTCAGGTAAAGGTTTGGCCTTTGAAAGAGAAGTTGAAGGCTAGTAAACTTAGCATCAAGTATGCCATTCTTCACAGAATTGGAGCAGCCAACTGGGTGCCAACAAACCACAAGACAACAATAGTTGTTGGATTGGGGAGATTTATCTATGTTGTTGGGAAGAAGATCAAGTTTAACTTTGGAAGCTACATCTTTGAACAAGTGGTGAAACATGCTGAAACAAATGCTATAAAGTTACCTATAGCATTCCCATCCCTTGTTTATGAAATCATCTTGGAGCAACATCCTGAAACTTTAACAAGTTCAGATATAGCTTGCAAGAGGGAGTCAGCCTTGTCCTTGCATCCTAAGTTGTTTGCTGGACATCATGTTCCAGACATTGTTGTAACATCAAGTTCTGGTGTTAAAAAGGTCGGGACTAAAGCTGAGTTGATTGAAGAACTGAAGGCAACATGCAAGGATCTTGATGTGGTTATCAGTACTAGCACTGCTAGGAAGTTGAGAATTGAGCAGATGATCAAATCCTTGGAACAAGGTGATGATGATGTTGAAGAACCAGGTGGTCCTAGCACTGATGATGAAGATGGTGCCAGCTCTGATGAAGACTAGTTTCCCTGCTGCTTTTTTCTAGATAGTAGTTTAGTTTTATTTTTTGCTGTTTTTGATTCTGCACTTGAGGTGCCTAATATGTAATCTGAATATTGTGCCTGTTTATGCACTATTTATGTTTTTAAGTTCTATGATTTGTCTTGTCATGCCTGCTGACGTTAGACTGACAATGAGAGCCTGTTTAGGACTAACTGTAGTGAGTAGTACTTACATGTTGAGGTTTGTCCAATTGTGGCTAAAAAGGGGGAGAGATTAGCCAAGAGTTAGTCAAGGTGTTGTGCAATGCTAAGAAGTGCAGCTAGTGTGATGCTGATGATGCTGATTTTGAGGGGGAGTTTGCTCGTTGTGCATGTTGAATAGCTGGTTATGCTGGTTCTGTTTTGAGGGGGAGTTTGCTCGTTGTTGATGGGAGTTGTTTGTTCTGTTTATTTTAAAATAAAAAATTCGCTGCTGAAGTCTCTGATGTCGCAGAGATTGTTTTAGCCAAAATTAGCCAAAGGGGGAGATTGTTGGTTCTTGGATTGGCTAGAATTTTGGTAAAACAAAGGTGTGCAATGTTGATGTCACATGGGTGATGTCTTAACATTGAGTCTTAACATTGGTTTATGTTAAGGATTTAAGTTGTTGAAGTTGTGATGTCTGATGTCACATGCAATATTGTGACATCAGGTCTGCAGAAGACTAATAACAGCAGGTTTAGTGATGTTGTTAGGGTTTGCGTTTTAGCTGGATATTGGGAGAGCTGTTAGTCTCATTGGTTGCGGATGTCTTGGGATAGATATTTTCTGTTACAAACATATTTGATGCAGATTTGTAGGAGGTTTAAAGGCTGAAGATTTAAGAAGATTTTAAGAGAGAAAATCTGTTTTGAAGATTCAGTTTTAAATAACAAATCAGGTCAGATATTGTAGCAGGTCCAAGCCCAATTCAACTAGCTATATAAAGCGCATCAGTACTGAAGGAAAAGTAACAAAGAAAAAGAGCTAAAGACTGAGAGTCATTTGAGTCTTCGTGTTTGTATTGTAAACCATTCTAGTATGAATTGGTGTTGTTGGTTTGAGTTGTTCTTGATCAAAGCTGTGAAGCAGAATCAAGTTGAGTTTTTCAAAGTGTGTGATCTTTGAATGGTATCACTGAAGTGATTTAGGGATTGAGTAGTGTTCTCATACTTAAGTGGTCTCTTAAGTAGAAGGTTCATTAAGTAGTGATTAAGTTTAGGAGATGTCAACTGGGTTGTTGAGTCTGTAAATTAATACTACTAATAGTGAAATTCATCCCTGGCTTGGTAGCCCCCAGACGTAAGTAGTTAGACCGAACTGGGTGAACAATTCATTGTGTTATTGCATTGTCCATTGCAGAGTGTGTTGTTGTGACATCGCACGTAACATCACACATCTGGTACCAGAATTTCACCTCTTGTACCTTATTCACACATTAAGAATTATAGGATCTGCTGGCCACCACCAGCGAATGAAATCTCTTGAAAAATTGTTCAAAAACACTCAAGCACTTTAAGAAAGAGGTACATCATCCTTGACTGGTGTGAGGAGACGTTCCAATCGTTCCCAATGAAACGTTACCTCTTACAAGAGAGGCATTTAAAGCACATGTTCCTAAGGACAAAGATGTCTCATCAAAGGCTTCCACATCCCTGAATTATGTGGTTGAGTAAGAGCAGATGTCACAAACTCTTGTCCTACAAAGCAGAAATAAGTGCTTGGGGGCAACTGACTTGGATCATCCATAAGGCCTAAAGTCAAATGCCCAATAGAAAAGAAAAGGAATAAAGTGTCAAACATGTGGACTCTATCTTTCCTTCCCCACAGGCAATTTCGCGTACATAAACTCCTTCTGACCATCCAAATAAATCTGACGGTTGACATTGATTCACGCCTCAGTTCACGCTTTCAATTGTCAATCGCTTCTCCTATTTAAGAGGAAAAACAAGTCATTTATAGGTATTCAAAATTATTCTCAATTTCACATCACTTTTCACTTTCATACTAACATGAGCGTTAGAGTGCTAATCTTGTAGATTAACCCCTTCCCATTATTTCGAAAGATCGGGATCACCGCAGTAAGCTCTACCTCCTTGTTTGCCGATAAACTCTAATTCTCTTACTTAACAATATTATACTTTTTGTCAAAAAAGAAGAAATGATCCGAAAATTAATGATTAAAAAAAGCTTACTAACATTAAAACTTTGATTAAAAGTAAATAACAATAATGAGCATTACTAGATATTACAATTTTTAAAACATGGAAATGGATCCTCCTATCTCTGTAGAAGATCCAGACCCTTAAAGCATCTATTGCAACAAGACACTTTCTTATTTAAAACAAGAAAACTAAACGAAACAAATAAAAACCACTAAGAATAAACTAAAGTGACCTAGTAGTGAATCTGAACAGGCTCAAGACCATTATCAATTGAAGCTTTAACAGCATCAATAACCACTTGTGTTTTTCTACTAATAATTCCCCACTTATTTTCACCTTTAGAATTCCCAAACTTAATCTCACCAACCAAATTAGCAAACTCCTTAACCATAAGTGCTTCTTGTGGAATATCACTTTTAACAATAATCTCTTTTGGTTTAGGACTCCAACCTAAAGAAAGATGATCAAAATCAGAATTTGAACTTGTTCTAAACAAAGCCTCATTCTCTTCATTAGGTATAACATAATCATGAACACGCAATGACCCTTTTGTCCCTATTGCTGTTATATCCATAGACATGTCTGATAAAAAGGAACAAAAGAAAGTTGCTACTCTGTTATCTTCCCATAACAAAGAAGCCTCACATGACAGGATTACCCCTGCTTCGTTGTATTTTGGTTTGTGTAATGCTTTTACTGTTTTGGGTAATTCGTAATTTGATGCCCATAAAATTGCTCTAATGCAATACCAACCAGTGTCACCAAGTGCTCCTAGTGCATCAAGATCTGGTTTCACACGAATGTCGTTTGCTAGAAAATATGGACTCACACCATATGAAAATGTTGCATGTACCTGTAAATTGTGATCAGACAAGACATGATTAACCATACAAATGAAATTCTATTTTGGTCTACTTCATGTCTGCACTACTACGGACTAAGAGTGTTCGAATTCAAATCAATTTAAATAAAAATTACAAACGAAATCAAAAAACTAAAAACTGTAAAAGAAACAAATAATATTAGATGTATTTTGATGTCATTTTGTAATATATTCTCTTTTTGGATTGAATTTTTTAAATTTATTTTCGTGTATCGGTCTAAATTAAATTAAACCAAACTGGTATATTTTTTTTATTTTTTTATTATTATGATGTATTGTGTTAATACTTACTTTTCTAATAGTATTTATTAATTTTGTTATATATATATATATATATATATATATATATATATATATATATATATAGTGAGAATGTTATTTTGTTTTGAAAACATGTGAATAAATATAAACCATTAAATTTAAAATAAATGAAATATGTGTCTTTTTATTCTCAATCAATTTTTTTTCTCTTTCATTATTAAAATAAATGACTTAAAACATTATATTTCTAACTATCAAAATTCCCTCTCCTCTTATGTATTTTTTTTCTCAATTATATTAATAAAAAATATATTTTAAATTTAAAATATTTGAAAGGCAAAAATACTGATTTAGTCCTTTAAGTTATTTTAAAATATCAAGTTAGTCCTTCAAATATTTTTTGTAACGTTTTGGTACTTTATGTTAAGTAACGTTTGCGTCGTTTACCTTTTTAAAAATCTCTGTTACAATAAATTGCAAACTCATATACCATTTGAACTGGTTTTTCGCACTGATCACGAATATGTAATTAGTTTTGCGTTTGATTGTGCATTTTGGTCGGATCGAACGATTTTTCATTATGTATTTGTCCACTTTTTTCCCTGATTCTCATGAACCGTAATTTGTTTGATAAATTTGATTGCATATTCGTGATCAGTGCAAAAAATCAGTTCAAATGTTATATGAGTTTGCAGTTTATTGTAACAGATATTTTTAAAAAGGTCAACGACGCAAAAATTACTTAACATAAAGAACCAAAGCATTACAAAAAAAACTTAAAAGACTAACTTGATATTTTAAAATAACTTAAAGGACTTAGACAATATTTTTGCCTATTTAAAAAAGTCAACTCAAATTAAATTATATGGAATTGAATCGGATCATATCATATTTTTAAAAAAACAATCTAAACTGAATCGAACCACAAATAATGTTATACTTAAATCAAATAAAATTAAGGTTTAAATAGTTTTTTAATCTCTGAAAGTTGACATGTTTTATATTTTCGTTGATGAATTTTTTTTAAGAAATAATTCTTAAATATTAAAATTCTTTTGACTTTAATCTCTAAGTTAAAATCTACCGGAATAATATAAGCAATAATGAGTAAGTGGAAAAATAGTTTTACATTGGATATAAATGTGGGAACTTAAGCATTTATAAGTGGGAGAACTCACTCACCTATCACCTTAAGATTTTGAGTGAATATGTGGTGTGTCTCTCACAAAAGTGTTTAGTCATATACTATGTATCAATGCTCCCTAATAAGCTTTCTCCAAAAAATCCAAAGAAAAATTCAAAAACCTACAAATTTTTCTATAAATTTTAATTTTAAGAACTAAAATTAAATGAAATTTAATATTTAAAATCTTTATTGAAAAAAATTAGGACGAAAAAATTAAAACACGCTAAATTATACGTATAAAAAAAACTATTTAAAATATGAAAAAAGGATAGAATATTATACCGATTGTAGAGAACCAAACAGACCGGTATCAGACAAAAACTGAAACATTTTCTCAGTCCTAGGATGATGCATCCACATAGTAGCATCCATATACTGCAACCCATTAGATTCACATGCCTCCAAAATCTTATCAAGTTCACCAACGTTAAGAGCAACTGGTTTCTCAAGCAACAAGTGTTTCTTCTTTTGAGCAGCAAGCACTGCCCAACGAAGGTGCAAGCTCGTCGGGAGCGGCACGTAGACGGCATCGACGTTTGGATCGTCTAAAACGGCGTCGTATGAGCCGTATACTTTGGCATCAGAAGGGAAATTGTTTGAAGCTGCAAATGTTTTGGCTTTTTCTAAAGAACGGCTTCCAATTGCGTAGAGAGTTGCGTTTGGTGAGAGGATTATGGCTCTTGAAACTTTTCTAGCTATTTCTGCACAACCTAGGATTCCAAATCTAATTGGTTTTGTTTCTTGTTTTGCCATTTTCTGTGTTGAAAGAGTGAACTTCTAGCGTGCTTAATTAACAGAGGATGAGAAGATTTGATTTATATAGAACATGTGGTAGGCAATAACGTGACCAAAAAATATGTAGAAATTTGAGATATTTTATATAAAGGTTAACCAAAAAAAACTCATTATTATATTTAAAATCCAACAGTATAATACGAAAGTCACCAGAAATAGAATTATACGAACATCATTACTAATCTTACACAATGTTGTCGGAATCGAGATTTTACATAAGATCGATAGGGGACATTGAAATCGTAAAATATAAAATCGTAATTAAGATCTGAAGATCTTACACAATTAATTTTATAAGATCGAAAGGGGATAACAAGATCGTAAAACATAAGATCGTAAGATTTTACTAAAAAAAATAATAATTAAAATATTTTATATTATATATATTAAATAGTGCATAAATTTTCATTTTAAAAATAAAATCATCAAGTCTAAAATCTTAATCATAAAATTAAAAATCTCAAATCTTAACTTAAAATAACAAAGTCCATAAAATAAAATACTTAAAATGATAGAGGCTAGTACAAATCACAAATGCGTCGATAATTTTGATTTTCTCCCATAATGTCATCTCCTTCATCTACATTAATCTCATCATCTCCTCCACCATAATAATCATCATCTTCTCCATCACCTTCATCTGTATTTCCTTCTTCATTGTCACTTTCTATAGTTTCAAGGACATCAAATTCATCTACATGTGCCGTTAATTTAGCATCAGTACTTTGCATCAAATCTTCATCTAAATCAGCCATATTTACATAATTACCACATGCATTTTCTTCCTCAGCAACATACCACCAATCATCATCATCTTGGAAATCATCAATTGTTAGATCTCGCTTTTTTCTTTCAGCCTTATTCTTAGTCAATCTTGTATTCACCATCACATACACAAGATCATTCATAATCTTTTGTTTCAACTGATTTCTTTTCTTCGTATGAACCTAAAAAGGGGAAATATTAAATTAAAATGCATAGCATATAATAACTATAAAAAATATATATGATAAATTTAAAAACATACCATCTCAAAAGCACTCCAATTTCTCTCACAGCCAGAAGAACTGCATGTCAAACTCAACACACGAATAGCAAAGTTTTGCAATTCTGGGTGTGCATCACCGTAAGATTCCCACCATTGCGTTGATGTCTTATTTTCTAGTCCACGTTGAGCTATTTCACTCCCAAAGAACCCTTTTTTACTCTTAAAATCTTCAAGTTGACCATCAATTTTATTCACCATATCCATGTCTCCTCCCATCATCCTTTCTAAACATGCATACATTCCTTGTTTCACTTCAGTATCTGCTTTGAAATTAGGTTTGTAATGCGACATTGGATTAAGATAATAGCCTGCAGCATGCAAAGACCTATGCAATTGTTTGTTCCATATATTATCTATAATTTTCCATAAAGGTTGGTAGCTTAAAAAAAGATTAAATTAGCTCATAAATAAATACTAATATACTTTTTATATCAAATAACTCAATCTAAGATATTTTATAAAATTATATTTTTTCTCTTATTATTGTAGCTAGTTTGTATTTCCTCTTTTGCCTTATCCATTGCTTCATAGATATAGCCCATGACTGCCTTCTCATCAGAATACACCATACGCAAGACTTTAAGTAATGGAAAAGCACCCGTAAGTCAAATAATCAAACTCTTCCAAAAGTCTTTGTTTGTGACTATATTTTCAACAATTTTTCCATCCTTTGTCTTGGAAAATTGACTATTCTTCCATTATCATTCAAGCAACCCAAACACAAATATGATGTTGCAAAGCGAGTGATGCCAGGTCTTATTAACTCACCTCCTTCAGTGTAATGATGCAACAAAGTTATAAGACCAGTCCTAGCATAAATGTAAGTTGTTATCTTTTTACTCGAAGTAATAATCTTCTTATGCATAGGTATTTTGCTCTCAAAATCCTCTAACATTAGATCAATGTAATGAGCTGCACAAGGTGTCCAATAAAGCTTATTCATTTTATCCATCAACATTTGTCCAGCCAACTTGTAGTTTGCAGCATTGTCTGTTACAATTTGGACAACATTTTCTTCCCCCACTTCCTCAACAATATCATCCATCATTTTGAAAATTTTATCAGATGTCTCTGAAATGCCAGTTTCATCAATTGATTTTAAAAAGAAAGTACCCATAGAACTATTGACTAAAAAATTTATGATAGTCCTTCTCTTTTGGTCAGTCCATCAATCCGTCATTATTGTACATTCAAACTTTTTCCACGCAGCTTTATGCTCCACCAATATGCTATTTATAGACTCAACTTTTTTCTTTAAATGTTGACCTCGAATGTCATGGTAAGATGGTGGCTTATATCCTTTGCCATATTGGGCAATCATTTCACACATCTTTATAAATTCTTCATCTTTTACAACATTAAAGGAGATAACATTGTTGTAAAAATAAGTTGCAACTTGTAAGTCAGTGTCTTCCTTCTCTTTTTTCTTAAACGCATCACTTATAGTTGATTGAGAAGTTATTCCCCTCTTGAAAATATTTGCAAGACCTGAAGATTCAACTTTTTTTCTTTTACCATCTTCCACATCAACCTCAACTACATCTTCACTTAGAGTTCTCTTCTTGATGAGTTTGCTTTGTAATCTATGAACAATGGTCCACATTTGTTTACGAACTTCATCTGGAAGAGATACACAAGATTCAACATTACTATTTGTCCCTGCTAAATGATGCTTAAATCGAAAAGCACCGCCGTTATACTCAGTATGACAATAGCTGCACTTGATCTTTCTTAATCCATCGTTTACGGGAGTTCCATGTTCCCATGCCACATCTTGTCTTTGACCGGGAACATTTTTTGCAACTTTCTTATTTCTCACATTTCTAACACTTGAGTTTGTTGGAGGAGGAAGTGACATACTACTACTAGTACCATCAGCCATCTGTCCCATTAAAAAAATTAAGATTAATAACTTCAACATAAAAAAAAAAAAAAAATTGAAAATTAAAACACATAGTAATATAAAACAAAAAACCAAAAAAAAAATGTAAAAAAAATGTATAAATAAATAAATTAATTAAAAAAGATAAACAATTTTTATAAAAAAAACAAATTAATTAATTAATTTAAAAAATAAATAATTTTTTTCTAACCTTATATTCACATATTTCTAAAATAATTTAACAAATAGTGTTAATATAATGTCACTACTCACTAGTTAGTAACAATTACTACTACTTGCAACATATTTTTTTTCAATATGATTCGGAGCTATGTAAATACCTATTTAATCGATACTATTTGTTATTTGTCACTACTCACTAGTTAGTAACAACTACTACTACTTGCAACATATTATATTAATTCATATTTGTAACCTATGAAGTCCAATTCGTAATAAAATAAAATAATAAATATATTATATTATAATTTCTTTTGTAAAACGAGTAACCTTATGAAGATAAACATACAATTATTAGTATCACATTATAAAATTACTATTTATTAATATCACATTATTTATTATTAAGTTTTGTAGCTGTAGTAGTGGTGTATGCCTCTACCTATATTATATTATTACTCTGACCGTGTGTACAGCTAGCTACTTGGATAATTATCACGCTCTTTAAAATTGTCAATACCAATAAACAAATAATATTAAAGTATACTTATCATAACATGAAGATGAAAAGCAACGCAGTGTGAAAACTGAAAACGAAAAACAGAGCACCGGAAAACAAAATCAAGGGCGCTTACATCTTCTTCTCCGACGCAAAAATTGTGAAGCTTTAAGTCTACGTCGTCAAACTTACAAAAAACTACCAATTAGGATTCAGAGCTATTGAAAGAAATAGGTATTTACATATTTATAACAAACGGATTGTAAACCGGGTCGCATTTGACCCTGACAACTAAGCCCAAATTTGTGAGATTCTACTTTCAGATTTCACAATCAATTTATTGCGTCGCGATTTTCACCTGAAAACGATTCTACTTGCGATCCAGATCTGTGGAAGTGATTGAGATCGCAAAATCGTGCGATTCCATGATCTGGATCGCGATCTTGATAACACTGGTCTTACATCCTATTTATAAACCAATACTTATCCGCATATATTCTTCGGCATATTTATACGGTGAACGTTATTATTTTTAATAAATAAATATATTTATAAATAGTATAAATAATACGTAAATAGTATCATGAACAATACGTTAACAGTATATGTAGACAATACTTTTGAACAATAACTTTATTAGTGAAAGAAGTTGGTTAATGAAGTTATCAAGTTGATCAACAAATATTCCGATATTAAAAATAATTTTTAGAAATAAAACAAAGTTAGTTAATATAAAATAAAAAGTTGATTAATAAAGTTATAAAGTTGATTAATAAACATACAGATATTAAAAATAATTTTTAATAATAAATAAAATTTGTTAATAAAATATAAAATATTAGTTAATAAAATTATAAAATTGATTAATCAAACAATTTTATATCAGTATCCTTTAATCTAAAATAAAATTAAACCTATATTTTTTATATTTAAAAAAAATATTATTATAATATTTCATTGCTTATTATATTAGCGAACAGTAAAATACGATATAGATGTTTGTTTGTGATATAAAAATACCATGTTTAGTATAGAAATTACAATACATTAAAAACGGATGTGAAACACACATGTGGTGACAATTTTATTAATAAAACGGATGTACAACACACATGTTAAAAAAAACGCACAAATAAAAGATTTATAGTAAAATAATAATTAAAAATGTAAGTATAATTTTTTATTAAATTTGATACACAAATTTCAAAATAAATTTTTTACGTTTAGTTTTTAAAATGTGTTCTTAAGGCACAATTTAGTGTTATTCTTAAAATAAACTGAAGTTTTATTAAATATATATATTCATCATTCAATTATTTAATGTATTACTTTTTTATATTTGATTATTTTTAAATAATTTAAAATTTAAAATTAATTTTACATAGATAATTAAATTGAGATGGTTTTATTGGACCAATAAGTGAACAGTCCATGACGAAGTACGTCAAAAGAAGTTTTGGAACGTAGAGCAAGTGTATGTTGAGTCGTGCTCAATGGGTTAGTCGTCCAATAGGCTTGTGTGTTCTCTAGGTCGTGTCCAGTGGGTCTGGTCGCCCAATCCGAACTAAGATCCGAACTAAGATCCAAGTTTGCTTGTTTATTACATGTTGTATGTAATGTGTCAAAGGAATAATAGTTTGGGAGGACAGTCAAAGGGGAAAAATTGTTTCACTCGATTTGAATAAGAAACATTCTTCCCCCATTCCTAGGTTTTCACCAAAGAACTAAGGGGAAATTGTTTATTTGCTCCTAGCCGGACCTATAAATAAATATCATTATCTCAGGATGCAAAAAAGGTGAATTCTAGAAAAACCCTACCATACTCATACAAAGTCTCTCATCATTCACACATGAGTTGACCCTCTAATATTCATTGTACGTTTTGAAGTACAATTTACGCCTATTATAGGGCTCAGTAAAATTGACTTAGGCCACTTTTAATTCATAAGTTGCCTTAGTCATTTTCTTTAACACGGTGACAAGATGAGGCACCGCGACATCTACCAATATAGCCATTTCCATTTAGACCATAACAAGGAGTTTACTGGAGGTGGAGAGTCCACCTCCTCCCGTAAAAGACATGTTCCACAAGTCCTTGCAATAGTAGGTTCGCTAGCTAGCCCCAAACAAAATTTAGGAAGGGAGTTAGAACCTGAGATCATTTTCTCGGGTAAAGATGTCGACTACATATATCCTCACGACAACGACCCATGGTCATAACGGTGCAGTGTGACGATTGACATATAAAGCGGGCACTGGTTGACCCAAGGATCTTAGTAGATGTCATATTCTAGGGAGAATTTGAAATGCTCCAGTTCAATCCAGATGGTCTCTGTATATTCCATGGTTTGTTGGTCGGGCTCACCGACGAGCAAGTTTAGTTTAAATGCCACATAACTCTCAAGATGGTGTTTGAGATGAACGAGAGCGCAAAAGTGATCAAGTTTTGGTATATCATGGTAAATGCCAGATACTCATATAATATCATCACAAAAGGCCCGATCAACTTTTTAAGGGATGCCCTGTCAAGCTTGTACTTAAGCATAAAGTATGCGCTTCCTAATGTGCAAGTTGGAATAGTCCAAGGTGACTAGGAAACCGCCCAACCATTCTGCAAACAGGCGCACAAGGAATGAATTTTGTGAATTTGGATCCCATGATAGAGCCCAAGAAAGAAATACTGACGCCCACAGAAGATCTAAAGAAGGTCCAGGTTTGGACTAAGATTTTCAAAACACCAAGTTGGAAACCTCCTTGACCAAAGTTGAAGAAGAAGAGTTTGTCACCCTGCTAAGGAGGAACGTTGATTTGTTTGCTTGGACCCTCACAAACATGCCAGGTATAAACGTTAGGGTGGTCTATCACTGCCTTGCCATTGATTCCATAAAACTATGGTACCCAGAAAGCATAAAATTAGTGAAATTCTAGTATGCAGATCTCAAATGTCCTGAAGGATGTTGAGACACTCGATCTCTGCTTCAAACACAATGACAATAAGAAGCAGAATATAAATTGCAGAAAATAAACAGTTAACCCTGTTCAGTGAACAACAACACCTACGTCTGGGGCTACCAAGCCAGGAATGAAATCCACTAGATAGTATTAATTCTAAGCTAAACAATCTCCGGTTTACAACTTATCACTTAATCACTACCTATGCTTAATTTCTACCTAAGACACCTCCTAGGTATGAGGCCCTTCTCAATTCCCTTTCAATCACAGCAGTGACATAAATTATAACTCAATGTAAACAGTCCAGCTCTAGTATCAACACGACACAAGAGAGTCTCACAAATGCAAACCCTAAACTCACTAGGCAGCAATGTATTTTTTTCACCCTTTTCCTAGGTTAAATCCATCTGATTTATAACCATAAACAAGACTGGACTGGGCTTCAAAAACGCAGCAATTCTGTTCCACTGAATCTGCAACTAATTCTCCTCTAGAATAGTTTCTTTAATCCTAAGTTTTATAAAGTGTCTCCACACTTAGAAACAACATCTTCAAATTATAATCAGAATCTATGATTCCTCAATCTTGGACGCCACCTGGGAAAAACAAATAGACCTAGAATAAACTGAAACCTGGAATTAAAAATAGCATAATTAAAAACTGAAAAAGTAACAAACAAAGATGTCGAATCATCATGATAGGACATCCTGTCCAACATCTTGATCTTCAGTTAGTTATTCATGTTAGGACATCTTGTCCAACATTTTGTTGTCTGTTTAGTTTTACTAAAATTGATGCCAACCTCAAAGGCTTGGACTCATCAATCTCCCCCTTTGGCAGATTTTGGCTAAAACTAACTAAATAACCCTTGCAAGCAGAAACACAAGTCAGAGGCCAAAAGTCAGAACACCAGCAGCGAAAAAACTAAAATACTAAATCCCCCCCTCAATCAGTTCCTTCTTCTGCAAGCAATAGATTAGAACACTCACCCTCAATGGCAGCGGCAACAGTAGTGCAGTCAGTGGTTAGCAGTGGAGTGGTTAGTAAAGTTAGTATTACTCCCCATTTTTAGCCATAATATGACAAAGACAGTTAAACTAACTAGATAACCAAGCAATAACATAAGAGATAATAGTACAAGCACATAAAGTGCCAAAAAATTATCCTGGGCATTAAGCCCTTACATAATCACACAAATAAAAATAAGACTACTGGAATACCCCAAAATTTGCCCTCTCATTTCTTCATATCATTTAGCATGGGCTTTCATTTCATTGCATTGCATTCAAGCATAGAAAAATAAAACATAAAGCATTGCATTGCATCTTGCATAAGGGCATGGTATCAGTGATTCTCAAAGGTGTTGATCATTCAAAGCAAGGGAACAAGATCCAAGGGTCTTCAATAAGCTTCAAGGGTCTCTTATGTCATATATCATCTCAAATGATCCCACAAGGTATGGGAAGAGGAGAATTCATCAAGAAGATTGGGTAGTGCACCATCTCCTACACAAGGCAGTCTAAAATTGGGATCTGATCCCCAAATGGCCAAGTTCTTTGAGTTTTTATCACCTCCAAATGTCATATCTCATCTTTGTTAGACAGGATATGCATCATATTCAGAGGAATTTGGATTTGGAGGATGTGTTATTTCCTCCTAACCAGAGGGTGCCAAGATTAGGGTTTGACCTAAAATCAGTTTATCTCTGATTTTTTGGGCAAGACTTGATCTCATGGCATTCCTTATGTTCTTAAGTGTATAGGGATGGAAAATGGCTCATCAATTGGTTTCAGAAGGGTTTCACTTGATCAGTTGCTTGATAATCAAGAAATTGGGGAAAAAGTCAACTGTGCAGTGAAAAACGTCAACTCCTGACTTTTTAAAGTCAAATTCATGAAATTCATGTTACAAATGTTCATTGGACAAGATTTGATCAAGAAATGATGGAGGAATAATGAAAAATCAAGAAATCACAAAACTGCCAAAAATAGAAACTTTAGGGTTTCCAAAAATGGCAAGTTTGGACCATTTTGCACCCTACTTTGAGGCTCTCTTTCTTCAAGATAAAAGTTCCAAACTTTAGGCCCAAGTTGAGCCAGTTAAAGTTCATGTTCTAAGCTTCAAATCCATATAAAGAACATCTCCATTGGATCAAAATTGAATGAGTTATGATTGATCAAAGTTTGGCAAAACTAGGTCCAAAACCAAGTCATGGCAAGGCAAGACTAAGTCCACCGGCCATAATTTTGACAAACACATGGTGTGCCAAAAGTCAATCCATTTTTCTCCATCAAGGAAGCTTCAAATGGAAAACTTTCCAACATCAAAGTTGTTCCTTTCCATGCCCTCTTCAATGTGGATGTTGGACAAATTTTAATTTGAGCAAGTTATGAGATGGTTATGGTAGCCCAAAGTTGGTTGCTTCACACTGAAATTCCCTAAGTCACCATGCTTTGCCTGCAGGCCAAGTAACATGCCATGCACCAGTCATGATTTCCAACATTTCAGGTCATTTTTGAGCAAGATAGAGGCCTCATTTCTAATCTTGTTTCACACCAAGCTTGTAGAATTACACTTCTTCTTTCCAATGATCCCAAAACCTCATCAAACCATTCACTAAATTAAGAGATTTTCACCTGCAAATCACCATGCTTGACACTGATGCATTAACAGCTTGGTGCACGATTTTGGTTCAAGCTTACAACAAACAATTGTGTACTTTTGTTTCTTCATTTGGACAAACTTTCCTCTTACCATACATGTACGTCATAGCAGCCATACATCAAAGGGGAAAATGTTTGAACAAATAGCTTGTGCACTAAGTAATGTCATGCTGCAATGTCATAACATCATCTCATCGCCACTGATTCACTTCATCCTCACCATAGTTGCCATAAACCTCCACCTCACTACATCATAGCCTCATTCACTCGCCCCTAACTAACTTGACTCAGTTAGTTAGGGTGCACTCACTTAACCCAACATATAAATCAAATCACACTTCACAATTCCATTTGGGAACACTTCATTCTCACTTTTTCTCTAAAAAACACTCTCAAATTCTATCTATTCTCTCTCTCTAATCTCTCACGAAATCAACACTTTCTTCACTCACCTTCTTCAATCATCATCTTCAGTGTGATCTCTGAGCAAGAACAAACTTAATTAGCACCAAGTTTCCAAGTGTAACTTCATCAAGTTTTCGAATCTCTCTCTGTTTCAAGATATCAAGGATCAGCTGCATTTATTTTGCACAACAAGTCCAAGAACTCAAGATATCTCTGGTTTTCTCAACACTTCAAGTTTCTCCACAGTTTCAGGTTTTAATTCACTCAACCTTAATGCTTCGTATTCATGTGAGTTAAACTTGTTTCTTCTTGATTTAGAGCTTATTAGAAGCTATGCGTGAGTCCTGGCTAGTTGATAGGCTCTTTAGGAGTTTAGGTGTGATTTTAGGGCAAAATGTATTGGCTCGGTTTGTTGTTTACGTGCATGATCTTTAGAAAATAATTGCATATTCATGATCTACTCAACTTCAGCTTCATTTCTATGTGCATGTTGTGCATTTCTGTGGAAATTGGTGAATGTGTGTGGTGGTTGCTCGCCGGAGAAGATGACCGGAGGTCCTTCTCCGGCCGGTGGTTTTAATGTGCTAGGGTTTTTGAGTTTATATCGTGACCGTTGGATCATTCTCATCGTGTGGTTTAAATTGTGCCAACGCATTAATGAAGTTATTGTGTGTGTGTGAGTGTATGATAATTAATATGTGATTGCATTTGTGTCCACATGATTGCCTTGAATTTGTTGATGATTGACTGACTGATTGATCTAATGATCCACAACGTGCCAACACATTAAAATCCACCATCTCTCTCACGTGAATTCATTTTAATCTAAATGGCTTTCGTGTGTGCGTGTGCATGCTATCTATTGTGTACCCTAGCTTTGGATGGTTTGATGCGTGTACTTGTTAGATTGAGATTAATCTGATGGTCTAAAAGTTGCCAGCACATTAATGAGGGTGCAACATACCACACGTGTTCCTTTGACTTCTGAACTGATTGCATGCGCGTGTGTATATGGAAATTATCATGTGCGTGCGTTTTCATTTGTCTGATCATAATAATTGTTAGGTTGATTGTTGACTTTTTCATCAAATGGCCATGATTGATTGCGCACGTTAACTGTATGTACACTCATCACACACAATCAAAAGTGTAATTGGATTGGACTTAATTGCTGTTTGCACCCCCCACACTGAGCCCAATTTGTTGTTGAACGTGGAAATTACTCTGACTGCACCCCCTGACCCATGCTATGTCATTTTATTTTTTATTTTGCATAGTCTTCATTTTTAATTTTTAAAAATAGATTGATGCATTTAAAAATCATAAAAAAAATCATGAATTATCTTCATAGTTTTATAAAATTTTTACAAATTTTATTTTCTATTTTTCTATTTTTTTTTGCATCTGAATTAATTGTTGTTTGAATTTCTTTTTGAAATGTTTCATTTGTGAACACTTTGCATTGCTGATTTTATTTTTCATCATTGGTACATAGTTTGATCCTCATTCTTTTTGCATATTTCAGAGGACACTTTGAAACATTTAACAACTTTTTTTTCATATTTTTAAGATCATCTTTGCATCCTCTTTGAGCCATTTCTTTGTGCATGATCATGTGAAACCCTAATTACTTTACCATGCTTGTTTGATTGAGTTTCTTTGTGATTATTTGCATGAGCTTTTGGTATGATGTTTGCCTCTGGTTGAGGTCTCTTAAGACCTATTTTGTTGATTTTTCAATCATGTTTGGTATTTGTTTAATGACTCTTGTTTGAGGTCCCTTTTTGTGAACTTCTTTGATCATGTTTGTTTACTTGCTTGAGAAGGCACTTGTGCCATTGTATGAGATCATTCTTCTTGACTTCTTGAGCTATGTTTAGATCATTATAGGTCTTTTGATTGAATTTATAGGTCATTGGTTTGAATTTGATGCTTTCTTTGTGTACATGTTCAATATTTGTTTCACATGTCGCCTTTTGACCTAATTCCTCATTCTTTTGCATCTAAGTGCCAACTTGACTTGTAATTGGTTTGTTTATGCCATTCCATACTATCCATTTGCATTTTATATGATGTATTCCTCTGAATTTTAAGCATTGCATTTATCCCATATGCCATTTATGTCTTACTTTGAATACTTGAACATGTTTCATCCAAATGCATGTTTCTATTTCTTCTAGCTTCTAAATGACTTGTAATTGCTTGAAAGTGATTAGTTTGTGCATCTTATCTTCATCCTAACATGCCATATCACTTCTGACTTTGATAATTGAGTTTCATGTTGAACTTTTTTAGGTTTGACATATGCCTTAAATAACTTCTTTCCATGTTAAATTCATGTTCATATCTTCTCACTTCTTCTCCCAATCACTCTTAATGCTTGGATGCTTGATTGTATGCCTCATATGACATTTGTACACCATGTTTAGGCACATGTTTAGGTCATCTACATTCTTACTTTGACATTACTTGAAGCATTATTGCATGATCACTTTGCATATCCACTCATTCTTCATCTACTTCTTTCATAATGCACTTCTTTGTGGTTTAAGGCATTGTTTGTGTGTATTTGATTTGTGTTTGCTCTCATATTATTAGAGAACATTCTCATGAGGTGAATTCTGACCTTATGCTTTCCTTAACCTTTAAGATGTTTTTCTTTTGGGTTCTTGACTTGTTTAAGTTTCATTTGTTCATCTTAATTGGTTTCTTCATTTGTAAATAATTGTACTAACCATTTCAGGGGCTAATGGTAAGTCACTTGAGTGTGGATATGCATCCACATTCTAATTTCTTCCTTCATCTTTTTAATCATTCAATTTGTGTTTAAGCATTTAATGATGCTTTGCTTTCATGATCTTCTTTCTTTCCTCTTAGAAATGACTTAACTTCCATCTTGGAAGCAAGTTACTTTCTATCTCCTTCTTCTCTTTTCTTTTAGGGTTAGATTTCTTAAACCACATTAACCATAAGATCCCCATGTATGATAACATTAGGATTGAGTATTAGTCTCCCTCTTTAGTTTTTACCTTTTCCTCCTTTGAGTCTCTTCTTCTCATCTCAAAACAAAAAGTAAAAAATACTTAATAAAAGTTAAACGGGTATTGCGCATGAGCCTTAAATGTGGGAAGTGAATAATGGGGGGGGGGGGGGTTTCCCTTCATTCTTCTAGGGTACTTAGTGTACGTCCTATTGGGGACGATACGCAACGTATTCGTTCCTATGTTGTAGACTTGGGTGCAATGCAAGTTACAAACAATTTCAAAAACACTTCTTTCTAAAAAAAACTTCAAACAAACAATAACGTTTTTCCTTCGAGAGTTTTCTTCTCATCTTCTTCACTCCTTCCTTAAGGATGCGTCATTTACGTTCTACCGCAAACAGGTAACGCGTAAGTCTCCCAACAGCGAGCTGCAACACCTAACTGCTAGGATGCGAACGTTGACGTTTCCACTAAAAAACACAAACAATTTTCCCTTAGTTGAGGGGAACTACGTCGCTCTGATTCTCATGTTCCCGATGAGATACGTAGGCAGTGGGGTAGGGCCCATTCGAGCACTTCTTTTATTTTCCCTACATTTGTTTCTCTTTCTCTTTCTCCTTCCCTCTTCCAGTTCTCCAGTTAGCAGCTATTTTCTGGTATCTTTTCTATCACCCTTTGATCGAGACAAGCAAGCGTGGATCCCATCGGGTACGATGGATGCGTGGGGGTGCTAATACCTTCCTCGCGCGTAACCGACTCCCGAACTCAGTTTTCTTGGTCGTAAGACCATGCTCTTTCCTTTCCCTCAGGTTTATGCAGTGTTTCCTTTCCCTCTCTTGGGATAAATACACATTGCTGGCGACTCTGTTTCGGTGCCACTTTCGCGTTTGTACTAGGATGAAAATCCCGGGAGCGACAGTTGGCGACTCTGCTGGGGATGGAACCCAGAATCTCTGGTTCCCTTAGCGAGTCAATCCTAGCGCTTGTTTGTTTTTCTTTCATTGGGTGTTTACTGTTGTGCTGTATTTTACTGTTTTACTGTATAGTTATTTACTGTATTACCGTACTTTACTGTTTTTACTGCATTACATATCATTATATGCTGGACTGTGCTGTTTTTTCTGTTTGGCGGGCAGGGTGTTCTGAGAGATAAGCCCACTACCCAGGCTTGAGCATACACATAGGTATTAGTGTGGGTGGACGTGTCGTTCCCGTGGTGTTTGGCCACGTGTGGGTGTTCACGAGACCTACAACCAGACGAGGTTCTATCCGGAGCTATCTGCTACTGTATGTTTGATACAGGCCAGTAGATATTCTCTGGAGGAATTGTCGACTCTGGTGACCATTCCCGAGGACTCAGTTGCGGTACTCCTCCCGAGTTGTGACAGTGGCAGACCACACTTTGTGGCAAACCCATTGCACATTCTCGATCCGAGGACCCAATGCTGGGAACTTGCTATAGGATACCCTTTTTGAGGGGATTCATTTGAGGCCTCCTCGATTGATGATGATGCCAAACCAGAAATGGTGAACGTATCATCATTTCTCGACCTGAGAGCCCGTGATATTGAGGATCCTCACCTTTCTAGTACCCACATGAGAGAGGGACAGGCTGTTTGTAGGTTTGTAGGTACCCTTGACCTTCAACATACCTGGTACACTGGATTTCTTATCAGTATGGTTTATCTGTGTGGTTACTCTATTGTTCTGAAATTCTGGAGAACTTGAGCCCTGAATTTATTCAACTATTACAGCCCAGCACAGACACGTGGCACCTTGATCCCATGCCTTGCATTGCATCTTTTTCTCTAACATTTAATATTTTTCATTTTCCAGGTAGTATCTGATTTTGATTCCAGTCAAAAGGCAGTCATAGGGATGGACACCAAGAAGGGTAGGAAGAATATCATTGTGTACAAGTTCCCGAAGCCCATCCTAGGTCAGATTTGTAAATTACAAGAGATGGCCAGTCCGGAAGTGTTAGGAATGTTCGGAGAGAAGTATGGTTGGATCATATCCTTTGTTCGTAACATCAATGAATATTAATATAATGGCTTGTACACCTTGATGCAGTTCTATGATACGTTCCTGAGATGCTTTGTGTTGACAGATTATGTTTTGGTTCCTACTCTGGAGGAGTATTCTAACATCCTGGGGATTTCCATCAAAGAAGGTGTTCCTTTCTGTGGGTCGAAGGCAGATCTTGATTTCCAAGCTGTGGCGGGTGCTCTTTATTTGAGCAAGTCAACTTTGGAAGCTGATATTTCTGGCAAGGGAAAGGTTCGTGGCTATCACTTATCATACTTGGCAAGCAAAGCTCAAGAGGTAGCAAAGGAGGAGAAGTGGAATGTCTTCAATGCAGTGTTGGCTCTCTGTGTGTATGGTATTGTCTTGTTCCTGAACGAGCCTAATTTTGTTGACACGGATGCTATTAAGATATTTGTAACTTAGAATCCGGTGCCGACCTTATTAGGAGACCTTCATTATGCTTTATACAACAGGAACGAGAAGAAACGAGGTGGGACGGTTCATTGTTGTGCACCTCTTTTCTATAAGTGGTTTGCCAATCGTCTACCCCAGTCAGGTGCTTTCAAGGAAACTAAGAATTCTCTGAAATGGAGCCAACATCTGATGGGTCTAGACGCTAAGGATATTGTTTGGGTGAATCACGGAGTGCTGGGTAAAGACATTTTGCATAGTTGTGGTGAATACCCCAATGTCCAGTTGATAGGGAGAAAAGGAGGTATTAACTACAACCCTTCCTTGGCTATCCGGCAGTTTGGGTATGCTCTAAGGAGTCCCCCAGTTGAAAAGGAATTGGAAGAGTCTCTGTATTTTCACATGGCTGACGATGGATTAGATATGGCGCAGAAAGCTTCCAAAGCATTGCTCGGTAAACAGAAGAGAGGAAAAACCGTTTGGGGTGTGCCTAACAATCAAACTTTTCCTCCATATGATCAATGGATAAAGAAGAGGGTCGTAGAGTACTATTTGCCTTTTGATTGGGTGCCTCCCTTATATCCGAAGGTGATAGAGGAACGAATCACCGTACCAATTGAAGAATTCGATAAGCAGCGAAAAATGGTGCAAGATTTGAGAGAGGAAAATGCTAGTATGAGTAGCAGACTTTAGGGCGCTTTACATGACAATTTGGAGATGAAATGGAAGGTCCAAGATTTGACAGAGCGTTTGGAAAAAAGGGAGAAAGATCTTGATGACAGAGCTCAACATTGTAGAAAGATCAGTATGACTGTTGAATCATCCGGCAAAGCCTACAGGGAAACCAAGAAGCTCTTGACCAAAACTAAAGATGAGCTTGCCACATATCAGGAGATGTGGGAAGAGCTCAAGATTGAGAATAGTGAGTTAAAAGAAGAACTTCAAAGAATGAAGGAAGATAAGAAACACTTCTCTGGTAAGTGGAAAGAAGCCCAGAAAGAAATTGAAGAGCTCAAACTGCAAGCGGGAATCAAGAAGCCAAAGCACGAAGGCAATGATGTTGAAGAGCAGATTGCTAGGCTGAATCAGGATGTCGAGAAGAGAAACAGACTGATCAAGGGGTTGCTAGAAAGACCTACTCATCCAGACACTGTGAACCTTCTTGAGGAGATTGAAGCCAGCTTGTTTGGAATTGATTTGTAGTAATTCTATTGTTTGTATTTTGCTGTGATTACCATCAGGATTGTTGATGGAATCACTTTTGATTGTATCGAACCTATTTGTATGGCTTCTTATGCTATGATATTACAATATTTGGTTCAGTCGTATTTGTCTCAATAGCTCTCAGTTGTTTGAAAGGGGTCGTCTTTTGATTGATTCTTCAATATTTCTGGATTCGGATTTATTTTCCGATGTGGTGTCCAATCCCTTGCTATATTTCAAAGCTGGAATCAAAGCGGATAGGCCCTGGAAATGTTTAAATATGATTGTTTGCATTTGCATCTGCATCATCATAATCATAAGCATTTGTGCATAACAGGTACTTGCTCCGGTCTTTCTAACCTTTATTTGGTTTAAGGCATTATAGCTGAGAATCACATTCACCGATACTCAACTCGAAGAAATCAAACAAGGATTATGGATCAAATGCAGAATGATTTGGCTGAAATGAGGGCACGCATGGACCAGTTCATGACTCTCATGACTGGTATGGCACAGACTCAAGAGAGATTGAGACTTCTGGTCGAACGTCCAGAGAATACGCCAGGAGGAAATCAGGTTGACAATTCACAGACTCATGACACTCCTCCTCCTGTTGGCAATCCTCCCCTGTTGGTAATCTGGGTAATGGAAATGTCAGAAATGCTAGTATTGTTCAGGAAGATGTTCAGGGAGATCAGTTTACCCTGCTGGATGCTAATATGGGTACGCCTAATGACAAAAGGTACGATGAGTTGGCTGAGAAGATACGGGCTATGGAATGCAAGAATTCTATGGGTATTGATGTTACCAATCTGGGTCTAGTACCAGGGGTCAGAATTCCTCCCAAATTCAAGCCGCCCACTTTTGACAAATATCATGGCAATACGTGTCCCCATACACATATTCATGCTTATTTTGGGAGGATCTCAACCCATACTGATGACGAGAAGTTATGGATGCATTATTTTCAGGACAGTTTGGCTGGAGCATCGTTGACCTGGTATATGAAATTGAACAGAGCTGTTGTGAGAAGCTGGAAGGATCTGGCAGAAGCATTCCTAAAGCAATATCAGTACAATATCGACATGGCGCCCAACCGCACTCAACTGCAAGGGTTGTCACAGAATGCTAAGGAAAGTTTCAAGGAATACGCTCAAAGGTGGAGAGAGATGGCTGCACAGGTTCAACCTCCTTTGCTGGATAGAGAAATGACAGATATGTTTATGGGCACCCTACAAGGGGCATTTCTTGATAGATTGGCTGCCTGTCCATCAACAGGATTTTCTGACATCATGATTGCGGGTGAAAGGATCGAGAGTCTGTTGAAGCTGGGGAAGATTCAAGACGTAAGTGGGGCTGGCTCCTCTGGGATGAAGAAACCTTTTGCTAGTGGTCAGAAAAGGAGAGAAGGTGATAAAAACGCTGTGTATAGAGGACGAGGAAGAGGACGTTCTCAGGCTCACCATCAAGTAGGTGTAGTGACGATTCCAGCACCAGCCGTTTAGCAGAAGAATGGTTGTGATAAGTTAAAAGTTGGTTTGCAGAGTCTGATTGACGAGGGTCGTCTACAGTTTGATCGGGCTGTGAAAGATACTGATGAGGTGTCAACTGTGACCATCTATTATACTCCTGCGGAAATTCAGGTGCCTGTAAGTACAACTCCTGTAGCAAGTGTTGTGCACGAAAGATCCAGTCCTGTTACCATCACGGTGCCAGGACCAGTTCCATTTACATCTACGAAAGCAATCCCGTGTATTATGAAGGGAAAAAGCAGGAAGTCGGGACATCAGCCAGTTCAAATATTGATAATGTGGGTGGTGTAGGTGGCTTCACTAGGAGCAGAAGGTTGTTTGCTCCCCAAACTTTGCGAAGTGATAAAGAAGTTGAAGCCGCAGCAAAAGCTAAAGGAAAATAGGTGGTTGAGAGCGTGCCTGTGCCTGAAACAGAGACAAAGGTCACCTTTGACAATGAGGTAGAAGAGTTCATGAGGATAATAAAGAAAAGTGATTACAAGATTGTCGATCAATTGAACCAGACGCCCTCGAAGATTTCAATTTTGTAATTGTTGATGTGTTCTGACGCACACCGAGAGGCTTTGCTGAAAGTGTTGAAGAGAGCCTATGTTCCACAGGAAATCACTGTCAATCAGCTTGAAGGTGTGATCTCTAGTGTCAATGTCAGCCACGGATTGGGTTTCACAAACAGAGACTTGACTTCTGAAGGGAGAAACCACAACAAAGCTCTGCATATTACAATGAAGTGCAGGGGTGCAGTGTTGTCTCACGTGCTGGTAGACACTGGTTCCTCGCTCAATGTCTTACCTAAGAAGGCGCTGATGAAGCTAGAAGTTGATGGTTTGATTTTAAGGCCAAGTGATTTGGTTGTAAGGGCGTTCGATGGGACGAAAAGATCTGTGTTTGGAGAAGTGGAATTACCCGTGCAAATCGGACCGCAAGTGTTCAAATCTACATTCCACGTGATGGATATACAGCCTGCTTATAGCTGCTTATTAGGCCGCCCTTGGATTCATGCGGCCGAGGCTGTTACATCCACCTTACACCAGAAGTTGAAATATGAGTTTGAGGGACAAGTAGTGACTGTGTGTGGTGAAGAAGACATTTTTGTCAGTCATTTGTCCACGTTTAAGTATGTTTAGATGGATGGGGAAATCCACGAAATGCTTTGCCAGTCGTTTGAAGCGGTAAGTATTGATAATGTGCCTGAATCTTCCCTTGCACCAGATAGAGCCGGTACATCCATTTCGTCCTATAAGCAAGCTGTCGAGGTTGTCAGAGCAGGCAATGCCCAAGGATGGGGAAAGCTGATAGAGACACCAATGAAGGAGGACAAGTTTGGTATTGGCTATCATCCCTCCATGACTTCAGTTGCAGAGAACAGTGGACCCATCACTTTCAGCAGCGGGGGAATCATTTACCCAGATCAGTCTTGTGCAGCTACAGAAGATGGCATTGACAGTGACTGTGACTTGGACAACTGGGTACGCCCACGCGCTCCGGGACAACCATTGCAGAATTGGTCCGTTGAAGAAGTCATCTAAGTTACTCTTCAAACAGAGTAATTTTCTTTGTTTTTCTAACCATAATGCATGTCAAAATCTTGCGCTCTGCCCAAGGCGTATAGATTCATTTGAAGGGCCACCTATTTGCATTTGCAATTTTAATCATCAATAAAGGACGTTTTGCACCCAAATTTTGTTCCTTGTCTTTCTTTTTATTTTTGTACAAAATAATAAAATGGCAATGTTTTGTTTCTTTTTGTTTTAAAAATAAATTCTAAAATAAAGCATTGTCAGTTCTTGTAATTGGCTGAAATTTTGTTAAAACAATGCTGATGTCATGGTTGATGTTGCAACATGAGTTCCTAGCATTATTGATATGCTTAGGTAACATTGAGGTCTGTTAAAAATATAAGGGTTGCAGCTGTGTGCTGATGTTACACCCGATGTCGTAACATCAGTAGTGAACATCAGGTATGAGATGTTTAGGGCTACACGTGGTTTGGTTGAATGAAACATTCTGCTGAAGAAAATCAGAGATTGCAGGCGAATATCATGGGAGATATATTCTTTTGCAATCATGTGTGAAGAAGATTAGTTTGTTGTGAATTTAAAGCATAAAGATATGGAGAATATTTAGAGTTAATTGATTGAATATTTAATTGAAGATCTATTTAGTAGCAGAATCTGTTGCAGATTGGGAGCAGAAGATTTGATATGATTTGAAGGCCCAAATCCAGTTGGGAAAAAGCTATAAATAGAATGCTTGTAATCTAGGATTTGTACGGGTCCAAGATGTAGATCATTAGGGCTTTGTCTAAGTGAACCACTCGGGTTGTGAGATGGTCACTGTGTTCAAACTCAGAAACCTATAGGTAATGAGTCTTGTATTGTTCTTGGAGGAAGCTTTGAAGCAACTACAAGATGTGTCATAGGAGAGTGTCTTCTATGTGTTTAGAGAGTGTTTGGAAATCAAGCTATTGATGCAGTGGCGGAGTTGTTGACTGCTAGACATCATTGCGATGATTGGGAGTGAGATGGAGTCTCTTACCTAGGGAGGACTTAGGTTGAAGGGTCATTGGGTAGTGATTGAATTAGGTAGATGGTCAACTGGTCTGTTGAGTCTGTAATTTGATACTACTAATAGTGGACTTCCTTCCTGGCTTGGTATGCCCCCAGATGTTGGTTGTTGAACCGAACTGGGTGAACAATCCTTGTGTTGATTTACTGTTACTATTATTGCCTTGTTCATACAGCAGATTACGATGTTGTGACATTGCACGAGACATCACACATCTGTACCAGAATTTTAATTGGTATCAGAGCAGGCATCCTGTCTGTTTCTGGATGAGATCTTGGGGAGATACTTTCTGGTTCATGAGCAAGGAAGATAGGTTTGATTTATGGACTTGGTCAGTTCATATAGGTGCTTGATCCCTTGAAGTGAAGGATGGACAATTCATTATTGAGTTGTGCCTGAAGAGTTGTTGTGTTCCGCTGCATGGTACCTGATGGCTGGTTCTTGTATCTCTGGCATTGAAATTCTAGGAAGATGTTCTCTTGGAATGTCATTAGGGTTTGGTCTTCTCAGCAGGATATTCTATGATGTTGTAGACAGCTTCAACCGGTTGGTCAGAGATGCCAAAGTTCTTGAGGATTATCTCATATCCTTGTTTGGGAGAGAAGTGTTCATAAGGTGAATGGATCTTCTAAAGTCTGTTTGACATGGAAGAATCAAAAGAAGAAGATATTTCAAGTCAGACATTGAAGACCAATCTGTTTAGAACAGTGATTCCTTCTTTATCATCTGATTTAATGGTGAAAGAAGAGGGTAGAGCCTAAGCAAAAGAGTATCACTGTCAAATCTTTCATGTGGGAGTGAAGATCTTGATAAGTTATTCTCAGGCTTAGTTATGCTGACCTAATGAGGAGGAAGTTTCATCAAGAAAGAAGCTGAGCTGAATATGTCAATGTCTCGACAACGCGCTACACATGAGCAGGTTATGGTAAATGCCAAGTCTAAGACCTATTAGATTGTAGCTGCTTTGAAGGATCACTGAAGCTGTGAAGTTGAATAGTTTTTGAGATGATGGTTATAGCATCTCAGATGTGCTGGTTGAAGAAAAGGTAGTAATCCTGATTGCAGAAGAGAAGGAGTTGATCCGTGTTTGAGCTAAACTGTCTGAGAACCATTTTATAGGGTAAATGCATCCAAGACTTTGTGTGTAGTAGCAGTGGTTATCAGCCTGTGGTCAATGGTGTCTGCATTAGTTGGCATGAACTCTTCTAGTTTTGTGGCTCGAAAGTAGCAGTTTGTCTCTGCAGAAGGATGACAGATATTACTCTTTGGTTAGACAAGAGGTCTGAACCTTATGCTTATAAGAAGAAGCTTCTAAAAGAGTGTGGTATGCAAGTTACTGCAGTTTGGGTGGTCCTATCTTGGAAGTGGATCAGATGCTGATATGCTCTCGTGTGTGTGGATGTAATGTCAGAACTGATGTTGAAACATCACTTCAGTTCTTTGCTCAAGGGAGAATATAAGATCAAGACACTGACCTTACCTGGAAGGGTTTTGTGGTATAAGTGGTTGTCGTGATGGGTTGACAACAGATGGCAGTTGTGTGAGAAGGTTACCTTGACAGGAGTTGAGTTGTTATCTGCTTTTGATAAAGTTATGCATTTAACAAATGACAAAATACATTGACGGGAGACGGTGTATACGTCTGAGGTAAAAGTGCAGGACTGCAGAAGTTTTGAGAATTTACTTCTCTCTATGTGGCTGTTTTGGAAGTATTTTCAAGGGTTAAGTACTTGGAAGTTGAATCAACTGGTGGGGTTGATTGATAACTATGGATTATCATCCAAATTGCTTGGGATGAGTTTGAATTATAAGAGGCAGATTGATTATGACATCCAACATCTCAAAGTCAGACAAGTTGCTGGGTTTAAGGCTGAAAGATATGAAGACACCACATCTTGATGGTTACAGCTTGGATCAGTCTTTTCTGACCTAAATGGTTTGGAGCATGGTGGTTTCTCTGGTTGTAAAGGTCGAGGATAAGTGGCAGTTATCTCTGGCTTTCTACTGACGGCTCTACTAAGGGAAGTGACTTTCTTTAGTATTGCTATGGGGTAGTCTTGGACTACTTATTTTCTGAAGATTCAGATGTGGTAGGTTTGAAGTCTTTGGAGTTTCTAAGCAGGATGGAGGTTGTCTACTCAAACTTGATTGTTGATTCGAGTCTAAGAGAGCATGGAAATCTGTTTTTGCAAAGGGAGGAGGTTCTTCTGAGTGGCAGAAGGTAGAGCTGAATTCAACAGTTGGATGTTCTGACATCTAGCTTAACATCGGGAGTCTCAGCTGGTGATGTGGCACATCAGCTAATGATAGGGTGATCTACAGGAATGAACAATAGGATACTTCAAAAAGATCGTTCTTATGGCAAGTTGCGGGAGCTGCAAGAAGGAGAAGATGTTACATGACCATGGCTTAGGGAATCTAAGTGTGTTTGCTTTTGAGCAAGTGGAACATGTGACTTGAAGATCAAGGTTCCTTGGTGGATCAAGATATCTTTGTGAGAGTTCTGACTAACGTGAAAAAGGTCAAAATGTGGCATTTGGCTGCTTTCATATGAGGATTCGTGAATGAGGTGATCAAATTGTGGCATTTGGTTGATCTTAGAAGTGGATTCGAAGAATCAAGATAATCAGAGTGCGGTAGCTGGTTATTATTGAGGAACAAGTTACTCTTGGGCAGAAGGGTTATGAATTGAAGGCTCAAGGAGATTATTCTTCTTGAAGATGGATGAGAATTTTATTCTCTAGTTCCTTGGATTACTATGCAATAGTAAGTCCAGTGGTGGAGCATATCAAGAATCATGGTAATGATTTCTTGGGGTGTGGCAGAGGTTCTAACTTGTGTTGGGACATTATCAGATTGGATATCCTTGTTGAAGGATGATTATGCTCTGATTCAGGAGCTTGGTGCCTACGTTATGCCTAAGGAGCGTCTACATTGTCATACGGGAGAGTGATGAAGTAGAAGGTCTGCCTTGGATGGAGAATGTAGAGAAGACTGAAGTAGATCAGGTATTGATTGGAAGTCTGAAGATGAAGATTATGATAGGGAATGACCACCATTGGAGAAAGGGACTTTGGTACCAAAATGTATGTGCTCAGCAAGTGTGCTCAAATGTTCATCTTCAGCATTAGGTTACCATGACTAAGGGAGTACTTGTCTATGGATTTTGGCTGCAAAGGTACATACAGTGAAAAGATTGTGTACTGGTCAAGATTGTGAAGATTGGTTGAATCTTAAGAAGGTATAATGTCAGATAACATGTTATGGCATTAGGCTATTGGATGACATGTTGGTGTGGACAGGAATGATTCTAGCCATGTGAAGCTAATTGGTTAAGTCATAAGCACACATGCTTCAGAGGAGGAGTCTGAAGGGCTGATTTGTTTGTGTCTGAGAGCATTTGCTTTTCTATGAAATTTCTGAAAGAACTCAGTAGGGGTGTTTGTTAATAGGAGATGTCACCCTTGTCTAGATGTGTGTTCTTAATTCAAAGTATGAGGACTTGACTTAAAGAGAAGTGGAAGGCAGTGTAGTTGTGCATCAAAACTTGTGGATGAATGAAGACTATGTCTGGATTTTCCAATTGTTATGATCAAGAAGGTTATTCCTGAGAGAAGTTGATCAGCTTGGCAAGATGTGAGTTTTGGAGCATGAAAAGATATCCAACCAAGAGGGAATCCTGTGAGTTTTGGTATTTGGATTGTTTGAGGATTAAGCATTAAGTGAATGCGTTCAGCAGGTGAGTTGAACAGAGGGTGCACTCTTGAAGACATGAAGATGAGTCTTATGTTTTCCATTCATTTAAGGTGTTCTTCTTGCAAATGAGCACTAGTTATCTTAGACAGGGGGAGTTGATCTTTTGTTGAAAAAGTGTTTTTCTCTGCTGTTCTGAAGGAATCTAGAAGGGATTGTGAGTTGTGCTTGTGTGCATAATAGTCTGAAGAGTCTTGGGTTGTTAATTTTGTGAGCCAGCAGACAATGTCTGATATGATGTCAGAACATGGTATAGGACATGTTTTTCTTGAGCCCAACAAGGAAGTATTTTGGACGGTGGTGTAAGGATAAGGTGAAACACGTGGCTTCGACTGTGCATGGAACTGTTTTGGCATAATTTATGGTAAAAATCAGTTAGGAAACAATAAAAGTGGTCAAGACTGTTTTGGATGATAAACATTGAATTTGGATGGAGTTTTTAGTTCCTAAAATAGCGTTTCTATGACCAAGAACCTTGACTATTCAAAGTTCGTCAATTCCAAAGTATCTGATCAGCTATTTATAGGGGTTATTCTGTTCTCCCTCAGCCAGTGAGTGTGCTTGTGTCATAAGTCTTATGGCGTTTGTTCGTTTTTGGGTAAGCATTTCTTGGGTCTGGTTCTGTGAGGGCTTCCTTTGTCAATTTGTGGCTAAAAAGGGGGAGAAAGGAAAGGGTTTGGCTAATTGGTTTGTGCAGATGTTATGTCTGGAGTCTGCAGTTCCTGATGTTGCAGAGGATGTTCTATCCTTAAGTTGGTGTTGAGTCTTTGTGACTTGTGTCCTGAGTTATGAACACAGTTGTGACTTGTGTTCTGAGTTACCTGGGTTGGCAGAACGGCACTTCTTAAGTTTCATCTTATGCTACGGATTAAACACAGTGTTTGATCAATGAAGGTGTGTAGAATTATCTTATGCCACCATTGGTCTGTGATGTATAGACAAACATTTCTTTTCTGGAGGAGTCTTCTACATTTGTTCTGGGTCTGTTCTGGAAGGAAAAAGAAATGTGTTGTGTTGAGGGGGAGTGTCAGATATCTTCTTCCTCATGTGCACCAAATGACTTCAGGACTTTCTACTACCTAGGTCCTGATGTGCTGCCAGAAGGTGCTGTGGTGAGGTTATGTCAAGCATGATGTTCTAACATCATTCAAAATTAGCCAAGAAGATGATTCTCCATGGATGCAGTACACAGTAGCTTCTACTGACTACTGATGATTACTGATGATTATTGTTAAGATTAGATGACTTGTAACAGTAGTATAGGGTTGTTATTGCTGCTGTAATTTGAGCGGTAATGTTTATATATGTGTTTTAGCCAAAATTAGCCAAAGGGGGAGATTGTAAGTTCTTGTAATTGGCTGAAATTTTGTTAAAACAATGCTGATGTCATGGTTGATGTTGCAACATGAGTTTCTAGCATTATTGATATGCTTAGGTAACATTGAGGTCTGTTAAAGATATAAGGGTTGCAGCTGTGTGCTGATGTTACACCCGATGTCGTAACATCAATAGTGAACATCAGGTCTGAGATGTTTAGGGCTACACGTGGTTTGGTTGAATGAAACATTCTGCTGAAGAAAATCAGAGATTGCAGGCGAATATCATGGGAGATATATTCTGTTGCAATCATGTGTGAAGAAGATTAGTTTGTTGCGAATTTAAAGCATAAAGATATGGAGAATATTTAGAGTTAATTGATTGAAGATTTAATTGAAGATCTATTTAGTAGCAGAATCTGTTGCAGATTTGGAGCAGAATATTTGATATGATTTGAAGGCCCAAATCCAGTTGGGAAAAAGCTATAAATAGAATGCTTGTAATCTAGGATTTGTACAGGTCCAAGATGTAGATCATTAGGGCTTTGTCTAAGTGAACCACTCGGGTTGTGAGATGGTCACTGTGTTCAAACTCAGAAACCTGTAGGTAATGAGTCTTGTATTGTTCTTGGAGGAAGCTTTGAAGCAACTCCAAGATGTGTCATAGGAGAGTGTCTTCTATGTGTTTAGAGAGTGTTTGGAAATCAAGCTGTTGATACAATGGTGGAGTTGTTGACTGCTAGACATCATTACGATGATTGGGAGTGAGATGGAGTCTCTTACATAGGGAGGACTTAGGTAGAAGGGTCATTGGGTAGTGATTGAATTAGGTAGATGGTCAACTGGTCTGTTGAGTCTATAATTTGATACTACTAATAGTGGACTTCCTTCCTGGCTTGGTATGCCCCCAGATGTAGGTTGTTGAACCGAACTGGGTGAACAATCCTTGTGTTAATTTACTGTTACTATTATTGCCTTGTTCATACAGCAGATTACGATATTATGACATTGCACGAGACATCACACATCTGTACCAAAATTTCAAGCATGAACCCGTTTGTGCAGACTTGATCCTCCAGATTCCATTGATAACGGTTCTACTATGGCTATGTATGACTTTGACAAACCGATTTATCAAGCCGAAGAAGGGGATGAGAAAGGCTGTGAACTCCTTGAGGAACTGGCCAGATTGTTAAAACAAGAGGAAAGGGTCATCCAACCTTATCAAGAGACTATAGAAATCATCAATATTGGTACCGAGGATGCTAAGAAAGAGATCAAAATTGGCGCCAGCCTGCAAGCAGATGTGAAGAAAGCTTTGACTGAGATGTTGTATGAATATATTGATATCTTTGCCTGGTCGTATCAAGACATGCCAGGGTTGGATACTGATATTGTTGTGCACAGGCTGTCACTGAGAGAAGAATGCCTGCCAGTCAAGCAGAAACTTCGTCGGACTCATCCCGATATGGCCATAAAGATCAAAGAAGAAGTTCATAAGCAGTGGGATGCAGGGTTTCTTGCTGTGACTAATTATCCTCCTTGGGTTGCCAACATTGTGCCGGTACCAAAGAAAGACGAAAAAGTGAGAATGTGTGTGGATTATCGAGATCTTAACAAAGCTAGTCAGAAAGATAATTTTCCACTGCCTCATATCGATGTGCTGGTTGACAATACAACTCAATTTTCAGTGTTCTCGTTTATGGACGGTTTCTCCGGGTACAACCAGATTAAGATGGCACATGAGGATATCGAGAAGACCACGTTCATTACCCCATGGGGTATATACTGTTATAAGGTGATGCCTTTTGGGTTGAAAAACGCCGGGGCAACGTACCAGCGGGCAGTGGTGACTTTGTTTCATGACTTGATTCATAAAGAGATTGAATGTTATGTGGATGACATGATTGCCAAGTCGAGAATAGAAGAAGAACATCTGATTAACTTAAAAAAGCTGTTTGAAAGGTTGAGAAAGTTCCGTTTAAGGTTGAATCTGAACAAGTGCATTTTTGGGGTGCGTTCTGGAAAGCTGCTGGGTTTCATTGTGAGTGAAAAAGGGATTGAGGTTGATCCTGCCAAAGTGAAGGCAATACAAGATATGCCTGAACCAAGAACAGAAAAAGAGGTTCGTGGTTTTATGGGTAGATTGAACTACATTGCAAGGTTCATATCTCATCTAACAGCCACGTGTGAACCAATATTCAAACTGCTGAGAAAAGATCAAACGGTCAGGTGGAATGACGATTGCCAATTGGCATTCGATAAAATAAAAGAATACTTGCAGGAACCTCCAATTCTCATGCCTCCAGTTGCAGGAAGACCTTTGATAATGTATTTGACAGTACTTGAAGGTTCTATGGGTTGTGTTCTCGGTCAACATGACGAGACAGGTAGGAAGGAGCATGCTATCTACTACCTGAGCAAAAAGTTCAATGACTGCGAGTCCCGGTATTCAATGCTTGAGAAGACATGCTGTGCACTTGCATGGGCTGCTAAGAGATTGAGGCAGTATATGATCAGGCACACAAAGTTGTTGATTTCAAAAATGGATCCTATCAAATACATTTTCGAGAAACCAGCACTAACAGGCAGAGTTGCACGGTGGCAAATGGTCTTGACAGAATATGATATCCAGTATACTTCTCAAAAAGCCATCAAAGGAAGTATCTTGTCAGACTATCTTGCGCAACAGCCGATTGATGATTACCAACCCATGAAATTTGATTTCCCTGATGAGGACATCATGTTTCTCAAAGCTAAAAACTGCGAGGAACCACTCCCGGAGGAGGGGCCAGACCCTAAATCCAAATGGAGTTTGATGTTAGATGGGGCTGTCAACATGAATAGATGCGGAGTTGGAGCAGTTCTTATCACGCTAGAAGGTGTTCATATGCCTTTCACTGCCCGAATAACTTTCGGATGAACCAACAATGAAGCAGAATATGAAGCTTGTATAATGGGGATTGAGGAGGCGATTAATTTGTGAATTAAGATCCTTGATATTTTCGGTGATTCAACTTTGGTAATCAATCAAGTAAAGGGGAGTTGGTACACGTACCAAGCAAATCTGGTTCCGTATAGAGATTATACAAGGAGATTGCTGACGTTCCTTACAACAGTGAAGCTGTACCATATTCCTCGAGATGAGAATAAGTTTGCTGATGCCTTGGCCATTTTGTCTTCCATGATCAAAGTGCAAAGATGGAATCATGTACCTAGGATTGAAGTGTCTCGCCTTGACAGACCTGCATTTGTGTTTGCTGTGGATGCAACGTCTGATGGCAAGCCATGGTTTCATGACATCAAGTGTTTCTTGAAAAGTCAAGAGTACCCGCCTGGGGCATCTACTAAAGATAAGAAGACGTTGAGAAGGTTGTCTGGCAGCTTTTTCTTGAATCAGGATGATGTGCTGTACAAACGGAATTTTGACATGGTTTTGCTTAGATGTGTGGATAGACATGAAGCAGACTTGTTAATGCAGGAAGTACATGAAGGCTCTTTCGGTACCCATGCCGGAGGACATGCAATGGCTAAGAAGTTATTGAGGTCGGGGTATTATTGGTTGACAATGGAGGCAGATTATTGCAAGTACGCCCGCAAGTGTCACAAATGCCAGATTTATGCAGACAAAGTACATGTTCCTCTAAATCCGTTGAGTGTCATGTCCTCTCCTTGGCCCTTTGCCATGTGGGGCATTGACATGATCGGAAAGATTGAGCTTACTGCTTCAAACGGCCATCGTTTCATTTTGGTCGCCATTGATTATTTCACTAAATGGGTTAAAGCAGCATCTTATGCCAATGTCACTAAGCAGGTGGTAGCTCGTTTCCTGAAACAGGATATCATTTGTCGCTATGGAGTGCCCGAGAGAATCATTATTGATAATGGTTCTAATCTGAACAACAAAATGATGGTTGAGCTATGCTGGGACTTCAAAATTGAACACCACAATTCTTCCCCGTATCGCCCAAAGATGAATGGCGCTGTGGAGGTGGCCAACAAGAATATTAAGAAGATTGTGCAGAAAATGGTTGTCACATATAAAGATTGGCATGATATGCTACCATTTGCTTTGCATGGGTATCGAACGTCAGTACGCACGTCCACTGGGGCAACACCATTCTCACTTGTATACGGTATGGAGGCAGTACTACCGGTCGAAGTTGAGATTCCATCCCTCAGAGTCATGATGGATGTCAAGTTAGACGAAGCTGAGTGGGTTCGTGCCAGGTTTAATCAGTTGAGCCTTATTGAAGAGAAACGATTGGCAGCAGTGTGTCATGGGCAGTTATACCAGCGGAGGATGAAGCAGGCATTTGACCAAAAGGTGCGTCCTCGGGTTTACAAAGTTGGAGATGTGGTACTCAAAAGGATCCTTCCTCCTAGTATAGATCACAGGGGCAAATGGACTCCCAACTATGAAGGTCCATTCGTGGTTAAGAAGGTCTTCTCGGGCGGAGCCTTATTACTTACAACCATGGACGGCGAAGACTTTTCATCCCCTATCAACTCAGACGTAGTCAAAAAATACTTCGCATGAATAGACCCGCTGGACAAAAAAAAAAAAGAAAAGTCCAGGCAAAAAAGGGCATCCCGGCGAACCACAAAAACAGAATAAAAAGGTTCGGGCAAAAATTAGGGATAATAAATAAAAATGGTACACCCGGTGAGTTGAAAATCCGCAAGGACAACTCAGGCAAAAAAGGGTATCCCGGTGGATTGAAAACCCGAAAGGGCGGTCCACGCAAAAAAGAGGGATTTAAGCGAATGATTACGGTCTGAGTTATTTGTACTTCATCACCGTTTCAACAACTGACAGTCCAAAGGGTAGGAATCGGTCTGATCATTCCTCAGAAGGCAAGGTCGGGGAGTCTTGAAGATATACTGGCCATAGCAGAATTGAAACTCAGTGGAATACCGTTTTCACATTGCCATTAGGATAGTTTCTTTTCTCAATTTTTAGCGATCACCTCTTTCCAGGGATTGCTTCCGGATGTAATTACCTATTCTGGGATTTTCTTCAATAAATTGAATTTCAATAAAAAGCTTCTTATTTTGTTTTACTGCTTTGTTTGCAAAAACGTCCGAATTTTTGATAAAACATCGCATTTGAAAACATGGTGGCTTTACAATAACATGCGCAGAAAAACATTTAAAATTACTCTGAATGTTGAATAATCCTGGATGGTGGATTCAAACCACGCAATATTCTGGGGCAGGTGTGTGTATTCTTTTGTTGCAGGTAACAAGTCCAGAGGATTTCAAGCACAAGAGGCATCTCTCCTAGACGAGTAATCACTTATTCCCACGCAGAAGACTGGGGCAATCGTGTTCAGGGAAGGGTTCACTTGCCACCCTTTTGTCACAACGTTTACGGATTGAGTCCCCCATTTGGTCGGCGGTCGGTCACGACGATTCGATATCGATGAATTAAGTTTAATTGGGTATCGTTGTATCTTACTAAGTCGATTCTCCTATTCAGCACTTCCAACAGCTACAAGCTTTTCTGTGTCGATAACGGTTGCAAATTCTCCAGCAGAGTTGCTTCACAGACACCGAAGTTAATGGTCAATCCCCAATGAAGTCGCCAGGAGTTTGAAGATGCTTAGTCTTCTGTAAAATCCTCTTATGACGTTTTCTTCAGATCAGTCTTGTATCATGGGGCAAAAGCAAGTTTGTGACCCTCCCAAACATGGGGCATATTAAATTCCCCGGCAGGAGATGTTCCAGATCTATTATCCCCAGTAGAGTATGAAGACGCTCGGTCTTCTGTAAAATTCTCTTAAGAGACATTCCCCAGCACGAGACGCTTTGAAGCGGCTTTCCCCAGCAGAGTTTGTTGTCAACTCGTTATCCCCAATGGAGTCACCGAATGAAAGGTTGCCTAGCATGGGACATTGTGGCTCTTATTCTAAGCTCGACAGTTTTATTCCTCAGCAGATCACCGTACATTTGCTTGGTGTTTCCCAGCAGATCTTTAGGGACTCTTTCTTAGCAAGTCACAACAGAAGGTCTTCTGACCAGGATTTGTGTATCCCTGACGGAGTAGTTCTGGTCCCCAGCAAGATCGTATCTCTGGAAGTTGTATCCCCACAGAGTCCAGCATTGAATCTTGTCAATAATACTCCCCAGCTGAGTTGTGTTCTTCCCCACAGAAGTTTAGTGGGTCAACAAAATCTTTTCCTCAGCAGAGTGTTAGCATATTCTCCTCGGGTTTGATAGATCCCCAAGCAGGGTTTTAATGACTTGTCTTCTTCGGCAGAGTGTTAGTACATTCTTTCCCCGACCAAGTTAGAAAATTCTCATCCCCAGCGGAGTTGCTATGACCAGAATTCGTCCCCAGTCAGATGAAGTAATTCCTGGCAGAGTCATCATTCTCCATATCTCAAAGGGAAATTTATTTTTGGCAGGCAGATTGTTCATTCATTCTTCAACAGAGATACCATCCTTTCAGGAGTCTCTAAAGCCAAATCATGGATCAATGTTCCTCAGCAGAGTCAGCAAGGATGTCTGACATGCATGCAGAGTGTAATCCAGTATGGAATTGCAGCAAAGTCCAACCGTAGATTGGAAAAAGTCCATCCAAGGGTGGCAAGTTCTTAAAGTCCAACCATAGATTGGCAAAAGTCCATCCAAGGGTGGCAAAGCAGCGAAGTCCAACCGTAGATTGGCAAAAGTCCATCCAAGGGTGGAAAATTCTCAAAGTCCAACCGTAGATTGGCAAAAGTCCATCCAAGGGTGGCAAGTTCTTAAAGTCCAACCGTAGATTGGCAAAAGTCCATCCAAGGGTGGCAAAGCAGCGAAGTCGAACCGTAGATTGGAAAAAGTCCATCCAAGGGTGGCAAATTCTCAAGGTCCAACCGTAGATTGGCAAAAGTCCATCCAAGGGTGGCAAGTCATCAAAGTCCAACCGTAGATTGGCAGAAGTCCATCCAAGGGTGGCAAAGCAAGGCAAAGTCCAACCGTAGATTGGCGAAAGTCCACCCGCAGTGTGGCAAGTCAGTAGTCGTCTGACTCCATTCAAAAAGACAGCAGCTAAGTCCAACCGTAGATTAGCAAAAGTCCATCCAAGGGTGGCAAATCATCAGGAAGTCCAACCGTAGATTGGCAAAAGTCCATCCGCAGTGTGGCAATTCAGCTGCAAAGTCCAACCGTAGATTGGCGAAAGTCCACCCACAGTGTGGCAAGTCAGTAGTCGTCTGACTCCATTTAAAAGACAGTTTCAAGTCCACCCGCAGTGTGGCAAGTCAGTAGTCATCTGACTCCATTTAAAAGATAGTTTCAAGTCCGCCCGCAGTGTGGCAAGCCAGTAGTCGTCTAGCATTGTACAAAAGATAGTTTCAAGTCCACCCGCAGTGTGGCAAGCCAGTAGTTGTCTAGCATTGTACAAAAGACAGTTTCAAGTCCACCCGTAGTGTGGAAAGCCAGTAGTCGTCTGGCGTTGTACAAAAGACGTTGCTAAAGTCCACCTGTAGTGTGGCAAGCCAGTAGTCGTATGGCGTCGTGCTAAAAGACGTTGTTAAAGTCCATCCGCAGTATGGCAAGCCAGTAGTCGTCTGGCATTGTACAAAAGACATCTCTCCAGTGCTTTTCTTTACATCAGGGTTTTATTCAAGCAGAGTTCATTTGGTTGGGTTTATATCCCTTTTCTCCTTCTCCACAGAGTGCAAATTTTCTGGTTATTTTTGGTATTCAATCTCTCCATACCTTGAAAGTCTGACAGCAATCGCTATCATCCATTCATGTCTACAGTGATTGAATAGGGGCAACTGTAATACCCCAAAATTTTCCCTCTTATTTCTTCATATCATTTATAATGGGCTTTCATTTCATTGCATTGCATTCAAGCATAGAAAAATAAAACATAAAGCATTGCATTGCATCTTGCATAAGGGCATGGGATTAGTGATTCTCAAAGGTGTTGATCATTCAAAGCAAGGGAACAAGAGCCAAGGGTCTTCAATAAGCTTCAAGGGTCTCTTATGTCATATATCATCTCAAATGACCCCACAAGGCCTGGGAAGAGGAGAATTCACCAAGAAGATTGGGTAGTGCACCATCTCCTACACAAGGCAGTCTAAAATTGGGATCTGATCCCCAAATGGGCAAGCTCTTTGAGTTTTTATCACCTCCAAATGTCATATCTCATCTTTGTTAGACAGGATATGCATCATATTCAGAGGAATTTGGATTTGGAGGATGTGCTATTTCCTCCTAACCAGAGGGTGCCAAGATTAGGGTTTGACCTAAAATCAGTTTATCTCTGATTTTTTGGGCAAGACTTAATCTCATGGTATTCCTTATGTTCTTAAGTGTATAGGGATGGAAAATGGCTCATCAATTGGTTTCAGAAGGGTTTCACTTGATCAGTTGCTTGATAATCAAGAAATTGGGGAAAAAGTCAACTGTGCAGTGAAAAAAGTCAACTCCTGACTTTTTAAGGTCAAATTCATGAAATTCATGTTACAAATGTTCATTGGACAAGATTTGATCAAGAAATGATGGAGGAATAATGAAAAATCAAGAAATCACAAAACTGCCAAAAATAGAAACTTTAGGGTTTCCAAAAATGGCAAGTTTGGACCATTTGCACCCTACTTTGAGGCTCTCTTTCTTCAATATAAAAGTTCCAAACTTCAGGCCCAAGTTGAGCCAATTAAAGTTCATGTTCTAAGCTTCAAATCCATATAAAGAATATCTCCATTGGATCAAAATTGAATGAGTTATGATTGATCAAAGTTTGGCAAAACTAGGTCCAAAACCAAGTCATGGCAAGGCAAGACTAAGTCCACCGGCCATAATTTTGACAAACACATGGTGTGCCAAAAGTCAAGCCATTTTTATCCATCAAGGAAGCTTCAAATGGAAAACTTTCCAACATCAAAGTTGTTCCTTTCCATGCCCTCTTCAATGTGGATGTTGGACAAATTTTAATTTGAGCAAGTTATGAGATGGTTATGGTAGCCCAAAGTTGGTTGCTTCACACTGAAATTCCCTAAGTCACCATGCTTTGCCTGCAGGCCAAGTAACATGCCATGCACCAGTCATGATTTCCAACATTTCAGGTCATTTTTGAGCAAGATAGAGGCCTCATTTCTAATCTTGTTTCACACCAAGCTTGTAGTATTACACTTCTTTTTTCCAATGATCCCAAAACCTCATTAAACCATTCACTAAATTGAGAGATTTTCACCTACAAATCACCATGCTTGACACTGATGCATTAACAGCTTGGTGCACAATTTTGGTTCAAGCTTACAACAAACACTTGTGTACTTTTGTTTCTTCATTTGGACAAACTTTCCTCTTACCATACATGTACGTCATAGCAGCCATACATCAAAGGGGAAAATGTTTGAACAAATAGCTTGTGCACTAAGTAATGTCATGCTGCAATGTCATAACATCATCTCATCGCCACTGATTCACTTCATCCTCACCATAGTTGCCATAAACCTCCACCTCACTACATCATAGCATCATTCACTCGCCCCTAACTAACTTGACTCAGTTAGTTAGGGTGCACTCACTTAACCTCACCTAATTAACTCACTTAACCATGAGTTAACAGAATTAACCCAACATATAAATCAAATCACACTTCACAATTCCATTTGGGAACACTTCATTCTCACTTTTTCTCTCAAAAACACTCTCAAATTCTCTCTATTCTCTCTCTCTGATCTCTCACGAAATCAACACTTTCTTCACTCACCTTCTTCAATCATCATCTTCAGTGTGATCTCTGAGCAAGAACAAACTTAATCAGCACCAAGTTTCCAAGTGTAACTTCATCAAGTTTTCGAATCTCTCTCTGTTTCAAGATATCAAGGCTCAGCTGCATTTATTTTGCACAACAAGTCCAAGAACTCAAGATATCTCTGGTTTTCTCAACACTTAAAGTTTCTCCACAGTTTCAGGTTTTAATTCACTCAACCTTAATGCTTCGTATTCATGTGAGTTAAACTTGTTTCTTCTTGATTTAGAGCTTATTAGAAGCTATGCGTGAGTCCTGGCTAGTTGATAGGCTCTTTAGGAGTTTAGGTGTGATTTTAGGGCAAAATGTATTGGCTCGGTTTGTTGTGTACGTGCATGATCTTTGGAAAATAATTGCATATTCATGATCTACTCAACTTCAGCTTCATTTCTATGTGCATGTTGTGCATTTCTGTGGAAATTGGTGACTGTGTGTGGTGGTTGTTCTCCGGAGAAGATGACCGGAGGTCCTTCTCCGGCTGGTGGTTTTAATGTGCTAGGGTTTTTGAGTTTATATCATGACCGTTGGATCATTCTCATCGTGTGGTTTAAATTGTGCCAACGTATTAATGAAGTTGTTATGTGTGTGTGAGCGTATGATAATTAATATGTGATTGCATTTGTGTCCACATGATTACCTTGACTTTGTTGATGATTGACTGACTGATTGATCCAATGATCCACAATGTGCCAACACATTACAATCCACCATCTCTCTCATGTGCATTCATTTTAATCTGAATGGCTTTCGTGTGTGCGTGTGCATGCTATCTATTGTGTACCCTAGCTTTGGATGGTTTGATGCGTGTACTTGTTTGATTGAGATTAATCTGATGGTCTAAAAGTTGCCAGCACATTAATGAGGGTGCAACATACCACACGTGTTCCTTTGACTTCTGAACTGATTGCATGCGCGTGTGTATATGGAAATTATCATGTGCGTGCGTTTTCATTTGTCTGATTATAATAATTGTTAGGTTGATTGTTGACTTTTTCATCAAATGGCCATGATTGATTGCGCACGTTAACTGTATGTACACTCATCACACACAATCACAAGTGTAATTGGATTGGACTTAATTGTTGTTTGCACCCCCACACTGAGCCCAATTTGTTGTTGAACGTGGAAATTACTCTGACTGCACCCCCTGACCCATGCTATGTCATTTTATTTTTTATTTTGCATAGTCTTCATTTTTAATTTTTAAAAATAGATTGATGCATTTAAAAATCATAAAAAAAAATCATGAATTATCTTCATAGTTTTATAAAATTTTTACAAATTTTATATTCTATTTTTCTATTTTTTTTGCATCTGAATTAATTTTTGTTTGAATTTCTTTTTGAAATGTTTCATTTGTGAACACTTTGCATTGCTGATTTTATTTTTCATCATTGGTACATAGTTTGATCCTTATTCTTTTTGCATATTTCAGAGGACACTTTGAACCATTTAACAACTTTTTTTTTCATATTTTTAAGATCATCTTTGCATCCTCTTTGAGCCATTTCTTTGTGCATGATCATGTGAAACCCTAATTACTTTGCCATGCTTGTTTGATTGAGTTTCTTTGTGATTATTTGCATGAGCTTTTGGTATGATGTTTGCCTCTAGTTGAGGTCTCTTGAGACCTATTTTGTTGATTTTTCAATCATGTTTGGTATTTGTTTAATGACTCTTGTTTGAGGTCCCTTTTTGTGAACTTCTTTGATCATGTTTGTTTATTTGCTTGAGAAGGCACTTGTGCCATTGTATGAGATCATTCTTCTTGACTTCTTGAGCCATGTTTAGATCATTATAGGTATTTTGATTGAAGTTATAGGTCATTGGTTTGAAGTTGATGCTTTCTTTGTGTACATGTTCAATATTTGTTTCACATGTCGCCTTTTGACCTAATTCCTCATTCTTTTGCATCTAAGTGCCAACTTGACTTGTAATTGGTTTGTTTATGCCATGCCATACTATCCATTTGCATTTCATATGATGTATGCCTCTGACTTTAAAGCATTTCATTTATCCCATATGCCATTTATGTCTTACTTTGCATACTTGAACATGTTTCATCCAAATGCATGTTTCTATTTCTTCTAGCTTCTAAATGACTTGTAATTGCTTGAAAGTGATTGGTTTGTGCATCTTATCTTCATCCTAACATGCCATATCACTTCTGACTTTGATACTTGAGTTTCATCTTGAACTTTTATAGGTTTGACTTATGCCTTAAATAACTTCTTTCCATGTTAAATTCATGTTCATATCTTCTCACTTCTTCTCCCAATCACTCTTAATGCTTGGATGCTTGATTGTATGCCTCATAAGACATTTGTACACCATGTTTAGGCACATGTTTAGGTCATCTACATTCTTATTTTGACATTACTTGAAGCATTATTGCATGATCACTTTGCATATCCACTCATTCTTCATCTACTTCTTTCATAATGCATTTCTTTGTGGTTTAAGGCATTGTTTGTGTGCATTTGATTTGTGTTTGCTCTCATATTATTAGAGAACATTCTCATGAGGTGCATTCTGACCTTATGCTTTCCTTAACCTTTAAGATGTTTTTATTTTGGGTTCTTGACTTGTTTAAGTTTCATTTGTTCATCTTAATTGGTTTCTTCATTTGTAAATAATTGTACTAACCATTTCAGGGGCTAATGGTAAGTCACTTGAGTGTGGATATGCATCCACATTCTAATTTCTTCCTTCATCTTTTTAATCATTCAGTTTGTGTTTAAGCATTTAATGATGCTTTGCTTTCATGATCTTCTTTCTTTCCTCTTAGAAATGACTTAACTTCCATCTTGGAAGCAAGTTACTTTCTATCTCCTTCTTCTCTTTTCTTTTAGGGTTAGATTTCTTAAACCACATTAACCATAAGATCCCCATGTATGATAACATTAGGATTGAGTATTAGTCTCCCTCTTTAGTTTTTACCTTTTCCTCCTTTGAGTCTCTTCTTCTCATCTCAAAACAAAAAGTAAAAAACACTTAATAAAAGTTAAACGAGTATTGCGCATGAGTCTTAAATGTGGGAAGTGAATAATGGGGGGGGGGGGGGGGGGTTCCCTTCATTCTTCTAGGGTACTTAGTGTACGTCCTGTTGGGGACGATACGCGACGTATTCGTTCCTAAGTTGTAGACTTGGGTGCAATGCAAGTTACAAACAATTTCAAAAACACTTCTTTCTAAAAAAAACTTCAAACAAACAATAACGTTTTTCCTTCGAGAGTTCTTTTCTCATCTTCTTCACTCCTTCCTTAAGGATGCGTCATTTCCGTTCTACCGCAAACAGGTAACGCGTAAGTCTCCCAACAGCGAGCTGCAACACCTAACTGCTAGGATGCGAACGTTGACGTTTCCACTAAAAAACACAAACAATTTTCCCTTAGTTGAGGGGAACTACGTCGCTCTGATTCTCATGTTCCCGATGAGATACGTAGGCAGTGGGGTAGGGCCCATTCGAGCACTTCTTTTATTTTCCCTATATTTATTTCTATTTCTCTCTCTCCTTCCCTCTTCCAGTTCTCCAGTTAGCAGCTCTTTTTCCGGTATCTTTTCTATCACCCTTTGATCGAGACAAGCAAGCTTGGATCCCATCGGGTACGATGGACGCGTGGGGGTGCTAATACCTTCCTCGTGCGTAACCGACTCCCGAACTCTGTTCTCTTGGTCGTAAGACCATGCTCTTTCCTTTCCCTCAGGTTTATACAGTGTTTCCTTTCCCTCTCTTGGGATAAATACACATTGCCGGCGACTCTGTTTCGGTGCCACTTTCGCGTTTGTACTAGGATGAAAATCCCGGGAGTGACAACTATATTCAGATGTCATCTTCAGTAGCCTCATCATCCTCTTCATCTTCTCCAAGATCATCATCAACCTCATCTTTAGCATCTTCAGCATCATCATCAACATCCATCTCATCTTCTCCAGTTGCATCCTTCTCAGCATCATTAGTGCCCTTCTCTTGCTCAGTTGTCAAGGCATGTATTAACTATTCAAGTTTATCCTTCCTAGCTGTACCTGACTTGATGATGGCATCAAGATCCTTGCAGGTTTCCTTCAACTGGGCAATGTTATTCTCCTTGGAAGTTCCAGGAACAGATGTTGGTGTAGATGTTGAAACAATATATGGGACATGACTCCTAGCAAACAACTTATAATGCAATGCCAAGGGAGAATCCCTTTTCATTGCATAATCTGCAGTCACAAGTATACCAGGATGCTGCTCCAGAATTATACCACAAATGAGGGAAGGAAAGCATTAGGCATCTTAATAGCAGTGGATGAAGCTTGCTTCAGAACTTGGTCAAAGATATAAGTCCCAAAATCAAACTTTCTTCCTTTACCAACAATGTATATGAATTTTCCTTGCCCAGCAGATATGGTTGAAATATGGTTGGTAGGCACCCAGTTGACAATACCAATTCTATGAAGAATTGCATACTTCACACTGAGCTTCCCAACTGAAAGCTTCCCTTTGCTTGGCCAATGCTTCATAGTATTACAAGTGATCTTCTGACACACCTGATCATCAATATCTTCATACTCAGGTTGAGGGTCTATTGATCTTCCCAAAAACCTATTGATCACAGTGGAGGAAAATGTCACAACATTTCCTCTGACATACACTTTCCTGTAGTCTTCGTTGGTTGCATCATCACAACCTTCAGGAATGTTCACTACAAATTCCTTGACCGGTTTCTCATAGTAGGACCCAAGTTTAGTGACTGTCTTCATCAGGCATGCAGCTTCAATCAGCTTCAACACCTATTGGCATTCTAGGGCATTCTTCCCCAGTTCCCTTTCCAAAGCTACTCTTCTTTGGTACACATATGGCCACCTCTCCATTTTTTTAGGAGCATGGAAGGAAACGTTGTCCAAGGGAGCTTTAGGAAGAGCAACAGTCATCTTCTTAGAAGCTGGCTTCTTTACATGTATGATGTCCTGTCATCTTCTGCAACATCATAGTCTGACTCAGTATCAGACTCAACCTTTCTCTTTTTAGACACAATAACAACCTTGCTGCAAGGTTTATGTGGTCTAACCACATATTTCTTAGATATCTTGGTAGGAGTGTTTTTAGTAACCACACCCTTACCTTTTCTGCTCTTCAGTCTCTTGGCCACACCAGGGTGGAGGCTCTTAGCAATGATTTCATCATCAGAAGACAAGTCATCAACATTGATAACCTGATCAGTAGCCTTTCCAACAGTACCCTCAGATGCTTGTTCCTTTGACTGAGATTCTTCTACAGATGGAAATGTTCCACCATCTGTTTCAACATCTCTAACCACAGAGTCAACAAGGGTGTGCAGATTCCCTTCAGACCTTTCATGATCATCCCCCTCAATACTATCCTCATCAATATTCTCCTTAATCACTACCTCTGGTTCAGCAACAAGAGCAGAGGTAGTGGGAAGAATCTGAGCCAGGGGTCTAGTAATTCCAGTAACACTCAGCTGACCCCCTAGATTTAAGGCCTTAGCCACTATTGTTCCGATCCTCATATCCGTGCCAAAAATTTCTTTTTATGTCCTAAGGTTAGAAAAAGCACCAGAGGTATTTGAAGGATTACTTGTAAGAATGTTCTTAGATCTTCTTACAGGAAGTTTACCAGGTTTTCATGGCACCACAACCAAGGGGGTAACATCTATGGCATCTTCAGCAGACAACTTCCAGACCTACGCCTAGCCGCCGATGAAGAAACATTTTCCTTCTTGGCTATTCCTCTAGAAGAATGTCGTTGAGACATCTTGGAACACTTGAGAGAAGAATTAGGTTTTTCTTCGAGCAGGAAGATGAAACACTTTGTGAGGAATGGTGAGGTATGATGAAAACGTGCGTGAGAGCGGTTAAGGTAAATTTGAAATGATTGATTTTGAAACCTTCTCTCTATTTGTTGGGAACATACATACCTTTGGATAACATCCCTATAAATTAATTTCTCTAAACCCTCAAACAAGAAAAACCCTAATTTTCCCCTTAACATCTTGACCTAATTTTTTATACCACCAGTAAAGCTCAAGTTGTCACAGGATAATGTCATGACATCTTGTGTGACATTATGCCCAATCAACACCTGTCTCATTCCTATGAACTGAGAACAACTATCCACTGTTGCTATGCCTTCAGTTTCTATGGTTGAGTCATCAGTGACAGCATAATCACACCTCTTTCCTTTAAGATCATCAACCATTGAGTCCCTATGAAGAAGTTCCAGAATCCTTGAGGTAGTCTGATGTTGCAGCTTCTTGTGTGACATCTTGGTTAACTTCCTAATCTGCCATTCACCACTAATTCCTCCACCATCAATATTCAGATCTGAGGCAGGTTTTTGATGCTTCACATCATCTTTATTTGACATTGATGAGCACTATGTCTCTAAAGAAGTCCACACATAGCAATTGTTTTTTGATCTGGAACCCTTCATGATAACTTTATCTTTATCATTCATAACCCGACATTCTGATTTGGTAAAGTTAACCTTGAGACCTTGGTCAGAAAGTTGACTAATACTGATCAAATTAGAAATCAGTCCCTTGACAAGCAACACATTATCAAGTCTAGGATTCCCAACATGGTCTAATTTTCCAACCCCTTTAATTTTTCCTTTGGATCCATCTCCAAAGGTGACATAGTTGGAGGCATGTGATTCTATATCCACCAAAAAGTTCTTGACACCAGTCATATGTCTCGAACAACCACTATCAAAGTACCACCTTTCTCAAGCAGAGGCTCTTAGAGAAGAATGAGTTATTAGGGCCACAGACTCATTCTTGGGAATCCACTTCTTTCATGCTTTACCAGCTTGCATCTTTCTGGGTTGTGAACTAGACTTGGGATAGCCATGTAACTTGTAGCAGTAAGGTTTAATATGACCATACTTACCACAATGATGACATTTCAAGTCCTACTTTTTATTCCTGAAGGATTTTTCTAATGTCTGTGTTGATGTTGATACATCCCTTTTGACATCTTCTGATTCTATTTTCTTTTAGGCTGAGCAAAACTCAATGTTGGCTCCTTTGTTTTGCTCATCACAACTTGGTCATTGTATCTAAGTCCTCTGATATCTCCAGTGTCCCTCTCAAATTGAAGAATCTCATCTAGCACATCAGAACTGTTGTTGAGCATTCTAACAGTTTTGGTCATATTGTCAAGTTTTTAGTTGAGCAATACAACTTCCTCCTTTAGATCAGATATGATGTCAAGGTGCTTCAGTCTTTCAGCCTCAAGACGAATGATAACACTATGTTGATCCCCTCCTAGCTGACAAACTTCTACGCTTCTGGTGCACAGGTCCCTGTAGGAGTTGGCCAGATCATTATATGAGAGTTCTACAATATCTTATTCTCCATCAGAGTCAAATACCCTTGTAAGAGCAGAAACTTGTTTAGGTGATTCTCCTTCACTTGCATAATCATATTCATACCATGATGTAGACAAGCCTTTCTCCTCCTTCTTGAGAAAGGTAGGATACTCAGATTTAATGTGTCCAAAACCCTCACATTCATAGCACTTGATTCCTTTGCCTTTGCCAGCTTTCTCTTCATTTTTGGACTTTCTTCCAAAATCCTTCCTTTTGTTGTTGTCGGATGACTGAGTCTTGACATTTTCTCTTAAATCCCCTTCCATCTCTTCAGCAATTGATTGTATTGTTTTCCAAGAAGCACAACAACAGCCTTAGACAATTCTTTCTTGGAATTTGTCTTACTTTCATTTTGATTAGACACCAAGGCTAAGCTTTTCTTCTTCTTAGTTTTCTCACTCAAAGCCATTTCAAAAGTTTGTAGAGAACCCACGAGTTCATCTACCTTCAGGGTATTTATATCTTGAGCTTCGTTGATGGCCGTCACCTTCATTTCAAACTTCTTGGGAAGAGATATTAGAATTTTCTGGACCAACTTAGCTTCTGGAATCTTTTCTCCAAGATCACTTGAAGTATTGGCAATATCAACAATGGTTATATGAAAATCTTGAATACTTTCATCCTCCTTCATCCTCAATTTATCAAACTTGGTGGTGAGAAGTTGAAGTCTTGAAGATTTCACCCTAGAAGTTCCTTCATGCGCGGTGTTCAAAATCTTCCAAGCATCCTTGGCAACGATACAATTCTTGATCAACCTGAAGATGTTCTTGTCAACACCATTGAACAAGGCATTCAATGCTTTGGAGTTACATTGAACAAGCTTGTCATCTTCATCATCCCAATCTTCCTCAGGCTTTAACACATCAGTAATCTTCCCATCCTTATCTTTAGCCTTTGGTGGGTCCCACCCTTTGACCATAGACTTCCAAGCTTTACCATCCATAGACTTGATGAAGGCCACCATGCACACTTTCCAATATTTATAATTGGATCCATCAAGAATGGGTGGTCTATTTAATATTCCTCCTTCTTTGTCCATTGAACCAGAAAGTAACTTCCCTGAATCTCACCCAGATGTAGAGCAGGATGCCTGCTCTGATACCAATTGAAATTCTGGTATGCAGATCTCAAATGTCCTGAGAGATGTCGAGACACTTGATCTCTGCTTCAAATACAATGACAATAAGGAGCAGAATACAAATTGCATAAAATAAACAAACATACAATGATTGTTAACCCAGTTCGGTGAACAACAACACCTACGTTTGGGGGCTACCAAGCCAGGAATGAAATCCACTAGATAGTATTAAGTCTAAGCTAAACAACCTCTGATTTACAACTTATCACTTAATCACTACCCGTGCTTAATTTCTACCTAAGACACTTCCTAGGTATGAGACCCTTCTCAATTCCCTTTCAATCACAGCAGTGACAGAAATTACAACTCAATGTAAACAGTCCAACTCTAGTATCAACACGGCACAAGAGAGGCTCACAAATACAAACCCTAAACTCACTAGGCAACAATGTATTTTTCACCTTTTTCCTAGGTTAAATCCATCATATTTATAACCATAAACAAGACTAGATTTGGGCTTAAAAAATGCAGCAATTCTGTTCCACATAATCTGCAACTAATTCTCCTCTAGAATATTTTCTTCAATCCTAAGTTTCCTAAAGTGTCTCCACACTTAGAAACAGCATCTTCAAATCATAATCAGAATCTCTGATTCCTCAATCTTGGACGCCACCTAGGAAAAACAAATAATCCCAGAATAAACTGAAATCTGGAATTAAAAATTGCATAATTAAAAACTGAAAAGTAACAGACAAAGATGTCAAATCATCATGATAGGACATCTTGTCCAACATCTTGATCTTCAGTTAGTTCTTCATGTTAGGACATCTTGTCATACATCTTGTTGTCAGATTAGTTTTACCAATAATTTAGGCTTCATAACTTAAGTCAAATATCTTACTTGGTTGGCTAATATGGTCCTGGTTCGGAAGTCATCAAACAAATGGAAAATGTGTGTCGATTTCAGTGATCTAAACGCAGTGTGCCTTAAAGATCCAAATCCATTTCCCAACATTGAAAAATTGATCGACAAATTCTTAGATTATAAGACATTGAGCTTCATCATTGCTTACTATTGGTATAACAAAATAAAAGGGAGCCCTTGGTTGTGCTTAAAACAACGCTCATGTTTAATCATGGCAATTACTAATACAATATCATGCCATTCAGACTAAAGAACGCATGCGCTACTTACCAAAGGCTAATGGATGTGGTATTATCTAACCAAATAGGGCGTAATCTAGAGATCTACATCGACAATATGATTTTTAAAAGCATTGAAGAAGGAAGCCATTATAGAGATTTGGAAGATGCATTGGAGTCAGTTAGAAGGTACAACATGTGTTCCAACTCCGCCAAGTGATCCCGTGGGGTTAAAGCGGGAAATTTCTTGGGTTTTAAGTTGACCAGAAGGGGGATCAAGGTGAACCTGATAATTTAGAGGCGATCATTAACATGAGGTGCCCCTGAAATGTAAAGGAAGTTCAACAAATAATAGGTCCCTTGGTCGTCCTATCTCATATTCTTTCCTGTGCAGGTGACAAAGCATTCCACTTCTTTTGCCACTCTAATGAAAAAAGAGAAGTTTGAATGGACAAAGGAATGCAAGGTTTACTTCGTGATCAAGGTATTCAAAGGTGTTGATGCAAGGTATCATAAAATATACAGATTGGAGATCATGATTACTATAAGAAAACTCATACCATACTTCTAAGGGAATCATGTGATGGTTAAACCCAACTATCCCATCCGCTAAATCTTGAAAAAGCTAGAACTAGCAAGTAGAATGGTATCTCCACCAGTTTAGTTACCGGAGTAAGATATTCATTTTGTTTCTAGAGGAAGTATAAAATCTCAGGCAATGGCATATTTCTTGGCAGAGTTTAGCTCACCTACGGGCGAAGGGTCTCCTATAACACCCTAAATTCGATTAATTAATTTAATTTAATTTTTATTGCTTTTATTTAATTATTTGGATTATTTGATATACTTTTAATTATTTATTTTGGTGATATCACTTGTTATGTGATTTTTTGGGGTTTTATTATAATTTAGTGTAGATTTATTTGATTAAAATAATAGAATGATAATAAAATAGGAGGTATAGCTAGATTGGGGGTAGAAATTAGAATTTTGGTATGGTATGGTATGAGTGGTAAGGAGGGAATGCACAAGAGTTGAGGGGTAAAAGTGTGATAATTAACTTAAATACAACTATTAGGTTAAAAGAAATATTAGAGTGAGGGGAGCCAAACTTATCTATACGTAGAAATTGTGCAATTTGGGAGAAAGAAGCAAGAGTGAGAGAAGGAGAACAAGATCTTGAGGGAGAAGAAGAACACCATTGTAGCGGCAAAATCGTGAGTGTAAGCTATTGATTAACTTAACTCGAAAAACAAGAGTCGCCACCGCACTTTTATTTTATCCAAAAGGAAAGGAAAAAGAGCGAACAAAACCTAAAGAGATAAAGGGTAAGGGGGTTGGTTATGCAATGGGAAGGTGTTAGCACCCAAAACGTCTATAGTACTCTATAGGAGCCCTTTGAAATATCTACAACTTTTGGTCTGAAAAGGTTTGCTTGAAAAGTGATTGAGGAGATGAGAAGAGAAATTGTTTTTTATGATTTTTGTGTTTGGAGAGACTTATCGTCTCATGCCTACGTACCCACGATGTGCAATGTAGGATCAAAACCCCGTAGTTCGTGGTACAAAAAGTGAAAATTTGTTTGTTTTGGTTGTTTTTAAATGTAAAGACAAGTCGTCATTTCCAAGCGAATAATTCCGCTTAAAGAAATGAATCATGTCTAAACTTATGAAAAAGTTAAAGTAAAAAGTGCACGAGGGCACAAAAAGAGAGTAAGTGAGTTTGGTGTTTTTTAAGGTCTTTTTGAAAAAGATGTCAATATGCTTATGTAGTTTAGCATTTGATTAAGAAATGAAAAGAAAAAAGTAAAGTCACTTGACAAGGTCAAGGTTTGTTTATGAAAGCGGTGGAAGTTTGAAATCAAGAAGGTTTTGAAAAAGGGAGAGAGTTTTGAAAATTGAAGAATGGGGAGGAGAAGAAGAGACTATCCTAAAGCATAAAAGAAAAGCTAAGGAAGAGAATAGCCTAACCACACAAGTAAGCTTCCAAGTCTTCGAACCATAATTCCAAAGCAAAGGGAGGAATGTCCTAAGTTCTATGTCCAAGGTTCCAAGAATTGCATTGGATGTCCAAGGTCTAAGTTCAAAGCTCCATGTCCATTGCAAGGGATAGTAACCATAGTCCAAGATTAGAAATCACAAGTTTTTTAGAGGTTTTGGCCTTTATTAGTGTTTTTGGTCCAAGTGGACAAAGAGAAAAAGGCGGAAGCATAAACATGATATGATATGATAATAATGAAGCATAAAAGTAAAAGAGAGATAAGGGATAAGAAGGAAACAAGATATAATAAATGATTAGTACAATAGAAATGTTAGTGAATAATGGTATGGTGAACTTAATCATCCACAACCAAAGACAAAGCAAATAGTGTCAAAGAGAATGAAAAAGTAACCGGTTCCGCTTCACATCTTGCACTACGGTGATTAATTAATGCAATTAGTCCAAATTTAGTGAAGACTTGAAAGAAGATTGGGATACCCAAAGCAACTACGCATCAAGCTTCAAAGTTTATGGAACTAACACAAACAAATAATCAACCTTGGGATGACGCGACTAATCAAAGTCCGGTCCACGAAAGTACAAGTGTTGAATTGGATTTATTCCGAGTAGGGACAAATTTTGGTCTATGTTAAGCGCACGCCGAGTAATTTGTTCGAGCAATTACCCTACGAATGAGGCCGGCCATGAGATATATGTGTTAATGCACGCGAGATAAACGATATAGGGATCATTATCCTAAAGCGGTGCCACACGAAAAGAAAAGGTGGAAATGATATCGTCTCGATCGAAATTCAACAAAGAAATTTCACGATCACTTCGACTTTCATCGATAAAAAAGAAAATAGATGAAGAAAAAGTGGATCTAAAAGTTATGATCCACACAACCAATCAAAAATGAGAAATAGAGGAAAATAAAATCAAGACTATTTTTAATGATTTTTCAAGAAAATGTTTAGAAAAACAAAGAGATTAAAAAAAACAAAAATAGTAAATTAAAGTCTAAGAAAGAAGAAAATATAAAAGAAGAATTAAAAAGAAACTTTTTTAGAAAAATAAAAAGAGAATTTAAAAGGTTAGAAAAATAGTAAAGAATGTTAATAAAAAAAATACATGGAGGGAGGTTAATGAAAAAGGTGGTGGCGTAGAAATTATACGGGCTCTAGGCCCAGACTCTACATAGCTCTTTTTTTTTATAAAAAAAAAGGATTAAATACAAAGTAAACAAAACCAGAAAAAAAATAAAAAAAGAATTGTATCTTCTTCTTCTTCGTGAGAGAAAGAGAGATACGCCTACTGTTCATAGCGTCAATGGGAGGGTTGAGCTCGCACGCGGTGGAGCGACGGAACGTAGGGAAGAGACGAAAACAACCGGAATCAACCATAGATCCCGAATATACATCCAATTTCATGTCATTATACTCCGATTAACCAAACCGAAACCGTCAAAGAATTTCGATTACCTTCAACTTTCCGGTGAGAAGTACTTGCAATTCTATTCTCCTTTCTTCTGAACTTGAAATATGGTTGTTGTTGTTGTTTTATTGTTGAAATTATTGATGCAGATTTTTTGTTGATTTGTGAATTGAAGAACAAAAATGGAAGAAGGTTTGAAACTGAAGGTTGTGAAGTGTTTATGGTTTTGATGAAGCTTGAAGAATTGTATGAAGATTAAAGAGTCGATGCGTGAAGAATCAAGTGTGAGGATTTTTTGTGAAATTTTCTGCAGAATTTCTTTGGCTTTCAAGCTTTGAGAATGAAAATGGAATTGAAGCTTTGGGTTTTGATTTTAGCTGGGTGTTTAGGGGCTGTCAAAGCTTGGTGAAATGAATGGGAATGACTTGTATTTATAGAGGGATTGATGTGAGTTTGTGCTGCCGTTTACGCATTTGATTTTTCGTTTTGAATTGTAACGCGTTCTAAACCCTTTGCTGCAGGTTATTGCGCGACGCTCTGCTTGTCGTTTTGATTCGTGAAGGCTGTGTTATTTTGTTCTCTCAACGCTGCGTTTTGGTGACAAGTTTTTGCATTTTCGGATTCTCACTGCATTTGATGTTTGGTTTGGCTGATGTGCGTGTGGTATTGGCTTGTTGCAGCTGGAAGTGTTAAAAGTGATGTGTGTAGCTGATGGCTTGGAAATAATTCGTAACGGCTGGGAGTAGTAGCAGCTCGGCTGGACTTGGAAGTTGTGTTTTTGTGAAGGGTATATGGGCCGGCTTTGAATTGTTGTTGGAGCTGATGTGTGATTCACATGGCTTTTTCTTCAAAATTTATTGTAATGGGCTTAGTGACAAGAAATGGTTAATGGGCCTTAGCAATTTAAATTTTGTGAATGATATGGATTAGGATAATTGGAATATTGGAAATAAAATTTGGATATGGATAAGAATAAATTGGATGATGAATAAAAATAGAAAATGGTTTTAGAATTTGAAAATGGATAATGAGTGGTTTTAGATTTTGTAATATGGATAAAAAGGAGTGAAAATGGATAGTTGAAAAATCGGATATGGAAATGGTTGAATGGATAAATTTGGATGATCAAAATGGAAATGGATAACAAATCTTTACTTTTAGCCCACGACCAAATCTTGATTTTTTTCACAAGCCTCTGATAAACACACAGCTACCACTGTATAAGCCACAACCGAACAATAGCCATTTGAATCTGACTTTCTGAACCCAAAACTCATATGAACCACTGCCTGATAAACTGAAGAATCTAAGCACAAGACATCTTGCTTTTGAACAAGCACCTGTGACTTGAAATCACTTCATTGTCTTTGACAAACCTGCACAACACACAGAGAGAAACAAGCAGACGACATCATATTTTTTTGTATTTTTGGTTAGAGGTTAGATAAACAGAAGCAAGTAAGAAAGAGAAACACACAGGTGCTCAGGAGAAGCACAAACTGTGATCTTGTTTGTGGTATGATATGCAAATGAAATGTGCAAAATCTTAGGGGTAAAAATTGGGGTCTTACAACCATAACCAAACTTGATTAGCTGTTGGAAGTTCAGGTATGGGCAGGGGAACTACTCTAATATAGGTGTTATTTCATAAAGGGTATAGAGGGATCCTCACCCTCATCTAGGATTTTCTCCATTGATGTGTTTGATGAGTTTTAGAATATAATCATGTGATATCTATGATAATCAATGTATGTGATATGAAATTTATGCCCTTTGGGTTGCTGAATTTTACGTTTGATGAATGGATATGAATCTGAATGTTATGATTAAAGGTGTGAACAGTACACAAGAAGGGGGGTTGAATTGTGTTTCGCGTTTTCTTTTAATTTTACTTCTGATCAGAGTTTCAGAATCAGAACTGATGTTCAGATTCTGAGTTAATTCGTTTGGCAGCGGATACAACAGAAGTAAATAAAATAACAACAGGAGACACAAAAGATTTATACCTATTCCTCCCCTAACTGAGAGTAGTCTAGTCCCCTTGCCTCACAAGTTCTTTTCATTATAACCACTTCATGCTTACAATCACTTATGCTTCTGCATAAGACTTTTACAACTGTTCAGACCAACTGTTTGAGACTTCCCTTGTTTAGAGCACATGTCTAAGACTTAACCTTTGCTCACATCCTATGGCCGAGCCACCTGCTCTTCTGGCCATCCAGGCTGAGACTGTCCCTCTGCTTAGAGAACATGTCTAATACTTCCCTTTGCTCACATTCTCTGGCCGGGCTACCTGCTCTTCTGGCCATCTAGACTGAGCTTTCCCACTTGCTCAATCAGACTTGCTGAATAAGAGTTTCACAGCTCAAGCACTTAAGCAATGAGACTTTCGTGGCTTAAGCATCTTGGCTCAAGACTTGTTGCTTGAATCCCAATGAGACAAGAGTTTTTGCTCTAGCACATAGCAGGAGGCTTAATCTAAACTAGTGAAGGATCAGTAGAATAGAGAACAAAGTGTACATGATGCAAGCATCACAGGCATGGGAAATCACCAACAAAGACCTAAAGCATTTATGATTTCTCAGATATTTAATAAGAAGAAATCTTAAGGCTTTTACAATTACAACCTAAAAAATAAAATTTGTATATTAGAATAGAGTTGATAATTGCTTGATCTTGCCACTCCTTCAACAGAAGAATCCTTGTTAAAATTCAAACTTGAATTTTCAGCCATATATAGAGCATTTGCAGAAACTAGTCGTTAAGAAGGTACCTTGAACAAGTGTTTTTACTTCTACTCCATAGTAAAAGAGACGTTGAAGATGGATACACAACAGATTCAGAATCCAGTGTGAAATACTTGTAACCTTTGATTCTTTAAGAGGTTTTGGAATAATAGAGCCGTTGGGAGTAGACATCCACAGAACGTACCCGCTTTTCGTGAGCCTTGCAATATTGTAGACTCGAGCTGACAGGCTGATATGACAATACAACTTGCTTTCAGTTGTACGGATAGTCCACAACTTTATAATCAACTCTGAATGGCACCAGATGCTGATATACAATTACCATATGTATAAATTCGTATAAATGCTAAGGTCTTAAGTTCAGAGTCTGCGTTAAACCACACTAGCAATTGTTATTTAAGCTAGCAGTGAAGCAACTCCAAGTGTTTCTAAGTAAAATAGATTCTGATTATTTATGTACAAGAACCTATATAAATAAAACACACATCAAGTAAACCATTATTCTTTTAATACTTTTGTTATCATCAAAACTAAAAGAGAAAATATCAAGAACAAAACTTGTTCTAACAATCTCCCCCTTTTTATGCTGACAAACACAAGTTTTTAAAGGACAACATTGGGCATTTAATTTTCTCTGCAACAACAGGGTATGAGGTTTGAAAGCCCCCCCTGAGTCTAATAGTCCATTGGTGAGTTCTATTGACTCTAACACTAAGAAATATGTTTCAAGAAAAATTAAATTAGTCTTCTTAGTAACATCAGGGTCTGAGGTTTGCAAGCCCCCACTGAGTCAAATAGTTCCAAGGTTGAGGTTTGTAAGCTCCCCCTTAGTTCCATACTAGGAAAACCAAAATAACAACATTTTAACTTCCTTTGGCAACATCAGAATACGAGGTTTGTAAACTCCTTCTAAGTCTCATAGGCCAAGTCAGAGGTTTGTAAGCTCTTACTTAACACTATGTACAAGAGAGTTAAAATATGTTGCCCTTTTTAACTTTCTTTGGCAACACCAGAATGTGAGGTTTGTAAGCTCCTTCTGGGTCCGATAGGCTAAGTCTGAGGTTTGTAAGCTTTTCCTTAGACTTATGTACAAGAAATTTAAAAATACGCCCTGGGCAAGGTAACCATAAAAACATAAAATAAATGTCAAGAAAATAAATGACCAATATGTACAGGACATGTATTCAATGGGTTCAGTTTCCACTTAAATACTTACTATTATTTCTCCCCCTTTTGTCACATAAAAAAGAATAAAAGGAAAAGAAAGGAAAGATGAAAAAATATCACTAATAAATGTAACTCAGATCATCATTATAGGATTAGTTTCCAAAGAGGAAGACAAATCAAGTAATAAGAGACATTAAGGTTTTTAAAGGGCACGCTTTAAAGTCTTAGTGGTCGTTACTATTCCAGGAATTAAATAAGTATTAATTTTAGACTCTTGGTATCCACAGAAGTCATTATAAAGGCATCCAACTCCTAAGTTATTTTCGTGAATCACCAACCTAAGGATATGGAATCAGCATCTGAGAGTCATAATGCATCTGTCGTAACAAACGCAGCCGAGAGCTCTACAAGCTTTCCAATTCAATCCCCTCACAGGCAAGCCGCTTTTGAGTCCTCTATAATTGTGCCTCTTCCCTCAACAATACTTTCTATAGAAGAGGTAACTGCGACAATACCTAAACGTCCTTCAGAAGGAGGTTCAGCAGTAGCTGCTTTGAAGCCTCAGAAGAAGTGCATGAAGAGGTGAAAGAAGAAGAAAAGGAGGGTCAACAAGAAGTTCTACCGCTCTCTTCCAGACATAGAAGAGGAAGAACTGATTGATTCTGAAGATGAGGAGGTAGACTATGACAACAGTGGACGCCGCTGGGCACGCGATGCAATATCTAGAGATCAAATCTAGAAATCATCTTGTACCCCTTTGTTTTTAAAAAATTGTAATCCATTTGTTCAATTAATGAAAAATTTTTTCTGACCAATACTACTTTCGCATGCATTTACATTCCAGAAATTTCTTTAGATTTTTTGAAGATACACTATCAAAGTGAAATCGACACAGAAACGACAATTACAACAGATTAATCATAAATTCAAAGTTATTTAGAGAATCTTAATAGGTTAGACTACTAGATCACATTTCCAAGAGTCAATAAAATACTGATAAAATTTAATCAGTACTTAAATTATATTAAACTCACGACAATGAATGTAACACGTCTATAAAAGGACTCTAGTAAGCTTTCTGATGACACTAAATTATACTGTATTTTCGACTCTGATTTCACATGCATATTAGTTTTTTTCTATTATTTTTGCTTTGTTATTGTTATGTTTCCCTTTGTTTTCAGGTTTTCAATAAATCGAGGTCCTAGACGAAAAAGGGTGCAAAAGGAGCAAGAATTCAAGTTTGGCAGCAATTTACTCTTGTCGCTTCTCCTGTCGCGGGCGCCCAGGGTAGTCGACGACGTGTCCCATGATCTCCACAACTCAACTGCCACGTTCCCACGATCAGCACTCACCTTCACCGTTTTCTTCATGTCGCGGACGCGGTAGGCCTGTCGCGGGCGCGACAAGGCAAAATGAGTTCCCGCCCATTTTTCAAGCCAAGGTCACTTTTGTCTTTGCACCATGCCAACTTTGCCTATAAATACTCTCAGAACTCGAATTTTAGGATCATTCAATCTTAGTTTACTTCATCCTAGGCATAAATTTCACTCTTGTAAAGCAGTAATCTTCTTACATCGAGGAGTTATTGCACTGTGTGTGATCGAGTTTGTAATCAAGTCTTGGAGTGTCTGTAATCAAGTTGGAGCACTTTGGTAGAAGTAATCCTGCCAGCATTTTCTTTTCCGTACATTGTACCAGATTTAAAGACTCCGCTTTGGAGCAGGTTTTATTTTAATCGCATTTACTTTCATTTATTTCTTGCACTTGCTTTATTTTGTTTATTTATTGTCTTGCCATACTTTTCAAAACTTTACTTTTCAAAAGACTTAATTCCATACATGATAAGAATTAATATGACTGTTATAACTACCATGGCTAGCTAAGTTTTAGATAGGTAAGAATGTAAAGACCATAATCACCGTAATACGTCTATATGTTAATAGAAGTACTTAAGGGCTGTTTTAATCTTTAACACAAGTTTTCTGTACTTAAAAGCAATGTTGGGTAAGATCGAAAGCCGTCCAACCATTTGTGAACCTGTTTAGTTCTCAACTGATCAAATATAGCGAAAGCGCTTTGCTCAGTTGAGTAGGGATTTTTAACACTTTAGAAAAGAGACTTTAAAACTATTTTCGGACGCGTTAGTGGGATTAGAATCTGGTTCATTTTGAACCTCTTTAGTTTAGAGATTTCAGGTCAAAATACTTTTCTGTTTAGTTTAGAATTTGCATTTCTTAAAAGTAAGTTTTCCATGACTCAAACGCAATGCGCGCCTTTTTATAAGTGACAATAAAGGGGTTAGTTTAGAGGGTAAACTTGGTTCTGACTATGCGAAAGCGACAGTTCCTGTTAAATTGAATTCTTTTCTTAAAATAGAAGATATTGCCCGTAAGTAGTTCTGTTGATGAATATAGAAATATTATCGGTTATGAGAATTACATTCAAGCCTATTGTTTTCTCTGAATTTCATTACCTCGTCATTTACTTTTATTTATTTTCCTCTGCATTAGTAAACCCTGAATTGAACTGCCTTAGATAAGCACTGTAACAAACGGAAATCATTAGATCGACATTTGGTCTCTGTGGATACGATAACTTTTTATATTACTCTGACGCGATTCGTGCACTTGCGAATACAACGCATCAAGTTTTTGGCGCCGTTGCCGGGGACCAGTTTCGCCGAATTTTGAATTTCGTTTGTTATCACCGTTTAGACTAGGGCCGCATGAACAGGTCGATGCGAAGATCTCGCAGCTCCAGTAGTGTAATAGATCCTTTAGTGGAACCAGAACGTTACGCTCGCGCACGACTTTGGCTTCGTCGAATTAAGCAAGCTATGGCCGAAGATCGTAACCAAAGACCCCTTAAGGAATTCGCTCAGCCTGCTGACGAAGAACCGAGCTCTAGTATAGTTAACCCTACCATACCTGCCAATAATTTTGAACTAAAACCGTCCCTATTACAACTAGTTCAACAAAACCAATTCGCAGGACTACCATCTGAAAACCCGAACCAACATCTAAAAGTCTTTATCCAGTTGTCAAACACCTTTAAGACCAATGGTGTTAGTCCTGAGGCGATTTGTTTAAGACTATTTCCCTTTTCCCTTAGAGACAAAGCCCTAACTTGGTTAGATTCCCTTCCAGCCAATTCTATAACAACATGGGAAAACCTTAGGAGAACATTCCTTGCCAGATACTTTCCCCTAAGCAAAACAGCCGTTCTCCGAAACCAAATAACAAGATTTACCCAAAACCAAGGAGAATCGCTATTTGAAGCTTGGGAGAGGTATAAAGACCTTCTAAGGGCTTGTCCACACCACGGTTTGGAGCAATGGTTGATTATACATACCTTTTACCACAGACTTCATTATAACACAAAGATGTCCATCGACGCTGCCGTTGGCGGTGCCCTGATGAACAAACCCTATCTTGACGCTTGTGGTCTCATTGAAGATATGGCTCAAAACCATCATCAATGGGGAAACGAAAGAGCAACAGTGGAAAAGAAAGAAGCCCAAGGAGGTAAACATGAGGTAAGCTCCATAGACATGATGCAAGCCAAAATGGATGCTATGGCCCTCAAGATCGATCAAATGTACGCACAACCAACCACTGCAGCAGCAGTAGTATCGGATTGCAAACTTTGTGGTACTAAAGGTCATCAATCAGCTGACTGCCATCTGTTAAACGAGACTAACCCAGACCCAGTCAACTATGCCCAAGGAAACCCGTTCTCAAATACTTACAATCCTGGATGGAGGAATCACCCTAATTTTTCCTACAAAAACAATAACCCCATCCAAAACCAAGCACCTCCGAGATCAACCAACAATCAAGCACCTAGACAAAACCAACCTATGCAAGCAGTGCCACCTAAGCCAAATATTGAGAAAGTGCTAAATGATTTTATGACAGCACAAGCCCAGCAAAACAAAGAGTTCCTAAATCAGAATATTCATGTGAATGAGCTGCTTACCCAACTAGGAACCAAAATGGATCAAATGGCCACCCACAGCAAGATGCTTGAAACCCAGATCTCTCAGGTAGCCTTAAAGCAAGCACCCCAAACTACTCCTGGAGGACAATTTCCTGGACAACCTCAACAGAACCCTCGAGGGCAAGCTAACGCTGTTACCTTACGAAGTGGAACCACTTATGAAGGGCCTAAAAACCCGACATTGAGTGACTCCGAAATTTCCAAAAAGGATGCTACCCCCGAAGGTGAGAAACCCGTAGAAATTGAGAAACCAAAAGACAAAGATAAAGGAGAAGTTACGGACGAAGCTTCAACACCCCCCAGCCATACAAACCACCAATTCCCTATCCACAAAGACTTAAACAAACTAAGATCAATGACCAATTCCAGAAGTTTGTTAAAGTTATAGAAAAACTCCATGTAGAGATTCCTTTTACAGAAGCCATCACCCAAATACCATCTTTTACTAAATTCCTGAAGGACATCCTCACCAATAAACGTAGACTTGACGATCCAAAACCAGTGGAGTGTAATTCCATTTCCGAGAACAAAATTGCCAAAAAAGATAAAGATCCGGGGAATTTCTCCATACCTTGTATTTTGGGGAATCATGTCATAGATAAAGCCTTTCTGGAATTAGGAGCCAGTGTAAGCCTAATGCCCCTTGCAGTTTGTGAACGATTGAAACTAGGAGATTTGCAACCTACTAAGATGTCTCTCCAATTAGCTGACAGATCTATAAAATACCCTGTAGGCGTATTAGAAGACATCCCAGTTAGAATAGGCAAGTTGTTCATTCCCACCGACTTCGTCGTAATGGACATCAAAGAAGATAAAGATATCCCAATCCTCCTAGGTAGACCCTTCATATCAACTGCCGGAGCCATAATAGATGTTAAGAAAGGAAAATTGACTTTTGAGGTAGGTAACGAAAAAATAGAGTTTGTCCTAGCAAAGTTTCTCGCGGCACCAGTAATAGGAGATGCATGTTATGCAGTTGATGTCATTGATGAATGTGTCCGTGAACTTAACCAGGAAGAGCCAATAGAAAGAATAAAACTACCTTCAACGCCCATTGAGAAAAATGATGACAGTATGGAACCCTACATAGATGATAGCCTTTTTGAATGTCTATCCTTAACTCCAGATCCTATACAAAACCCCAGCAAACCAACCTTAGAATTAAAAGAATTACCCAAGAATCTAAGATATGAGTTTTTAGACAAAGAAATGGACATACCAGTTATAGTCAGTGCCGTTCTTAACCAAAATGAAACAAACCAACTCTTAGATGTCTTGCGAAGATATCCCTCAGTACTAGGGTACAACATCTCAGATCTTAAAGGAATAAGTCCATCCGTGTGCATGCACCGGATTTCACTTGAGGAAGATGCTAAACCTTAGAGAGAACACCAAAGAAGGATTAACCCTATAATGAGTGAGGTAGTTAAGAAGGAAGTTCTTAAGTTGTTGGAAGCAGGGATAATATATCAGATCTCGGACAGTAAATGGGTAAGCCTTGTGCATGTATTACCTAAAAAGGGAGGCATCACCGTGGTTCAAAACGAAAAAGGTGAGCACGTTACAAAACGGATAGAAGGAGGTTGGCATATGTGCATAGATTACAGAAAATTAAACAAAGCCACTAGGAAGGACCATTTCCCATTACCTTTTATAGATCAGATGTTGGAACGTCTAGCTAGACATTCCTACTTCTGTTACCTCGACGGATATTTAGGTTTTTTCCAAATTCCTATACACCCTGATGACCAAGAGAAAACAACCTTCACATGCCCATATGGAACTTTTGCCTATAGACGTATGCCTTTCGGACTCTGTAATGCCCCAACAACTTTTCAGCGTTGCATAATGTCAATCTTCGCTGATTATCTTGATGGAATTATGGAAGTATTCATGGACGATTTCTCAGTCTGCGGATTTGATTTCAATAACTGTCTAGTTAACCTTGGAAAGATCTTGAAGAGATGTGTCGAAGTAAACCTGGTATTAAATTGGGAGAAATGTCACTTCATGGTCGCTGAAGGTATAGTTCTAGGACATATCGTTTCTGAAAAAGGCATTGAAGTTGATAAAGCTAAGATCGAGGTGATAGAGAATCTTAAACCACCCAAAACAATTAGAGAAGTTCGAAGTTTTCTTGGACATGCTGGATTTTACCGGCGTTTCATTAAAAATTTCTCTAAGATCACTAAACCTTTGACAGGTCTTCTGATGAAAGATGCCGAGTTCATTTTTGATGAAAAATGCAATGAAGCATTCAACCTTTTAAAACAAGCTTTAATCTCAGCACCCATTATGCAACCACCAGATTGGACAAAACCTTTTGAAATCATGTGCGATGCTAGTGATTACGCTGTAGGAGCAGTGCTAGGGCAAAGATCTGATAAGAAGTTACATGTGATTTACTATGCCAGTAGAACTCTAGATGCCGCTCAGCTAAACTATGCAACCACAGAAAAAGAACTCCTAGCCGTAGTTTTCGCCATAGACAAATTTAGATCCTATTTGGTGGGAGCCAAAATAATTGTTTACACTGATCATGCCGCCATCCGATACCTTTTGAATAAAAAGGATGCTAAACCTAGGTTACTCCGGTGGATACTTTTATTGCAAGAATTTGACCTTGATATCAGAGATAAGAAAGGCACCGAGAATGTAGTTGCCGATCACCTTTCCAGGCTTGAGTTCTTGAAACTTGATGTAGTACCCATAAATGATGACTTTGCTTATGACAGGTTAATCGCTAAGCTAGATACCATTGGAGATGTAAGTTTAGAAACCCTAGAAGATTTTGAAAAATCCTTAGCGGTAAATAATGTACCTTGGTATGCAGATTTTGTTAACTATCTTGCTGTAGATATAATACCTCCTGACCTCAGCTATCAGCAGAAAAAGAAGTTCTTCAATGACGTTAAACATTTCTATTGGGTTGAACCACTCCTTTTTAAGAGAGGCACTGACGGAATCTTTCGCCGGTGTGTTCCAGAGGAAGAAGTGCACCATATCATAGAACATTGTCACTCAGCACCCTACGGAGGACACGCAAGCACATCTAAGACTCACGCTAAAATCTTACAAGCTGGTCTTTATTGGCCAACTATATGGCGTGATGTTCATACATATATAACCAAGTGTGACCCGTGTCAATGCTCCGGAAACATCTCGAGGAGAAATGAAATGCCATTAAGAAACATTCAAGAAGTAGAACTTTTTGATGTTTGGGGAATCGACTTTATGGGACCTTTTCCATCATCCTTAGGAAACAAATATATTTTAGTCGCTGTCGATTACGTGTTCAAATGGATTGAAGCTATAGCTGCACCAACAAACGACACCCGAGTAGTGATTAAGATGTTCAAGCAGAATATATTCCCTAGATTCAGAGTTCCCAGACTAGTCATAAGTGATGGAGGATCACATTTTATATCTAGGATTTTTGACAAACTGTTGAGGAAGTATGGAGTTAAACATAGAGTAGCCACACCTTACCACCCGCAAACCAGTGGGCAAGTAGAAGTATCCAATAGAGAGAGCAAGCATATCTTAGAAAAAACTGTCTCGATATCCAGAAAGGATTGGTCACAGAAGCTTTCAGAAGCACTGTGGGCCTACAGGACAGCCTATAAGACTCCCATTAGAACAACCCCTTACCAACTAGTTTACGGAAAATCATGTCACTTACCCTTTGAATTGGAACACAAAGCATATTGGGCCGTCAGAACCTTAAATTTTGATTACCTAGCAGCTGGTGAGAAACGCATCTTAGACATACATAAGCTAGAAGAGCTCCGACAACCAGCCTATGAAAATGCCATCATATATAAAGAGAGAACCAAAGTATGGCATGACAAGAAGATCGTCAAGAAAGACTTCAACATAGGTGACCCTGTTCTTCTATACAATTCAAGACTGTGACTTTTTCCAGGTAAGCTTCGATCTAGATGGACGGGCCCGTTCGAAGTTTCCAAAGTCCTAAAATCCGGGGCAGTGGAAATTAAGAACAAATCTTGCAGTCCGTTCGTTGTAAATGGACAAAGGCTTAAGCATTATGAAGGAGGTGACATTCCAGCATACTACTCCAGGTTCATGTTAACAGACCCACATATCCTCGCACCAGATACATGACTTGAACTCGTCGAGCTAACGACGTTAAGCAAGCGCTGCATGGGAGGTAACCCATGGTTCTTTTCCTTTTCTTATTTATTTTCTTTTATTTTGATTTACGTTTGTTTGCTTGTTTGTACATATATGTCTAACTTGTTTGATGTGTTTGATTTCAGGGCCTGTTTTTCCTAACCTTTTCTTTCAGGATGCCACCAGTCGACGACATGCACATGACCTTTAGAGACGACGCCCAGAGAGAGCGTTATGTGATGCTTTCACTCAGACCTATGGCACCCACTCGCTACCCAGACAGTGATTGCATGGAAGCTTTAGGCATAGAGCCTAGTGTCCGATACTTGACCCACAAGCTCAAATGGGACCAGTACGCTGATGATTTGCATCCCACCTATAGGAACCTCACTCTAGAGTTCCTCAGCTCTTTCTCATATGATCCGTACTTGGGACCAGATGGCCACACCAGCTTCAGGTTATTTGGCACAGAGTATTCGTTCACCCATACTGAGTTCGGTGATCTTCTTGGATTTGAGACTGGAGTTTGGCGCTATCCCTGAGCTGCCCATGGGTTACTTCATGAATAGAGACGTGGAGAAATTTTGGAGTGACATCTCTGGAGGTGGAGGCCCTGACCCTGATACTCACATTTCGCAGGTTATCCATAACCCAGCTCTCCGATACTTTCAGATGATCATTGCCCATATGTTCTTTGGGAGAGCAGATGCTGATGACCACGTTACTGAGGAGGACATATTTTTCATGTTTTGTGAGAATCAGTCACGTCGTTTAGCTTGTGGTAACTTTATGTTGTACTCTTTTAGTGGTGTTGCCACCTGGGCAGGAGGACCTATACATGTAGGAGGTAATGTGACTGAGATTGCTGCTGCTCTAGGCCTTGGCCAAAAGCTATTTCATTTGACTCCCTACTGCAGCCATACCACCATGGATATTGATTTTTGTTTAGATCGGGGGCTGATGAGAAGGAACTCCTTTAATCCCTCTCAGTTCAGACTCCTGATCGATGGTGAGACCATACATCATTTCACTTTACTTGATCCTGTTATGACCAGTGTCCATGACCCAGCAAACTGGACATATGCCTTAGAAGGACACAGTGAGACGGTGGACGCACCACGACCCTGCCCAGAGCCAGAGTACGTTCCAGCTCCACCACCTGACAGGACCACGGTATGGTCAAATAATCATTCATTAGGTACTCCAGATATGCAGACCCAGATGGCGATGATGCGCCAAGAGATAGCAGATCTCCAACAGACTCTTGCTGTCCTACACCTGGGGATGGAAGTGTCAGAGCTGACCCACGCTACTGAGTATGATGTGCTGTATGAAGACATGGCGGAGCTCCGTCGTGAGATAGCAAGACTCCGTGGAGATGACCAGACATCTTGATTTCCATTTTCGTATTATTTACTATATTTCTTATGCATCAATTTACTTCCAGCATCACCCAGACATATTTCCTACTATTTGCATTTGATATATTTCCGATTTATATTAAGGTTTGAGTTTTTTTTTATGTTTATATGCTAATATTTTCTTTTATTTTATTTTTTTCTTTGACAAAATATATAAAAAAAAAATTTTATTATAAAAAATATATATGCTTGTGAAATTTTTTTGTAAAACTACATTTTTAGGACATATGGAATGCTAAAAAGACCCCCCAAGGCCAAATGAAGGACAAAAAGCCCATTCAAAATGACAAATTGAGGCCCATCAGCGGATTTGCTCTCGTCGCGCCCGCGACAGCGTCCTTGTAAAATCGGGACAGAACCTCCATTTCCACCATTTTTGAAGCTCCAACCTTTTCAAACCCATTTTTCCCTCCGAAACATCCCTATAAAACCCCATTGAAATTCATATCTCTAGCATTCACCAATCATCTCTTAACTTTCCATTTCAATTTCCATCAACAAAAACCCAAAAAAATCCAACCTTTATCATACCACTTTTCTTCCACCCTCTTCACCATCTTCATCAATGGAGTTTAATGGAGTCATTCTTCGGGAAGGACAATCCGGGAATAGGCAGAGCCGACAACTTCAAAAGCTTCAGGATCGAGAAATTCTCTCGACGAGGTATGTCGATGATACTTGCTTGCACGCTTTAGGGGTTCATCATAGCGTTTTCCATATGTTAGACTTTGTAGGTTTAGGCACTGTTTTCACCACAAAAGAACCCACCTATGAGAGGATGACGGTTGAGTTTTTGAGTTCATTGGTTTATACCGTTCGTCCCGACACTGCTAACACAGTCGGTACCGTGCATTTTAGACTGTTTGCTGTTGAGTATCAGTTCAGTACCGATGAACTAGCAGGTCTATTGGAATTCCCTCATGGGGAGGGTACTGTTTGTGAGGCTCCTTCAGATGCTGAATGGTCAGTCGAGATATTCGCCTTCTGGCGCAGGTTGTCAGATACTATTGTTGATTCCTTTAAGGGAATACTCACCTCGACCATTCATAATCCGGCCATAAGAATTTTCAAATATCTTTTGGCATGCTCTATTTTTGGCAGGAGAATCAAAACAAAGTTAATAGCAAAGAACTTTTGTTCTTAAGAGGATGCCTCACAAATGTAAGAATCAATCCAGTTCCATTTATGATCGCCCACATGTGCTTAACGGTAAATAAGGGTGGACCGATAGTTTTTGGCGGATTGATTACGTCTATTGCTCGAGCACTAAATTTGAATGATGAGATAGCTACTTTAGAACCACTGCCCCCTCGCACAATTAATTTAAAATTTCTGAAAGACATGAAATTGTGCCGATCAAGGAGGGATGGTGGTTATGAGTTGATGATTCACGGGGTAGCCGTCGAATCAATTGTTATGTCGTGCAGTAGACGTACAAATGTACGATTCGAGAGGAACTGGATCTATGACCTTACTGCCCCACCTTTTCTAGGTCCAATTCCTCCTAATGTCCATGACAATGAGGGGCCCGACATAGATGATGAGTATGACCATAGAGAGCATGTGTCCCCCCCCTCGCCCTACACAATCACACACCTCACCATCTTCTTCTAACACTTTTGCAGGAGCTGCTCCCGGATTTTATATTACGGAGGAGATGTGGCGAGACCATATGGCTAGAGAAGCACGGCATGAAGACCTGCTCTCTTCCATTCAGCAACAGATGGCGGACCAGATGAGCTTTATGCAAGAGTCGCAGCGGAGAACAGACCAATCTTACGAGACCATCTCCCGTACTCTGCTTGCGATCACCACTGAGCAGTCCCGTCAACAGCAATATAACCATCAGCACTTTCAGCTTATGGAGGCCACTCAGGGTTCCATCTTAGGTAACCTTCGTGAGGTGAAAGTTGCTCAGGCAGAATTGCAGGCTAGGATGGACCAGCGAGACCATCACTGTAGCAGATCCCGTCGTTCTGAGCGTTCAGCACAGGGCGGCGAGGGCACCAGCGGTCCTCACTAGTTTTTCCAGGTTCCTTTCTCCTTAGCTTACTTCGAAACATTGGGGTCAATGTTTGATTTAAGTGTGGGAGGAGATTTTATCATTTTTATTTCTGTCGTTTTAGTAGTTTATTTTTATTTCCCTTCAGTTATTTACTTTTGTTTCTGTTTTAGAAAATGCATGTGTTTGAAGAGTCATTAGTATAAGTATATTTTTTTTTGGTTCACCTTCATTTTTTCCACATATTTTACCCCCCAAAAAAAAAAAATAATAAAAAATAATTTTTCTAGAAAAAAAGTGTTGTTCTGAAAAATTTCTGGACTTTAAGACAGGTTCGGGTTAGGATACGGTGACTAGGGAGAACCTTCGAAACATCAGTATCGTCCTTACACCATGAACTTCGTAAATATAAGAATCACACCTGAAACCCCATGTACCATGGCCCTAATTTCATTTCAAAATCATCCTTAGTAGTTTATTCCAGCAATCAGCTTCGCCTAAACATGTTCTGAGTAGGAGACCGACGAATATAAGTGACTGATCTGAGTGCATATACAAAAAAAAAATGAAAAAATGAAAAAAGAAAAAAAAAGGTAATAAGATGTTTAGCTTGCTCATTTCAGTTGGTTCAGAGGTATCTGGCGCTGAACTCGGTAGGGCGGATTACGATCCGATCCCCCACAACTGCACTTGAGAGGAATAAAAGGATTTTACACAGTTCCTTGTGCCAGAAATCCGGTATGAAAAGATCAGAATCACTAACAGGTCACTCTACCATGAAGCATGTGCGGAAAACGGGCTTAATGTGATTGCGCTTGAATGAAAAGGACTCAAAAGAGATGGAAAAGGAAGGCCTAAGTATTGTGGGATATAATGGGTTGATTGGTATAGGAGCGAAGTTTATGTCCGTATTTGCGGATTAGTGTCATCACGATGCCCTTGGTTCACTCAGTTAGTACCGACCAATGCATCCAGACTCGGACTTAGAAGCCCTTTTTGCCCAAAAATCATCGATCGACACAGATTTTTCTATGAGCTTTAAATGTGCTTTAAATGTTTTGCTTGAGGACAAGCAAAGGTCTAAGTGTGGGAGAATTTGATGACACTAAATTATACTGTATTTTCGACTCTGATTTCACATGCATATTAGTTTTTTCTATTATTTTTGCTTTGTTATTGTTATGTTTCCCTTTGTTTTCAGGTTTTCAATAAATCGAGGTCCCAGACGAAAAAGGGTGCAAAAGGAGCAAGAATTCAAGTTTGGCAGCAATTTACTCTTGTCGCTTCTCTTATCGCGGGCGCCCCAGGGTAGGCGATGACGTGTCCCATGATCTCCACAACTCAACTGCCACGTTCCCACGATCTGCACTCACCTTCGCCGTTTTCTCAATGTCGCGGGCGCCGTAGGCCTGTCGCGGGCGCGACAAGGCAAAATGAGTTCCCGCCCATTTTTCAAGCCAAGGTCACTTTTGTCTTTGCACCATGCCAACTTTGCCTATAAATACTCTCAGAACTCGAATTTTAGGATCATCCAATCTTAGTTTACTTCATCCTAGGCATAAATTTCACTCTTGTAAAGCAGTAATCTTCTCACATCGAGGAGTTATTGCACTGTGTGTGATCGAGTTTGTAATCAAGTCTTGGAGTGTCTGTAATCAAGTTGGAGCACTTTGGTAGAAGTAATCCTGCCAGCATTTTCTTTTCCGTACATTGTACCAGATTTAAAGACTCCGCTTTGGAGCAGGTTTTATTTTAATCACATTTACTTTCATTTATTTCTTGCACTTGCTTTATTTTGTTTATTTATTGTCTTGCCTTACTTTTCAAAACTTTACTTTTCAAAAGACTTAATTCTATACATGATAAGAATTAATATGACTGTTATAACTACCATGGCTGGCTAAGTTTTAGATAGGTAAGAATGTAAAGACCATAATCACCGTAATACGTCTATATGTTAATAGAAGTACTTAAGGGCTGTTTTAATCTTTAACACAAGTTTTTTGTACTTAAAAGAAATGTTGGGTAAGATCGAAAGCCGTCCAACCATTTGTGAACCTGTTTAGTTCTCAACTGATCAAATACAGCGAAAGCGCTTTGCTCAGTTGAGTAGGGATTTTTAACACTTTAGAAAAGAGATTTTAAAACTATTTTTGGACGCGTTAGTGGGATTAGAATCTGGATCATTTTGAACCTCTTTAGTTTAGAGATTTTAGGTCAAAATACTTTTTTGTTTAGTTTAGAATTTGCATTTCTTAAAAGTAAGTTTTCCATGACTCTAACGCAATGCGCACCTTTTTATAAGTGACAATAAAGGGGTTAGTTTAGAGGGTAAACTTGGTTCTGACTACGCAAAAGCGACAGTTCCTGTTAAATTGAATTCTTTTCTTAAAATAGAAGATATTGCCCGTAAGTAGTTCTGTTGATGAATATAGAAATATTATCGGTTATGAGAATTACATTCAAGCCTATTGTTTTGTCTGAATTTCATTACCTCGTCATTTACTTTTATTTATTTTCCTCTGCATTAGTAAACCCTGAATTGAACTGCCTTAGATAAGCACTGTAACAAACGGAAATCGTTAGATCGACATTTGGTCTCTGTGGATACGATAACTTTTTATATTACTCTGACGCGATTCGTGCACTTGCGAATACAACGCATCACTTTCTTCCATTATCACTTAATCCCTAAAACACCAAGATGTATAAGCAAAAGAAAATATGGGTTCCAAAGAGATATTTCAGGAAGGCAACACTACTGAATGCATCAACTCAAGCAAATCAAAGCAAGACAGCAACTGAAGAACCTCCAAGCAAACAGACAGCTTCAAAAGTGCTCTCCTCTTCAGCATCCTTTGTGAAGACCCATATGTTGCGGTGAGAATTGGATATCAAGCTATTGATTAGACTTGAATCACAAATCGTTTAAAGATTCACCACTGAGCTTTAATTTATCCAAGGAAAAGGGTAAAGATCGTAAAAACCCTAAGTTTGCAATGTAACAACAATGCTAAGAGATTTTGGGGGTCGAGGTTGGTTAGACCTAGGGAAAGTGTTATCATCCTAAGTATCTATAGTATTCTATAGGAACCTCTTGCTAGTATTTGTGATTTTTTTTGCTATTATTTTGTGTTTGGGTTATATGGTGAGAGATAGGTGCCTAAAGATTTAGTTACTAAGTAGCTCGCCAAAACTTCGCGGTCTTGTGCCTATATATCATTACAAGGATGGAATCAGAGCATTTGTAGTTCACCTCACTAAGGATGAATGAACACTTTGATTATGATCAAGGTTCAAAGGGGGATTAAGTGTCAAAGGGGATAGGTAATGCTAAGCTATCTATGACATGGAGTCAATAAAGAGACTTTCCCTTGAATTTAAGGAATAGAGGGCAACCTTAAGGATGGAAGCTAACAAGCTAACATAATTTGGGGGAATAACTTGACAAAGTTAAAGAAGTATGATTAAGTATGGATGATATGAACAAACATGATATTCTATAACGCCCTGTATAATATATATCTAGAATAATACCATACAAGTGTTTTATTTGGTACTGACACCATCATAAGTGCCTATTGGCATAATTCACATACTTGACCATTTTAAAAACATAAAACAATTTATGGTACAAGATATGGAAATTATCCAAAACAATAAAAATCTAAGAATAAGGTACAATATTCCTCATTGTACAAGAAAATAATAATATACAGCGGAATAAGCTCAACTAAGCTTCTCTTGAAACATCCAAGCATAGCTCCACTTGTAATTCAAACTTGAAAATGCTTACTGAAAATAATCAACAATAATGGGGTGAGATATTAAGTCTCAGTGAGTTCCCTATCTTATCGATTCTCTCGGATTTACAGGGTTCTAGCCAATCCTAACTCAAGTCAAGGGGAAGGGAAAATGACCTTGAGTTCACAATCTCACACTATATGGAAACTTGTCAAGAGTACACCAACTCACAATATCACTAATCGATAACCTTACCAAGGCATCCCCATTTCCCATCCTCTTCTACATCTAGAAGTCGACCCGAGTCATGGATCCTTGTAGTTACTTGGCATACAAAATGGATTCGAAAATAAGGGACATATTATCACCTTAAATCGTCACTTCACACGGCCCGTACACCGTCACAAGTCTCTTTACCCGTAGGCTCCATTCGTACTACACGAGGGAATCAAACCTGCCAAGTAATTATGCATACGTTCAGAGGAGCTCGAGACTCATGAAACTGCATCTCAAGTGAAACGTTTCCGATTACGTGATCATATACACAAACGTGATTGTATTCGACAATCACAAGGCCACATTCGCCTTAAGGCCTCTCTTGCCTTTTCACAAAACCACAATGGTTCACACATGTTCCATACTAGTGTTTCACTCTCTCCCAGACCAATACTCGTCACAGATGTACCTCTCTATATCGAGTGCCCGAGCATCGCCATCTAGGTTTTCTATCACAATTCAATTCACAACCTAGAATCATATCATTAGGTTTGGGGTAAGGTATCTCACTCTTCCTAATTCATTTTAAGCATGTTATTCTCTTAATCATGTTTAACATCAATAATAGACAAGCATATTACAAGATCAATCATAAAACACAAATGGTAGCATAATATGTCAAACATAAACCACATAGTAGTTCACACACATTTTAAGGCATACAAGCCACTACTATCCTCTACCAAGCATCCTTGGTTAAATAATGGTTTCAAATTACCATTTAATAACACATTGGATTCTCTTTCCAAGGCTTCAAGTCCCATATCAATCGGCTTCACGATTCATGAATTTTGGTGGAAACGAGGACTACAATATTCACACATACATTACTCTTCCATATTTATCTTATCAATCCATAGCATATAACTATGTTTCTACCTCACCAACACATAGAGCATTGAAGTAGCTTTCCAACGCTTCCGACCGTGCGTCAATCCGAGTTACAGATCAAAAGTTATGAAGTAAACAACATGGAAAATCTGTCACGTTCGCTACTGTATTCGCTAGGCGAATCACTCAGTGAACCAAGTCAGAAGAAAAAGGGCATAAAGTTCGAAAAGCGAACACTGGATGAACATTCGCCTTCCATTATCTTTGGGGTTCGCTAGGCGAACCCTTTATGAACCATTCGCTTTGCCCTTCGCCAGGTTCGCTAGGTAAACCATGCGAAAATCCAGAATTTCTCAGCAGCGTAAACCATAGGTCATTGGGGCCAAAACTCTCATTTCTTCACCCAAAACACTTCCAACTCATAGTATATCAACCAAAACACTTCCAAGTCAGAAGAAAAAGGGCATAAAGTTCGAAAAGCGAACACTGGATGAACATTCGCCTTCCATTATCTTTGGGGTTCGCTAGGCGAACCCTTTATGAACCATTCGCTTTGCCCTTCGCCAGGTTCGCTAGGTAAACCATGCGAAAATCCAGAATTTCTCAGCAGCGTAAACCATAGGTCATTGGGGCCAAAACTCTCATTTCTTCACCCAAAACACTTCCAACTCAGAGTATATCAACCAAAACATGTTTCAACATAAAAAACAAGTATTCCCATGCATTTATATCGCATTTTATCTGTTAGATTTCATTGATTTAACCGTTTAATCATTTTCTCTCAAATCCAACCTAAGTTCTAAACTTATATTTCTAGAACTTAGAGTCTCTAACTAGAACCCACCTGGTAATCGAAGAGGAAGTTGAAGAAGATGATGAACAATGATCCAATCTCCTTCCCAAGTTTCATCCTCTTTCCCTCTTCTATTCTTTCTCTTTTCTTCTTCTTTACTATCTTTCCTTTTTCTTTGTCTTTACAAATATATATATATATATATATATATATATATATATATATATATATATATATATATAATACTATTATTATATAATATAATCCAACAGGGTAAAATATCTCTAATTGATATTTTGTCGTCTCAAACCAATTAATCAATTATTCGAGTTATCTTAAAATACTCTCTTGATCTAATAATTATTGATCTGTCTCTTTATTAAATAATTGATCTCTTTAGAGTTCATTAGTTGCTCTATTGATCTCAATTAACAATACTTAAAGTACTTAGAGGATTCCATTAATCCAATTATCCAAAGATAGAGCACATTGATACTTATCTGATCTCAACTGATATCCAATTGAGCATTTAGATAATATGGGGTATTACACTCTCCCCCCCGTAAATTGAAATTCGCCCCCGAATTTCCTTCGCTCAACAATAACTACAACTTGCATCATTGTCTTAGTTCCACACTCAACTTTTACTTCCGTTAAACTTTCTGTTCATATTCTGACGTATTCTAATTCTAACTTGATTTCACAGACCAAAATCCGTATTTTCACAATTCATCAAACTCCACGTCCTGAGTCATACTCTTATTCCAATATTGGGTTAACTTCTAACTTTGCTTTTCCGTAATTCATCTGTTGTTCTGTACTAAAAAAACTTGGTCGCATCATATCCTCAGAAAGAAATATACCATTCTATACTCTTCTACTGAGTTACAACAAGACCGTAACACCTTATATTGGTTTAAGATAACAACCACTCATCAAATCTTCGCAAGGTAATTCGGTGATTCCTTTCCTTTATGCAATTTCCGACAACTATCCTTTCATAATTTCTTAACGTTCAAAATCACTTAATAATTCGTCAAACGACTTCTTTACCAGTTCCACTCGATCTGATGCTATACATTGTACCCATCACGTCCGACATTTCCTTTCTTTCGTGTCACACCAAAAAGGTAACACACTTAAAACAAGATCTCCTTATTTCCATACTTATAAGCAATAATCCTTCTAAATTCTTATTATTCTGACAGAACTCTTTCATCTGTCACCTTCCACTGCGCAATCCAAAATTTTAATAGTGGAACGCCACAGATTCTCAAGCACTACACAGTAGTTAACAGTCAACGGAGAAACACACTAATCCATTTGGGCTCCTTACTAACCAATGGTACAAGAAACTTATTGGTGTCTTATGGTAAAACAATTTCCTCGCCAACACACAAAATTTTAACATCTGTCCAACACTCTCCAGACGATAGAGGTGTAGGAGTTACACTGCTACAACCGTAACATAAACAACTTCAAATCCATTCCAAACTCGAAATAATATATCCAAAATAGTTTAACAACCTCCGGTTCTGGTTACCACATTCCAAATCATTTCTTCTTATAGTTTTTGACTTACTCAAGGTTCCTTGTTGATTCGAGATCACAACCAATAACAACGCAACACCATCCCGAAACTTCAATCATAAGCGAGTCACCACTTATCAAAACGTAAACCATTCAAGGCACAACTGTGAGCTTCCATACCATTCACCAATTCACATACAACACTCTACATGTACACACACCCTCAAAGGACATACCACGCTTCTCAATTGAATCAACTTCTCTCATTAGTTCCGTTTCATAAACGATTTCAAGTTACATGCTTAACTTTGGAACGCCTAATTCTTACTCGTACTTGGAAGGATAACTTTCAAATTCCTTCTCTGGTTAGAACATAACTACACACAGCTGGTACTACTTTCACGGTCTAAGTCCGATGCCATGAACTCACGAAAGATAACAATTACTAACTCTGATCAACTGCTCAAACCTTAATAACACCATAATTAAAATACCGAAATATTCCTTGCGAGACCAATACTTCGGGAATATTCTCTAACTTCGTTCTTAAGGTTCTCAATAGTAATGATAACAATGCGCCTAAGACTTTCTTACTCTCAACACAGTTCATAAGATTACTTCCCCAAAAGTCAACTCCCTTGTCGTCTGAATAAATGGTCAACTTTGTAACACCTTTCCAACAATTCAAATTTCAAAAATACAATTCCATCTTTCATTTACTTGCAATCCAGTTCTCGATTCACACAATACTCTCCACTCGGAGCAACATAAAGTAACAAAACGCAGATGATGGTTCCTAAGGGATTTTACAATTTACGCACATGTTAATCGATTACCCATATGAGGTAAATCGGTTAACTCCTCAAAATTCAGCATAAAATACCATCCTTGCACATGTTAATCGGTTAACCCCATTGTGTTAATCGGTTAACACTGCTGCAAAATCTGAAAAATAAACAATTTCTTTTAATTCAAAGCCATCCCTACCCAAAACCATCAATCCGTCTTGATCTAACCCACAATATCATTCTCAACTAGTGGCTCTTTAACTTATATAACCTTCACCAACCATGATCTACTCAAGGTAATACCGAACAAAGTCAAAACATACAGATGACACACTCCAACCAAGTGACAAGGTAGAATTCCAAATTCTGACGCGGTCACACAACAAATCTTTGACAAGATAGGTCGTTTCTTGCTTAAACAATTACTCTAGCTGAAAGCCAATAATGACGACATTCTAAAATTTTAGCCACAATTCATACTTAATTCGTCCATAACCACAATCCAACACACAACCATTATACGATACTACAAAAGCGATGGACATCTCATATCAAGCATACCACCTTGTCCTCTCACTTGAATTTCCTTGGTGAGAAATAAAACAACAACGTTCTTAGTCCAACAAAAGGTAGATTCTGAATATTCCGATTATTCACAAATATAGAAGTTTCTCTATACTTGAAAATAAATCGGGGCAATGCATCCTCTTGAAGAAATTTTCCATCACTACGTACACATTAACCGGGATTTCTTACCCTTCACTATCCATTGCATACCACACTTACACCAAATTACTTAATGGAAGATTCGCAACCGACAATTCTCATCAACTATTTACAAAACCCTTCCGGTATAAACCGTTCCATGATTTACACTTAGTCCATAACAATCTTGATTTGCTTCTCGTTGTTTTCCGCAATCTTACTTCTTAGGGTACAATACTCACTGCTTCACAATGTACGTCCCTTCACACTTGTCTCAAGAATAAGAATCCATCACGTACACTTGTGACCATGATGCTACTACTACGCTTGTTCTTAATACCAAGGTGTAACTTTTCCCATTCCATGTCATACTAATATAGTTCTCATGGATGAACCATCTTTGATTACACTTCCTTAACTTAGGCCTCAACTACTACTAAATAGATCTATTGCACATTCATCCAAAAATACATTATGTTGTCATTTCCTCATAATATACCATTGATACCGTTTTCCACATTGCGTTTACTTCACTCTCCATTGTAATCCTCTTAGGTCCAAATATAAAACCATCTTACTAAGATTTCCTTGAATCCAAGGTACTTACTCTGTTTCTTAATACAAACTTCTTTCGGTCCGTATCACTACACTTTCTGTTACTAAATAAAGTCTAAACTTTCTCCGACACAATACTTTATACTGTTCTTTGAGTAACTTAACAAATTCCAAATTGGTCTCTCGCCGAAAACAGAAAATTCCGATGTAATATCTCAAACTTAATCTCTCTACATAACTGAATATACGCAATTCATCACCCACTCTTCGTCTGGCACATACTTGTTTCACTTGAAGCATGTAAACACATTCTTGTGTTCCTTCACACACTTCTCTACTACTTTAGGTTCCCATAGAAGCCGAACTTCCTTAACTTTCAACTTTTAACCAATTGGAAGATATTGTTCCGAACACACTCCTTAAGGTACTCTCGTCCATTCAAGATACCGTAGCCACCTTAGAAACTGAAGCACCAATAACTATCTCACTTTCGGACCTTACATCACACATTCCACAAAACAACTTTTCTTTTTCATGGAATGAGATTAATTGAAATTCTTATCCATACTAGTGGCCAATCCATCTCTACTAGCAATTTTTTATATTCCTCAATACCTTAACCAATCGTCCAATAGAGATCCTTAACTTTACAGGCTCCAAAATTCCAAAGGATTGCTTGAACAACACACAACCCTTCAATTCCATGCTACCCAAAGCACAACTTCTACTAAGACCTCAACTGAGCTGACCAAAACTCCTCACTACTAACTCTTGGCTTGAGCCTACTCTCACAACATAAGTTCCGACAACACTTCGGATTCCTCGTGGTCGCTCAACCATGATTCTACCTATCACATACATAGTATTAGGTTGATCAGGCCCAACACTACATAGTATGATATTAAGAGTCATGTCGGCAAGACACACTTAAGAGGCAGGAATAGATTTACTTATGATGTTTCAAGGCTAGGTCAAGGATAAGACCTACTCTGATACCAACTGTAACGCCCGGTATAGTATATATCTAGAATAATACCATACAAGTGTTTTATTTGGTACTGACACCATTATAAGTGCCTATTGGCATAATTCACATACTTGACCATTTTAAAAACATAAAACAATCTATGGTACAAGATATGGAAATTATCCAAAACAATAAAAATCCAAGAATAAGGTACAATATTCCTCATTGTACAAGAAAATAATAATACACAGCGGAATAAGCTCAACTAAGCTTCTCTGGAAACATCCAAGCATAGCTCCACTTGTAATTCAAACCTGCAAATGCTTCTTGAAAATAATCAACAATAATGGGGTGAGATATTAAATCTCAGTGAGTTCCCTATCTTATGGATTCTCTCCGCTTTACATGGTTCTAGCCAATCCTAACTCAAGTCAAGGGGAAGGGAAAATGACCTTGAGTTCACAATCTCACACTATATGGAATCATGTCATGAGTTCACCAACTCACAATATCACTAATCGATAACCTTACCAAGGCATCCCTTTTTCCTGTCCTCTTCTACGTCTAGAAGTCGACCCGAGTCATGGATCCTTTTAGTTACTTGGCATACGAAATGGATTCGGAAATAAGGGACATATTATCACCTTAAATCGTCACTTCACACGGCCCGTACACCGTCACAAGTCTCTTTAACCGTAGGCTCCATTCGTACTACACGCGGGAATCAAACCTGCCAAGTAATTATGCATGCGTTCAGAGGAGCTCGAGACTCATGAAACTGCATCTCAAGTGAAACAGTTACGATTACGTGATCATATACACAAACGTGATTGTATTCGACAATCACAAGGATACAATCACCTTAAGGCCTCTCTTGCCTTTTCACAAAACCACAATGGTTCACACATGTTCCATACTAGTGTTTCACTCTCTCCTAGACCAATACTCGTCACGGATGCACCTCTCTACATCGAGTGCCCGAGCATCGCCATCTAGGTTTTCTATCACATTTAAATTCACAACCTAGAATCATATCATTAGGTTTGGGGTAAGGTATCTCACTCTTCCTAATTCATTTTAAGCATGTTATTCTCTCAATCATGTTTAACATCAATAATAGACAAGCATATTACAAGATCAATCATAAAACACAAATGGTAGCATAATATGTCAAACATAAACCACATAGTAGTTCACACACATTTTAAGGAATACAAGCCACTACTATTGGTTAAATCATGGTCTCACATTACCATTTAATAGCACATTGGATTCTCTTTCCAAGGCTTCAAGTCCCATATCAATCGGCTTCCCGATTCATGAATTTTGGTGGAAACGAGGACTACAATATTCACACATACATTACTCTTCCATATTTATCTTATAAATCCATAGTATATAACTATTTTTCTACCTCGACATCACATAGAGCATTGAAGTAGCTTTCCAACACTTCCGGCCGTGCGTCAATCCGAGTTATGGATCAAAAGTTATGAAGGAAACAACATGGAAAATCAGCACGTTCGCTACTGTATTCGCTAGGCGAATCACTCAGCGAACCAAGTCAGAAGAAAAAGGGCATAAAGTTCGCTAAGCGAACATTCACCTTCCATTCTCTCTAGCGAACCCTCGATGAACCATTCGCTTTGCCCTTCCCTAGGTTCGCTAGGCGAACCATGAGAAAATCTAGAATTTCTCAGCAGCGTAAACCATAGGTCATTGGGTCCAAAACTCTCATTTCTTCACCCAAAACACTTCTAACTCATAGTATATCAACCAAAACATGTTCCAACATAAACAACAAGTATTCCCATTCATTTATATCGCATTTCATCTGTTAGATTTCATTGATTTAACCGTTTAATAATTTTCTCTCAAATCTAACCTAAGTTCTAAACTTATATTTCTAGAACTTAGAGTCTCTAACTAGAACCCACCTGGTAATCGAAGAGGAATTTGAAGAAGATGATGAACAATGATCCAATCTCCTTCCCAAGTTTCTTCCTCTTTCCCTCTTCTCTTCTTTCTCTTTTCTTCTTCTTTACTATCTTTCCTTTTTCTTTCTCTTCACAAATATATATATATATATAATCCAACATGGTAAAATATCTCCAATTATATTTTGTCCTCTCAAACCAATTGATCAATTATTCGTGTTATCTTAAAATACTCTCTTGAACTAATAATTATTAATATGTCTCTTTATTAAATAATTGATCTCTTAAGAGTTCATTAGTTGCTCTATTGATCCCAATTGACAATACTTAAAGTACTTAGAGGATTCCATTAATCCAATATCCAAAGATAGAGCACATAGATACTTATCTGATCTCATCTGATATCCAATTGAGCATTTAGATAATATGGGGTATTACATATTCATACATGATATCAATTTGAAAACAAATCTAAGTAACATTCAAACATGATGTTAATGAAAGCATGACAAGGGTAAGACATATGGTTACAACCGAAGCATAAAGATAAATGTGACAACATTTAGATTAAGAACTTAACAAAGTCACGAATTAGACAAGGTAATTACCTAGTATGTTCAAAGGTTCAAAGAAGTTTTAAATCAACATGGTGATAACCAAAGTAAGTTCAATCCTACAAATATGTTACAACATCTAAACAATCATAAGATATAGTTCTAACAAGACCAAAGTAAGTTCAATCCTACAAATATGTTACAACATTGTGAAAGAACCATTTTATGTTCTAACGTGTGTTGTGTGCAGATCATATTAATAGAAGATATCATATCCAACAAGCACCAGCCAGATGTGCGTAATTGATAATATGCGAAGTTACTATGTGTGACATAAGTCGCAAGAAGCAAGAATGCTTCTGTATCTGATTATGATCAGTCAGATCCAAGGATGCCGATATTGCTGTTACAATGCTCTTGTGGATGCTCGCTGAAAGTGGTTGAGATTCTGAAGATTGCGAAGCTTCTGAAGAAGAGAACCGAAGTGCTGAAGACTCTCATGACTTGAAGTTCTGAAGGCGGAAGGCTCTGAAGACCAAGTGCAGAAAGAATCTGAAGACTTATGTGTTCTGAAGATTACAAGTTCCAAAGATCAAGTGCTGAAGACTCTGAAGACGGATTCCTAATGGGCAAGTTCTGAAGTTTCGGAAGACTTGAAGAAGTAAAGGATAATGTTCTTAAAGACAAGTGCTAAAGTTTTGAAGACTGATTCCTAATGGACTTCTTTAAATGACTGAAGACTTGACGTATCAGATATCCTGTTAAGAAGGCTCTACTCATGCTTCATCAAATTACCATCAGAAGCCTCTGAAGTTTTGAAGTCAAATGTTACCATTGTGAACAACTGTACACACTGCTCAAGAAGATATCCCGTCACTTCTCCCACATCAAAAAGGAGATGTGTCAGTACTGCTCATTATTACACAACGTCTCTTTTCCAACAACCAACGGTATTTCAAATGACTATATTTTATTTGGCTATTTAAAGGAAAGAGTTCTCGCTTCTGAGGTGTCGATTCCATTGATCATCAATTGGATGTATCATTCATGAATTGACCAAGTCATGGTGTGAAGATAGCAACAATGGTGAGTTCTCGTTGTAACAGTTAAACATCCAAAGCTATCACCATTTACACATGGCCATTGTTGTTGAAGCTCAAAGATCATCATTCAACACAACAATAATGAATTGGAACAAAAGCTGCTGATGAAGAAGACAACATTGCAAATCTGTCAAGTCATCAACCTACCTTCTCGTCAGGGCTACATTGAAGATCTAAAGCAAGGTGTTGTTGCTCAAAGCTTCCTCACTCAAGAAGATGAAGAAGAAGAAGATATGCAAGATGTTAACAACTGTCAAATCTTTATACATCTTTGTAGTTTCTTAGAATAGCAAGGAGCTGCTACTCACATCTTGCTTGAACACTTATGTGTTCTCTAGTACTTAAACTTAAGAGTAATCTACTTGTTAAGAAGCATCATTATAATCTCCTGTACAACTAATTCTTGGTGAATTAGGATTCCTTGAGTTGTCAGTGTGACCGAAGACTCGAGAAGACAATGGCGAGATGTCATTGTCGGAAAAGCCTGAAATAGGATCAGTAGCGTTATATTTATTGCGATGAATCCCTGAACGTCTAGCTGTGAAAGCCTAGCGGTAGATGTTGCGAGATTGGAACCTGCAGGTCACTGTTCGTTATATTCATTAAGTTGAATCCCTGAACGGTTCATTGTATGTTAGTCATAGTGTGGTCGTGCAGTTTGTTAGTCACCAACTATGTGCTCGTGCATCGGTAATCGAGATTGATTATAGTGGATTAAGACCTTGTGTTCAAGGCGAAATCACCTGAGGAGGGTGGACTGGATTAGCCTTTGTGGTGAACCAGGATATATCGTGTGTTCTTTACTCTTATGCTTAATGTCTTATTTATGTTTCTATATTGAGTATCAGAACCTTACACAAGCAAGTCAGAACCTTGCAACTCTGATAAGCTTCCGCTCTGCAAGTTCTGAATATTGTACATAATGTTTAGACTCTTATTGGTTCTCATGCTCTAAGCATTGTCAAGTCTGAATATAACTCCACAAGTCAGAGTCTCTCAACGAACTCTGATGTAATGTAAAGTGTCTTATTGACAAGAAGTGAAAAGTTATTAAAAGAGTAAATACACAATTCAAACCCCCCTTTCTTGTGTCTTTCTCACACCTTCAATTGGTATTAGAGCTCCGGTTCTGTTATTGATGGATATCAAACACTTAAAGTGTCAGAATATGATCCAGATGTGGTGCGTAGAAATACTCTGGGTGAGATTGAAATCCACTTAAAATTTTCTATAACAGTTCATAAGATGATTGTGTACAAAATTGTAATAAATCTTAGTACTTAAGCAAATCACTGATTCTAGAAGTTTTTGCAGTTGTCAAACAACTAAATCTTCCTCACTTAAGTTTTAATGAAGATTGGAGAATCAGTTGATAAGATAGATTCATCAGATAAGAAGTAGTATCTGTTGAGTGCTTATATTGGAAGATACGCGTGGATGAACCACGTATTTGGTCAAAGTTGGATAATCAGAAAACAAGAAGTCTTGTTTACTGAAGATTAATTCTTTATGAGTTTTTGAGATGTTTTCAAGAAATGGATTAGGTCCACCCTTGACTTTCTCGTTTATAGCTCATTCAGAACTTCTTCATGTAAAGAAGAAAGATTGTTGTTCTATGATTTTGAACTTTAGAATTAAGACTGATGAAGTCAGAAATCTGATAAGTTCAAACTCTTAGAAGTGATTCAACATCTGAATCTTGACTAATCAAGAGGTTGAAAGATTCAATAAAGTACTGAATATTGTTTTCTAGGAAAGTTTAAACTGTAAAGAATATTCAGGAAGAAGAAATTAAATGATTCATCAAGAACTTGATCAGAATATATTCTAAGTCTTGGTTGAATAAACTCAAATGATTAAGTTCTGTTAAACCTGAGATTCTATCTCAGTTGAAACTAATGTTATTGGTCAGATTCTATCTGATAAGTTTCTTAGAAATTCTTTAATCCGAATTCAGAAGATGTTCAAGTTGATGCATTAACTAAAGTCATCTCTTGAAATCAAAAGGATTTAAGTTGCTGATGTTTTCAGAATAAAGAAATCAGTTGACATTCTTTTGGAAGAAGATATGATGTTGATCCTTGATGGACTTAGTCTACAATCAAGTTAAATCAGCATTATCAGAATGGAAGAAATGTCAAATGTCTGTCGACTTCAAACTATGATCTTTGAGAGAATCAGCAAGTGTTCAACAAGACACTCAGAAGGAAGCAGGAAATGAAAATTAATGACCATAAGCTCAGCATTAAATACGCTCTTAAGAAGTCTTACATAAAGAATTCCGACGTCTAAAAAGGATTAATGATCAAAGTCAGAATGGAAAGCACTTAAATGGTCAGCAAAGATCTCAATATCATTAAGAAGTCAGAATACAAAGGCAAACCCCTGAAAAACATGGGAACCATCAGTAGTTCACTCAGATGCAAACTGGTTCAGAAAGATTATGATCAACACTTCTGAGTCAGAACTCAGAATATCCAAGGTACGACTTCCTTCATATAAATCTTAAATATTTAAACAATAATGCATGAATTTGGTTCGGCAGGAAGAAATAAATGATCTTAAATATTCCCGTCGTACAAGAAAACTTCTTAACTATGCGTGCACTCAAAAGCAACCTCAATCATAATTGCGAATCTTTGGAATTCATTACATAACTCTGACAACATAGGCACGTTTGAAATCTTATTAAAATCCTACATGCTTTTACTAGACTAGGCACAACCTAACACACCTAAATATGAGTATAAAAATCACTTCTCTCTATCAAAACAATTCACTTTCAAGTCCCTCTATCGTAGAACCTTAATTGTCAAAATTTTCATTGTCCATCTGCTATCATGCCTCCACTAACCTTTCTTGGAAATCAAGATCTTCTTGAGATCATTCCTGAAAAACAATTTGTAATCAATACCCCTCCACTTTCGAGTAATATTGCTTGTAGTTTAGCAGACGTGCTTTTCACTCAATAATGGACTAGACACTCCATGATGCTAGAAAAACCTATCTATGTAAATCTTGTCAAAGATTTATGGAAACATGCCAATCTTGATCTTGAAAGCAAATGCATCACCTCCTTTGTTTTCGAAATCCCAATCACCATCAATCCGTTCTCAGTCACTCTTGCAACTGGATGTGAGAATGTTGGAATCCCTGTTGATTTTGACAAACACAAATTTTTTGCTGCTAAAAATTTTGCATCCCTTCATGACCTAACTTTAGGATACATACCCTTCAATCCTGAAAATCTCCTACCCATTCCCAAAGCTTGGTACAAGCTCATGTTGTCCAATTTTCTTCCCAGAGGAGAAAGTCATGACTTACTTAGATTTCATGACCATGAATTCATTTATTTACTAATGAATGAATTTCAAATAAATCTACAACACACTATCTTCAACTGTCTCTGGAAAACCATCTCTGAGTCCAGAAACCTCACAAAGTCCTACGTTCCTTATGGAAGAGTTTTGTCTGAGATTTTCTTTAGAGATGGAATTGTGGACATGATCAAAGAGAAAATTAAAGAAGATGGTCCTGAAAGTCTTTCAGATAACTGCTTGTTGAAGACTAAATGTGAAATCTTTAGCAACTAGAAAAGTAAATTCTTTTATCTCGGTTTAATTTATGTCTGGATTTTATTAGTTTAAACCGTATTTGGTCTAGGTAGTTGTATTTGCATCAGATTGTTTCTAAACCATTTAGGGTAAATGAAATGTCTAATCAATATTAATATCTCTTATTTGTTATTCTAAGAATATGAAATTCTCCCGCTCATGACTAACCATTAATTAGAATTAAGAAAATCAAGTATCTGACAAAGCATTAATTGATATTATCTATCGAAAGATATTTGAAAGATCTTTTAGTGGCTCAAGAAATCGTCATTATTAACTTATCAGTCCTTTGGCCACTCGCTGCTAAACAGTTATTAACACATAAACTCTTTCCAAATAAATTAGTAACTGCTCCGTTTTTCTTTTCCCACACAGATACAACCCTTAGTATACTCTAAGTAATCATAACCTACATAGGAAATAGTAAACACAAATCCTTTGCACCAAACCAGTCACTCTCTTCACTCTAACTTGATATAAATAGTTGGACGTTTCCCTTGCATAACTCATCCTCAAATCTAAACTTTTTTTCTGATAAAACTCTCACTTCAACAAGATAATGAACTCTCAAAGAAATGGTCCTACTGTCGCTCCCGGGATTTTCATCAAGGTACAAACGCGAAAGTGGCGCGGAGGAAAGAAAGAAGAGTCGCCAGCCAGGCATTTTTATCCCAAAGAAAGGGAAAGGTAATGCTGCACAAACCTGGGAGAAAGGAAAGAACGAGGTCTCGCGAACCAAAGAGAAAGGGTAAGGGAGTCGGTTACGTGAAGGGAAGGTTATCGCACCCCATCACGTCCGTCGTACTCGACTGGATCCACGCTTGAAGTACTGCTCAAAGGGTGATAGAAAAGATATTGGAAAAGGAACTAAGAGAGAACGAGAAACAAATGTAGGGAAAATAAAAGAAGTGCTCGAATGGGCCCTACCCCACTGCCTACATATCTGTTTACCTTGAAAATTGGTAAACAACCGCTGATCTTCTAAAACAATAAAGTTCTAGTAACTTACAGGATCGATCAGATAGATCCTAGGACATGTGCTGTATGTGTATTTAGAATATTTCACGATTTGGTAAAGTATGCCTTTCGACAACGCACATAAATAAAAAGGGGTGTTTGAAGTGTAAAGGAAAGCGATAAAGATCAAAGAAATACCTAAGTCGAACAATACATCAAAGAAAAAGGATGAATGTAAAGGTTTGATAAAAGATGGAGTTAAATGCTGGAAAGGAATGCATAAAGATCTTAAAATGCAGAAAGGTAAATGCTTGAAAGTAAAGGCTTTTAATGTAAAACTTCAAAGTAAAGACTTGGTAGTGTAACTGACTTGAAAGGTAAAAGTTTGTGAAAAAGATTTCAAAGTAAAGAATCTAAAACAAAAACTTCAAAGTAAATTGCATTGCAATAAAGGATAATGGTGATTACAATCACGTACATTCTCACTTCACTTGTTTCTCGACACACTGGATACTTTGAGTGAATATAGAGTTACTTGTACAAATATGATTTTTCACACCTATTCTAACTCTAGGACTAACCTATTTATAATACTCTAAAGTAACCACCATTTAACGGTTTACTCCTAGATCACGCCACTTGGCACTTTGCATGTCTTAAACTTCTGGAAATTCGCCACTTGTCCTCTTTTCAAATTCAAATAGTAGAACTTACCTCCATTATTCAGTTGTAACTGCAGCGCATTATCCATAGCCACTTCACCATGTCGAATTGACTCCTTGGACTTAGAAATATTTGAAGTCCTAAAATTATTCTATTCGACTCGGGTTTTCAACGAATATAGTCGAAGGCCTTCTGGTCGAATCCTTCTTCTTTAGCTTATTACTTTAAAGAGTAACTTCTTTAAAAGCCAAATTATTTTGAAATCATGTAGCGTCAAAATTAGGAGCTAACAAATTGCCCCCCAAAAATGTCCTTTCGCCAGTGTTGGTAGGAAGGTCATTTTTTGATAACATAATTTTCGACGCCTGCTCATTCGATTATGGAAAACATGGTCATAACTGACCAACCCACGATTTTAGAAACTATTCAGTTTCTTTCAACCATTCTTATGATGTCATGTCATGATGGAAAATCTTCAAACGTCTTTTCAGCCGTATTTGTGATCAGTTTCCATCATCACCTTTCTTGGAACTAGACATTTGTGGTCTGACCATAACCACCACCATCCAACCATTTCAGACAAAGACACGCGTCCCACTATTGTATTCATTTTAACGGTGGATTCACAGTCCCCTCATCTTCCAAAGGCCTATAAATACCCTTTTCTTCCAACTTGAAACTTTTTGCATTCTCAGACTTTCTTTCAACTTATTTCCTCATTCTTTAAACTCTCTCAAGGAAACCCAGAACGCATTCTCACTGTTCTCTTCAACTTCCAACAATGGCGTCTTCACAACCCATTCACCAAGAAACAAAAAGCCAAAAAGGTAAAACCACCCCGTTCAAGCAAACTCTCCCGCCATTTTCAAACATCCCCGGACCAAAGGTGGTGAAGAACCAACAGTTCATGCCAGAACCTCTTCTTGAGGAAGCGAGGAGCATTTACGAGTCTTAGGTAATGATCCCTCTCCTTGTCTCTGATAAACCCTATGCTTTAGGTGGCCCCCTAGCTGATGTTAAACCCACTAATGAAAAACTAGGTGAGTTTTTTCCTTCTTACCGTAAATCTAGACCTTTAGGGCAAAAGAGCAACCCTAATGAGGATGGAGCCTCCCCTGATACACCCACATTGACGAAAATGGATCTGAGGTACCTTCATGATGGTACGAGATTGGTAAGAGCTGTCAACCCTTTAAAGGATTTTGACCTCTGGATGACCAGAATGGAAAAGGTCAAAGTTGATCATTGGAAAACCATTAGAATCTATGATCTGCTTATGCTGTCGAAGACCAACATCCCTTATTGTTTGAACCTGCTGGCAGCATCACTCTACTTTTGGGATAGTACCCACTACACCTTTTATCTTCCTTGTGGGATGGTTACTCCCACACTCTTCGATCTTGCTGCCATTGCAGGTCTTCGACCAGATGGCATTTCATACGATCCTAATACTGCTGCAGAGGATACCATAGGGATCTCTGACTCCAAGCTCACATACACCCACTTCATCAACCACCACAAATGTGACACTGACGAAATAACTGACAAGGAACACATTGCATTCCTCACCGTATGTTTGTCGAGGTATGTATTTTGCTCAAAATCCTTGCAGGTGGCCAAGAAATATCTCACTCTGGCCAACCAACTTCATAACAACAGAGGAGTTTGCCTTAGTGGGTTGATTTTGGTGAACCTCTACGAGTCTCTCAGCGAAGGGGCGGCTCGACTTAAAGAGTTGGAGGCCCAAGGTATTGTTCACTTGAATGGCCCCCTCTGGCTACTTCAGTTGTGGCTCAATGCAACTTTTGAAGCTAGCCTTCCCAGGAAAGGGTAGGTCGATGAGGATTCTGCTGAAATCAAAGAGAGGAGGGTCGAAGGTACCCGCCTGGTGAAACTCACGCCCAATGACGATGGGGAAACTCTCAAGAGAGCCTTCTCCAGTTACATTATGATGTTTGCCAAAAGGCATGAGTTCACACCTAGTATGGCCCCCTTTGCTGAAAGAAGATGTGGACCTGAGTGGTTTACAAGGCCATTCCCTGATTCATCCACCAAACTCGACGCCGAATCTATTTCAATCTGGGAAGCCTTTTTGATTCCTGGATTTATCATTCAAAGGCTGAATCTTGGAAGAGATATGGCAGCCTTGATTGCTTACCAACCAAATCTTGTCTCTCGACAATTTGGGTTGGCTCAAATTTTCCCCAAATGCATATATAGGAAGGAAGGCCATGTGGTCCTTCATACTGCCAGTTTTGATGAAGGAGGTGCTGCAGTCACTTTCGACCAGTGGAACGCTAGGAAAGCAACCCTTTCCCCTGTGTACTTTCAGCCCACATTCTTGTGCACCAAACCCTTCCATAACTGGTGGTCGAAGTACTACAGTGAACAATTTCTTGATGTTGCTGCTTTCTCTTCCTTACTTAACCAAGCTTTTCTTGATGTGCAGGAAAAAACAAAGAAGAGTAAGTTCATTCATGTCAAAGAAATTCAGGCCTTTCAAAAGTACTTTGAAACTGTCTATCGACCAGATGATATTACTCGAACCGTTCGTGAAGCTGCTGTCACTTTAAAGGAGAAATTTCTACAAAAAATGGACCAGTTGAAAATACCTTCAAACGTTCCTCTTGAGAAATGTTATAAGGTGGCTTTTGAACTCTTTCCTCCAAATTTCCCTCGACTACCTAATGCTGATTTTGGAGTGGCACTTGCCCCTCATTTCCGGACTGGTTTGTCTGTGGTGAGCACTTAAAAATCCTTAGACAGCAGTCTCAACTGAAAGCCCAACAGGTGGTTGCGACTAAACATACGCTGGACAGTTTCAAAGGACACCTTCATATAGGGGTCGAGGATGTCCGTGTCGAATCTGAAATATATGAAGGTTTGAGGCCCTTGATTTGTGATTTTTAACTAACCATTCAACTATTAATCTTGTAATAATCATCTGTCTTTCAGCTATGGCCAGGAAGACCAGCTCATTGAAGGGTGCTGTAAGAGTCGAAAAAGACACTGAAGGCACAAAGGTATTTTATATCCCTTGCCTAAGTCTTTTTGTGTAACCAACTTCTAATATTTGCATCACCTTTTAGGCTGCTCGAAAACCTCCAACGCCTTCAAAAAAGGGCAAGAAAGGTGATCAAGCGGTTGTCCCTCCAGATACTGATGATGAGTCCCCTGAGGAGATAGTAGTTAAAAAGAAAAGGAAGCTTATCAAAGCTTCTGGAACTACCACCCAATCTCCCTCAAAGGCGGCAAGAATTCTTGAGAAGACACCTGCTGGTAGTGGTGTCAAGAAACAACTCTCCAGGGTTGCGTCGAAAACGACTGCTGGTGATCCTGAGAGTGCAAACTCCAGTCCTGATGCCGCGACTATACAAGTATACGTACTATCTTCACTCAGTACTTGGATTCCCTACTCAGATTTCTCCCAATCTTATTCTCTTTGCTTGTGGTTTTCAGGCTGATGCAGGTGGTTCTAACCCACCACAATCTTCATTCAGCTTTGTAACAACTCTCCTGAATAGCCAAGGTGAGCCAACTTATCACCCTACCTCTGACCTTGGTTCTGGATATAGTTCACTGAGCGAAATTAACCAACCTATCCCTCTTACAGTTCCTCCTCCTGAAGCAGATGAAACAAACAAAAATTCGCCTACCAGGACCAATACTCAACAATCCCAGACCGATGGCTCTGAACATGAAGAGGATGATGTTTCTCACCAACAACCTATCGACCAAACAGAGACTATTGGTATGGACATAGAAGGAAGGCCAACTAAAGTAGGAGAAGAGGAGGTCGAAGATGAAGAAGAACAAGAAGAAGAGAGGGAAAGGACTGAGCAAGATCACACCCATTCGACTGTGGCTGAGACAGGTCCTGTCAACAATCCAACTCTTAGGCCTACAGTCACTTCGACTACTAGAGGATCCCCTACTAGAGACCCACTGACTGCTCTCAAGTGGTTAAATCCTCGAGAGTATGCTAGATTGATACTTGGGAAGAAGTACAGTTCTTCAGGTACTAGTCTTAGTACTTCGACCATTTCTGGGGGTCCAGCTCCAGATGACTTTGCCAGCCCTATCCTTCAAAAATTCAAAGACAAATTCTTCAAAGGGGACATCCAAAATGTCTTACTTTCGGATCGAACTGCACCTCTCTTCCTGAAAGATAGTCTCCAAAAACTGGATCTCTCGACCCTTAGTACATATGTGTTTGAATTCCTTATGGAGTTAAATGCTTTAGTAAATCAAATGTTTGAGGACTTGAAACTTCTTCCTAAGATCCAAGACACCATTGAGTTTACAACTGAATTGGAACATGCAACTTGGGACGAAGGACACGCATCAGAAACTAAGGTCGAAAATCAGGAGATTGATCAAAACAACAGGCAAGCAGAGATAGCATCGAACCAAAAGAATATTGATGACTGGAAGCAGCAAATTGAAGAACTACAAAACAAGATTTCCAACGCTGAAAAGTGCAACCTTGAACTGAAAGAATTTGACGATACTAAAATGGCCAGAGAGCTAAAGCGCACCATAGACTTCCTCGACAAAGCCCAAATGCTTGAGAAGGAACTTTTAGCAGCTAAGCTCAATAAAGCTCTGTGTGAGAAATGCCTTAAGACTCACAAGGTCAACTTCCTTGAGCTGAAGTCGAAGCTACCTTTCTCATTTGTCCCATGATTTCTTGTTTGTAGTTCCCTTTTTTTTTCATCATGTTTTATGGCCCTTTTGAGGCCCTATGTAAAGATAATCTCAATGCCCTATGGCATTTATTTTAATACTTCTGTTTACTATCAACTCTTCGACTTGCAACATCTTTGATAAGATCATGGCGCATTTCCTCTCAAATTTTGCTAATCTTTGTAATTAAAGTACCCTGCCTCTTTTCTTGGAAATCATGAAAATAACACAGCTTTTAACAGCTTAGTGTTCCAACGGCACAAGTTTCTATTCCACAAAGGCATATTAATAGAGCAACCCTAGGGTATACTGCCAAGAGTGATTTCACGTATTTCCATCGTTGACTAGCCAATCCTTACAAGGCTTTGCCTCTATAAAACCCTCTTCACGTGAGCCATATTTTGCACCTACTGAAGCAAGCATGAGTACTTCCTCAAAGAAGGCAATGACCAAGAAGGTGGTTGAGGAGACAAAGAAAGCCGAGGCAACAAATACTGCCCTCAATGATACTTCAGCTGGAGCAACATCTCGCGCCAAGAAGAGAGAAACCAAGATGAAGGTCCCCAAGAAAGGACATTCCAAAGCACAAAACTCTGATGATGAAGCTGACTAAGATTATGTTGCCTTCCTCAACTCTATTAATTGGAGGGACTACGAATGATCTTTCTCCTAGGTTTCATGTTGTTGTACTTGTTTCCTTTCCTTTGTATGCCATTTTGGCCTCACATGGCCTATTTTGGCTTTTATAATCTGAATGAAACTTACGTTTTAATATGAATCTCTTGTAAAATAGGCTTATATTTTTTCAAATATTTCCCATTTACCCTTAAGACTCTTAAATCACCCTCCATCTCTTAAATCTCATAAGCATTATTACTAAATGCCTTAATAATTTGAAAAGGACCTTCCCACTTAGGAGACCACTTCCCCGAAGTTCTGGTCTTTCGATCCGTAGGTAAGATCACTTTCCACACTAGATCACCAGCTGAAAAGGTTTTAATCTTGACCTTTTTGTTATAAGACTTCTCCACCCTTTTCTTTTGCCTTTTCAGCAACTCTAATGCAAGGAGTCTTTCTTCATCTAAGTCTACCAATTCATCAAGCATCATATTCCAATAAGATTCAGATGGAATCTCATGATGCCTTTGAATCCTTATAGACTGAAGATAAATTTCCACAGGCAAAACTACATCATGACCAAAGGTCAGTCGAAATGGGGTAGTATTAGTTGCCTCTTTAGGGGACGTTCGACATGCCCACAGTATTTGGTCCAATGTCTTATGCCAATTTATTAGCCTCTTTCCCACATGCTTTTTTATCAAACCAATAACTATTTTATTCGTCGCTTCGACTTGGCCATTAGCTTGAGCATAATAAGGTGTGGATGTTAAAAGCTTGAATCCCATTTCTTTAGAAAACTCTTGCATTTTTCGACTAGTGAAGACTAATCCTTGGTCTGTTGTAATTGTCTCTGGGATTCCAAACCTATAGATGACGTGTTTCTGGATAAATTCAATCACGTCTTCTTGATCAACATTTGGTAATGGGATAGCTTTGACCCATTTGGTAAAATAATCAATACCCACCAAAATGTACTTATGATTCTTTGATGATGCTGGTCGAATTTCTCCAACCAAATCCAAAGCCCAACCTCTGAAAGGTCAGGGCTTTACTATAGAGTGCAACTCACTTGCAGGGATGTGTTGGATGCCAGCATGAACTTGACATTCCTGACAACCCTTAGGAAATTCAATACAATCTTTTAGCATGATGGGCCAATACATGCCCTGTCGAAACAACAACCATTTCATTTTATGGCCTACCTGATGTGCCCCACATGCCCCACTATGGACAGTTGAAAGGCCCAAGTATGCCTCTGCCTCACTGAGGCACTTAAGCAATACTCCCTCAAGAGTCTTTTTGAATAATTCATTACCCAAAAAGACATAACTTAAAGCTTGATACTTGATTTTTCTCTCTGTCGAAGCTATTGTATTTTTTAGATAATCCATTATAGGTTTCCTCCAATCCTTGTCAGTTATGTTATCAACTGCCAGAATTGCAAAATTATCTTCATCAGCGTATCCAAGCTTAGTTTCTTCCAAGTCTGATGGGGCTAATCCTACTGACACCACCCTTCCTCTCACTTCGACTTTGATTGCATCTTGTAATTTGTCTTTCGAAACTTTATACCCTGATGCAATCTGAGCCAAGTCATTAGCTACCTGGTTTTCCAGTCTAGGGATGTGTCAAAAACTAACTGCGTCGAACTTTTTCAACAATTGATTCACAACTACAAAGTACATAATCAAGTTTTCTTTTATGCACTTGTACTCTTTGGTCACTTGTTTTATGACCAGTTCTGAATCTCTCATTATTTCGACATGAGTTGCCCCCAATTCCAACAATACTTCAAGTCCAGCAATTAAAGCTTCATATTCAGCTTCGTTGTTAGAACAACGACCTTCGATTTTATACTTAAGTGTTGTTGGAATTTTATTAGGAGAAATAACAAGTACTCCTATGCCTGTCCCATCTTTGTGGATCGACCCGTCGAAATATAACTTCCAAGGTTCCACATCAAGATAGTTCAGGGGGGTCTCATTTGTAGAATGGTCAGCTATAAAGTCTACCACTATTTGTCCTTTAACGACTTTTAAAGGCTTATAAGTTAAAGAATATTCAGTTAATGCTAATGCCCATTTTCCAATTCGACTATGCAAAATAGGTTTGGACAACATATGTTTAATAATGTCATAACGAGAAGAAACATAAACATCAACTGGCTTTATATAATGCTTCAATTTGGTACAAGAGTAATACAAACATAAACATAATTTTTCAATCATGCTATATCTAGTTTCTGCATCATTTAAAACTCTACTAAGGTAATAAACGGCTCTTTCGACACCATCATCATCCTCTTGAGCTAACATGCTCCCTAAAGTTCTATCTGACGCAGCTATGTACAATCTCATACACTTATTGCCACGAGGTGGTGAGAGAATAGCGGGGTGACTCAGGTACTCTTTGATCTTGTCGAAGGCTTCCTGTTGAGCTTGCCTCCAGTCGAACCCATCCTTGCTAGCTCGAAGCAATGGTGAAAAGGCTTGCATTTTCCCACTTAAGTTACATATAAATCTCCTCAAGAAATTTATTTTGCCCAAGAGAGACTGCAATTCCTTCTTTGTTGATGGCGCTTTTGCTTCCATAATGACTTTGGTTTTATTCTGGTTAATTTCGATCCCCTTCTTGTGGACCACAAAGCCTAAGAAATCCCCTGCCTGCACACAAAAAGAAAATTTGAGAGGATTCATTTTTAGACCATGCTTTCTCATCCTTTCAAAGGAATGTCGAAGATGGCTTATATGATCTTTTCCTGAAAAGGACTTAACAACAATATCATCAATATATAATTGCATAAAAGTCTCAATAAAATCATGAAAGATCCAATTCATTGCTCGCTGGTAAGTTGCCCCAGCATTTTTTAGACCAAAAGGCATTACTATCCACTCATAAGTGCCTAATGCCCCTGGACATCGAAAAGCAGCTTTTGGGACATCTTCCTCAGCAATGAATATTTGGTTATAACCAGAATAACCATCCAGCATACTCAAGTATTCATGTCATGCAGCATAATCAATCAGCATTTCTGCCACAGGCATAAAATATTCGTCTTTAGGGGTTGCAGAATTTAGATCTCTAAAATCTATACAGACCCTTAAAGAACCATTCTTTTTAATGACTGGTACAATATTAGCTAACCATTCGACATACCTAGCTGTACGGATGAACTTGCATTTAAGTAGCCTTTCAATTTCCTCTTTGATTTTGGAAAGGATTGTTGGGGCAAACCGTCTTGGATTTTGCTTAACTGGCTTTTTCCCAGGTATGATTGGCAACTTATGTTCAACAAGCTCTCTCCTCAAGCCAGGCATTTTATCATAGTCCCAGGCGAAGCAATCCTTGAATTCCTTCAATAGTTGGACCATTTCGACTTTGAGTAGTGGGTCGAGACTAGCACTAATATAAGTAGGCCTTTTTACTCCCCCTTCAGCCAAGTCAATTTCTTCCAAAGGATCTTGCGCCAGCATTTTAATATTATCTGACAGTGGATCCTTTTCAAAACCTAAAGGCTCATTATCATAAACAAAATCAAGCCTTTGGTTTTGGTCTTCGATTTGAGGCCCATCAGGTGGCTCAGGTTCAAAGTCCTTACCAGGGCCTACTTCACAAATTTGAGTTTTGGCTTCGACAGCCATGTGGTTGTGTGCAGCCTCTAAGGCCGCTTGTAACTTAGATTCGGCCACATAGGCCGAAATTCTTTGTAGTGTGTCGAATTCAGTCATTGTTACTGAACTCACTTCCCTAGCTTGTGGGGTCAACTTCATGCAGCCCATAGTACGGGACATTGCCTTCTTCTCTTATGGCTTCTCTGTCCCAACGAAACCCCTCCAGTAGGTGCAAGTGTAATGAGTAGAATGCATGGTCATCTGGGGTGAGATCAAATTCTGCTGGAGTACAAGGCGCAATATGCGCCAAGTTTTTGTCGAACTCAACACCATCAACATGATTAATAGGCACCTTAAGGTACCCTTGATCAGCTTTAATGTTTTCTACTATTCCATCAGGCCTCCAGATTGTTATTCATTGGTGCATTGATGAAGGTACTACCCCAATGCCATGGATCCATTCCCTTCCCAGCAAAAGGTTGTAGTTAGCTTTGCTTTCGACCACCATAAACAAGGTGGGTCTTGTCACTGTACCAACAGTCAAGTCAACCTGTAAGACACCTAGAGTGGTCCCAATCTTTCCCTCATAGTTAGAGAGGACCATGTTGTGGTGTTTAAGATCAGTGTCAAATTTACCAATTTTACTTAGCAGAAAATGTGGCATTAAATTGACAGTAGCCCCACAATCCACCAAGATCTTATTTACAGCCACGTTCTCTACTTTCCCTGTAATGTACAAAGGTTTCAAGTGTCCCTTCATGGCCTCAGTTGGTCGCTCAAAGAAAGCATTCTGCTCTTCGACATAGCCATTGTTCATTACATAATAGCACACAGGTTGGTGTGCTGCCATTTCTGCCTTAGCGTTGGCATCCAAGTTTTCCACTTAAGTCACTCTGTCATATTCTCTTGGCATTACTGACACTACGTTGACAATGATGTTTAAAGAAGCATCAGAGTCTGAATAAAAATTGTGGGTCGAAGCTTCGTCTTCAACTGCTTAAACCGCAAATTTCTCAGCTTCTTCCTTCTTGGAAGTAAACAGCTTTCGGCCCACAGGCAGCTGGTTTGTTGTTTTCATGCCAACACCTTTATTGCTAGCTGGCAGAACATTAGTGCTGGTCTCCGTTGAATCTTTAGCCTGAGCTTCCCTTAAAGCCTTCCTTCGTCTCTGTTCTCTTCTCCACTGGGACCTGGACATAGGATTTTTTCCTTTGTAATTCTCAAAAATGTAGGCAGCTTTGTTGGAGGACTTGAATTCTTTCCTATACTCAATTGAAGAACCTCTAGCCACATCAAAACTTTTCCATCTTTGCTTCCCTTTTCCTGCTGCTTCGACTGGTTTAACCTACCTTCCAGTTGGTACTTCACCGTTGGGCTTGAAAGTAGCTTGCTTGGCCCTTGGAATTTGTGGCCTTTGGCCATATTGTTTTTGAGTAGCTTTCCTTGGGTCAAAATGCCCTGGCCTTTGAGCAGCTCTCTTCTCACGTCCAGATTTGGCCTCTTTCCCCGCTTGGAGGCCATGAGCAGCTTCTTTGTCGAAGATAACACTGCATCGAGGGCACAACATGACTTCAGAGTTCTTCCCCTGGCATATGTGGAGAAAATCAACAATGGTTTCATCCTCTCTGGGATAAGCCAGTTTGTCGCAGTCCTCTTGTTCATCAATATCCATGGCCTGTCTGTCAGTAACTTTGACCATGTTTATGTTGACTTCATCTTTAAAACGCATTTTGGAGAAGTTGACATCAAGGCCTTCAGCAGCCTCGTCCATCTGTATGAAACGATCAGCAATCTCTTTTGTCACCATCTGTAATTTTGATGCTTCAGCTTCAGCATGGGTCTCGACTGTAGTTTCAGTGTCGAACCTCTGAACTTCAGAAGACGTGCTAAAGTAGTGTTCAGCAGCCATACATATCAAATGCTCAAGTTGGTAGCCATCCATTTCTCCCGCCTCTCTAATAAACACAACATCATTGGTAAGGTCCTCAGTAACCTCCACCACTGTGGCATTTCTGCCAAGAGCCTCGTTGGTGCTAACACTATCCGAACTACTGTCAGACAATTCAACCAGTTTGACCATGTTAACCTCCTCAGGCTCTGCGTAATTTGTTTCAGCTACTTCAAGGGGGTTGGTATCAATCTTCATCTGGGTCTTAGTCTTCTCCCCAAATTTGAGCCTTCCCTCCTGAATAGCATTCTGCACCAAATCCCTGAAAAGAAAACATTGAGACGTCTTATGACCCAAGTAATTATGGTATTTACAAAAACCTCTCTTTTTCCTTTGCTCTAAAGGTGGTATTTTAGCACCAGGAGGCACTAGTATTTGACCATCCTTAACTAACAAATCAAAAATTTCGTCACATTTTGTGATATCGAAAGTATATGTTTTCTTTGGGAACGTATCGTTCTTTTCAGATTCGACAGGATTTTTTTCCATTTGAAGGGACTAATAGTTTACAAGAATAAGGAGGGCCCTTCTTAAGTTCAGCAAGGTCTATTTCATTTTCGTTGAACCTAACGGACTCATCATATAACTCGTCGATACCCTTCTGGTATTCGACGTAAGCTACCTTCCTGCTCTTATTCACCCTAGCTTTCTCATCTTTGAGACGCTCTAGTTGTCGAACTCTGTAAGCTAACTGGGCCATATCCCTTAAATACTGGGTGTCCAGTTTTTTCCTAATAGAGTAATCAAGGCCACCAGCGACCATTTCGACAAGTTCATGCTAAGGCACATGTGTGAAGCATCTAGCCTTGAGTAGTCAAAACCTATTCAAGTAATCATCTATTGACTCATTGAACTTTCATTTCACACTAGCCAATTCTTTCAAACTAATTTTAGTCAGACCCATGTAAAATTGCTCATGGAACAAACGTTCTAACTGGGTCTAATTACAAATCGAACCAGATGGTAACATAGTGAACCACGTGAATGCATTTTTAGTGAGGGAACTAGGGAAATACTTCACCCTCAGACTTTCATAATTCGTAATTTCACCAGCTTCGATCAGGTAGCGCGCCACATGTTCGACGGTAGGTTCTATAGTATCTCCTGAGAACTTAGTAAACTTTGGTACTTTTGTCTTGGGAGGCAATTTAGCTTGGAGTATATAGTCTACTATAGGCGAAGTGAAGTTTGGCCTGGAAAAGCCCATGTTCAGGCCATTTCGAGCCATTATTCTTTCGACCATGTTTGCCAAATTGTTCTCCGCTACTATATTATTACGTCGAACCTGATTCACCACATGATCAGCATTTTGATTTCTGTTTACTAGCACCATCCTTGGCTCCTCCTCTTCAAGTATAGGTATTTGATTTCTAGGAGGCTCCTCCCTAGGTGGTTCGACCAACTCTGGGTTCACTTGTTGAGCATTCTCCCTCATCTCGACTCCTTGATTTTGGTGTTGAACAGGAGCGGGCATTCCCATGAATTTTGCTATACGCGCCATCTGGGTTGTCATCATTTGATTGGTTTGAGTAGTATTCTGGATCAATGGCTGGAAAATCTCTCCCATCGTCTGAGATAAAGTATGTACCATTTGCATGTTGCTCTCATCCATCTGTTGCCTCAAATATGCTGCAGATTCATTTGTTAAGTTGGGTCCTTGAGCAGAATACCCCAAATCTATGGACTGGTTATTTCGACCCATGTTAATTCCAGAACCTGACTCCTGTAAAGGGGAAGATATCACATTTTCTGAATATATTGGGGGTGCAGTACGCAGATTCTGCATCATTACCGTTGGCATTACCATAGACTGGGTTCCTAGGCAAAGGCTGTGAAAATCCTGGGGGAGGAAATTGCCTATACGTCGAAACTCCTCCTTGTGGAGTCTGAGGATTCGTCACTGATGGACCAATGTACTCCAGGACTGGCTGAGTGTAAGGCCTCACATATGTCGCTCCTGGTCCTACTGTCGAAAGTGCTGGTTCTGTCACCATGGTTAACACTGTCGACCCTCCTGTCGAAGGAACTGGAGTTGGCGCCACAGTACTTCTTGGTAATTCTTGAGGATTGATGGTGCTGTTCTGAACACTTGAACTGCTTGGTTGAGTATTAGTCCCAACAGAACTGGGATTTGAATTTCCTTGGCCAGATGCCATTCTCCTCACGTTTCTTCTCTTTGGCATATATTCACTTAAATTGGCTACTTTTCCACTTCTCAAGTGCATCCAATAAAGTTCGCCACAATTTTGACCAATAAAACGAAAAAATTTCAAAAAAGGCAGTTATAAAACTTCCTTTTGGCAGTTATTTAAAAGTTATAAACTTCCAAATCCACGTTTAGCACTGTCCCACTGGGCGTGCCAATTTGTTTACCTTGAAAATTGGTAAACAACCGCTGATCTTCTAAAACAATAAAGTTCTAGTAACTTACAGGATCGATCAAATTGGTCCTAGGACGTGTGATGTATGTGTATTTAGAATATTTCACGATTTGGTAAAGTATGCCTTTCAACAATGCACATAAATAAAAAGGGGTGTTTGAAGTGTAAAGGAAAGCGATAAAGATCAAAGAAATACCTAAGTCGAACAATACATCAAAGAAAAAGGCTGAATGTAAAGGTTTGATAAAAGCTAGAGTTAAATGTTGGAAAGGAATGCATAAAGATCTTAAAATGCAGAAGGGTAAATGCTTGAAAGTAAAGGTTTTTATTGTAAAACTTCAAAGTAAAGACTTGGTAGTGTAACTGACTTGAAAGGTAAAAGTTTGTGAAAAAGATTTTAAAGTAAAGAATCTAAAATAGAAACTTCAAAGTAAATTGCATTGCAATAAAGGATAATGGTGATTACAATCACGTACATTCTCACTTCACTTGTTTCTCGACACACTGGATCCTTTGAGTGAATATAGAGTTACTTGTACAAATATGATTTTTCACACCTATTCTAACTCTAGGACTAACCTATTTATAATACTCTAAAGTATCCACCATTTGACGATTTACTCCTAGATCACGCCACTTGGCACTTTGCATGTCTTAAACTTCTGGATATTCGCTACTTGTCCTCTTTTCAAATTCAAATAGTAGAACTTCCATCCATTATTCAGTTGCAACTGCAGCGCATTATCCATAGCCACTTCACCATGTCGAATTGACTCCTTGTACTTAGAAATATTTGAAGACCTAAAATCATTCTATTCGACTCGGGTTTTCAACGAATATAGTCGAAGGCCTTCTGGTCGAATCCTTCTTCTTTAGCTTATTACTTTAAAGAGTAACTTCTTTAAAAGCCAAATTATTTGAAATCATGTAGCATCGAAATTAGGAGCTAACAGTATCTCATCGGGAACATGAGAATCAGAGCGATGTACTTCCCCTCAACAAGGGTTGCTTTGTTTGTGTTTTTTAATGGAAACGTCAGAGTGCGCGTCTCAGCAGTTAGGTGTTGCAGCTCGATGTATGGAGACTTAGGCGTTACCTGTTTGCTGTAGAACGGACATGACGAGTCCTTAAGGAATAGAATGAAGGAGATGAGAAGAGAATTTGTTTGTTTTTGTATTTTAGAAAGAAGTATTTTGATTATTGGTGTGTATAACGCATATTGCATTTAAGTATTTCACGTAGGATCGAATGCATCGCATATCGACCCAAGACGGGACGTATGCTAAACATTCTAAGAAAGTGAGAGAAGACCCCTCACTATCTTATTCTCACATGAAATGCTCAAATGCAATATATGTTATGCCTTTATTAAGTGTTTTTGCTTTTGTTTTGAGATGAGAAGAAGAGAGACTCAAAGGTTGAGAAAGGTAAAAGTCTAAATGGGAGACTAATAATCCTAAGAGTTATCATGCTTGGATGTTCCTAATGGTTAGTGTGGTTTAAAGAACTCTAATCCTAAAGAAAAGAGAAGAAGAAGAAGAGGTAACATAACTCACTTCTAAGATAGAAGATGAGCTATAAACCAAGAGGGAGAAGAAAGAAGTTGAACAAAGAAAGCATTGAAATGCTTTGCACAAACATAAAAGAGAAAGCATTAAGATGAGGGAAGAAGGTGTGTGTGGAAGCATATCCACACACTCAACTTACCAGTAGCCCCTACAAGCAAAGGTTAGCTAAATAATTGAATAAGAGAGCATAATTGAAAGAAGGAAGACAATTAAGCATCAAACTACTTATGAAATGAACTTTTGAATCAAACGAAGCCTAAACCTAAAAAGAAAGGACTCTAAGTGTCCAAGGACTTCTAAAGTCAGGATTAGAAGGGAGCTAACCTAATGTTGTCATGCTTGGATTGAGAGCCTAATGTCTATCCTACTCCGAGCTTAATCAGAAATTAAGTCGGACTAGGAGCCTTAAGGGAGCATGTGAATACAGAGTAATCAATAAGTAAACACCAGACAACTCAATCACAAAGAGAAATCAAGCAAGAGGTAAGTAAGTATTTAATCAGGAATTAATCAGAAATTAATCAAGATAATCCAAGTTAGAATTAAAATGCTAAGTAAAAAACAAGATTAAATTGTAACAAGAAAATATTAATCTAAGATTAAAAACTAATTCTGAAATTAAACCTAAAGTTAATTCAAGTTAAATCTAAACTAATTCTAAAATTAAATCTAAAGAAAACTAATCCTAAAATTAATTCTAGAATTAAAAAAACTAATATTAAAACTAGCTTCTAATTAAAATGAGATTTTAGAGGTAATGTAATTCTAATTTAATTGCCTAAAATTAAAACTAATATTCAAATATTAAAACAAAGTCTAATACAGAAGGGGGTTCAGACAGTATTGGGGGGTTGGAAAAGAAATCCAGCGCTGGGCTTTTGAAAGCTTAAGTCCAAAGGTTTTTATGAAAACCAAGGGGGTGCAGCGAGGGAATGGGGGCATGGTCAATAATTCTGGGCGAATGGGCTGAGTGAATTCAGGCCCAAGAACTTATGCAGCAAAAGGGGGTGAGAGAAGTAATGCGGTGGTGTGAAGAATGAAAAGGAGATTGGGCTTAAGGCCCGGTCGAAGGGTGAAGGTTTGAATACCCTAATCTATTTCTCAATATCCTCATCTCCTTCTATCTCCTACAAATGCAATCGTCGTCGGAAAACTCTGCTTCCTCTCCGTCCCAAATAATCTCACCGGCGCCGTCGTGCCTCTGGGCATCCCCTCTCATAACCCTTGCCGTCACAGCATAACCTCTTGACATTCTCCTTCAATTCTCTGACGACGCTCACAACCTCCCTCCGTCAAACTTCACCCTCTCCACACAAACTTCGTTTCGCAAACTTCCCACTCTCCTTCTTTTTCAATTCGTCACCATGAACATCTTCTTCTTCGTTCTGCTTTCAAACCACCTTCGTCTATTTCATCTAGTTCGTCCAACACCCTAACATCACCTTCGTAAAGACTCTCCGGAAATGAAACGACCTCGACCACGCCGTCGGCGACACAATCATCATTTCTCCGCCTAGACCAACCTCGCACGAACTCCTCACCACATCGGCACATCACACTCTAGCAATCCACCACTCTGAGCGTGAAGATGCTAACAACCTTCACGAACTCTACATCATGGATCCGATGAAACTGACCCCACAAAAACTTAAACCACAGCGCTGCAAATGGAAGACAAAGCACACAAGCTTGAAGCTCAAACCATGGAGATTTGGCTCCCTACCAGTGACACAACGACATTCATTCGCTCTCCTCAATTTCAAACAACAACGATTGCAAGTGAAAGATGTGGTTCTAAAGTAACAAGCCATCGCATACGAAAAAGAAATAGCTCAAATACCAGAACAAACATCACAAGTTTGAAATTCAAAGCAAGATTACCGTAATTGCGCGAACGAAGATATATCGGACAAATTAGAGCTTACCTACCGGAGAAACGTCCGGTGCTTCTTCGAATCGAAGGAAGTTGTTAAGAAATCCAGAGATCTTCAGCTTCTTGCTCAGGTACGATCGATTTTGCTCAATTCCGCTTCTTCTTGCGATCTGCGAATGCGAATGCGAATCCGTTACGCTGAATTGTTGAATTTCTGTTGAATTATTCGTGCGGTTTTCACTTCGTGTCGTTGTTGTTGATTCCGTGAGATATATGGAATACATGTACAATGAAGTTGTTTTTTGAATCACTCCTGAATTATCGTTGAATCTGAGATGTTGATATTCTGCAGGTTGGATTCATGAAGGTTTGTGAGATTTGGTTGAAGATTGAAGGATCCAAGTGAGGTTGGATTCGTCAGTTGAAGATGAAGCTGAGAAGATTGTTTAAGGTGTTGAATTGCAGAATTTGATGAAAATGAAATTGGAGGAGTGTTGAGAGTGTTGAATTATGCAAACTTGCAGAGGACGATTAGCAGAAGAAAAATGGAGTATGGCGAAGGCGAAATCCAGAATGAAGTGGAAATTTTGTTGCTCCCCCCAAAAACCGTTACAACACTGTTCTTATATAGAAACTATGGGAGGGCAAAATAGGATTTTTGATTCCAAATTCTGTTAGGATATTTTGGTATTTTCATCTGGAATTCCGTTGAGAGAAAATTTGTTGCTATTATGCGTTTGCACCTGCGTTTTGTAATTGTTTTCTGCTTTGTAATCCTTTCTGTGAAGTTCTATTGCATCTTTTTCTCAATTTGCTTTTGTCGTTTTTCGCACTCGTATTATGCGTTGCCACTGCAGGTTATAAGATTGTTATAATGTATACAGTGTGGGCCCTTCATGATTTTGAAAAGGAGTATTGTGTGTGTTGAAAAGTCACATGGAGTATATAGTGGGCCATGGTGAAATTTGGTTTGGCAAAAGTTGGAACAAATTATTATTCACGTTGCTAGTTATTGATACAACATGACCTCACTTTGGTATTATTTATTCGTGACAATTTATCAACATGGCTTGTAAATGAATGAAATTTTTTTTTGTGGTTTATTTAATTGGATATTTGATAAATTGGAAAATTGGTTATGAGATGAAATGGATAATGAGATGGATATTAAAATGATGTGGATAAATTGGTTTAGAAAAATGGATATGGATATTAGGAAATGAACAATGGATATGGATATTTGTAATGGTTTAAAAATGGGTTGGGTTTGGATATGGGTTAAAAGTGGATTAAAAATGGGTTAATGACTTAAAAAAAGAAATAGTTAATTGTATTAACAATAAAGGATAATGGTTTATGATGACTTTGTATTTCGAATTCCAAATAGCCCGTACGACTATTCATTCCATGTCTGATTCCAACCAAATTCCCAATCCACACCAACTTTTATCCTCAATGAATTCCAAAATATCAACCAGTAAGCTCAATCGAATGTGACCTAACGCTCTTTAAATCAATCCACAGATGCCTTGTCCTGATAACCACCGATATCCTTGACATGAACCCCTAATCTCACAATCTTCAATTGATGACTGTCTACAAACTCAACCAAGAAGGAGAAACCTTGACCCTTGTTGATGTACACCCTGAAACCCGGTGAACCTCTGAATACAACAACCCTGGATCTTGATGAACCTCTGAATAGGAAAATACCAATAGCATGAAAAACTCTTCGATCCCCTGTCTTAGAAGACCAATGCAATGATATGATTATGATTTATGACCTAATGAAGATGCAACATGAGTGCGAAACAAAAGCCAGTTAAGGTTAGCAAAAGAGAGGGAAAATTTTGGGGTGTTACACCTACCTTCTTAGGCAGAAAAAAAAATTTACATGTTATCTCAGAGAAAAGACCCAACCTCGCTCGTCTCAGAAACGATGGCTTAGAGATAATAAGAACCATGCAAGCTCAGTCTTGGCAGTGCTATTACTCCCAACTGAATGGCCTAATCTTTACTAATCTTGTTAAAGAATTATGGAATTATGCTAGGGTTAGCACTGATGGAAAAACCATCTGGTTTGAGGTTCATTATCACCCCATTGCTATCTTTGTCGCCTCAATAGAGAAAATCATTGGGTGTGTCTCCGACGGAGTCACGATTGATCACTTTCAATTTGACTTAAGCATGGTGGAGAGATGTAGAATCCTGTTTGATGATTCAGTTCCATTCGAACTGAATAATCCTGAGAAACTCCTTCCTACTCCAAAAACTTGGTTCAAATTTTCACTGACCAATCTTCATCCACGCCCATCTGCGAGAAGCACTATGACTCATGATGACAGAATCTTCGTCTTTCTTATAACACATCATGTTAGAATAGACCTTCCCAAGACTATATTTAACCACATGAGACACTCTATTAGAACCTCACGAAATCAGATGCATGCCTACATTCCATATGGGAGAATAATATCTGAGACAATTTGGAAAGAAAAGGCATGGGGATTAATAAGCAGGCTTGAACCTGGACCCTCACCAGAAGAGACCAGATGTGAACGAGTGGATAAAATTGAATATTTTGATGATTAAGCTTTAAACCTTAGTAAATCTCAAATTGTTTTTGTAGTTTTGTGCTGATGGTTCTATATCATTTTAATCAATGAATCAATTTCTGTTTTATCATCTATAACCATATCAGTATTAAATCCATAACTTAAAATTTTTATCATTCTCTGAGATGCTTACACTGCTTAAATAAAACATTTAAAACATTATCATAATAAAATGATGCATTAACATCCTTTAAGGAAAATGACATCACAAAAATACAAAGCTTATTAGATGCTTCCAGTTCAAGCATAGATCCCTTAGAAATAAGAAATATCTGGACTGAGTTCCATGAATGGATCTCAGAGGAAATTATGAAGAGCAAGAAACTGGCTATCACTCAAGCAGAAGAAAAGATGCCTTCCGCAAGAACTGATGTTTCTGAAAGCTTACTCTCATCCTCCTCATCATCATTAGGCTCCTTTTAGTCTAACCCTAGGAACCCATTCTCATTAAGTCTATGTTTTGATTATCTTAAATCTTTTAGGATTAAGCTCAACCTATGCCTTATATTTTAAAATCATTTTGTGGTTCTGTGTTAATGCTATAACTAATCTCTGAAGAAGTTTATCACTAGAACTATTTCTTATCATATCAACCTTCATATGATTAATGCTTAAATGATAAATATTCACTATCATATTGATACATATGCTTAAATGCTCAGATGCTCTATAACTTTTTGATGATGGCAAAAAGGGGGAGAAAGAATATGATTTTGATTGATGAATATTGATTGGAAAGAAAGAAAGAAATCTTAAAGGAAAAGAATGCAACTCAAACAAGTAATCAATCATATAAAATGCGTTACTACTAACGTTTGTTGTTTGATGTTTATCCGAGGAACTCTGAACAAGTTCACTAGTCATTCTAAGACAGGTTAAGAAAGAAGAAGAAAGGAGAACTCCGAACTATTGGTCATATGATAGAAGTTATACACTTTATGAACATGTGTTCAGAATCAGATCTACCCAGTACTATTCAGAAGTTGAAAACTGTCTGAAAGTCAAAGTTCATCTTGATCTCTGTATCACTTGGTTCAGAAGCTGTAAGTTGTCTAAGAATATGAGATTCAGAATGTAAGAATCAAAAGAAGAAAACTCTGAAAGCAGTCAAGACAAAGTATACACCTCAAGATGCTTATTCAGAAGAATTGTGCAAATCAGAAGTCAAAGAACTGTCTAAAGATCCGGATTGAAGATCCAAGAAGAAGTAGTTCTGATGTCTACCAAGAACTCAATTAAGAAGAAATGATTTGGTATCAGACTAAATCAACAAGTGGTAATCAGACTCAGTATACACAAAGATTGGTATCAGACTCAGTGTGCAGTAATATCAATCAGAGCTAAGCTGTGAAATGTCTTACATACCTTCATTAGTATCAATCTCAACACACTAAGGAAATACTCTTTGTCGCGGCCGGCAAAAATATTCGAGTCGCCACCATATTTTTTAAGGAAAATAATGATAAACCTAAATATCCTTATCCTAAGGTAGAGATTCCTACGGTTCGGGAGTCATTTAAGTGAAGGGAAGGTGTTAGGCACCCTTGACTTCTATTGTACTCAATGGGATCCACCCTTGAGTTTAGGGTATGTTTGTTTGTCTAAATGAAAAGAAAACCTAAGTTTTTTTCCAAATTATACTCGCTAGGGTTGGTTTGCAACCCTATGCCTACGTACCCTCAAAATGAAGGATCAGAGTAACCGTAGTTCACCTCCCCTATTCCTACCCCCTAATCTTATTCCTAAATCCCAAATCCTATCCCTAAATCCCAAATCCTATCCCTAAATCCCATCCACTATTTATACTCTTGGATAAAGAGTTCTATCCCTTAAATCTAGTGTTTATACTCCTAGATGAGGAGTTCTATCCCTTAAATCCCTTTGTCCATTGTTTATACTCTCGGAGGAAGAGTTTTATCCCAAAAATCCATATCCCATCCTTTATTTAGGCTCTCGGACCAAGAGCTTTATCCCATGTTTTAATTCTTGAAATATCCCTTAGAATTTTATCCCTTAATTTTTAAATTATAAAATCTCATTTAAATTATAAAAATAAAATGATTATAATATATTATAAAACCCCTTATCCCTTATCCATAGTCATTTATTTATCCCCAAATTTCTATCCCAATTAATTAAATATTAAAACTAAATTTAAAAACTAGAATTTATGAATAAATTAAATAGGACCCAAACCCATTGATTTTAAACCCAAATTTGTATAAAAAAATATCAAAAACCCACATTTATACGAAAACAAATAAACGTCTATTTTATATGACAATAAAATAAATCAAAAAAATTATAAAACATAAAATAAACCCCAATTTATTATAGAAAATAAGTTTATCATAAAAAATATAAAATAACCCTAAAATCATAAATCCACCCAAAATTATTAATGATAAACCCAAATTATTAATTATAAAATGATAAATTATAAATCAACCCAAATTTATAAATTCAAATCTATAAAATAACAAACCCACATTTTTATTATAAAAATAAAATAAATAAGTTAAATAAATCAAAATTTATTAATTATGATAAATAGACTAAAAATCATAAAATAACACCCATAATTTTAAATTATAAAATTAAATTTAAAAAATCCAATAAATAAAATATAATAAACCCCAAAATTATAACTAAACCCAAATTTATTATATAAATCCAAAATAAATTAAATAGATAAAACCCCCCAAAATAATAAATTATAATAAACCCCAAATTATAACTAAACCCGAATAAACCCAAAATTATAAGTTAACCCACATTTATTATTAAATTAACCCAAAATATTTTATTAACCCTTAAGTTATTAATATCCAATTAAGTAATTTTAACCCTTAAATACAAATAAACAAATTAATACTAAAATTATTAGCACCATATTTAAAATTAATATTTCTTAATGATTGAAATAACAATAAAAATATAATTATTAAAATAAAAACAAAAAATTAATTATATGCAAAAGTGATTATATTAAGCAAATAAAGAGACCACATCATAATCCCTCACAAATAAGCACAAATCAATATCCAAAAAATTGTATCAAACACCAACAACAAAATGTCATACGATTCTATAAAATACGGTGATAAAGTGGAAACAAACCTACGGGATCGAGGTTTATCCCGGTGAGCAAATTTTTTAAATCTTGAGCTCTCTTATTTCCGCAGTTGACTCCTATCTTTTGATCCCTATCTTTCTCTTTTGTCTTTGATCTGATCCTCTCCTTGTGCCCTTGATAGAATGGATGGCGGTTTAGGGTTTAATTGTTGTTGTTCTTCAATATGAAGAACAACAACTGTTGGATAGTGTTTGTAAATTGTGGATCCCCCCCTCAAATAGAGAGACAAGGGCTCTATTTATAAAGAAAAATTAGGTTAAAACATTAAATGCGATTATATATGTTTATATCAATTTGATTTAACCTGATTTTCTCTTATTGCTTAAAGCCTAGCCAATGAATCTGGATGGATTCATGGCTTGGTGAATTTAAATAAATAAAAATTTCAAAATAAAAGAAATAGCCTAATAATGAAAATTAGAGAAAGATTTGATTTGATTTTAACTTATATGATTTTTTGAGATTTTTTCATAAAAACATGATTTTAATGAATAAAACAATTTTTTAAAATAAATAGTAAATAAAATACGAAAATTAATATTAAAATAATAATAAAAACTATTTTTATGATTTTTTTTCATGATTTAAAAGTTAAATAGAAAAGGTTAGTAATAAAGAAAAAACTAAAAGTGGCAGAGATAGGATTCGAACTCATGCACTCTCCCTTACAATCCTCAAGCCTACTCCTCTACCAAATGGGTTATTATGTTTATTTGAAATGAAATTACGTCTAAACAAAAAGTAACATTAAAATCTATTTTCTAATTTGCACTCCTATATTATATTTTTTATTTGTCTCATTTTTTTTTTTGCATAGAAATAGTATTAAACATTTTTTTGAAAATAAAAAATAGAAATACAAATTACTTATTATCATTATTTTTATATTATAAGGTAAAACAAAAGAAAAGATAGATGGTCAAAATTTGGGGTACGACAGCTGCCCCTATTTAATCAGCTTCAAACGGGGATGATGATGACGACGAGTCTTCATCTTCGCGAGGAGGAGATGATTAAATATAAAGGAACCCTAATTTTGACCGCGGAGTTAACAGGTTCAGCGTCCGTGTGGACCGATTCCAGATGCTCCGTTAGTATCTCAATATCCCTGTGTTTAATATCCCTGGTAATAAACCCTTGGCAAAATACCCGATTGAACCCCTGATGAAATCCTGAATTTGACAGAACCCCTGTAACGCTTCTCGATGGAACCCCCAATAAACCTTACCGAGGTTGTAAAACCCGGTGGAACCCTTTAATACTAATACTTGAATAAAAATCCCTTGATGGAATCCCCTGATAAAATCCCTTAGTGAACTCCCCTTGGTAAAACCCTTTGATGAAATCCCTTTCCTCTTTAATACCTCCTTGAGACAATCCCTTAGTACAATCTCTAATAATGACCCTGATATGTTTGATAGCACACCCTCCGTGGGTGAGATAAGTTGCTTAAGTGAAAGGTGAAGACCTACTCACTGAGGATGATAATCCTGAAAGATCCTTTACTGAAGTGTTGTTCTCGCGATATAGTCGAGAACTAAATCCTTAAAGGTGATTATGAACCCTATGCATGTATGCATGTTTGCGTATGTGAGTGCATGTATGCGTGCTTTTATGTATGATGCATTATTTGGGCTAACGCCTCTTTTATGTAGTGCAATGTATGTCTTTGTCTGAAATAATACTTTCCATAACGTCCTGACTCCCTGACCCTTGAGACCTTGATAATTGTAGTAAGCCATGATATCCTTGATTCCTGTTTAATATGTAACATGCCGTTAAATAATCTCCCATGTTGGTTAGATTGTAACGTATATTCCTGTCAGTGTATAGACCCTATGTCCTGCTTTGGAAGAATATGATCCCTTTGATGATTCCAAAAACCGAAGTAAAATCCATTTTCCTCTTTTAAAGCTTTTATTTATACCTGATATTTCAATGCATTATTTCACAATCAATCGACACCTTGTAATCAAGCGGAATAATTTAGGAGGCAAAGAAATATATTTGAAAAACAAATTTTATTGAGAATTGGCCCGAAAATGGGCAATGATAAGTAAGGAGGGTAATTCTCATAAGGAGATATTACCGACAATCCAAAAAAATGTAAAATGGCAATAAGAAAACAAATTTATTTATAATCCTATTAAATTTAACACCAGCTAATATCCCTAAGACTCCAAGATCACGACACTTCGCTTCTGAAGATGACGGCTGGAATGATCACTCCCTTCTGAATTCCTGTTATGGGGTGACTTGAGTGTTTTCAGTCATATGCCTTTTGGATATCCCTAACTTTTGCCTGGACCGCTCTTTGTAGAGTCTTAGTCCACCGGGATGATATACCATTTTTTTTCAACTAAGCCGCCCTTTAGGGTTTTCGACTTGTCGGGTATCATTTTTATCCAAGTCCCTAATTTTTTCCTGGATTGCTCTTTCGAGTTTTCAATCCACCGGGACACCCTAATTTTTGCCTAAGTCGCCCTTTAGGGTTTTCGGCTTAGCGGGCTTTTATCCTCTTTTTCTAGGCATAGTATTTTTGACCGAATCGGAGTTCACCGATTGTGGTAAATCCGTTCCATCCACGGTTGTTAATATTAGTGCTCTGCCAGAGAAGGCACTCTTCACGACATATAGCCCTTCCTAGGGTGGGGTCCATTTGGGGTGGTGGTCTTTATGGATGGGTAATATTTTCCCTAACCCCAAGTCTCCCTCTTCGCGTAGGCAAGGACGAATTTCTTTGTCAAACGCTCTCTTAATTCCATGTGGATATAACTGCCCATAACCACACGTTTCCCTTATACGAGGTTAGCTGATCGAGCCTAGTTTGCACCCATTCTTCCTTATCCAGATTAGCTTCCTTTATGATCCTAAATTCCGATTAATAACCCCTGTCCTTATTATGCAAACATAAGTTTCCCTCGAGATCCAGGTCTAGGTCCTTCATAGGAGTCCAAAGTTTCACAATCCATTGGATTCTAAAATTTTGTTAAGTACATTATGAGTGGTCTCCTTGGGACTGGTGGCACCAATATAGGTTGCTTTTGCAAATATTCCTTGATCCAATCGAAATCCTTTTGACAATCTTCATTCCATTCAATGATTTGGTCCTTTTCTGAGTAGTTGGAAGATTGGCTCACAAGTAGCTGTAAGGTGGGAGATATCTCCCCAAAAATCCATGAACTTCCTTTTTTATCCATGGAGCTGGCATCCCTTGAACCACTTTCATTTTGTCCTTTATTCCCCTTTGACTGACCATGGACCCTAGTATTTTTCCTGATTTGATTCCATGAGTACACCTTGTGGGCTTTAGTCGTAACTTGAATTTCCTTAACTGATCCAACAACTTTTGCAAGTTAGTTATGTGATCTTCTTCCTTTTGTGACTTGGTAATCGTATCATCCATATGAACCTCTATCTCCTTATGCCCCATATTACCATAGTCCTTTGGTAAGTTACTCATACGTTCTTTAACCCAACAGGTGTTACCTTGTGACAAAAGTCGAATTGCTTCTTGACTTCTTCCTTGATCTGGAGGATCATATCTGATCTAGTCTTCCTCAGCATTTGCTTAATTGGCGTGCATTATAGTTTGAGTAGTGGTTTGTGCTTGCGGATGCTTGTATAAATCCTGGCGTATCCTGGTATGACCATGCAAACACGTCGGAGTATCCTTGCAATAGCTCGATCAGTCTTTCCTTTATATCCTTATCCGGAGAAGCACGACTCTGACCTCTTTTCTATCTTCCTCAGTTCCTAGATTGATCACATCCACTGGTTTCTGATGAGGTTGTATTTCCTTGTCCTCTTGCCCCAACACTCTGGCTAACTCTTCGGGAAGCTCACACTCGTCCTCATCACCCTCTTCCGCTTGGTTAATCGATAATCCGAAGTCATTCGAGATGATATCGGTGTTATCTTTAATAGGTTCATTTTTAAATTTGCATGGGGCAGAAGATTTTTTTTTATTATCCCTTTTGGAATGAAGTGCTAGAAATGAAAATATTGCCAGAAAGTATATTGCCATTATGAATAAACAGAAAATGAAAGAAAAAGATCTTGATTGAAAACAAAAATGCAATTTTATTGATAGAAATAAATCCAATGAAATAACAGGTGGCCCTACAAAGCTTTGTCCACTTGCCTTGGGCATAGCAAGGGACTTATTATTATTTTTTTAAAAAAGTAAATTACTTCGAAACAGAAATCATCTCAGAAATCCCAATGGTTCTCCAATTGTCGAAATTAGACATTCTTTTCTTCCTCTTCCATTAAGACCACATGATCCCAAATTCCAAATCCCACACCATGGAAATCGCCTTCTAATCCTTCATTAGCCGGTTTGTAACCCAGCCCAAACAAATCCTTCTCCTCAGGTGACTCCCATTGTTTGCCCCAGTTTGTTATGTCTTCCTTATTAATAAGGAATTCATCCCTCATCTCTTCCATGGCGCTGACTGTTGCCCCACTGTGCCCCAGCAATGCATTATCTCTCAGATTTGGATCTTCAGGGTCTATAACACTGACATCATTGTCCTTTGAGTTGTTTTCGGGGTACCCCTTATTGTTATGTTGGACGGAGGGTGACTTCCTTTCCTGTCTTTAAATCGTTCTCAATCCTCTCTCCAATGATAACCAAGTCAGTGAATCCCGTTGAGACTGCCCCAATTATCCTTTCATAGTATAGTCCTTGCAGAGTTCCCATTAATGTATCCACTAGCTCGCCTTCCCGCAATGGAGGTTGAACACGAGAGGCTAGCTCCCTCCATCTCTGGGCATACTCCTTAAAAGATTCGTTCCCTTTTTGAGACATGTTTTGTAATTGTATGCGATCAGGGGCCATGTCTACATTATACTGGTATTGCCTCATAAAGGCACTTGCCAGATCCTCCCAATTCTTTATGCGAGTCCTCTCCAGTTGTACGTACCAATCCAAAGATGCCCCACTAAGGCTGTCTTGGAAAACATGCATCATCAGCTTTTCATTTTTAGCATGAGCCCCCATCTTTTGGGAAAACACCCGGATGTGATTTTTGGGACAACTAACTCCTTTATACATCTCGAAGTTAGGTGCCTTAAACTTAGGAGGTATTACCACATCAGGCACCAGACACATTTCCCAGGCATCCACTCCAAAAACATTGAGTCCCTCCAAGACCTTTAACCTTTCCTCAAGTGCTTTGTATTTATTGTCAATCCTTCTCCCTTCCCTAACAGTGGTTCCTTTATTTTCGAGGGCCACTCGTCTCATATTTTCACCCTTGTAGTTCTCACGTGGGGTAGGTTTGTAAGTAGTACGAGGTGCTCCATTGGAAATGGGTGGAGAGACGGTTCCCTCAAGAGGTTGGTCAATAGTTTTGTGCTTAGCAGCTTCAGTCTCCTCACGTTCCAGATTATGGACAAACCCTAGTAGGGTGTTATTGTCTTCAACATGGGAGGTAGGAGTAGGAACCTTCCTTTGATGGCTTGAATTGGTTCTTCTGGCTATCAAATTCTGGACAGCAAGTGTCAGTTGATCAATCTGGCTTTTCATTTCTTCCACGTTCTCCTTGATAGTATCCATTTCTCCTCTTAGAGTAACCATATCCTTCTCCATCTGATCCATAGCTTTCCTTTGGTAAGGTCGGGAAGTCAGATTGTTATGCCTGAGACGAAGTTTGAAAAAAAATAATTTTTTTTTATATTGAATGCATGTTGGTGATGAATGTATGAATATGCATGAGGTATGCAAAATAATTTTGAAATTTTTATTTAGGGGGAATTCCAAAATCCATTGTAGTTATAGATGAATATACCCAAAGGAGGAAAACCATACGCGTAGAATATCAAATCCAAATCCATTAGCCAATCCCAAATCCAAAATGCCCTATAACAATAACTCCTCGGGAACAACCCAAAACAATAATCCTAAGATGGAAGCTCCTGAACTTAAGAAGGCGTAAACTAAGTGGATGCCCCCAATGCCTTCTTCAAATAAGCTTTAAACTCCTCCAAGTATCCTTTCTTAAGCCCTTGCACTTCCCTATCCTCCTTGTAGTGGGGTGATGGATCTTCAAGGGGTACAGCTGAGTTTTTTTTTTTTACCATTTTTTCTTTTTCTTTTGATTATTATTTTTTGCTGTTTTTTCCTTTTTTGCCCCCATGCCCCTTTGTAAGTTTTTTTCTCCTTGTGAATCCAAGTATAGCGTAAGAGCTAGTTGAAAATCCTTGAAGAGGAAGTCACATAGAGAAGGATCATAAAGTTGTGCAAAAGCAATTATGGCCTCTACCTTCATAGGGGTCCCTAAGAGATCGAGGATCATTCCATACTTGGGTGTAAACATCCTTTGAGCAGATTTGGAATTAAGTCTCAAAGGTGCTTGAGACTTTGTAAATCACCACTTAGCACTCTAATGCGTAGGGTAGCCCTTTTGTTTGAATCTATCTTTCCCATATTCCTACAACGCATCTTGAAATTCCCCACAAAAATGTATATGAAAAAAAGTTTTTAAATGCATAATGACATGGACCCTTTGTTCTTTGGTTAAATGTTTTTTGGATTAGGGTAAGGTGAAAATGCAAGCATGCCCTAGCAAGGTAAGCTCCCTATGATAGGTTTAGATCTAAAGCTTATCTACCCAATCCCCTCACATGTAGGATATAAAAAATTGGACAGCATAACGACCCCAACATGTTTAAACTATACCCTTGTTTTACCATGAGAAAGAGCAAGCCTTCCTACGGTAATCCTTCGGGATAAGTCTCATTTGGGGTAGGAGCCTAGTAACAGCCCTTGAGGGTTGAATACATAGGGTTTCCATAGATTGGTGTGGGGTAGGTTAAAGGTTCTCAGAGTCACGGACCACATCCAAATCATTCCACTACGAGAGGGGCTAGCCCTTTCGTGAGGACGACTTTGGAAGGATCTACTCTGAGTGTGGCATCAATGCATTTTAGGGGACGTTGCGTCCCCCGCAAAAACATTTCCGTTCCACTTTAGGTTCTAGGGTTATCCTCCAAGCTTTGGGTTTTAGCTTCACTCCTTTTTTTTATGTCCCAATCCCTTGCATGATAATACAAAAAACAAAACGTTAAATAAATAAATATATGAAATAAAAATAAATAAATAACAATAAAAAAATAAAAAAAACCAAAATAACAACCAAGATAAACAAATCCCTAAATCCTAAGGCTAGGATTGACTCTCGCTAGGAAGGAGTCCCCAGCAGAGTCGCCAGCTGTCGCGGCCGGCAAAAATATTCGAGTCGCCACCATATTTTTTAAGGAAAATAATGATAAACCTAAATATCCTTATCCTAAGGTAGAGATTCCTACGGTTCGGGAGTCATTTAAGTGAAGGGAAGGTGTTAGGCACCCTTTACTTCCATTGTACTCAATGGGATCCACCCTTGAGTTTAGGATATGTTTTTTTGTCTCAATGAAAAGAAAACCTAAGTTTTTTCCTAATTATACTCGCTAGGGTTGGTTTGCAACCCTATGCCTACGTACCCTCAAAATGAAGGATCAGAGTAACCGTAGTTCACCTCCCCTATTCCTACCCCCTAATCCTATTCCTAAATCCCAAATCCTATCCCTAAATCCCAAATCCTATCCCTAAATCCCATCCACTATTTATACTCTTGGATAAAGAGTTCTATCCCTTAAATCTAGTGTTTATACTCCTAGATGAGGAGTTCTATCCCTTAAATCCCTTTGTCCATTGTTTATACTCTCGGAGGAAGAGTTTTATCCCAAAAATCCATATCCCATCATTTATTTAGGCTCTCAGACCAAGAGCTTTATCCCATGTTTTAATTCCTGAAATATCCCTTAGAATTTTATCCCTTAATTTTTATCCCTTAATTTTTAAATTATAAAATCTCATTTAAATTATAAAAATAAAATGATTATAATATATTATAAAACCCCTTATCCCTTATCCATAGTCATTTATTTATCCCCAAATTTCTATCCCAATTAATTAAATATTAAAACTAAATTTAAAAACTAGAATTTATGAATAAATTAAATAGGACCCAAACCCATTGATTTTAAACCCAAATTTGTATAAAAAAATATCAAAAACCCACATTTATACGAAAACAAATAAACGTCTATTTTATATGACAATAAAATAAATCAAAAAAATTATAAAACATAAAATAAACCCCAATTTATTATAGAAAATAAGTTTATCATAAAAAATATAAAATAAACCTAAAATCATAAATCCACCCAAAATTATTAATGATAAACCCAAATTATTAATTATAAAATGATAAATTATAAATCAACCTAAATTTATAAATTCAAATCTATAAAATAACAAACACACATTTTTATTATAAAAATAAAATAAATAAGTTAAATAAACCAAAATTTATTAATTATGATAAATAGACTTAAAATTATAAAATAACACCCATAATTTTAAATTATAAAATTAAATTTAAAAAATCCAATAAATAAAATATAATAAACCCCAAAATTATAACTAAACCCAAATTTATTATATAAATCCAAAATAAATTAAATAGATAAAACCCCATAAAATAATAAATTATAATAAACCCCAAATTATAACTAAACCCAAATAAACCCAAAATTATAAGTTAACCCACATTTATTATTAAATTAACCCAAAATATTATATTAACCCTTAAGTTATTAATATCCAATTAAGTAATTTTAACCCTTAAATACAAATAAACAAATTAATACTAAAATTATTAGCACCATATTTAAAATTAATATTTCTTAATGATTGAAATAACAATAAAAATATAATTATTAAAATAAAAACAAAAAATTAATTATTTTCAAAAGTGATTATATTAAGCAAATAAAGAGACCACATCACAATCCCTCACAAATAAGCACAAATCAATATCCAAAAAATTGTATCAAACACCGACAACAAAATGTCATACGATTCTATAAAATACGGTGATAAAGTGGAAACCAACCTACGAGATCGAGGTTTATCCCGGTGAGCAAATTTTTTAAATCTTGAGCTCTCTTATTTCCGCGGTTGACTCCTATCTTTCGATCCCTATCTTTCTCTTTTGTCTTTGATCTGATCCTCTACTTGTGCCCTTGATAGAATGGATGTCGGTTTAGGGTTTAATTGTTGTTGTTCTTCGATATGAAGAACAACAACTGTTGGATAGTGTTTGTAAATTGTGGATCCCCCCCTCAAATAGAGAGACAAGGGCTCTATTTATAAAGAAAAATTAGGTTAAAACATTAAATGCGATTATATATTTTTATATCAATTTGATTTAACCTGATTTTCTCTTATTGCTTAAAGCCTAAGCCAATGAATCTGAATGGATTCATGGCTTGGTGAATTTAAATAAATAAAAATTTCAAAATAAAAGAAATAGCTTAATAATGAAAATTAGAAAAAGATTTGATTTTATTTTAACTTATATGATTTTTTGAGATTTTTTCATAAAAACATGATTTTAATGAAAAAAACAATTTTTTAAAATAAATAGTAAATAAAATACGAAAATTAATATTAAAATAATAATAAAAACTATTTTTATGATTTTTTTTCATGATTTAAAAGTTAAATAGAAAAGGTTAGTAATAAAGAAAAAACTAAAAGTGGCAGAGATAGGATTCGAACTCATGCACTCTCCCTTACAATTCTCAAGCCTACTCCTCTACCAAATGGGTTATTATGTTTATTTGAAATCAAATTACGTCTAAACAAAAAGTAACATTAAAATCTAATTTCTAATTTGCACTCCTATATTATATTTTTTATTTGTCTCATTTTTTTTTTTTGCATAGAAATAGTATTAAACATTTTTTTGAAAAGAAAAAATACAAATACAAATTACTTATTATCATTATTTTTATATTATAAGGTGAAACAAAAGAAAAGATAGATGGTCAAAATTTGGGGTACGACACTCTTCAAGTGGTATTAAAAGAATTCCTTCACTTGGTATCAAACTCTACATACTCTGGTATAACTTAGTATCAGACTAAGATTAAAACTTATGTACCGAATTCAGAATCAAGCGTTGATTGATCACAATAATTAACCTTCAAATGGTATCTGATCAAAAATCAAGCTTTGATGAACCACTAAGTTGTGTCTGAACAAGGTCCTGAGATGAAGACCTGTGTTCAAAAGTCAAATTCTGAAAAAGTCATGATCCATATTGGTGATTAAAAACTCATATTTCTGAACTACGTTATAAAGATTCCAATATCTGACTTATGAAAATTAGGGGGAGACTATCCAGAAGATTCAATTGCTAAATCTAAAATCTTCAAAAAGTCTAAAACTCAGGGGGAGTTTCTTAAAAAGACAGTGTCTGTCTCTGATGAATAGCGATGCTATGTTACTAGATAAGAACTGTTCTGCTTGTGCTTAAATGAATCTGCTGAAAAGTAGAAATGCTTCAGGTGTCTCTGAAGATTATAAGCTCTGATACGACTACATAGGAACTAAGTTCTGAAGATCTGAAGATGGGAGTTCTAATGAACTAGTCCAGATGATGAAGACTTATGTCTCCTTAAAGACAAGATAAAGAAGTAGTCATTTGCTATTCTTTGTTCTGGCAACTCGAGTTGTTATTCTGTATATCTTTGGATCATATAAGATTCTAGATGATCACAGATAAAACTTTGAGGATAACACATTCAGGGGGAGCTGTTGTTCCAGACTCTGAATATGTTTGTTTTGGTGATTACCTTATATAAAATGTTCAATCAAAATACTTGGTTTTGTCATCATCATAAAGGGGGGGATTGTGAGAGCAAGAATTGCTCTACAAGTCAATATATGTTTTGATGATAACAATACGTATTTGTGAAAGAACCACTTTATGTTCTAACGTGTGTTGTATGTAGATCATATTAATAGAAGATATCAGATCCAACAAGCACTATCCAGATGTGCGTAATTGATAATATGCGAAGTTACTATGTGTGACACAAGTCACAAGAAGCAAGAATGCTTCTGTATCTGATCATGATCAGTTAGATCCAAGGATCCCGATATTGCTGTTGAAATGCTCTTGTGGATGCTCGCTGAAAGTGGTTGAGATTCTGAAGATTGTGAAGCTTCTGAAGAAGAGAACCGAAGTGCTGAAGACTCTCATGACTTGAAGTTCTGAAGGCGGAAGGCTCTGAAGACTAAGTGCAGAAAGACTCTGAAGACTTATGTGTTCTGAAGATTACAAGTTCCAAAGATCAAGTGCTGAAGACTCTGAAGACGGATTCCTAATGGACAAGTTCTGAAGTTTCGGAAGACTTGAAAAAGTAAAGGATAATGTTCTTAAAGATAAGTGTTGATGTTCTGAAGAGTGATTCCTAATGGACTTCTTCAAATGACTGAAGACTTGATGTATCAGATATCCTGTTAAGAAGGCTCTACTCATGCTTCATCAAATTACCATCAGAAGCCTCTGAAGTTTGGTAGTCAAATGTTACCGTTGTGAACAACTGTACATACTTCTCAAGAAGATATCTCGTCACTTCTCCTACAGCAAAAAGGAGATGTGTCAGTACAGCTCATTATTACACAACGTCTCTTTTCCAACAACCAACAGTATTTCAAACGACTATATTTTACTTGGCTATTTAAAGGAAAGAGTTCTCGCTTTTGAGGTGTCGATTCCATTGATCATCAATTGGATGTATCATTCATGAATTGACCAAGTCATGGTGTGAAGATAGCAACAACGATGAGTTCTCGTTGTAACACTTAAACATCCAAAGCTATCACCATTTACACATGGCCATTGTTCTCAAAGATCATCATTCAACACAACAACAATGAATTGGAACAGAAGCTGTTGATGAAGAAGACAACATTGCAAATCTGTCAAGTCATCAACCTACCTTCTCGTCAGGGCTACATTGAAGATCTGAAGCAAGTTGTTGTGGCCCAAAGCTTACTCACTCAAGAAGACGAAGAAGAAGAAGATCTACAAGATGTCAACAACTGTTAAATCTTTATACATATTTGTAGTTTCTTAGAATAGCAAGGAGCTGCTGTTCACATCTTGCTTGACCACTTATGTGTTCTCTTGTTCTTAAACTTAGGAGTAATCTGCTTGTTAAGAAGCATCATTGTAATCTCCTGTATAACTAATTCTTGGTGAATTAGGATTCCTTGAGTGGTCAGTGTGACCAGAGACTCGAGAAGACAATGGCGAGATGCCATTGTGGGAAAAACCTAAAATAGGGTCAGTAGCGTTATATTAATTGCGATGAATCCTTGAACGTCTAGCTGTGAAAGCCTAGCAGTAGATCTTGCGAGATTGGAACCTGCAGGTCAATGTTCGTTATATTCATTAAGTTGAATCCCTGAACGGTTCATTGTATGTTAGTCACGGTGCGGCTGTGCAGTTTGTTAGTCACCAGCTATGTGCTCGTGCATCTGTAATCGAGATTGATTATAGCGAAATCACTTGAGGAGGGTGGACTAGATTAGCCTTTGTGGTGAACCAGGATATATCGTGTGTTCTTTACTCTTATGCTTAATGTCTTGTTTATGTTTCTATATTGAGTATCAGAACCTTACACAAGTAAGTCAGAACCTTTCAACTCTGATAAGTTTCCGCTCTGCAAGTTCTGAATGTTGTACATAACGTTCAGACTCTTATTGGTTCTCATGCACTAAGCATTGTCAAGTCTGAATATAACTCCGCAAGTCTGAGTCTCTCAACGAACTCTGATGTAATGTAAAGTGTCTTATTGACAAGAAGTGAAAAGTTATTAAAAGAGTAAATACACAATTCAAACCCCCATTTCTTGTGTATTTCTCGCACCTTCAGTAACAACCAACCATATTTGAGGAAGAGTGACATGTTTATGATAACAACATGTGGATGAAGATGAAAACATACAAGGGATGGCATGTGATAATGCTTAAAGATGACATAATGTCAACAAGTTATGGCATTACTTGAACATTTAGGCATGGTTATAAGTTGAACATGTTAATACAAGTAGGTGACAAACAATTGCACATGTTAAGAAATCAATCATGGGTATGAACAAGTAAGAACATCACAAAGACCAGTGTAAACAAACATGGACTTAATGGCATATTTATGACAACAATAAAATGTTTAAGAACACAAAATCATGGTGAAATCATTCACAAAGGCAAACATGAACATCATGGTCATGAAAACATGGAGAAGACATCTCATGTTAAGGAAAGATAGTTGTACAAAGGGTTCATGGTGTAGATGACAAAATTCAAGGCATTTAAACATGTAAGCATGCCTAAAAGTAAACCAAGATTCATGTCAAAACCAAAAGATACAAGTTGACAACATCACACAAGGTTGTTACATGATGCAAAACAAACATACAACTCATGGTTATCAAAGGAAATCCAAGAATCACTCAAAAGAAAACCAAAGTATCTTAAGGAAACCCTAAAAAGTCACACTCTTTAAACCATCATAAGTATGAGAAAAATAAATACTTTTAGGGAACAAATTATACCATATGAAAGTAGACATCAACATGAGTCCATAGCAAAAAGAAGGGATAAAAAAGGTTAAGGGATGACCAAGTTATGGTATTTTGAAGTTGTGAATAAAAGGAAATGGAAAAAGTGATAAAAAAATAGGGGTCTGTCTCAGCCAGAACTTGAACCCACGCACTCAACTTCAACAACTCCAAAATCTTACCAAATGAGCCAACGCGCGCATGTGACAAAGGATGGAAATTGACTAATATATTTTAAAATCAATTGAAGTTCAGAAAAAAATAAAAAGGACTGGGGCGAGGGGGATTCAAACCTCAGTCCTTTGGCATTGCAAACAAACACACAAACCTCCTTGATCAGCGGTACTACGCCCTCATCCATTAACTATATGGATTGAAAAAGTATATATTTTAGAAACACTCCAAAATGGCCAAGTCAGCGCTAGGCATGGCAACATAATCCATACCCACGGGTACCTACCCGAACCCGCCCCCGAAGTTGACGGGGAAAACCCGCTTTGACTGGGTTTGGGTTTGGGTTTGGGTTTTCCCCGAATAAAAAATATGGGGATGGGTCAGGTAATGGGGACACTAGTACCCACCCTGAACCCGCCCCCAAACCCGCCCCGTTTATTTTATTAAGGACGTTATTATTTAGTTTTGATAATTTAGAATATTAAATGTGTGGCCAATGTTTGGATATTTTGATTTGTACTAATTATTTAAAATATTTGAAATGTTTGTATGAAATTTTTTGAGATTGTTTTATTTTATTATCTCTAATGTAGTTTAATTTTGGAAAAAATAAATATTTCTATTAAAGAAATTGATTTTATTAAATGGATGGTGGCAGGGCGGGGATACCCGAACCCGACCCGAACCCGTTTAGGACGAGTTTGGGTTTTAATTCTCCATCCCCGTTTGGGTTTGGGGAGGGGAACGGGGATTGTTTGGGGGTTCAGGTTTCGGTTTGGGGGAGGCAAAAACTGTCCCCGACCCGCCCCATTACCATGCCTAGTCAGTGCCACCTGGGCGCCAACTCAGCGCCACTTCATTCTTCTTCTTCCCCACTTCTTTTTCTTTTCTTTCTCTCTCCCCGTGCCCTGGTTCATCCATGGCCTGAATTTCAACTCTCTATATCTCTCTCTCATTTCTCAACCAATTTTAGTTTTGTAAAAATGAAAATTATAGTAGTTTTAACAAAGAATCCAAAGGTCCCATTATATTTCCCTAAAACTAACTGTGTAAAACACACGAAGCTCAACAACAGTGCAATACCACTAAGTTTTCACATGTCAAAACATTACATGCACATTCCAAATAACACAACCAATGCTTCAAACATATTATACAGAGTATAGACTACGTTTTGGTCCAAACATGAGACATTAAAATGCATGGAATATGAGTTTGAAGTTTCAAGATCCTTACCTCTTGGAGACAGTCCAAAGCCTCTTCAAATGCTGCTACAGAAGTGAAAAGCGATTCTCCTTAGCCTTATTGATCCTTGGAGGGAAGACTTGAGTGTTTAGATTGATTGGAAGTGATTTCAAATCTCAAACCCGAATACTCTTGCAAAATAAAGGTGAGAAATGGTGGATAGTGTATGGGGTGATACAGAACTTGTTCAAGGGTTGGAACAAGTTCTATTAAGTGTGTATAGATAGTTTGTGGTGTTGGTTTGAGGTTTGCACGGCTAAAATGAGTTTGGTGGGAGACTTTGCAAAACTGAGGTGTTTTTACAAATTCTGTTGGTTAGGAGCAAGCAGAGGGTTAGAGGGTGTGATTGTTGCGTCCTTTGAAGCTTGAGAAATCCCTCTATTTATAGGGAAAAGGTTAGGAGAAGCACTGGTCAGAATAGCAAGTTATCAATCTTTGGCTTGGTTGAGTTGCAACTTGATGGTTACATGAAGTTTGTGTTATTTCCAAGCAAAGTACCATGTCTCTAGGGTCGTTGGTAGTGTCTTGAGGCCTTGCTTCTCAGTAAAAAACTTATTGAGTGCAGAAGGAACAACTACAAAGCTCAAGAAGTTGACTTTGGTGATTAAAGCCACTTTATCAAAATGGAAGTCTCACCTTTCTTCCAAAAATGGTATGATTCAATGGACAAAGCTTCAAATTAGTGTGTAATGCTTCCCTAAATCGTGCAATCTTCTGATTATGGATTGATTTAGAAGTAATGAGGACTGAAAATCAGTATTATAAGGCATGGCTAGGAGTTTTGCTCAAGAACAAATTTGTGAAAATGGCATGAAATCCAACTTTGTAACACCCACTTCAACTCTTCGAAACTCTCAGCTCAAGAATACTATGAAGGAGTTCTTGTACTTTTTGGAAAGCCCCAAATGTGCTCTAAAAATTTCATGTATAACAAAAATATTGAATCTCAAAGGATCATAGTGAAAACTGGCTCCAAAGATTGTTTTTCTAAGGATCAAAAACTGTCTTGAAAAATTTCTAAGTGTTCAAAGATTTTTCAAAACTTTGAAGCTTCATAACTCAAAATCCAAGAATTTTGTGAAGTTTCCACCTCTCATACAAAGTTGTAGTATGTTGCGAGGGCTTTAATTTGAGCTTTGGAGCACACAAAATGATTGTGTAGATTGAGAGTTATGACCTTCCAAAGTTGGTACCAAAACTAGGTTTTTTCCTATACTTAGAAAAAATTCGTGTTTCTTAACTTTGCCCCTTTTGCAAGAAACCTTCCAAATCTTGGTTTTTCATGCTCAAACTAATTGATCAAACATGTCTTGATGAAATTTGGCTTGAATACTTAAATTTGGACCAAAAACCCTAAAAGTCAAAGGGTTGACTTTGTTAGATAAAGCTTGTGTTATCAGATGAATTCAACTGTGTGATCTTCAATGATCTTGCATTCTTGAATCTTTCAATCATCATGGATGGAATCAAAGGATGTATTTGAGTGTCTTGGATCATGTCCCAAAACTTGGGATCATGCTTTGATCAAAAGTCAAAGGCACAGTTGACTTTTCCTGATAAAACCCTAACTGGTGACCAGATGAATTTGAGCTTTATAGAACTAGTAATGAGACCATATTGCACTTGATTCTTGACAAGGAGGAGCCTCTTTAGTGTATGTAAGCTTGATGGGTTGATGATCACTCCAAAATATTGACTGATAATGTGAGGATTCTCTTGAACAAAACCCTAATTTCGTGAAGCAAAGACAAGGAATAAACTTGAACAAGTTTAGGGTTAGCAATGCAATGCTTGATGCTCCTAGAATGATGATGGAATCTAGGGTCAAAATTTGGGGTATGACACCATAGAAGAAGAAGATCTTCTGAATCCAGACGCAGAAACAAACTGAGAAATGAGGCTTTGGAGTTTTCTAAGGAAGAATGACAATATTTCTTAGACAATCTAGACATGTCAGATGATCCTAGGGAGTTCCTTAGGACACATCCATTCGACTAGAAAAATCTTATTGTCTTATAATAGCTTCCTTTTTATTAATAAAATAAGTTGCAAATATTTGAGTTCTTTTATCTATTTCAGATTCTCAGTGAACAACAAGAATATATATTAATCAGTTAAAACTGATCACAAGCATGAACAAACTCTGAATTTATTAATAAGATACTTAATACAAAGATTTCAATAACAATAAAAAGCATAACAATGCAGAAAATCTAACATCAGAATCTTTCATAGATAGCTTCAAACTTGTTTCTCTAAATTTTGGAAGAACTAGCCTCAGAACTTATGTTAACCCTATGCTGAACAAGTAATTCAGAAATCACTCACCCATAAGGAATAAAGAAGATCTCTCCCTTTTGAAAAGAAGAAAGAGACCTCTTCAGATGGTCAAACATAATTTAAGGAATATCAATCTTCAAATCTGAATTAAGAAGTAGAAGTAGATCTTTTTCAATAGAGTTCACTTAGTCTAAATATTTATCCTTAGGCAGTAAGTTTGCATTCAAAATCTGACTCCAAACAACAGCATTAGGAAGAAGATTTGAAACCACTGATGTATTAGATGGATCTACAAAGATACGCTAGGTAGGAAGATAGTGTTCCCAAACAAGAGTTCCTGGGATTTCTCCAATCTCCTCACAATTGATCACATTTGCAATCGCTTTAGTGGTTTTACTGTAATAGAAACACCAGTTACTCTAGACATAATCGCATACTCAGAATTCTGCTCAACAATGGAGGCATTGATCCAAAACTCTTTGACAAGACTTGGATAAGTGAAACCACAGAGCATCTCAAAGTAGCCATTACACCTTTGTTTAGACACGATCTTCCATAAGTTGAAACCAATCTTAAGCAACTCATCAAAATCCACAAACTTTTCATTGATGACAATCAACTGATTCAAAAGAGAATAATCTAAAAAACTCATCTTAGGTTTAGTTTGATGAGCACACAAAGAAAAGAAGAAGAAAAAAAGAAGAAGAGGAACTAAACAAGAATCTTACAAGAATAAGAATCTTGCCAGAAAAAGGACACAATGATGTTTCACAAGACAGGGAATAGTAACAGCAAGTACTAAAAAAGAAAACATCATTACCCAAAGATTCTTTATCAAGTAGATATTTCAATTCCACTAGATGAGTTTCACCTTTATGAAAAGTTAAGTATTATAAAAGTTTTTTTAAAAAACTTTTTACTTAAATTGTTATGACAGTAAAAAAGAATCTTCTTCTGAATCTAAAAAACTGACACGTTTTAGAAGCTATCATCCATCAGAGTCTAGTAAGTCTAGACTTAGACAAAGATATCATCAATCAGTCACAAGTCTCTAAGATTCTATTGAGAACTGGCACTTTATCTTGAAACAAGAGTCATGAGTGATAGATGAATATTGAATCGTCTTCATTAGACAGCTAACAGACGACAATATCAACACAGAAGTGAGAAAACTGTTTCCATGAATGTGATCATCATCTGGCATAATAAGACATTCAATATAGACAAATACAACAGAGTTCCCTCTTAAAGATTTCTGATGTTGTTCTTTACAAAAAAACCTCTCTAGAAATCTAATAGAAACTTTGTATTTATATCTATACAAATGTTTCATTGAATCAAAAGATAAACCAGAAAAGAACAAGCATACCACTTTTTTTTGCCAGACTCGATTCAATATTCAGACCTGACCAATAGAGTTCAAACACAGCTTTGAGTGGATTCTGATTCAATGGCTGTCTAACCATTGATTCCACTACTCTCACTAAATTCAGTACCACCAGTACTTGAATTTGGGCTGTTGGCTCTTCTTCCAATAAATGTTGTAAACAACCTTATGGAAGATGCCTATGCTTCTTTCCTAGATATCTGTAGCAGATACATTATGATACTCATATTTCTATAAGATCATACATGTAAGTACAAACAGACTGTCCTCTGCCTTACATCTCAATCTAATAGCAAATCATAAGTCACTCCAGAGTATAAGTCTAGAATGAGATATGATAGGAACAAAATCTTGTTCTAAGCAATGTCAATAATCTTATTATATAGGAATAAATCTTTTGACTTTGAAATCAGAACCAGATGGCGTTAGCTATCAAAAATTGACATAAAGCATAATAGAGCATTGTCTTAGTGTCGTAACCCAAAATTTGACCTCCCCTTTTGCCTTTTGCATAAGCATCTGCATTCGCATCGCTAGCATACGCATTCGCACTTTTTCTCTGTGTATTTTGGTTGCAGGAATATTCTGTTTATTTAGCCCGATTAATGCATCCTCACAAGGTCATCGCACCATTAAAACAAGCATAAAATATTGGTTTCTATGATTATTCATCAAAGCAAGAGGTGGAAAATCGAAAACGGGGATTCAACACTTGCTCCTAAGCAATCTGGGCAAGTTTTCCCTAGAATAACCGATTACTCAAACAGGGTAATCGATTACTCTGGACAGAGTTACAAATTTTACTGCATTTTTGGGACAAAAACCATTCACTCTCTTTGTTCTTGGATTCTACATGGTTCTAGCATTTTGTGGAACATTCTAGACTGCTCAAGACCATTCAAGACATTCCACTTACATTTATTCCAATGCATCACTTTAAATTAAGTGCATCGTGTTCCTTGATTTCCAAGCATGTGACCCTTTGATTTGGATTTACATTGGGACTGCTCCACCGAGTTAACTACCTAACTAACTGAGTTAACCGCTGGCTCGGTGAGTCAAGTGTAACTAACTCCCAACCTAGATCCAAATCTAAGTTTAAAGCACATTCCAAACCTATCAACTCCAAACCAAAACTCTATATAAACAAAACTTCAATCATTTTTCAAGGGGTCTCAACCATTTCACACATTTTTCATACTTCACTCTCAATTCTCTCACATTTTCTCCGATTTTTTCTGCAACTTCTACATCTTCATCTAAATTTTCTTCCCAAACCTCACCATAGCTCTTCACCATTGAAGATTAATCACCTTTACCTTGGAAGTGATTATTTCTTGAGTTTTACCTTCATCATCTTGCTATTATACTTGATTTTCTGGAATTTTATTAGCTTTTGGATTCATCTCAAGTGTTTGCTTCAAGATTTTACGGTTCGAATTCGTATTTCGGAGTTTTGTCACAATTTGCCCGGTTTCAGTACGATTCGACTACAATTGAAGATTCCTTTGGTTTTCTTTGATTATCTTCACCAAGATTCATTTGAAACAACATCCAAGGCACATCTCAGCCTTGTAGGTTGGTCTTTTTCTGCACATTTTTACTGTTTTGAACGTTTTCGTATCTTTCACGATGTAGTTTCGATGCTTTTGTGTGTGAATTGATTATGCCATTACTTGATCCATGATCTTGATGATTTAATTGATTCCATTGCTGTTTATTTGCTGTTATTAAGCTTGATTTTCGTGCACAAATTCATACCCTAGCATGTGGTAGTTTGGACAAGTGATTTAGGTGCTAAAAGTGGTTTTTGAAAAGCTATTTTTGCCACTGTTACAGTGGTAATCGATTACTCAAAGAGAGTAACTGGTTACTCTGCACAAATTTACACTAGCGCTGCCTTTTTCAACCAAGTAACCGATTACTCTGCATAATTTTCACCAGATCTACTTTTTTCAAGCAAGTAACCGATTACCTGCTTAGGGTAATTGATTACCACTGTAACAGAGTGCCATTTTTGGTGTTTTTCATGCTTGTTTGCCATGCTTTTTTCCTCTAACTTCCCTGGATTAATATGATTGATTTGTATAGATGTTTTATGAGTCATTTCACTTCTGTTTGAAGCATGATTGTGATTTTTCCGATGCTCGATCTTTCGATTTCATAATTGTGCTCATTCTTGGCTTTGCATGAACATGATCATTCTTGCACATTTTTATTCACATAATGGCATGATTTGTGTTGCATTTCGGATTATCATTTAGCACTGTTTTACATTTATGTTTGAATTAAGATTGTTCTTCAAAGGATAAGCTTAATCTTGTATAATCAATAATGCACCCTTTGCTTTAATATTTTTTCAATTCATTTTGGAAAATTATTAGCATATTCCTCCCTTTTGATTAATTAATCAAAACTTTGTTTTGATTATTAATCTTCCCGTTGGCGCTTCTCTTTAAGCTTCCTTTAGAGCTTTCTTTCTCTCCCCCCATGTGGAGTCGGAATTTCATGTGACACTGGAGCACTGTACAACTTGGAGCTGTTACGCTGTCTGTTTCAACTTCTGCACTACACCGTGTATGTTAGAGAAGGAATTAGAATTGAGAATTCCTACTCTCATTCTGACTACTTCAGGTAAGGGACGAATGACCCTGTGTCTGGCTTAGTCACCTATATCTCCAGGCGGTAGCGTATCTCTATCCCCAATTGAGTCGATCCCTAGTCACTCTTATCTCTTTCAATCTCTCTTTTGATCAATCACCATCTGCTAGGTTAAAGATCATAGTCTCTTGAGTTAACACTTGCCTGTCTTTTCCAATAATCTTTTCTTGTAGTCAATCATCGTCTTTTGATTCCCCAGAAGAGTCTCAATTCGTTTTCCTTCAGGTAAACACAGTCTTCCTGTTAAACACCAATTTGTATTTCTTCTCAGTTAACCATAGTCTATCTGTTAACATACTGAGTTCCTCTTGGGTTAATCACCTTCTCTTGGTTAATCACTCATTTTTCAGTTAACCACAGCCCGTCTGTTAAAACACTGAGCCCCCTTTCGAGTTAATCACCTTCTCTTAGTTAATCACTCGTTTCTTTTCGGTTAATCACAGTTTCTCTGTTAACACCGAATCCTCAGCGGTTAGCAACTTCTTTTGGTTCAATACACTTCTTCGTTGGTTGTAGCGTGCGATTTTTGTCGGTGACGCGACCACCTTATCGCCATTGGTTAGAATTGGGTGCTACTTTCTGATTTCTTATTTATCCTATGAAGCTGGAAAGGAAAGGGAAGCTATCTAAAACTAACCTTGCAAGCAAATGTTTTCTTAAACAAATGCTTAAGAGATTGGTGGGTTCGGGGTCAGGTTATACAATTGGGAGTTGTCAATTACCCATCCTATATATGGTTATCCATAGATCGTTTAGCAAATTCCACTATTATCTACTTACTGGTGTTTGTCCGTCATGGGTTGGGAAAGTTTTTCCTTTGGGAATGTTTGAGAGAGTATTTTTGTTGTTTTTGGGTTTTTCGTTATTTTTGGTAAGGTACTGGACCTAAGGTTTTTTATTAGTGTGCTCGCTAAGATTTCGCAATCTTATGCCTACGTATTCCCGTTAAAGAAAATAAGGAAATTAGAGCAATCGTAGTTCCTCCTGTTCTATGGGAGGAAAGAGATGTTTGGTGTCTTGTTAAAAGCCCAAGATTGAAGCTAAAGGGTATTTGTGTTTTGTTCAAAGTCCAAGATTGAAGCTAAAGGTTTGACTGAGAGAGAATTTGTCATCTCTAAAGGGAGATATCTCATCTGTTTATCATAAATTATGGGTAACTGATTATAAAGGAGAATTACTTTAACTGGAAAATATGGAATCCAGCAATGCCATAATTTCCTTTATAGGGGATTTGTCCTGAAGGAGAGAACTTTAACTCAGTGTTGAGCAATGCCATTTTTCCTTAGGAATCTTTTATACTAAGAGAGGGACATTGGCTTGTATGTAAATAATCCAGAGGCTTGCCGCTTACAGCAATTATATGAAAAAAGGGGATTTACCAGGATAAGAGATGGACTACAACTTGGATTTTTGAATCAACAAGTGTGCCACTTGCAACAGTTATCTGAGATTAAGGTTTGTTTTGATTGTCTATTTTAATGTGTGATGTACAGAGAAATGTCTTCCTACAGATATTTTTTTTTATTTCCTCTGAGGGGATGTTGATTTTTGTGTGCCTTGATCAAAGCCCAAGGTTGAAGCTAAAAATGTTGACTCTACTAGGGAGTTCTATATCTGTCTTGTACAAAGCCCAAGATTGAGGCTGAATAATACTGACTCAACAAGAGAGTGTTTTATTTGTCTTGTATAAAGCCCAAGATTTAGGCTAAAAAAAAGAATTGAATTGACTCTTTTTGGGGAGATCATTATACAAAGCCTAAGAGGAGGTTGGAAGGAATTGACTCTTCCGGGGAATATTCTATATGTCTTGTACAAAGCCCAAGATTGAGGCTAAAAGGGATTGACTCCACTGGTGAGAGGTTTTAAATGTATCTTGTACAAAGCCCAAGATTGAGGCTAAAAGGGATTGACTCCACTGGTGAGAGGTTTTAAATGTATCTTGTACAAAGCCCAAGATTGAGGCTAAAAGAGGATTGACTGACTCAGCTGGAGAATGTTTATGGGTGACTTGTACAAAGCCCAAGATTGAGGCTAAAAGGTGCTAATGAATGAACATTATACAAAGCCTAAGAGGAGGCTGGTTGGGGAATTTCTTATATAAAGTCTAAGAGGAGGCTAGCTTCTGCAGAGGATTATTGATATCCAAAGACAGTTCCAAATTGGGGAATCAACTCTCGCTGAGGGTTGTAGAAGAGTTGACATATCAGATGCCTTGAGGTTCTGATTGAGGTTTATTGATAGTAATTTGGCCCTAGCCGGGGAAATTTAGAATGAGAGTTTAAAGATTGAGTTTTAAAAACCTATAGAGGTTTTAACTCTGTTGGTGATTAATCAGGGTTTTTCCTGTGCTTTTAGAAGATTTGAGGATTTCTTTGAGATCCAAGAGGAGATGAGACAGTCCAAGTCTACTGGTATGAAAAGGTTTATCTTTGTATGATGCTCAAGAGGAGGCTGGTGTTTTAAGGGATGAGAATCAACCCTAAATGGTTCTGATGTTTTTAGATTCTGGCTCTCTGGAGGATTGAACTATCAAAGGATGACTAAGTTCTATCCTATACCTGTAGGAGGTCTTTGGGTCCTTGTATTAAGCCCAAGAGGAGGCATGAGAACTTCTAAGAAGCCTGAGAGTCCTTGTACAAAGCCCAAGAGGAGGTCGGGGATGCTTTTAGGAAGCCTGTGGGTCTTAACCTAAGAAAATTTCAAGAAAGGTTTCACCGGGAATAATCCTTTCTTTAGTAAATAGTTTTAGGGTTTCAATAAATTCAAGAGAGGTTTCACCGGGAATTAATCCTCTCTGGGGGAAATGAATTTCTTAGACAAATTTCTAGATATTGACAGTCTTGAGAAAAGTTTCACCGGGAATAATGCAGTTCTCTGTTCCATATTGTATAAGCCCAAGTGGAGGCAAGAATGTATCTGGAATTTCCTATGGGGAACTAGTTTTGACTGTGTTGAAAGAGTGACTACTGCCTGGATCTAATCCTAGACCTAATTGCCGGGGAAAACTCTACGCAAGGAATATATATATATATATATATATATATATATATATAGATGAAATATATAAACAAGTATGTAAAAGAAAGTTAGTAGAACTTACAGGTGAGCAAGCTTCCAGTGATACAGTTGTATTATTAGTTATTCAAGAAATTAAAGAAAGTTTTGATAACAACTATGAATTTGAATCTAAATCAAAAGGGAAAGTTGTTTTGAAAGGAAGTTTGGGGCTTATACTTAAGGAAAGGCCCAGATGATAAACAACGATCGCACTGTTATTCTGAAAATTGTATCGGGACTTATACAATGACTGAGGCCCAAATTTATTGTATTTACAAAAGAGGTTGGGTCTTACACACTATTAGATGCCCAAAGTTTATTTTTATACAAGAGATGGGGCTTACAACTCAAAGAGAGGCCCAAAAATAACAGTGATCGCACCGTTGTTTTTAAAAATTGTATCGGGACTTATATAATGACTGAGGCCCAAAAATTGTTTATGTAGAAAAGGGATGGGTCTTACACTCTATTAGAGGCCCAAAGAGTTTATTTTATACAAAAGATGAGGCTTACAACTCAAGGAGAGGCCCTGATGATTTTTGTTTTGTAAGCGGCGATCGCGCCGAGATTTTTGAAATCATATCGGGACTTATACAATGACTGAGGTCCAAAAATTGTTTTATTTTCAAAGGGGTGGGTCTTACACTATATTAGAGGCCCAAAGTATTTTAAAAAGAAGAAAAATGGGACTTACAACACAAGGGGAGGCCCATATGATTTTGTTTAAAAGGCGATGATCACGTCGCGGTTTTTAGAAAACATAGTGGGACTTATACAATGACTGAGGCCCAAAAATTGTTTTTTGTTTACAAGGGATGGGTCTTACACTCTATTAGAGGCCCAAAAGTGTTTTGAAAAAGATTTGTGTTGGTGTGTAATAATCAAAACCCTAATTTGCTTTAAAAATGTATTTTAATTGAATAAAATTCAATTAAAATGATCAACATGTATGAAAAACAATTTGTGATCTTGGATCAATGTTTGAAAAATCATGTTTTATCCCTAGAATGATTTAAAAATCATTTGAGTTTGAAAAATCAAGAGAAAGGAACATTTTTAAATGCTTAAAAACAAATAAAAATAAATTCTTTATAAAAATACTAAATATACAAAATAAATAATATTTTTTGTGAATTTTTTTTAGAATAAAATATTTTAACATTTTTATGAATTTTGAAAAAAAGAATCAATTCAAAAACATTAAAATTCAGAGAGAAATTAATTTCTGAATCAATTAAATAAAATAACTAAATTTTAAAAATTCAAAAGTTTGAAAAAGGGCGCCAAGAACAACTTGTTCTTGCCCGCGTGCCCTGTTTTCCCCAAATTTGCATTTTCTCACTTTTCTCTCTGATTATTCAATGGTTTTGCATGATTCAAACACCAATCTTGCTCGTTTTTGAACAAGGATCACAAACATATAGATTAATTGCATTTATATTAAGTATGGAGTGAGAAATCAGAAGATTAGCTTAAGAACCCTAGTTTCAGCATGAACACTATGAAACTCCATACACGCTTCATACATAGAAATTGATTGAGGGTTATCACTTTATATACATGCAGGAACAAGATGCTAACTCAAAAATTCATTTATGATGCATGTAATATGGAGTTTGAAGGCTTCAGGCTTACCTCTTGCAGTTGGTGATCGAGCTTGATGATGGAGATGTTACAGATGTGTTGTAGAGACCTGGACAACTTCACTATACCCTATGGAGTGTGTTGAGATGCTTAGCCTTGATTGGAGATGCTTGGATCACCTTGTGGTACCTCAACAACAACCTTGTCAAAAGCTTGAGCAACTGGCTAGTGATTTTGTGATTCAGGTGTTTCAGATGTGTTTCAAGGCCATGGATCACTCATATATGATGTATATGAGGTGTTGGCATGATTGGTTTGGTTTGAATCACTTCCAATTTCAAACTTCGATAGTGACTTGAAATGGAAGGTAAATTTGGAGTGAAAGAGATATTTTGAGTAAAACATCAGTTTGGGTGCTTTGGTGTACTCAAACTGATCACAATTGATGTCTATTTATAGTGGAACAATTTTGTTTTGGCATCAATAGTGAATAGAGGCTTGGATCAGATTGCATTGAATGCTTTTGTCCTTTGGTCCAAGTCTCCTCTAGCCATTGACTTGAGCCAAGCTTTGCAGGTTTAGGTCCTCTGTTGTTTGGATATGTCTTAACTCATTTGGACTGGTTTGTGGCTCATTCATGCCACCTCAATGCATCACTTTAATGCGTGATGCCAAATTTGAATTTCAAGATTCCTTTCATGATGTTTTTGTACATGGAAGGCTAGGTTCTTGGCATTTTGTGTTATGGATCAGATCCTCATTCATTTGTGTTGTAATTGGATAGAATTTGAATGATCAAAGTGTCCAAAATTAGTCTAAGCAATCGTGGGATGCAAGTTTGTAACAAATGCTGTCAAAAAACACTTTATTTTTACGCAACTTGTGAGATCCATAACTCCTAGCTCAAATGAAGTTTGATTGAGTTCTTGGACATTTTGGAAAGCCCTCATGACATACTTTAGCTTTTCTGTCCACCAATGGACTTGGTTCAGCTTGGATCAAGGTGAAAAATGACCTCAACGTTAGGAAAAAGTGAAACAGATTCTGACTTCTTTGAAAATTTCACTAAGTGTTGGAAAAAGTGGCCATATTTCATTTTTGTGATTTTGATTAGTCCATAACTCAAAATCCATGAGGATTTGGAATTTCTTGTAGTTGACATATTTGAAGTATGTCATGTGAAATTTCATTTGAGCTTTGAATGGCAGAAAAAGGACTTATGGTTTAGGAGTTATGACCTTGCAAAGTTGGTACAAAATCACTTTTGTTCCATAACTTAGAAAAAATTTGGTTTCTCAAGGTTGCCCCTTTTGTAAGAAACCTCAATTTTCTTGATTTTTCTTGATAAATGATGATCAAAATCATACATTAACATTGTTTTTGACTTAGGGGAACCATATTTGTGAAAAATTCCAAAAAGTCAAACTTGATTTTGGGCACAGTTGACTTTTTGTCAAATGAAATCCAAACTGTGTGATCCTTTAGGAAATCAAGTCCTTGACCCAATTCAAACCTAATGGATGGATTCCATAAGTATTTTAAGGTGTATTGAATCATGTCCCAAGGTTTGGGAGCATGTCTTGGTCAAAAGTCAAAGATACAGTTGACTTTTTCTTCAAAACCATATTTGTGGTCCAGATGAAATTGAAACTTGTGAATCAAGCTTCTTGGATCAATAAATTATTGCAAATGGATCAATGTAGTGTATTTGAGGCCCTCAAATCATGTCTTGAGGTCTTGGCTCATGCTTTGCTCAAAAGTCAACTTAGGGGTGAATTAGGTCAAGAAACCCTAATTCATGATTTTTTATGAATGCATCCCCTGAGGCTATTTTGAGTTGATGATGGAACTCAAGGTTCCTTGGAGTATCTTGGGTTATGCTTTGAAGCATTGGCTCATGCCCAGAGGAAAAATTTCACCTAGAGGCCTTGGTCGACCAAAACCCTAATTTGGTGACACTGGCGATCTCGAGGCTTGATCCACTTGGAAAGTTGCAATCTTGTGCTTGATTCTTAATATGGGAGACCTATTGATCCTTTATGGGTGTTTGAGAGGTTATAAAAGTTGAAGATCATGTCATTTATTGATTGATCCTTTGTCTAAGTGCTTTGAGAGGGCTTAAAACCCTAATTCTTGATTGTGGTGAATGCTCAACCATCTTTGAGGAGATTGATGAGGCATGGAAGTACATCCATATTGTGGTGATGATTTGTACAATGATGGGAAATCTTGTGGTCAAATTTTGGGGTATGACAGATGCCCCTATTTAATCTTCTTGGACCTGAAGGTGTGAATGGCGAAGGTATTCGGACACTCAGGATGCAAGAGGATTAAATATCAGAATTCCTGAAATTTTGACGGTGGTTATGAATGGAAGTTTTCTCATCCATCTTCTTTCGCTAAGTAACAATAATTAGAAAAGGTTTATACTTCCCCTCGATCCTGGTCTTCAACCACGGAACTGATCTCAGTTTCTTTTTTGAAATAAACTTCCCCTCGATCCCGGTCTTTAGTCATGGAACTGATCTCAGTTTCTTTTGAAATAAACCTCCCCTCGATCCTGGTCTTCACCCAAGGAACTGGTCTTAGTTTCTTCTTGTCGAGTTTCTTCCTTAACAAGGGAAGCTATTTGCAGCAGTTTTCATCAAACTTCTCGCCGAGTTTTACTACTGGGGAGACGCCATTTGATGGAAAATATTTGAGATCAGACTTGCTGTGGACACCCATTTGTCTGAGCTGTAGAGGTTTGCAATCTTCTCTGTTGGAGACGCCATTTATTGACTCTACTGGGGAAAACGAATCTCTTGAGAGACTGCTTTTTCTTGGGGATTCTACATCATACTTTTCTTCGAGATATTTTTGGAGAAATACCATGTGATGTAATCCAATTTTGAGGTGCTGATTAACATCGATTTTCTTGGGCGAAAAACTGATGTATTGCTGAGAGTCTTCGGTTGAGAGGGTTTCTCTGGGGATTTTCCTTAATCCGGGAAAGCGAGAAATACCATCTTCGATGGTGAAGAGTGACGTTCCAAAGGTGTCGGTCTAATGTCTTTTTGCCTTTCAGAGGTTCAAGTTATCAAAGTGGTCGAGGACCGTCTCCAATCCAGAAATAAACTGGGGGAGAGATTGCTCAGATGATACATTTCCTGATGAGGAAAGAACTTAAACCGGGATTTTGTCTTATCCGACACGGAAAGGACAACTGATAACTTGATTGACAATAGGACTTTATCACTTGGGGAATGAGTATGACCAGAGCGATATTAATGCAATATGATTATGAATATGAATCAATTATGCATGATGTATGTATGTTTATGCTGAAAAAACTGACGCGACATACAGACTAGTGGATGAACACGACTGGATACTTGGCCACTGCGGGGGATAAAAAGTATCATTAGTTCAAGATAGCAATCCTGCCTTGCTTAGGAGAGGTAGACCCTGTAGGGAAGAGAGAATCGTCAACAGGTCTTAAGAGGTAAGAACTCTGCCGGGGATATCAGATGAGATATTATATCTGAAATGGTTATTCCTTCATTCAGGTGTACTGGTTTAGAAGGAGTACTTTGATTCTGCACTTTGAGGTTCAATCACTTTTGGAGAAGCTATCAATGTTCTTTGTGCGTTCAGCAGTTTAAAAAAAAATGCCATCTTTATTTTAAAAGTGGAAGAAAATTTGACAAGTAAAAATTCATCATTTTTTTTTGTTTCAAGAATCGTTGATCATGTTAAAAAATGTCATTCTGAAAAGCTAAAATAAATGAGAATTGCAAACAAAAGCACTAGGGCTCAAATTTTATTGATAGAATGGAAATCAGCCAAGCGCGTGATACCATAGAGTATTTACAAAGTTTAAAAAATGGTAATTTAAAGGAAAATGGGCTACATTGAAACATAACGTCCGTTATCCTTCTACCAACTTTTAATTCTAGACATCCTGAGCTTCTGTCGAAGATGAGCTTGATTGGAAGTTTTTCGACGGACAGTGTTACCGCTAGGGATTTAACCTTGTCAGACGTAGTTACTTGCCATGAATCCCTAACTTTTGCCTGGATTATCTTTTGAGGTTTCCAATTCATCGGGATGATTTTTGCTTATGTCTCTAATTTTTTCCTGGACCGCCATTTTAGGTTTTCAATCCCCCGAGACATTTTTTTATTTCATTTAGGCGAAGTATTTCTTGACTACGTCAACATTAGTTGGGTAGGTAAACTCCTCTCCATCCATGGTTGTGAGTCTCAAGGCGCCGCCTAAGAAGGCTTTCTTGGCCACATAAGGGCCATCGTAATTTGGAGTCCATTTTCCCCGGGAATCAGTGAGGAATGATTGTATCTTTTTGAGCACAAGGTCTCCTTTCCTGAAGACGTGAGGTCGAACCTTCTTGTAGAACGCCTTCTTCATTCTTTGCTGATACAACTGACCATGGCATAGAGCCATTATTCTCTTTTCTTCGATCAAATTCAATTCATCGTGTTTGCTTTGGCACCATTCAGCCTCCGTTAGCTTAGCTTCCATCAATACCCAGATTGATGGGATCTCTACAAGCACTGCTTCCATACCATATACTAAAGAGAAAGGGGTTGCCCCTGTTGAAGTGCGGACAGATGTGCGATAACTGTGAAGAGAAAAGGGTAGCATCTCGTGCCAATATTTGTAGGTTACAACCATCTTTTGAACAATCTTCTTGATGTTCTTGTTAGCCGCTTCTACCGCTCCGTTCATCTTAGGCCGGTAGGGAGATAAATTATGGTGTTCGATTTTGATCTCAGCACACAATTCTTTCATCATCTTGTTGTTCAAGTTAGATCCATTGTCAGTGATGATCTGGCTTGGAACACCATAACGGCAGATGAGGTTGTTCTTGATAAATCGGACCATGACTTGTCGGGTTACATTGGTGTATGATGCTGCTTCGACCCATTTGGTGAAGTAGTCAATGGCTACTAGGATGAACCGATGTCCATTTTAAGCTTTGGGTTCAATCATGTCAATCATGTCGATTCCCCATATAGAAAAAGGCCATGGAGAAGAAAGAACTTTGAGATGGGTTGGTGGTACATGGATTTTGTCAGCGTATATTTGAAACTTGTGACACTTCCTCATGTACTTATAGCAATCGGATTCCATGGCCAACCAATAGTATCCTGCTCTCAGAATTTTCCTCGCCATTGTGTGTCCGTTGGCATGAATGCCAAAGGATCCTTTGTGAATTTCTTTCATCAGCATGTTTGCTTCTGGTCTGTCTATGCATCGGAGCAAGACCATGTCAAAGTTTCTCTTATAGAGTGCATCACCGCTCAGGAAGAAGTTACTTGCCAGTCTTCTGATGGTTTTCTTGTCTTTTCTTGATGCCCCAGGTGGGTACTCTTGTTTCTGAAGGAAGAATTTGATATCGTGATACCAAGGTTTGTCGTCTATGACTGCTTCGATTGCAAAGATGTAAGTGGGCCTTTCAAGGAGCATTATGTCAATCTTAGGTACGTCATTCCATTGACCTACACTAATCATGGAGGAGAGAGTGGCTAATGCATCAGCCATGTGATTCTCTTCATGAGGGATATGATGAAACTCGATTCTGTTTAAGAATGGTAACAACCTTCTCGCATAATCTTTGTAAGGAATCAACCCTGATTGGTATGTGTTCCAATCTCCTTTGATCTGATTGATAACTAGGGCTGAGTCTCCATACACATCCAAGTTCTTTATTCTTAAGTTGATTACTTCTTCGAGAGCCATGATACAAGCTTCGTATTCGGCCTCGTGTTTGTATTGTCTACCAGCATGTCAATGTGTGGCAGGGGGAAGTCATCCTTTGGACTTACTTTGTTTAAATCCCTGTAGTCTACACACATTCTGACTTTTCCGTCCTTTTTCAAAACTGGCACTATGTTGGCTAATCATTGAGGATATTTTGAGGTAGCAAGGAAACCCACATCAATTTGTTTCTGCACTTCCTCCTTGATTTTGATAGCCATATCCGGGTGAGTCCGTCTCAGCCTTTGTTTCACCGGAGGGCATTCTGTCTTCAGCGGTAAATGATGTTCCACGATGCTGGTATCCAACCCTGGCATGTCCTGGTAGGGACCAAGCAAATACATTTGGAAACTCTTTGAGAAGTCTTATCAAGCTTTCTTTGACAGTCGGACTGAGCAGTGCTCTAATCTTAACTTATTTCTATTCTTCCTATGATCCCATATTGCCCATTTTAAACGGCTCTTTGTGAGGTTCAATAAACCTTTCCTCTTGCCTGAGTAGTCGGGAGATCTCCTCTGGAATTTCTGTGTCCTCTTCTTCTTTAGCTTTAAATACCGGGAATTCAAAGTTGGGAGAATGCATTGGATAATATGTTTCAATGGGGTTTAAAATAAGCAATCTGCATGACGTGATGATTCATTTTTTAGAAGAGTTAGAGAGAATGCAAGAGTGTGTGCAGTGTATTTTCTGGAAAATTCTTGTTATTATTTTGGGTTGTTTTAGGATTACCATTTTCTGAAAAACGAAAAGTGAAAACAACAATAAATGCGGGAATGACAGAACGACATTTATTTATTTATGATTTATCGATTCTTGAAATACAGCCCTATAAAACAAAACTCTGTCGCCTTGGGCAAAGCGAAGAGGGACATTTAAAGAAAAGTGAGCCCTATAAAAACATTCGTTTCACTTGGGCATGGTGGAAGGTTAAAACAAAGATGGCAATTACTTAGACTTATGGACGACTTTTGGAACATCGACAGCAACCCATTGGCGACGAACTCCTCGGTGAATCACAAAGTCCGGTACCTTCTTTCTTGGTTTGTCCTCAGAAATGACGCTGATTTCTGGCAGAGTAGGATTGTTGGAGCCTTCCTCCCATGCAGAGTTGTCATAAATGAACTCTTCTGTTGTATCTTCCCTAATGTTTTCACTCTCAAGAGGATCTCCCCACCCAGTTGGTTGGATGTCCTTGTATCTGATGCGAGAGCTTTCAGGAGAGATGTACTTGACCAAGAAGTTGTACTTGCCACTCGGCTGTCCTAAGGTGTCCTATACTTCTGTGGGGATAGAGGAGTCATCCTTCTCAATGACGTTGACCTCAGGAAAAGCATAGTTGATGAACTATTGTCCTGCAATCTTTGTAGATTCATCATTGTGCTGGATATCTTTGGAATGTCCTGAGAAATGATCCCATGAATCGGTGGGGACATGGGTATTCCTTTTAATATTACTCAGTTGATAGGCATCGTTTGGCTGACTCTTTTACCTCAAGTCTTTTGGGTACGACTTCCAGATAGGCAAGTCATCCAGGGGATCATAATAGTCCTGATCGAAGTTGTTCTTCATTAGATCATCTTCTAATGAGTTAGGTCGAGCACGACATCCCTCAGGATCACCATCTCCATAGATCATCCGAACATCTAATCTTGGTATATATCTCGAGCCCTGCTTGGGAAAACAGAATGGCATGTGCGTTTCTTCCTGAGATATATAACCATTTTCGTTGAGATAAGATTTCCATTCCTCGTCCGTATCGGAGGACTCACTCTTATTGATGGTGTGTACTTCTTGAGACACTGGGTGGAGTAAGCCTCCACTGTGAAAGAAGTCCTGAATAGGATGAAAACTTTCATCTTTAGCAGTCTGGGTACAGGTTGAGGAGAGACCAATACCTTTCTTTGTCTTGTTATCTGTAGGAATTACGAGATGTCCCCATCCCTTTGCGTTATTACTCTCGATCACTTTGAAAGCGTCTTTGTATGAGGAAATCGACGCCCCTCTTTCTAGTTGATTCTCATTGCTCACCAAGAGTGCTTAGAACTGGGTTCCAATAACCTCCTTGGGTTCTACACAAGAGAATGATGATAATTTTCTCACTATTAAGGCATGCTCTCCACATACTGTGACTAACTTGTCATTCTTGACAAACTTCAGCTTCTGGTGAAGTGTCGAAGTGACTGCCCCAACTTCGTGTATCCAAGGTGTTCCAAATAAACAACTGTATGCTTCTCGGATGTCCATGACCTGGAAAGTGACTTGGAAAGTGTGAGGACCGATGGTTATGGGAAGATCAACTTTGCCGATAACTGTTTTTCTGGATCTGTCAAAGGCTTTGACGATGACCTTGCTGCCTCTCATCGGGGCTCCTTGAAATGATAGTCGTATCAGAGTTGATTTTGGCATAACATTCAAAGATGATCCTGTGTCTACTAGTACGCTGGCTAGAGCATCGTTCAGGCAGTTGACTGTAATGTTAAGAGCTATATTGTAATTTTTGCCATCTTCTGGCAGTTCTTCATCACTGAATCCTAAATTGTTGCAGGAAGTGATGTTGGAAATGATGTTGTAAAACTGCCTTACCGTCACATCTTGTTCTACGAAAGTTTTCTCTAATATTTTCTGCAGAGCTTCCCTGTGAGCTTCGGAACTAAGCAGGAGCGATAACACAGAGATTCTAGACGGGGTTTGCAACAGTTGGTCCATAATGTTGTACTCGCTTTTTTGGATGAGCTTCAGCATCTAATCGTTGTTTTTTACTAGTTCTGGATTACTGGATTGTCTGACTTGTTGATTTGGAACTTCTGTTTGAGGTTCCTTTTCCTTGGTGGGTTCTCCAACTCCTCTGTTGAAGATCCGACCACTCCATGTTACTCGATTGATGTCGGCAATGTTCACGACGAAGGGTAATGGAGTTTCCTTTCCATTTTCAATGGTAGTTGCACCGTACTTGTAAGGGATAACATTTTTCGATTTGTACAGTATTGGACCTGGCAAGGTGATAACCACAGGAGCTTTTTGGTTTATCTGACTGTTATAGGTAACCTTAATCAGTTCCTCGTTGGGAACTTTTCTACTATCAAGAAGAACTCTTGATTCATCGAGTAGAGGGATTATGGCGCAAACGTCTTTAGTCCTCCCATGATCGGAGATTATGACAACGTCCTTAATTTGATCAGGGAGATAGTCTTGTATCACGTTGATCGACCCATAGCTTGAACACGGTCGAATCTCTTTTTGCTCCAACTGATTTTGAAGAGCCGCTCGTACGAGGTAGCATTCTTGGTTATTCTCTGAACAAACTATACAGCGCTCATAGTTGTGGGGTTGCACCCGACCACAACCGCTTTGTATGTAATACATCTTTACTAGATCTGTTTCCATTGAGCGAACATCCTGACTTTGATGCCTACCAGGATTCTCGTCAGTCATACTAATCTGTTGTGTAACTTTGTCTAAGTAAATTGGAAGCCACCAGTGGTCCAACAAGTGTTGAAGTGTTCTTTGGACAAGTACACACCTTTGGCCGTCTTCACGGCATTCTTCACAGTCTTGATAATCATGTGAAGCCAGAAAGCTGAGCATGACTTGCTTAGCGTGCAATTCTACCAGACTGGTATTCATCAAGCGTATGTCAAAGATATGAACCATATTGACTTGATGGTTATTTCTCTCACGCTAATCTTGGATCCATTCGAGATCCATCTGACGTTTGCGGGCCTCTTGTACAAAAGAGCATCCCTGATTGCTTGTTGAGCAGATCGGACAAGTGTTGTAATCGTGCCGTGGCAGATTATGGTATTGACTTTGCCTTGAATGCATCACCACTAAGTTAACATTCATCACAAGAATATTGCAATTTTGAACAAAGTTGGGACGCACATGGGCCATGTTGACTTCACAGATTCGTTGATCCTAAATCCAACCCAGGTTCATCTATTCTTGTAGAGCTGATTGCACTACAGAACACTTTTGGTTATTCTTTGAGCAGATATCACACTGATGATAATTGTGAGGCGGTACATGACTGTACCCGCTCCACCTGCAATGCATCCTAACCAGATTGGTTCCTAATAGGAGTACATCGTGAATTTGATAATTGCAGATAAATTCTTCCTCTATTAACTTTACTACAGTCTTCTCATGTTGTGGCAACGGGTTCGTCTGAACATTTGGATTAGTATCTTTAAAAGATAGGATCCCGTTCCTAACAAGCTTCTGTACATCAGACTTGAAGCTGAGATAGTTCTCAATGTTGTGCCCAGATCCTCCTTGATGCTAAGTGCAAATTTGATCCGCTTTGAACCAAAAAGGTGGATTTTCTGGTATTATAAGAGGAGTCTTGGTTTGGACGTGCCCCTTGGCCAGTAGAAGTGGAAATAGTTTTGCATACAACATTGGTATAGGGTCAAATCATGATGGTCGTGTCGTACGATTGTTATTGTTGTACTGTGGATGAGCCTGTTGAAGAGGCTGTTGTGTTCCATCCTGCGAGAATTCGCTACGGCGGGGGGTTTTCATTCTGAGTCCTATGGTTTGGGAGACCTTTCTAGGGACCACCTTGTTGTGTCTAGATCACACTAGTGAGGGGGATATGGGTTTTTGTAGGAAACCAAGCCACTTCATACCTTTGTTCTCTCAAACACATCAGATTATTCTGCACCGACACATAATTATATGCAGACATCCATATTGTTCAAATTTGATTGTTTAGACATTGTTGGCTTCTTGATTCATGTGTTGCATATCATTTTATCACGAAATTAATTTTTGTATATGCATCTCCAGGTTATTCGAAGGCTTATTCTTTGTTGACATTATCATAGAGATGAGTAATGGTTGCCGAGGTTTCTTTAGTTATAAGTTTGTGGAGCCCAAGCTGAATACTTTGAGAGGTTTAGCGTCCCGTGTGGTTGAAGATAATAGAGGGGTTTTCAAAGACAGTTATGGTAATCTGTTGACCATCCTCAACACTGAAGTCAACATCACTACCATTCATACACTGGTTCAGTTCTATGATCCGCCACTTAGGTGTTTCACATTTCAGGATTATCAGCTAGCACCTACACTCGAGATGTATTCTTATATCTTGGGGTTTGAGATCAAGAAACAAGTTCCTTTTGTCTACACTAGTGGTTGTCCGAAGTTTCCCCTTATTGCTGGTGCTCTTTGCATTAGTAAGAAGGACGTGGAAGCTAATCTCAAGACCAAAGGGAAGGGTATTCGAGGGTTTGCTTCAAAGTTCCTGGTTGACAAAGCTACTTCCTTTGCTGCAGATGGAAACTAGAAGGCTTTCAACACCGTTCTTGCTTTGCTGATATATGGGATTGTCTTGTTTCCAAACATGGAGAATTTCATAGATCAGGCTGCCATCAGTATCTTCTTTTCCAAGAACCATGTTCTGACACTTCTTGCTGATACCTACCATTCTATTCACTCGAGGAATGAAAATAAGAAAGGAACCATTGTCTGTTGTGATCCTCTGCTATACCGATGGTTCATGTCTCACCTTTCGCAGAAGGGTCCCTTTGTTGAGAATAAGGGTAATCTCAAGTGGTCTCAACGAATCATGTCTCTTACTGCTGATGACATCTCTTGGTATTCTCGAGTTTTTGACGATACTAAGATTATTCTTCATTGTGGGAAATTCTCCAATGTGCCTCTCCTGAGTACAAAGGGCGAAATTAACTACAATTCGAGACTTGCCTTCTGACACTTGGGATATCCTATGGTTGCCAAGCCAGATCCTAAGGTAGTGGAAGAGTTCATCTTTCATGAAGGAGTTGATGACAAGGGATTACTGAAGAGGTTTAGTGTCGCTTGGACTCAGACTCATCTTGAAGGAAGAGCCGATTTGGGTAAGAAGAATTGCATAGCCAATGAAGCTTACACACTGTGGGTCAAAGAGCACGTCAAAGAGATCTTATTGCCATTTTCTTCCGTGCCTTCCATAAATGCCAAGCTTCCTGAACTTGCCATTGTTCCTCCATTTGAAGTCGACCAACTCAAGCTGACTATTGAGATGTTAAAGAAGGAGAATGTTGATCTTCGTCTCAACCTTGGTAGAGTCACATTTGAGAAGGATAGCTTATACATTTAGCTCCACCAGAAGCGCGAGTGCATGCTCAAAGAGGTGGAAGTTGAACAGAACAAGCGAAGGAAAGTGGGTGATGATTTGAAGAGTACCTCTGAGGAACTTACTTCAAAGAAGAGACAGCTCGCCAACACTCAGTATCAAGCCTACAAGGATGAGTTGAGCTACAAGAAGCAACTTGAAGAGCTTCAAGCCAAGTTATCAGAGTACAAGACCAAGTGGCATAGTGAATTAGACCGTGCTAATCAGTTGGCAAAGGACATTTCTCAGTGTCAAGCGAAGCTCGACAAAGCCTTCGGTGAGATCCAGAAGCTGCAAGATCAAACACATCGGAGCAGAGAGCAGATTAGTCAGCTCAACACAGTGAGTACTCATTGGGACCAACAAAGCCGTCATCTGCAAGTTCTCTTGGAGCAGAAAGAGGCCTTTCTTCAGGATATGCTTCAGGGACCTAACCATTCTTTGCTGCGCAACCTTATGAAGGATGCGAAGTATTGGAGTGAAAGACACAGTCGTCTAGCCAGATTTACTGAGCACGCACTTAAGGGTTTACCTGGGTTGTTGAGGGATGCATATGCTGATGCATTACCGCATAGGATTCCTTGGGTTGTTTACCATTTCTTGTCTATTTGTATGGTGGTCTTTGATAGGATCCATGTTGATCTTATTGTATCCCAAAAGGCAAATATTTGATTTGTACTCGACTTGTACTTCTTTCCTTTATAGGTGAATGAATGAAGTTTCTTACTGGCTTTATTTTTGCACCTTTGCTTGTATGCTTTATGATTATTGTTAACAAAGATAAGTTTACAAATTCCTAGAATTTAAAAATTTATTTTTGCATGCATTGCATACATTCATGCACACATATGCACGTCCCTTCGTCTGGAAAACCTTTGCTTACCTTGTCCGTCTCCGCTTGTAGCAAGACGACGACTCGACATCGCTATTTCACTCACTCAAGCAAAACCAGAATCATAGCTGTTTTCGAAGCTGAGAACGCTGCCTATTGTAGCACCCCAAAATTTGCCATCCTTTTAACACTAACTAGCTTATATTTCATCTCATTTTTTGCATTATCATTTGTGCATATCATTGGTTCTTAGCATGGGATCAAGGTGTTTGAGTTAGCTCAAGAGGAAGAGATGTTCTTCAGAGGTTCAAGCAAAAGGTCATGTGTACTGTCCAAAGGACCAAAGGAGAGAAAGGTTCTTGATGCCATCAATACTCAAGCCACAGGGGATCTTTAGACCTCAGGACATTTTGATGAGGCCATCACCTCATCATATGACCAAGTTTGGCAAGAGATTTCAAGTGAATCACACTCTCCTAGCCTGATTTCTCAAATTAGGGTTTTGGGAGATTCTTGGTTTTAACCCTCCAATGAGCAAGATCTTTGAGTTTTTATCATCACCAAATGGCACATCTTATCTTTGTTTGAGAGGATACACATCGCATATAGAGGAATTTGGATTTTGAGCATGGGTCGATTTCTCCTAAGCCAGGGGTGCCAAAACTAGGGTTTTCCATAAAATCAGTTTATTTCTGATTTTTTGGGCAAGACTTGATTTCATGGTCTTTTATATGTTCCCTAGTGTCTAGGAATGGAAAATTGCCTTCAGAAGGGTTTCAATTGTGCAAAAGATTCAAAATCAGGAGAATTGGGGATAAAGTCAACTGTGCAGTGAAAAAGTCAACTCCCGACTTCTTGAGGTCAACATGGTGATTACCAAGTCATATATGATCAATGGATGAGATTTGGTCAAGGAATGTTCAAGGATTTATAAAAAATCAAGAATATGTGAAAGTTACTAAAATTGGAAACTTAGGTTTTTAGAAACTTACTATTTTTGGCAAGTTTTCATGGTTTATTAGTTACTTTCAAGGCCAATTTCCATTATGATACAAGATCTATTTCAATTCTCTTCAAACATGAAATTTGTAGAGCTTATCCCAAGCTTTCCAACCATGTAAACTTTGACTCATTTGGATTATTTTTGAGAGAGTTATGGTGTCCCAAAGTTGGAGGACTCAAGTTGTGGATTTCAAGGACTTAGAATTTTTTTTCTAAGTTATTTTTAGGCAGTTTGGTACATCCATGTTCATGCTCAATTTTGACCAATTTCTAAGCCTTATCATGAAAAACCTCTAAGATGAAAAGTGCAGAGGGCAATCCCCTCTTTCCAACGAACTCAAGTTTGTGTCATTTGGATCATTATGGTGAAAGTTGTGTTGCTTCAAAGGTGGTGTCACCAAATGGTTAAATTGCACTTGTGACTTGGAATTTCTAAGCATGTCTAGCTAGCTTCATGGACATGATTGCCATGCCAATTTCCCTATGCTTCTAGGTCATATTTTAAGATGCTTCCAACACTAATCTTTTTCTCCATTCTCCCTATTTTTCATTGGATACATGTTTGTCTCAAATGGAGCTAAATCTACCAAGATATGATCATGGAAAGTGATGGACACAGTTTGTATGAAAAGGCTTTATTTGGTGGTATGTGATGGACATTCCTTGAGGCATGCTGAAGCACCTCTACCATACGGATCATAGTGTTTTCTTTTGTGTCATTCTCATTGCCAAAAGTGGCCGAGCATCACAATGTTGATGTACACATGCCATGCACACTTTTGGCATGATTTTGGAAAGGAATGAAGAGTGTATTTTTTTTTCCATTCCATTCTCTCACGTGCAAGCATCACCTTTATTTCATGCCTTCATTTCGTTCATAAATATCACACAAGCAATCACCAACCCATGTGCCATGCTCGTGTACATTTCTTTCTCACTTGGAATTGCAGATTCACATAACAAACTTCTCGGTACATTCCATCCACTCTCTCACGTGTCAATCCATGTTATTTAAAGTCACACAAACCCTAAACACGGGGAACTCTCATTTGGTGAAGAATTAGATCTGAACAAGCTCTCTCTCCCTCAAAATTTTCATCTCTTCGAAGCTCTTTTTTTTACTGATTTTATCTAAAGATTTTGGGTTGATTATTCATCACTGAAGCACCAGGAGTCCTTTGGATCTATTTGTTTAAAGCTTATGCATCAAAACAAGAGCCAACGGAGCTGCTCTGTTAGGTAATCTTCATGACTTGGAATCCCTCATGATAAACGTGTTTTGAGCTTGTTGCTGGTGGTTCTTAAGTCCTCCCATGGTGGAGGCAACGTTTGTATACGTGTTGTTTCAGTTTGAATCATTTTCAGTTTGGATGTTAATTTTTCAAGTTTAGTTTTCATGGTGTTTTAATGGTTGTAAGTAGTTTTTCAAGATGGATTCGTGACCTCCATAAAATTTCCTACGCGATGATGTCCTTGTTTTCATGTTTTCGTGTGGTTTTATTTTAGCTCCGGTGAGGAGCTACCAGGGAAGATGACCGGAGCCCTAGCTCAGGCGCCCCCGTGGACGCTGATGTGTACATGTTTGACTTATGTTGAATGTGCCTGTGTGTTATTCATGTTTTGTTTCAGTTAGATCCAAGCCGTTCATTGTTTTTAGTTGGCCTTTTATCCAGATCCAAGGGTGGAGCATGTCCATGATTATGTGGTACGGGGTACGTCTGATCTTGATCAGATGGTTGTGATGCGTTGAGGGTTTATCACATGCTTACCAGATCCAGGTTTAGAAATGTTGGGTGGGCCCGACACGCCATTTCTTTTCACACACCTTGGTTTTAGGCCCAATGCGCCATTGAATTGTTTTCTTTTGTATCTGAATTGCTGATGCACCCCCTCCCTTGTTTCTTCCTTTTATTTTCTTTTTCTTTTATTTTTTAATTTGATTTTTATTTTAATTGTTAATTTCATTATAAAAATTCCCAAAAATATTTTTCTGGTCAATTGTCATGTTGACTTATTTTTCAATATTTTTATTTTATTTTTAATTCCTTTTTCCTATTTTAATTTGAATTAATTTGTGGACGAGTCTCCAAGGATACCCTTCACTTAGGGTTAGGGACTTTTGTGCTTTTCTTAGCCTTTTGAAGTTGATGTTTTGGCCACTCTTAGCCCATCATATGAGGGTGTTTTGTTGCTGGTTTAGGGATGTTTTGAGTTGCTTTAGGTGACTTTCCATTCATCCTTTGTGGACCCTCAATTCTTACTCGATTGTGTGCATACTTTGGATAGTTGGTCCATTTTGAATATGTTATTGATCTTGATTTGATTCCATCTTTTGAACATGCTTAATTGGATGGTTGAACATACCTTTGGGAATTTTTTGGAATTTTATTGAATCAGTTTACTAGTTTTGGTTGATGCTCTCATTTGATGATGTTTTGAGCTTGCTAATGCACACATCTTGACCTAATTTTGTGCCTTTGAATGACATGGACTTGCTTGATGCTTTGTGATCTTTCTTTAATAGATAAAACATTTTTGAGATTCTGTTTTGCCTTGGCCCTTGGTGCATGACTCATCTTTTGTGTGGCTTTGCTTGTGTGGAAGTTTATGAGTCATTTTGGGACTTTATTTTGTTGCATACTTGCATAGTTTTGATACTTGCTTTGTGCATGATGTTTGACGAGTCTTTTTGATTGATTTGAGTTCTGACTTGGTTTCATCTTCAAATTACCTTGCTCATATTACTTTGGTGTGGTGCCTAATGATGTTTAATTGTGCTTCTAATGCAAGTTTGCTTGCGTCCTTTCATGCTTACTTCTATTTGCTTATTTGAATCTTCTTGCATGATCTTTGAAGCTTCATTGATGATGTGAATTGGATTTGATGTGCATGATGTACTTGCTGCCCTGTTTGGTTTCTCATCTCTTATTTCCTTTCCTTCTTCATCTCTTTCACTTTTTTCCTTCCCCTTTGGACCTTAAGACTTGTTCAAGTCTTGGATCCACTTTTGTTTGCTCCCTTAGGGTTTCCTAATCCAACTTAATTTTCGATTAAGCTTGGAGTAGGATAGAAATTAGGATTTAAGCCATGCATGCTAACTTAGGTAGATGTTTTCCCCTTTTAACCTCAACTATAGGGCCATCTTTTGCATGACAACATTAGGATAGAATTCCCCGTAGTGTTTTCTTTTTCCTTTGAATCTTCTCTTCTCATCTCATAACAATTATAAAACACTTAATAAAGGTAACGTGTATTGCGCATGAGCCTTGTATGCGGGAAATGAGGAATGAGGGGTTTCCTCTCATTTTTCTAGAGTGTTTGGTGGACGTTCCATCTTGGAACGATTTACTAAGCATTCGTTCCTATGTCATAGACTTCGGTGCAATGCAAGTCACGAAATAACTTCAATCCACTTCTGTCTAAAAAACACAAACAAATTCAAAACCTTTTTATCCTTCAGGATTGTTAAGTTTCAAACCATTTTCAGAAAAGAGCACGTTAATTTCCGTTTTGTCGCAAACAGCCATCGACCCTAACTACCGGACGCGAACTTAGCGACGCTCATAAAAAAACTAAGACCTTGTTAGGTCGAACTACGACTGCTCTGATTTCCTCCTTCTGGTTAGATTGAGGATACGTAGGCACGAGACGGCGATGTCTTGGAGAGCACCCTTCCATCCTTTTTTTCCTTGTTAGGTCGAACTATGACTGCTCTGATTTCCTCTTTCTAGTTAGATTGAGGATACGTAGGCACAAGACGACGATGTCTTGGCGAGCAACCTTCCCCCCGTAGTTTTCCGAACTACGTTGACTCTGACTTTCCTATTGCACGAGGGAATACGTAGGCCTAGGACGACGATATCCTACCAAGTCACTTTTTCTTTTCTTTTTCCCGTTTTTGTTTAGCCGTAGACTTTAGATAACTCACCCTTTGATTAGATAACAAGTGTGGATCCCATCGAGTACGATGGACGCGTGGGGGTGCTAATACCTTCCCCTCGCGTAACCGACTCCCGAACCCGGACTATGGATGCGATGACCTTGTCTTTCCCTTTCTTCAGGTTTTCTTCAATCGTTTCCTTTCCCTGCGTCAGGATAAATAACGTTCGGTGGCGGCTCTTCTGTTCTAGTTTCTCGCCGGTTGTTTTTCGCAGGTTGCGACACCTATAAGGAAACTTTGGCTCAATTTCAAGGTCAGATGAATTAGTTTCAGACGAACATAGATGTTATTATGGAGCTCCTTCGCACTCAAAAGGATGTTGTCGTTGCTGCCACTATTGTTGCAACTGCAACTGATACAACTATTGTCACCCCTGTTGTGACTGTTCCTCTTGTTGTTACACCTACTCCAGCTGTTGTTTCTTCTCCTACTACTGTTGAAGTGTCGGTTGAGCCTATGATTCATCCTGTTGTTCATCTGTCAAACTCTCAATCTGGTTTGAACAAGATGCCTACTTTTCCTTAGGGCATGCCTCCGAATTTTACTCCTCAGATTGTAAATTATGGTGCCTTCGTACCATATCAGCTTTTTGTTGTGCCCATGCCTAATGGAAATACTGCTGCATATCCATGGTGTATGCCTACCCCGGTTCCACCTCCAGTGGTGAGTGATGATCATGAGAATTTTTAGGTTCAGACTCGTCAGACTCCTGTGTTGACTGACATTGAAACTCTTGAGGACGATGAGCATGTGTATAGGGGTCCTTCTATTCATGTTCCGGTTTCATCCCAAACTGCTCAAACTGTTGTTCAGAATGTTCATTCTAGAATGCTCTACGTTGGGACATCTTCAACTGCCATGGTACCTCCTCCGAATTATCTGTTTGGTATTCATATGGGTCAGAATGCTGGTAATATGGTTAATCAGGGATTAGTATATCCTTCTCAGTTTACTACTCCACAAGTGCACGCTCCAGCCGCATCTTAGTTGCCAAATCCTCAGATTCTTGTCAGAACTGCTGATCAGAGTAGACTTGCTAGTTACAAGCTATTGGAAGACCGTATCAGAGCTATTAAAGGGTTTTCTACTTTTGGCATGGAGGCCAAAGACTTATGTTTGGTTTCGAATGTTGTACTGCCGCAGAAATTCAAGATACCTGAGCTTCCAAAGTATAAAGGTTTGAGTTACCCACGTAGTCACATCACTATGTACTGTAGGAAGATGGCATCCTATATTGATAATGATGAATTTCTAGTTCATTGTTTTCAAGATAGCTTTTTCGGTGCTTCATTGGATTGGTACATGGGCTTAGAACGCAGCAAAATTCGTACTTGGAGGGATCTGTCTGAAGCGTTCTTGAAGCAATACAGATACAATCTTGATCTGGCGCCTACCAGATTACAGTGCCAAAACCAGTCTTAGTGTTCAACTGAAACATTTAAAAAGTATGCACAAAGATGGCACGAGATGGCATCTCGTGTGCGACCTGCTCTCTCTGACAATGAGTTGGTTGATATCTGTATGGGTGCATTACAAGGATCCTGCTATGAGAAAATGGTGGGTAGTTCTTCATCAAACTTTGCTAGCATCGTAACCATTAGTGAAGGAATTCAGAACGGGTTAAAGTCTGGAAAGATTCTTGGAGCTGCATCCCTGCAGCCAGCCAACAGAAAGTCTCAGAACAGTCAGTCAAAGAAGAAGGAAGATGAAGCCAATGCTGTGACAACTAAAGTCTCTCCTCAGTATCAAGCACCCATGGCTCCCATGCCATATTATCCATATTCGTACATTGTTATTGCACAATATCAATAACCTCCGTACCAGTATCATCCATAGCAACCAGTTCAGAATGCTCAGAATCTGCAACAACCACAACATCAGCAAAAGACTCAACAAAACAACAGAAATTAGCAGAATCAAAACCGGCAAAACAACAACAATCAAGGAAATCATAAGCGTCCGAATTTCGACAAAATTCCAGTGTCGTACACTGAATTGTTCCCTTACTTGGTTCACCAAGGGGCAATTGTTCCCAAAGAGACCGCACATGCAATTCCTCCATTTAACCCAATGCATAATCCAAATGCGTCTTATGCTTATCACTCCGGATATATAGGACACGCGACAGAAGACTGTATTGTTTTCAAAACCAAGGTTCAGGAGCACATTGATCGGAAGATTTTGACCTTTGCTGAGGAAGGTCATAACATTCAGCATAATTCGTTGCCCAATCACGGTGGACCAGCGGTGAACATGATTGAGGATAGTTCAAAGACTGAATTAATCATGGATGTTGACGAGGTAAAGACCCCGAAGACTGTGGTTGTTAAGAAATTGAATGAACATGGGTTGCTGAAAGGGCTGCATGGTAAGTGTCAGATTTGTGACAATAATCCCAACCAATGTCGAAGGCTGAAGGGTTGTGTCCAAATTTTGATAAATCGAGGTGAAGTTCCATTTTTCAGATCTAAGCATGTTGAAGAAGTCTCTACTATCGAGCCATTCACCATCATTTATAGGAAGGTTCCTGTTGAATATCCTAAGAAGAAAGTACAACTTATCATTGTTTGCCCGCTAAATCCATTTCCGTATCACAATTCTAAGGAGGTACCTTGGAAGTATGGATTTATTGTGTTTTCTGGAGGTCAAGAGATAAGGTTTATTGAGTCTGAGATCGTGAATGTTACCACCACTGGAGGTATGACTCGTAGTGGACAAGTGTTCGCTCCGAAGGTCACTATAAAACCTGTACATGTTCCAACTGTTGTTCCTCCCAAAGACACATCTGCAACCACTAGTGTTCAACAAGAGGCATCTACTACTGCACTAGTGCCAACTATTCCGTCTGAGGATGTTACAAAAAGCAAAGAGACGATCGATGATCAAGAGTTCCTAAGGTTGATCAAGAAAAGTGACTTTAAAATTGTGGATCAGCTGGGGCAGACTCCCTCAAGGATCTCGATCTTGTCCTTACTCATGAGCTCACCTGCGCACAGATCACCTTTGTTGAAAGTGTTGAACATTGCCCATATGATGCACGATATATCCGTTGTCGAGTTTGATGACGTAGTGGCAAACATAACAACAAGCAGATACTTGGGCTTGAATGAATCAGAATTGCCTCCTGAAGGAGCTGCCCACAATCGAGCATTGCACATATCTATAACCTGCATGGATGCCTTATTATCTCGTGTCCTAGTGGATACCAGTTATTCCCTCAATGTGATGCCTACGGGGACATTGAGTCAATTACTGGTAGAAGGAAGCGAGATGAGGCTGAGCGCCTTAGTCGTCAGAGCCTTTGATGGTTCTCGGAGGTAGGTCATTGGAGAAGTGGATTTACCCATCAAGGTTGGACCGCATTTGTACACGATTACTTTCCAAGTGATGAATATCAATCCTGTGTACAGTTACCTATTGGGTTACCCGTGGATTCACGCCGCAGGGGCAGTTACTTCCACTTTACATCAGAAATTGAAATTCATGTTTGACGATCAGTTGGTCATCGTCTGTGGTGAAGAAGACCTGATTGTGAGCGAGTTATCGTCTTTCCAATACGTTGAGATCGATGAAGGTGTATCTGAGGTGCCGTTACAATGTCTCGAGTTCGAAGATGTCAACTCTGCTTTGATTAATCAAAGTAGATCACTGCAAATGACTTTGACATCTGCCAACAGTGCTAAAGAGACCATCGCGAGAGGTACCTTGTTTGGCTGGGGGCATGTGATTGATGTGGTTGAAAAGCACAATCCTTTTGGATTGGGTTATCGTCCTGGTCGACAATCTAGTGCACATGGTCAGAAGCAGTGCAACTTAATAAAGTTCAATAGCGCGGGTTTTCAAAAGGGTGACATCGTGGTTGCCATTGATGATGCTGGTCCTAGCAACCAGATTTCAAGCTTTGTACGCAAGTGCCCGCCGGGTTTCAAGCTCAACAATTGGACATCTACCGTGATTCCTGTGGTTTTTCCAACAAACATTTAATGCGTTTTGCTTTCTCATTCCCTCGTCCTCGCCCGAGATGAGTGGATAGCTTATAAAGGGCCTCCTGCTTTTGCAATATTATATAATCAATAAATAAGAGTTTTTTGTATTCAAAATCATGCTCTTTTTTTTTTCTTTCTTTATTTTACCTTTTCACAAACAAATGGAAAAAGTTTCTTTTATTTTCACTTTTCAAAATAGCTCATTCTAAACATTTTCATAAACATGCAGAACAAATAAATGCATTGATAACAACATGGCAAACATCCATTGTAATTTTGGGATTCCATTCAAACAAGCCGAAGAAGATGGTGAGGAAGATTGTGAATTACTGGCGGAACTAGCAATGCTCCTTGAGCATGAGAATAAAGAGATTTAGCCACACAAAGAGCCGGTGGAAGTTGTCAATCTTGGTACTGATGAGGTCAGAAGAGAAGTCAAGGTTGGCGCATCCCTCGCAAAGCATGTACACTCCGAGTTGGTCAAGTTATTGAAAGAGTATGTTGATATCTTCGCTTGGTCTTATCAAGATATGCCTGGGTTGGATACCAACATTGTTGAGCATCAAATTCCACTCAAGCCTGAATGTCCTCCTGTCAAGCAGAAACTCAGGAAGACTAGACCCGACATGGCACTCAAAATCAGAGAAGAGGTAAAGAAGCAGCTTGATGCTGTGTTCCTAGCCATTTTCGAATATCCTGAATAGATCGCCAACAACGTCCCGGTTCCTAAGAAAGATAGGAAAGTAAGAATGTGTGTGGATTATCGAGATCTCAATAAGGCAAGCCCGAAAGATGTTTTTCCTTTGCCTCATATTGATGTCTTGGTAGACAACATGGCGCAGTTCTCTGTCTTTTCCTTCATGGAAGGTTTCTCAGGATATAATCAGAACAAAATGTCCCCAGCTGATATGGAGAAGACTACTTTCATCATGCATGGGATATATATTATTACAAAGGCATGCCATTCGGTTTGAAGAATGTAGGGGCAACATACCAACGTGCCATGACAACCCTCTTTCACGATATGATTCATAGAGAGATTGAGGTTTACGTGAACGACATGATTGCCAAGTCTGAAACTGAAGATGATCACCTGGTTCATCTAAAGAAACTGTTTGACAGACTCCAGAAGTTTAGACTGCGGTTGAATCCTGTGAAGTGTACCTTCGGAGTTCAATCAGGTAAATTGTTGGACTTTATTGTGAGTCAGAAGGGCATTGAAGTTGATCATGACAAGGTTCGAGTAATTCAGAACATGACGCCTCCCAAAATAGAAAAAGAAGTCTGTGGCTTTCTGGGCAGACTTAATTACATCTCGAGATTCATTTCTCACTTGACGGCTACCTGTGAACCAATATTCAAATTACTAAGAAAAAACCAATCGGTCGAATGGAACAATGATTGTCAAGAAGCATTTGACAAAATAAAACAATACTTGTAAGAACCACCGATCTTAGTACCGCCGATTCTTGGTAGGCCTTTAATCATGTATCTCTTCATTCTCAATGAATCAATGGGATGTGTATTGGGTCAACATGACGACACTGGCAGAAAAGAACATGCAATTTACTATATGAGCAAGAAGTTCACTGATTGTGAGACCAGATACTCACTCTTGGAGAAAACTTGTTGTGCTCTGGTCTAGGCTGCTCGACGCCTAAGACAATACATGATTTGCCTCACTAATTTATTGATATCCAAAATGGATCTGATAAAGTACATTTTTAAAAAGCCTGATGCCTCTGGAAGGATTGCTCGATGGCAGATTCTATTAACTGAGTATGATATCCAACATGTTACCCAGAAAGCAATAAAAGGGAGCGTCTTGTCTGACTACCTTGCTCATCAACCTGTGGAGGGTTATCAACAAATGAAGTTTGAATTTCCCGATGAGGATGTTCTGTTAATCTGAGATTATGAGACTCCAGATCCTGACATAGGACTTGAACCAGGGGGGCGATAGACGCTCGTGTTCGATGGTGCCTCCAATGATAAAGGTCGTGGAATTGGTGTTATCCTCATCTCTCCAACAGGTTTTCACCTTCCCTTCACTGGAAGATTATGCTTTGCATGCACCAACAATATGGCTGAATACGAAGCACGTATCTACGGTATTGAAGCGACAATTGACATGAGAATCAAGATTCTTAAGGTCTATGGAGATTCTGCTTTGGTTATTGGCCAAGTCAGAGGGAACTTTGTCACTCGGGATTCCAAGCTGGTTCCGTACCAAAAGCACTTTGCGAAATTGATTCCTTATTTTGAGGAAATCTCTTTTCATCATATCCCCTGAGAGGAAAATCAACTAGTTGATGTTCTTGCCACTTTAGAATTCATGTTCAAGGTCAAGTGGAAGAATGAAGCTCCTTTTATCCGCATTGATCACTTGAACGAACCAGCACACTGTTTAGCAATCGAGGATGAGTCTGATGACAAGCCTTGGTTCTATGACATCAAGAGATATCTGGAAAAACAGGAATATTTCGAGGGTATTACTATCACTGACAAGAAGGCTCTTAGACGACTCTGCGCCAAGTTCTTCTTAAATGGTGGTGTATTGTACAAGAGGAATTATGATTCTGTGTTGCTCAGATAAGTGGATAGACACGAAACAAACACAATCATAAGGTCCATACATGAGGGCTGCGAGGGTGTACGTGCTAAAGGTCCTACTATGGCCAAGAAGATCCTTCGAGCTGGGTACTATTGGACAACAATGGAGGTAGATTGTTACAACTTTTCCAAAAGATGTCACAAGTGCCAAATCTACGGTGACAAGATCCATGTGCCTCCTCCTCCATTGAATGTTTTGACTTCAGCTTGGCTTTTCTCTATGTGGGGAATTGATATGATTAGAATGATCGAACCGAAGGGTTCCAATGGTCATCGATTCATTCTAGTTGCTATCGATTACTTCACCAAGTGGGTTGAAGCTGCTTCTTACACAAACGTCACATGACAAGTGGTTACCAGATTTATCAAGAAAGAGATAATTTATCGCTACGACATTCCTAGTAGCATTATCACTGACAATGCAAGCAATCTGAACAAAAAAGATGATGAAGGAGTTGTGTCAAGAATTCAAGATCGAGCACCACAACTCTTCACCATATTGGCCTAAGATGAATGGTGTCGTCGAAGCAGCAAACAAAAACATCAAGAGGATTGTCCAGAAAATGGTTAAGACTTATAAGGATTGGCATGAAATGCTTCCATTTGCATTACATGGCTACAAAACTTCAGTTCGTACTTCTACTGGGGCAACTCCGTATTCACCTGTGTATGGTATGGAGGCTGTTTTACCAATTGAAGTCGAGATTCCTTCTCTCAGAGTCATCATGGAAGCAGGTCTTGATGAAGCTGAATGGGTCCAATCTAGATATGACCAGCTGAATCTCATCGAAGAGAAGCATCTTACAGCTGTTTGTCATGGTCAATTGTATCAGAGACGCCTCAAGCGATCTTTTGACAATAAAGTTATCCCTCAAGCGTTCCAAGAAGGTGAACTCGTGCTCAAGAGATATTCACCTATTCACTCGGATCCACGCGGCAAGTGGACTCCCAATTATGAAGGACCCTTTGTTGTCAAGAAGGCCTTCTCAGGAGGATCCCTGATCCTCACCACCATGGATGGGGAAGAGTTGCCATCGCCTGTGAACTCTGATGCAGTCAAAAAATACTATGCCTGAAAAAAATGGATAAAGAGCCCGCTAGATTGACATCCGCAAGGACAATCTAGGCAAAAATGGGCATCCCGATGGACCAAACAAAAGAAATTTCCATGCAAAAGTTAAGGACAATGCAAAAAAAAAACAATAATGGCCCGCTAAGTTGAAAACCCGAAAGGGCGACTTAGGCAAAAATGGGTATCCCGGTGGACGAAAAAAATAAAACAAAAATGTCCTGCAAAAATTAGGGATAAATACATTTAACTGCGAACACTTGAGCCTCTCCTCATCATAGCTGGATATCAGATGGTAACAGAGCAGTCAAATCATCATCAACCGGTGCAAGGCGTTGGAACCTAGACTTACAGTGGATGGTAGCCAATGTTATAATCAATGCAAAACATGATTTCCTTTTGCCATTTACATTTTGTTTTTCAATTTTATTGCAAATTTCCTCATCAAGGATTTTTGCATCCTGGTACACATCTTATGTACATGTTTTCACATTTCAATAAAAGTTCATCATTCGGTTTCTCAATTGTTTTCTTTTCAAGATTTTGTTTGCAAAATAAATTATTATTTGTGATCACATAATACTATAAAGCATTGAGAACAATAAAAAAGATAAATCAAGGGAGAAAGCATTATGCATTGCATATTTTACTGGTAATTCCTACAGGATAATCGGCCATATCCATCGGCAAACCTAATGCCCGACCAACACTATGATGGTTCTTTGAAGATGTGGCCATATCCCCAACAGAGCCATCATTTTCCCAGCAAACGCCATTATGGTTATACAGAAAAGTTGTTTACATCCCTTTTCTCCGGTAGATCCGTAATGCTCCCAGTAAAGCTGTTATGATGTGCCCCGAGAAGAGACACGATTGTTCTTTTCCTCATCAAGGGTCATGTGTCATTCCCATCATATCAAAACCGTCACTCTCTAGTGGCAACTCACTTCATTCTCCCCAAGCAGAGAGGATCATTCGGACCTTGGTAATTCCCTACAGCAGGGTCAGTCAGGGTGAAAGGACGTCCAAGTAGCAATGTTGGTGATAGCTTGGAAATTGGAGATTTTTAGGGTCGTTCCCTAGCCAGAGTCAGTCATGGCGTGAAGATCGACCTGATTCTTTTATCCCTAGCAATGTCAACGGTGATAATCTAGAAATCTGATATTTCACGGTTTCTTCCCCAACGGAGTTGTCACCCTTTGTGGACTTTTTTCTCCAACAGGTCGTCTTTATTTGTGGGTCATCTCCCCAGCCGAGGATGTCGAGTCCGCTTTGCTACAATCTCTACCTAACTGTCGCACAGTACCTTAACTTGCACTTTGCATAACATGATATCAAGCATCATGTAGATCACCTACATGGCATACGCATAAAGCATACTACCTTTCTTTTGGCCTGATTCATCTCCCCAACAGATATTCAGCCAACCTTCTTTCAAACTCTCTACACTCGCGCTTTTCTTTCGCCGCCGTCGGCCAAATTTTCGAGCTACTCTTTTATTTAATCCCCTTTTACCTCGAATCATCGAAAAGCTGGCGCAATTCGTACATTCAGGTCCAAGAGGATTAAATAGGGACATCTGTCGTAACCCAAAATTTGACCTCCCCTTTTGCCTTTTGCATAAGCATGTGCATTCGCATCGCTGGCATACGCATTCACACTTTTTCTTTATGTTTTTTGGTTGCAGGAATATTCAGGTTTTTTAGCCCGATTAATCGCATCCTCACAAGGTCATCACACCATCAAAACAAGCACAAAATATTAGTTTCTATGATTATTCATCAAAGCAAGAGGTGGAAAATCGAAACCGGGGCTTTAACACTTGCTCCTAAGCAATCTGGGAAATTTTTTCCTAGAGTAACCGATTACTCAAATAGGGTAATCGATTACTCTGGACAGAGTTGCAAATTCTACTGGATTTTTGAGACAACAAACATGCACTCTCTTTGTTCTTGGATTCTACATGGTTCCAGCATTGTGTGGAACATTCTAGACTGTTCAAGACCATTCAAGACATTCCACTTACATTTATTCCAATGCATCACTTTAAATTAAGTGCACCATGTTCCTTGATTTCCAAGCATGTGAGCCTTTGATTTGGATTTACATTGCGACTGATCCACCGAGTTAACTACCTCACTAACTGAGTTAACTGCTGACTGGTGAGTCAAGTGTAACTAACTCCCAACCTAGATCCAAAGCTAAGTCTAAAGCACATTCCAAACCTATCAACTCCAAACCAAAACTCTATATAAACAAACCTTCAATCATTTTTCAAGGGGTCTCAACCATTTCACACATTTCTCACACTTCACTCTCAATTCTCTCACTTTCTCTCCGAATTTTTCTGCAACTTCTGCATCTTCATCTACATTTTCTTTCCAAACCTCACCATAGCTCTTCACTATTGAAGATTAATTACCTTCACCATGGAAGTGATTATTTCTTGAGCTTTACCTTCACCATTTTGCTATTATACTGGATTTTCTGGAGTTTTATTAGCTTTCAGATTCATCTCAAGTGTTTTCTTCAAGATTCTACAGTTCGAATTCGTATTTCGGAGTTTCGTCGCAATTTACTCGGTTTCGGTACGATTCGACTAGAATTGAAGATTCCTCTGCTTTTCTTTGATTATCTTCACCAAGATTCATTTGTAACCACATCCAAGGCACATCTCAGCCTTGTAGGTTGGTATTTCTTTGCACATTTTACTGTTTCGAACGTTTTTGTATCTTTCGCGATGTAGTTTTGATGCTTTTGTGTGTAAATTGATTATGGCATTACTTGATCCATGATCTTGATGATTTAATTAATTCCATTGCTGTTTATTTGATGTTATTAAGCTTGATTTTCGTGCACAAATTCATACCCTAGCATGTGGTAGTTTGGATAAGTGATTTAGGTACTAAAAGTGCTTTTTGAAAAGCTATTTTTACCACTGTTACAGTGGTATTCGATTACTCAAAGAGAGTAACAGGTTACTCTGCACAAGTTTACACTAGCCCTGCCTTTTTCAACCAAGTAACCGATTACTCTGCACAATTTTCACCAGATCTGCTTTTTTCAAGCAAGTAACCGATTACCTGCTTAGGTTAATTGATTACCACTATAACAGAGTGCCATTTTTGGTGTTTTTCAAGCTTGTTTGCCATGCTTTTTTCCTCTAACTTCCATGGATTAATATGATTGATTTTTATGGATGTTTTATGAGTCATTTCACTTCTGTTTGAAGCATGATTGTGATTTTTCTGATGCTCGATCTTTTGATTTCATAATTGTGCTCATTCTTGGCATTGCATGAACATGATCATTCTTGCAAATTTTTATTCACATAATGGCATGATTTGTGTTGCATTTCGGATCATCATTTGGCACTGTTTTGTATTCATGTTTGAATTATGTTTGTTCTTCAAAGGATAAGCTTAATCTTGTATAATTAATAATGCACCCTTTGCTTTAATAATTTTTCAATTCATTTTGGAAAATTATTAGCATATTCCTCCCTTTTGATTAATTAATTAAAACTTTATTTCGATTACTAATCTTATCGTTGGCGCTTCTCTTTGGGCTTCCATTAGAGCTTTCTTTCTCCCCCACACCCCAATCCCCCCTCCCTCCCCCCCTCCCCCCCGCGGAGTCGGAATTTTGCGCGACACTGGAGCACTGTACAACTTGGAAATGTTACACTATCCGTTTCAACTTCTACACTACACCCCGTGTGTTAGAGAAGGAATGAGAATGGAGAATTCCTATTCTCATTCTGACTACTTCAGGTAGGGGACGAATGACCCTGTGCCTGGCTTAGTCACCTCTATCTCCAGGCAGTAGCGTATCTCCATCCCCAGTTGAGTCAATCCCTGGTCACTCTTATCTCTTTCAATCTCTCTTTTGATCAATCACCATCTGCTTGGTTAAAGATCATAGTCTCTTGAGTTAACACTCGTCTCTCTTTTCCAATACTCTTTTCTTGTGGTCAATCATCGTCTTTTGATTCCCCATAAAAGTCTCAATTCCTTTTCCTTCAAGTAAACACAGTCTTCCTGTTAAACACCAATTTGCACTTCTTCTCATTTAACCACAATCTATATATTAACATACTGAGTTCCTCTCGGGTTAATCACATTCTCTTGGTTAATCAACCATTTTTCAGTTAACCACAGCCAGTCTATTAAAACACTGAGCCCCCTTTTGAGTTAATCACCTTCTCTTGGTTAATCAGTCGTTTCTTTTTGGTTAATCACAGTTTCTCTGTTAACACCGAATCCTCAGCGGTTAGCAACCTCTTTTGGTTCAATACCCTTCTTCTTTGGTCAAGCAATGTTTGTCCAGTCAGCGTACCGAACTTCTTTGGGTCACGACCTTTGCTAGGTCCCACACCCGTCCTTTGGGTCACGACCTTCGCTTGGTCCTACACCCGTCCTTTTGGTTGGTCATAGTCTATCTGTTAAAACCTTTTCCCCACAGAGTCTTAATCTCTTTTTCTTCGGTTAACCACTGCCAGTCAGTTAACATACCGAACCCTTTTTCGTTTGATCCCCAGTAGGGTCTCTTACTCTTTGATCCCCAGCACGGTCATTTTGTTCTCTTACTCCCCAGTGGAGTCTTTGTTATTCTTTTTTTTCATTTATCTTCTTGGTTTCGACACCATTCTTGCATGTTATCCTCAGCACAGTCTCTATTCTTTTTCTTTGCATTCCCTTTCTTGGTTTTGACACCATTTCATTAGAATCCCCAATGGAGTTTCCTCCTTTCTTTTGTTCTTGGTTTTCACACCACCTTTCCTTTTCTTTTTTCGTCTTAGTTCCCTGAACTACGGAGCTCTGATTCTGCATTCATTCAAATGTATGATACGTAGGCACAAGATTGTGATGATATTGGCGAGCACACTTCCACCTTCTCCGCTTCTTCTTCTTCTCTTTTCCTGGTTCCATGAACTCCAGAGCTCTGATTTCCTCATTTCACTATAAGGATACGTAGGCACGAGGGCCCTAATCCTCTGCGAGCACTTTCTATCTTTCTTTCTTTCTTTTCTCTTCTTTTAGCTAGAAGCCTTTAGATAGATAACCCATCCAAGTCTAGAAGCAAGCAAAATGGTTCTCGTCGAGTACGACGGATGCATAAGGTTCTAGTACCTTCCTTTCGAATGACCGACCCCCTGACACGTTTCTCTTCCCCTTGGGTTTTATCGATATTTTCCTTGTCCTCTGGGACTAAATAAAGTTCGGTGTGACTCTGTTGTATCTTTGAGTGTGTGATTCACTCAGGTATAAACCAACCATCTTCGCTTAGTACAGTTGACGAAACTCAAAGAGAAGTTGAAGATTTATCATAGAAATGTCTTTTAGAACAACTTCCATGATGATCCTCAAATAAGAATCAATGGAGTTTCTTAAGATATAACCTTAAAAAACAAACTCCATATAATCAAATATTTTGAAACAAGATAACTTTAACAACATCTCTTGCTTTTCAATACTTGATTTTTTTATTTCAGAACATATATGTTTCTTTAAATCTGCATCCTGCACTAATATCAGTTTCAAAAGAATAAACACTGAAGAGCATCTGATATTAGGTTCTGGTGTCATCCCCAAATTTTGACCACTAAGATTTCCCATCATTGTGTAAATCATCATCACAATATGGATGTACCTTTATGCCTCATCAATCTCCTCAAGGAATTGTTGAACATTCACTACTATCAAAGATTAGGGTTTCAAGCCCTCTCAGAGCTTTTAGACAAAGGACCAATCAAGAATTGACATGATCTTCAACTTGTCTAACCTCTCAAACATCCACAAAGGATCAAGAGGGCTCCCACTTCAAGAATCAGGCACAAGGTTGTAGCATTCCAAGTGGATTATGCCTCAAGATCGCCAGTGTCACCAAATTAGGGTTTTGGTCGACCAGGGCCTCCAGGTGGAAATCTTCCTCTGGGTATGAGCCAATGCTTCAAATCATAACCCAAGATACTCTAAGGGACCTCATTAACCCAATCATCAAGTCAATTTAGCCTCAGGGCCTCAGGGGATGCATTCATAAAAAAACCAGGGATTAGGGTTTCTTAACCTAATTCACCTCTAAGTTGACTTTTCGGATAAAACATGAGCCAAGACCTCAAGACATGGTTTGAGGGTCTCTAATAAACTACATTGATCCATTTTCATCAATGGGTTTATCCAAGAAGCTTGATGCACAAGTTTCAATTTCATCTGAACCACAGTTAGGATTTTGAAGAAAAAGTCAACTGTACCTTTGACTTTTGACTAGGACATGCTCCCAAACCTTGGGATATGATTCAATACACCATATAACACCTATGAAATCAATCCATCAAGTTTGATACAGGTCAAGGACTTGATTTCATAGATAATCGCACAGTTTGGAGTTCATCTGATAAAAAGTCAACTGTGCCCAAAAGTCAAAGTTTAACTTTTTGATTTTTTGGTCAATTATGGTTCCCTAACCCTAAAATGCTGTTAATGTGTGATTTGAATCATCATTCATAAAGAAAAATCAAAGAAAGTGGGAAAACTTGTAAAAGGGGTAACCATAAAAACTTAGAATTTTTCTAAGTTATGGAACAAAGTGGCTAGGGTACCAACTTCCAAGGATCATAACTTGTGATCCAAGCAACCATTTTGGCTGATCCAAAGATGGATTTGTAGCTCTCATGGCATAATTTAAAAGTGTCAACTACACCTCATCCCAATTCCTCATGGATTCTAGGTTATGGAGTGACCAAAATGACAAAAACATGAAAATGCCACTTTTTCCAACACTTAGTGAAATGTTTACTAAGTCAGAATCTGTTTCACATTTTTCAAAATGTAGGGGCATTTTTCACTTGGATCCAAAAAGTATCAAGACAAACCATAATCACACATATGTTGTATCATATGAGAGCTTTCCAAAATGGCCAAGAACTCCATCAAATTCAATTTGAGCTAAGAGTTTTGACAGTGGCAATATGCCTTGCTGCAATTGTCATGGCAAGACAGATTTGTACATTTTGCTCGATTTGAGCAATTTGTGCAAATGACAAACAAGTTTATCCATCTGAACACCTCAGGGGGAGATCAAGGAGGAACGAACACTGATCCATAAGCCTCCAAGTATTTGTAACTAAAAGTAGCATGCCAAACCTAAAAATGCCTAAAACGAGGACAAGACTCCAATTTTGTTTTGGAGCATTCAATGGATGCACCAAGGTGGCATGAACCGAGCCTTTTCCAATTGAATGAGTCAAGGATAATCTCTGAACTAGGGAACCAAAGGCCTGTGCTCTAACCTCTAGTCAATGGCTAGAGGAGACTTAAGATTCCAAAGTGATGCAATTGGACAATGAGCTACTGCAGTTGCCATTAACTATTGCTTGCAAAACAAACTTGCTCTACTATAAATAGAGCTCATTTGTGCTCAGTTTAAGTACACAAAAGGCCTACAACACTTGCCTTTTTCAAAATCATCTTCTCACTCTCCAAAATGCCTTTCTTAGCAAGTCACTATCGAATTTTTCAGTAGAGAGCAATTTCACTCAAACCAATTGCTCTAACACCTCATAAACATCATATGTGAGTTGATCAAACACTAAACACACAACTGTAACACTGATTTCTCAGAATCACCAGCCAGTTGCTCAAGTTTTCAACCAAGTTGCAGTTGAGATGCCATAAAGTGATCCAGCCATTTCCAATCAAGTCCAAGCATTCAAACACACTCCATATGGTGTAGGGAAGCTTTTCAGGTCATCAAAACTCATTTATAACACCTCCAACTCAAAATCAAATTGCTCTTGCTGTCACGACCTTCAAGTAAGCCTAAACTTGGTCATATCTTAATCTATGCATATTTCCTCGCACAATACTTTTTTCAAATGTGCATAATCATGCATAGAATGTTTCCCCTCAATTAATTGCCTTGTTTGAATCGTGTATCAAAATTCTCAGCCTTCATGCAAATTTTAGGGTTCTTGAGGTTTTGTCTTGATTTCTTATTCCATGCTTAAAATAAATGAAATTAAAGACCATAGACATGATCGTGAGGTGAAAACGAGCATATTGATATGTGGATTGTGTGATTTCATCAAGTATTCAGTGAGTTTGGATAGAAAATGCAAATCTGAGCAAAACTCCCTTCGCGCGTGTTCTTGGCCCATGTTCTTGCCGCCTTTTTCACAAATTTGAATATTTGAATTTTGTGATTTTATTTAATTGATTCAAAAATTAATTTCTCTCTGAGTTTTAATGATTTTGAGTTGATTCTTTTTTTAATAATTCACAAAAATGTTATAATATTTTATTTTGCCAAAAATTCCCAAAAATATTATTTATTTCATATGCTTGATATTTTTGCAAAGAATTAATCTTTTATTTGTTTTTTAACATTTAAAATATTTTCCCCCTTGATTTTCCAAATTTAATTGGTTTCCAATCATTTTGTGGATATAAACATGATTTTTGAAACATTGATCCAAGATCACCATTCATTTTCACATATTTTCAATACTTTTTATTAATTTTTTAACAAAATTAATTCCTTTTTAAACAAAATTAGGGTTTTGATTAATTCAACCCTCATCAATCATTTTCAAACACTCATGGACCTCTAATAGAGTGTAAGACTCAACCCTTGTTGTACAAAAGCCATTTTGGGCCTCAGATATTGTATAAGTCCTGACACAATAAAAAATCTCGGCGCGATCGCCAGTTTAAAATCATCTAGGCCTCTCCTTGAGTTGTAAGCCTCATCACTTGTACAGAAACACTTTTGGGCCTCTAATAGAGTGTAAGACCCAACCCATTTGTAAATAAAACAATTGTGGGCCTCAAGTATTGTATAAATCCCTCTGTACAGTTTTCAAAACAATGGTATGATCATCGTTAAAACTTGGGCCTCTCCTTGAGCTGTAAGCCCCAACAATCTTTTCAAAGCACTTTCTCCTTTGATTTTGTATTTAAATATATGTTGTTGTCAAAACTTTCTTTAATTTCTTTGTTGAACTACTAACAAAACAACATGAAAGCTCTACAACGGGTAAGTGTTTATCCGCTTTCATTTACCGCTTTCATATGTATATAACTGAATTGTGGGGCTATTTCACTGTAAGTCTTCTTTCACATCCTTTTATATACTTGTCACATATCCACTATATAATACTAGTATAGTTATTTAGAGTTTTCCCCGGAAACTACGTCTAGAACTAGGTAAAGCCCTATTGGTCACTCTTAAATACAAACAAAACTAGATCCCCCGTAGGATTCCAGATACAGTCTTCCATTCTCTTGGGGGTTAAACAATAAGGAACAAAGAGAAAGGCAGTATTCTCGGTGAACCTTTTCTCAGACTGTCACCCCTAGAAATTGTCAAAGAAACTCTAACTCCCCATAGGTGATCTTTTCTCCGTGAATGACATCTCTTGAGTTTCTTCCAAATTCTCGAACTTTCCTGGAATGATCTCTTCTCTGTGAATTGCATTTATTGAACTTCTCTTGGTTTGGGGATCCACAGGCTTCCTAAAAGCATCCTCGCCTCCTCTTGGGCGTTGTACAAGGACCCTTCGGCTTCTTAGAAGTTCTCATGCCTTCTCTTGGGCTTAATACAAGGACCCTAACGACCTCTTAAAGGTATAGGACAGAACTTAATCATCCTTTGTTAAATCTGTCTTGCTAAAAGAAATCAAAACCTTCAGCCAATTTTAGGGTTGATACTCATCCCTTAAACGAGTCGGCCTCCTCTTGGGCATCATACAAAAAGATAAAACTCTACCAATAGACTTGGACAGTCTAATACCCTTGAGTCTCAAAGACATTCTCAAGCACCTCTCAAACATAGGAGAAACCCCGGATTCTGGATTAATCTCCAGCCGAGTTAAAATTTGTGGATTCTAAAATCTTGTCCTTTTCCCAAAATTCCCCAACCCGGGTCAGATAACACTATCTCAAATCAGAGCCTCAAGGTTTCTGATCTATCAATTCCTTTTGCGCCCCCTGCAAGAATTGATTCCCTTCCTGGACCTGCTTCAGGATCTCAATTTTCCCCAGCAGTAAGATAGCCTCCTCTTAGGCTTTGTATAATGATCCTTCGTCAGCAAAGTCAGCCTCCTCTTGGGCTTTGTACAAATGATTCTCCCTAGCGGAGCTAACCTTTTCAGACTCTCTTGTTGAGTCAATCTCATTTTAGCCTCAATCTCGGGCTTCGTACGAGACAGTAAAACACTCACTTGTTGAGTATAAAAGACTCTCTTGTTGTGTCACTTTCCTTTTAGCCTCTATCTCGGGCTTCGTACGAGACATCAAATCACTCTCTTGTTGAGTATAAAAGACTCTCTTGTTGAGTCATCCTTTTTAGCCTCCATCTTAGGCTTCGTATAAGACAGATAAAAGTACTCTCTTGTTGAGTCAACCCTTTTAGCCTCCATCTTAGGCTTTGTACAAGACATATAAAAGCACTCTCTTGTTGAGTCAGTCACTTGTTAGCACTCTCTTGTTGAGTCAACCCTTTTAGCCTCTATCTCGAGCTTCGTACGAGACAAACAATAAACACCCTCTTGTTGGGTCAATAACCTCCTCTTAGGCTTTGTATAGAAAAACCCTCGGTTGAGTCAATCAACCTTTTAGCATCAAACTTGTGCTTTAATCAAGGCATACAGTTCCTCTTTAGAGATGACAAATTCTCTCTCAGTCAAACCTCTTAGCTTCAATCTTGGGCTTTGAACAAGACACAAAACAAATCCCTTCAAATTCATATCTTGGACTTTGAACAAGATATAAATACTCCGTTTTGCCTCTGTTTGTGCTTTGAATAAGACACTAAAACATCTTTTCCCCCCATAGAATATGAGGGAACTACAATCGCTATAATTTCCCTATTTCATTAAATGGGAATACGTAGGCATAAGATTGCGAAATCTTAGCGAGCATACTAATCAAAAACCCAAAATCCAGTACCTCCGTCAGTCAACCAAAAGCATTAGATCTAACACCTTACCAGAATCCTCGCAAATAGTCCAGACCCGATATTCTTGAGCAAAATAACCTAAGACAAGACCACCCTTTTGATAGCATCTGTAAAGTAACAGTCATCTGTTTAAACTCAGTATGCAAGCAGGGTTAATTGGAGACATCTATTTCCCTTCCTTAATCAGCTTCACGGGATAAAAAATGAATCGAACTGTAGTACTAAAGCGATAGTGATTCCAAACCACAAAAATTGCGCTACAGAAAAATGGAGACCACAGTGGGAGCTCTTTATCTCTTGCAGTCTTGCAGTAGGGGACATGTCTCTCTCACAGTCTTAGGTCGAAAGCCCTAAGTTCACAAAGTATCACAGAAATGACGAATCTGCTGGGGAGTCATTGTCTGTATAGGATCATAAGACTAGAGGTCTAAGGTATTAGGACAAATATATATACTGCTTTTCATAATTCATATCTGTGTTAATTTTTCTGCTAATGGGAATGCGTGTGATGCCGCATGTGGAAAGATTGAGTATACACCTAAGATGGGGGATGGCATTATACGGGTAATCTTACGGGGAGTGAATCCCAGATAAGAGGTCCTGGTCGACCATCAAATCAGTGGAGATGCCCTTTGCGGATTCAATGCCTTACGACTTCGGTTGTTGAAAGCAGATTGTTCCATTGGGTTATCTGAGAAGCTGAGGATTTTAGTAGACTGAAACCATTTATTAGTGCGGAAGCTATCGGGAATAGTTGTCAAGCGATACTACCCTCATTTGAGATTACTCTAAAGATGAACCAGCTCGCTTGATGATCCGCTTGTTGTCGTCATCCGATGAGGGATCAGTGATTTTGAGAACATGTACAAAAATCACCAGTATAAACCTTTGGGGATGGGTAAAGCCTTGAGTTCATGACACCGACCCTTTGACTCCATGTTTTTTCTATGTTTTTGTGTGCTGCATTCATGCATTCATTTCATTAAAAACATTAAAAACAAAGAAATTTTTTCTCTTCTAGTCTCTCTTTTTCAAATTAAACTAAGACAATGATTGTAAATATCAGAGACAGAGATTGCGTTATGGATTTAGGTAGAAGAAAGACTCCTAAGTACACCTTCAAGGTTCCAAGGTTAGAGGATTTAAGAGGGTCGGCAAGGATGATCACCAACCCTGAGGCTTTCAGAGCTAAGTATGGAGGACTGCTGTCTTTGTTAAGGGTCTATGTAATTGAAGGAATCCTGTCCACGCTAATCCAGTTCTATGACCCGGTTTATCACTGTTTCACATTCCTGGATAATTAGCTAGCACCAACACTAGAGGAGTATTCTTACCTGACTGATTTACATATCACTGATCAAGCTCCCTTTTCTGGACTGGAAGAAATTCCAAAAGATTAAACCGTTGCAAGAGCAGTTTATTTAGATGAGTCAGAAGTCAGGACTCACATGATCATTAAGGGTGGTATCCAAGGTTTACCGGCCCAGTTCTTGATAAAGAAAGCTCTGTACTTTGCTAGTATAGGGAATGTGGCCGCTTTCGAAAGCATCTTCGTTTTGCTCACCTACGAGTTATTTTTGTTTCCCAACATCGATAACTTCATTGATATCAATGCCATTAAGATTTTTCTAATTGGAAATCATGTACCTACCTTGCTCGCAGATGCTTATCATTCTGTACACTTAAGGAATTTATACAACGGAGGAATGATCACCTGCTGTGTACCCCTGCTATACAAATGGTTCATTTCCCATTTGCCAAAGTCTGCTGCATTTTGAGATCAAAAAAGTACTTTACGTTGGTCACAGAGAATCATTTCTCTTACCAACTCTGACATCGATTGGTACAATCGAATCTATGACGGGATCAGAATCATTGACCGTTGTGGAAACTTCCCAAATGTACCCCTTATAGGAACTAAGGGAGGAATCAACTATCATCCAGCTTTAGTTCGTCGTCAATTCGGATACCCGATGAGGCATATCCCACGTAATGCTCATTTGGAAGGTCTTTTCTTCAAGGAAGGAGAAAACGACAGGGCGCTAAAGACAGAAATAGTACATGCTTGGAAACACGTTCATAGAAAATGACGAGAGTCTCTAGGAAAACCAGACTGTGTCTCGGTGGAGCCTTATCTGCACTAGGTAAAAACTAGAGCTCTCAAGCTAAGGATGCCTTACCCTCGTCAAGAGGTTCTTCCATTAAGGGACCCTGTCCTTTATTTTATGTCTGATAGGAAAAAACTTCAGGTGACTCTCAACAAAGTTTAACAGAAGAGGTCTTGGAGGAACAAGTACCGCATTCTCAATGTGGAGTGTAAGACAATACAACAACTGTTAAAAGAAAAAGATGCTCTGATTGAGATTTTAGAACAACATGCTGTAGAGAATCAAGATGACCAAAGGAATTTGCTCGCTCCTTTCACTTGGCAAAGGAATGACAACCCGACAACGACTCAAGAGCCCTGGTCAAAGAAGAGAAAAGTACCAGATTAAGCACCTGAGCCCTCCTCAGAGAGGACTCAGGATCCATTAGCTTAGAGATTTCTTTTTACAGTACTTTGTAAATTACTGTATTTCCATTCCGCAATCTTTGAATTCAATAAAATGGGGTCTCCCCACTATTTGATATTTGCAATCCAAATTGTTGATGTTTCTTTAGATTAAACAAAAAAATAATTAATATAATCATTGCATATCATTCATCATTCTCGTGAAACCGTATTCTTCTTCCCTGCGAATCTCACGTTTGTGTCTCGATTCTAGAGTCAAACTGTCTCATTCGTACAATACTCGGGCCAATCGACAGAAAAAGATGGATGATCTTAAGGAAGAGAACAGAGAGTTGAGAGAAGAGATCGACACTCTGAAAGAAGATCTGAGAAAGCTTCATAACAACATGCAAGCTCTAGCAGAATCTCAGATGCAGCAACAAATGACTGTGATCTCAGAGATCACATCTACGCCCATAGTGGAGAAGTATGATACTAGGTATAAAATGCCGAAATATCGTCCCTAGAGCATGCCACTCAACTATATCCCAGAAGGATATATTCCGCCGATCACTGAAGATTTGAAAACTGCAGCAGGAACCGCTGGGCCTGAAGGTTACAAACTTTGGGAAAGCGAAGATGCCAGGGGCATGACAGCAACTCCTGAAGGTTACAAACTTCCAGAAGCACCAAGAGTCACTGCCGTAATGACTATACCACCACCCGTGGTACACACTGTCCCGGAAAGACAGGTTTCCCAGATACCGTCTGGTGGAAACGAAAGTATGTTCAACAGAATGAATGAGTTCCAGGAACAGTTCCTAGAGATGCAGAAAGAACTGCAAGCCATTCGCGGTAAGGATCTATTTGGAAAGGACGCCACAGACCTTTGTTTGGTCCCTAATGTGAAAGTTTTCCACAAGTTCAAAGTGCCCGAAATTGAAAAGTACAAGGGTAGCTCTTGCCCTCAAAGTCACTTGGTGATGTACGCTCGGAGGATGTCAACTCAGACAGAGAACCACCAGCTACTGATCCATTACTTCCAAGATAGTTTAACTGGTGCCGCACTCAAATGGTATATGGGCTTAAATCGCACTAAGATCGCTACTTTCAGAGATCTTGGCGTTACCTTCGTTCAACAATATAAGTATAACCTGGACATGGCACCGGACAAAGATCAACTCAGAGCCATGTCACAGAAGGATAAGGAAACCTTTAAGGAGTATGCTCAGAGATGGCGTGAAGTCACCGCCCAGATTTGTCCACCTCTTGAGGAAAAAGAGATGACAAAGATCTTCTTGAAAACCTTGAGCTTATTTTACTACGACAGAATGGTCGCCAGTGCACCCAATGACTTCAACGAGATGGTGGGCATGGGAGTTTGTCTTGAGGAAGCAGTCCGAGAAGGACGTTTAGTTAAAGACGCTAGATCATCAAGTAGTACAAAACGATACGGTAATGCTCTCCCTAAGAAAAAAGAGCAGGATATTGGGAATATCTCTCTCAGAAACCAAAGGAGAAGATACCAACAAGTAGCAGCTGTAACTCCTGCTATCAACCCTGCGCCTGTTCCAGCGTATCAACCTCAGGTTGCACAGAGCCAACCGAATCAACAGCAATATCAGCAAAGGACGCAACAGCCTTTTTAGCAGGCTCGTACTCCGTACAATAACAACAACCGTACAACGCGACCACTAGGGTTTGACCCTATACTGATGGTGTACGCATAATTGTTTCCACTACTACTGGTCAAGGGGCACGTCCAAACCAGGTCTCCTCTTACAGTACCAGAAAATCTGCCTTTTTGGTTCAAAGCAGATCAAACTTGCCCTTACCATCAAGGAGGACCAGGGCATAACATAGAAAATTGTCTCAGTTTCAAATCTGACGTACAAAAGCTTGTTAGGAGCGGGGTCTTATCTTTCAAAGATACGAATCCGAATGTTCTCATGAACCCGTTGCCTCAACATGAGAAAGCTGTAGTAAATTTGATAAAATGAGAGTCTAACAACACCTATCAAGTTCATGATGTACTCTTATTGAGGACCAATCTGGTCAAGATGCATCGCAGATAAAGCGGGTATGGCCATATACCACCTCACAATTATCACCAGTGTGATATCTGCTCTAAAAACAATCAACGATGTTCTGTGGTGCAATTAGCTCTACAGGAATAATTGGATCTCGGGTGGATCCAAGAGCATCGAGTTCGTGGAGTTAACATAACTCATGCAAGTTCCAACATCATTCAGAACCACGACATCCGTGCAATGAATGTCAACTTGGTGACAATGCACTCAAGGCAAAGCCAGTATCATAATCTTCCGTGGTACGATTACAATTCCTGTCCGATTTGCTCGGTAAACAATCAGGGATCCTCTTTTGTACGAGAAGCCCTCTAGCGTCAGATGGATCTTGGGAGGATCCAGGACTACCATGATAAAAATCCTTATCAGATCAACATGATTCAAATCTTTGATGTTCGCTTGATAAATACGAGCTTGGTAGAATTACACGCTAAGCAAGTCTAGCTCGGTTTTCTGACTTCGGATAATTATCAGAACTGCAAAGGATGTCGTGAGAGTGACCAGGGATGTGCTCTTGTTCAAAGAACTTCGCAACACTTGATAAATCATTGGTGGCTTCCGATCTATCTAGATGAAGACACGAAACAAGTCAGTATGATCGACGGGATCCCTACTAGGCATCAGAGTCAGGATGTTCGATCAATGGAAACAGACCTAGTGAGGTTACACTGCATATAAAGCAGACGTGGCCAGGTGCCACCATATAACTACGAGCGTTGTAGGGTATGCTCGGAAAATAACCAAGGATGTTACCTCGTGCGAGCAGCCCTTCAGAGTCAGTTAGACCACAAAGAGATTCAACCATGTCCAGTTTCGGGATCCATCAACTTGATGCCCGACTACTTCATTGATCAAATCAAGGATATTGTTGTAATCTCTAATCGCGAGAGGACCAAAGATGTTTGTGCCATCATCCCTCTACTTGACGAATCGAAGGTTCTTAACCAGGAACTAATTGAAGTTACTTACGACAGTCAGAGAAATCAGAAGGCTCCTATAGTTATCTATCTACTGAGACCATTACCGTATGAATCAAATAAGGATATCCCTTACAAATACGGTGCAACAACAGTTGAGAATGGAAAGGAAATTCCATTACCCTCCGTCGTGAATATTGTAGACATCAGTCGAGTAACACGGAGTGGTCGAATCTTCAACAGAGGAGTTGGAGAACCTAACAGAGAATAGGAACTTTAGACAGAAGCTCCTAATCCACCAGTCGGCCAGTCCAGTGATCCCGACCTTTCAAAGAACAATGATGAGATGCTGCAGCTCATCTAAAGGAGTGAATACAACATTATTGATCAGCTGTAACAAACTCCTTCAAAGATCTCTGTATTATCACTTTTACTCAGTTCTGAAGCTCACAGGGAAGCTCTACAGAGAGTCTTAGAGCAAGCCTTTGTGGAACAGGACGTGTCAATAAGGCAATTCGACAGTATCATCTCTAACATCATTTCCTGCAACAACTTGGGGTTTAGTGATGAGGAATTGCCAGAGGAAGGCAAAAGTCACAACATGGCGCTCAATATTATAGTTAACTGCCAAGACGATGCCTTAGCCAGCGTACAGGTAGATCCGGATCGGCTCTAAACGTTATGCCAAAGTCCACTCTAATGCGACTATCATTCAAAGGACCTCCGATGAGAGGCAGTGAGGTCGTCGTCAAAGCGTTTGACAGATCCCGAAAAATAGTTATTGGCGAAGTCAAACTTCCCATAACTATCGGTCCTCACACTTTCCTAGTCACTTTCCAGGTCATGGACGTCCGGGCAGCGTACAGCTGTTTATTAGGAAGACCTTGGATACACCAGGCAGGGGCAGTCACTTCGACACTGCACCAGAAACTGAAGTTCGTCAAGAACGACTAACTAGTCACGGCCTGTGGAGAACAAGCTTTGATCGTGAGTAACCTTTCATTATCCACTTGTGTAGAACCCGAGGAGGTTGTAGGAACTCAGTTCCAGGCACTTTCGGTGAGCAATGAAAATCAGTCAGAGAAAGGAACCTCAATATCCTCGTACAAAGATGCTCTCGAAGTGATCAAAAGTAATAGTGCAAAAGGATGGGGACAACTTGTCATTCCTGCTGACAATAAAACAAAGAAGGGTCTTGGTTTTTCTGCAACCTGTACCCAAACTGCTACTAAAGATGAAAGTTTTCATCCCATTCAAAACTTCTTCCATAGTGGAGGTTTCCTTCACCCAATATCTCAAAAAGTCCATACCATCAACAAGGGAGACTCCTTCGATACAGATGATAAGTGGAAGTCTTATCTTAACGAGGACGGTTATATGTCTAAGGAAGAGGTGCCAATGCCATTTTTCTATCCCGCACAGAGTTCGAGATTTATACCAAGGTCAGATGTTAGAACGATATACGAAGATTGTGATCTGGAAGGATGCCGTGCTCCACCAAACTCAATAGAGGAGGACACTCTGATGAAATACAACTTTGACCACAACTATTATGGCCCAATGGATGGCCTTCCTATCTGGCAACCGTATCCAGGAGACTTGGGACAAGAAATTCAGCCCAACGATGCATATCAACTGAGCTTTATTGAAAGGAATACCTGTGTCCCCACCATGTCATGGGATCATTACTCAGGGCATTCAGAAAATACCCAGTACGACAATGAATTTGCAAAGATTGCAGGACTAGAATTCATCAACTATGCTTTTCCCGAGGTCAACGTCATCGAAAGAGATGACTCTTCCAGTTCCAAAGAAGTATGGGACACCTTAGGACAACCGAGTGGCAAATACGACTTCTTGGTCAAATACACCGCTCCTGAAAGCTCTAATATCAGGCTTGAAGACATCTAGCCAACTGGATGAGGAGATTTACCTGAGAGCACAAATGCTATGCAAAATACAACAAAGGAATCCTCCTACGACAACTCTGCCTGGGAGACAGATTCCAATGATCCTGCTCCACCAGAAATCAGCGTTATTTTTGAAGACAAATCAAGGAAGGTACCAGACTTTGTGATTCACCGAGGAGTTCGCCGCTAATGGGTTGCAGTCGATGTTCCAAAGATTATTCATAAGTCAAAGTAATTGTCGTCTTTACTTTAACCTTTCACCCTGCCCAGGTGAAACAGATGTTTTGATAAGGCTCACTTTCTGTAAATATACCTCTTCGCTTTGCCCAAAGCGACAGAGTTTTGTTTTATAGGGTTATAGTTTCAAGAATCGACTCGATCATAAATAAAATAACGTCGTTCTGTAATTTCCGCATTTATTGTTGTTTTCTCTTTTCACTTTTTCAAAAAATGGTAATCCTAAAAAATAACTCAATAATAAAAACAAGAAGTTTTCCAAAGAAAATACACTGCACACACTCTTGCATTCTATCTATCTCTTCTAAAAGAACAAATCATCACGTCATGCAGATTGCTTGTTTTAAACCCCATTGAAACATACGGTCCAATGCCTTCTCCCAACTTTGAATTTCCGGTATTTGGGGCTGAAGAAGAAGTTGACGACGAAATTCCAGAAGAGATCTCCCGATTACTCAGACAAGAGGAAAGGTACATTGAACCTCACAAGGAGCCATTGGAAACGGTCAACTTGGGTTCAGAAGAAGAGAGAAAAGAAGTCAAATTGGGGCACTACTTAGTCCGATTGTCAAAGAAAGTTTGACAAAGCTTCTCAAAGAATTCCCCGATGTATTTGCTTGGTCCTATCAGGACATGCCAAGGTTGGATACCAGCATCGTGGAACATCATCTACCGTTGATATCAGAATGTCCGCCAGTAAAACAAAGGTTGAGACAGACTCACCCAGACATGGCCGTCAAAATCAAAGAGGAAGTACAGAAACAGATTGACGCAGGTTTCCTCGCCACATCAGAATATCCTCAATGGCTAGCCAACATAGTACCTGTTCCAAAAAAGGACGGAAAGGTCAGAATGTGTGTGGATTACAGAGATCTAAACAAGGCCAGTCTAAAGGATGACTTTCCCTTGCCGCACATTGACATGCTGGTGGACAGTACTACAGAGTTCAAAGTCTTCTCCTTCATGGATGGATTCTCAGGCTATAATCAGATAAAAATGGCGCCGAAAGACATGGAGAAAACTTCATTCATTACCCTATGGGGTACCTTTTGTTACAAGGTAATGTCGTTCGGTTTGAAGAACGTTGGGGCAACCTATCAAAGGGCCATGACTACTCTCTTTCATGACATGATACACAAGGAAATCGAGGTATATGTCGATGACATGATTGCCAAATCTAAAACAGAAGAGGAGCATGTGACCCACCTGTCAAAGCTATTCGAGCGGTTGAGAAAGTACCAGCTCCGCTTGAATCCCAATAAGTGCACCTTTGGTGTCCGTTCAGGGAAACTCTTAGGATTCATCGTCAGCCAAAAAGGAATTGAGGTTGATCTTGACAAGGTCAAGGCCATTCAAGAAATTCCTTCTTCGAGGACTGAAAAACAAGTCAGGGGATTCCTGGGACGTTTGAATTACATTTCCAGATTTATATTCCTCATGACTACGACCTGTGCACCAATCTTCAAATTACTCAAAAAGAACCAGGATTGCGTTTGGACAGAGGACTGCCAAACCGCCTTCGACAGTATTAAGGAATACCTGTTGAACCCACCGATTCTATCGCCTCCAGTGGAAGGAAGACCACTGATCATTTACTTAACAGTCTTGGAAGACTCCATGGGTTGTGTACTTGGCCAACAAGATGAAACAAAAAGGAAAGAGTCTGCCATCTACTATTTGAGCAAGAAATTCACTGAGTGTGAAATCGGTACACTATGCTTGAGAAAACTTGCTGCGCTTTGGCTTGGGCAGCCAAACTTCTTCACCAGTATATGATTCGTCACACTACTTGGTTTATCTAAAAAATGGATCCAATCAAGTATGTCTTTGAAAAGCCTGCTCTCACGGGAAGAATTGCCCATTGGTAGATGTTGTTATCAGAATATGACATAGAATACCATGCTCAGAAAGCCGTTAAAGGAAGTGTTTTAGCCAATCATTTGGCTCATCAACCGATTGACGATCAGGAATCAGTCGGGTTTGACTTCCCAGACGAAGATGTCATGTACTTAAAAATGAAAGATTGCGATGAACCACTACCCAGTGAAGGGCCAGAACCAGGTTCCCAATGGGGACTTATCTTTGACAGAGCTGTCAATCATTACGGAAATGGAATTGGGGCAATAATCATAACACCTTAGGGTACCCACATTCCTTTCACTGCCAGACTGACATTCAAGTGTACAAACAACGAGGCCGAATACGAAGCTTGTATCATGGGTCTCGAGGAAGCGATCGACTTAAGAATTAAGAACTTGGATGTACATGGTGACTTAGCCCTGGTTATCAATCAGATCAAAAGAGATTGGAACACATACCAATCAAGATTGATTCCTTACAAAGATTATGCGAGAAGGTTGTTACCCTTCTTCAACAGAATCGAGTTTCATCACATACCACGTGAGGACAATCACATGGCTGATGCATTAGCCACTCTCTCTTCTATGAGTAGTGTAGGTCAATGGAATGACATACCTAAGATTGACATAATGCACCTTGAACGGCCCGCCTATATCTTCGCGATTGAAGCAGTCATAGACGACAAGCCTTGATATCAAGATATCAAATGCTTCCTTCAGAAACAAGAATACCCACCTGGGGCACTAGGGAAGGACAGAAAGACCCTCAGAAGGCTAGCAGGTAGTTTCTTCCTGAGCGGTGATACACTCTATAAGAGAAATTTTGACATGGTCTTGCTTCGATGTGTAGACAGACCAGAAGCAACCATGCTGATAAAAGAAATTCACGAAGGATCCTTTGGCTCTCATGCCAACGGACACACAATGGCGAGAAAAATACTAAGAGCAGGGTATTATTGGTTGACCATGGAATCCGATTGCTACAAGTACATGAGGAAGTGTCATAAGTGTCAGATATACTCAGACAAAATCCATGTACAACCAACGAATCTCAAAGTTCTTTCTTCCCCATGGCCTTTTTCCATATACGGAATCGACATGATTGGCATGATTGAACCCAAAGCTTCAAACAGACATCGGTTTATCCTGGTAGCCATTGACTACTTCACCAAGTGGGTCGAAGCAGCGTCATACGCCAATGTGACCAGACAAGTCGTGGTCCGCTTTATCAAAAACAATATCATCTGCCGTTATGGTGTTTCTAGCCAGATCATTACGGATAATGAATCTAACTTGAACAATAAGATGATGAAAGAGTTGTGCGTTGCGTTCAAGATAGAACACCATAACTCATCTCCCTACCGACCCAAGATGAACAGAGCGGTAGAAACGGCTAACAAGAACATCAAGAGGATTGTTCAGAAGATGGTTGCAACCTACAAAGACTGGCACGAGATGCTACCCTTTGCTCTACACGGTTATCGCACATCTTTCCGCACTTCAACAGGGGCAACCCCTTTCTCTCTAGTATATGGCATAGAGGCAGTGCTTCCCATAGAAGTAGAGATCTCATCAATCCGGATATTGATGGAAACTAAGTTAACAGAGGCTGACTGGTGTCAAAGTCGACACGACGAACTAAATCTAATCGAAGAAAAGAGAATCACGGCACTATGCCATGGTCAGTTATATCAACAAAGAATGAAGAAGGCGTTAGACAAAAAGGGTAGACCTCGCGTCTTTAGGAAAGGAGACCTTGTGCTAAAAAAGATACAATCATTCCTCACTGATTCCCAGGGCAAATGGACCCCGAACTATGACGGCCCCTATATGGCCAAGAAAGATTTCTCAGGCGGCGCCTTGAGACTCGCAACCATGGATGGAGAAGAATTTTCCTACCCCACGAATGTTGATGTAGTAAAAAAATACTTCGCCTAAATTAAAAAAAAATGTCTCGGTGGATTGAAGACCTGAAAGGGCGGTCTAGGAAAAAATTAGAGACATAATCAAAAATCATCCCGGTGGATTGGAAATCTCAAAGCACAATCCAGGCAAATGTTAGGGATAATGGCAAGTAACTACGTCCAACAAAGGGGCAAATCCCCAATAGCAGTCATGCCATCCCTCAGAAAACTCCAGTCAAGGTCATCTTCGACAGAAGCTCAGGATGTCCAAAATTCAAAGTTGGTAGAAGGATAATGGTCGTTATGTTTCAATGTATCCCTTTTCCCTTAAATTACCATTTTCTAACTTTGTAAATACTCTATGGAATCACGGGTTTGGCTGATTTCCATCCTATCAATAAAATTTGAGCCCTAGTGCTTTTGTTTGCAATTCTTATTTGTTTTAGCTTTACAGAATGACATTTTAAATATGATCAACGATTCTTGAAATAAAACAAAAATGAATTTACTTGTAAACTTTTTCTACTTTTAAAATAAAGATGGCAATTTCTTTTGACTATTGAACATCGAAAGAACATCAATCGCTTCTCCAGAAGTAATCGAGCTTCAAAGTGCATAATCAAGATGTTCCTTCTAAACCAGTACACTTGAATGAAGGATCAACTATGTCAGATGCGAATACTCCATCTGACATCCCCGACAGAGTTCTTATCTCCTAAGCCCGATCGACGGTTTTCCCCACGGGGACTATCTCTCCTAAGCAAGGCAGAATTGCTATTTTTGAACCAGTGATACTTTTCATTCCCCGCAGTGGCCGAGTATCCCGTCGTGTTCATCCACTAGTCTGTATGTCGTGTCAGTTTTTTCAGCATAAACATACATACATCATGCATTATTGATTTACATTCATATTCATATTGCATCACTATCACTCTAGTCGGTATTGTCCCCTAGTGATAAAAGTCCTCTCAATCGAGTTGTCTGTTCTTTCCTCATCAGGAAATGTTTTGTCCAAGCTACCTTTTTCCCAATTTATTTCTGGGATGGAAACGGCCCTTGACCACTTTTATAACTTGAACCTTTGAAAAACAAGCAAACCTTCGACAAATGTCACTCTTCACCATTGAAGATGACATCTTTGCTTTCCCGAATTAAGGAAAATCCCCAGAGAGAGCCTCACAACCAAAGACTCTCAGGAACACAGTGGTTCTTCTCTCTAGAAAATCAATGTCACTGAAGTCACTGGCACCTCAAAATTAGGGTACATTGTATCGCATTTCTCCGAGAAGATCTCGGGGAAAAGTATGATGTAATATCCCTAAGCAGAAAGTAGTCTCTCAAGAGACTGGTTTTCCCCAGTAGAGTCGACAAATGGCATCTCCAACAGAGAAGTTTGGACACCTCTACAACTCAGACGAATGGGTTTCCCAATAAGTCTGACATCAAAACCTTTTTCCATCAAATGGCATCTCCCTAGGAAAATTCGGTGAGAAGTTTGAGGTAAAACCGCTACGAACAGCGTCCCTTGTCAAGAAAGTTTATTGACAAAAGAAACTAAGACCAGTTCCTTGATAGGAAACCAGGATCGAAGGGAAGTTTATTTCAGAAACTGAGACCAGTTCCTTGGTAGGAAACCAGGATCGAGGGGAAGTTTATTTCAAAAGAAAACAGAGACCAGTTCCCTGGCTAAAGACTGTCGTAACCCGAAATTTGACCTCCCTCTTTTTCCTTTTGCATAAGCATGCGCATTCGCATCGCTGGCATTCATATTCGCACTTTTCATCTCTTTGATTTTGTTACAGGATCTTCAGGCTTTCCAAGCCCGATTAATCGCATCCTCTCAAGATTATTTCGTCATCAAAACGAGCTCGAAATAAAGGTTTCCATGCTCACTCATCAAATCAAGAGGTGGAAAATCGAAACCGAGACTCCAGTATCATTTCCTAAGCAATTTGGGCAAAAATTAACTGAAGTAACCGGTTAACGCGTGGTGAGTAAACGGTTACTCAGTACAAAATTTCAGTTCCTGTTGCAATTTTGGGACAACAGCCATGCACTCTCTTTGGTCATTGATTCTACAGTGTTCTAGTAGTGTGTGGAATAATCTAGACATCTCTAGACATTTCAAGACATTCCAAGTGCATATATTCCAATGCTTCACCCTAAAATAAGTGCACCATGTTCCTTGTTTTCCAAGTAATGGGGATCCTTGGATGTTGGAGTTCACCTTGGGATTATTACCGAGTTGGTCCTAACTAACTAAGTTAACCACCATGACTCAGTGAGTCAAGCCCAACTAACTCCTAGCCTAGTTCCAAACCTAAAGCTAAGTCCAAAGCTAGCTCCAAACCACTTATATTCCAAACCTAAAGTCTATATAAGCACACCTTCACTCGCTTTTCAAGGGCTCCATCATTTCCCACATTTCTCACACAAGACCTTCAACCATTTTGCACAATTCACTCTCAATTCTCTCACATTCTCTCTGATTTTTCGGCTACATCTTCATCTTCATCTCAATTCTCTTCCAAAACCTCACCAAAGCTCATTTCTACTTTGAAGGATAATGACTTTTACATCAAAAGTGATTATATCTTGAGCTCAACCTTCATCAATTTTGCAATTCTACTTGGATTTCTGGAGTTATTTCAGATTGTGGAATTATCTCAAGTATTTGATTCAACATTCAAGGGTTCGAATTCGCATTTTGGAGCTTTATCGTATTTTGCTTGACTTCGACATGTTTCGTTACCAAATTGAAGATTCCTCTGGTTTTCTTTAATTTTCTGCATCAAGAATGCTTTGCAACAATTACCAAGGCACATCTCAGCCTTGTAGGTTGGTGGATCTCCCTAATTTTACTGTTTCGAGCATTTTCGCATAATTCGCAATGTAGTAGATAATTTTACGTGTGAATTGGTTTTGCATTGTTTGATCCATGATCTTGATGTGTTAACTGATTCTATCACTGCTTATTTGCTATTTTCATGTTTAATTTTCGTGCACAAATTCTTGATCTAGTATGTGGTAATTGGTAGAAGTGATTATGTGCTGAGAATCGCTTTTGAAAAGCAGTTTTTTCTGTTATTTTTTCCACTGTCACAGTGGTAACCGGTTAACACATGGTGAGTAACCGGTTACTCAGTGCAATTTTCACCAAAATACGCAAGTAACCGGTTAACGCGTTGTGGGTAACCAGTAACCACTGTACATAATGTCCATTTTCTTGCATTTCCAAGTGTGTTTGGCATGCTTTTTTCCTTTAACTTCCATGGATCAATGTGCTTGATATTGGTGGATGTTTTAAGTGTCATTTCACTTCAGTTTGAAGCATGCTTGACACTTTTTCGATGCTCATTTGTCAATTATTTGCAATTTTGGCAATGTTTATTCATGAACATCTTGCATTCCATTTGATCACTCTTTCTTGGTTAACATACTGAATTCCTCTTGGGTTAACATACTGAATTCCTCTTTGGTTAATCACCTTTTCTTGGTTAATCATCAGTTTCTTCAGTTAACCACAATCTGTCTGTTAAAATACTAAAACCCTTTTAAGTTAATCACCTTCTCTCGGTTAATCACTCTTTCTTCTTGGTTAATCACAGTGTTCTGTTAAAAACCGAACCCCCCAGTGGTTAGCAACCTCTTTTGGTTCAATACCCTTCTTCGTTGGTCAAGTGTTGTTTGTTCATTCAATACCAACACCCCTTTTGGGTTACGACCTTTGATCGGTCCCTCGCCCGTTCTTCTGGTTAATCACAGTTTTCTCTGTTAAAACCAATGTTTCTCTATCCCCACAGTGTTGCAATCCTTGCTTTCCTAAGTTAATCACTGTTTATCAGTTAACATACCGATGTCCCTTCAGAGTACAACGCTTCCTTTGGTTAAACACTCTCTCTTTTGGTTTATCACAGTCCGTCTGTTGGCACCAGCCTCTTTTCCCCACCTGGGTCTTACTCTTTCTCTTCGATTAACCACTGCCAGCCAGTTAATATACCGAGTTTCCTTTTTTCTCTTGTTTGTGACACCATCCCCTTGTTTGTTTCCCAGTAGGGTCGCTTACCCTCTGTCCCTAGCAATTCTTTATTTTCTCTTCCCCAGCGGAGTTCTTTTATTCTTGGTTTTGACACTATTCCTTTTCTAATCTCTTACTGTTCGGGTTTTCCCCAGTAGAGTTTTCATTCACTTTTGCTCATGGTTTTTTGACACCACCTGTCTCTTTCTTGTTTTGTTTTCGTTCGGTTCCCCAAACTACGGAAGCTCTGATTTTGCATTCTTTCGAATGTATGATACGTAGGCACGGGATGCGATGTCTTGGCGAGAAAACTTCCACCCTTCTTTCCTTCTTCTTTTCCTTTCTGTCCCCTGGTTCCATGAACTACGACGCTCTGATTTCCTTATTGCACCATGAGGGTACGTAGGCACGAGGGCCCCAATCCTCCGCGAGCACTTTCTTTTCTTTCTTTCTTTTTACCCTTTCTTCTCTCTCCTCCTTCTTTTAGCTAGAAGCCTTTAGATAGATAACCCATCCAAGCCTATAAGCAAGCAAAATGGTTCTCGTCAGGTGCTAGTACCTTCCTTTCGCATAACCGACCCCCGTTCCCGTTTCTCTTCCCCTTGGGTTTTATCGATATTTTCCATGTCCTTTGGGACTAAATAAAGTTCGGTGGCGACTCTGTGTTATCTTTAAGTGTGCGATTCACTCAGGTATAATCCAGCCATCTTCAGCTGGTGACTCTGCTGGGGACATCTTGCGCTTCCAAGTTGGGGTCTCGCCTAGTTTTGTTTGCTCTCTTGCTTGCTTGGATGTTTATCTTTTGCGCTTTACTTGCTTTATCTTTTTGCTTTAGCTTTATGTTTATTTACTGCATTTCTTTACTTCTTTGAATATTCATATGCTGCATATTCTGGATATCTGCTGTTTTTTGCTGTTATTGGGATGGGTAGATATTATTGGAGAGAAAGGTCCTAAAATCGGGCCTAGTATACACATAGGCTAGAATGTGGATAGTCGTGAGTGCTACGTTTTGCGCGTTGGGTTATCACGAGAGCCACATCCCAGATCGTGATTCGCTTGAGAATACTTCCGTCCTGTGAGAATTCACTACGGCGGGGGATTTTCATTTTGAGTCCTACAGTTTGGGCGACCTTTCTAGGGATCACCTTGTTGTGTTTAGATCACACCTGTGAGGGGGATGGGTTTTTACAGGAAAACAAACCACTTCATACCCTTGTTCTCTCATACACATCAGATTTGTTCACCGACACATCAGACTATGTTGCACCGACACAGAATTATAGGCAGATATCCGGATTGTTCAGACTTGATTATTCAGACAGTGCTGGCTTCCTGTTGTTGTGTTGCATGTCATTCTATCATGTAAATAAATTTTTGCATGTGTATTTTCAGGTTTTCGAGGACTTATCTTTTGTTGACATTATCATAGAGATGAGTACTGGTTGTCGTGGCATCTTCAGTTACAAGTTTGTGGAGCCTAAGCTGGGGATTTTGAGAGGTTTGGCATCTTTGTTGGTTGGAGATCACAGAGGGGTTTTCATAGATACTTATGGTAATTTGTTGTCCATCCTCAACACTGAAGTCAACATCACTGCTATCCATACTCTGGTTCAGTTCTATGATCCGCCATAAAGGTGCTTCACATTTCAGGATTATCAGCTAGCACCTACACTCAAAGAGTATGCTTATATTCTGGGGGTTGAGATCAAGAAGCAGGTTCCTTATGTTTACACTAGTGGTTGTCTGAAGTTTCCCCTTATTGCTGGCGCACTTTGCATTAGTAAGAAGGATGTGGAGGATAATCTCAAGACCAAAGGGAAAGGTATTCGAAGGTTCGCTTCGAAGTTCTTGGCTGACAAGGCGACATCTTTTGCTAAGGATGGACACTGGAAGGCTTTCAACGCCATTCTTGCTTTGCTGATATATGGGATTGTCTTGTTTTCGAACATGGAGGATTTCGTAGATCAGGCTGCCATCAGTATCTTCTTGTCCAAGAACCGTGTTCCGACACTTCTTGCTGATACCTATCATTCTATTCATTCCAGGAATGAAAAGAAGGGAACCATTGTCTGTTGCGCTCCTTTGTTGTACCGATGGTTCATGTCATTCCTTCCACAGAAGGGTCCCTTTGTTGAGAATAAGGGTAATCTCAAGTGGTCTCAGCGAATCATGTCTCTTACTGCTGATGACATTTCTTGGTATTCTCGAGTCTTCGACGACATTTCAATCATTCTTCATTGTGGGAAATTCTCCAATGTGCCTCTCTTGGGTACAAAGGGTGGAATTAACTACAATACGAGAATGGCCTTCCGACAGTTGGGATAACCTATGGTCGCCAAGCCTGACCCTGAGGTAGTGAAGAGTTCATCTTTCATGAAGGGGTTGATGACAGGGGTTTGCTAAAGAAGTTTAGTGCCGCTTGGATTCAGATTCATCTCGAAGGAAGAGCCGATTTGGGTAAGAAGAATCGCATAGCCAAGGAAGCTTACACACTTTGGGTCAAAGACCGCGTCAAAGAGATCTTGTTGCCATTTTCTCCCGAGCCTTCCATGAATGCCAAGCTTCCTGAACTTGTCATTGTTCCTCCGTCCGAAGTCGATTAACTCAAGCTGATTATTAAGAAGTTGAAGAAAGAAAATGTTGATCTTCATCTCAACATTGATAGAGTCACTTCCGAGAAGGATAGCCTACAGATTGAGCTCCATCAGAAGCGTGAGCGCATGCTCAAAGAGGTGGAGGTTGAACAGAATAAGCGTAGGAAGGTGGGTGATGCTTTGAAGAGCACCTATGAGGGACTTGCTTCAAAGAAGAGACAACTTGCCGATGCTCATTATCAAGCCTACAAGGATGAGCTAAGCTACAACAAGCAACTTGAAGAGCTTCGAGGGAAGTTATCCGTGTTCAAGACAAAGTGGCAAAGCGAGCAAGACTGTGCTAATTAGTTAGCAAAAGACTTTTCTCAATGTCAAACCAGGCTCAACAAAGTCTTCGGTGAGATTCAGAAGCTACAAGATTAAGCACATCAGAGTCAAGAGCAGAGTTGTCACCTCAACACAGAGAGCACTCATTGGGAGCATCAAAGCCATCGTCTACAGAATCTCTTGGATCAGAAAGAGGCCTTTCTTCAGGATATGCTTCAGGGACCTAACCATTCTTTACTGCGTAACCTCATGAAGGATGCGAAGTATTGGAGTGAAAGGCATGGCCGTCTAGCCAGATTTGCTGAGCATGCATTGGAGGACCTACCTGGGTTGTTGAGGGATGCATATGCTGATGCATTGCCACACCAGCTTCCTTGGGCTGTTTTCCATTTCTTATCTGTTTGTAGGGTGGTATTTGATAGGATCCATGCAGATTTTGTTGTAGTCCAAAAGGCAGATATCTGACTTGTATTCGACTTGTACTTCTTTCCTTTATTGTTGACTGAATGAATGAAGTTGCTTGCCAATTTTATCTTTTTCACCTTTACTTATATGCTTTATGATTATTGGCAACAAAGATAAGTTTAAGAATTCCTGGGATTTAAAACTTTATTTTTGCATGCATATCATACATTCATTTGCAAGCATATGCACGTCCCTTCATCCAAAACCGTTGCTCATCCTTGTCCGCCTTCTTTGTAGCAAGACGACGACTCAACATCGATATTTCACTCACTCAAACAAATCCATAATCATGGCTGACTTCGAAGCTGAGAATGCGGCTTAAAAGGAAACTCTGGCTCAATTCCAAGGTCGGATGATCAGTTCCAGACAAACATGGATGTCATTATGGAACTCCTTCGTGCCCAGAGGGATGCCGCTGCTACTGCCACTGTTGTTGCAACCCTTACTGATGCAACTGTTGTCACTCCCGTTGTGACTGTTCCTCCTATTGTTACGGCTACTCCTGCTGTTGTTGTTCCTTCTCCTGCTATTGTTGAAGTACCATTTGAGCCTGTGAATCAGCCTGTTGTTCATCCGACAAATTCTCAATTCAGTTTGAACTAGATGCCCACTGGTTCCTTGGGGCATGCCTCCGAATTACACTCCTCAGATTGCAAATAATGGTAGTGCCTTCATGCCATATCAGCCTTTTGTTGCGCCCATGCCTAATGGGAATGCTGATGCATATTCATGGGTCATGCCTACACCAGTCCCGCCTCCAGAGGTGAATGATGATCCTGAGAATCTTCAGGTTCAAACTCATCAAACTTCCGGATTGGCTAACACTAAAACTCCTGATGAAGAAGAGCATGTGTATAGGAATCCTCCTATTCATGTTCCGGTCTCATCTCAAACTGCTCAACCTGTTGTTCAGAATGTTCATCCTGGGATGTTCTATCTTGGGGCATCTTCCTTAGCTCCTGGGGTACCTCCTCCGATTTATTTGTTTGGTGGTCCGATGGGTCAAAATGTTGGTCAGTTTGTTAATCTAGGTTTGGTGTATCCGTCTTAGTTTGCTACTCCGCAAGTACACGCTCCCGCTGCATCTCAGTTGTTAAATCCTCAGATCCTTGTCAGACCCACTAATTAGAATAGACCTACTGACTACAAGTTGTTGGAAGACCATATTAGAGCTATTGAAGGGTTTTCAGCTTTTGGCATGGAATCCAAGGACTTGTGTTTGGTTCCAAATGTTGTGTTGTCGCAGAAATTCAAGATATCCGAGTTGCCAAAGTATAAAGGTTTGAGTTTCCCGTGTAGCCACATCATTATGTACTGTAAGAAGATGGCATCCTATATTGATAATGATGAATTGCTTGTTCATTGTTTTCAAGATAGTTTGTCTGGTGCTTCATTGGATTTGTACATGGGCTTGGAGCGCAGCAAAATCCGTACTTGGAGGGATTTGTCTGAAGCATTCGTGAAACAATAAAATACAATCTTGATCTGGTGCCAACTAGATTACAGTTGTAGAACCAGTCTCAGCGCTCAGCTGAAACATTCAAGGAGTATGCACAAAGATGGCGTGAGATGGCATCTCGCGTACGACCTGCTCTCTCGGACAATGAGTTGGTTGACATCTTTATGGGTACATTGCAAGGAACCTACTATAAGAAAATGGTGGGTAGTTCTTCATCGAACTTCACTGATGTGGTAACCATTGATGAATGGATTGAAAATGGTTTAAAGACTGGAAAGATTCCTCGAGCAGCTTCCCAGCAGCAGACCACCAGAAAGTCTCAAAACAGCCAGTCCGAGAAAAAGGAAGGTGAAGCCAACACTGTGACAACTCAAATTTCTCCTCAGTATCAAGCATCCATGGCTCCCATGCCGTATTATCCATATCCGTACATTGTTGCTGCACAATATCAACAACCTCCATATCAGTATCATCCGTAACAACCAGTTCAAAATGCTCAGAATCAGCAACAGAATCAACAGAACAATAAAAATCAGCAAAATCAAAACTGTCAGAACAACAACAATCAAGGAAACCGTAAACGTTCAAATTTTGATAAAATTCCGGTGTCATACATGGAGTTGTTTCCTTACTTGGTTCACCAATGGGAAATTATCCCCAAGCAGATTGTGTCTGCAATTCCTCCATTTAGTCTGAAGCATAATCCAAATGCGTCTTGTGTTTATCATGCTGGATACATAGGACATGCAATAGAGGATTGCTTTGTTTTCAAAACCAAAGTTCAGGAACTCATTGATAGGAAGGTTCTGACTTTTGCTGAGGAAGGACCTAACATTCAGAATAATCCATTTCCGAATCACAATGGACCTGCAGTGAACATGATTGAGGATAATTCCACGGCTGGATTGATCATGGATGTTGATGAGGTAAAGACTCCGATGGCTGTGGTTTTCAAGAAATTGATTGAACACGGGTTGTTGAAAGGGCTGCATGGTAAGTGTCAGATTTGTGACGATAATCCCAACCAGTGTCGAAGGCTGAAGGGTTGTGTCCAAATTTTGATGAACCGAGGCGAAGTGCAATTTGCCAGGCCTAAATCTGTTGAGGAAGCTACCGCTATCGAGCCGTTCACCATCGTCTATGGGAAGGTTCCTGTCGAATCCCCTAAGCAAAAGAAGGTGCAACCCATCATTGTTTGCCTTCCAAAACCGTTTCCGTACCAGAATTCTAAGGAGGTACCTTGGAATTATGGGTCTACTGTGTTTTCTGGAGGTCAAGAGATAAGGTCTGCTGAATCTGAGATCGTAAAAATTAAATCCGCAGGGGGTATGACTCGTAGTGGATGAGTGTTTGCTCCAAAGGTCACTACAAAGCCTGTTCAAGTTCCATCTGTTGTTCCTTCCGAGGAAACACCTGTATCTGCAACCCCTGGGGCATCTCCTGCCATTCCAGTACCCACTATCCCGTCTGAGGATGTTTCAAAGAGCAAAGAGACCATTGATGATCATGAGTTCCTTAAGTTGATCAAGAAAAGTGACTTTAAAATTGTGGATCAGCTGGGACAAACTCCTTCAAGGATCTCTATCTTGTCTTTACTCATGAGTTTACCCACGCACATATCAGCTTTATTGAAAGTCTTAAACAGTGCATATGTCATGCAAGATATATCTGTCGTCGAGTTTGATGATGTAGTGGCCAACATAACTGCAAGTCGGTATTTGGGTTTTAATGACTTGAAGTAAATGCTCACAACAAAGCGCTACACATATCTGTAACATGCACAAACATCCTGTTATCTCGTGTTCTAGTAGATACCAGTTCTTCCCTCAATGTGATGCCTAAGGGCACATTGAGTCAATTACTAGTGGAGGGAAACGAGATGAGGCCAAGCTCCTTAGTTGTCAGAGCCTTTGATGGTTCTCGAAGGCAGGTCATCGGAGAAGTGGATTTACCCATCAATATCGGGCCACATTTATTTACCATTACCTCCCAAGTGATGGATATCAATCCGGCATACAGTTGCCTTTTGGGTCGTCCGTGGATTCACGCCGCAGGGGAAGTTACATCCATTTTGCATCAGAAGTTGAAGTTCATGTTCGAAGATTAGCTGGTCATCATCTTTGGTGAAGAGGATCTGATTGTGAGCAAGTTATCATCTTTCCGATATGTCGAGACCGAAGAAGGCATAGTTGTGGTGCCGTTGTAGTGTCCCGAGTTCAAAGATGTCAGCTCTGCTTCCACTAGTCAAAGTAGATTACCGCAATTGACCTTACTTCTACAAAGAGTGCTAAAGAGACCATCGAGAGAGGTTTCTTGCCAGACTGGGGGCACGTGATTGATGTGGTTAAAAAGCATAATCGTTTTGGATTGGGTTACCGTCCTAGTCGACAATCTAAATCACTTGGGTCAAAGCAGTGCAACTTGATCAAGTTCAATAGCGCGGGTTTCCAGCAGAATGACATCGTTGCAGCTCTTGATGAGGCCGGTCCTAGTAGTCAGATTTCAAGCTTTGTGCGCAAGTGTCCGTCGGGTTTCAAGCTCAACAATTGGACATCTACCGTGATTCCTGTGGTTTGCCCATATAACATGTAATGCATTTTGCTTTCTCGTTCCCTCGTCCTCGCCCGAGATGAGTGAATAGCTTGTAAAGGGCCTCACGCTTTTGCAATATTATGTGATCAATAAATAAAAGTTTTTGCATTCAAAATCATGCTCTATTTTCTTTCTTTATTTTAATTTTTCACAAATAAATGGCAAAAGTTTCTTTTATTTTTCACTTTTCAAAATAGCTCATTCTAAACATATTCATAAACATGCAGACTTAATAAAAGCATTGATAACAACATGGAAAACATCCATTGTAATTCTGGAATCCCAATTAACCAAGCTGAAGAAGATGGTGAAGAAGATTGTGAATTACCGGCTGAAATAGCAAGGCTCCTTAAGCACGAGTATAGAGAGATTCAGCCACACAAAGAGACGGTGGAAGTTGTCAATCCTTGTACTGATGAGGTTAGAAGAGAAGTCAAGGTTTGTGCATCCCTCGCAAAGCATGTACACTCCGAGTTGGTCAAGTTATTGAAAGAGTATATTGATATTTTTGCCTGGTCATATCAAGATATGCCTGGGTTGGATACCAACATCGTCGAGCATCACTTGCCACTCAATCCCGGATGTCCTCCTGTCAAGCAGAAACTTAGAAGGACTATACCCGACATGGCACTCAAAATCAGAGAAGAGGTAAAGAAACAGCTTGATGCTGGGTTCCTTGCCACTTCCGAATATCCTGAATGGATTGCCAACATCGTCCCAGTTCCCAAGAAAGACGGGAAAGTCAGAATGTGTGTGGATTATTGAGATTTCAACAAGGCGATCCCGAAGGATGATTTTCCTTTGCCTCATATTGATGTCTTGGTAGACAACACAACACAGTTCTCTGTCTTTTCCTTCATGGACGATTTTTCAAGATATAATCAGATCAAGATGTCCCCAACTTATATGGAGAAGACTACTTTCATCACGCCATGGGGTACATACTGTTACAAAGTCATGCCATTCGGTCTAAAGAATGCAGGGGAAACTTACCAACGTGCCATGACGACCCTCTTTCACGATATGATCCATAAAGAGATTGAGGTTTACGTGGACGATATGATTGCCAAGCCCAAAACAGAAGATGATCACTTGGTTCATCTAAAGAAACTGTTTGACAGACTCCGGAAGTTTAGATTACGGTTGAATCCTGCGAAGTGCACCTTCGAAGTTTGATCTGGTAAACTGTTGGGTTTTATTGTTAGTCAGAAGGGCATTGAGTTGATCTTGATACGGTTAGGGAAATTCAGAACATGCCGCCTCCCAAAATAGAAAAAGAAGTCTGTGGCTTTCTGGGCAGACTCAATTACATTTTAAGATTCATTTCCCATTTGACGGCTACCTGTGAACCAATGTTCAAATTACTAAGAAAAAATCAATCGGTTGAATGGAATAATGATTGTCAGGAAGCATTTGACAAAATAAAACAATACTTGTAAGAACCACTGATCTTAGTACCGCCGGTTCTTGGTAGGCCTTTAATCATGTATCTCACCATTCTTGATGAATCGATGGGATGTGTATTGGGTTAACATGACGACACTGGCAGAAAAGAACATGCAATATACTATTTGAGCAAGAAGTTTTCTGATTGTGAGACTAGATACTCAATCTTAGAGAAAACTTGCTATGCTCTGGTCTGGGCTGCTCGACGCCTACGACAATACATGATTTTCCACACTAATTTGTTGATATCCAAAATGGATCCGATAAAGTACATATTTGAAAAGTCTGCTGTCTCTAGAAGGATTGCTCGGTGGCAGATGCTGTTAACTGAGTATGATATCCAACATGTTACCCAGAAAGCAATAAAAGGGAGCGTCTTGTCTGACTACCTTGCCCATCAACCTATAGAGGGTTATCAACAAATAAAGTTTGAATTTCCCGATGAGGATGTTCTGTTCATCAGAGATTATGAGACTCCAGACCCTGACATAGGACCCGAACCAGGGGCGCGATGGACGCTCTTGTTCGATGGTGCCTCTAATTCTAAAGGTTGTGGGATCGGTGCTATCCTCATCTCTCCAACAGGTTTCCACCTTCCCTTCACTGCCCGATTATGCTTTGCATGCACCAACAATATGGCAGAATACGAAGCATGTATCTACGGTATTGAAGCAGCTATTGACATGAGAATCAAGATTCTTGAGGTCTATGGAGATTCTGCCTTGGTCATTGGTCAAGTCAGAGGGAACTTTATGACTCGGGATTCCAAGCTGGTTTGGTACCAACAACACATTACGAAGTTGATTTCTTACTTTGATGAAATTTCTTATCATCATATCCCCAGAGAGGAAAATCAACTAGCTGATGCTCTTGCCACTCTAGCATCCATGTTCAAGGTCAAGTGGAAGAATGAAGCTCCTCACATCCGCAATGATCACTTGAACGAGCCAGCACACTGTTTAGAAATTGAGGATAAGTCTGATGACAAGCCTTGGTTCTACGACATTAAGAGATATCTGGAAAATAGGAATATCCCGAGGGTATTACTATCACTGACAAGAAATCTCTAAGGCAGCTTTACGCCAAATTCTCCTTAAGTGGTGGTATATTGTACAAGAGGAATTATGATTCTGTGTTTCTCAGATGCGTGGATAGACACGAAGCAAACACGATCATAAGGTCCATACATGAGGGCTGCGAGGGTGTACATGCTAAAGGTCCTGCTATGGACAAGGAGATCCTTCGGGCTGGGTATTACTAGACACAATGGAGGTAGATTGTTACAACTTTGCCAAAAGATGTCACAAGTGCCAAATCTACAGAGACAAGATCCATGTGTCTCCAACTCCGTTGAATGTTTTGACTTCACCTTGGCCGTTCTCCATGTGGGGTATAGATATGATTAGAATGATCGAGCTGAAAGCTTCCTACGGTCATCGATTCATTCGGGTTGCTATCCACTACTTCACCAAGTGGGTTAAAGCTGCTTGTTATGCAAACGTTACACGACAAGTGGTTGCCAGATTTATCAAGAAAGAGATAATCTGTCGTGATGGCATTCCTAGCAACATTATCACAGACAATGCAAGCAACCTGGACAATAATATGATGAAGGAGTTGTGTCAATAATTTAAGATCGAGCACCACAACTCTTCACCATATCGGCCCAAGATGAATGGCGCCGTTGAAACAGCAAATAAAAACATCAAGAGGATTGTCCAAAAAATGGTCAAAACTTACAAGGATTGGCATGAAATTCTTCCCTTTGCACTACATGGCTACCGAACTTCAGTTCGCACTTCTACTGGGGCAACTTCGTATTCACTTGTGTATGGTATGCAGGCAGTTCTACCCATTGAAGTCGAAATTCCTTCGCTCAGAGTCATCATCGAAGCAGGTCTTGATGAAGCTGAATAGGTTCAATCCAGATATGACCAGCTAAATCTCAACGAAGAGAAGCGTCTTACAGCCGTTTGTCATGGTCAATTGTATCAGAGATGCCTCAAGCGAGCTTTTGACAAGAAGGTTCTCCCTCGAACGTTCTGTGAAGGCGAACTCGTGCTCAAGAGATATTCACCTGTTCATTCGGATCCACGAGGCAAATGGACTCCCAACTACAAAAGACCCTTTGTTGTTAAGAAGGCCTTCTCAGGCGGAGCCCTGATCCTCACCACCATGGATGGGGAGGAGTTTCCATCTCCCGTGAACTCCGATACATTCAAAAAATATTATGCTTGAAAAAAAATGGATGAGAGTCCGCTAGATTGACATCCGCAAGGACAATCTAGGCAAAAATGTATGTCCCGATGGACCAAAAAAAGAGATGTCCATGCAAAAGTTAGGGACAAGGAAAAAACAGTAATAGCCCACTAAGTTGAAAACCCAAAAGGGCGACTTAGGCAAAAATGGGTATCCCGGTGGACGAAAAAAAATGGAAGAAAAAATAATGACCAGGCAAAAATTAGGGATAAAGGCATTGACTATGAACATTTGAGCCTCTCTTCATCATGGCTAGACCTCAGACGATAAAAAAAAAGCATTCCAATCATCATCAACTGGTGCAAGGCGTCAGAACCTAGACTTACGGTGGATGGTGGCCAATGTAGTAATCAATGCAAAGCATGATTTCCCTTTGCCATTTACACTTGATTTTCAATTATATTGCAAATTTCCTCATCAAGGATTTTTGCATCTTTGTACACATCTTATGTACAAACTTCTTTCCATTTCAATAAAAATTCATCATTTCACTTCTCAATCGTTTTATTTTCAGTATTTTGTTTGCAAAATAAACAATTATTTGTGATCACATATTGCTAAAAAAACGTTGAGAACAATAAAAACCTAAATCAATCGAGAAAGCATTATGCATTGCATGTGTTACTGGTAACTCCTGCAGGATAATCAGTGATATCCATTGGTAAGCCTAACGCCTGGCCGACAATATGATGGTTCTTTGAAGTAGTTGTTGTTTCCTCAGCAGAGTCATCATTCTCCCCAGCAAGCGCCATTGTGATTTTTCAAAAAGCTTGTTTGTTTACATCACTTTTCTCTGACAGATTTGTAATGTCTCTAGGCAGGTTGTCAAAGTGTTCCCAGCAGAGACACTTTGCTCTCTTTTCCCCAGCAAGGGTTGTACATCATCTCCAATAATTTGAAACTATCTGTCCCCAGCAGCAGTGGTTTCTCCTCAGCTAGGTCAACATGATATGGAAGGATGTATTTCCCCACGCAGAGTCAGTCTTGGTAGGAAGGATTGATTTTGCTTCTTTCATCTCCAGCAGTGACAACCATGGTGACTTAAAAATCTGAGATGTTCTCGGTTTCTTTCCCCAGTGGAGTCATCAGCCTTTGTGAACTCTCTTCTCCAGTAGAGATTGTCTTTATCTGTGGGTCCTCTCCCCAACCGAGGGTGTCGATGTCGTTTTGCTACGATTTCTGCCTAACCGCTTCACATTATGCCTTATCTTGCATCTTTGCATTACATGGTATCAAGCATCATGTAGAAATGCATACATAGCATATGCATCGATCATACTCCCTCTCTTTTGGCCTGATTCATCTCCCCAGCAGATTTTCAGCAAAATTTTGCACTTATCTTTTCTACCTTTGCACCGCTCCTTTTGCCACCGTCGGCCAAATTTTTGAGCTACTCTTTTATTTAATCCCCTTTTACCTCAAATTATCAAAAAGCTAGTGCAATTCTTACATTCAGGTCCAAGCAGATTAAATAGGGGAAGCTGTCGTAACCCGAAATTTGACCTCCCTCTTTTGCCTTTTGCATAAGCATGCGCATTCGCATCGCTGGCATACGCATTCACACTTTTCCTCTCTTTGGTTTTGTTGCAGGATCTTCAGGCTTTCCAAGCTCGATTAATCGCATCCTCTCAAGATTATTTCGTCATCAAAACAAGCTTAAAATAAAGGTTTCCATGCTCACTCATCAAATCAAGAGGTGGAAAATTGAAACCGAGACTCCAGTATCATTTCCTAAGCAATTTGGGCAAAAATTGACTGAAGTAACAGGTTAACGCGTGGTGAGAAACCGGTTACTCAGTGCAAAATTTTAGTGCCTGTTGCAATTTTGGGACAGTAGCCATGCACTCTCTTTGGTCATTGATTCTACAGTGTTCTAGTAGTGTGTGGAATATTCTAGACATCTCTAGACATTTCAAGACATTCCAAGTGCATCTATTCCAATGCTTCACCCTAAAATAAGTGCACCATGTTCCTTGTTTTCCAAGTAATGGGGATCCTTGAATGTTGGAGTTCACCTTGGGATTGTTACCGAGTTGGTCCTAACTAACCGAGTTAACCACCTTGACCCAGTGAGTCAAGCCCAACTAACTCCTAGCCTAGTTCCAAACCCAAAGCTTAGTCCAAAGCTAGCTCCAAACCTCTCATATTCCAAACGTAAAGTCTACATAAGCACACCTTCACTCACTTTTCAAGGGCTCCATCATTTCCCACATTTCTCACACAAGACCTTCAACCATTTTACACAATTCACTCTCAATTCTCTAACATTCTCTCTGATTTTTTCTGCTACATCTTCATCTTCATCTCAATTTTCTTCCAAAACCTCACCAAAGCTCATTTCTACTTTGAAGGATAATCACTTTTACATCAAAAGTGATTATTTCTTGAGCTCAACCTTCATCAATTTTGCAATTCTACTTGGATTTCTGGAGTTATTTCCGCTTGTGGAATTATCTCAAGTATTTGATTCAACATTCAACGGTTCGAATTTGCATTTTGGAGCTTTATCGTATTTTTCTCGATTTTGACACGTTTCGTCACCAAATTGAAGATTCCTCTGGTTTTCTTTAATTTTCTGCATCAAGAACGCTTTGCAACAACTACCAAGGCACATCTCAGCCTTGTAGGTTGGTGGATCTCACTAATTTTACTGTTTCCAGCATTTTCGCATAATTCGCAATGTTGTCGATAATTTTACGTGTGAATTGGTTTTGCATTGTTTGATCCATGATCTTGATGTGTTAATTGATTCTATCACTGCTTATTTTCTATTTTCAAGTTCAATTTTCGTGCACAAATTCTTGATCTAGCAAGTGGTAATTGGTAGAAGTGATTAAGTGCTGAGAATCACTTTTGAAAAGCAGTTTTCTTTGTTATTTTTGCCACTGTCACAGTGGTAACTGGTTAACACATGGTGAGTAACTAGTTACTCAGTGCAATTTTAACCAAAATATACAAGTTTCAAGCAAGTAACCGGTTAACGCGTGGTGGGTAACCGGTTACCACTGTACATAATGGCCATTTTCTTGCATTTCCAAGTGTGTTTGCCATGTTTTTTTCCTTTAAGTTCTATGGATCAATGTGCTTGATATTGGTGGATGTTTTAAGTGTCATTTCACTTTTGTTTGAAACATGCTTGACACTTTTTCGATGCTCATTTATCGATTATTTGCAATTTTGGCAATGTTTGTTCAGGAACATCTTGCATTCCATTTTATCACTCTTTCTTAGTTAACACACTGAATTCCTCTTAGGTTAACATACTGAATTCCTCTTGGGTTAATCACCTTTTCTTGGTTAATCACCCGTTTCTTCAGTTAACCACAGCCTGTCTGCTAAAATACTGAACCCCTTTTGAGTTAATCACCTTCTCTCGGTTAATCACTCTTTCTTCTCGATTAATCACAGTGTTCTGTTAAAAACTGAACCCCCCAGCGGTTAGAAACCTCTTTTGGTTCAATACCCTTCTTTGTTGGTCAAGTGATGTTTGTTCAGTCAATACCAACACCCCTTTTGGGTTACGACCTTCGATCGGTCCCACATTCGTTCTTCTGGTTAATCACAGTTTTCTCTGTTAAAACCAATGTTTCTCTATCCCCACAGAGTTGCAATCCTTGCTTTCCTTGGTTAATCAATGTTTATCAGTTAACATACCGATGTCCCTTCAGAGTCCAACACCTTCCCTTGGTTCAGCACTCTCTCTTTTGGTTTATCACAGTCTATCTGTTGGCACCAGCCACCTTTCCCCACCTGGGTCTTAATCTTTCTCTTCGGTTAACCACTGCCAGCCAGTTAATATACCGAGTTTCCTTTTTTCTCTTGGTTGTGACACCATCCCCTTGTTTGTTTCCCAGTAGGGTCGCTTACCCTCTTTCCCTAGCAATTCTTTATTTTCTCTTCCCCAGCGGAGTTCTTTTATTCTTGGTTTTGACACCATTCCTTTTCTAATCTCTTACTGTTCGGGTTTTCCCCTATAGAGTTTTCTTTCACTTTTGCTCTTGGTTTTTTGACACCACTTGTCTCTTTCTTGTTTTGTTTTCTGTTTGGTTCCCCGAACTACGGAAGCTCTGATTCTGTATTCTTTCGAATGTATGATACGTAAGCACGAGACGCGATGTCTTGGCGAGCAAACTTCCACCCTTCTTTCCTTCATTTTTTCCTTTCTGTCCCCTGGTTCCATGAACTACGACACTCTGATTTCCTCATTGCACCATGAGGGTACGTAGGCACGAGGGCCCCAATCCTCCGTAAGCACTTTCTTTTCTTTCTTTCTTTTTCCCCTTTCTTCTCTCCCCTCCTTCTTTTAGCTAGAAGCCTTTAGATAGATAACCCATCCAAGCCTAGAAGCAAGCGAAATGGTTCCCATCGAGTGTGACGGATGCGTCAGGTGCTAGTACCTTCCTTTCGCATAACCGACCCCGTTCCCGTTTCTCTTCCCCTTGGGGTTTATCGATATTTTCCCTATCCTTTGGGACTAAATAAAGTTTGGTGGTGACTCTGTGTTATCTTTGAGTGTGCGATTCACTCAGGTATAATCCAGCCATCTTCAGCTGGGGACACCTTGCGCTTGCAAGTTGGGGTCTCTCCTAGTTTTGTTTGCTCTCTTGCTTGCTTGGGTGTTTATCCTTTGCGCTTTACTTGCTTTATCTTTATGTTTATTTACTGCATTTCTTTACTACTTTGAATATTCATATGCTATATATTCTGGATATCTGCTATTTTCTGCTGTTATTGGGATGGGTAGATATTATTGGAGAGAAAGGTCCTAACACCGGGCCTAGTATACACATAGGCTAGAACATGGATAGTCGTGAGGCCTGCGTTTTGCGCATTGGGTTATCACGAGAGCCACATCCCAGATCGTGATTCGCTTGAGAATACTTCCGTCCTGTGAGAATTCACTACGGCGGGGGATTTACATTCTGAGTCCTATGGTTTGGGCGACCTTTCTAGGGATCACCTTGTTGAGTCTAGATCACACCTGTGAGGGGGATGGTTTTTTGTAGGAAAACAAGCCACTTTATACCCTTGTTCTCTCACACACATCAGATTTCTTCACCGACACATCAGGCTATGTTGCACTGACACAGAATTAAATGCAGATATTCGGATTGTTCATACTTGATTATTCAGATAGTGCTGGCTTCTTGTTGTTGTGTTGCATGTCATTCCATCATGTAAATTAATTTTTGCATGTGGATTTTCAGGTTTTCGAGGACTTATCTTTTGTTGACATTATCATAGAGATGAGTACTGGTTGTCGTGGCATCTTCAGTTACAAGTTTGTGGAGTCTAAGCTGGGGATTTTGAGAGGTTTGGCATCTTTATTTTTTTGGAGATCACAGAGGGGTTTTCTTAGATACTTATGGTAATTTGTTGTCCATCCTCAACACTGAAGTCAACATCACTGCTATCGATACTCTGGTTCAGTTCTATGATCCGCCATATAGGTGCTTCACCTTTCAGGATTATCAGCTAGCACCTACACTCAAGGAGTATGCTTATATTCTGGGGGTTGATATCAAGAAGCAGGTTCCTTATGTTTACACTAGTGGTTGTCCAAAGTTTCCCCTTATTGCTGATGCACTTTGCATTAGTAAGAAGGATGTGGAGGATAATCTCAAGACCAAAGGGAAAGGTATTCGAGGGTTCGCTTCGAGGTTCTTGGTTGACAAGGCCACTTCTTTTGCTAAGGATGGACACTGGAAGGCTTTCAACACCGTTCTTGCTTTGCTGATATATGGGATTGTCTTGTTTCCGAACATGGAGGATTTCGTAGATCAGGCTGCCATCAGTATCTTCTTGTCTAAGAACCCTGTTCCGACACTTCTTGCTGATACCTATCATTCTATTCATTCCAGAAATGAAAAGAAGAAGGGAACCATTGTCTGTTGCGCTCCTTTGTTGTACCGATGGTTCATATCACACCTTCCACAGAAAGGTCCCTTTGTTGAGAATAAGGGTAATCTCAAGTGCTCTCAGCGAATCATGTCTGTTATTGCTGATGACATTTCTTGGTATTCTCGAGTCTTCGACGTCATTCCAATCATTCTTCATTGTGGGAAATTCTCCAATGTGCCTTTCATGAAGGGGTTGATGACAGGGGTTTTCTAAAGAGGTTTAGTCCCGCTTGGACTCAGATTCATCTCGAAGGAAGAGCCGATTTGGGTAAGAAGAATCGCATAGCCAAGGAAGCTTACACACTTTGGGTCAAAGATCGCGTCCAAGAGATCTTGTTGCCATTTTCTCCCGAGCCTTCCATGAATGCCAAGCTTCCTGAACTTGCCATTGTTCCTCCGTCCGAAGTCGATCAACTCAAGCTGATTATTGAGAAGTTGAAGAAAGAAAATGCTAATCTTCATCTCAACATTGATATAGTCACTTTCGAGAAGGATGGCCTACAGATTGAGCTCCATCAGCAGTGCTAGCTCATGCTCAAAGAGGTGGAGGTTGAACAGAACAAGCGTAGGAAGGTGGTTAATGCTTTGAAGAGCACCTATGAGGGACTTGCTTCAAAGAAGAGACAACTTGTCGATGCTCATTATCAAGCCTACAAGGATTAGCTGAGCTACAACAAGCAACTTGAAGAGCTTCGAGGGATGTTATCCAAGTTTAAGACAAAGTGGCAATGCGAGCAAGGCCGTGCCAATCAATTAGCAAAGGACTTTTCTTAATGTCAAACCCAGCTTGACAAAGTCTTCGGTGAGATTCAGAAGCTACAGGATTAAGCACATCAGAGTCTAGAGCAGATTAGTCAGCTCAACACAGAGAGTACTCATTGGGAGCATTAAAGCCGTCATCTACAAAATCTCTTGGATCAGAAAGAGGCCTTTCTTCAGGATATGCTTCAAGGACCTAACCATTCTTTTTTGCGTAACCTCATGAAGGATGTAAAGTATTAGAGTGAAGGCATGGCCATCTAGCCAGATTTACTGAGCATGCATTGGAGGACCTACCTGGGTTGTTGAGGGATGCATATGCTGATGCATTGCCACACCAGCTTCCTTGGGTTGTTTTCCATTTCTTGTCTATTTGTAGGGTGGTATTTGATAGGATCCATGCGGATTTTGTGGTAGCCCAAAAGGCAGATATCTGACCTGTATTCGACTTGTACTTCTTTCCTTTATTGTTGACTGAATGAATGAAGTTGCTTGCCAATTTTATCTTTTGCACCTTTACTTATATGCTTTATGATTATTGGCAAGAAAGATAAGTTTAATAATTCCTAGGATTTAAAACTTTATTTTTGCATGCATATCATACATTCATTCGCACGCATATGCACGTCCCTTCATCCGAAACTGTTGCTCATCCTTGTCTGCCTTCTTTGTAGCAAGACGACGACTCAACATCGGTATTTCACTCGCTCAAACAAATCCAGAATCATGGCTGACTTTGAAGCTGAGAATGCGGCTTATAAGGAAACTATGGCTCAATTCCAAGGTCGGATGTATCAGTTTCAGACGAACATGGATGTCATTATGGATCTCCATCGTGCCCAAAGCGATGTCGCTGCTGCTGCCACAGTTGTTGTAACCCTTACTGATACAACTGTTGTCACTCCCGCTATGACTGTTCCTCCTGTTGTTACGGTTACTTTTCATACCCCAAATTTTTACCACTAATATTTCCCATTATTGTGCAAATCATCATCACAATATGGAGGAACCATCATACCTCATCAATCTCCTCAGAGATGTTTGAGCATTCACTACAAATCAAACTTACGGTTTCTAGCCCTCTCAGAGCCTTAGACAAAGGATGAATCAAGAAATGACATGATCTTTAACTTTTCTAACCTCTCAAACATCCACAAAGGATCAGGAGGACTCCCACTTCAAGGATTAAGAACAAGGTTGCTCCCTGCTAGGTGGATTAAGCCTCAAGATCGCCAGTGTCACCAAATTAGGGTTTGGTCGACCAGGGCCTCCAGATGGGAATTTTCCTCTGGGCATGAGCCAATGCTTCAAAGCATAACCTATGATGCTCCAAGGGACATCATGAACCCAATCATCAAATCAATTTGGCCTCAGGGGATGCATTCACCAAAAATTAAGAATTAGGGTTTCTTGACCTAATTCACCCCTAAGTTGACTTTTGGGACAAAACATGAGCCAAGACCTCAAGGCATGGGTTGAGGGTCCCTAACACACTACATTGATTCATTTGTAACAATGGATTGATCCTAGAAGCTTGAGCAACAAGTTTCAAATTCATCAGAACCACAATTAGGGTTTTGCGAGAAAAGTTAACTGAGCCTTTGACTTTTGACCAGGACATGCTCCCAAACCCTAGGACATGATTCATTACACCCTATAACACCTATGAAATCAATCCATCAAGTTTGATTTAGGTCAAGGACTTGATTTCATAGAGGATCGCACAGTTTGGAATTCATCTGACAAAAAGTCAACTGTGCATAAAAGTCAACTTTGACTTTTTGAGATTTTTCACAATTATGGCTCTTTGACCCTAAAATGATGTTAATGTGTGATTGGAATCATCATTCATCAAGAAAAATCAAGAAAAGTTAGATAGCTTGTAAAAGGGGTAACCATAAAAAACTTAGAAATTTTATGTTATGAAATAAAGTGGCTAAGGTACCAACTTTGGAGAATCATAACTCCTAAACCACAAGGCCATTTTTCCCCATTCAAAGCTGGATTTGTAGCTCTCACGACACTCTACAAAAGCTTCAAACACAACTCAGACTAATTCTCCATGGATTTTAAGTTATGGAATGCTCAAAATCACAAAAAGTGAAAATGTCATTTTTTTCCAACACTTAGTGAAATTTTCACTAAGTCAGAATCTGCCTTCACTTTTTTCTAAATGTAGGGGCATTTTTCACTTGGATCCAAAAGGTATCAAAACCAACTATGATCAAACAGTTGTTGTATCATATGAGGGCTTTCCAAAATGGCCAAGAGCTCCATCAAATTCCACTTGAGCCATGAGATATGACAATGCCAATATGCCTTGTTGCAAATTGTCATGGCAAGGCAGATTTGGAAGTTTTGCTCGATTTTCTCAAAATTTAAAAAAGGGCAAGCAACTCTATCCATATGAACACCTCAAGGGGGGACCGAAGAGGAACCAACTCTGATCCCAAGCCTCCCAAGTTTTTGGAACCAAAGGTAGCATGCCAAACCTAGAAATGCCTAAAAGAGGGACAAGACTCCAATTTTGGATTGGAGCATTTAATGGATGCACCAAGGTGGCATGGACTGAGCCATTCCCAACTGAATTCAGTCAAGACTTATCCAAGACCAAGGGAACCAGCAGCCTGTCCCCTAACCTCTAGTTAATGACTAGAGGAGACTTTGATTCTCATTGCTCAACATTGGCCAAACCTCTGCTACAGTTGCCATTCACTATTGCAGCCAAAACAAACTTGCTCTATTATAAATAGAGCTCTTTTGTGATCAGTTTGAGTACACCAAAGCACTACAACATTTGCTTTCCTCAAAATCTCTTTCTCTAGACAAAAATGCATTCTTTAGCAAGGTAACTATGAGTTTTTGAGTTAGAGAGCAATCCCACCATAGCTCATGATCCAAACACATCCAATATGTCATATCTAAGCTGTCTAAACTCTCACAAGTGACCTGTAACACCAAAATCACAAAGTCACCTCTCCAAACCTCAAAATAGGACTTTTATGCATTTTTCAAGCCATGTCTTGATTCAGTCACTTTCCAAACCAGATAAAACCTCAAAGACACTCTAAATATCATCCTTGAATTGTCCCAAATGGGTCCACACATCTAGAACACCATTTGAGAGAGTTGATATTTTGGTCACTTTTGCCCCTTTTGCAAGAAAGAGCTCAAACTTGCTCCTGAGGTTTCCAGCTGATTCCAACCATCCAAAAAGCTTCTAAGAGATCATTTGAGGGTGTCCAAAGCATCAAATCATTTCTGGAACAAGTGGCTTGGCAGATTGCACAAAAGCTCCAAAAAGAGGTAAGCATCACAACTTGGATTCTTTGAATCATGCTTTCTTTTGATGTCAACTGATCATGCATCTCTTCTACATGTTATATGTGTTGTGTTTGCACCAATTTATCATGTAATTCATGCTTGTACCAAGAGATGGCATAGAAAATACAAATCATGGCCTATTTCAAACCACTATCGAGTTTTTCAATAGGAGCATAATCTGGAAAAAAACACCACCACCATTGGATTCCTTGTGAAATTCTAGGCAGGATAGACCTAAATTTTGTCCCAATCCATGGAGAAATGAGAAAGTTATGGCCTTCACGTTTTCAACCAAAATCTTGCCTTGCCTTGCCTTGGGCCAGGCCAAAAACAAGGCAAGCCTTGTATATTTGTGGTTGTGTTTCAATCAACGGATGTATCACCACCCCAGTGGTAAGGCGCGCGCCCTATACACAAGAGGTCTGGGGTTCGAATCCCCCTCGCCCCAGATCCTTTTTTTTGCTATTTTTTCCACTTTTTATTGTTTTTCTTATTATTTTTAATTATTTGAAAAATTAATAACTCCCTCAATTTTAATTATTTTTTATTGGTTCTTTTTGAAAAAAATCACAAAAATATTGAAATATTTTATTCCACAAAAAAATTAGATTTATATTATTTATTTAATATAATTTATAATTTTGTGAATAAATTCATTTTTAATTGTTTTTTAAACATTTAAAAGTGAATATTTACTTTGAAAATCAAAACCAAGAGAGTTTTAAATCATCTTGTGATGAAAACCTCATTTTTCAAACCTTAAACAAAAATCACAAGTGGTTTATTCAAACTCATTTGGTATTTTTATCATTTTTATTTGATTTTCTTTAAATATTTACTTTTAAAGGAGAGCAAAATTAGGGTTTCTTTGATTCTCATCCTCACAAATCATTTTCAAACACTCATGGGCCTCTAATAGAGTGTAAGTCCCATCCCTTTTGTAAATAAAAACATTTTGGACCTCACACATTGTATAAGTCCCTCTGTATATTTTCAAAAGTTCGGTGTGATCGTCGTCTTTTTAACAAAACCAACTGGGCTTCTCCTTGAGCTATCAGTCCCATTCCTTTTCTTAAAAACACTTTGGGCCTGTAATAGAGTGTATTACCCAACCCCTCTTTGAAACCAGAATAATTTGGGCCCTAGTCATTGTATAAGACCCAATGTGCTTTCAAAAAACCGCGGCACGATCGCCTTTTCAAAAATCATCATCTGGGTCTCTCCTTGAGCTGTAAGCCCCAACAATCTTTTCAAAAGCACTTTCTCCTTTGGTTTAGAATATAATATTGTTATCAAAGCTTTCTTTGTTGAACAACTAACCATACAACATGGAAGCTCTACAACCGAGTAAGTGTTTACCCGCTTTCTTTAACCGCTTTCATATATATATATATATATATATATATATATATATATATATATATATATATATATATATATATATAACTGTATTGTGGGGCTGCTCACTATAAGTCTTCTTTCACAAACTTTTATATACTTGTCAAATATCAACTGTGTAATACTAGTATAGTTATTTAGAGTTTTCCTCGGCAACTATGTCTAGCACTAGGTTAAGCCTGATGGTCACTCTTAAATACAAACAAAACTAGATCCCCATAGGATTACCAGACACAGTCTTCCCTCCTCTTGGGGTTAAACAATATGGAGACGTGAAAGGCAGCATTCTCGGTGAACCCTTTCTCAGACTGTCACTCTTAGAAATCGTCAAAGAAACTCTACTCCCCAGAGTTGATCTATTCTCCGTGAATAGCATCTCTTGAGTTTCTTCCAAATTCTCGAACTTTCCTGGCTTGATCTATTCTCAGTGAATAGCATGTCTTGAACTTCTCGGGGTTTGGGGACCCACAGGCTTCCTAAAAGCATCCCCGCCTCCTCTTGGGCGTTGTAAAAGGACCCTTCGGCTTCTTAAAAGCTCTCATGCCTTCTCTTGGGCTTATTACAAGGACCCAGAGACCTCTACAGGTATAGGAATGGAACCTAGTCATCAATTTGCTAGAGCTGTCTTTCTGGTCAAGTGTTAGACCAGTTAATGGGTTGACCTTCATCCCTTAACATACCAGCCTTCTCTTGGGCATTATGCAAAGATCATTCACTTATCCGAGAATCGATTTCTCAAAACACCAGTAGACTTGGACAGTCTCAATACCCTTTGGATTTCCCTTTTCCTTAAAGAACAGGAAATAACCCTGATCCTTCGATCAATCCCAAAGCACAACACAAATCCATATAAAAACTGATTTTCTCCAACACACTGGACCTGTCACTCAACTGAAACAGTCACCAGCACAAATAGCCTCCTCTTGGGCTTTGTACAATGACTCTTTCCAACAGAGCTAACCTTTTAGCCTCCAACTCGAGCTTCGTACGAGATAAAAAACGCTCTCATGTTGAGTATAAAAGACCCTCTTATTGGGTCACAAACCTTTTAGCCTCTGTCTTGGGCTTCGTACAAGACACATGTTGAGTATAATAGCACTCTCTTGTTGAGTCAACCTTTTTAGCCTCTATCTCGGGCTTTGTACGAGACAGATAAAAAGCACGCTCTTGTTGGGTCAATAGCCTCCTCTTAGGCTTTGTATAAAGAAAACTCGGTTGAGTCAATCAACCCTTTTAGCATCAAACATGGTGCCTTACTCACAGCATACAAACATCAACAACTCCTTTTCCTTCATATAATTGCTGTAACCGGCAAGCCTCTGGATTATTTACATCTACGCCACTGTCCCTCTTTTAGCATAAGAAATTCCTAAGGAAAGATAGCATTGCTCTACACTGAGTTAAAGTCTTCTCCTTCAGGTTAAAAAATCCCCTATAAAGGAAATTATGGCATTGCTGGATTCACATATCCCAGTTAAAGTAATTCTCCTTTATAATCAGTCACCCAACAGTTGTGACAAACAGACCAAATACCCTCTTTAGAGATGACAAATTCTCTCTAAAGTCAAAACCCTTCAGCTTCACATCTTGGGCTTCGAACAAGATACAAATAGACCCCCAGCTTCACATCTTGGGCTTCGAACAAGATACAAATAGACCCTTCAGCTTTACATCTTGGGCTTTGAACAAGATACAAATCCCCTTTAGCTTCATGTCTTGGGCTTTGAACAAGACACAAAAACAACTTTTTCCTCCCATAGAATAGGAGGAACTACGATCGCTCTGATTTCCCTGTTTCGTTAAACGGGAATACGTAGGCATAAGATTGAAAAATCTTAGCGAGCATACTAATCAAAAGAAAACCAAAATCCCATACCTTCCTACCTCAATCGAAAAGCATCAGTCCTAACATCCTACCAATAGCCTAAATACTATTCTTAAGCAAAATAACCTAAGAGAGACCCACAATCTTAATAGCATCTGTAAACCAACAGTCATCTGTTTAAACTCAGTTTGCAAGTAGGGTTATTTGGAGATATCTATTTCCCTTCCTTCATCAACTTCAATAGGATAAAAGATGAATCGAACTGTAGTGCCCTAAAAGCAATAGTGCTTCACAACCTCACAAAAATTCGCGCTACAGAAAAATGGCGACTTTGCTGGGGAGATATTCGAGATCTTGTTCTCTTCCCATCTCTTAGGTAGAAAACCTTAAGTTCTCGAGGTATCACAGAAATGGCAACTCTGCTAGCGGAGTCATTGTCTGTTAGGACCATAAGACTAAAGGTCTAGGATGATTAAGACAAATATATATACCGCTTTTCTTAATTGATATATGTGTTTATTTTTCTGCTAATGGGAATGCGTGTGATGCCGCATGTGGAAAGATTGAGTATACACCTAAGATAGGTGATGGCAACGCGGGTAATCTTGCGGGGAGTGAATCCCAGTTAAGAGCCCCCGATCGACCATCAAACTAAGTGGAGACTCCCTTTGCAGATACAATGCCTATACGACTCCGGTTGTTGAAAGTAGTGTGGTCGACTGGGTTATCTAAGAAGCTGAGGTTTTTAGCAGACTTAAGCCATTTTGTAGTGCGGAAGCTATCAGAAATAGTTGTCACGCGATACTACCCTCATCTGAGATCACTTTAGGATGCATCGGCTTGCTGGCGATCCGTTTGCTATTGCTATCCCAGAGGGGTCAATGATTTTGCGGACAGGTACAAAAAATCACCAATATAAACCTTTGGGGGGGGGGGGGGGGTAGAGCCTTGACTTCATGACACCGACCCTTTGACCCCATGTTTTTTCTATGTTTTTGTGTGCTGTATTCATGCATTCATTTAAAAAACATTAACACCAATAAAAATCTTCTCTTTTAGTCTCTCTTTTTCAAATTAAACTAAGACAATGATTGTAAATGTCAGAGAAAGGAGATTGCGCTAATGGATTTCGGTAGAAGGAAAACTCATAAGTACACCTTCAAGGTTCCAAAGTTAGAGGATTTGAGAGGTTTGGCGAGAATGATCACCAACCACGAGGCTTTCAGAGCCATGTATGGGGGGACTCCTGTCTCTATTAAGGGTTCACGTAATCAAAGGAATCCTGTCCACACTGATCCAGTTCTACGATCCAGTCTATCACTGTTTCACATTGCCGGATTATCAGCTAGCACCAACACTTGAGGAGTACTCTCACCTGCCTAATTTACATATCACTGATCAGGCTCCCTTTTCTGGACTGGAAGAAATTCCAAAGGATCAGACCATTGCAAGAGCAATTTATTTGAACGAGTCAGAAGTCAGGACTCACATGACCACTAAGGGTGGCATCCAAGGTTTGCAAGCCCAATTCTTGACAAAGAAAGCCCTGTACTTTGCCAGTGTAGGGAATGTGGCCGCTTTCGAGAGCATCTTTGTTTTCCTCACTTACGGGTTATTTTTGTTTCCCAACATTGATAACTTCTTTGATATCAACGCCATTAAGATTTTCCTGATCAGAAACCCTGTACCGACCTTACTCGTAGATGCGTATCGTTCGATACACTTAAGGAATTTATACAGCGAAGGAATGATCATGTGTTGTATACCATTGCTTTACAATTGGTTCACTTCCCATTTGCCCAAGTCTGCTGTATTTTGGGATCAAAAGAATACTTTACGTTGGTCGCAAAGAGTTATGCCTCTTACCAATTCTGACATCGATTGGTACAATCGAATCTACGACGGGGTCAGAATCATTTACCGTTGGGGAAATTTCCCAAATGTACCCCTTATAGGAACTAAGGGAGGAATCAACTATAATCCAATTCTCATTCATCGTCAATTTGGATACCCGATGAGGCATGTACTGCGTAATGCTCATCTGGAAGGTCTTTTCTTCAAGGAAGGAGAAAATGACAGGCACTAAAGACATAATTAGTGCATGCCTAGAAACACGTTCATAGGAAAGGACGAGAGTCTCTAGGAAAACCAGACTGTGTCTCGGTGGAGCCCTATCTCCACTGGGTACAAACTAGAGCTCTCAAGCTGAGGATGCCTTACCCTCGTCAGGAAGTTCTTCCATTAAGGGACTCTGCCCTTTATTTTATGTTTGAGATGGAAAAACTCCAGGTTACTCTCAGCAAAGTTTAGCAGGAGAAGAGGTCTTGGAGGATCAAGTACCGTATTCTCAATGTGGAGTGTAAGAAAATACAGCAGCTACTAAGAGAAAAGGATGCTCTGATTGAAAATTTAGAGCAACATGCTATAGAAAATCAGGATGACCAAAGGAATTTGCTATCTCCTTTCACTTGGCAAGGGTATGACAACCCGACAATGGCCCAAGAGCCCCGATCAAAGAAAAGGAAAGCACTAGAACCAGTACCTGAGCTCTTCTCAGAGAGGACTCTGGATCCATTAGTTTAGATTTCCTTTTATAGCACTTTGTAATCTACTGTACTTCCATTTCCGCAATCCTTTGAATTCAATAAAACGGGGTTTCCCCACTGTTTGATATTTGCAATCTAATTGTCGAAGTTTACCGTGAATAAACAAAAATATACAATTAATATAATCATTGCATATTATTCATCATTCTTGCGTAAACACACTCTTCTTACCTACAAATCTCACGTTTGTGTCTCGATTCTAAAGTCACACTGTCTCATTCGTACAATACTCGGGCCAATCGTCAGAAGAAAATGGATGATCTCGAGGAAGAGAATAGAGAGTTGAGGGAAGAGATCGACACTCTGAAAGAGGATCTGAGAAAGCTTCATAACAACATGCAAGCTCTAGCAGAAGCTCAGATGCAACAACAACGGACTGTGATCTCAAAGATCACATCAATGCCCATAGTGGAAAAGTATGATCCTAGATACAGAATGCCGAAAGATCGTCCCTGGGGCATGCCACTTAACTATATCCCAGAAGGATATGTTCCGCCGATCACTGAGGATCAGGGAACCGCAGCAGGAACCGCTGGGGCTGAAGGTTACAAACTTCGGGAAAACGAAGACGCCAGGGGCATGACTGCAACTCCTGAAGGTTACAAACTTCGGGAGACACCGAGAGTCTTGGCCATAATGACTATGCCACCGCCCGTGGTACACACTGTCCCGGAAGGATGGATTCCACAGATACCTTCTGTAAGAAACGACAGCATGTTTGATAGAATGAATGAATTCTAGGAACAGTTCTTGGAAATGCAGAAAGAACTGCAAGCCCTTCACGGTCAGGATCTATTTGGAAAAGACGCCGCAGAACTCTGCTTAGTCCCCAATATGAAAGTTCCACGCAAATTCCAGGTGCCTGACTTTGAATAGTACAAGGGTAACTCTTGGCCTCAGAGTCACTTAGTGATGTACGCTCGGCGAATGTCGGCTCAGACAAAGAACTAGGATCTGCTCATTCACTACTTTCAGGATAGTTTAATCGGTGCCGCATTAAAATGGTACATGGGTTTAAACCGCACCACGATCGGCACACTCAGAGATCTGGACATTGCCTTTGTTCAACAGTACAAGTATAGTCTGGACATGGCACCAGACAGAGATCAACTTAGATCAATGTCACAAAAGAACAAGGAAACCTTTAAAGAATACGCTCAGAGATGGCGTGAAATTGCCGCTCAGATTTCTCCACCTCTGGAGGAAAAGAAGATGACGAAGATCTTCTTGAAAACCTTAAGCTCATTTTACTACGACAGAATGGACGCCAGTGCGCCCAGTGACTTCACCGAGATGGTCGGTATGGGGGTACGTCTTGAGGAAGCGGTCCGAGAAGGACGCCTAGTTAAAGACGCTGGATCATCAAGTAGTATAAAATAATACGGTAGTGCTCTCCCTAAGAAAAAAGAGCAGGATATTGGGAATATCTCTCTCAGAAAGCAAAGGCGACGTTACTAGCCAGTAGCGGCTGTAACTCCTGCTATAAACCATGCGCCTGTTTCTACGTATCAACCTTAGGTTGCGCAAAGCCAACCTAATCAACAGCAACTTCAGCAAAAGACACAACAGTCTCTTCAGTACACTCGTCCTCAGTACAACAACAACTGTACTGCACGACCACCAGGGTTTGACCCTATACCCATGTTGTACGCAGAGCTGTTCCGTTATTACTGGTCAAGGGGCACGTCCAAACTAAGTCTCCTCTTACAGTACCACAAAATATGCCTTTTTGGTTTAAAATGGGTCAGACTTGTCCTTACCATCAAGGAGGACCTGGGCATAACATAGAAAACTGTCTCAGTTTCAAATCCGAAGTACAAAAGCTTGTTAGGAGCGGGGTCTTATCTTTCAAAGATACGAATCCAAATGTTCTCACGAACCCATTGCCTCAACACGAGAAAGCTGCAGTCAATTTGATAGAGGGAGAGTCTAACGAAAGCTATCAAATTCATGATGTACTCTTATTGAGGACCAATCTGGTCAAGATACATCGCAGGCAGAGCGGGTACGACCATGTGCCACCTCACAATTATCACCAGTGTGATATCTGCTCTAAAAACAATCAAGGATGTTCTGTGATGCAATCAGCTCTACAGGAACAAGTGGATATCGGATGGATCCAAGAGCATCGAGTTCGTGGAGTCAACATGACCTATACGAATTCCAACATCATTCGGAACCACGACATCCGTGCAATAAATGTCAACTTGGTAGCGATGCACTCAAGGCAAAGCCAGTATCATAATCTATCGCGGCACGATTACAACTCCTGTCTGACTTGCTCGGTAAATAAATAGGGATGCTCTTTTGTACAAGAGGTCCTCCAGCGTCAGATGGATCTTGGGTGAATCCAAGACTACCATGATATAAATCCTTATCAGATCAACATGGTTCAGATCTTCGATATCCGTTTGATGTATACCAGCTTGGTGGAGTTACATGCCAGGCAGGTCCAACTCGGTTTTCTCACTTCTCACGATTATCTAAGCGGTAAAGTATGCAGTGAGAGTAACCAAGGGTGTGCTCTCGTTCAAAGAACTTTGCAACACTTGTTAAACCACTGGTGGCTTCCGATCTATATGGATGAAGACATGCAACAAATCAGTGTGCTTAATGGGAACCCTACTAGACGTCAAAGTCAGGATGTCCGATCTATGGATACTGACTTAGTGAGGTTGCACTGCATTCAAAGCGGGCGTGGTCAAGTGCCACCACACAACTACGAGCGCTGTAGAGTCTGCTCGTAGAATAACCAAGGATGCTACCTTGTGCGGGCAGCTCTTCAAGGTCAGTTGGACCGCAAAGAGATTCACCCACACCCAGCTTCAGGGTCTGTTGACTGGACACCAGACTACTTCACTGATCAAATCAAAGATGTAGTTGTAATCTCTAATCCTGAGAGGAACAAGGATGTTTGTACCATCATCCCTCTACTGGACGAATCAAAATTTCCTAGCCAGGAACTGATTGAAATTACTTACAACAGTCAGAGAAATCAGAAGGCTCCTCTAGTGATCTATCTGCCAGGACCATTACCGTATGAATCAACTAAGGCAATCCCTTACAAATACGGTGCAACAATAATTGAGAATGGAAAGGAAATTTTATTACCCTCGTCGTGAATATTGCAGACATCAGTCGAGTAACACGGAGCGATCGAATCTTCAACCAAGGAGTTGAGAACCTGATAAAGAAAAGGAACTTCAGACAGAAGCTCCTGATCCACTAGTCAGTTGATCCAGTAATCCCGACCATTCAAAAAACAATGATGAGATGCTAAAGCTCATCCAAAGGAGTGAATACAACATTGTTGATCAACTATTACAAACTCCTTCAAAGATCTCTGTGCTATCACTTTTACTCAGTTCCGAAGCCCACAGAGAGGCTCTACAGAAAGTCTTAGAGTAGGCCTTTATGGAACAAGATGTGTCAATACGACAGTTCGATAGCATCATCTCTAACATCACTTCCTACAACAACTTAGGATTCATTGATGAGGATTTGCCAGAGGGGGGCAAAAGTCACAACATGGCGCTCAATATCACAGTTAACTGCCAGGACGATGCTTTAGCCAGCGTACTGGTAGACACAGGATCGACCATCAACGTTATTCTGAAGTCCTCTTTAATGCGACTATCATTCAAAGGACCCCCGATGAGGGGCAGTGAGGTCATCGTTAAAGCATTTGACGGGTCTCGGAAAGCAGTTATCGGCGAAGTCGACCTTCCCATAACTATCGGTCCTCACACTTTCCTAATCACTTTCCAGGTCATGGACGTCTGGGCAGCGTACATCTGTTTATTAAGAAGACCTTGGATACACCAGGCTGGGGCATTCACTTCAACACTACACCAAAAACTGAAGTTTGTCAAGAACGATCAACTCATCTCGGTTTGTGGAGAATAAGCCTTGCTTGTAAGTAACCTTTCATTATCTACTTGTGTAGAACCTGAGGAGGTTGTTGGAACTCAGTTCCAAGCACTGTCGGTAAGCAATGAGAATCAATCAGAGCAAGGAACATCGATTTCCTCGTACAAAGATGCTCTCGAGGCAATTGAAAGTAACAATACCAAGGGATGGGGAAAGCTTGTCATTCCTACTGATAATAAAGCAAAGAAGGGTCTTGGGTCTTCCTCAACCTATACCCAGACAGCGGCTAACGATGAAAGTTTGCATCCCATTCAGGACTTCTTCCACAGTGGAGGTTTCCTTCACCCAGTGCCTCAAACAATTCATACTACCAACGAGGAAGATTCCTCCGACACAGATGAGGAATGGAAGTCCTATCTTAACGAGGACGGTTATATCTCCCAAGAAGAGGTGTCTGCGCCATTCTGCTATCCTGCATAGAGTCCGATATTTATACCAAGGTCAGACGTCGAAATGATATACAGAGGTTGTGATCTGGAAGGATGCCAAGCTCCGCCAAATTCATTAGAGGAAGACACTATGATGAAAGACAACTTTGACCACGATTATTATGGCCCAATGGATGGTCTGCCTATCTGGCAATCGTACCCAGGAGACTTGGGGTAAGAAAATCAGCCGAACAATGAAAATTAACTGAGCATCATTGAAAAGAATACCTGCGTCCCCACCATGTCATGGGATCAACACTCAGGGCATTCAAAAAATATCCAGTACAACGATGAATTGACAAAGCTTGCAGGACTAGAATTTATCAACTATGCTTTTCCCGAGGTCAACATCATCGAAAGGGATGACTCCTCCAGTTCTAAAGAAGTATGGGACACCTTGGGACAACCGAGTGGAAAATACGACTATATGGTCAAATACACAGCTCCTGAGAGCTCTCGTATCAGGTTCGAAGACATCCAACCAACTGGATGGGGAGATTTGCCTAAGAACATAAATGCTATGCAAAATACAACAGAGGAATCCTCCTATGACAACTCTGCCTGGGAGACAGATTCCAATGATCCTGCTCCGCCAGAAATCAGCGTCATTTCTGAGGAGAAGCCTTGAAGGAAGGTACTAGACTTTGTGATTCACCGATGAGTTCGCCGCCAATGGGTTGCTGTCGATGTCCCAACGATCGTTCATAAGTCAATAAAAGGGAGATGTTGTTAACTGAGTATGATATCCAACATGTTACCCAGAAAGCAGTAAAAGGGAGCGTCTTGTCTGACTACCTTGCCCATCAACCTATAGAGGGTTATCAACAAATGAAGTTTGACTTTCCCGATGAGGATGTTCTGTTCATCAGAGATTATGAGACTCTAGACCCTGACATAAGACCCGATCCAGGGGCACGATGGACGCTCATGTTCGATGGTGCCTCCAATTCTATAGTTTGTAGGATTGGTGCTATCCTCATCTCTCCAACAGGTTTCCACCTTCTCTTCACTGCCCGATTATGCTTTGCATGCACCAACAATATGGCTGAATACGAAGCATGTATCTACGGTATTGAAGCGGCTATTGACTTGAGAATCAAGATTCTTGAAGTCTATGGAGATTCTGCCTTAGTCATCGGTCAAGTCAGAGGGAACTTTGTGACTCGGGATTCCAAGCTGGTTCTGTACCAACAACACATTACGAAGTTGATTCCTTACTTTGATCAAATTTATTTTCATCAGATCCCCAGAGAGGAAAATCAACTAGCTGATGCTCTTGCCACTCTAGCATCCATGTTCAAGTTAAAGTGGAAGAATGAAGCTCCACATATCCGCATTGATCACTTGAACGAGCCAGCACACTGTTTAGCAATCGAGGATGAGTCTGATGACAAGCCTTGGTTCTACGACATTAAGAGATATCGGGAAAAATAGGAATATCCCGAGGGTATTACTATCACTGACAAGAAAGCTCTAAGGCGGCTTTGCGCCAAATTCTCCTTAAGTGGTGCTATACTGTACAAGAGGAATTATGATTCTGTGTTGCTCAGATGCGTGGATAGACGCGAAGCAAACAAGATCATAAGGTCCATACATGAGGGTTGCGAGGGTGTACATGCTAAAGGTATTGCTATGGCCAAGAAGATCCTTCGGGCTGGGTATTGCTGGACACAATGGAGGTAGATTGTTACAACTTTGCCAAAAGATGTCACAAGTGCCAAATCTACGGAGACAAGATCCATGTGTCTCCAACTCCGTTGAATGTTTTGACTTCACTTTGGCCGTTCTCAATGTGGGGTATAGATATGATTGGAATGATCGAACCGAAAGCTTCCAACGGTCATCGATTCATTCTGGTTGCTATCGACTACTTCACCAAGTGGGTTGAAGTTGCTTCTTATGCAAACGTTACACGACAAGTGGTTGCCAGATTTATCAAGAAAGAGATAATCTGTCGTTATGGCATTCCTAGCAACATTATCACAGACAATGCAAGCATCCTGAATAACAATATGATGAAGGAGTTGTGTTAAGATTTTAAGATCGAGCACCACAACTCTTCACCATATCGGCCCAAGATGAATGGTGTCGTTGAAGCAACAAATAAAAACATCAAAAGGATTGTCCAAAAAATGATCAAAACTTACAAGGATTGGCATGAAATGCTTCCCTTTGCACTGCATGGCTACCGAACTTCAGTTCGCACTTCTACTGGGGCAACTCTATATTCGCTTGTGTATGGTATGGAGGCAGTTCTACCCATTGAAGTCGAAATTCCTTCGCTCAAAGTCATCATGGAAGCAGGTCTTGATGAAGCTGAATGGGTTCAATCCAGATACGACCACCTGAATCTCATCGAAGAGAAGTGCCTTACAGTCGTTTGTCATGTCAATTGTATTAGAGATGCCTCAAGCGAGCTTTTGACAAGAAGGTTCTCCCTCGAATGTTCTATGAAGGCGAACTCGTGCTCAAGAGATATTCACCCGTTCATTCGGATCCACGAGGCAAGTGGACTACCAACTACGAATTACCCTTTGTTGTTAAGAAGCCCTTCTCAGGCGGAGCCCTGATCCTCACCACCATGGATGGGGAGGAGTTGCCATCGCCCGTGAACTCCGATACAGTCAAAAAATAATATGCTAGAAAAAAATGGATGAGAGTCCGCTAGATTGACATCCGCAAGGACAATCTATGAAAAAATGTACGTCCCGATGGACCAAAAAAAGAGATGTCCATGCAAAAGTTAGGGACAAGGAAAAAACAATAATAGCCCGCTAAGTTGAAAACCCGAAAGGGCGACTTAGGAAAAAATGGGTATCCCGATGGACGAAAAAAAAGGGAAGAAAATAAATGTCCAGGAAAAAGTTAGGGATAAAGGCATTAACTGTGAACATTTGAGCCTCTCTTCATCATGGCTAGACCTCAGACGGTAAAAAAAAGCATTCCAATCATCATCAACTGGTGCAAGGCGTCGGAACCTAGACTTACGGTGGATGGTGGCCAATATAGTAATCAATGCAAAGCATGATTTATTTTTGCCATTTACACTTGTTTTTCAATTATATTGTAAATTTCCTCATCAAGGATTTTTGCATCTTTGTACACATCTTATGTACAAACTTCTTTCCATTTCAATAAAAATTCATCATTTCACTTCTCAATCGTTTTATTTTCAATATTTTGTTTGCAAAATAAAAAATTATTTGTGATCACATAATGCTAAAAAAAATGTTGAGAACAATAAAAAACTAAATCAATCGAGAAAGAATTATGCATTGCATGTGTTATTGGTAACTCCTGCAGGATAATCAGTGATATCTATTGGTAAGCCTAACGCCTGGCCGACAATGTGATGGTTCTTTGAAGTAGTTGTTGTTTCCTCAGCAGAGTCATCATTCTCCCCAGCAAGCGCCATTGTGATTTGTCGAAAAGCTTGTTTGTTTACATCTCTTTTCTCCGACAGATTTGTAATGTCTCTAGGCAGGTTGTTAAAGTGTTCCCAGCAGAGACACTTTGCTCTCTTTTCCCCAGCAAGGGTTGTACATCATCTCCAATAATTTGAAACTATCTGTCCCCAGCAGCAGTGGTTTCTCCTCAGCTAGGTCAACATGATTTGGAAGGATGTATTTCCCCACGCAGAGTCAGTCTTGGTAGGAAGGATCGATTTTGATTCTTTCATCTCCAGCAGTGACGGCCATGGTGACTTAGAAATCTGAGACGTTCTCAGTTTCTTTCCCCAGTGGAGTCATCAGCCTTTGTGAACTCTCTTCTCCAGCAGAGATTGTCTTTATCTATGGGTCGTCTCCCCAACCGAGGGTGTCGATGTCGTTTTGCTATGATTTCTGCCTAACCGCTTCACATTATGCCTTATCTTGCGCCTTTGCATTACATGGTATCAAGCATCATGCAGAAACGCATACATAGCATATGCATCGATCATACTCCCTCTCTTTTGGCCTGATTCATCTCCCCAGCAGATTTTCAGCCAAATATTGCACTTATCTTTTCTATCTTTGCACCGCTCCTTTTGCCACAATCGGCCAAATTTTTGAGCTACTCTTTTATTTAATCCCCTTTTACCTCAAATTATCGAAAAGCTAGCTTAATTCGTACATTCAGGTCCAAGAGGATTAAATAGGGGCAACTGTCGTAACCCGAAATTTGACCTCCCTCTTTTTCCTTTTGCATAAGCATGCGCATTCGCATCGCTGGCATACGCATTCACACTTTTCCTCTCTTTGATTTTGTTGTAGGATCTTCAGGCTTTCTAAGCCCGATTAATCGCATCCTCTCAAGATTATTTCGTCATCAAAACGAGCTCAAAATAAAGGTTTCCATGCTCATCATCAAATCAAGAGGTGGAAAATCAAAACCGAGACTCCAGTATCATTTCCTAAGCAATTTGGGAAAAAATTGACTGAAGTAACCGGTTAACACGTGGTGAGTAAACGGTTACTCAGTGCAAAATTCCAGTGCCTGTTACAATTTTGGGACAGCAGCCATGCACTATCTTTGGTCATTAATTCTATAGTGTTCTAGCAGTGTGTGGAATATTCTAGACATCTCTAGACATTTCAAGACATTCCAAGTGGATCTATTCCAATGCTTCACCCTGAAATAAGTGCATCATGTTCCTTGTTTTCCAAGTAATGGGGATCCTTAGATGTTGGTGTTCACCTTGGGATTGTTACCGAGTTGGTCCTAACTAACCGAGTTAACCACCTTGACTCAGTGAGTCAAGCCCAACTAACTCCTAGCCTAGTTCCAAACCCAAAGCTAAGTCCAAAGCTAGATCCAAACCTCTCATATTCCAAAACTAAAGTCAATACAAGCACACCTTCACTCACTTTTCAAGGTCTCCATCATTTCCCACATTTCTCACACAAGATCTTCAACCATTTTGCACAATTCACTCTCAATTCTCTCACATTCTCTCTGATTTTTTCTGCTACATCATCATCTTCATCTCAATTCTCTTCCAAAACCTCACCAAAGCTCATTTCTATTTTGAAGGATAATCACTTTTACATCAAAAGTGATTATTTCTTGAGCTCAACCTTCATCAATTTTGCAATTCTACTTGGATTTCTGGAGTTATTTCAGCTTGTGGAATTATCTCAAGTATTTGATTCAACATTCAACGGTTCGAATTCTCATTTTGGAGCTTTATCATATTTTGCTCGATTTCGACACGTTTCGTCATCAAATTGAAGATTCCTTTGGTTTTCTTTAATTTTATGCATCAATAACGATTTGCAATAATTACCAAGGCACATCTCAGCCTTGTAGGTTGGTGGATCTCACTAATTTTACTGTTTCGAGCATTTTTGCATAATTCGCGATGTAGTCGATAATTTTGCGTGTGAATTGGTTTTGCATTGTTTGATCCATGATCTTGATGTGTTAATTGATTCTATCACTGCTTATTTGCTGTTTTCAAGTTCAATTTTCGTGCACAAATTCTTGATCTAGCATGTGGTAATTGGTAGAAGTGATTATGTGCTGAGAATCACTTTTGAAAAGCAGTTTTTTCTATTATTTTTGCCACTGACACAGTGGTAACGGGTTAACACATGGTGAGTAACCGGTTACTCAGTGCTACTTTCACCAAAATACGCAAGTTTCAAGCAAGTAACCGGTTAACGCGTGGTGGGTAACCGGTTACCACTGTACATAATGGTCATTTTCTTGCATTTCCAAGTGTGTTTGCCATGCTTTTTTCCTTTAACTTCCATGGATCAATGTACTTGATATTGGTGGATGTTTTAAGTGTCATTTCACTTCTGTTTGAAGCATGCTTGACACTTTTTCGATGCTCATTTGTCGATTATTTGCAATTTTGGCAATGTTTGTTCATGAACATCTTGCATTCCATTTGATCACTTGTTAACATGTTTTGCATGACATATTAATTAGCATTTGGTACTGTTTGTGTATTCCATTCTTTGCTTTGCATTAAGTTTATTCTTGATTGAACAAATTTAATCTTGTATAATCAATAATTAATACCTTTTGCTTTAATGATTTTCCATTCTCTTTGGAAAATTGTTAGCATAACTTTTCCCTTTGATTAATTGATCAAAACCATGATTCGATTATTTGATCTTCCCCTTCCCTCTCTTTAGGCCTCCTTTAGAGCTCTCTCTCTTCCCCCCCCCCCCCCCCCCCCCCCCCCCGCGGAGTTGGAGTTTAGTGCTACGTTTTACATCGGAGCACTGTATAAATTGAAGATGTCACGCTGTCAATTTCCTCATGCATGAGCACTGTACAACTTGGAGCTTTTGTGTCGTCCGGTTCAACTTCTGCATTACACCATGTATGTTAGAGAAGGAATGAGAAGGGATAATTCCTACTCTCATTCTGACTACTTCAGGTAGGGGACGAATGACCCTGTGCTTGGCTTAGTCATCTTTATCTCTAGGCGGTAGTGTGCTTCCCTCTCCCTAGTCGAGGAGATCTTTGATCACTCTTATCTCTTTCAACCTTTCTTTTGATCAATCACCAGTCTTCTTGGTTAATATCAGTGTTCATTGGGTTAGCAAGCTTCCTTTGTTTCAATACCCTATTCTTTTTTTATGGTCAATCATTACTTTTTGATTCCCCAGAATAGTCTCTTTTCTCTTTCCTCGATTAAAACACAGTACTCTTGTTGCAACCGAATCCCCTGCGGAGTTCGCAACTGTCTTTTGGTTCTTCTCTCTGTGTTGGTTAATCACTTTCTGTCAGTTAAAACACCAATGTTTGCACTCCTTCTCAGTTAACCACAGTTCGTCTGTTAACATACTGAGTTCCTTGGGTTAATCATATTCTCTTAGTTAATCACCCGTTTCTTCAGTTAACCACAGTCCGTCTGTTAACATACTGAATTCCTCTTGGGTTAATCACATTTTCTTGGTTAATCATCTGTTTCTTCAGTTAACCACAGCCTGTCTGTTAAAATACTGAACCCCTTTTGAGTTAATCACCTTCTCTCGGTTAATCACTCTTTCTTCTCGGTTAATCACAGTGTTCTATTAAAAACCAAACCCCCCAGCGGTTAGCAACCTCTTTTGGTTCAATACCCTTCTTCGTTGGTTAAGTGTTGTTTGCTCAGTCAATACCAACACCCCTTTTGGGTTACGACCTTCGATCGGTCCCACACCCGTTCTTCTGGTTAATCACAGTTTTCTCTGTTAAAACCAATGTTTCTCTATCCCCACAGAGTTGCAATCCTTGCTTTCCTCGGTTAATCACTATTTAACAATTAACATACCGATGTCCCCTCAGAGTCCAACACCTTTCCTTGGTTCAACACTCTCTCTTTTGGTTTATCACAGTCTGTCTATTGGCACCAGCATCTTTTCCCCACCTGGGTCTTACTCTTTCTCTTCGGTTAACCACTGCCAGCCAGTTAATATACCGAGTTTCCTTTTTTTTCTTGGTTGTGACACCATCCCCTTGTTTGTTTCCCAGTAGGGTTGCTTACCCTTTGTCCCTAGCAATTGTTTATTTTCTCTTCCCCAGCGGAGTTCTTTTTTTCTTGGTTTTGACACCATTCCTTTTCTAATCTCTTACTATTTAGGTTTTCCCTAGTAGAGTTTTCTTTCACTTTTGCTCTTGGTTTTTTGACACCACCTGTCTCTTTCTTGTTTTGTTTTCCGTTCGGTTCCCCGAACTACGGAAGCTCTGATTCTGCATTCTTTCAATGTATGATACATAGGCACGAGACGCGATGTCTTGGCGAGCAAACTTCCACCCTTATTTCCTTCTTCTTTTCCTTTCTGTCCCCTGGTTCCATGAACTACGACGCTCTGATTTCCTCATTGCACCATGAGGGTACGTAGGCACAAGGGCCCCAATCCTCCTCGAGCACTTTCTTTTCTTTCTTTCTTTTTCCCCTTTCTTCTCTCTCCTCCTTCTTTTAACCAGAAGCCTTTAGATAGATAACCCATCCAAGCCTAGAAGCAAGCGAAATGATTCCTGTCGAGTACGACAGATGCATCAAGTGCTAGTACCTTCCTTTCGCATATCCGACCCCCTTTCCCGTTTCTCTTCCCCTTGGGTTTTATCGATATTTTCCCTGTCCTTTGGGACCAAATAAAGGTCAGTGGCGACTCTGTGTTATCTATGAGTGTGCGATTCACTCAGGTATAAACCAGCCATCTTCAAAGACCAGGAACGAGGAGAAGTTTACCTTTTCTAAGCATCATTGCTTAGCAAAAGAAGATGAATGCGTAAGCTACCATTCATAACCACCGTCAAAATTTCGTGTATTCAGATATTTAATCCTCTTGCACCCTGAATGCCCGAATACCTTCGCCATTCACACCTTCGGGTCCAAGAAGATTAAATAGGGGCATCTGTCATACCTCAAATTTTGACCACTAAGATTGCCCATCATTGTGTAAATCATCATCACAATATGGATGTACCTTTATGCCTCATCAATCTCCCAAGGAATTGTTGAACATTCACTACTATCAAAGATTAGGGTTTCAAGCCCTCTCACAACTTTTAGACAAAGGACCAATCAAGAATTGACATAATCTTCAACTTGTCTAACCTCTCAAACATCCACAAAGGATCAAGAGGACTCCCACTTCAAGAATCAGTCACAAGATTACAGCATTCCAAGTGGATTATGCCTCAAGATCGCCAGTGTCACCAAATTAGGGGTTTGGTCGACCAGGGCCTCCAGGTGGAAATCTTCCTCTGGGCATGAGCCAATGCTTCAAATCATAACCCAAGATACTCTAAGGGACCTCATTAACCCAATCATCAAGTCAATTTAGCCTCAGGGGATGCATTCATAAAAAATCAGGGATTAGGGTTTCTTGACCTAATTCACCCCTAAGTTGACTTTTGGGATAAAACATGAGCCAAGACCTCAAGACATGGTTTGAGGTTCTCTAATAAACTAAATTGATCTATTTGCAACAATGGGTTGATCCAAGAAGCTTGATGCACAAGTTTCAATTTCATCTGAACCACGGTTAGGGTTTTTGAAGAAAAAGTCAATTGTACCTTTGACTTTGGACCAGGACATGCTCCCAAACCTTGGGATATGATTCAATACACCCTATAACACCTATGAAATCAATCCATCAAGTTTGATTTAGGTCAATTGATTTCATAGAGGATCGCATAGTTTGGAGTTCATTTGATAAAAAGTCAACTGTGCCCAAAAGTCAAAGTTTGACTTTTTGATTTTTTGGTCAATTATGGTTCCCTAACCCCAAAATGATGTTAATGTGTGATTTGAATCAACATTCATCAAGGAAAATCAAAGAAAGTGGTATAACTTGTAAAAGGGGTAACCATAAAAACTTAGAATATATTTGTCTAAGTTATGGAACAAAGTGGCTAGGGTACCAACTTCCAAGGATCATAACTTGTGATCCAAGCAACCATTTTGGCTGATCCAAAGATGGATTTGTAGCTCTTATGGCATACTTTAAAAGTGTCGACTACACCTCATCCCAATTCCTCATGGATTTTAAGTTATGGAGTGACCAAAATGACAAAAACATGAAAATGCCACTTTTTCCAACATTTAGTGAAATTTTCACTAAGTCAGAATCTGTTTTACTTTTTTCAAAATGTAGGGCCATTTTTCACTTGGATCTAAAAAGTATCAAGACAAACCATGATCACACATATGTTGTATCATATGAGAGCTTTCCAAAATGGCCAAGAACTCCATAAAATTCCATTTGAGCTAAGAGTTATGACAGTGGCAATATGCCTTCCTGCAACTGTCATGGCAAGACAGATTTGTGCATTTTCCTCGATTTGAGCAATTTGTACAAATTCCAAACAAGTTTATCCATCTGAACACCTCAGGGGGAGACCAAGGAGGAACAAACACTGATCCATAAGCCTCCCAAGTCTTTGGAACTAAAAGTAGCATGCCAAACCTAAAAATGCCTAAAAAGGGGACAAGCCTTCAATTTTGTTTTGGATCATTCAATGGATGCACCAAGGTGGCATGAACCGAGCCTTTTCCAACTAAATGAGTCAAGGATAATCTCTGGACTAGGGAACCAAAGGCCTATGCTCTAACCTCTAGTCAATGGCTAGAGGAGACTTAAGATTCCAAAATGATGCAATTGGACAATGAGCTGCTGCAGTTTCCATTCACTATTGCTTGCAAAAAAAACTTGATCTACTATAAATAGAGCACATTTGTGCTCAGTTTAAGTACACCAAAGGCCTATAACACTTGCCTTTCCCAAAATCATCTTCTCACTCTCAAAAATGCCTTTCTTAGCAAGTCACTATCGAATTTTTCAGTAGAGAGCAATTCCACTCAAACCAATTGCTCTAACACCTCATAAACATCATATGTGAGCTGATCAAACACTAAACACATAACTGTAACACTGATTTCTTAGAATCACCAGCCAGTTGCTCAAGTTTTCAACCAAGTTGCAGTTGAGATGCCATGAAGTGATCCAGCCATTTCCAATCAAGTCCAAACATTCAAACACACTCCATATGGTGTAGGGAAGATGTTCAGGTCATCACAACTCATCTGTAACACCTCCAACTCAAGTCACATTGCTCTTGCTGTCACGACCTTCAAGTAAGCCTAAACTTGGTCATCTCTTAATCTATGAATATTTCCTCGCACAATACTTTTGCCAAATGTTCATAATCATGCATAGAATGTTTCCCCTCAATTAATTGCTTTGTTTGAATCGTGTATCAAAACTCTCAGCCTTCATGCAAATTTTAGGGTTCTTGAGGTTTTGTCTTGATTTCTTATTCATGCTTAAAATAAATGAAATTAAAGGCCATATACATGATCGTGAGGTGAAAACGAGCAGATTGATATGTGGATTGTGTGATTTCATCAAGTATTCAGTGAGTTTGGATAAAAAATGCAAATCTGAGCAAAACTCCCTTCGCGCGTGTTCTTGGCCCATGTTCTTGGCGCCTTTTTCACAAATTTGAATATTTGAATTTTGTGATTTTATTTAATTGATTCAAAAATTAATTTCTCTCTGAGTTTTAATGATTTTGAGTTGATTCTTTTTTTAATAATTCACAAAAATGTTAAAATATTTTGTTTTGCCAAAAATTCCCAAAAATATTATTTATTTCATATACTTGATATTTTTGCAAAGAATTAATCTTTTATTTGTTCTTTAACATTTAAAATATTTTCCCCCTTGATTTTCCAAATTTAATTGGCTTCCAATCATTTTGTGGATATAAACATGATTTTTGAAACATTGATCCAAGATCACCATTAATTTTTTAAGAAAATTAATTCCTTTTTAAACAAAAGTAGGGTTTTGATTAATTCAACCTTCATCAATCATTTTCAAACACTCATGGGCCTCTAATAGAGTGTAAGACCCAACCCTTGTTGTACAAAAACCATTTTGGGCCTCAGATATTGTATAAGTTCCGACACAATAAAAAATCTCGGCGCGATCGCCAGTTTAAAATCATCTGGGCCTCTCCTTGAGTTGTAAGCCCCATCACTTGTGCAAAAACACTTTGGGGCCTCTAATAAAGTGTAAGACCCAACCCATTTGTAAATAAAACAATTTTAGGCATCACTTATTGTATAAGTCCCTCTGTACAGTTTTCAAAACAATGGTACGATCATCGTTAAAACTTGGGCCTTTTCAAAGCATTTTCTCCTTTAATTTTGTATTCAAATATATCTTGTTGTCAAAACTTTCTTTAATTTCTTTGTTGAACAACTAACAACACAGCATGGAAGCTCTACAATGGGTAAGTGTTTATCCGCTTTCATTTACCGCTTTCATATGTATATAACTGTATTGTGGGGTTGTTTCACTGTAAGTCTTCTTTCACATCCTTTTATATACTTGTCACATATCCACTGTATAATACTAGTATAGTTATTTAGAGTTTTCCCCGGCAACTACGTCTAGAACTAGGTAAAGCCCTGTTGGTCACTCTTAAATACAAACAAAACTAGATCCCCCGTAGGATTCCAGATACAGTCTTCCCTTCTCTTGGGGTTAAACAATATGGAACAAAGAGAAAGGAAGTATTCTCGGTGAACCTTTTCTCAGACTGTCACCCCTAGAAATTGTCAAAGAAACTCTAACTCCCAGAGGTGATCTTTTCTCCGTGAATGGAATCTCTTGAGTTTCTTCCAAATTCTTGAACTTTCCTGGAATAATCTCTTCTCTGTGAATTGCATTTCTTGAACTTCTCTTGGTTTGGGGACCCACAGGCTTCCTAAAAGCATCCCCGCCTCCTCTTGGGCGTTGTACAAGGACCCTTCGGCTTCTTAGAAGTTCTCATGCCTTCTCTTGGGCTTAATACAAGGACCCTAACGACCTCCTAAAGGTATAGGACAGAACTTAATCATCCTTCGTTAAAGCTATCTTTCTAAAAGGAATAAAAAGCTTCAGACCAATTTTAGGGTTGATACTCATCCCTTAAACGAGTCGGCCTCCTCTTGGGCATCATACAAAAAGATAAAACTCTACCAGTAGACTTGGACAGTCTAATACCCTTGAGTCTCAATGACATTCTCAAGCACCTCTCAAACATAGGAGAAACCTCGAATTATGGATTAATCTTCAGCCGAGTTAAAATTTGTGGGTTCTAAAATCCCGTCCTTCTCCCAAAATTCCCCAACCCAGGTCAGATAACACTATCTCAAATCATAGCCTCAAGTTTTTAGATCTATCAATTCCTTTTGCGTCCCCCTGCAAGAATTGATTCCCTTCTTGGATCTGCTTCGGGATCTCAATTATCCCCAACAGTAAGATAGCCTCCTCTTAGGCTTTGTATAACGATCCTTCCTCAGGGAAGTCAGCCTCCTCTTGGGCTTTGTACAAATGATTCTCCCCAACGGAGCTAACCTTTTCAGACTCTATTGTTGAGTCAATCTCCTTTTAGCCTCAATCTCGAGCTTCGTACGAGACAGCAAAACACTCTCTTGTTGAGTATAAAAGACTCTCTTGTTGAGTCACTTTCCTTTTAGCCTCTATCTCGGGCTTCGTATGAGACAGTAAATCACTCTCTTGTTGAGTATAAAAGACTCTCTTGTTAAGTCTACCTTTTTAGCCTCCGTCTTAGGCTTCGTATAAGACAGATAAAATTACTCTCTTGTTGAGTCAACCCTTTTAGCCTCCATCTTTGGCTTTGTACAAGACATATAAAAGCACTCTCTTATTGAGTCAGTCACTTGTTAGCACTCTCTTGTTGAGTCAACCATTTTAGCCTCTATCTCGGGCTTCGTACAAGACAAACAATAAACACCCTCTTGTTGGGTCAATAGCCTCCTCTTAGGCTTTGTATAGAGGAACCCCCGGCTGAGTCAATCAACCTTTTAGCATCAAACTTGTGCTTTAAACAAGGCACACAGTTCCTCTTTAGAGATGACAAGTTTTCTCTCATTCAAACCTCTTAGCTTCAATCTTGGACTTTGAACAAGACACAAAACAAATCCCTTCAGCTTCATATCTTGGGCTTTGAACAAGATACAAATACTCTGTTTAGCCTCTGTCTTGGGCTTTGAACAAAACACCAAAACATATTTTCCCCCCATAGAATAGGAGGGAACTACGATCGCTCTGATTTCCCTGTTTCGTTAAATGGGAATACGTAGGCATAAGATTGCGAAATCTTAGCGAGCATACTAATCAAAAACCCAAAATCCAGTACCTCCAGCAGTCAACCAAAAGCATTAGATCTAACACCTTACCAAAATCCTCGCAAATAGTCTAGACCCGATATTCTTGAGCAAAATAACCTAAGACAAGACCCCCCTATTGATAGCATATGTAAACCAACAGTCATCTGTTTAAACTCAGTATGCAAACAAGGTTAATTGGAGACATCTATTTCCCTTCCTTAATTAGCTTCACAGGATAAAAAATGAATCGAACTGTAGTACCAAAGTGATAGTGATTCGAAACCACAAAAATCGCGCTACATCTGGTAGTGTTTCTTCTTGCTTTTAGATTTGGGAAATCAGTTGAAATACAAATTTTTCAAAAGCTTTTGAAATTACTCTTCTATCAACAATTATCACAATCCATTTAAGCAGTATAGAAGTCCTTCTGACAAGAAACCTAAGTTTCTCATCATTAGTCATTCCAAAGAACTTAAGCTAAAAGAGAAAGTGATCTGTTGAATAGATTTTAATCATCCAATTTCATTTCTTTCTTTTGAAGACTGCAAGACACCTTCAAAACACAGCAGATTCAAGATGTAAACATCAAAAAAACTGTGACCTTAGATTTAAGTCAAGGAACAATCTTCTCATAATTTGCTTGAAAATATTAGATGAAGTTTAACTACATAAAGCTTCAAAAATTGATCCCCACAAACCCAAGCACAATATTTCAAAGATAGTCCAAGCATCAGACATATCAATGATATAGATATACTCAGAAGTGAGATAGTGCATCTACTAGAATGCAACTACCTCTGAAGATATTCAATATGTAACTTCTGAGTTGGTGAAAGAGTTTTTCAAGATGATCACCTTTAATACCATCAACTTCTATAGTAACACCTTTTTCAAGGATATTCTATATACCTTCAGCAACTCTTTATCATGTCCAATGAGTTAACAATATGTTTAGCTTTTCCATCATTTAAATTCAGTGGAAACACCCATTTGAATATGGTAGGAAAAGTCGTATGGTATTTTTCATGTGGCACTATTAGCTGGGAATTTCAACGCCAAGGTTGGATTGAGTGTGATAAGTGAAAAAAAGTGTTTATGAGTTGTTTTGGAATTCGACAGGATCATTGTTGAAGATTCTAGTCGAAGAGGTCCTTCGTAAGAAGGACATGATGGGTTAAGACTTATAAATATTTCTAATATTTAGATTGCAATTTCAACGGAGCCAATGTTGAGGTTGCGTTCGACAAAGATTTTGAATTTTGAATAGGAATGCTAATTGTATTTTGTCCTTATCTATTTCCCAAAGGTGTCGCGTGTAAAGATGTGGTGAATTGAAGACATGCAAGCGAAACGTGTCATTTTCTGGAGAAAAGATCGTTGATAGCGGTTATTTTCGACGTAGAATAAATATGAGCCTTAGTGTATAGGATTTTGTGTTCAATCATTATACAAATACTCACAAATTACTCAAAGTATCTAAGTGTATTGAGAAAAGAGTTTGCTGAGAATGTACGTGTGAATCACCATGTTTTCATTATAATTGAAGTTATTTTTTCAGTTTATCAATTACTCTTTCCATTGCAATTTAATTTGAAGTTCTTTATTGCATTTCTCTTACAAAATCTGTATTTTACTTTTAAAATTTCAAACTTTAAACAACATTCTTTAATCATGGGCATTGTAGAAATGTTCATAGACTTTCAGAAATAGTTTTAACAAAAGCACATGTCCTAGGATTCACTGGTTGATCCTGTAAAGTAAACCATTTTAGGAGACCAGTGGTTGTTTACCAATTTTCACGGTAAACAAATTGGCACGCCTAGTGGGACAATGCTATTGTTAGAATATTTCTCTTTCAGAAATTATTTGTATAAGTTCTTTATTTTACTATCTCTCTAACTTTGTTGCATGAGACTAAGGAGTGGTAGAATACCCACAAACAACAAAGAAAGACTAAGGAGAAGATACGTAAGGAGAATGGTGAATCAAAATCCACCAAATAATCAAAATCCACTAAATAATAGAGAACCACCCCCTTCATCTTCGACAGGGGAAATACGGTTCTAGCGTTTGTATTTGAACCTGTACCATCCATGACAAGTACAATGCCTGTGTAGTCGATTGCTTAAAGTGGACCTATTTTGTCTTATGTAGGGACATATGGTCCACCAGTGACACCCCCCCTCCAGTGGGGAATAGTTTATTCAGGCCTTATGTGCATGGGTTTTCAATGCCTATAACTAGTCGCAAATAACCTTATGGCATGCCAACTTCAGTGATGGCAAGTTTGCATAATACAACATCAACATTTGCAGACCCAGTGGTGAACGTCACTTCGTCACTACAAGGATATGGTTCAGGCATTAACAATGTGGGTCGAATTAGCCATCCCTTAGGGATGGGATTTCCCACCCAAATGCCTACTATCACCAATAATTATGCAGTGGTGATAAGGCAACAAATGGACGAAAGCAAACACGAAAATGTCCAAATGCTTGCCCAACAAATGGGCGTGATATTTAACCCTTTAATCCATAACACTACCCAAACAAACCAACAATTGGCAGCGCAAAGGACGCACATTGGTGATTTCTTTGGTGTTCCACAACCCCCTCGGGACCCTCAAAGGGAATAGATGATAGAAAATAAGGGGGTAGTCTTGGAATAGGACCCCACCATTAACCAAATCCAACAAAATGTACCCCCAGACGAATGTGGTAAATCAGGGAGTAGGAGTCGAACCACCTAGGGTCGATCCCCCTAGACTTGAATTACAAATTCCAAGAGAAAGGGAACCAAGGGTAGTGATGGTAAATAGGAACCAAAATGCAGACAAAGTCATAAATCAGGTTCGACGTGATGATATGGCAGTAAACAATAATTTAGTAGCCATGGTCGAAATAATTATGGCATGGAATGGGGTAAATATTGGCCTTCATAGGCCAAATTACACATCACCATTGTCTGAGTACGTTCTGCAATCAGAATTACCCCCTAGGTGCAAAGTCCCTAAGTTTACTAAATTTGTTGGGGACACTAGTGACTCCACCGGCGAACACGTGGTCAGATACCTAATCGAGGCAGGGGAAATTACCAATAATGAGAACCTAAGGATGAAATACTTCCCAAGTTCCCTTACGAAGAATGCCTTTACATGGTTCACTACATTACCATCAAATTCAATTCGTAATTGGACCCAATAGGAAAGACTGTTCCATGAACAGTTCTACATGGGACAGTCGAAGATCAGTTTAAAGGAATTGGCCAGTATTAAACAAAAATTCACTGAGCCAATAGATGATTACTTGAATAGATTTCATTTTATTAAGGCCAAACAGATGTTTTACACAAGTGTCTGAGCATGAGTTGGTCGAAATGGCCGCAGAAGGCCTTGATTACTCCATTAGGAAGAAACTGGATACCCAATATCTGAGGGACATGGCCCAGTTAGCTGACAGAGTTCGACAGGTAGAACACCTGAAGGCTCAAAAAGCCAGGGTAAATAAGAATAACAGAAAGGAAAGGGTAGCCTACGTCGATTTTGATGAAGACGATCAAGAAATGAATATTGATCCTTTAAATTTCGACGAGAGCAAAGTTGACCTTACTGAACTGAAGCAAGGACCACCTTATTCTTGTAAAGTACTAACGCCTTCAAATGGAAAAAATTCAGTCGAACCAGAAAAGAGTGATAGGTTCCCTAAGAAAACTTATACCTTGGACGTCACCAAGTGTGACGAAATTTTTGACTTATTAGTTAAAGATGGCCAGATGATAGTTCCTCCTAGCGCAAAAAAATCTCCTTTAGAACAAAGGAAAAAGAGAGGTTTCTGTAAATATCATAATTTTTTGGGCCATAAACCTTCGCAATGTTTTCTTTTCAGGGATCTTGTTCAGAATGCTATCAAAGAAGGAAGGGTCAAATTCTGAGATAATTCAAAGTCACAAATAAGGATCGATTTAGATCCTCTCCCAGTGGCAGATGAACATTATTCTGAGCCATCCATGATCAATATGGTGGAGGTGTTTGAGGATTACGCCAACGAAGTTATGATGGTCGAAGCTACTGAAGGCTTCACCAAGGAAGTCACTGAGGCCTTCGACAAGGAAACCACTGAGGGTTTCATTCAAGAAGCTACTGAAGGCCTTTCCAAAGGAGTTCCTGAGGACCTCAACAAGGAGACCACTGAGGTTTTCATTCAGGGAGTCACTGAAGGCCTCAACAAGGGAATCACTGAGGGTTCCAGTCAAATGATCACAACAAATGAAAATGCTGAGGGTTTCATGCAGATTAACAAAATAACTAAGGCCACTAAGGGCTTTGGGATCAAACTACAGGATTTGGACATCACTGAGGGTGCCAACTTAGGGGTTAATATGGTTGAAGTAACCCAGGACTGCAATGGAGGTTGATGAACAAAGCCTCAGGTAAGAGCAATATGTCAAAGTAGCCTATCCCAAGCAGGATGAGAGCCTGGTCAAATTCCTTCATAGGTGCCAATGGTAAAACTCTGAAGTGATGTTGTGCCCAAGGTGCAACTCATTCTTCAATAGAAAGGCTATAGAAAACATTGAAGGGGTTCGACTAGCTAAAAACAGGAATAACTGGAGAGACACTCATAACCGCTTTACATTCGACAATATGGTAAGACCCAGGAAGCAAGAGCAAGGTGGGCAAGGACTTCGTGGCAACAAACCAGCCACATTCAAGCCTACTGCTGATGCCCCTATGGGCAAGTGGGTGAAACCTGTCGAAAGAAGAGAACAAGGCCAAAAGAAATGGCAAAACTTTGAAGTAGAAAGAGGTTCATCACTGGCATACCATAAGGAATTCCAAGCTTCGAAACAGTTAGCATATCACTCTGAAAAATATAAGGGAAAAAATCCAATGTCAAGGTCTCAATGGAGGAGACATCAGAGAAGGCGAAAGGCTGAGAGTGAGGATGCAAAAAAGGCAATGGCTGAATCGAGCAGTAACGTACTCCTCAAGAAGGACAGGAACGAAGACAAGAAGCCTGTCGAAAGGAAACTATTTACTTCCAAAAAGGAGATTGTGGAAGAGAAGTCTGACTAGAAGCAGAAGATGATATCCTGATAGATAATTTAAACATAGGTTCAGAGCCTTCACTAGATATCATTTGCAACGTGGTGTCTATATTGCCTAGGGAATGCGATCAAGTCATGGAGATAGAGGAACCTGAGGATGCAACTGAGTTGGAAATGGCCAAACACATGCCAGTTTTCTATGACATACTAAATAATGGATGTGTGGAGGAACAAAACGCCTTTTTCAAAAGGCCTGACGAAACGATGAAGAATCATTTGAAGCCTTTGTTTATTAGGGGGAAAATAGAAAACATTGGAGTGAATAAAATCTTAGTGGATGACGGAGAAGCGGTGAATTTAATGCCTCATTACATATTGAAAAGTATTGGAAAAGATAACACTGACACCAAACCCCATAACATGGTTCTGTCGAACTATAAGGGAAAAGTTGGTACTACAATGGGGGTGATCCAGGTGGACCTCATAGTTGGCACCATTACAAGGCCAATTATGTTCATGGTCATAGCGTCGAAGACCAACTACAACCTACTTCTGGTTTGAGAATAGATCCGTGACATTGGCGCATTCCCTTCTTCACTACATTAACGCATTTGAATCTGGTGAAGCGATGGAATAGTGGAGAATATAGAAGCTGACCAAAGCTATTACATGGATGATGTAAACTAGGTGGACAAGAGGCACTTCGAAAAGAACCTGGCCCATATTGTACCTTGAAATCCTGTAGGGTTCGACTTTACGCCCACTGACAACACATTCTGTTCCTTTTACCTGCACCCAACCCATGGTTTCCAATGGGATAGGGAAGTAGTAGGTAAGGAAAATTTTAGATTTGGAACGGCAGGAATCCAACCAACAGGTTAGGGAAGTGAATTTAGTGATGATGACTGAGTCAAAGACGTTATAAAAGATTTTGGCTTACATAATCGAAAAGAAATTAAAATCGGACCTAGAGGCTGAAGTGAAGTACATGTATATCGAAGCCAAAAAGAATGAAGAGCACTTGGAAGGTCCTGGTAAGGACTTCGATCCTGAACCACCTGATAAAGATCAAGATGATGTGAAAGACTAGAGGCTTGACGCCATCTATGATGACGAGCCTTTGGGCTTCAAAAATGATCCGCTGGAAAATAACATGAAGATGCTAGCGCAAGATCCTCTATAAGAGATCGACTTGGGTGAAGGGGCAATGAAAAGGGCAACATTCATCAGCGCCAACATTAGCCCACAACTCAGGGTCGAAGTAATCCAACTATTGAAGGAGTTCAAGGACTTCTTCTTGAGGGATTACAACACGATGCCTGGTTTAAGCAGAGATATGGTCGAACTGAAGTTGCTTATAATGCCTAGGAAGAAGCCAATCAAGAAGACTCCAAGGCGTTTTGCACCTGAAGTTCTGTCGAAGATCAAGGAAGAGGTCGAAAGGCTTCTTAGATCCAATTCATTCGTACGACCAGGTATGTCGAATGGATTTCTAATATTGCACCAGTCATTAAGAAAAATGGCACTTTGAGGGTTTGCATCGATTTTAAAGATTTGAACGCTGCAACTCCAAAAGATGAATATCCAATGCCCATGGCAGAAATGTTAGTCGATTCTGCCGCAGGACATGAGTATCTTAGTATGCTCGACGGGTATTCTGGCTACAACCAAATCTTCATTGCTGAAGAAGATGTGCCAAAAACGGCATTTCGATGCCCTGGAGCCTTAGGCACCTACGAATGGGTGGTGATGCCTTTTGGCCAGAAAAATGTTGGGGCAACTTATCAAAGAGCAATGAAATCTATATTTCATGACTTTATTGAAACTTTCATGCAAATTTATATTGATGACATCGTGGTTAAGTCTGTTTCAGGAAAAAGTCATATAGACCATCTTCGACTGTCATTCGAGAGAATGAGGAAGCATGGTCTAAAGATGAATCCTCTTAAGTGTGATTTTTGTGTGCGGTCTGGACATTTTCTAGGCTTTGTGGTCCATAAGAAAGGAATCGAAATCAACCAAAACAAGACCAAGGCCATCATGGAGGAGAAAGCTCCATTAACAAAGAAGGAGTTGCAGTCGTTGCTAGGAAAGATCAACTTCCTAAGGAGGTTCATCTCAAACTTAAGTGGCAAGACTCAAGCCTTCTCACCTCTACTTCGACTCAAGAAGGAAATTTTTGAATGGGGGCAAGCGCAACAAGAGGCTTTCGACAAGATCAAAGACTACCTTGTCCATCCTCCAATTCTAGCACCTCCTTGTAGGAATAGAAGTATCAGATTGTACATATATGCATCTGATATAACTTTAGGGAGCATGTTGGCTCAAGAGGATGAAAATGGTGTCGAAAAAGCCATTTACTACCTTAGTAGAGTCTTAAATGATGTAGAAACTAGATATACTATAGTTGAAAAGTTATGTCTATGTCTATATTTCTCATGTACAAAGTTAAAGCATTATATAAAGCCAATTGATGTTTACGTTTCGTCTCACTTCGATATTATAAAACATATGTTATCTAAACCAATTTTAAATAGTCGAATTGGTAAATGGACACTGGCCTTAACTGCGTATTCTTTAACTTAGATGCCTTTAAAAGCTGTTAAGGGACAAGTGGTAGCGATTTTATAGTCGACCACTCCATAGTCGAAAACTCCCTAAATTATTTAGAGCTTGAACCTTGGAAGTTATACTTTGATGGTTCTAGTCATAAATATGGAATGGGTGTAGGAATGCTAATTATTTCTCCTAACAAAATTCCAACAAAGTTCAAGTACAAGGTCGAAGGCCTTTGCTCAAACAACGAGGCTGAATATGAGACTTTAATAGCCGGACTTGAAATCTTGTTGGAATTGGGGGCAACTCGAGTCAAAATAATGGGTGACTCAAAATTGGTTATAAAACACATCACAAAGTAATATAAATGTGTTGAATAAAATCTTATAATGTATTTTGTAATAGCCAATTAACTGTTACGAAGGTTCGAAATGGTAAGCATTCGACACATACCTCGACTTGAGAACCAAGAGGCCAATGACTTGGCCTAAATTGCTTCTGGGTATAACATTTCAAAAGAAAAATTGCAAGATGCAATTGAATTCAGAGGAAGAGTTGTGTCAACCAGATTATCCCCATCAGATTTGGAAATGACAAAGCTGGGTTATGGTGACGAAGAGAATTTTGAGATACTGGCCATAGATAGTTTGACAGATGAAGATTGGAGAAAAGTCAGATATCATGTTTTAATTTATATTCTTATGGGGAACGAATTATTTAAAAAGACGCCTGAAGGAGTCTTGCTCAAATGCCTTAGTGAGTCTGAGGTATACTTAGCCCTCTCTAGTGTCCATAGTGGGGCATGTGGGGCACATTAGGTGGGTCATAAAATGAAATGCTTGTTGTTTCGACAAGGGATGTATTGGCCTACCATGCTTAAGGATTGTATCAAATTTGCCAAAAGATGTCAAGAATGTCAAGTACACGCAGGCATTCAACATGTGTCTGCAAGTGAATTGCATTCTATAGTGAAGCCTTTGCCCTTCAGAGGATGGGCTTTGGATCTAGTTGGAGAGATTCAAATAACATCATCCAAAAGTCAAAAATACATTCTAGTGAGGATAGATTATTTCACTGAGTGGATTGAGGCTATACCATTGGTGAATGTTGACCATGAGGCAGTGATCGAATTTATCCAAAGGCATATCATTTATAGGTTTGGAATCCCAGAAACCATTACAATTGATCAAGGATCAGTTTTCACTGGTCGAAAGGTTCAGGAGTTTGCTAAAGAAATGGGGTTCAAACTATTGACATCCATGCCTTATTATGCGCAAGAAAATGGTCAGGTCGAAGCAGTGAATAAAGTAGTGATTATCCTAATCAAAAAACATGTAAGGAAAAAGCCAAGGAATTGGCACAAGACATTGAACCAGATTCTATGAGCATATCGAGCCTCCCCTAAAGAAGCTATATATACTACACCTTTTTGACTGACATATGGTCACAATGCAGTTTTACTAATCAAAATTTACCTGCAGTCAACTAGAATTCAAAGACAGCATGAAATCCCATTTGAGTCTTATTGGAACATGATGTTGGATGAATTAGTTGATCTAGAAGAAGAAAGATTAAATGCCTTAGAACTATTAAAGAGGCATAATAAAAGAGTAGAGAAATCATATAACAAAAAAGTTAAAGTTAAGTCGTTTTCTACTAGAGACCTAGTTTGGAAAGTAATCCTACCCATGGATCGAAAGGATAGAGTATTAGGTAAATGATCCCATAAATGGGAAGGCCCTTTTCAAGTTATCCAAGTTTTTTCTGACGGTGCATATGAAATTGAAGAATTAACTAAGGATCGAAGAGTCTTGAGAGTGAGCGGGAAATATTTGAAAAAGTATAAGCCCGCACTTCAAGCCAAAATGGTAAGTCGAAATGCGCAAATTGCCAAAATGACTAGTCATTACATAAATGTCACGAAGGGCTTTAAGTCATTGCATTAAAAAACCAAAATTCTCCAAAGACAAAAGTTCAACAATTACAACCAGGTCAAAAAGGAAGGGAAGCCTTCATCTTCTGATACTTTGAGTTTTGAAGTTTCAAGTGTCGTTCACAAACAATCTTGGTGGAAGTAAAGCCATCATTTTCCTTTCCCAGCTTTTGAGCCCTTTCGACGTGATGCATCCCAACTTGGATTTCCTTAGCCAGTTCATCTTGATCATGTTTGTGGAGTTCATCTTTGCGCTATTTGGCCTTGGAAATATTGGCTTACAATTCTTTGATCTGTTGTTCCTAAGCTTGGATGTTCTTGTCACAAGCTTCGATTTCCTTTTGTTTTGCTCATTACCATTTTCCAATTCTGCTACTTTTGCAATATATTAAGTGGCGGCGTCCCATTCAGCTGCTTGGGTTTCTGATTTATTCTTGATTTTGTTTGAAGCCTCCCTTATTCGATTAAGATCTACAACAACTTGATCAACCAGAAACCCGAAGTCCATAATGACGTCTGCAACTTCTGGAGAAATTGTTAAGAAATCAACTTGTTTTAGGAGATATTTGATCCCAAAGCAAGCAGAAGTGTCAGTTTCCAAAAGTTGGAACAGATTAGTGTCAAAGACTTTTTCTTTAATCTTGAGAAGCAAGTCATCACCAGGTTTGCATATAGATTGGTCACCTGATATAGTCGAAGTGCTAGCACTCTTCTCAGTCGAACTACCCCTGGCACTGATCATGGCCTTCAGATATTCCAATGGTCTGCATTGTTTCAGCGATTCTATCTCCTCTTGGGAGAGGGTAGCAGTGGTTCCAGTCGATGGTGCTAAAGTCTCCTTGGAAGCATCAGGACTTGGTTTAGCTTTAGGCTAGTCATTTTGTTGCTCATTATCTGCCTCATTGTCATCATTGTCTTCTTGATCTTCATCTTCTTCCTCATGAGGTTCCGTGTCGAAGTCAAACATAGAGCGATCCTCTTCCTCCTCCTCTTCGTCATCTGGGCCACCAGTGCCTTGTTTTGCATTAGTTGGAGAGCCATCTTCAGATTTTTCTTAGATATTTCCTTCAGCTGTTGGCATCTCCGTATCACCTTTCATGTCAATGAAGGTATCATTCTCTGGTGGGTTCTTGTCATGTTCAGAATCACTTGTTGTAGAATATTTTGTGGTGACTTTTGGTGGCGAATCCTTTTGATGTTCTTCAGCAAGTTGACTCACCTCATTTGTAGATTCTTTGTTGGAATCTATGGGAGATATTGGATGATAAGAGGGAGTACTTGTGGTGTGGTAGGAAGGATCACTGCTGCTTGTGGGGAGAATTTGTTTGATGATGGATTGCTCCTTGCCATTTGAGACACCCTGAAAAAATCAAACATGGGTAAGTCGAAGATAAGTAAAAAAAAATTAGTAACTCAAGAGATTAAGGTAGAATTGTTTACCTTAGGACCTTCAACCCCAGGGATAGAGTTGTCACTTTCGACTTGGTCAGGAGTCGTCTTAGCAGTCTGACCCTTAGTGATTGGATTAGGATCAACTTCGACTACTATAGGAGTGAGAGGCTTCTTCACAGGATTCTTGATAGCTTTTGGTTTAGGTTGAACGATGGCATCATAAATCTTTGCCTGCTTCTTCTTCTTTTTGGGTTGTTTTGAGGTGTCTGGTGAGAGATCATCATCATCTAATTCGATCACCTGGAGTTGAGGCTCTTTTTGTTTTCTTTTATTGGGAGTTGGTGGTGGTCTTCGACTAGCCTAAAAAGAGAGGTGACTCAGGTGTCAAAATATAAAGACAATATATAAAGAATAATGATTATAAACTAAGTATACCTTCACTATTGTCTTAGTGGTTTTGTCTTCTTCTTTCTCTTCGACGGTGTCCTTGTCAATGATAGCAGGTTTCTTGGCAAGAAACCTCACAGATGAAAGAAAACTAATACAATTATCTCAAGTAAAAGAGAAAGAAGGAATTGATAAAAGAGGTGAGTTGAAAGACCTCACATTCCACACCTTCCTATATTGGAGACTCTACACGGACGTGTTCTATGCCAATATGAAGGTGCCCTTTGAAACTGTCTAGAGTATCCTTAGTCGGAACCACCCGCTTGGAATGTTTTTGAGATTCTTGTTGAAGGATTTTTACAAAATCCCCACAGACGAACCAGTCTGGGAATGGAGGACTAAAAGCCATACCAAACTTAGCATTGGGCAGTCGAGAAATTTTGGGGGATCCCCACAAACCCAAGCAAAAGATTTCAAAGATAGTCCAAGCATCATACATATCAATGATGTTGATATACTCAGAAGTGAGATAGTGCTTCTACTAGAATGCGACTCTCTCTGAAGATATTCAATATGCATCTTCTGAGTTGGTGAAAGAGTTTTTCAAGATGATCATCTTTATCACCATCTGTCGCTCCCAGGATTTTCATCCAGGTAAAAACGCGAAAGTGGCGCAGAAACAGAGTCTCCAGCAATGTGTATTTATCCCAAGAGAGGGAAAGGAAACACTGCGTAAACCTGAGGGAAGGGAAAAAACATGGTCTCGCGACCAAGAGAAACGGGTAAGGGAGTCGGTTACGCGAGGGGAAGGTATTAGTACCCCACGCGTCCATCGTACTCGATGGGATCCACGCTTGTTATCTTGATTAAATGGTGTCGTCATCTGGAGCTCCACTGCTACTGGAAAGGAGAAAATACGGGAACGGAGAAGTGCGAAGAAACGGGAGAGAAAAGGAAAAGAAGTGACTCAGTAGGACATCGTCAGAGTCTGAGGCCTACGTATTCCCTCGTGCAAAGGGAAAGTCGGAGTCAACTTAGTTCGGACACGAACTAAGGGGGGAGGTTGCTCGCCAAGACATCACCGTCTTGTGCCTACGTATCCTCAATCAGATGAGAAAGAGGAAATCAGAGCAGTCGTAGTTCGACCTAACGAGGTCTTAGTGATTTATATGAGCGACGTCAAGTTCGCGTCCGGTAGTTAGGGTCGATGCCTGTTTGCGACGAGACGGAAAATAACGTGCCCTTTTCTGAAAATGAGTTTGAAACTTAACAATCCCAAAGTATAAAAAGGTTTGAATTTGTTTTGTGTTTTTTAGACAGAAATGGATTGAAGTTTTTTTGCAACTTGCATTGCACCCAAGTCTACAGCATAGGAACGAATACATCGCATATCGTCCCCAACAGGACGTAAACTAAGTACCCTAGAAGAATGAAGGGAGATCCCCCAGACCTCACTTCCCATATATTAAGGCTCATGCGCAATACACGTTGACCTTTATTAAGTGCTTTAGAAAGGTTATGAGATGAGAAGAGAAGACTCAAGAAAAGAAAACACTAAGGGGAAACTAAATGTTCCTAATGCTGTCATGCAAAGGTGGCCCTAAAGTCAAGGTTTAAGAACAACCTAAGTCTAAAAAAGAGAGAGGGATAGCACTACCTAATGCTTATCCTACCTCATCTTAATAAAAAATTAAGGATGAGCTAGGATCCCAAAGGGATGTGAGAGAGTTCTACACAATTAGGCACTATATCATGCTATTCACAAAAGGAAAAGACAAGTAAGATAGATGAAAGAAGCGATGAACAAGAAAAGGAAACAAGATATGAATGAACAAAAACAGCAGCTACAACAGCACATATGCACCAATACAGCAGTAAATTCAAGCAAACACACCAAACAACATTTAACAGCACACAATCAGCACAAAAGGAGGTGTAAAAGGTAGCAGGCAGCAAGTGAATGCCATATACAGCACACAAACAATTCATAACAGCAGCTGTAAAAACCAGGGCAACATGCAATCGAAAACGAATCGAACATGGCATAACGAGCAAGCATCAAGCATCATACACCCTCTGATCAATCATGATTACAAACACATCACACACCATAGTAAATAATGCTTGAAAACATCATGGAAGAATGCACCACATCATGAAAGAACGCACAATATTAAGCACATGAACAAGTTAAGTCAAGCATGCATCACATGAAATTAGATGCAAACAAGCATGTACAACACAATTCCAGCAACACAAGCATTAATTCGCGATCAACATACTCAAGGAGTGTGTGCTATGTGTTCATCGCATCAAGAACGCAACAACGCGAACATAATCATAAACGATAAAAATCCATGAGTCGCGTGTCGAAAAATTGTGTACATACAATGGTGTGAGGTGCAACAGCATCAAAACATCCCTTAAACATGTATCATATCAATCCATGAAGATTAGGAACGAAACGGGATCGAAACATGCTCAAAAATACGCAAAAAACACACTCTGCAAAAGTGTTAATCGGTTAACCAAATTTGTTAACCGATTAACAGCTCCAAAATCAGCAGAAACAGTAAAATACACTAGTTAACCGATTAACCAACTTGTACTGCATTTGGTTAATCGGCTAACCCTGTTACAACAGCAAAAATTAATTTGAAAAAATCACTTCCAGCAGCAAAATCACTTATGCAATCATCTCCAATGATCATGTAATCAACAATGCATGAAAATTAAGTTCAAACACAATATTCAAACATCAGTTAGATCCAATAATCATTAACATCAAGAATCAAATTCAAGCAAATGGATCAAAATGCATCAAAAGCCATGGATCTACATTGCATAAGTTGAAATTAAGCTAAATCAAGTATGGATATGAAATTAACTAACCTACAAAGCTGAGATTTGCTTTGGTAAGATTTGTGAACGAAAATTGGTGGATCCAAACAAGAAAACCAGAGATCTATGAAGCTTTACCAAGAAAACTTGAAGATCCAAGCAAAAACACTCCAAATAAGCAAAAGCTCCTCCAAAAGTGATTCCAAAAGCTTACTCCAAGATCCAAATCAGTAGCTACTGTAGAACTGAACCAAGAATGAGGATGTGATGGAGGTTTAGCTCAACAGTTCACAAATTCTAATGAAGAATTTGTGAATCTATGAATATGGAGCTTTGAATGTGGTTGAAGATGAAGATGGAGAATGAAAAAGTGAGAGAAAATTGAGAGCAAATTCTGAAAAATGAGAGTGAAAAATGATTTAGGTTTTTGAGAGGTTTGGAGTTGATTAGATTAAATAACCCCTAGGTTAGGAGTTAAGTTTGGGTTTGGAGTGAGGTTTAGTGGGTGGAAAGTGGAGTGAAAAGTGAATTAGGAAAGGAAAAGGTGGAATTAGAGTGGAAAGAATTTGAATTTTTGAAGAGAAAATCAAACTCTCTAGATCCTTCTACTGATGTGTAGAATCAAAATGGTGATTAAAAAATGAATTGAAAGATGCAGCGCTGAAAAATGAGGTATTTGGGCAAAATTCACAATGGTTAATCGATTAACATAAGTGAACTGGCTTAGGTTAATCGATTAACATATTCAAATTTTCAAATTTTTGCGCCAATAGGAGCTAAACTTGGAGAATTGCTTGATTCCGCCTGTTCTGAGCCACATTAGACCTCTAAAACTTGCCATTTGATATTAGCACTGAAACACACTTGAAATATGCTGTAAATTGCATTTCGTGCTCGGAATACTGTTGAAAATAACCGTCTGGTGCTGAAACACTGATCAAAAGAGGGTGTCGGAGCTTCTGACCATCAAATCATCTAATGAGCAAAGTAAATGCTCAAAAAGACTTTGAAAGCTATCTGTTTGGCCTTAAACACTGTTGGAATTCCTTCTGAACTGGATGAGCTACTGAAGCGCGGGAAAATACCTTGATCCCATGCCCAAAAGAAACATGCAAATGCAGAAATGACGATGCAAATGAAATGAAACATGAGCCAGTTAAAAAAAGAAATAAGAGGGCAAATTTTGAGGTGCTACAGCTGCCCCTATTCAAACTTCTTGGATCCGAAAGTATGGAAGCAAAGGCTTCCATATAATCAGGATACACAAGGTTGAATACCAAAATAACCGCACAAAATTTGCGTCCTGCAAAAGGAGAGACGACCCTGCTGGGGAACAAGTAGTAAAAGGTGTAGGATCATAACATGGACGAGTGTCAGAGATCAATAAGGGCAAAGTATTTAATGGATTGAAACAAACATGGATGAGTGTTGACTGAGCTGGTGATAAACACGGACGAGTGGCAAAAGTTTACACACGGATGGGTGCTGAAATAACACGGACGAGTGTCAAAATGTTTAAACACGGACGGGTGCTGAAAGAACACGGACGGGTGTCTAAAAGGTTCAAACACAGACGGGTGCTGAAATAACACGGACGGGTGTCTCAAAGGTTCAAACACGGACGGGTGCTGAAAGAACACGGACGGGTGTCTCAAAGGTTCAAACATGGACAGATGCTGAAAGATTCAAACACGGACGAGTGTCAAAAGGTTTAAACACGGACGGGTGCTGAAAGAACACGGACGAGTGTCTAAAAGGTTCAAACACGGACGGGTGCTGAAATAACACGGATGGGTGTCTCAAAGGTTCAAACACGGACGGATGCTAAAAGAACACGGACGAGTGTCTCAAAGGTTCAAACACAGACGGGTGCTGAAAGAACACGGATGGGTGTCAAAGGTCAATACGGACGAGTATTGGCTAAAAAGTTCAAACACAGACGGGTGCTGAAAGGACACAGACAGGTGTCTCAAGGTCAATACGGACGAGTATTGGCTAAAAAGTTCAAACACGGACGGGTGCTAAAAGATTCAAACACGGACGGGTGTTGAAAGAACACGGACGGGTGTCTCAAGGTCAATACGGACGGGTATCTAAGAGGTTCAAACACGGACGGGTGCTGAAAGGACACGAACGGGTGTCTAAGGTCAATACGGACGGGTATTAAAATAACACAAATGGTAACTCTGCTGGGGATTGAAATGTTAAACTAAACACAGACAAGTGTTAAGGGAACACGGATGAGTGTTTAGAATTAATACATACGAAGTATTGAAGAAATGAAAAAGGACACAGACGAGTGTTTAAAATCAATACGGATGAAGTATTGAGGCGATGGAAAGAAACACGGACGAGTGTTTAATGCAAACTACTTTGAGGGAATAACCCACAAGACCACCTGGACGAAGGGGTGAAAAGAAGAGAACTCATGGATCGACGATCCTGACAAACAACTCTGCAAGGGATAAACCAAATAGAGTGATTACAAAGACGGCCGAAGGTGGACTCGAAAAGGAAGACCAGCCGAAGGTGGAATTTCAAGCCCAAAATTAGTAGAATCAACAGATCTACCAAGATGACTCCGCTGGGGAACAGAAAAATCTAAACAGACAACTCTGTCGGGGAGTAAAGGAGGGACAACACTAAAAAGGACGAATCCACTGGTTGCGGTATAATGTTAAACATCTCCCGAGTCCCATCACTTTCTGCTGGGGAAAGAATCTGGTAAAAGATATCAAACCTGGCTTATGCTTTGAATGCATATGTTTGAATTTTTCTATAGCTTAATGCTCCATATGAAATGGAAATGCTACGCGTTTAGGAGGATGCCATGCAAAAATGCTTATGCAATGCGAAAGAGGCGTCTCAGCAAAATAAATGCTGAAGACAAAGGCAAATCCACCGGGGATGAAAAACTAAATTGTCCTCTGAATTAAAAGATCCTGCTGAGGAAGCTTTCACTAGACGACTTCCTGATCACAAACTCTGTTGGAGATGAAAAACTCTGAAAGAAATTCCACTCTATTAGGGGACAAATAAAGATGAATATTGAAGATGGAACCCAAGAAATTTCTCTCCGCTGGAGATTACCCAAGTCTTCTACCGAAGACAGAACTCAAAACACAGATCTGAAAGATACCAATAACAATTGGACTTAAGACCTGCTGGGGATGTCAACCGTTGTTGAACAAACCATTGTGAAGATCACCACCAAACTCTACTTGGGGAGACAACTCAATAATACCGAACCTGCTTGGGGATATTACTGAACTTAACCTACTGTTGGGAGATGTCCTTATCTTCACCCTGTTGGGGAATATCAGCCACTATTAGCAAACCTGCTTGGTGATTGACGACATCAACTCTGATAAGGGATACCATCAAGCTTACTCATCTGTTGGGGATCAGACCATACCGTTGCTGATGAGAAAAACACTTCCTGACTAGCTGAGGAAAATGGGTGCCAAGATTTTGTGGGGAAAAACATCTTTGTCCAAAGAAGGAAGATATTCCATAAGTCTCCTGCTGGGGATGCAACAACATCAATTTCTGACTGCTTGCTAAGAGAGTAATAAATCAACCACAACTCTAGCTGGGGAAATAATCCTTTGTACCCTGGCTGGGGAGAGTAACAACCGAGGGATATCATTGAGCTTAACCTGCTATCCGTAGATTCTTCGACCTTCGAAGATATTGACTGGACTGATTCCTTCCCTTCGAAATTTCCAAGTATCAAAAGTGTTCACAGATCAAACGTAGATCGTAGCCACTTACTTTCGAATCCCTAACTTTTGCCTGGATCGCCCTTTTTGGGTTTTCAATCCACCGGGATACCCATTTTTGCCAAAGTTGCCTTTCCAGGTTTTCAACTTCGCGGGTTTATTCTTTTATTTTCTTTTTATCCATAGTTTTTGCCCGAACCTTTTCTTTTTATGGTTCGTTGGGATGCCCTTTTTTGCCTGCATCTTCTTTTTATGTCCAGCGAGTCTCTTTTATGCAAAGTATTTTTTGACTACGTCTGCGTTCATAGGGGACGTAAAATCTTTGCCATCCATAGTTGAAAGTAATAAGGCTCCACCAGAGAAAACCTGTCTTACTACATATGGCCCTTCGTAGTTTGGAGTCCATTTGCCCTATGATCTATCTGAGGAGGAAGGATCCTTTTCAAAACCAATTTACCAGCTTGAAAACACCGAGGACGTACTTTCTGATCAAAGGCTTTCTTCATCCTGCTCTGGTACAACCGACCATGTGCAATGGTTGCAAATCTCTTTTCCTCGATAAGGTTCAGCTGATTCAATCTGAAACACACCCATTCAGCTTCATCAAGTTTCACATCTACCATAATTCTCAAAGAAGGAATCTCAACCTCTATCGGTAGAACTGCTTCCATACCATATATCAATGAGAAAGGAGTTGCCACAGTTGATGTACGCACCGAAGTACGATAACTGTGTAAAGCATAAGGCAACATTTCATGCCAGTCTTTATACGTTACCACCATTTTTTGCACAATCTTCTTGATGTTCTTATTTGCCGATTCAACAGCCCCATTCATCTTCGGACGATAGGGAGAAGAATTGTGATATTCAATCTTAAAGCTTTGACATAGCTCCTTTATCATATTGTTGTTCAAATTTGAACCATTATCAGTAATGATTCTTTCCGGGTCTCCATAGCGGCAGATGATGTCGTTCTTGATAAGTCGAGCTACCACTTTTCTGGTGACGTTGGCATACGAGGCTGCTTCCACCCACTTCGTGAAATATTCAATGGCAACCAAAATGAAACGATGTCCATTGGAAGCAGTCGGCTCAATCTTTCCAATCATATCAATGCCCTACATGGCAAAGGGCGAAGGTGATGACAACACATTCAGAGGGGTAGGCGGCACGTGCACCTTATCGGCATAAATCTGCCATTTGTGACATTTCTGGGCGTATTTAAAGCAATCAGACTCCATAGTCATCCAGTAATACCCCACTCTCAACAGCTTTCTAGCCATAGCATGCCCATTGGCATGGGTACCAAAAGATCCCTCATGAACTTCTTCCATTAACAGGCTTTCCTCGTGTTCACCAACACAACGTAGCAAGACCATGTCAAAGTTCCTTTTGTACAGCACATCATCTTTATTCAAAAAGAAATTCCCCGCCAACCTCCTCAGAGTTTTCTTATCCTTAGCAGACGCACCCTCTGGATACTCTAAACTCTTCAGAAAAACCTTAATATCATGATACCAAGGTTTGCCATCTGATACCTGTCGCTCCCGGGATTTTCATCCAGGTTCAAACGCGAAAGTGGCGCAGAAGAAAGAAAGAAGAGTCGCCAGCCAGGCATTTTTATCCCAAAGAAAGGGAAAGGTAATGCTGCACAAACCCGGGAAAAAAGGAAAGAACCAGGTCTCGCGAACCAAAGAGAATGGGTAAGGGAGTCAGTTACGTGAAGGGAAGGTTATTGCACCCCTTCACGTCCTTCGTACTCGACGGGATCCACGCTTGCTGTTTCGATCAAAGGGTGATAGAAAAGATACTGGAAAAAACAGAATGGAAAGAGAACGAGAAACAAATGTAGGGAAAATAAAAGAAGTGCTCGAATGGGCCCTACCCCACTGCCTACGTATCTCATCGGGAACATGAGAATCAGAGCGACGTAGTTCCCCTCAGCTGAGGGAAAGTTGTTTGTGTTTTTTAGTGGAACCGTCAGAGTGCGCGTCCCAGCAGTTAGGTGTTGCAGCTCGCTGTGTGGAGAATTAGGCGTTACCTGTTTGCGGTAGAACGAACATGATGAGTCCTTAAGGAATAGAATGAAGGAGATGAGAAGAGAATTTGTTTGTTTTTTTGTCTTTTAGAAAGAAGTATTTTGATTATTTTGTGTTTACAACGCATATTGTATTTAAGTCCTTCACGTAGGATCGAATGCCTCGCATATCGACCCAAGACAGGACGTATGCTAAACATTCTAAGAAAGTGAGAGAAGACCCCTCACTATCTCATTCTCACATGAAAGGCTCAAATACAATATATGTTATGCCTTTATTAAGTGTTTTTGCTTTTTGTTTTGAGATAAGAAGAAGAGAGACTCAAAGGGAAGCAAAGGTGAAAACTAAAGGGAACTAAGACTCACCCTAATGTTGTCATGCTTGGAGGTCCCAAGAGTTAAGTGTGGAAGTTAAGTTGATCTTAAAGAGGGATAAAGAAAGAAGTTATTCAAGGAAAGCATATAAATGCTTATCAAATACAAGTAGAATGAATAAAAGAAATAAGAGAAGATGAAAGAAAGAAGTATATGTGGAAGCATATCCACATACTTACTTACCATTAGCACCTACATGAAAAGGTTAGTTCAAAAACTATTTACAAGTGTCGCTCCCAGGATTTTCTTCCAGGTACAAACGCGGGAGTGGCGTGGAAAACAGATTCGCCAGCCGTGTAAATTTATCCCAAGAGGGGGAAAGGGAACACCGCATAAACCTGAGGAAGAGGGAAAGGAATGGTCATTGCAACCATAACCTGGGTTTGGGAGTTGGTTACGCGAGGGGAAGGTGCTAGCACCCCACACGTCCATCGTACTCGATGGGATCCACGCTTGTTGTATAATCTAAGGGTGAGTTATCCTAAAGTCTATGACTGTACTGATACGAGGAAGGGGAAGACAAAGACAGACTTGGGAAATTCAGAGTCAACGTAGTTCGGACCAAGTTCTTTCTATGTTTTTTATGAGCGACGTTAAGTTCGCGTCCGACAGTTAGGGTCGATGCCTGTTTGCGACTAAGACGGAAAGTAACGTGCCCTTTTTGAAAATAGCCTTTAGTTTGACAATCCCGAAGGACAAAAAGGTTTGAAGTTTGTTTGTATTTTTTAAGACAGAAGTGACTTGAGTTAGTTCATAACTTGCATTGCACCAAAGTCTAGGGCACAGGGATGAATACTTAACGAATCATCCCAAGACAGGACGCTCGCTAAGCACTCTAGAAAGATGAGAGGAAGCCCATCATTTCTCATTCCCCACGCTTAAGGCTCGTGTGCAATACACTTTATCCTTATTAAGTGTTTTCAAGAAGTTTTGAGATGAGAAGAGAGAAGACACAAAGGAAACTCTAAAGGGAAACTAAGAGTCCTAATGTTATCATGCATGGGTGACCTACGGTTAGTGAGGTTTGACGATAACCTAAGCCTAAAGAAAAGAAAAGATGAGAGACAGAAAGAGTGAGAGTGGACGTGGATAACTATCCACACCCTCAAATAACTTACCTCAGCCTCTGCATAAAAGGTTAGTACAAAACAGACATACGTAAAAGAAATGAGATAAATGAAACCCAAGCAATGACATATAATGGTAATCAAGTGACCAATAACAACCAAACATGGTTGCTGAAATAAAAAACACAATCCCAAAGCAATGGCACAAGTGCCTTTTCAAACAGGTAACCAGACATGATCAGAGATATGCATACGAGAAAACCTCAAATAAAAGCAATAAAACAATTAGCAAAACATATTCTAAAATCACAAAATTAATTATCAACATATCTCAACCAGAAGCAAACAACATGTCCAAAATTCATGCCAAAATTCCCAAGATAGGTCACTCAAACAATTATGCAAATTCAGATGAGAAATATGGTTCAATGTGCTAAAGAAAAGGACTAAAATGCAATATGAAATGATTTTAAAAATGAGAGAAAAATATTTTAATGCAGTTCAATATGTTGATAAAATAATTCAAAAAGAATGAGTTCAAAATAGTTTGTGGATGATGAGAAATAAAATAAACAAGTCATGGTATGCATGCATGAAATAAATTCAAAAAGAAAAAAAAACCATTTATTATTCAGCCACTAAAAATAAAATGGAAATGAAAAATAAAATTTGTGAAAATTTTATAAAATGCTACATGTGATTCATGAATTTTTAGGGGTTTTTTAAATGCATATAACTATTTTTAAAAAATTAAAAATGAAAAAAAATAACCAATTAAATAAAATAAATGTGGAAATATGCATGGGGGTGTGTTTAGTAATACAAACATGTTGAGAATTGAATTGGGCTGGAAGGGAGGGGTGCAATTAGCAAGCCCAGTCCAACAAACATCAGCGAAAAAATAAAAAGCACAATGTAACCCAGTCAACCGGTTGACTTATTACTCACCCTAAGATCCATCTAACGCACCAGATTCAGTCAACATATTCAAACAGTATTCAAGATGACGGGCTATGATCACACAGTACACCACAACAATGATACACACGCGCATATGAGATCATTCAGCATACCCTACACTCCCACGTGAGCAGCACATGGTTTTTTAATGTGTTGTCCAAACAATAATCGTCAGATTTAATCAACGCACACGATCGGTCAACCAAAAACAAAAGTAAACGTGATGTGTGTCTTGGATTTGAGGAACACGGTAATCATCATGGTATGACGCACACACAAACCCAAAAAATAAAAACAAAAATTAAAACGCGTGGCACAATATGGAACGTTGGATCAAGCAGACGGATGGCCAAGATTATCTCTTCCTCGTGGAAACGCTAGCCGGCCGGAGAACCTACCAGACGTCGGAGCCCCAGCTCCGGTCGTCTTCTCCAGCGACCACCACCCCAAAAAAACCCAGAACAGGCATGTGAGTATACTATTTCAATTAGAAAAACATGAGGATTCCAAATATCATGATCATTTTAACAAATACTCCATACACAATCCAAATCGAATGAAAAAAGGTGTGGGTCCAAAACTTTAAACTCAACGTATAACCATGCCATGCGTCCAAATTCAAAAATAAATACATCAGAATCATCACCAATAATCACAGATCATTATGCAAGTCAAAAGTTTGAGTTCTATGATCATGAAAAAAACCACTAACCTGAGATTGTGCAACCTGTACCCTTGCTCTTAGCTTCAAGTGATGGTTGGTTTGTGTTCTATGGACACCAAGGATGAAGAATGTGAAAGAATTTTTGGAAGAACCCTTGTAGATTGTGAGATTCGAAGGAATGATCTTTTTAAGGGTTTACTTGAAAACTCTACCAAAATAACGTGTAAATCCTCTAACCCTAGCATGAGTTAGCTTAAATAGACTAGGTTAATCCACTGATCAGCATTTGGGCCTTGTTAATTCTTTGTTTAATGAATTTTGGATGATTTTAGAAAATTGCATTATGTGAGATACACCCTCCTCCATGCATGTATATCCAAACCCTTGATGATGGATCACTTATTTAACAATTGCTAATCACACATGAATTTGATTTGGGCCTTGAGATGTATTGGTTCATGAGTTTTCAATAATTTGGTAATTTTGCACCATGTGAAATAAGTAATGAATAAGTCCTGAAATTTCTTAGTTCAAAGGCCCAAAATGATCCTTAAGGAGTGTTCTTTGATGTTAGAAAGTGCCTTGAAGCAATGGAATCAATTATAGGTCTATATGTCCCAAAATGCAAAAGTTGTGAAAATGGAACCCTAAAAACCACTTTGCCTTCTTTTGATCATAACTTGAGTTTCACAAATGCTATGGAGACCCACTAGTACTTGTTGGAAAGGGGAGAAAAATGTCTTCAACTTTCAAGTTTGAGGAAAATTCATTTGAAGCTTTCTTGATGATGAAAAGTCAAGTTGAATGTAGTGTAAGAACTTGCCCAAAAAGGAAACTTTCAAATTATAGGTCATTTCCATATTTAGTAACTTTTGTACCAACCCTTGATTCTTGATAAATGGTGTGAAACTTGACCTTGGAAAACCATATGAGGATGTGAGACCTTGAAAACCTTGAAGAGAACCTCAAGCTTTCACAGTTGACTCTCCTCTCACTGTTGACTTTTTTCCTGATTCTCCTGATTCCCAATCCATTGGCCAATTGAACTTCTCCTGAACCAAACTGATGGACAATCTTCCATTCCTAGATACTTAGGGACCCAAGGAATACCATGGAATCAAGTCTTGCCCAAAAAATCAGAAATAAACTGCCTTTATAGCAAACCCTAATTTTGGTACCCTCAGTCTAGGAGGAAATACACAGTCTCTAAATCCACATTCCCCTGAATATGATATGTATCCTCTCCAACAAAGATAAGATATGCCATTTGGTGATGATAAAAACCCAAGAAGCTTGCCCATTGGAGCAATAAACCCAAGAATCTCAAAACCCTAGTTTCTGCACTGGTTAGGAGAGAGTGATCCACTTGAACTCTCTTGCTTGACCCTTTGAAGAACATCTTCTCCTCTTGAACTTGCCTCAGGCACCTTGACCCCATGCTACGAACCAATGATATGCACACATGATAATGCAAAAATGAAATGAAACATAAGCCAGTTGGTACTAAAGGTAGGAGAGCAAATTTTGGGGTGCTACAGCTGCCCCTATTTAATCAACTTGGTCCTGAAGGTATGATAGCGACGGCTCTCAGACATTCCAGGATACACGGGGATTGAATACCGAAAGAGCCCCGAAAATTTGCTAATGGTGAGAATAACGAGATGGAGCGTGCTGAAAAATAAGGAATATGACCTCAACAGTACCCTCAAAAATAAGACGAATACGACCCCAATCGCACCCACAAAGGAAATACGAATACGACCTCAACCGCATCCACAAAGAACGAATACAACCTCAATTGTACCCTCAAAGGGAGACTGACCTCAATCACTCCGCCCACAAAGAAAATATGAATACGACCTCAATCACACCCACAAAACGAATACAACCTCAATTGCACCCGCAAAGGAAGACTGACCTCAATCACCCTACCCACAAAGAAAATATGAATACGACCTCAATCGCACCCACAAAAACGAATACAACCTCAATTGCACCTGCAAAGGAAGACTGACCTCAATCACTCTACCCATAAAGGAAATACGAATACGACCTCAACCACATCCACAAAAAATGAATACAACCTCAATTGCACCCGCAAAGGAAGATTGACCTCGATCACTCTACCCACAAAGAAAATACGAATACGACCTCAACCGCATCCACACAAAAAATGAATACAACCTTAATTGCACCCGCAAAGGAAGACTGACCTCAATCACTCTACCCACAAAGCAAATATGAATACGACCTCAATCGCACCCACAAAACAAATACAACCTCAATTGTACCCTAAAAGGAAGACTGGCCTCGATCACTCTACCCACAAAGAAAATATGAATACGACCTCAATCGCACCCACAAAATGAATACAACCTCAATTGTATCCGCAAAGGATAACCAACATAGAGTGGACTTCGCCGTGAAACAAAACTTCTGATTTAGACCACCCTACTGAGAAAGGGAAATTGGCAAACAAAATATGTCAGGCGAGAACTGACTACCAGGCGAGAACTGGATTTCACAAAAGAGAAAGGCCAAACAAAGGCAAACTTCTAACGGACTCACGATCCACAGATAAGATGACTCCGCCGGGGAAAGGAGAAGTCTAAATAAAAGATTCTGCCAGGGAGCACAAGTATGAGGAACGCATCCCTCCAAAGTCTCCGGAGTTATGCCATCTCTGCTGGGAAAGAGAACTGGCAAGGAGAGCATCAAATCTGGCTTATGCTTCGAATGCAAATGTTTGAATTTTGTCGTAATGCTCCACACGGAGTGGAAATGCTACGCGTTTTGAGGATGCAATGCCAATGCTTATGATGTGCAAAAGGGGTCCCTCCAGCAAAATAAATGCATGGAGAGAAAAGACCAATTCAGCTGGGGATGACAAAAATAAATTGTCCTCTGAATCCAGGAACTCTGCTGAGAAGGGTCATACTGATCGACTCTTCGGATCAACAACTTCTGCTGGGGATGAAATCCCGAAAGAACTACCGGGGACCACACCTGTCTTTCACTGAAGGTAACATCCAAAACCTGAGATTTCTCCTCTGCTGGGGGAGTTGAGAATGAACGCCAATAACGGAACCGGAAGTCTATTACTAAAGATTGCTAATATCCAATTGGGCTCAGAACCTGCCGGGGGATGCCAGCCCATAATACCATCCTGCTTGGGGAAAACAGTCTATAATACCATCCTGCTTGGGGATACTGCTGAACTTAGCCTGCTGGTGGGGAGAATGACTTTACTCCCACCTTGCTGGGGACTAGAATATGACTTTGTCGGCGAAAGCACGCTTCCTGACTAGATGGGGGACGTGAAAACCCTGATTCTGTGGGGAGATAACATCTTGATTAAGAGAAAATACTTTCCAGGTCTTCTGCTGGGTAAGGTCTGCTCTGCTGAGGAAAGTGCAATCTCAATGTTGGGGAAAGCAAACTACTGGGAAATACAATCCTGTTGCCCTGCAAATCAAATAACAACCAAAAGAATATGCCATAACATGACTATCATCGTTAACGCCTAAGTAATTTCTACTGCTTTTCGTTATGCTTCGCAAAGCTCAAAATTTTATATGCAATGTTTATCAAAAATATCGGACGTTTTTGCAAACAAAACAATAAAAGTAAAACAAACAACGGAAAGCTCTTTGAGTGAAATGAATATTTTATTGAGAAAAGTGGCCTGTAAATAGGCGTTTACAATTGGAAGCAATTCCTAAAAAGAGGTAATTGCACAAAAGCAAAAAGAAAATACACATGTCGGCAATGTGGGAACAGATATCCACCATGATTCGACTCAGCTATGACCCATATGTCTTGCTTATCCACAAATGTCTTGACCTTTGAAGAGACTAACTGTACTGATTCCTTTCTTTCAGAATTTCAAGGTATTGAAAGTGCTCACAGATCGAACGCATACCATAGCCTTTCGCTTATAGATCCCTAACTTTTGCCTGGATCGCCTTTTTCGGGTTTTCAATCCATCGGGATACCCATTTTTGCCAAAGTCGCCTTTTCAGGTTTTCAACTTTGCGGGTTTACACGTTTCTTTTTACATTTTATCCCTAATTTTTGTTGGAACCTTTTCCTTTTTATGGTTCGCCGGGATGCCCCTTTTTTGCCTGGACTTTCTTTTTATGTCCAGCGGGTCTCTTTTATACGAAGTATTTTTTGACTACGTCTGCGTTCACAGGGGATGTAAAATCTTTGCCATCCATAGTTGAAAGTAGTAAGGCTTCACCAGAGAAAACCTTTCTGACTACATACGGCCCCTCGTAGTTTGGAGTCCATTTGCCCCTTTGATCTGTTTGAGGAGGAAGGATCCTTTTCAAAACCAATTCACCTGTCTGAAAACTCCGAGGACGCACTTTTTGGTCAAAGGCATGCTTCATCCTGCTCTGATACAACCGACCATGTGTGATGGCTGCCAATCTCTTTTCTTCAATAAGGTTTAACTGATCCAATCTGGAACGCACCCACTTAGCTTCATCAAGCTTCACATCTGCCAGAACTCTCAAAGATGGAATCTCGACCTCTAAGGGTAAAACTGCTTCCATACCATACACCAATGAGAAAGGGGTTGCTCCAGTTGACGTACGCACCGAAGTACGGTAACCATGTAGGGCGTAAGGTAGCATCTCATGCCAGTCTTTATACATTACCACCATCTTCTGCACAATCTTCTTGATATTCTTATTAGCTGCCTTAACAACACCATTCATCTTCGGATGATATAGAGAGGAATTATGATGCTCGATCTTAAAACTCTGACATAGTTCCTTCATTATCTTGTTGTTCAAATTCGAGCCATTATCAGTAATGATTCTCTCCGGGACCCCATAACGACAGATGATATCCTTCTTTATAAACCGGGCTACCACTTGCTTGGTGACGTTGGCGTACGAGGCTGCTTCCACCCACTTTGTGAAATAGTCAATGGCAACCAAAATGAAACAATGCCCATTGGAAGCAGTGGGCTCAATCTTTCCAATCATATATATGCCCCACATTGCAAAAGGCCAAGGAGATGACAACACATTTAGAGGTGTAGGAGGTACGTGCATCTTATCTGCATAAATCTGGCATTTATGGCATTTTCGGGCGTACTTGAAACAATCAGACTCCATAGTCATCCAGTAATATCCTACCCTCAACAACTTTCTAGCCATGGCGTGTCCACTGGAATAAGTACCAAAAGAGCCCTCGTGAACTTCCTCCATCAACAAACTTGCCTCGTGTTCATCAACACAACGTAGCAAGACCATATTGAAGTTCCTCTTATATAACACATCATCCTTGTTCAGAAAGAAGTTTCCTGCCAACCTCCTCAGAGTCTTCTTATCCTTGGTGGAGGCACCCTCTGGATACTCCTGTCCCTTCAGGAAAACCTTAATATCATAATACCACGGTTTGCCATCAGACACATCTTCAATTGCAAACACAAAAGCTGGTTTGTCCAGATGCATGATTCTAATCGAAGGTGTTTCATTCCAACGGTTCACCTTATACATGGATGCTAATGTCGCTAACGCATCGGCCATCTGATTCTCAGTTCGGGGCACATGATGAAAATCCACCCTGTCAAAGAAAGGTAACAACCTTCTGGCATAGTTGTTGTAAGGCACCAAATTCGCCTGACGAGTCTCCCATTCTCCTGTAATCTGATTAACTACTAACACGGAATCACCATAGACATCGAGGTTCTAAATTCTCAAATTAATTGCTTCTTCTAACCCCATGATGCATGCTTCATACTCCGCCTCGTTGTTGGTACACGCGAATGCTAACCGGGCAGTGAAAGGTATATGAGAACCCTTTGGGGTTGTAATGATTGCCCCAATTCCATTACCATATGAGTTGACAGCCCCATCAAAAATCATCTTCCATTGAGACCCAATCTCAGGTCCTTCATCAGGCAGAGGCTCTTCACAATCTTTCATTTTCAGAAACATAACATGCTTGTCTGGAAACTCAAACTTCATTGGCTGATATGCCTCGACCGGCTGTTCAGCAAGGTATTCTGACAGAACATTTCCCTTAATGGCCTTCTGAGAAACATACTGAATATCGTACTCTGTCAAAACCATCTACCAACGGGCTATCCTTCCAGAAAGTGCTTGCTTCTCAAAGACGTACTTAATCGGATCCATCTTCGAAATCAACAAGGTTGTGTGGTTTAACATATACTGCCTCAGGCGCTTGGCTGCCCAAACGAGTGCACAACATGTCTTCTCCAACATAGAGTATCTTGATTCGCAATCAGTGAACTTCTTACTCAGGTAGTAAATGGCGTGCTCTTTTCTACCTGTCTCGTCGTGTTGACCGAGCACACAACCCATCGAATTCTCAAGAACCGTAAGGTACATAATCAACGGTCTCCCAGACACCGGTGGCATAAGGACTGGAGGTTCCTGGAAATACGTCTTTATCCTTTCAAACGCCTCTCGGCAATTTTCATTCCACCTGACCTCTTGATCCTTTCTTAACAACTTGAAGATTGGCTCACATGTGGCTGTCAGATGAGAGATGAACCTAACAATATAATTCAACCTCCCCAAGAACCCACGAACCTCTTTCTCTGTCCTCGGCTCAGGCATCTCATGTATGGCTCTTATCTTGGCAGGATCAACCTCGATACCTCTTTCACTAACAATGAATCCCAGCAATTTACCAGACCTCACGCCGAAAGTGCACTTGTTCGGATTCAATCTCAGCCTGAACTTCCTCAACCTTTCAAACAGCTTCTGGAGGTTCACCAGGTGCTCTTCCTCTATTTGTGACTTCGCAATCATGTCATGAACATAGACTTCAATCTCCTTGTGAATCATATCATGAAAGAGAGTCACCATTGCCCACTGATAGGTTGCCCCAGCATTCTTCAATCCAAAGGGCATTACCTTGTAGCAAAATGTTCCCCACGGTGTTATGAACGTAGTCTTCTCCATGTCCTCTGGGGCCATTTTGATTTGGTTATACCCAGAGAAGCCATCCATGAAGGAAAACACAGAATATTGAGCAGTATTGTCTACTAACATGTCAATGTGGGGGAGCGGGAAGTCATCCTTCAGGCTCGCCCTGTTCAAATCTCGGTAATCAACACACATCCTGACCTTCCCATCCTTCTTAGGTACAGGTACAATATTAGCAACCCATGGAGGATAATTTGTCACAGCGAGAAATCCGGCGTCTAACTATTTCTGAACCTCTTCCTTGATCTTGACAGCCATATCTGGTTTCGTCCTTCTCAGTTTCTGCTTGACTAGAGTACAACCCTCTTTAAGCGGCAATCGGTGTAAAACAATGTCAGTGTCAAGCCCGGGCATGTCTTGGTAAGACCAGGCGAAGATATCCACATACTCTCGAAGCAACTCAACCAATCTTCCCTTAACAGTGTCTTCCAAAGCAGCCCCAACCCTTACTTCTCGTTTAACATCCTCGGTTCCCAGATTAACAGTCTCAACCTCCTCCTGATAAGGTAGAATAACCTTTTCCTCTTGTTTCAGTAACCTGGCTAATTCTTCTGGTAAGTCACAGTCTTCGTCGGTCTCTTCTTCGGCTTGATAGATAGGATTGTCGAAGTCATATCGGGCCATAGCTAAGTCATGATGGGTGGAATCTGAACAAAGAAACCTGCATGATGGATGTTTTATGTTTATTATGAGTGCAACAAACAAGAAAACACATTGCCATTTTGATGTGGGTTAATGCAAAAAGTAAAACAGAAAAACAGGGATCAAAATATTTGAATGAAAAACGTCCTTTATTGATGATAAAAATAGCAAATAAAACATCCAAGCCCTACAAATAAATATCACTATGTCTTGGGCAGAACGTAGGATTCAACATAACAGAAAACAAAAGTAAATTACTCCGGGCGCGTCACTTGGATGACTTTCTCGGAAGACCAGTTGCCTAAACTCTGACCAAGGGTGCAGGGACGGATCCATTCATCCATGTCACAATCACTATCCCCCTCATCCTCAATAGCATTGACTCTGTCGAAGAAAACACCGGCACTGGTGAAACGGACTGGACCATAGAACTTGGGAGGCTCTTTGGGACGCCTAGGTAGCTTGTAACCCAGTCCATGAGTATCTTGCTTTCTTTGAACATCAATGACACTGCCCCACTTCTGAGAACCACCAGCTTCAACTATAGCACGCGCCTCTTTGAAAGAGGACATTGGAACCTCTGGTTGTCTGACGACTTCAGGTTGGGTAACCACCTCAGGCTGACTGGCTGCCTTTGGGGGTTCCTCGGGAATTTTCACAGCTTCAAAGGCTTGGCACAAAGTTTCTTGTACTTCACCATCTACCTCTACATACTTGAAGGTCGATAGGTGACTCACCATGATATCTTCTTCACCACAAATAGTCACAACGTGGCCATCCACAATATACTTCAACTTCTGGTGCAGCGTAGATGTTACTGCCCTAGCACCATGGATCCAAGGGCGACCCAACAAACAACTATAGGCAGGCTGAATATCCATTATGTAAAAGGTGGTGTTGAAAATCTCAGGACCCACCTTGATTGGCAGAACTAACTCTCCAAAAACCGACCTCTTGGAGCCATCAAAAGCACGTACCACCAAGTCACTTGGTGTACAAATTAACCCACGAGTATCCAACTTCATCAAAGCCTTCTTCGGCAGCACATTCAAAGATGACCTAGTATCAACTAACACATGTGACATCAAGGAACCACGGCATTCCACTGAAATATGCAGAGCGTTGTTGTGATTCCTCCAAGCTGGAGTCAAATCTAAATTGGTGAAACCCAAGCCATTACCAGCATTCACATGAGCCACAACCCCTTCTAGCTGGTTAACAAATATTTCTTGCGGTACATAAGCCATGTTCAGAACCTTCAGCAATGCATTTCGGTGTGCCTCAAAGCACAACAGTAAGGATAGAATGGAAATCTTCAATGGAGTTTGGTGAAGTTGATAAACAATCTTGTAATCACTTTTCCTGATCAACCTCATAAACTCTTCTAGGTCTTATGAGAAAGTGTCCCCAGCCTGCTTTGTCATAGAACTATTAGCTTCTTCCCTCTGTATGGACTCATCCATCATCTGTTTACCTTTGTCTTGTCTTGAACTGCCAGCTTGATCCTTGGACGGAATAAAGACTCTACCACTCCTAGTGATAGCCCCTGCTTCAACAAGATTTTCAACCCCTATATTCACAGCTGATGTCTCTTCCAATTCCTGCTTCTTACCATTAACAAACACCTCGGCCCCATAGTTCCATGGGATGGCCTTGGTACTTTTATACGGGACTGGTCAAGGAACAGTGATAGTGACCGGCGCTGGTCTCGTCGGCGTTGATATAGTTATTGTCTTGAATGGAATTGTTATCGTGGCAACATCAATCTCTTTGTCAGTAACATTACTCTGCTTACAACCTCTGTCAAACTGTAATATCCCTTCGCTGATCATTTTCTGAATACATGCTTTCAATAAAACACAACCGCCTGGCTGCGACACACATCCTACACAACCTTCATCACAGCCGGGAAATACCCCTCCCTTCAACAGTCTGTCCTTCACCACATGCAAAGGAGTTTAAACCTCGTTCACATCTGAAATCAAACTGGAGTCTTCACAGTCTTTAATAATAGCATTGATCCTTGGCTCACCGTGATTCGGCATCGGGTTCTGATTCACATTTGGAACATCATTGGAGAAATTGATGGCTTTGGAATCCACCAAATCTTGAACCTGATGCTTAAAAGCTTTACAGTTCTCAATATGATGTCCGGGTGCCCCAGAATGAAACTCACAGTGGGCGTTGGCGTCATAGCCGGGAGGTGGATTACCAGTGGGTGGACCCAAGGTTCTCTTCTGAATTAACTGTAGCTTTAACAAGTGCTGAAATAATTGAGAGTAGGGAAAAGGTGGAGTGTCAAAATGCCTATCCCGCCTAGTCAGAGGTTGCGAGCGGCGAGGAGCCTGATTTTGTTGTTGAGACACTGCTGGCTGTTGAGGTGCTGCTGGGATGGTTACAGAAGCCACCTGCTGATTGAAGTTCTGACGAGGTCCTTCTCTACCACGATATGATGACACAGAGTTTGTATCTCCCTCCCTCTTCTTATAACCACTGGCATAAGGCTTCTTACTTCCTCCAGATGAGGACCCATCACCGCCTGATATTTTTCCCGCCTTAATTCCGTTTTCCACCATCTCTCCTACTAAGATCAAGTCAGCAAACTTTCCAGTCATACACGGTACCAGCTTTTCATAGTAATGACCCTGCAAGGTGGCCATAAACATAGTTATCATTTCACGTTCCAGCATGGGAGGCTGAACCCTTGCTGCCAGTTCACGCCACCTCTGGGCGTACTCCTTGAAACTCTCATTGTTCTTCTGTGATAAATTCTGCAGCTGTGTTCTGTTCGAAGCCATGTCAGTGTTATATTGATAGTGTCTAATAAATGCCCCTGCCAGATCTCTCCAACTACGCACATCTTTCCTTTCTAGTTGCATGTACCACTCCAGGGATGCCCCAAATAGGCTATCCTGGAAGCAATGCATCATCAGCTTCTCATTCTTCGCATGCACAACCATTTTACTTGCGTATGCCCTCACGTGGGTCCTTGGACAAGACATACCATTATACTTCTCGAAAGTGGGAGTCTGAAACTTGTGCGGAATAACAACGCCTGGAACCAACCCCAAATCCTCTAGATCCATACCCAAAGCATCCTGATTCACAACACCCCTTAGTTGTTCCTCAATCAACCGGAACCTCTGATCATTGTCAATCTAGGGACCAGCATCCCCACCTGGCACATAAAATGCATCTTCCTGAAGATCATCATACTGACGGCCATGAATTGTGCCAGCACCATTACCTCCTCCCACTACAGTGGGAACCACAACATCTCCCCCGCCCGGAGGAATCACAACACCAGCAACAGGAATACCTCCGCCCGGAGGACCATTCTGACCATTATTACCAGTAACACCAGTATGCAGTCCTCCATGAAGGACACCTTCTTCATCAATTCTCGCAATCAGTGGCTGAACGAGAGTCCTTAACTGCTCTTGGCCTTGCGCAACCCCTTGCATCAAATCCATGAATTGGTTCATGCGAGTTCGCATCTCATTCATCTCATTTTGTAGCTGATCCATGAGTCTCTTCTGATTTTGTCTGGTAGAATACTGATGAATGTGCTGATCTGCAATCCTGTACTGAGATTAGAACAAGATAAGAAAACCGGAGATAAACACCTGTCATACAAAAATGATTATGCAAAATGATTATGAATATGCAAATGCAAATGAACATGTTTGAATATTCGCAGGGCGATCCACCCCTTGATTCCAGTTTAACAACAAGATAGAACGGAACTTCTGCTCATATATTAAGAAAACCAGAGGAAAACCAAATGTCAACAATCACAAAATCAAGATAACAAGTCTGAACATAATAATCATATATCCCAACCAACAAGCCTGGTGGTGGTCCGAATAATGAAAGAAAATAGAAAACTACGGCATGTCATCAAAGTCTACAAGTGTCAATCCCCCCATCCATTATGCTTTTTACTCCAGTCTTGAATTTCTTTGAATAGATTTTTGGTGTCGGGATGCTTCGGTCTCTGAATTAGCTCTTGAATGAGAACGTCTCTCCTATGCATGATCCCTTCCAAGTATCGACAATGTAACTCCCAAGCGTCTTCTCCAGAAACACCATCCATACTAGGTCCCTCATTTCTAGATCTCTTCACTTCAGCTTGGATCTTCAGTTCCTCTATGGAGGCTATGGCTTCATTGAGTTGACCCTCGACTGCTTGTCTCTGGAATACCCCTTATAGGATCTCAGCATCTTTCTTCTTGAGCTGCGACTTCAATTGATCAATCTGAGCTAAATAATCGTCTTTTTTTCGCTTGTTTTCAGCCATTGCAGTTTCTCGGTGAGCATTGAACCTGTGAATTTTTAACAAAGCCTTGTCCAACTCTTCCTTCTTAGACTCGAGAACCTTACTGATACCGTCTAGAGCTTGTTTCATCCTTTGCCTGGATGCGACCTTGTCAGCTAGCTCCTTTTCTGCCTCAGCGAGAAGCTCTGTCTTCAATTCGGCGATATGAACAGCTTCACCCCACTCATGCTTCAACTGATAAATCTCTCTTTGTAGCTCACTGTTTTCTTCTCGCAGCTTTTCCTTTTCAGCCCACAACTTGTTAAACTTCTCTATCTCAACTGTGGTAGGAGGTTCAATCAGCAAGGGGTAAGATGGTGGTTCTACCAGGAAGGGAATAAGCTCCTCTTCTGCTCTCTTATTAATCCACTCTTTATAGGAAGGGAAAGCCCGGTTGTTACATTTCCCGAATGAAGTTTTTCCCTCTTGGTCACCTGCTTCCAAGCATTCACAATCTTCCTTATCATCTCTTGATCCCCAGTACCATTGAAGAATAAGGACTCTCTGACATCTCGCTCTTCAGGTGGACCTTTCGAAGGATAACCAAACTGTCTGATAACAAGGGAACGATTATAGTTAATTCCACCTCTTCTCCCTATCAAGGGTACATTAGGGAATTCTCCGCACATGCAAATAATCTCTATTCCTAGCAAGTCACGGTTGAACCAGACAATGTTGTCATCAGTCAAGCCCATTAACCTCTTTGACCACTTCAGAGAATCTTTCGTATCAACGAAGGCGCCAGCTTCGGGGAGATGGCTCAGAAACCAAGTAGATAAGAGCGGTGGACAACAACTCACGGTTTTTCCCCGCCTATTTTCATTCTTGTAGTGGACTGAGTGATACACATCACCTAGCAAGGTAAGTATAGGATTCTTTGAAATAAAGATTCTGACAGCATGCATATCCACCAAATCAGGAACATTGGGAAACAGGACAATCCCATAGATGCATATAGCCAGAATAGCTTGGAAAGCAGTCCAATTCTTCTCTTTAACATGTATGCAAGCTTGATCAAACAAGAACTTCAATAAGAAACCCTTAACTCCTTGTTTTTCCTCAATATTACTGCTCAGAACTGATTCACCAATATGAAGAGCAATAGCCATTTCTTTTATCCCGGGGTGTTCTTTAGAAAAGAATACTATGTCATGCCTGATGAGGATTCCCAAAATAAATGAGAACTCCTCCAACGTTGGGGCCAAGATGTAGTCTGGGAAAGTGAAGCAACGCAAAGACAGATCGTAAAACTGAAGAAGTGTATGAATGGCATCCTTCTCATACTTGGAGATATAGTAGACAAACTTCAGAAGTCTCCCATACCCCCCGCTGAACTCTGTACGAACTCTGGGACCAGCCATACTAATCAGCTTGTGAATCAACGTCAAGGTCGGATCTGGGAATGAATAGGCAACAGTCTTCTTTCTCTGGACATCCATGCCAAGGTAACCTCAGAAAACCGGAATCAAGAGTAAGATGCAATCCCTGAAAAATGTCAAACATGTCAGAATGCAAGAAAAATGATATGCTCATGCAAACATGGGATCAAGCCAACACTGCTGGATATGCTGTGCTATTAACTAAACGAGAACCACAACCCAGAAAACCAGAATTCCAAAATACCGAACCACTGAGATAACCAGGAACCCAGATAATCAAACGTTGATGAGAAATCCAGAAAAAACCTGGTAGGTTGAAGGTTTCGGTTACCTGCAAACCTGCAAACACCCATCCCCTATCACGTGTGGGTACTAGGATGTTCAGTATCTCGGGCTCTCAGGTCGAGAAATGATGATACGTTCACCATTTCTGTTTTGGCATCATCATCAATCGAGGAGGCCTCAACTGATTCTCTAAAACGGAAGGTCCTCAGCTTCTGGCACTGAGGTCGAGAAACAATAGTACATTCATCCCTCGGGGTACAGTACTATCGTCAATCGAGGAGTGCCTCCACTGATTCTCTTCAAAAGATAGGGGCCATCCTATGCGAGTTTCAAAGTGGGCCCTTGGGTGCGAATGGGTTTGCCACAGAGTGTGGTCTGCCACTGTCACCACAAAAGAGGGATGTTTCCACTAAGGTCCTCGATGATCGGTCACCAGAGTCGACAGCTCTCAAGATCGACATCCTAACATGCGCAAGACACACACGTTAGAATGCGTCCCAAGATAGCCTCGTCTGGTTGTGAATTTCGTGAACACACAAACGTACCAAGCGGGCACGTAGGTCCCACTACTCTCCACTCTAGTCTTAGGGTGTACTCAAGCTTGGGTATTGGGCTTATCTCTCAGAACAACCCAACCTGCAAAACAGAAACAGCCAGCACAACACAGCAATATCCAGTATGACAGTAATAAAAATGAAATGCAATGCAGTAAAAGCTGTAAAACGGTAATATACAACATAATATAGCACAACAAATAAACACCCAACAAAAAAATAAACAAGCGCTAGGATCGACTCGCTAAAGGGGATGGACCAGCATAGGTCAACCAGAGTCCCAAGCAGAGTCGCCAGCTGTCGCTCCCAAGATTTTCATCCAGATACAAACGCGAGAGTGGCGCGAAAAACTGAGTCGCCAGCCGTGTAAATTTATCCCAAGAGGGGGAAAGGGAACACCGCATAAACCTGAGGAAGAGGGAAAGGAATGGTCATTGCAACCATAACCTGGGTTCGGGAGTCGGTTACGCGAGGGGAAGGTGCTAGCACCCCACGCTTCCATCGTACTCGATGGGATCCACGCTTGCTGTCTAATCTAAGGGTGAGTTATCCTAAAGTCTATGGCTATACTGACACGAGGAAGGGGAAGACAAAGACAGACTCGGTAGGACGTCGACGTCCTAGGCCTACGTACTCCCTTTGTGCAATGGGAAATTCAGAGTCAACGTAGTTCAGACCAAGTTCTTTCTGTGTTTTTTATGAGCGACGTTAAGTTCGCGTCCGGCAGTTAGGGTCGATGCCTGTTTGCGACTCAGATGGAAAGTAACGTGCCCTTTTTGAAAATAGCCTTTAGTTTCACAATCCCGAAGGACAAAAAGGTTTGAAGTTTGTTTGTATTTTTTAAAACAGAAGTGACTTGAGTTAGTTCATAACTTGCATTGCACCAAAGTCTAGGGCACAGGGACGAATACTTAACGAATCGTCCTAAGACAGGACGCTCGCTAAGCACTCTAGAAATATGAGAGGAAGTCCCTCATTTCTCATTCCCCACGCTTAAGGCTCGTGCGCAATACACTTTATCCTTATTAAGTCTTTTCAAGAAGTATTGAGATGAGAAGAGAGAAGACACAAAGGAAACTCTAAAGGGAAACTAAGAGTCCTAATGTTATCATGCATGGGTGACCTACGGTTAGTGAGGTTTGACGATAACCTAAGCCTAAAGAAAAGAAAAGGTGAGAGACAGAAAGAGTGAGAGTGGACGTGGATAACTATCCACACCCTCAAATAACTTACCTCAGCCTCTGCATAAAAGGTTAGTACAAAACAGACATACGTAAAAGAAATGAGATAAATGAAACCCAAGAAATGACATATAATGGTAATCAAGTGACCAATAACAACCAAACATGGTTGCTGAAATCAAAAACACAATCCCAAAGCAATGGCACAAGTGCCTTTTCAAACAGGTAACCAGACATGATCAGAGATATGCATACGAGAAGACCTCAAATAAAAGCAATCAAACAATTAGCAAAACATATTCTAAAATCACAAAATTAATTATCAACATATCTCAACCAGAAGCAAACAACATGTCCAAAATTCATGCCAAAATTCCCAAGATAGGTCACTCAAACAATAATGGAAATTCAGATGAGAAATATGGTTCAATGTGCTAAAGAAAAGGACTAAAATGCAATATGAAATGATTTTAAAAATGAGAGAAAAATATTTTAATGCAGTTCAATGTGTTGATAAAATAATACAAAAAGAATGAGTTCAAAATAGTTTGTGGATGATGAGAAATAAAATAAACAAGTCATGGTATGCATGCATGAAATAAATTCTCAAAGAAAATAAACAATTAATTATTCAGCCACTAAAAATGAAATGAAAATGAAAAATAAAATTTGTGAAAATTTTATAAAATGCTACATGTGATTCATGAAGTTTTAGGGGTTTTTTAAATGCATATAACTATTTTTAAAAAATTAAAAATGAAAAAAAACAACCAATTAAATAAAATAAATGTGGAAATATGCATGGGGGTGTGTTTAGTAATACAAACACGTTGAGAATTGAAATGGGCTGGAAGCACTACAACATTTAAACTCTCCAGCAACAATTGAAAAACGTTGCCAAAACTCTGAAAAACGTTGCCGAAAAGAATAGGGGACGTTTTCTAAGCGTCTCCTGTGCGAGCGTTGCCCATTGTCTAAGGGAACGTTTTTTCATGATCTTTAGGCACAATTTTTAAAAACGTCGCCTAAACAAAAGGAATAGGTGACGATTATTCGTGGCCTCTAAGGGAACGTTTTTTAAGTGTTGCCACAAAAGGAATAGGGGACGATTATTTGTGGCCTCTGAGGCGACATTTTTTAAGTGTTGCCAAATGCTGCTACAATTAATAAGCGTTGCCTTAAATCTGAATCAAGAGGGTTGTTTTTAAAGTGTCCCCATAAAATAAGAATATTTCTTTTTACAGTGTCCCCATCTTTTGAATCAGGAGGATTGTTAAAAAAATGTTGATTATAACTTAAACAAGATCAAATTTAACCGTATATCCACAAAGTTGTATTATAATAAAATTGAGTTCAAACATTAATTCAAGATAGTAGCTAGTAAACAAAATATCTAATGTAACATTACTTATAATAATAAGTTTAATACTTTGAAGTATGGCCCTAGCAAAATAACAAAAAAACATAGTTCAAGTTTAATGCTTTCAACTACAAGATTAAAAAAATGCATCATCTAACTCATTCAAGTTCGTCTTCTTAGAATTCATCATCCATATCGTTCTCTTGAAATTCATCACATATGTCATTCTCCAGAAATTCTTCATCTACGTCGTCCTCTTGAAATTCACCATCAATATCGTCCTCTTGAAATTCATCATCTACATCTATGTCGTCCTCTTGAAATTCGTCACCTACAACGTCCTCTTGAAATCCATCATCTACGTCGTCCTCTTGAATTTCATCATTTATATTGTCCTTTTCAACATCTTCATTGATACCTTGCTACATAAGAAAATAAAACAAAATACATCATAATTATATTGAATATCCATCCCAAAACAATTTGCAGAAACAAAACAATTTAATCTTTTATTTTAAAAAAATGTTATAAAAATATAATGTACCTAAATTAAGTTTTAGAGATAGTCTACATGAAACAAGATTATTGCACACACTAAACAAAAGTATGGTCTCTTCTATTCTATCATTCAATGTAGAGTAAGAATATTCAAACAAGTGACACTAAACTTTAATTGTGGCTTTGTAGCAATTTGTAGTCTTTTCTGTTTTCAGTTTGGCAGGATATCCCAACTTTCTCTTTTGTATTGTTTGTGGACTTCTTGTGTTATCAATATAATTTTTTTATTAAAAAAGTATTAATATCTAACTCGATGAGTTGATTGTTTGATTATAATTTTAAAATAATATCTATCATTATCTTCAAAGGTTATTTGAAGAAGAATAGAGACAAATTTGTTTCTTTCATTCTCTGTTCCACCATTTCACTACAAGTCTACTTTAATTTTCATTAAAATATACAAGCACTATATAATTATCATTAAACTACTACTTTTACATAAAGGTTATGTATCCTTTAGCAGCACCATCATATGTTATAATTCAACACACCATAAATAAATAATATAGATAACTATATATAATTCGAGAAAAAAAACAGTAGATGGGCTAAATTATATATTACTCTAAGCCTGTAAGGGTACTTCAAGCAATCATAAGCCTAGAATCGTAAAAATATTTAACTATAGATTACATTATATACATTTTAGACATTTTTAAATTGACAATTAGAAGATAAAACTACTAATGTATAGTACATGTACACTTTTTCGTTGTTTGTTATTTATTATTTTCTTCTTAATAAAAAAAACATATGCATTTTTATGAAAATTCTAGATGTAATATGTAGCATGTACATTTCTATTAAATAAATAAAAAGTGTGTGGCATTCTTTCCCATTAAGAATGATTGTTTCTACTGAAGTTTAAAGTTCATATTTCCAAACAAAAACATTACTCCTATGTTGTCTAAAAGCATACTTTCAGAAACGTAAAAAGTGAGAAAAGAAGATCACCACACAAGTGAAAGTCAGTCCAAAATAATTCAACATCCTATGATAATAGCATTTTATTATTTGCATAATTTACTATATTTTAGCCTATTTTGATATTGGTCATCTATTTAAAAGCCAACGACATTCGAGCATCCTTTATCATAAAACTTCAAAAGCCATTTTAGAGTCAAAATCTTGGAATATATGTCAATTTCTATGACTCTAAGCTATTCTTAAGCCATGAAGAATTGAATTTCTTCAACTGGGGGATACAGAAAAAAGCTACCAATGTCCCCAATAATCAATAAGAATGGTGATAGCAGAAACAAAACCCTTATAAATTCGGAGGGACCAACTTGCAATTTTGATAATATATAGAGACCATGTTCATCTCAACCATCTAATTATAAAATAACTATATCGAATGGAGAATATTGGCAGTTCACCCTATCGAATGTTTCATCTCAACCATCTTAAGCATGTATGAAACATATAAGCAAAGAAGTTAAAAAACATACCTTAACACACCAACACAAAGAAGCAAGAACACAACAACGCCGAAAATGCTGAAACGCAGAACATGTCGAAAACAATGCTGCAACCATTTGTTCAAAGAAGTAAACTTAAGCTATGTGACTTGTGAAAAAAGGTGCTGCTAGTAGATAGTATTTTGTTCAAAAACATTAATGGACAAATAAATTACATCAACCATGGAAAACGGTGTTGCAAGTAGATAGTATTTTGCTCAATTTGACTTTAATATTCATACAATCAATTCTTACACTCAATTTGACTTTAATATTCTTACAATCAATTTCTTGAAAACGGTGGTGCTGCTAGTAGATAGAATTTTCTGGATTGAAATATAAGAATGAGGAAGATGGTGCTTCCCATTATTCTTACAATCAATTTGACTTTAATATTCAATATTCATACAATCAATTCTTACACTCAATTTGACTTTAATATTCATACAATCAATTCTTATACTCAATTTGACTTTAATATTCATACAATCAATTCTTATACTCAATTTGACTTTAATATTCTTACAATCAAATCTTACAATCAATTTCTTGAAAAATAGTGCTGCTAGTAGGTAGAATTTTCTGGATTGAAATAATTGCTTCCCACTATTCTTACAATCAATTTGAATTTAATATTCAATATTCATACAATCAATTCTTACACTCAATTTGACTTTAATATTCTTACAATCAATTTCTTGAAAAGTTGTGCTGCTAGTAGATAGAATTTTCTGGATTCAAAATAGTTGCTTTCCTATTCTTACAACCAATTTGACTTTAATATTCATTTTTTTCTCCAACTATTTTAAAATGGAGGAAAAATTTCACAATATTGACAGATTCTTTATTCAAACCAATCACTACACAAAAGTCATGATTAATATATATTTTAATGAAAAGGCATTTTCATTCTTCCAAATTCTCATTTGAATTTCTCAATTTGTTTTATCTTTGTGTCGTGCGAAACCATAATTGTTCTTAAACGCTAATCCCTTCAAATATATTGAACTTTATTTTAAGCTTATCGTTCAAGGGATCAATGAAAACTCAAGAGACAACAACTTAATAGAAGAGTCCATATATCATCAAAATAAGCTATAAACACACAACCGAAGCAAATACATCTACAAATATACATACATGAACCACAATTGATGGTTAAACATAAAAATCAAAGAAGAAATCACTCATAATCATAATTCTTTACCTAGTCAATAAAAACAAAGGTCTCATGTAGCAAACCACCCCAATAAACATAGTTTTTATTCTTAACAAACATATAATTTTTTATAAAAAAAAATAATAAAATAAATGGAGGATGAAGAAGAGACGAATAATTACCGAACGAGACCGAGATTGAGGAAGATGAGCAACAAGAAGCTCTTCTAGGGTTTGAGGAGTCCGTGAGATTGGGATTTAAGGTAGTTATTTGGGGTTTGAGGAACGATTGGGATTTAAGGTAGTGATTTTGGGGTTGAGGAACGATTGGGATTCTGGTTCGATTTGGGACGGATTTGACGAGAGCTTTGAAGAATTACGGAACAATTGGGATTCTGGTTTGATTTGGGATTCTGGTTCAATTTGAGGAATTATGGAAAGATTTGAATAGGTGTGAGGTTTGATTTTGTGGAGAGTTTCAGGTTCTATGGTTTTTAAGAAGCATCTCAGGTTCAATGTTTTTATTTATAATATGAAAATATTTGATAGTTTTGATGATACTGGAAGGTTCAATGTATAAAATGATTATTGTATAATACTCACATAATTCTTTTTAATAGTTTAATGTTAAAAAGATTATTCTATAATATCTACATAATACTAATATAGGAGGTTTGATGGTTTTGATAATTTTATATATATATATATATTTTTTTATATTTGGCAAAGCGTTTTGGATTGTTAAATGATTTAATATATTTATCAAAGATAATATTTACCTAATCTATCCTTTAACATTATTTTAATAGATAAATATGCATATATACTTTTATTCATAAAATTAATTTCAATAATTTAATTTTGCAAAAACTATTTTTTTCAAATTTATTTCAAATGATTTTTTACTTTAATCATTTAAAACCTTCTCATAACCTTTTATTAGAACTAATGTAACAATTTAAAATTGTCCCCAAAAATATTTCAGGGGACAATTATCCAACATTGCTGAAGATATAGTATAATGACGCTCTAAAATCGTCCCCTAAAATGATTAAGGGCACAATTAACAATCGTTGCCAAAAAAATAAAAGAGTGACATTCCAAAAACGTTCCCATAATTATTTTAGGCGACGATTATCAAGAGTTGCAAATATATTTTTGGCAACAGCCATAAATCGTTGCCTATAAGAATTTTAGGCAACAATTTTCACATGTTACCTAAAAAAGTGTTGCCAGAGACAACAAATGTTGTAGTGAAGGAAGGGGTGCAATTAGCAAGCCCAGTCCAACAAACATCAGCGAAAAACTAAAAAGCACAATGTAACCCAGTCAACCGGTTGACTCATTACTCACCCTAAGATCCATCTAACGTACCAGATTCAGTCAACATAATCAAACAGTATTCAAGATGACGGGCTATGATCACACAGTACACCACAACAATGATACACACGCGCATATGAGATCATCTAGCATACCCTACGCTCCCACGTGAGCAGCACATGGTTTTTTAATGTGTTGTCCAAACAATAATCGTCAGATTTAATCAACGCACACGATCGGTCAACCAAAAACAAAAGTAAACGTGATATGTGTCTTGGATTTGAGGAACACGGTAATCATCATGGTATGACGCACACACAAACCCAAAAAATAAAAACAAAAATTAAAACGCGTGGCACAATATGGAACGTTGGATCAAGCAGACGGATGGCCCAGATTATCTCTTCCTCGTGGAAACCCTAGCCGGCCGGAGAACCTACCAGACGCCGGAGCCCTAGCTCCGGTCGTCTTCTCCGGCGACCACCACCCCAAAAAAACCCAGAACAGGCATGTGAGTATACTATTTCAATCAAAAAAACATGAGGATTCCAAATATCATGATCATTTTAACAAATACTCCATACACAATCCAAATCGAATGAAAAAAGGTGTGGGTCCAAAACTTTAAACTCAACGTATAACCATGCCATGCGTCCAAATTCAAAAATAAATACATCAGAATCATCACCAATAATCACAGATCATTATGCAAGTCAAAAGTTTGAGTTATATGATCATGAAAAAAACCACTAACCTGAGATTGTGCAACCTGTACCCTTGCTCTTAGCTTCAAGTGATGGTTGGTTTATGTTCTATGGACACCAAGGATGAAAAATGTGAAAGAATTTTTGGAAGAAACCTTGTAGATTGTGAGATTCGAAGGAATGATCTTTTTTAGGGTTTACTTGAAAACTCTACCAAAATAACGTGTAAATCCTCTAACCCTAGCATGAGTTAGCTTAAATAGACTAGGTTAATCCACTGATTAGCATTTGGGCCTTGCTAATTCTTTCTTTAATGAATTTTGGATGATTTTAGAAAATTACATTATGTGAGATACACCCTCCTCCATGCATGTATATCCAAACCCTTGATGATGGATCACTTATTTAACAATTGCTAATCACACATGAATTTGATTTGGGCCTTGAGATGTATTGGTTCATGAGTTTTCAATAATTTGGCAATTTTGCACCATGTGAAATAAGTAATGAATAAGTCATGAAATTTCTTGGTTCAAAGGCCCAAAATGATCCTTAAGGAGTGTTCTTTGATGTTAGAAAGTGCCTTGAAGCAATGGAATCAATTATAGGTCCATATGTCCCAAAATGCAAAAGTTGTGAAAATGGAACCCTAAAAACCACTTTGCCTTCTTTTGATCATAACTTGAGTTTCACAAATGATATGGAGACCCACTAGTACTTGTTGGAAAGGGGAGAAAAAGATATTCAACTTTCATGTTTGAGGAAAAATCATTTGAGGCTTTCTTGATGATGAAAAGTCAAGTTGAATGTAGTGTAAGAACTTGCCTAAAAAGGAAACTTTCAAATTATAGGTCATTTCCATATTTAGTAACTTTTGTACCAACCCTTGATTCTTGATAAATGGTGTGAAACTTGACCTTGGAAAACCATATGAGGATGTGAGACATTGAAAACCTTGAAGAGAACCTCAAGCTTTCACAGTTGACTCCCCTCTCACTGTTGACTTTTCTCCTGATTCTCCTAGTTCCCAATCCATTGGCCAATTGAACTTCTCCTGAACCAAACTGATGGACAATCTTCCATTCCTAGATACTTAGGGACCCAAGGAATACCATGGAATCAAGTCTTGCCCAAAAAATCAGAAATAAACTGCCTTTATAGCAAACCCTAATTTTGGTACCCTCAATCTAGGAGGAAATACACAGTCTCCAAATCCACATTCCCCTGAATATGATATGTATCCTCTCCAACAAAGATAAGATATGCCATTTGGTGATGATAAAAACCCAAGAAGCTTGCCCATTGGAGCAATAAACCCAAGAATCTCAAAACCCTAGTTTCTGCACTGGTTAGGAGAGAGTGATCCACTTGAACTCTCTTGCTTGACCCTTTGAAGAACATCTTCTCCTCTTGAACTTGCCTCATGCACCTTGATCCCATGCTAAGAACCAATGATATGCACACATGATAATGCAAAAATGAAATGAAACATAAGCCAGTTGGTACTAAAGGTAGGAGAGCAAATTTTGGGGTGCTACAACAAGTAGTGAAATAAGGAAAGAATAACAAGTAATGATTAAACAAATTAAGAATCAATGGATAAAGATCCTAAGAGATGAAAATCATTCAAGGTCAAAACTTATACCATTTAAAAATGTCTTTTAATGCATATGAATCATCATACAAGTCATGGATGCAATGATACAAGTAGAAGAAATGAGATGAAGTAGAAGTAAAGGGAAGAAACAAATTCAATCATATACACAAAGTGACATGCTAATGATGTATATCATATGGAATGATTAATGAATGCATATGGGCAGTGGCATACCATCAATGAAATTTAAATGGAATGTATGAAATGGCATACAAAAATGCACACATGAAACATGTAGAGCTTAAGAAGATACAAGAGAAAGAACCATGCCAAACTTTCAAGTTACAATGCATAAACTCATATCAAATGCAAACACAAGTCAAAGTGACCTATAATGAAACAAGGATGACTTATAATATCATACAAATGACCTATAAAAGATGCACAAACAATCATAAAATGGTGGCATAAATGCCTCATCAAAACATGTTAGCATGAAGTAGAAGAAAGTGCACAAAAGTAACTCCAATCACAAAGCATCAAACACATATCAAAGTACATGAGAAAAATATGGAAAGAAGTCATATACATTAAAGATTAGAAGCAAAGCATGCAACAAAACCTCATAGCAAAACTCAAAATAAAGATACCTCAAAAGGCCTCATGAAATCACATTGAAACACACCACAAAAGTACTTAAAGATACAAGTCCAATCACATGATAAAATGACTTTAAAAATCAAATGAAAATTTTTTTAGATGCTTCAAGATGTCCTTTAATCAATGAAAAAAGAATGGATGAAAAACAGTGTGTGAAATGAGAGAAATAAAATGTGCAAGCTCAAGTGTTCATGAAGAAGTTCACTCAAAAAGAAAATGGAAAGAAATTATGGAATTATGATCTAAAATTCATAAAGTCAGAATTAAAAATTATAGAAAATTATCTAAATGTGTTAAGAACATACATGAATTTATTTGGAATTTTTAGAGTTTATTTGGTATTTTTAGTAAAAATAAATGGAAATAATATGAAAAAGAAATTAAAAATGGAATAAAATGTGCAGGGGGTGTGGCGAAAGTAATTTGCTAGTTTAAAAATGTTTGGGCCTAAAAGAGGGTGCGCGAAAAGCAATTTGTAACCTAGTCCACAAAGGCGCGTGTGTGTGTGTGTATGGTGGTATACGTTCAGTCACATGTCTGAGGCAATCATGGCCACAAGATCAATTCAATCACTGATGATCATCAAAGTAAACAAATCTAACAATCCACAATGCAAGCACACCAAAGCAATCATGCACGCACACACACAAGATGAATCAGAGACCAAAAATGAAGCACGTGAGAGGCAAGTGCATCATTAATGCGTTGGCAACATTAGAACCACACGATGCAAACAATCAAACGGCTATGATATAAAGTTAGAACCCTTAGCTGATAAATGTCACCAGCCGGAGAAGGACCTCCGGTCATCTTCTCTGGTGTAACGCCACCACCTGCAACCTCCAAATTCTCCAGAAATTCACAAGCCATATATCAAATGAAAGAGGAAGTCACGTAGGTAACGAATCCACAAATATTTTCCATAGATCATGCGTATGCACAGCAAATCGAACACAAACATCTTGGCCTAGGTTTCACAACTATGCTCCTAATGAGCCTATCACTAGCCGGAGATATTACATTGCTTCTAATAAGCTTCAATGAACAGAAAAACAAGATAAAATCAGTGATAAATGCAAGAAAAAGTTGACAAAGGTTGAACCTGGAACTTGAAGAAACTTGAATTATTGAGAAGACCAGATGTGAGAACTTGTTCTTGAACTTCTAGAACTTTAATTTGAGCAAAATAAATGCTACTTGATCTTGAGAATCGGAAGAAAAACTGAATCTGAGATTGGAGATAATTGAGCTATTCAATGCTTCAGTGATGTACTCTTGATTGATGGTGAAGATTGAAGAAGAACTTGGGGAATTCGTGCAGATGGAGAGAGAGTTCAAAGAGAAAGCTTGAGAATGTTTTTCGCGTGAGAATGAAAAAATGAGAGTTCTCCTTAATTTTGTGAGCAATGGAGTTTATATAGGTGGGGTTAATGTTTAACTCATCTAGTTAACAGTTGGAACTCAAGTTAACTAAGTTAGTTAACTGGGTTTGAGTTAACTAACTGAGTCATGACAGTTAGAACACGAGTTGGAAGGTTTGGTTCAGGTGATGGTGAGCTCATGTTACTTATGGTGGTGATCATGAAATGAAATGGTGATGAGGTTATGTGATTAGAATGAATGGTAGTGATGATGTTGATGTTGTGTAGTAGCATGCTTAGTGAACAAGCTTTCCACTTTCCATATTCATGCGCATGGCCTGATGTAAACCAACAACAACAATGTCAAACACTTCCAACATTGGCAGCTTGATATCAATAAACACATGGAGATTTGGTGGTGAAATTCTTCATGTACAAGACATGGAATGATGAGGTTTTGATACCATTGGAAAAAGGAGACATAAGAGAACAAGATTGGTGTTGGAATCACATGGAAATAGGACCTCAAACACACTTGAAAATGACCATGAACTCAAGTACACCAAAACTGGTTTATGGGCGAGGCAAGGATGTGGCACGCATGGAAACATGGCTTGTGAATTTCAGCATGAAACCATCAACTTTGGACCCCTATAACTTATTCATAACTTATTTAAATGGAAAAATGTCCAACATCAAAGATGAAGAGGACATTGAGAGGAACAACTTTGATGTTCACCATTTTTTCATTTGAAGCTTCCTTCAATGAAAAAAATGGCTTGACATTTGGCACACCAAGTGTTTGATGAAATTATGGCCTGGGGACCTGAATTTGCCTTGCCATGACTTGGTTTTTGCCTTGGTTTTACCAAACTTTGATTGATCATAACTCCCTTAATTTTGATCCAATGGAAGAGTTATTTATATGGATTTGAAGCTTAAGATGTAAACTTTAATTGGCTCAACTTGGGCCTGATGTTTGAAGCTTTTATCATGAAGAAAGGGAGTCTTAAAGTGTATTGCAAAATGGTCCAACTTTCATCAAGAGAGCACTTGAATCCAAAACCCTAATTTTGACTGCTTTTGGTTAGGAGATGATGAACTGTCCAACTTTCTTGATGAATTCCCATCTTCCAATGCTTTGTGGGATCAATTGAGATCATATGAGATGTAAGAGACTCTTGAAGCTTGCTTGAAGACCCTTGGCTCTTGTTCTCTTGCTTTGGATGATCAACACTCTGAAGCCCACTGATCACATGCCCTATGCTGAATGCAATGCAATGCTTTATTTTTTCTATGCTGGAATCGAATGCAATGCAATGAAAGTATATGCTAAATGATATGAAAAATGAGAGGGAAAATTTTGGGGTATTACAGCTACCCCTATTCAATCACTGTAGACCTGACTGGATGATAGCGGTTGCTTTCAGACTTTCAAGGTATGGAGAGATTGAATACCAAAAAAATAACCAAAAAAATTTGCACTCTGTGTAGAAGAAGAAAAGGGATATAAACCCCACCAAATGAACTCTGCTTGATAAAAACCCTGATGGGAAGAATAGCACTGGAGAAATGTCTTTTGGGACGATGCTAGACGACTACTGGCTTGCCACGCTGCCGGTGGGCTTTGAGAATGACTTTTGGGACGACGCCAGATGACTACTGGCTTGCCACGCTGTTGGTGGGCTTTAATAATGTCTTTTGGGATGACGCCAGACGACTACTGGCTTGCCACACTGTCGGTGGGCTTTAAGAATGTCTTTTGGGACGACGCAAGACGACTACTGGCTTGCCACGCTGCTGGTGGGCTTTTAGTAATGTCTTTTGTATGACGCCAGGTGACTACTGGCTTGCCACGCTGCTGGTGGCCTTTTAGAAATGTCTTTTGTACGACGCCAGGCGACTACTGGCTTGCCAGGCCGCCGGTGGGCTCTAAGAATGTCTTTTGGGACGACGCCAGACGACTACTGGCTTGCCACGCTGCCGGTGGGCTTTAAGAATAATTCAACACTGGATTACGCTCTGCATACATGTCAGACATCCTTGTTGATTCTGCTGAGGAACAATGATCAATGATTTGACCTCAGAGACTCCTGAAAGGATGATATCTCTGCTGGAGAATGAATGAGCAATCCGTCTGCTTCGAACTGTCACGCTTGCCAAAAATAAATTGGACTTTGAGATATCGGGAAGTGATGACTCCGCCAGGAATCATCTCATCTGTCTGGGGATAAATTCTGGTCATAGCAACTCCGCTGGGGATGAGAATTTTCTGAATGACGTTCTGCTGAGGAAAAAAGTCATTAAAACTCTGCTTGGGGATCTATCAAACCTGAGATCCTTGGCGGGGATCATTAGCCTTCTGACTCGGCAGGGGTAAGAATATACTAACACTCGGCTGAGGAAGATATTCTATTGATCTGCTAAACCTCTGCGAGGAGAAAGAACAACTCAGCTGAGGAGTATTGCTGACAAGACTCAATGACGAACTCTATAGGGATACAACTGCCAGAGATACAATCTTGCTGAGGACCAGAACTGCTCCGTCGGGGATAAGCGAATCCTGGTTGGAAGACATTCCATTGTACCATGCTAAGAAAGAGCCTCTAAAGATTTGCTGAGAAAACACAAAGCAAATCCAAGGTACTCTGTTGAGGAACAAAACTGCCGGGCCTAGGATAAGCAAATCCAAGACTCCACTGGGGATAATGAGATTACAACAAACTCTGTTAGGAATAACCGCTTCAAAGCGTCTCGTGCTGGGGAATGTCTCTTAAGAAGATTTTATGGAAGATCGAGCATCTTCAAACTCTTAGACAAATACCGAGACCTGAGCTAGTCGTATTAACGGGTAGATTACTCTACTGGGGACAATAGATCCGGAACACATCCTATCAGAGGGATTTCACGCTGCCCCATGCTTGGTAGGGTCACGAACTCGCTTTTGCCCCAAGTTACGTGACTGATCTGAAGAAATCGTCCTAAGAGGATTTTACAGAAGATTTGGCGTCTTCCAACTCCTTGAAACTCACTGAGTCTTGAACATTAGCTGCAAGGTCTGCGAAGCAGCTCTACTGGGGAATTCCCAACCGTTATCGACACAGAAAAGCTTGTAGCTGTTGGAAGTACTGAATGAGAGAATCAACTTAATAAGATACAACGATATCCAATTGAAATCAATTCACCGATATCGAATCGTCGTGAACGACCGTCGACCGAATGATGGACTCAATCAGTAAATATTGTGACAAAAGGGTGACATGTGAACCCTTTCCTGAATATGGTTGCCCCGGCATTCGGCATGGGGAATAGTAATTACTTGTTTAGAAGAAACGAGCCATGATCTCAGAAAGGCTTCAATCTTGTTTTTGAGCCTAGTATGAGGCTGCTACCTACAAGCAAAGGATATACACATACGTCCCGTGCCGAATATGACTTCGGCAACTGAGAAAATCCAACTCCGAACCACCACTTGTTGGGGGGAACACCCAACAACACTTGGCGCTGAAAATGACTCCATGTTAGGCTTTTGAATGTAAACCTGCAACAAAAGAAGTGCACACATATGTCCAGGGGATTGCATGGTTTGAATCCACCGTTCGGAGTTAATCAACATTCAAAGCAATTTTAAATGTTTTCCCTGTGCATGTTATTGTAAAGCCTCAATGTTTTCAACAATGCAATGTTTTTTTTTATAAAAAATTCGGACGTTTTTGCAAACAAAACAGTAAAATGAAAACAAATAAAAAGCTTTTTGACTGAATAATCCACTTTATTAATTGAAAGGCCCAGAATAGGCAAGTACATCAAGAAGCAACCCCTGGAAAGAGGTGATCGCTGAAAATTGAAAAAAGAAACTATCCTAATGGCAATGTGAAAACGGCGTTTCACTGAGTTTCCATTCTGCTATGACCAGTATGTCTTCAAGACTTTCCGATTATCTTCACTTTCTGAGGAGAATGATTTGACTGATTCTTATCCTTTGGAGATTGCCAGTTTGAGTGAAACAATGGGGCAATACAGACGATTCATATCGCAGTCTTCGCTTAATCCCTCTTTTGCGTGGATCGCCCTTTCGGGTTTTCAATCCACCGGGATACCCTTTCTTGCCTGAGTTGTCCTTGCGGATTTTCAACTCACCGGGTGTACAAAATTTTTTTATTTTATATCCCTAATTTTTTCCGAACCTTTTTATTTTATGGTTCGCCGGGATGCCCTTTTTTGCCTGGACTTTTCTTTTTTCTGTCCAGCGGGTCTCTTTATGCGAAGTATTTTTTGACTGCACCTGAGTTGACAGGGGATGGAAAATCTTCACCATCCATGGTTGTAAGCATTAAGGCTCCGCCAGAGAAAACCTTTTTAACCACAAATGAACCTTCATAGTTTGGTGTCCATTTTCCCCTGTGATCTGTGTTTGGAGGATGGATCCTTTTAAGTACCAATTCATCAACTTAATACTCCTGAGGTCGCACTTTCTGATCAAATGCTCGCTTCATTCTTCTCTGGTACAATTGACCATGACAAATAGCTGCTAGTCTCTTTTCCTCAACTAGGCTTAGCTCATTGAATCAGGTACAAACCCATTCTGCCTCATCCAGTTTGACATCCATCATAACTCTCAGCGAGGGAATCTTAACTTCAACTGGTAGGACTGCCTCCATACTATACACAAGGGAGAATGGTGTTGCCCCAGTAGATGTCCTTACTGATGTTCGGTACCCATGCAAGGCAAACGGTAACACCTCATGCCAATCTTTGTATGTCACCACCATCTTTTGCACAATCTTCTTGATATTCTTGTTGGCTGCTTCAACAGCGCCGTTCATCTTTGGACTGTACGACGAAGAATTGTGATGCTCAATTTTGAAGTCCCGACATAATTCTGCCATCATTTTGTTGTTGAGATTAGAACCATTATCAGTAATGATTCTTTCGGGCACTCCATAGCGACAGATGATATCTCTCTTCAAAAATCTGGCTACCACCTGCTTGGTGACATTAGCATAAAACGTTGCTTCCACCCATTTGGTAAAGTAATCAATAGCGACCAAAATGAAACGATGGCCGTTGGAAGCAGTTGGCTCAATCTTTCCAATCATATCAATGCCCCACATTGCAAAGGGCCAAGGAGAAGACATGACATTCAACGGATTTGGAGGTACATGCACTTTATCCGCATAAATCTGACATTTGTGGCATTTGCGGGCGTATGAACAACAGTCTGCATCCATAGTCATCCAATAATACCCCGATCTCAACAATTTCTTTGCCATTGCATGTCCTCCGACATGGGTACCGAAAGAGCCTTCATGCACTTCTTGCATCAACATGTTTGCTTCGTGGCTATCCACGCATCTGAGCAAAACCATGTCGAAGTTTCATTTATACAGCATATCCTTATTCAGGAAGAAACTACCAGCCAATCTCCTCAAAGTCTTCTTATCTTTGGTAGATGCCCCAGGCGGGTACTCTTGACTCTTCAAGAAGCACTTGATATCATGAAACCACGGTTTGTCATCAGACACTGCGTCAATGGCAAATACATGTGCAGGCCTGTCAAGATGAGACACCTCAATCTTGGGTACATGATTCCACCTCTGCACTTTGATCATAGAGGACAATATGGCCAAGGCATCAGCAAACTTATTCTCGTCTCGAGGAATATGGTACAACTTCACCATTGTAAAGAAAGTCAATATCCTCCTCGCATAGTCTCTGTAAGGAATCAAGTTTGGTTGATGAGTGTGCCAATCTCCATTAATCTGATTGATCACCAAAGCTGAATCACTGAAGATATCGAGGGTCTTAATTCGCAAATTAATTGCCTCCTCAATCCCCATTATACAAGCTTCATATTCTGTTTCATTGTTGGTGCATCCGAAAGTTACCCGGGCAGTGAAAGGCATATGAACACCTTCTGGCGTGATAAGAACTGCTCTAATTCCGCATCCATTCATGTTGACGGCCCCATCAAACATCAAACTCCATTTGGATTCAGGGTCTGGCCCCTCCTCCGGGAGTGGTTCCTCGCAGTCTTTATCTTTGAGAAACATGATGTCCTCATCAGGGAAATCAAATTTCATGGGTTGGTAATCATCAATAGGCTGCTGCCCAAGATAGTCTTACAGGATACTTCCTTTGATGGCTTTCTGAGAAGTATATTGGATATCATATTCAGTCACCACCATCTGCCAACGCGCAACCCGTCCGGTCAATGCTGGCTTCTCAAATATGTACTTGATAGGGTCCATCTTTGAAATTAACAAGGTTGTATGAGTGAGCATATATTGCCTCAATCGCTTAGCAGCCCATGCCAGTGCACAACATGTCCTTTCAAGCATTGAGAACTGCGATTCATAATCATTGAATTTCTGGCTCAAGTAATAGATGGTGTGCTCCTTCTTACCCGTCTCGTCGTGTTGATCGAGAACACAACCCATGGATCCTTCAAGCACAGTAAAATACATGATCAACGGTCTCCCTAGAACTGGAGGCATGAGAATTGGAGGTTCCTGCAAATATTCTTTTATTTTCTCGAAAGCCCTTTGGCAATCGTCATTCAACCTGACCGCTTGTTCTTTTCTTAACAGCTTAAATATTGGTTCACAAGTGGTTGTGAGGTGCGATATGAACCGTGCAATGTAGTTCAATCTACCCAGGAAACCACGTACTTCTTTTTCTGTTCTTGGTATAGGCATTTCTTGTATCGCTTTTATTTTGGCAGGATCAACCTCAATTCCTCTTTCGCTTACGATGAAACCCAGCAATTTACCGGACCTCACTCCCAAAGTGCACTTGTTCAGATTCAGCCTGAGTCAAAACTTTCTCAACCTCTTAAACAGTTTCTTCAAGTTGGCCAGATGCTCTTCTTCTGTTCGAGACTTGGCAATCATATCATTCACATAACATTCAATCTCCTTATGAATCAAATCATGGAAGAGTGTTACCATAGCTCGCTGATACGTTGTCCCGACGTTCTTCAACCCAAAAGTTATCACCTTGTAATAGAAGGTACCCCATGGGGTAATGAACGTTGTCTTTTCCATGTCTTCCGGTGCCATCTTGATCTGATTGTACCTAGAGAAGCCATCCATGAAAGAGAATACCGAGAACTGAGCGGTGTTGTCCACCAGTACATCAATATAAGGTAAAGGAAAGTCATCTTTCGGACTTGCTCTATTTAGATCCCGGTAATCAACGCACATTCTGACCTTACCATCCTTCTTCAGTACAGGAACGATATTTGCAACCCATGGTGGGTAATTGGTAACGGCCAGAAATCCCGCATCTAACTGTTTTTGTACCTCCTCCTTGATCTTGAGAGCCATTTCTGGTTTAGTTCTCCGGAGCTTTTGTTTGGCAGGAGGACAGCCCTCTTTCAACGGCAACCTATGCACCACAATGTCGGTATCTAACCCCGACATATCTTGATACGACCAGGCAAAGATGTCCACATATTCCCGCAGCATACTAATCAGCTCTTTCTTCACCTCGGCTTGCAGACTGGCTCCAATCTTAATCTCTTTCTTGGTGTCCTCGGAACCAATGTTGATAACCTCAATTGTCTCTTGGTGAGGTTGAATGACCCTCTCCTCCTGTTTCACCAGTCTGGCCAATTCCTCGGGAACTTCACAGTCTTCCTCGTCCCCCTTTTCGGCTTGATAGATTGGATTATCAAAGTCATACTTGGCCATAGCAGAATCGTTATCAATGAAATCCGGGTGATTAAGTCTGCATGATTGGGGGTCACGCTTTATTTTAGAATGAGACTTTTTTTTGAAAAAATAAACAACAAAAATAAAACATTGCCATTTTATTGTTTATTCTGCAAAAATAAAAATGAAAGACAAGGAACACAAAATTTGAATACAAAACGTCCTTTATTAATGATAAAAACCTTACAAATGCAATTATGAGGCCCTACAAATGGATCTCCGCGCCTTGGGCAGAGCGCGAGATTTTAACATGCAACAAAGAAAAACAAAAAAAATTACTCTGTTTGAAGAGTAACTTGAAAAATTTCTTCAATAGACCAATTGCACAGCTCTTGACCCAGTACACACGGGCGCACCCAGTTGTCGAGGTCACAATCACTGTCGACGCCATCTTCACTTACAATGCACATCTGATTGGGATTAATGATTCCCCCGCTGTAGAAAGTAATCGGCCCCTTGCGCTCTGCTGCAGCAGCTTCAATCAACTTGCCCCAGCCTTGGGCATTACCTACTTTGACCACTTCCACTGCCTGTCTGTAAGAAGCTATAGAGGTGCCCACCTGTCCTTCGCTCTGAGAAGATACTGCCTGTGAAGACGAATCACCAATATTGACTGTCTCAAATGCTTGACTCAGCATCTCATGGATCTCTCCATCCATTTCCACGTACTTAAAGGTAGACAACTGACTGACGAAGATGTCTTCTTCTCCACACACAGTCACCACTTGATAATCAACCACGTATTTCAATTTCTGGTGCAGCGTAGATGTCACTGCCCCAGCGGCATGAATCCACGGTCTGCCTAACAAGCAGCTATATGCGGGTTGAATGTCCATCACGTAGAACACACACTTAAACACCTGAGGACCAATTTTTACTAGGAGCTCCACCTCTCCGAATACCAAACGTTTCGAACCGTCGAAAGCCCTCACTACCAAATCACTTGGTCTCAGAATGATTCCTTCAGCATCTAACTTCATTAAGGCCTTCTTTGGTAACACGTTCAGGGAAGACCCCATGTCTTCCAATACATGGGATAACACTGCGCCTTTACACTCTAGGGTGATGTGTAACGCCCTGTTGTGATTGCGACCCTCAGCAGTCAAATCAAAGTCTGTAAAACCTAGCCCATGGCTAGCATTGACATTAGAAACAACCGACTCCAATTGATTCACAGTAATCTCCTGAGATACATAGGCCTTATTCAAAACCTTCATAAGTGCCTCTCGATGAGCTGCAGAACACATTAGCAACGACAAGATAGAAATTTTTGATGGCGTTTGATTCAACTGATCAACCACTTTATAATCACTCTTCTTGATAAGTCTCATGAACTCCTCGACTTCTTTCTCAAAGGTACCTTTCTGCACAGAACAACCTCCTCTGCAGCCACCCATTTACCATTGGCTTTGGCTGCTGCCTCAGTTTCAACATTAGTTCTCAAAGTCTGTGGAGCAAACAAGCGTCCACTTCTGGTGAAGCCACCAAGACCTCCAACATTATCAATACTGGAACTACCCCCGGCTGGAGCTTCCACTTCTTGCTTTTCTCCTTGGTAGTAAACATCTACACTGTAGTGCCATGGGATAGCCCGCTCACTAGTATAAGGGACTGGTCCTGGTACTGTGATAGTAACAGGACTCATTACGTCAGGCACAATGATGGCAGCAAGCGAGGGCACTTGAATTTTAGCTGGCGTAAAATAAATGGTAACAGTTGACACGTCATCGTCCTTTCTGTCCCCTTGATTGAACTGTAGACAACCCTCATCAATCAAATTTTGAATTCTGGCTTTCAGTTTGTCGCAACCATTACTCTGATTCTTGCAATCAACACAACCTTCTTCACAGCCAGGGAACACCTGTCCCTTCAACAAACGAGCCTTCACAATACTCAAGGGAGTCCTCACCCTGTTCATATCAGTTACCAAATTCAAGACTTTCCCATCTTCAATGGCATTGACTTTTGGCACATTATGATCCGGCATAGGATTCTGAATCACATTTGGTGGAGGCGAGAAATTAATTGCTTTGGCATCAATCAAGTCCTGTACTTTATGCTGAAATGTATGACACTGTTCAATATTATGACCCGGAGCCTCAAAATGATACTCACAACGAGCATTAACATCGTAACCTTTTGGTAATACTGCAGGAGCCGGACCCATTGTACGAAGTTCCACCAGATTAAGCTTCAATAATTGGGGTAGCAAAGTTGCGTAAGTCAAAGTCAGAGGGTCCATATGCCTGTCAGCTCGTCTCTGCTGATATGATCTCCGTGGCTGTTGATTATTCTGTGTCTGAACATTCTGCTGTTGCGGCTGTGATTGAACTTGCGGACTGGGAATGGTCACAGCAGCAACCTGATCATAGGAATCTTGATAGCCTCTTCCTCTTCCTCTGTTATTATAAACAGCACTGGCTTCACCATCTCTCTTTCTGGTAGATCCAGCAAATGGCTTCCTCACTCCTGAAGAACTAGCACCACTGGCATCTTGTATTTTTCCGAGCTTCAACAAACTTTCAATCCTTTCCCCATCGATTACAATGTCTGCAATCCCAGTTGAAGGACAGGCAGCCAATCTATCAAGATAAGTTCCTTGAAGAGTACCCATAAACATGTCAGCCATCTCTCGATCCTGCAGTGGAGGTTGAACCATGAAAGCCAACTGGCGCCACCTTTGAGCATATTCCTTAAAACTCTCCTTCGTATTCTGAGCTATACTCTGCAACTGAGTACGGTTTGGAGCCATGTCCATGTTGTATTGATACTGCTTGACAAAAGCATGAGCTAACTCCTTCCAGTTCCTTACAGTGGTCCTGCTCAACTTCATATACCATTCCTGAGATGCCCCAGTAAGGCTGTCTTGGAAATAGTACATCCACAATTTCTCATCATCAGTATGAGCAGCTATCCTCCCCACATAAGATTGGAGATGAGTTTTAGGACAAGTAGTGCCATTGTACTTGTTAAATGTTGGTGGCTTGAACTTGTGTGGGATTCTTACTCCAGGTACCAATCTCAAGTCAGAAACATCAAAACCAAGAGTGTTTTGGGATTCAATGGACTTGATTTTTTCAGCGAGCTCGTTAAACTTGCGAGTGTTCTCATCTTTAGAATCCAACAGAGTGAATTGATCCTCTTGGTTATCTTCTGCAACCTGACGAACCCCGATATTTCTAGGAGGGTCACTGCCTGCATTAACGCCAGTTTGATTACCATTTCCATTCTGCACCTCTACCTGTGGCCGCTCGACCATTACCCTGAGTCTTTCCTGATTTTGAGCCATACCAGTCATTAGTGTCATGAACTGGTCCATCCTGTTCCTCAGCTCAGCCAACTCTGTCTGCATCTGATCCATGATCTTAGTCTGGTTTCTGCGAGTTGCGTATCGGTGGATGTGGTTATCAGCTATAGTGCCTGAAACCAAATAAAGGTTAGAGGACCGTCAACGAGTACCTGAAAAGCAAACAACAAAAATGCAAAATGATATGCAATGCAATGCAAATGCCATGTTTATCATTTCCAAGGTGCCCTACACCCTGATTCCAATCTTAACCACAGAAATCTGAAGATCAGAAATCGCGATACGAAGGGACGCGCCGTGACCATGTGCTTGTGTACGGATAACAACCAAAGGAACATTTCTGAATAAACTACTCATTTTAATTAAAAAGAAAACAACCATACGCATAGTGTTCAACAATGAGTTCAAACAACATACATCAAAATAGTGGATTCATCAACAGGCCTGATGATATCCATTAACAAAATTACATTAAGAAAGAGAGAAAAATAGTCAATCTGATAACTCTAGATCCTTCAACTTTTCGCTTGAATACTTGATCTCCTCGAAGAGTATGCGAGTGCGCTGGTGATTTGGTCTTTCGATTAACTCCTTAATCAGAACACCTCTTTTTTCTAGAACTTCAATCAACGAATCCATATGCATCAGGAGAGCTTCGTTATCACAGACTCGTTTGTGCCTCTTCACGCTGGCTTGCATCTTGAGTTTCCTATATCTACCATAGCCTCTTCCAGCTCCTTCTTGGAAATCTTTAGCTCCTCTCTAGAGCTCTCCAATTGCTCTTGTCTTTTGCCAAGGTTCTCCCGAAATTTCCTCCGTTGTTCATGTGCCTTTTTAAGCTCGTCATCCTTGATCTTAAGTTGTTCCTGCAACTCTGCGTTCTCGATTCTAACCTCATCCCAGACTTGCTAAAAATTGGCTAACGTGTCCTTGGTCTGAGCTAAAGTCTGTTTGGTCTTCTTATGAGCTTGAGTGGCAGCATCGGCACCTTTACTAATTTTCTGGAAATGTTGAGCTCTTTCGGTGAAATCCTTTTCTCTTGCAGCTAAGATTTTTTTGGCGTCTTGGGCTTTATGCTCCAACTCTTTGTTGGCATGCAGAGCATTTTAAAAAAGACTACTCAAGTCTGAATTCTCCACCCGAAGCTCCTTCACCAACTTTTGCAGCTTGTCAAACTCCTCGATGGCTACCGTAGTAGGCTGCTCTAGCATTACGGGATATAAAGGGGGTTCCCTTGAAAAAGGCAAGAGTAATTCGTTCACCTTCATTTCAATCCATCTTTCATACTCAGGATAAGATTTGCAATCCATTTTTCCAAAGACTGTTTTTCCTGTTTTACGCTGGTGCCCCCAAGCATTCACAACTTCTCGCAGCATTTCCTCATTTTCAGTCCCTGTAAAAAACAAAGATTTCTCAACATCCCGATCTGTGGGAGGATACCTGGAAGCATATCCAAACTGTCTAATGGCCAGGATCGGGTTATAGTTGATTCCCCCTTTCCTGCCAAATAGAGGCACATTGGGAAAATTCCCACAACTGGTGATAATCTCTATTCCCAGCAACTTACGATCAAACCAGACGATGTCATTGGCAGTCAATCCCATTATCCGCTTGGACCATTTTAAAGAATCTTTTGTATCTACAAAAGCACCTGTCTGAGGTAAATGCTTCAAAAACCAGTGAGATAAAAGTGGAGTGCAACAATTGACAGATCCTCCCCTTCTTGTTTCATTCTTGAAGTGCACATAGTAGTAAAAATCTCCTAACAAAGTGGGAACCGAGTTTTTGAGAACAAAAACTCTTATAGCCTGCATATCCACAAAATCCTGTTGATTAGGGAAAAGAACAATGAAATATATGCACAAAGCCAGGATGGACTTATAAACTGCCCAATTCTTTGCTTCAGCAGCCTCTTGAGCTTGGTCAGTAAGAAAGGCTAGGTGAAAACCTTTGACCCCCCTTTTGATAGCCACATTTCCTTTTAGCACTGAATCTTTCACCTGTACCGCAGCTGCAATCTCTGTCATACCCCAAATTTTGACCACTAAGATTTCCCATCATTGTGCAAATCATCATCACAATGTGGATGAACCATCATGCCTCATCAAATGCCTCAAGGGTTGTTGAGCATTCACTATAATCAAAATTAGGGTTTTAAGCCCTCTCAGAGCCTTAGACAATGGATTAATCAAGGAATGACATGATCTTCAACTTGTCTAACCTCTCAAACATCCACAATGGATCAAGAGGACTCCCACTTCAAGGATTAAGCACAAGGTTGCTCCCTTCTAGGTGGATCAAGTCTCAAGATCGCCAGTGTCACCAAATTAGGGTTTTGGTCGACCAGGGCCTCCAGATGGAAAATTTCATCTGGACACAAGCCAAAGATCCAAAACACAACCTAATGTACTCCATGGAACCTCATGGACCCATTCATCAAGTCAATTTTGCCTTAGGGGATACATACATCAAAAATCAGGAATTAGGGTTTCTTGACCTAATTCACCCCTAAATTGACTTTTAGGGCAAATCAAGAGCCAAGACCTCAAGAGAGGGTTTAAGGGTCTCTAATGAACTATATTGATCCATTTGGAACAATGGATTAATCCAAGAAGCTTGAGGAATAAGTCTCAATTTCATCTGCACCACAATTAGGGTTTTAAGGAAAAAGTCAACTGTAACTTTGACTTTTGACCAGGACATGCTCCCAAGCCCTAGGACATGCCCCAATATACCCTATGACACCCATGGAACATGTCCATCAAGTTTGATTTAGGTCAAGGACATGATTTCCTGAAGAATTGCACAGTTTGGAATTCATCTGATAAAAAAGTCAACTGTGCACAAAAGTCAACTTTGACTTTTTGAGATTTTTCACCAAAATGGATTTTTAACCCTAAAATGATGTTAATGTATGATTTGAATCATCATTCATCAAGAAAAATCAAGAAAAGTTGGATAACTTGTAAAAAGGGTAACCCTAAAAACTTAGAAAATTTTCTAAGTTAAAAATAAAGTGACAAGGGTACCAACTTTGAAGGATCATAACGCCTAAACCACAAAGCCCTTTTTTCTCATCCAAAGATGGATTTGTAGCCCTCATTACCCTCTACAAAAACTTCAACTAGACCTAAGTCCAATTCATTAAGGATTTTGAGTTATGGAGTGATCAAAATGGCTGAAAAGTGAAAATGTCACTTTTTCCAACACTTAGTGAAATTTTCACTAAGTCAGAATCTGCCTTCACTTTTTGCCAAATGTAGAGGGATTTTTCACTTGGATTCAAAAGAGATCAAAACCAAATATGTTCAAACAGTTGTTATATCATGTAAGGGCTTTCCAAAATGGCCAAGAACATTGCCAAATTCCATTTGAGTCATGAGATATGACATTGGAAAGTTGCCTTGCTGAAATCTGTCAAAGGCAAGGCAGAATTTGGAACTTTGCTCGATTTGCCAAAATCAGCCAAATTCAAATGCTCCTATCAACTTGGACACATCTGAGGATTGAATCTAAAGGGGACAATCACTGAGCCAAGCCTCCAAAGTCCAGGGAACAAGAAATAGCATATTGAACCTAGAATGGCCAAAATAGGGACAAGACTCCAAATTTGGATTGAAGCATTCAATGAAAGCATCAAGGTGGCATGGACTGAGCCATTCTCATCTGAAATCAGTCAAGACTTATCCAAGACCAAGGGAACCACAACTCTGTGCCCTAACCTCTAGTCAATGGCTAGAGGAGACTTGCATTTCCATTGGCCAACATTGAACAAACACCTGCTGCAGTTGCCATTCACTGTGGATCCCAAAACAAACTTGTTCTACTATAAATAGAGCTCAATTGTGATCAGTTTGAGTACACCAAAGCCATCTAACAGATGCTTTCCTCGAAATCTCTTTCTCTTGGCAAAAATGCCTTTCTTAGCAAGGTAGCTATCGGGTTTTGAGTTTGAGAGCTTTTCCAATCAAACCAATCACTCACACACCTCACATACATCATATAGAAGTGATCCAAACACTCACATAACATCTGGAACACTGATTTCACAAAATCACTAGCCAATTGCTCAAGTTCTTGACAGTTTTGCAGTTGAGGTGCCATCTTCAACTCCAAACCATTTCAATCCATTCCAAGCACTCAGACACATCACTTGGTACCTAGGGAAGTTATCCACATCATTGGAACCTAGCTGTAACACCTCCAACACAAATCACGATCACCAGCTGCAAGTGGTAAGCATGAGCTCTTCTAACTCTATGATCCATGCAATTTTTGCTGCACAATAATTTGGCCATATGTTCATAATCATGCATGGAATGTTTTTCCTCAATTAATTGCATTGTTTGAATCGTGTATATAAAATCCTAGCCTTCATGCAGAAATTAGGGTTCTTGAGGATTTTTCATGATTTCTTGTTATATGTTTAATTTAAATGAAATTAATGGACATAGACATGATCGTGAGGTTGAGACGAGCATAATGATATGTGGATTGCATGTTATAATCAAGTATTCAGGGAGATTAAATAGAAAATGAAAATCAGCCAAACCCAGAACACGCGCGTGTTCTTCAGCTGTTCTTGGCACCATTTCTTTCAAATTCAAATATTTGAATTTTGTGATTTTTATTTAATTGATTCAAAAATTAATTTCTCTCTGAGTTTTAATGATTTTGAGTTGATTCTTTTTTTAATAATTCACAAAAATGTTAAAATATTTTATTTTATCAAAAAATCCCAAAAATATTATTTATTTCATATAATTGATATTTTTGCAAAGAATTAATATTTTAATTGTTTTTGACATTTTAAATTTTTTTTTCTACATTGATTTTGCAACTTTTAATGCTTTCTAATTATTTTGTAGGTCAATACTTAATTTTTGAAGCATTAATCCAAAATCACAATTTGTTTTTCATATGTTAAACAATTTTGATCATTTTTAATTGAATTTTTATTTCAATTAAATACATTTTTGAAAATAAATTAGGGTTTTTGGATTAATTCAACCCTCATAAATCATTTTCAAATCACTTTGGGCCTCTTGAGAGAGTGTAGACCCAACCCACTTGTACAGAAATATTTTGGGCCTCATTCGTTGTATAAGTCCCTCTATACATTTTCAAATAAACGGCACGATCATCGCCTTTTGAAAAATAACCTTGGGCCTCTCCTTGAGCTATAAGACCCATTCAAAAACACTTTGAGCCTCTAATAGAGTGTAAGACCCAATCCCCTTTTAACCAAAAACATTTGGGCCTCACTTATTGTATAAGTCCCTCTGCGTTAAAAGAAAACCTCGGCGCAATCGCCATTTCAAACGGAAAAATCATCTGGGCCTACCCTCGTGTTATAAGCCCCACTCTTTTTCTTTAAACCCTTTGGGCCTCTTGAAAGAGTGTAAGACCCATCCCTTTGTACATAAAACCTTTTTTGGCCTCAGTCACTTGTATAAGTCCCTCTGTACAAATTCAAACAGTGCGCTCACTGATAAAACCCTGGGCCTCTCCTTGAGCTGTAAGCCCCAAATCTTTCTTTTTCAAATCACTTTCTCCTTTAATTTTGAATATACCGTTGTTTTCAATCTTTCTTTGTTGAACAACTAACCAAACAGCATGGAAGCTCTACAACCGAGTAAGTGGTTATCGCTTTCATTTACCGCTTTCATATACATATAACTGTATTGTGGGGCTGTTTCACTGTAAGTCTTCTTTCATAAACTCATATCGACTGTGTAATAATAGTATAGATATTTAGAGTTTTCCCGGCAAGTACGTCTAGAACTAGGTGACGCCGTTTCGTTTATTCATAGAAATAGACAACTAGATCCCCCAATAGGATCACCAGATACAGTCTTCTCTTCGGCTGTCCTCATTAGGAATTGTCAAGAAACTCTACTCCCAGAGATGAATGTATTCTCCGGGAATGGCATCTTTGAGTTTCTTCCAAATTCTCGAACTCTCCTGACTTTGATCTATTCTCGGTGAATAGCATTGCCTTGAATTTCTCGGGGTTTGGGGACCCACAGGCTTCCTAAAAGCATCGGCCTCCTCTTGGGCATCGTACAAGGACCCACAGGCTTCCTAAAAGCAACCCCACCTCCTATTGGGCTTAGTACAAGGACCCATCGGCTTCTTAGAAGTATTCACAGCCTCCTCTTAGGCTTCGTTTAATGATCTCTTCCTCCGAGAATGATAGCCTCCTCTTGGGCTTAGTACAAAGACCCGTCGGCTTCTTAAAAGATTCCAGCCGCCTCTTGGGCTTCGTACAAATTGTCTCGACGACCTCCTAGAGGTATAGGAACAGAACTTAGTCATCTGCATAGAACAGTCCTTTCAAAGAGTCTACTACTATTTCTCAAAGCACAGTACAAAAGATAAAACCCTAGACTTGGACAGTCTAATATTCTTGAGTCTCAAAGACATTCTCAAGTGACCCCTTCGTTAAATAGGAAGGAAACCCGCAGACTCGGACAGTCTCAATACCCTTCAGATTTCCCGCTTCCTTAAAGAACAGGAATAACCCGGAACCTTGAATCAAATCCATGAGTACAGTATTGCTCATATAAGAACTGATTTTCTCTTTAAAATAAGTATACTGGACCTGTCACTCAACTGAAACAGTCACCCTAGCCTCCTCTTGGGCTTTGTACAATGATTTTCCTCAGCGGAGTCAAACAACGTTTACCCTCTCTCTCGGGCTTTGTACGAGACACATAAGAGACTCCCTCGTTGAGTCAATCACCCCTTACGCCTCCATCTCGGGCTTTATACGAGATACAAAAAGGTTCTTATGGAGCCAAACAAGCAACAGCCTCCATCTCGGGCTTTATACGAGATACCAAAAGATTCCATCGTTGAGTCAAAACCTTTTAGCCTCTCTCTCGGGCTTTGTACGAGACACATAATAGCCTCCTCTTAGGCTTTGTATAAGAAAACCACTGGTTAATCCAATTAACCTTTTAGCATCAAAGTTGTGCCTCGTTCACAGTACACAAACATCAACAACTCCTTTCCCCTTTATCTAATCGCTGTAAGCAGCAAGCCTCTGGATCATCTACATCCATGTCACTGTCCCTCTTTTAGCATGAGAAATTCCTAAGGAAAGATAACATTGCTCTACACTGAGTTAAAGTCTTCTCCTTCAGGTTAAAACCCCCTATAAAGGAAATTATGGCATTACTAGGATCCGCGTATCCTGGTTAAAGTAATTCTCCTTTATAAAACAGTTGTGACATACAACCCCCTCTTTAGAGATGACAAATTCTCTCTAAAGTTGGGACCTTCAGCTTCACATCTTGGGCTTTGAACAAGATACAAATAGACCTTTCAGCTTCACATCTTGGGCTTTGAACAAGATACAAACCACCTTTTCGCTTCATGTCTTGGGCTTTGAACAAGACACCAAAATAACCATTTCCTCCCATAGAATAGGAGGAACTACGAACGCTCTGATTTGCCTATTTCGGTAAACGGGAATACATAGGCATAAGATCGAAAGAAAAGATCTTAGTGAGCACACTAAACAAAATCCCATACGCCCATGTATCTATCAAACGCATCAATCCTAACCTCCTAATCCTTGTTCCCCGCCAGAAATCTTTTGTCTAGATAAAAACCAGTATTGGCGAAAATACAAATAACCAGTACAAAGGCCCCCTCATTGATAGCATCCGTAACCTAACAGACCGCTGTTTAAACTCGGTATGCAAAGCAAGGTTAATTGGAGACATCTATTTCCCTTCCTTTATCAACTTTAATAGGATAAAAAATAAATCGACCTGTAGTTTTAAGCTCAACCGCAGAGAGCGACCAACGCTTAAGAACCGCGTCCAAAATCGCTTGCTACAATCTCCTCTATGCTAGGATGACTACCAGAAAAGAATGGCAAAGCTGATTCGACTGGAATTCCCAAAATAAATGAGAACTCTTCCAAAGTAGGCATCAAAATGTAATCAGGAAAAAGAAAGCATCTCAGCGACGGCTCATAAAACTGTAGCAACGTGTGAAGAGCATCATGTTTATACTGTGTGATTCTGCGGACCATCTCAACCAATTTCCCATATTTCTTCTGGAAGTGGACAAGAACATCAGGGTCAGCCATATCTATCACCTTATGCAGTAAATCCAAAGTAGGTTCTGGGAACTTATTGGCAACATTGCTCTTTCTCTTGAGACTTGTCTCTGTCAAGCCCATTGATTGGAATCAGAAGTGTAATAAGCACCTGTAAATGACAAACATGAATGTTATGACATGATAATGCAATGCAAAAGGGCATGGTATCAGCGTGTTCTGTGTCTGTGCTGGACTGTGTGCACGGTGTCTGTATAAATCTGGGAATAATACTGTATATAGAAACCCACTGTCTGTAATAAGTTACATCATCTGTCTACAAAAATACCAGCATATCAGGGTATGTGGGAGGCATGGTCACCTGCAAACCTGTAAACACCCGCCCATACTCACATGTGGGTACTAAAACAGCGGTTCCTCAGTTTTAGATTCTCTATTTTGAGAAGCAATAGCACATTCAGCCCGTAGGATACAATGCTATCGCCAAACAAAGAGATCGTTCACTGATTCCCCAAAAATAAAGGTCATCCTATGCAAGTTCCAAAGTGGGCCCTCGGGTGCGAATGGGTTTGCCACAGAATGTGGGCTGCCACTGTCACCACTAGAGAGGGATGTTTCCACTAAGGTCCTCAATGATCGGTCACCAGAGTCAACAACTTTCTAGGTTAACACCCCGAAATGCACAAGACGCGCAAATCAGAACATCTCCCACGAAAACCTCGTTTGGTTGTGAATTTTGTGTAAACCATACATAACAAGACGCTACGTAGGCCACACTACTTTCCACTCTAGTCCTATGTATGTACTTAAGCCTGTGTAATGGGCTTATCTCTCAGAATACCCATCCCGCCAAACAGAAAACCAGCACAGCACAATCCAGTATAATAATGATATGTAATGTAATAAATGCGATAAATACAGTAATACAGTAAAGCAATAATACAGTAAATAGAAATACAGTAAAAATAGTAAATACAACATCAAATTAAACACCCAATGAAATAAAAACAAACAAGCGCTAGAAGAGACTCGCTTAAGGAACCAGAGATTCTAGTCCACAAGAAATCCCCAGCAGAGTCGCCATCTGTCGCTCCTGGGATTTTCATCCAGGTACAAATGCGAAAGTGACGCGGAAGAAAGAAAGAAGAGTCGCCAGCCAGGCATTTTTATCCCAAAGAAAGGGAAAGGTAATGCTGCACAAACCCGGGAAAAATGGAAAGAACGAGGTCTCGCGAACCAAAGAGAATGGGTAAGGGAGTCTGTTACGTGAAGGGAAGGTTATCGCACCCCTTCACGTCTGTCGTACTCGACGGGATCCACACTTGCTGTTTCGATCAAAGGGTGATAGAAAAGATACTGTAAAAAAACAAAATGGAAAGAGAACGAGAAACAAATGTAGGGAAAATAAAAGAAGTGCTCGAATGGGCCCTACCCCACTGCCTACGTATCTCATCGGGAACATGAGAATCAGAGCGACGTAGTTCCCCTCAGCTGAGGGAAAGTTGTTTGTGTTTTTTAGTGGAACCGCCAAAGTGCGCGTCCCAGCAGTTAGGTGTTGTAGCTCGTTGTGTGGAGACTTAGGCGTTACCTGTTTGCGGTAGAACGTACATGATGAGTCCTTAAGGAAAAGAATGAAGGAGATGAGAAGAGAATTTGTTTGTTTTTTTGTCTTTTAGAAAGAAGTATTTTGATTATTTTGTGTTTAAAACGCATATTGTATTTAAGTCCTTCACGTAGGATCGAATGCCTCGCATATCGACCCAAGACGGGACGTATGCTAAACATTCTAAGAAAGTGAGAGAAGACCCCTCACTATCTCATTCTCACATGAAAGGCGCAAATACAATATATGTTATGCCTTTATTAAGTGTTTTTGCTTTTTGTTTTGAGATAAGAAGAAAAGAGACTCAAAGGGAAGCAAAGGTGAAAACTAAAGGGAACTAAGACTCACCTTAATGTTGTCATGCTTGGAGGTCCTAAAAGTTAAGTGTGGAATGAGAATTCTAATCTAAAAGAAGAGAAGAAGAAGATAAGAAACAACTTACTTCCAAGATGGAAGTTAAGTTGATCTTAAAGAGGGATGAAGAAAGAAGTTATTCAAGTAAAGCATATAAATGCTTATCAAACACAAGTAGAATGAATAAAAGAAATAAGAGAAGATGAAAGAAAGAAGTATATGTGGAAGCATATCCACATACTTACTTACCATTAGCACCTACATGAAAAGGTTAGTTCAAAAACTATTTACAAGTAGTGAAATAAGGAAAGAATAACAAGTAATGATTAAAAAATTAAGAATCAATGGATAAAGATCCTAAGATATGAAAATCATTCAAGGTCATAACTTATACCATTTAAAAATGTCTTCTAATGCATATGAATCATCATACAAGTCATGGATGCAATGATACAAGTAGAAGAAATGAGATGAAGTAGAAGTAAAGGGAAGAAACAAATTCAATCATATACACAAAGTGACATGCTAATGATGTATATCATATGGAATGATTAATGATTGCATATGGGCAGTGGAATACCATCAATGAAATGCAAATGGAATGTATGAAATGGCATACAAAAATGCACACATGAAACATGTAGAGCTTAAGAAGATACAAGAGAAAGAACCATGTCAAACTATCAAGTTACAATGCATAAACTCATATCAAATGCAAACACAAGTCAAAGTGACCTATAATGAAACAAGGATAACTTATAATATCATACAAATGACCTATAAAATATGCACAAACAATCATAAAATGGTGGCATAAATGCCTCATCAAAACATGTTAGCATGAAGTAGAAGAAAGTGATGACAGTTAGAACACGAGTTGGAAGGTTTGGTTCAAGTGATGGTGAGCTCATGTTACTTATGGTGGTGATCAAGAAATGAAATGGTGATGAGGTTATGTGATCAGAATGAATGGTAGTGATGATGTTGATGTTGTGTAGTAGCATGCTTAATGAACAAGCTTTCCACTTTCCTCTTTGGTGCATGAAGTTGTGTGTAGTATCATGTGTAAGAATGTTTGGCCAAATGAAGTAATGAATGGATGGTGTAGTATTCATGCGCATGGCCTGATGTAAACCAACAACAACAATGTCAAACACTTCCAACTTTGGCAGCTTGATATCAATAAAAACATGGAGATTTGGTGATGAAATTCTTCATGTACAAGACATGGAATGATGAGGTTTTGATACCATTGGAAAGAGGAGACATAAGTGAACAAGATTGGTGTTGGAATCACATGGAAATAGGACCTCAAACACACTTGAAAATGACCATGAACTAAAGTACACCAAAACTGGTTTATGGGCGAGGCAATGTTGTGGCACGCATGGCAACATGGCTTGTGAATTTCAGCATGAAACCATCAACTTTGGACCCCTATAACTCATTCATAACTTGTTCAAATGGAAAAATGTCCAATATCAAAGATGAAGAGGACATTAAGAGGAACAACTTTGATGTTCACCATTTTTTCATTTGAAGCTTCCTTAAATGAGAAAAATGGCTTGACATTTGGCACACCAAGTATTTGATGAAATTATGGCCTGGGGGCCGGAACTTGCCTTGCCATGACTTGATTTTTGCCTTGGTTTTACCAAACTTTGATTGATCATAACTCCCTCAATTTTGATCCAATGGAAGAGTTCTTTATATGGATTTGAAGCTTAAGATGTGAACTTTAATTGGCTCAACTTGGGCCTGAAGTTTGAAGCTTTTGTCATGAAGAAAGGGAGCCTTAAAGTGTAGTGCAAAATGGTCTAAACCTGCCATTTTTGGAAACCCTAAGTTTCTAAAAATGGCAACTTTGTACATTTCTTGATTTTTAATGATTCTTCCATCATTTCTTGATAAAATCTTGTCCAATGAACATATGTAACTTGAATTTCATGAATTTGACCTTAAAAAGTCAGGAGTTGACTTTTTTCACTGCACAGTTGACTTTTCCCCAATTTCTTGATTCTCAAGCAACTGACCAATTGAACCTCTTCTGAAATGAACCAATGGGCAATATTCTATCCTTAGATATTTGATATCATGTAGAAAACATTGAGATCAAGTTTGAACCAAAATTTCATCAGGAGAGCACTTGAATCCAAAACCCTAATTTTGACTGCTTTCGGTTAGAAGATGATGAACTGTCCAACTTTCTTGATGAATTCCCATCTTCCAATTCTTTGTGGGATCAATTGAGATCATATGAGAAGTAAGAGACTCTTGAAGCTTGCTTGAAGACCCTTGGCTCTTGTTCTCTTGCTTTGGATGATCAACACTCTGAAGCCCACTAATCACATGCCCTATGCTGAATACAATGCAATGCTTTATTTTTTCTATGCTGGAATGGAATGCAATGCAATGAAAGTATATGCTAAATGATATGAAAAATAAGAGGGAAAATTTTGGGGTATTACAATGCCCCTTCAACTGAAAACACAAAAGCGGGTCTATCCAGACGCATGATTCTGATTGAGGGAGTTTCGTTGCAACAGTTCACTTGATACATCGAAGACAATGTTGCCAACGCATCTGCCATCTGATTCTCCAACCGGGGTATATGATGGAAATAAACTCTGTCAAAGAAAGGTAACAACCTTCTGGCATAGTTGTTATAAGGCACCAAATTTTCTTGATGAGTTTCCCATTCTCCTGTAATCTGATTAACTACCAACGCGGAATCACCATAAACATCGAGGTTCTTGATTCTCAAATCAATTGCTTCTTCTAACCCCATGATGCATGCTTCATACTCCGCCTCATTGTTGGTGCATATGAACGCTAACCGGGCAGTGAAGGCTATATGAGAACCCTTTGGAGTCATAATGATTGCCCCGATTCCGTTACCATATGAGTTAACAGCTCCATCAAAGACCAGCTTCCATTGGGATCCAATTTCAGGTCCTTTATCAGGTAAAGGCTTTTCACAGTCTTTCATCTTCAGAAACATGATATGTTCATCTGGAAATTCGAACTTCATCGGTTGATAATCCTCAATTGGTTATTCAGCAAGATATTCTGACAAAACACTTCCCTTAATGGCCTTTTGGGAAACATATTGAATAACGTATTCTGTCAGAACCATCTGCCAACGGGCTATTCTTCCAGAAAGCGTCTGCTTTTCAAACACATACTTGATCGGATCCATCTTCGAAATCAAGAGGGTTGTGTGGTTTCACATATACTGCCTCAAACGCTTGGCTGCCCAAGCAAGTACACAACATGTTTTTTCCAGCATTGAGTATCTCGACTCACAATCAGTGAACTTTTTACTCAGGTAGTTGATGGCATGCTCTTTTCTACCTGAATCGTCGTGTTGACCGAGCACACACCCCATTAAATTCTCAAGAACCGTAAGATACATAATCAATGGCCTTCCTGGCACTGACGACATAAGGACCGGAGGTTCCTGCAAGTATTCTTTTATTTTTTCAAACGCCTTTTGACACTTTTCGTTCCACCTGACCTCTTGATCTTTTCTTAACAATTTGAATATTGGTTCACATGTGGCTGTAAGATGAGAGATGAATCTAGCAATGTAGTTCAACCTCCCTAAGAAACCACGAACCTCTTTTTCTGTTCTTGGTTCAGGCATTTCTTGTATGGATTTTACTTTAGCAGGATCAACCTCGATACCTTTTTCACTGACAATAAAGCCCAGTAATTTTCCAGACCTCACCCCGAAGGTGCACTTGTTCGGATTCAACCTCAGTCTGAACTTTATTAACCTTTCAAACAGTTTCTGAAGATTCACCAGATGCTCTTCCTCCGTTTGTGACTTCGCAATTATGTCATCAACATAGACCTCAATCTCTTTGTGAATCATATCATGAAAGAGAGTCACCATTGCCCGCTGATAGGTTGCCCCAGCATTTTTCAATCCAAAGGGCATTACCTTGTAATAGAATGTTCCCCACGGTGTTATGAACATCGTCTTCTCCATGTCTTCTGGGGCCATTTTGATTTGTTTATACCCAGAGAAGCCATCCATGAAGGAAAATACAGAGTATTGAGCAATATTGTCCACTAGCACGTCAATGTGAGGAAGCGGGAAATCTTCTTTTGGGCTCGCTTTATTCAGATCTTTGTAGTCAACACACATCCTGACCTTTCCGTCCTTCTTAGGTACAGGCACAATGTTAGCAACCCACGGAGGATAACTTGTCACAGCCAGAAATCCAGCATTTATCTGTTTCTGAACCTCTTCTTTAATCTTGACCGACATTTCCGGTTTCGTCCTTCTCAGCTTCTGTTTAACCAGAGTACATCCCTCTTTTAGCGGCAGCTGGTGTACCACGTTGTCAGTGTCAAGCCCAGGCATGTCTTGGTAAGACCAGACAAAGATATCAACATACTTTCGAAGCATTTCAATCAATCTTCCCTTTACACTTTCTTCCAAAGCAGCCCCAATCTTTACTTCTTTCTTTGCGTTCTCGGTTCCCAGATTAACAATCTCAATCTCCTCCTAATGAGGTACAATGACCCTTTCCTCCTGTTTCAACAGTCTGGCCAATTCCTCGGGTAAGTCACAATCTTCATCGGTCTCCTCTTCAACCTGATAAATGGGATTATCAAAATCATACCGAGCCATAGCTGAATCATGATTGGTGGTATCTGAATAAGGAAACCTCCATGATTGATGATTTATGTTTATTATATATGCAACAAGCAAAAACACATTGCCATTTTGATGTGATTTAATGGAAAAAAGTAAAAACAGAAAGACAGGGATCAAAATATTTGAATGTCAAAAACGTCCTTTATTAATGATAAAGAAAACACACAAAATATTCAAGCCCTACAAACAAAATCACTACGCCTTGGGCAGAACGTAGGATTGTCATAACAGGAAAACAAAGGCAATTACACTTGGTGGGTCACTTGAATGGCTTTCTCTGATGACCAATTACAAAGACTTTGACCTGGAATGCAAGGGCGGATCCAATTATCCATATCGAAATCGATATCCCCTTCCTCATCAACAACATTGATTCTGTCAAAGAACACACCAGCACTGGTAAAACGAACCGGACCATTAAACTTGGGGGGATCCTCAGGATGCCTGGGTGGCTTATATCCCAGCCCGCAAGTATTCTTCTTTTTCTGGACCTCGATAACTTGACCCCATTTCTGTGAACTGCCGGCTTCAACCACAGCCCGTGCATCCTTAAAGGAAGACATGAAGTCCTCTGGCTGATTTAGAACTGTAAACTGCTTTGCCATTTCAGATTGGCTGACTTCTTTGAGAGGCTCCTCAGTGATCTTCACTGCCTCAAAACCCTGACATAAAGTCTCATGTATTTTGTCATCTACCTCCACATACTTGAAAGTAGATAAATGACTTATCATGATGTCCTCTTCACCGCAAACCGTCACTACATGTCTGTCTACCATGTACTTCAGCTTCTGATGTAGAGTTGACGTAACTGCCCCAGCACTGTGAATCCATGGTCGTCCCAGTAAACAACTGTAAGCAGGTTGGATGTCCATAATATAGAAGGTAGCATCAAAAACCTCTGGACCAACCTTAATCGGCAGCACAATTTCCTCGAAAACAGATCTCTTCGAACCGTCAAAAGTACGCACCACCAAATCACTTGGCGTGTAGATTAACCCATAGGTGTCTAACTTCATCAATGCTTTCTTCGGTAAAACATTCAAAGATGACCCAGTGTCAACAAGTACATGCGACATTAATGATCCTCGGCACTCAATCGAAATGTGGAAAACATTATTTGATTTCTTCCAGCTGGAGTCAAATCAACATCCGAAAATCCCAAACCATTTTCTGCATTAACATGAGCCACTACCCCCTCCAGCTGATTAACTGAGATCTCCTGGGGTACATACGCAGTGTTCAATACCTTCAACAGTGAATTTCGATGCACCTCAGAGCATAATAACAGAGATAAAATGAATATCTTAGACAGTGTTTAGTGCAGCTGATCAACAATTTTGTAGTCGCTTTTCCAAATCAGCCTCATAAACTCTTCTACATTCTCTGAGAATGAGTTGTCACCTGGCTTTACTATGGAATCATTCACTACCGGCGTCTGCACAGAATTATCCATAACCTGTTTTCCTTTGTCTGGTCTAGACCCACTAACCTGATCATCAGATGGGATAAAGACTCTACCACTCTGGGTAATAGCTTCTGCTTCATCATTACTTTCATCACTGGAGTTCATCACTGACGTTCCCAGCAACTCTTGCTTCTGCCTGTTAACAAACACTTCAGCACCATAATTCCAAGGAATAGCCTTGGTGCTCTCATACGGAACGGGCCCAGGAGTGGTGATAATAACCGGCGCTGGTCTCGCCGGCGCTGAAATAGTTATTGTTTTAAAGGGGATATTAACAATGGCAATATCATTCCTTTTACCAGTAACTTCCTTCTTCTGATATCACCTATCAAACTGCAACCGACCTTCGTCAATCAGCTTCTAAATTCTGGATCTCAACATATCATAACCATTAGTCTGTAACATACACTCTGAACAGCTTTTATCACAACCAGGGGATACTCTACCCTTTAGTAGTCTCTCTTTCACTACCAACAACGGAGTCTTCAGTTCATTCACGTCCCGAACCAAATTCAAAGATTCATCATCTTCTATAACAGCATTAACCCTTGGCCCACCGTGGTCCGGCATTGGGTTTTGAATGACATTTGGCACGTCGTTTGAGAAGTTGATGGCCTTCGAATCCACCAAATCTTTGACTTTATGATGAAACTCCCTACACCTTTATTGTATGCCCCAGGGCACCGGAGTGAAAATCACAATGTGCGTTAGCATCATAGCTTGGGGGAAGCGTCCCTGTGGGTGGAGCCAGAGTGTGGAGCTCAACTAAACGCAGCTGTAGCAAGTGTTGCAACAATTGAGCATATGACATGGGCGATCGATCAAAATGCCTTTCAGCATTCCTTTGTCGGTTCTGATACTGGCTAGGCTGCCTGTTTGGTTGCTGATTAGGATTATTCCTCTGCTGCTGAGGGCAGCCAGAATAGTTACAGAGGCAACTTGCTGATTATAATTCTGACGCTGCTTTCCCTTACCGTGGTATGAAGAGACAGAATTTACTTCCTCCTTCTTCTTATAGTTCACATAAGGTTTCTTCCCTCCACTAGAAGAAGCCTCATCACTGCCTGACACCTTTCTAATTTTAATTCCACTTTCCAACACTTCCCCAACCAAGATCAGATCAGCAAACTTTCCTGACATGCAAGGCAGCAACTTCTCATAATAATGACTTGGCAAGGTAGCCATGAACATATTCAACATCTCCTTCTCCAACATAGGAGGTTGTATTCTCGCTGCCAGTTCACACCACCTTTGAGCGTACTCTTTAAAGCTTTCATTGTTCTTTTGAAACATACTCTGCAGCTGAGTCCTATTGGGAGCCATATCAGTGTTGTACTGATAGTGTTTGATAAAAACCTCTACCAGCTCTCTCCAGTTGCGGACGTGACATCTTTCTAATTGCATGTACCACTCCAAGGATGCCCCAGACAGGCTATCCTGGAAGAAATGCATCAGTAATTTCTCGTCCCTTGAGTATGCAGCCATTTTCCTTGCATATGCCCGAACGTGGGTCCTCGGACAAGTAGTACCCTTGTATTTCTCAAAGGTAGAGACCTAAAACTTGTTCGGAATTACGACACCGGGGACCAGCCCAAGATAATCCAAATCCATACCCACAAAGTTCTGATTCACAACCCCTTTCAGTTATTCCTCAATCAACATGATCCTCTGATCATCAATAATCGGGGGAACACCATCCCCTCTTTGCTCAGAAAATATGTCATCCTGTTGGTCATCATATCGACGGCCATGAATAGCACATACACTATTTCCTTCTCCTACAACATAAGGAATCACAACCTGTTCTCCTCCGCCCGGAGGAATCACAACAGAAGGGCCATAAACACCTCCGCCCGGAGGACCAATAGGAATACCATTACCCCTAACACCTCCACCTGGAGGAAAGACATCATTATGAAGACCGCCATGAAGAACGCCATCCTCGTCAACTCTTGCCACCAAGGGTTGGATAAGGGTCCTTAGCTGTTCTTGTCCTTGTGCAACGCCTTGCATCAATTCCATGAACTGTACCATGCGAGCTCGCATTTCAATCAACTTGACTTGCACCTGATCTATGACTTCTGATTCTGTCTAGTTGAATACCGATGAATCCGCTGGTCAGCAATCCTGTCTGAAGAAGAACACGATAAGAAAACCAAAGATAAACCAGCTATGCAAAATGCAAAATGACTATGGTTATGCAAATGTAAATGCAAACATCATATTTAGACATTCCCAGGTCGTATCTGCTTTGATTCCAGTCTTTGAAACCGGGCAAGGGATTGAACACGTCATTGGAAAATAAATCTGAACCCAGAAATACTATAGAATCAACACAAAGGAAGCACATCCTTCAAAAACTAAGAGTTGTTGAGACATATATGATTAAACCAAGCATTTCATATCATGTCATAAGAATTCGTACAAGCGGGTCTGATACAATCAAAGGAGACTCCATCAACAATCCTGATGGTAATCCCAACAAATTATAACAACAAGATCACTACAAATTAATTCCAAACAAACTGGCTTCAACTTCCTCAAGAAGATCCACAGTGTCTGGATGTGTAGGTCACTCTATCAGCCCTTTGATCAGCATGTTTCTCTTTTCAATATCTTGATTCAGCCTAACAATCTGCTCTTCAACATTGTTGCCTTCGCGCCTTAATTTCTTGACTTTAGCTTGCAACTTGAGCTCCTCAATTTCCTTCTGAGCTTCTTTCCACTTACTAGAGAAGTGCTTCTTTTCTGCTTTCATTTTCTGAAGTTCTTCTTTCAACTCCTCATTCTCAATCTTGAGCTCTTCCCACATTTTTTTATACGTGGCAAGCTTGGCTTCAGTCTCGGTCAAGAGCTTCTTGTTTTTCCTGTAGGCCTTGCCAGAGGATTCAATAGCCATACTGACTTTTCTGAAGTGCTGAGCTCTGTCAGTGAGATCCTTCTCCTTCTCTTCCAGGCGCTCTGTCACATCTTGAACTTTCCATTTCAACTCCCGGTTGTCATGTAAAGCACCTTGCAACTGACTACTCATACCGGCATTCTCCATCCTTAAATCATGCACCAATTCTCGCTGCTTATCGAATTCTTCAATGGGTACAGTGAGCCTCTCCTCCACAGACTCAGGATACAAGGGAAGAGCCCAATCAAAAGGCAAGTAGAACTCTTCCACTCTTCTTTTTGCCCAGTCTACATAAGGAGAGAAAGCTTGATTATTGGGTTTTCCCAAAGTGGCTTTTCCTTTCTTCTGTCTACTGAGCCATGCTTCGGAAGCTTTCTGCGCCACAGCTAAACCATCGGCTACATGAAAGTACAAAGACTCTTTCAAATCTTTTTCAACCGGAGGATCTTTCAGAGCATATCCAAACTGCCTGATAGCCAAAGAAGGATCGTAATTAATACCTCATTTTCTCCCCATCAATGGTACATTAGGGTACTCTCCACAGCTATGCAAAATGTCCATACCAAGCAATCCTTGATCCACCCAAACAATATCCTTAGCAGCTAGACCCATCAGACGTTTACTCCAATCCAGAGAAGTCCTAGTATCCACAAAAGCACCTGACCGGGGTAGACGGTTTGCAAACCACTTATAGAATAGAGATGCACAAAAATGAACTATCCCGCCTCGTATCTTCTCATTCCTATTGTACAAGGCATAGTGAAGATCTCCTAACAAGGTCGGCACTAGATTCTGAGTTGTATAGATCCGGATAACATCTGTATCAACAAAATCATATTCATTAGGAAAAAGGACAATGCCATATACACAGAGAGCCATTATTGCATTGAAAGCTGTCCACCTATTCTCCTTAGCCGCTTCTTGAGCCTTCTTTACCAAGTACGCCAAGTGACAGCCACAAGACTTTCCCTTATTGGTGATGTCAACCTCCAAAGTTGATTTGCTCAAATAAAGAGCCTCAGCCACAACTTTGAAGTCAAGGTCTGCCTTGGAAGCACATAATGGAACGCCTTCTTTAATGGAAATCCCCAGGATGTTTGAGTACTCTTCTAGAGTAGGGACCAATACATAGTCTGGGAACACGAAGCATCTCAGGGAAGGATCATAGAACTGCATCAAGGTGTGCAAGCCATTGTATTCATACTCACTGATGTTACGAAAGAAAGATAAGATCTAACCATATTTCTCTTTGAAAACTCCCAACACCTCAGGACCAGCCATATCCTGTAAACTGCTAATCGGACCAAGATTGAGCTTCGGGAACTTGTAAACAATAATATTCTTCTTACTCTTCTTAGTGTCCATCCCGATGACTGCCCGTTGACTAGAATCAAAAGATTAGATACTACCTGGAAATGCAAAAATATGAATGTTAGAAAAAATGATGATGCAATGCAAAGCACGGGATCAAGGTATCCACACAAACTGGCTGCACTGAACAAACTGAATAGTCTCAAAGCTTTGCACCCAAATACCCAGAACACCAGAGTAACCATACTGATAAGTTCATACTGATAAGAAATCCTGATAAGAAATCCAAAATATCGGGTATGCTGAAGGTCAAGGTTACCTGCAAACCTGTAAACAACCCGCCCCTCTCACATGTGGGTACTAGAAAGGCGAGGATCCTCAATATCACGAACTCTCAGGTCGAGAAATGATGATATGTTCACCATTTCTGGTTTGGCATCATCATCAATCGAGGAGGCCTCAACTGATTCCCCTAAAAAAGGATATCCTATAGCAAGTTCCCAACATTGGGTCCTCGGATCAAGAATGCGTAATGGGTTTGCCATTTCTGGTCTGCCATTATCACATCTCGGGAGGAGTTCTGTTGTTGAGTCCTCGAGAATGTCACCAGAGTCGACAGTTCCTCAAGAGAATAAGTACTGACCTGCATCAACATACAGTAGCACATATCTCCCGATAGAACCTCGTCTGGTTGTAGGTCTCGTGAACACCCATACGTGACCAACACCACAGGAGCATCACGCCTGCCCACGCTAATACCTATATGTATGCTCAAGCCTAGGTAGTGGTCTTATCTCTCAGAAATCCCAACCTGCCAAACAGAAAATCTAGTACAGCACAACACAGTCCAGCATAATAATGAAATGCAATGCCATAAATACCGTAAATACAGTAAAACAGTAACACAGTAAAACAGCAAAATAAAGCACCACAATAAACACCCAATGAAAATAAACAACCAAGCGCTAGGATTGACTCGCTTAGGGGATGGACCAGCAAGAGGTCAACGTTTCCCCAGCAGAGTCGCCAGCTATCGCTCATGGGATTTTCATCGAGGTACAAACGCGAAAGTGGCGCAGTAACAGAGTCGCCAGCAATGTGTATTTATCCCAAGAGAGGGAAAGGAAACACTGTGTAAACCTGAGGGAAGGGAAAAGACATGGTCTCGCGACCAAGAGAAATGCGTAAGGGAGTCGGTTACGCGAGGGGAAGGTATTAGCACCCCACGCATCCATCATACTCGATGGGATCCACGCTTGTTGTCTTGATCAAAGGGTGTCGTCATCGGAGCTCCACTGCTACTGGAAAGGAGAAAGAATGGGAACGGAGAAAAGCGAAGAAACGGGGGAGAAAAGGAAAAGAAGTGACTCGGTAGGACATCGTCGGAGTCCTTGGCCTAGGTATTCCCTCGTGCAATGGGAAAGTCAGAGTCAACGTAGTTCAGACACGATCTAAGGGGGAGGTTGCTCGCCAAGACATCGTCGTCTTGTGCCTACGTATCCTTAATCAGACAGGAAAGAGGAAATCAGAGCAGTCGTAGTTCGACCTAACGAGGCCTTAGTGTTTTTTATGAGCGACGTTAAGTTCGTGTCCGGCAGTTAGGGTCGATGCCCTTTGCGACGAGACAGAAATGGATTGAAGTTAGTTTGTAACTTGCATTGCACCCAAGTCTACAACATAGGAAAGAATACATCGCGTATCTTCCCTAACAGGACGTACACTAAGTACCCTAGAAGAATGAAGGGAGATCCCCCATACCTCACTTCCCATATATTAAGGCTCATACGCAATACACGTTGACCTTTATTAAGTGTTTTAGAAAGGTTATGAGATGAGAAGAGAAGACTCAAGAAAAGAAAACACTAAGGGGAAACTAAGTGTTCTTAATGTTGTCATGCAAAGGTGGCCCTAAAGTCAAGGTTTAAGAACAACCTAAGTCTAAAGAAGAGAGAGGGATAGCACTACCTAATGCTTATCCTACCTCATCTTAATCAAAAATTAAGGATGAGCTAGGATCCCAAAGGGATGTATGAGAGTTCTACACAATCAGGCACTATATCATGCTATTCACAAAAGGAAAAGACAAGTAAGATAGATGAAAGAAGAGATGAACAAGAAAAGGAAACAAGATATGAATGAACAAAAATAGCAGCTACAACAGCACATCTGCACCAATACAGCAGTAAATTCCAGCAAACACACCAAACAACATTTAACAGCACACAATCAGTACAAAAGAAGGTGTAAAAGGCAGCAGGCAGCAAGTGAATGCCATAGACAGCACACAAATAATTCATAACAACAGCTGTAAACACCAGGGTAGCATGCAATCGAACATGGCATAACGAGCAAGCATCAAGCATCATACACCCTTTGATCAATCATGATTACAAACACATCACACACCATAGTAAGCAATGCTTGAAAACATCATGGAAGAATGCACCACATGATGAAAGAATGCACAATATTAAGCACATGAACAAGTTAAGTCAAGCATGCATCACATGAAATTAGATGCAACCAAGCATGTACAACATAATTCCAGCAATACAAGCATTAATTCGCGATCAACATACTCAAGGAGTGTGTGTTATGTGTTCATCGTATCAAGAACGCAGCAACGCGGACATAATCATAAACGATAAAAATCCATGAGTCGCATGTCGGAAAATTGTGTACATACAATGGTGTGAGGTGCAACAGCATCAAAACAGCCCTTAAACATGTATCATATCAATCCATGAAGATTAGGAACGAAACAGGATCGAAACATGCTCAAAAATACGCAAAAAACACACTCTGCAATAGTGTTAATCGGTTAACCAAATATGTTAACCGATTAACAGCTCCAAAATCAACAAAAATAGCAAAATACATTGGTTAACCAATTAACCAACTTGTACTGCATTTGGTTAATCGGTTAACCCTGTTATAGCAGCAAAAATTAATTTAAAAAAATCACTTCCAGCAGCAAAATCACTTATATAATCATCTCCAATGATCATGTAATCAACAATGCACGAAAATTAAGTTCAAACACAATATTCAAACATCAGTTAGATCCAATAATCATCAACATCAAGAATCAAATTCAAGCAAATGGATCAAAATGCATCAAAATCCATTGATCTACATTGCATAAGTTGAAATTAAGCTAAATCAAGTATGCATTTGAAATTAACTAACCTACAAAGCTGAGATTTGCTTTGGTAAGATTTATGAATGAAAATTGGTGGATCCAAACAAGAAAACCAGAGATCTATGAAGCTTTACCAAGAAAACTTGAAGATCCAAGCAAGAACACTCCAAATAAGCAAAAGCTCCTCCAAAAGTGATTCCAAAACCTTACTCCAAGATCCAAATCAGTAGCTACTGCATAACTGAACCAAGAATAAGGATGTGATGGAGGTTTAGCTCAAGAATTCACAAATTCCAATGAAGAATTTGTGAATCAATGAATATGGAGCTTTGAATATGGTTGAAGATGAAGATGGGGAATGAAAAAGTGAGAGAAAATTGAGAGCAAATTCTAAAAAATGAGAGTGAAAAATGATCTAGGTTTTTGAGAGGTTTGGAGTTGATTAGATTAAATAACCCCTAGGTTAGGAGTTAAGTTTGGGTTTGGAGTGAGGTTTAGTGGGTGGAAAGTGGAGTGAAAAGTGAATTAGGAAAGGAAAAGGTGGAATTAGAGTGGAAAGAACTTGAATTTTTGAATAGAAAATCAAACTCTCTAGATCCTTCTACTGATGTGTAGAATCAAAATGGTGATTAAAAAATGAATTGAAAGATGCAGCGCTGAAAAATGAGGTATTTCGGCAAAATTCACAATGGTTAATCGATTAACATAAGTGAACTGGCTTAGGTTAATCGATTAACACATTCAAATTTTCAAATTTTTGCGCCAAAAGGAGCTAAACTTGGAGAATTGCTTGATTCCGCCTGTTCTGAGCCACATTAGACCTCTGAAACTTGCCATTTGATATTAGCACTGAAACACACTTGAAATATGCTGTAAATTCTATTTCGTGCTCGGAATACCATTGAAAATAACCGTCTGGTGCTGAAACACTAATCAAAAGAGGGTGCCGGAGCTTCTGACCATCAAATCATCTAATGAGCAAAGTAAATGCTCAAAAAGACTTTGAAAGCTATTTGCTTGTCCTTAAACACTATTGGAATTCCTTCTGAACTGGATGAGCTGCTGAAGCGCAAGAAAATACCTTGATCCCATGCCCAAAAGAAACATGCAAACGCAGAAATGACGATGCAAATGAAATGAAACATGATCCAGTTAAAGAAAGAAATAAGAGGGCAAATTTTGAGGTGTTACACCATCAATTTCTATTGTAATACCTTTTTCAAGGATATTTTATAGACCTTCAGCAACCCTTTATCAAGTCCAATGAGTTAAAAATATGTTTAGTTTTTCCATCATTTAAATTCAGTGGAATCACCCATTTTAATATGGTAGGAAAAGTCGTATGATAATTTTCATGTGGCACTTGATTCCTTCTTGAAGAAGAAATATACTTTTCTTATTGGATTAATATCTACGCCACTGTTAAGTGTTATGCACAGATCATGCTCTGATACCAATTGAAGGTGTGAAAAGTACACAAGAAGGGGGGGTTGAATTGCGTTTCACGTTTTCTTTTAATTTTACTTCTGATCAGAGTTTCAGAATCAGAACTGATGTTTAGATTCTAAATTAGTTTGTTTGGCAGCAGATACAACAGAAGTAAATAAAATAACAGCAGAAGACACAAAAGATTTATATTGGTTCCTCCCTTAACTGGGAGTAGTCCAATCCCCTTGCCTCACAAGAGCTTTCCATTATAACCATTTCATGATTACAATTACTTATGCTTCTACATAAGAATTTTACAATTACTCAGACCAGCAGTCTGAGACTTCCCTTACTTAGAGCACATGTCTAAGACTTAACCTTTGCTCACATCCTCTGGCCGGGCCACCTGCTCTTCTGGCTATCCAGACTGAGACTTTCCCTATGCTTAGAGTACATGTCTAAGACTTCCCTTTCCTCACATCCTCTGGCCGAGCCACCTTCTCTTCAGGCCATCTAGGCTGAGACTTTCCCACTTTCTCAATCAGACTAGCTAAATAAGACTTTCACAGCTCAAGCACTTAAGTAATAAGACTTACGTGGCTTAAGCATCTTGGCTCAAGACTTGTTGATTGAATCCCAATGAAACAAGACTTTTTTCTCTAGCACATAGCAGGAGACTTAATCTAAACTAGTGAAGGCTTAGCAGAATAGAGAATAAGGTGTACATGATGCAAGCATCAGAGGTACGAGAAATCACCAACAAAGACCTAAAGCACTTAAGATTTCTCAGATATTTAATGAGAAGAAATCTTAAGGCTTTTACAATTACAACCTAAAACAGAAAATATGTATATTACATTAGAGTTGATAATTGCTTGATCTTGCCACTCCTTCAACAGAAGAATCCTTGTTAAAATTCAAACTTGAATCTTCATCCATATATATAGCCTTTGCAGAAACTAGCCGTTAAGAAAGTGTCTTAAACAAGTGTCTTTGCTTTTACTCCATAGTATATGAGACGTTGAAGATGGATGCACAGCAGATTCTGAATCCAGTGTGTAACACGTTTAACCTTTGAGTGTTCAAGAGGTTTTGTACTAATAGATACGTTAGGAGAAGACATCCACATAATGTACCAGCTTTTCTTGATCCTTGCAATATGTAGACTCGAGCTGACAGGCTGATAAGACAATACAACTTACTTTCGGTAGTACGGATAGTCCACAACTTCACCACCAACTCTGAATGTTACCAGATGTTGATATACAATTACCAAGTGTAGAAACTCGTCTAAATGTTGAGGCCTTCAGTTCAGAGTCTGCGTTAAACCACATTAGCAATTGTTCTTCAGACTCTGCCACCAAAAGCTAGCAATGAAGCAACTCCAAATGTGTCTAAGTAAAATAGATTCTGATTATTTATGTACAAGAACAAGAACCGGCATAAATAAAACACACATCAAATAAACCATTCTTCTTTTAATAATTTTGTTATCATCAAAACTAAAATAGAAAATGTCAAGAACAAATCTTGTTCTAACAATGATCACCATTGTTGGGTATTTTGATGTTATATATATATATATGAATGTTTGGTTGTTGTATAATATGTCTATTTTTTTCTCTGCGATTTGGGATGATGGGGTTCGAAATCGGAGCTTTGAATGAGTTCTGCCAGTCAAAATGTAGGTTCTGGTTTTTGCAATAGCGTAACGGTCGTCACAAGCATGATTGGTTCAATGTCATGCATCTGAGGAAGTTGACGGTCATCAACATGATGACGGGTAGACCGTCATGGTCTCTAGGTGGGATTTCTCCTTCCGATCTTCATAGGGGTGACGTGTTGTGAGAGGGAGCGATGACAGGCTGAGAGACGGGTGTCACCCAGGTGACGAGCTGGTCGTCACGACCGTCAGTACCGTTTTTATGCATTTGATCCTGATTTTAATGTTGTTTTTGCATGTGGTAGATGGTGGACTGCTATTTTGGTGCATTTGATGAAATTAATTAATTAAGGTTCATTATTTTGTTGATGAAATAATATTTTATTAATTTGCATGATTATAAGTGTTGAATTATGATTATGTTTATGAGTTGTGATGTGAATGTAATTATAATTGGTTGTGTTAAGGTGGGTAGTTCAGAAGTAGGGACTACTGTGAATGTTGTATTGCATGTTGTTTATGGTTTGAAGTGGAACCATAAGTGTTGTTGTTGTTGAATCACTTTGTATGCCATGCATCATTTTGTGTCAGCGTGTTGAAAGAGGCAAATCACTGGTTCCGAAGTGAGGACTAATGATCATTTGCGGTTCATAAGTGGGGACCCTGGGTTCATAAGTGGGGACCCGGTTCTAATGAAGAACCATTGTTGAGTGGCAATATTAGTAACAACCCTCTGATGTGTAAATTGGTACCACATGCATTAACTCGAATTGTGAGTCACATTATTGTGTTGTTGTGTAAATGGAATGAGTGTTTTTTATTGTGTGGTTTAAACTACCCTTGCATTCTTTTACACTGTTAATATATTTGAGAATATTCTCACCCGTTTGTTGTTTGTTTTGTGTTGTTTTATACAATATGGTTCAAATACTTAGGAAGAGTAAGTGATGTTGTGAGTCGGAAAAGGACTATGAAGTTCTCTTCGTTTTCTTTATTGTTTTATCGTCTTTTAGTTAGAACTATTGCTCTGATATGTAACATCAAGGAATAGGTTGTTTAAATTGTTGAGTTAATGTTTGAATTTTGTTAATTTCATTTAGTACTTCATTTGAAGAGATAATCGAAGTTTAGGTTATTTATCTTGAGTTCCACTGCGAGTTTTGAAATCATTTGGAAAGGATGAATGTTATGTTTGAGTAGCATCCTAAAATTATGGTCTTATTCCTTTAAATTAAGAGTCAGGTTTTAGGGTGTTTCATAGTGGTATCAGAAGTGATCGGTCCATCCGGCCAGGTTTTGTGATGTTATCTGTTCCTTAGTATATGACATGTGTATAAAAAATGTCAATGCAATGTTTCTTCTAATGGTTTTTTAATGGAAATTTAAAGAAATGGCTAGAATAAATGATCGCGCAATCGCTGATGCTTTGGAGGTTATGGATCATGTGATGGGTTATGCGAATCAGGCATTGCAAAACCAAATTAAGATGGCAGATGAATTTCGTGGCCTGAGTAAGTTTTAAAGGAACAATCTGCTAACGTTTAAATGATGGTACGGCCCGGAAGTTGCTCAACCGTGGTTGCAAGATATTGAGAAGATCTTCAAGGTGATGGCTTGTTCAGATGAGCAGAAGGTTATTTTTGGTACTCATATGCTGGCTGAGAAAGCAAAGTATTGGTGGGACAATGCTCGCCAGAGGCTTTAAGCAGCAGGTACTGAGGTCACCTAGGAAAACTTTAAGAATGAGTTCCTTTCAGAAGTATTTTCCTGCTGATGTCAATAGAAGGAAGGAGATCAAGTTCCTTGAGTTGAAATAAGGAAACATGACGGTTGCTGATTATGATAAAAATTTTGAGGAGTTATCTAGGTTTTTCCTGAATTACAATGGGGGTAGAAGCTAATGGTTATAAGAGTATCAAGTTTTAAAGTGGTTTGCGTCTAGAGATCAAGAAATTCATTATGTACCAAAAGATTCGTCAATTCTTTGTGCTGGTTAATAAGTGTAGAATCTACGATGAAGATAGTCGTGCTATATTTGCTCACTATAAGAGTATTAGTGAGAAGAAAAATGGAAATAAAAATCATGGAAAACATTATGGGCCTCCAGCCGATAAAGGGAAATATAAGGCTTTAGGTGGGAAAGAGACAAGTGGGGGAGGCACTCCTGCTTCTATCAGATGTTTTAGTTGTGGAGGGACGAGTCATCGTGCTAATGAATGCGAGAATTCCGGTTAGAAATTTTTCAAGTGTGGTAAGACAGGACACCGTATTGCTTATTATAAAAGCAATATTGTGACTTACTTAAACTGTGGAGAACCAAGTCACATTAGCACCTAGTTCCAGAAACCAAAGCAAGCTCAGTCTGGAGGGATTTTTTTTTGCTTTAAACTACTAGATCTGATAACTTGATTTGGGGTACATGCTTTATTAATGGTGTTTCTCTGATTTCTATGATTGACATGTGTGCAACACATTCGTTCATATCTCTTGACTGTGCTAGAAAGCTAAATCTTAATGTGTCTTTTATGGTTGGAAGTATGGTCATTGATACCCCATCTAATGGTCTGGTGACTACTTCATGGGTTTGTTTGAATTTTCCTTTGACTATCTATCGCAAGGACTTTGGTATTGCCTTAGTCTGCTTACTGTTAAGTCACTACTACGGAAAAGACATTTAACAATGGTTGGGATACACACACACACACACACACACACACATATATATATATATATATATAACTACGCGGGACTAGGCTTTGTTATGTAGAGTCGTTGTATATGCGGTACTTACAATCACGGTCCTGGGACCTTTGTTGTATTATAGAAAGCACGCGCCATATCACAACAGTTGGTTAAACCAACCGTTGTGATAGAACTATTGTATTTTATATAATTCTGGTCAGCATTCAATATACGACCACAGTTAGGTTTTATAACCGTTGTCAAAACTTCGTCTGTTTTAATTATGAAATTTTTTTGCTTTTCAAATCTTCCCTATTTTTATCCTGTACCTATTATAACCATATAATCTTGTTAACCATTCATAAAGAGCACATCTCAATAGATCATAAAGAGCATAAAACCAGCTAACATTGTGCATCAAAAGCCAAAATTAATATTTACATAAAACCGTACAATATGTTTACATCTAACTGTACAATATATTCACATCATCAATACAGAAACAAAGTCATTAGCAATAAATCAATCAAAAGGACCCTTAAGTACATTGTGGATATACGCCCAACGTTTACGAAGATTTACAAAGTCCTTGATGGGTAATGGGGTTTCGTCACTAAACATCTACATAAGAAAGAGAAAAAGATTGAATATCATGCATGAATCTACAACTTATATATTAATATATGTTAACATTTTATGACATATATACCTTAACCTAAAAATCAACAATGCCTACAAGGACAATGTTTAACATGTGTTTTATGACATAATACCCACACTCGTAAGTCCCGGGTTGTCTCCTCGTCTACAAATTTAAGCAAATCTATGGGGGTACATGTTATTTGCATTGTTTTGAACTCCTACGCCGCTTTTAACCTGTTATTAACATAGTAAAAAATATAATGATTAGTATCTATAACTCATTAGCATAACATTAAAGGTTACACAAGACTAGTACTAACCTTGAATTCCTCAAAACGGCGTATCTTCGCAAACTTGTTCCATTGCTTCTTCGATATAAAACTATATCGAATACATGGACGAGCAAGACCATTCTTAGGCTTCCTAATGTAGTCAGCCGTGAGCTGGGACTTAAATCCCCTCCAACGAGTACCGACATAAGATATCCACTTTTTTTTCAACTTTGAGTCATCGGTAAACTCAAAATTCAATTACATACATTTAAATCAATATATAAGTATGTATTAGAAATTATAGGTAGTGATATCAAATATATGAAAATTATAGTATGTAATACCTTAACATCTGTCCATATACTTTCTTTGACTTTATCTTCCACTTGTTTCCAATCATCTATCAGTATACTCACTTTGCTACGTGCAAGGAACGCAACATAACTCTTAAAAGTAGAGTAATGTTCACAATCCACAACTCTGTAGAACGAATCAAACTCGGTCGGATTTTTTTCACCTGATGAGTTACAGACTGATGTGAATTGGGTCATCATTGTGACACCTCTTTGTGATCTTTTCGATAGAGTATCATTTGTCTGAGTTTCATTCACGTAACTCTCATATGTTTGTGTTTCTTCGCTAGTATTAGATGTTGAACTCGACAAGGTCGACATCTATGTTCAAAAACAACAACAACAGCATAAACAACAAGAACATAAACAACAACAACAACAATGGCAAATGAAGTTTACTGTAGATTCATGGCGAAAATATTTTACGTACCCTAAACGTGATGACTAAGTAAATGATGTTGGTGTTGGAGTTGGTGTTGTCTTCCTCCCTTAAAGCAACGACGGTGTTGTTGTTATATTCCTTCTCGACTGTGTACTCTTCCTTCTCGACGTCATGATCGTGATGGTCTTGTCAACCTCCTTGACGATAATGACGAAAATGACAGGATATTGAAGAATGGATGCTGAAGAACGATGGTGTTTTGGTTGAAATGATGTATTATTTCAGAGTATTGAATGTTAGGGTTTAGGGTTGAAATCGTGTATTATTTCGTCAGCTAGTTTTTATTATCAGTGGATACTGAAGAGACAAGTTAACTAGGAGTGTCTATTACTATAATGCTACCACGACGGTCAATACCAGCAACCGTTATGATATATTACTTTCATACTTGTAGCGGGATAATTTGTGAGTGTAAGCTATTGATTAACTTAACTAAAAAATAAGCAAGAGTCGCCACCACACTTTTATTTTCATCCACAAAGGGAAAGGAAAAAGAGCGAACAAAACCTAAAGAGTTCTAAAACAACAAGAACAAAGAGAGACTGGGTAAGGGAGGTTAGTTACGCGATGGGAAGGTGTTAGCACCCAAAACGTCTATAGTACCCTATAGGAACCCTTTGAAATATCTACCGCTTTTTGGTTTGAAAATGGTTTGCTTGAAAAGAGATTGGGGAGACGAGAAGAGAAATATTTTTAAAGATTTTTGTGTTTGGAGAGACTTATCGCCTCATGCCTACGTACCCACGATGTGCAATGTAGGATCAAAACCCCGTAGTTCATGGTACAAAGAATGAAAATTATTGGTTATGGTTTATTTTATCTTGAAAAAGACAACCCGTCATTCTCAAGAGAGAATACTCAACTAATTACCCAAAGGTATGGGAAAGAGGCATTTGCATCACATTAAGATGGAGGATTTGCTTGGATTAACATCAACAAGACTAATCACTTCAACATCTAAGTGGAAAATGACCATACTTTCAACAAAATACCATGGTTAGGAGTTTTACATCTCATCAAAAAAATGACTCATGTCTAATTCCTTTTGAAAAATTTAAAAGAAAAAGGTGCACAAAGCACAAAAAAATTTGGATGAGTTTTGTATTTTTTATGTCTTTTTGAAATGGTCAAAGCATGATTAACATTGATTGACATTTATTTATGAAGACAAAGTTTGAAAAATCACTTGACCAAAGTCAAGGTTTTATTATGAAAGCGGTTTTAAGTTTGAAAACAAGAAGGTTTTGAAAAAGGGAGAGGGTTTTGAAAATTTAAGAATGGGGAGGAGAAGAAGTGACTATCCTAGTGCATAAAATAAAAGCTAGGGAAAAGAAGGATCTAACCAAAATGGATCCACTTCAAAGCAATATTAAAAGAATTACATCCTTAAGCAAATTAGCCACATAAAGGCAAGTCTTCAATCAATACTCCAAGAAAAGGGATAAGAAGTCCTAATTCTTGGTCCATAAGTCCAATATTACTTCAAAAGAGGTCCATAAAGAGATCACTCCAAAGCATAGGATAGTAACCAATAGTCCAAGAATTAAGAGCACAAGTCTTTTAGTGGTTTAATCCTTTATTAATGTTTTAAGTCCAAATGGACAAAAGAAAAATGGCATAAGCATAAACATGTGTCCAACGGACAAAGGAAAAATATGCGGAAGCATAAACATGTGTCCAACGGACAAAGGAAAAATTGCATAAAAGTAAAAGAGAGATAGGGAGCGAGAAGGAAATATAAAGAAGTTAGAATTTAATAATTAGTAATTAGTTGTTAGTGTTAGTGATCAATAACAATTGAATAGTTGCACTTAGGTCAAGGTTGATGAAACTCATTAGAGGATTGATAAGACCAAAGCCTCCTAACAACGAGTTTCATGAGTTTTGAACCATAAGACAAACAATCAATTATTCTTGATAGTTTTTCGATGCGGGGAAAATAATGCGCTATGTTAAGCAATCGCCGAGTAATTTACGGAGTAATTACCCTACAATGAGGTCGGTCAATAGCTCTTTGTGCTAATGTATGCTAGATGAACGATATATAGATCGTCATCCGAAAGCAATACCGCACGAAAAGAAAAGTGGTAACAATCTCGTCTCGATCGAAATTCAACAAAAGAACTCCAAGATTTTTAAGACTTTCATCGATCAAAATAAAAAAAGGAAATAGATGAAGAGAAGGCCAAATTGAACTACAAAGTCAAGAACCTTTCACCATTGTTGTTTGCTTGATAGATTTAAGTGTGAAAATATGTCACTAATTCAAAGCACCTAAAATGAATTCAACAATTCATTAAAAGATAGATTTGAACTAATGAATGTTTAATTACTTTAATCATATCCAAAGTCCATTGAAATTGAAGTGAAATTAATCTCAACAATGTGTTTCAAGGTAAAAATAAGAAAAAAGGGGAAGAAGGAGGAAGAAAAACCAAAACAGCCCCAAAAACAAGTGAAAATCACATTCTAGATGCTGGTTAATCGATTAACTAACTCACAGTGTAATTATGTTAATTGATTAACCAGTGTAAACTTCCAAATTTTTGCGCAGAAACAAGCTGTTAATCGATTAACCTAATTGTACATGTTTTGGTTAATCGATTAACACTGTAAAAACAACAGAAAATCAGTTTGAAAATTGTCAAATCCTTGATCACTCATTTCTTCAAACATCTTAGGATCAAGGATTCAATTGTGCACGAATTTTGGGGTAAAATAGCAGCAAAAACCAGCAATCAACACAAATTGCAAGATCCAAAGAATGGAAGATGAAGATGAAGCTTCAACAATGGTGAAAAGTGAATTACCAATCCAAATCAGAAAATCCTTCCAAATTGCAGCAAGATCTACACTCCAAAGCCTTGATCTATGAATAAAAACTAGAATGGATGGAGGTTTAGCTCTAAATTAGTAAGAATCAATGTGAATTCTTACTAACTTATGAAAGAAGAAATTGAGCTTTTGGTGAATTTTGGTAGTTGGGGAGGGAAATTGCAAGAGGTTTGTTGGCTATCAAAAGCTTGAAGAATGAATGAAATGAAGCCTCTATTTATAGAGTTTAGGCTTGGAAATTTGGTGGTTTGGAATTAGGCTTGGGTGATCAAAATTAGGATTGGAATTCAAATTTGGAGGGAAATCACAAAAGAGTGGTGATTAGTGATGGTACATGGTGGGAAATGATCAAAGTGATGTAGGGAATTAAAATGAGATGGTCTATAATATTCCACATGTGATCAAAATGGTGAAAATTGGCACCAATTGCTGCAGAATTTGAATTTGGAACATTTTTTCAAAAATTGCACGTGTTAATCGATTAACCACTTCACAATGCAATTAGGTTAGTCGATTAACACAGTGAAAAATGGGAAAAATGGCTTTTTGATGTGCTGTCTTGGCTCTGGCTCGATTTTCTTGCTTGTCAAATAAGGCATGGAAATAAACACATGAACCTTAGAGTCCCATGAATGATAATCAATTAAATCTTGGAAACTCTTGATCAGATAATTTTTGAATTAATCGCAGATCAACATTGACTTTATTCAGATGAAATTCATTTGAGCTGTGTGTAGCGAGCGATTTTGGACGCGGTTCTTAAGCGCTGGTCGCTCTCTGCGGTTGAGCTTAAACTACAGGTCGATTCATTTTTTATCCTATTGTGAGCTGATGAAGGAAGGGAAATAGATGTCTCCAATTAACCCTGCTTTGCATACTGAGTTTAAACAACAGTCTGTTAGGTTACGAATGCTATCAATGTGGGGGGGGCTTTGTACTGGTTATTTGTATTTTCGCCAATACGGTTTTCTTTTTCTCTTTCTAGGACTTTCTGGCGGGGAACAAGGATTAGGGCTGATGCTTTTGAATTACTGCTTTTGATATGGGATTTTGGGTTTTTGTTTAGTGTGCTCGCTAAGATTTTTCTTTCAATCTTATGCCTACGTATTCCCGTTTACTGAAACAGGGAAATCAGAGCATTCGTAGTTCCTCCTATTCTATGGGAGGAAATGATTGTTTTTGGTGTCTTGTTCAAAGCCCAAGACGTGAAGCTAAAGGTAGTTTGTATCTTGTTTAAAGCCCCAGATGTGAAGCTGAAAAGTCTATTTGTATCTTGTTCAAAGCCCAAGATGTGAAGCTGAAGGTCCCAACTTTAGAGAGAATTTGTCATTTCTAAAGAGGGGGTTGTATGTCAAAATTGTTCATAAAGGAGAATTACTTTAACCGGGATGCGCGGATCCTAGCAATGCCATAATTTCCTTTATAGGGGGTTTTAACCTGAAGGGGAAGACTTTAACTCAGTGTAGAGCAATGCTATCTTTCCTTAGGAATTTCTCATGCTAAAAGAGGGACAGTGGCATGGATGTAGATGATCCAGAGGCTTGCCGCTTACAGCGATTAGATGAAGGGAGTTGTTTGATGCTTGTTTACTGTGAACGAGGCACAGTTTTGATGCTAAAAGGTTAATTGGATTAACCAGTGATTTTCTTATACAAAGCCTAAGAGGAGGCTGATATGTGTCTCGTACAAAGCCCGAGAGAGAGGCTAAAAGGAAGTGACTCGACAAGAGAGTCCTCTATGGTATCTCGTACGAAGCCCGAGATGGAGGCTAAAAGGTTTGACTCAACAAGAGAGTGATTTATACTCAATAAGAGAGTGTTTTTGTATCTCGTACAAAGCCCGAGATGGAGGCTGAAATTTGTTTGGCTCAATAAGAACCTTTTTGTATCTCGTATAAAGCCCGAGATGGAGGTGAAAGGGTGATTGACTCAACGAGGGAGACTCTTATGTGTCTCGTACAAAGCCCGAGAGAGAGGCTAAACGTCACTGGAGAAGGATCATTATGCAAAGCCTAAGAGGAGGCTGTGGCGACTGTTCAGTTAAGTGACAGGTCCAGTATGCTGATTTAAAGAGAAATTCAGTTCTTATATGAGTAATGTTGGCCCTCAGGGATTTTGATTCGAGGATCAGGGATATTTCCTATTCTTTAAGGAAGTGGGAAATACGAAGGGTATTGAGACTGTCCGAGTCTGCGGGTTTCCTTCCTATTTAACGAAGGGGTCACTTGAGAATGTCTTTGAGACTCAAGGAGATTAGACTGTCCAAGTCTAGAGTTTCATCTTTTGTACTATGCTTTGAGAAACAGTAGTAGACTCTACGAAAGGACTGTTCTATGCAGATGATTAAGTTTTGTTCCTATACCTCTAGGAGGTCGTCAGGATAATTTGTACGAAGCCCAAGAGGAGGCTGGAAGCTTTTAAGAAGCCGACGGGTCCTTGTACTAAGCCCAAGAGGAGGCTATCATTCCCGGAGGAAGAGATCATTATACGAAGCCTAAGAGGAGGCTGTGAATACTTCTAAGAAGCCGTAGGGTCCTTGTACTAAGCCCAAGAGGAGGCGGGGTTGCTTTTAGGAAGCCTGTGGGTCCTTGTACGATGCCCAAGAGGAGGCAGATGCTTTTAAGAAGCACGTGGGTCCCCAAACCCTGAAAAATTCAAGGCAATGCTATTCACCGAGAATAGATCAAAGTCAGGAAAGTTCGAGAATTTGGAAGAAACTCAAAGATGCCATTCACGGAGAATACATTCATCTCTGGGAGTAGAGTTTCTTGATAATTCCTAATGAGGACAGCCGAAGAGAAGACTGTGTCTGGTGATCCTATTGGGGATCTAGTTGTCTATTTCTACGAATAAACGAAACGGCGTCACCTAGTTCTAGACGTAGTTGTCGGGGAAACTCGAAATATATATACTATTATTACACAGTTGATATGAGTTTGTGAAAGAAGACTTACAGTGAAACAGCCCCACAATACAGTTATATGTATATGAAAGCGGTAAATGAAAGCGTATAAACACTTACTCGGTTGTAGAGCTTCCATGCTGTTTGGTTAGTTGTTCAACAAAGAAAGATTAAAAACAACAGTACATTCAAAATCAAAGGAGAAAGTGCTTTGAAGAAGAAAGATTTGGGGCTTACAGCTCAAGGAGAGGCCCAGGGTTTTATCAGTGAACGCACTGTTTGAATTTGTACAAAGGGACTTATACAAGTGACTGAGGCCTAAAATGTTTTCTATACAAAGGGATGGGTCTTACACTCTCTCAAGAGGCCCAAAAAGTTTTAAAGAAAAAGAGTGGGGCTTATAACACGAGGGTAGGCCCAGTTGACTTTTCGTTTAAAAAGTGGCGATTGCGCCGAGGTTTTTTTTTAACGCATAGGGACTTATACAATAAGTGAGGCCCAAAAAGATTTTGGTTAAAAGGGGATTGGGCCTTACACTCTATTAGAGGCCCAAAATGTTTTGAATGGGTCTTATAGCTCAAGGAGGGGCCCAATTGATTCTTTGAATAGGCGACGATCGCGCCGTTCGTCTTTGACGGTATCGGGACTTATACAATACACTGAGGTCCAAAATGTTTTGGTCAAGAAAGGATTAAGTCTTACACTCTATTAGAGGCCCAAAAAGTTTTGAAAATGATTTATGAGGGTTGAATTAATCCAAAAACCCTAATTTGTTTTCAAAAATGTATTTAATTGAATAAAAATTCAATTAAAATGATCAAAATTGTTTAACATGTGAAAAACAAATTGTGATTTTGGATTAATGCTTCAAAAATTAAGTATTGACCTACAAAATAATTAGAAAGCATTAAAAGTTGCAAAATCAATGTAGAAAAAATATTTAAAATGTAAAAAACAATTAAAATATTAATTCTTTACAAAAATATCAATTATATGAAATAAATAATATTTTTGGGATTTTTTGATAAAATAAAATATTTTTACATTTTCGTGAATTATTAAACAAAGAATCAACTCAAAATCATTAAAACTCAGAGAGAAATTAATTTTTGAATCAATTAAATAAAATCACAAAATTCAAATATTTGAATTATTCAAAAATGGCGCCAAGAACAAGCTGAAGAACACGCGCGTGTTCTGGGTTTCTCAGATTTGCATTTTCTATCCAATCTCCCTAAATACTTGATTATAACATGCAATCCACATATCATTATGCTCGTCTCAACCTCACGATCATGTCTATGTCCATTAATTTCATTTAAATTAAACATACTACAAGAAATCATGAAAAATCCTTAAGAACCCTAATTTCTGCATGAAGGCTAGGATTTTTGATACACAATTCAAACAATGCAATTAATTGAGGAAAAACATTCCATGCATGATTATGAACATATGGCCAAATTATTGTGCGAGGAAATATGCATAGATTGAGAGATGACCAAGTATATGCTTACCTCTAAGTCGCGACAGCAAGTGCAATGTGATTTTTGATTTGGAGGTGTTACAGATGAGTGGTGATGATCTGAACATCTTCCCTACACCCTATGGAGTGTGTTTGAATGGTTGGACTTGATTGAAATTGGCTGGATCAATTTGTGGTACCTCAGCTGCAACTTGATTGAAAATTTGAGCAACCAGCTGGTGATTTTGTGAAATTGGTGTTTCAGATGTGATCTAAGTGTTTGATCAGCTCATATGTGATGTATATGAGTTGTGTGAGTGATTGGTTTGATTGGAATTGCTCTCAAACTCAAAACCCGATAGTGACTTGCCTTAGAAGGCAAAATTGGAGTGAAAGAAGAGATTTTGAGGAAAGCATCTGTTTGATGGCTTTGGTGTACTCAAACTGATCACAATTGAGCTCTATTTATAGTAGAGCAAGTTTGTTTTGCAAGGAATAGTGAATGGCAGCTGGTAAGTAGGTTTGGCCAATGTTGGCAAATGAAAATCCAAGTCTCCTCTAGCCATTGACTAGAGGTTAGGGCACATAGCTTTGGTTCCCTTGGTCTTGGATAAGTCTTGACTAATTTCAGATGAGAATGGCTCAGTCCATGCCACCTTGATGCTTCCATTGAATGCTTCAATCCAAATTTGGAGTCTTGTCCCTATTTTGGCCATTCTAGGTTCAACATGCTATTTCTTGTTCCATGGACTTTGGACGTTTGGATCAGTGATTGTCCCCTTTAGATTCAATCCTCAGATGTGTCCAAATGGATAGGAGCATTTGAATTTGGCTGATTTTGGCAAATCGAGCCAAAATGCAAAATCTGCCTTGCCTTTGATAGATTTCAGCAAGGCAACTTGACAATGTCATATCTCATGGGGTAAGTTGAATTTGGCAATGTTCTTGGCCATTTTGGAAAGCCCTTACATGATACAAAAACTGTTTGAACAAGTTTGGTTTTGATCTCTTTTGATTCCAAGTGAAAAATCCCTCTACATTTGGCAAAAAGTGAAGCAAAATCTGACTTAGTGAAATTTTCACTAAGTGTTGGAACAAAGTGTGATTTCTTGATTTTGATCACTCCATAACTCAAAATCCTTAATGAATTGGACTTAGGTCTAGTTGAAGTTTTTGTAGAGGGTAATGAGGGCTACAAATCCATCTTTGGATGAAAAAAATTGGCCTTGTGGTTTAGGAGTTATGGTCCTCCAAAGTTGGTGCATTAGTGGTACTTTTTCCATAACTTAGAAAAATTTCTAAGTTTTATGGTTACCCCTTTTACAAGTTATCCCATTTTCTTTGATTTTTCTTGATGAATGATGATTCAAATCATACATTAACATCATTTTAGGGTTAAAAATCCATTTTGGTGAAAAATCTCAAAAAGTCAAAGTTGACTTTTGTGCACAGTTGACTTTTTATCAGATGAATTCCAAATTTTGCAATTCTTCAGGAAATCATGTCCTTGACCTAAATAAAACTTGATGGACATGTTACAAGGGTGTCATAGGGTATATTGGGGCATGTCCTAGGGTTTGGGAGCATGTCCTGGTCAAAAGTCAAAGTTACAGTTGACTTTCCTCGCGAAACCCTAATTGTGGTGCAGATGAAAATGAGACTTGTTGCTCAAGCTTCTTGGATTAATCCATTGTTCCAAATGGATCAATATAGTTCATTAGAGACCCTCAAATCATGTCTTGAGGTCTTGGCTCTTGATTTTTCCCAAAAGTCAACTTAGGGGTGAATTAGGTCAAGAAACCCTAATTCCTGATTTTTGATGTATGCATCCCCTGAGGTCAGATTGACTTGATGCTTGGGTCCATGAGGTTCCATGGAGTACATTAGGTTGTGTTTTGGATCTTTGGCTTATGCCCAGATGAAACTTCCCATCTAGAGTCCCTGGTCAACCAAAACCCTAATTTGGTGATACTGGCGATCTTGAGACTTGATCCACCTAGAAGGGAGCAACCTTGTGCTTAATCCTTGAAGTGGGAGTCCTTTTGGTTCATTGTGGATGTTTGAGAGGTTAGACAAGCTGAAGATCATGTCATTCCTTGATTGATCCTTTGTCTAAGGCTCTGAGAGGGTTTAAAACCCTAATTTTGATTGTAGTGAATGCTCAACAACCCTTAAGGCATTTGGTGAGGCATGATGGTTCATCCATATTGTGATGATGATTTGCACAATGATGGGAAATCTTAGTGGTCAAAATTTGGGGTATGACAGATGCCCCTATTTAATCTTCTTGGACCCGAAGGTGTGAATGACCAAGGTATTCGGGCATTCGGGGTGCAAGAGGATTAAATATCGGAATACCCGAAATTTTGATGGTGTTTATGAATGGTGGATCGCATCCATCTTCTTTTACTGAGCAATGATGCTTAGAAAAGGTAAACTTCCCCTCGATCCTGGTCTTCAGCCTAGGAACTGGTCTCAGTTTCTGATTTAAACTTCCCCTCGATCCTGGTTTCCTACCAAGGAACTGGTCTTAGTTTCTGATTTAAACTTCCCCTCGATCCTGGTTTCCTACCAAGGAACTGGTCTTAGTTTCTGATTTAAACTTCCCCTCGATCCTGGTTTCCTACCAAGGAACTAGTCTTAGTTTCTTTTGTCAATAAACTTTACTGACAAGGGACGCTATTCGTAGCGGCTTTCCTTCAAACTTCTCGCTGAATTTTCCTGGGGAGATGCCATTTGAGTGGAAAAAGTTTTGATGTCAGACTTGCTGGGGAACCCAGTCGTCTGAGTTGTAGAGGTGCACAAACTTCTCTATTGGAGACGCCATTTGTTGATTCTACTAGGGGAAAGCGAGTATCTTGAGAGACTGTTTCCACTTGGGATCTTACATCATACTTTTCTCGGGATCTTCCCGGAGAAATGCCATATGATGGGGTCCAATTTTGAGGTGCCGATGACCTTTTCATCAGCGGATTTTCGGAGAAATATTGATGTACTGCCGAACCTTTGCTTAAGAGGCTTTCTCTGGGGATTTTCTTTAATCCGGGAAAGCAAGGATATCCTCTTCAATGGCGAAGAGTGACATCTGTTAAAGGTTCTCTGGCTCTTCAGAGGTTCAATTTATCAAAGTGGTCGAGTGCCGACTCTGATCTAAAGATACACTGCTGGCGAGATTGTTCAGACACAACGTTTCCTGACGAGGAAAGAACTGACAACTCGATTGAGAGAACTCCTATCACTAAGGGACAAGACCGGCTAGAGTGATAGCGATGCAATATGAAATGTGAATGCAAATCAATAATGCATGATGTATGTATGTATATGCGGACAAAACTGACGCGACACACAAACTAAAAGATGAACATGACTGGATACTCAGCCATCGCAGGGCGTATAGAGATATCGCTGGTTCAAGATAGCAATTCCACCTTGCTTAGGAGAGATAATCCCTGTGGGGCATACCGTCGATCAGGCTTAGGAGGTAAGAACTCTGTCGTGGCGTGTCAGATGAGACAAGGTCTCTGACACAGTTGATTCCTTCATTCAGGCGTACTGGCGTAGAAGGAGTACTTTGATTCTGCACTTTGAAGTTCACATACTTCTGGAGAAGCGATTGATGTTCTTTCGATGTTTAACAGTCAAAAGAAATTGCCATCTTTATTTTAAAAGCAGAAAAAGTTTTAACAAGTAAATTCATTTTTGTTTTATTTCAAGAATCGTTAATCATGTTAACAACGTCGTTCTGTAAAGCTAAAACAAGCAAGAATTACAAACAAAAGCACAAGGCTCAAATTTTATTGATAAGATGGAGATCAGCCAAACGCGTGATTCCATTGAGTATTTACAAAGTTTAAAAATGGTAATTTACAGGGAAAAGGGCTACGTTGAAACATAACGACCACTATCCTTCTACCAACTTTGAATTCAGGGCATCCCGAGCTTCTGTCGAAGATGACCTTGACTGGAGTTTTCCTCCGATGATGTAACTATTGCTGCTGAGGGACTTGCCTCTGTTGAACATAGTTACTTGCCATTATCCCTAATTTTTGCCTGGATTGTACTATGATGTTTCCAATCCACCGGGATGATTTTTTTTATTTTGTCTCTAACTTTTGCCTGGACCTCCCTTTCGGGTTTTCAATCCACCGAGACGTTTTTTTTAGGCGAAGTATTTCTTGACTACATCAACATTCGTGGGATAGGCAAATTCCTCTCCGTCCATGGTTGCAAGCCTCAAGGCGCCGCCTGAGAAAGCTTTCATGACCACATAGGGGCCATCATAATTTGGAGTCCATTTTCCCCGAGAATCAGTGAGAAAAGATTGTATCTTCTTGAGCACGAGGTCTCCTTTCCTGAAGACACGAGGTCGGACCTTTTTGTCGAACGCCCTCTTCATTCTCTGTTGATACAACTGACTGTGGCATAGTGCCGTTATTCTCTTTTCTTCGATCAGATTCAGTTTGTCATGTCGACTTTGACGCCATTCAGCTTCGGTGAGCTTAGCTTCCATCAATACCCTGATTGACGGGATCTCTACTTCTATGGGGAGAACTGCCTCCATGCCATATACTAGAGAGAAAGGGGTTGCCCCTGTTGAAGTACGGACAGATGTACGATAACCATGAAGAGCAAAGGGTAGCATCTCGTGCCAGTCTTTGTGGGTTACAACCATCTTTTAAATGATCTTCTTGATGTTCTTGTTAGCCGCTTCTACCGCTCCGTTCATCTTGGGTCGGTAGGGAGATGAGTTATGGTGTTCGATTTTGAACTCTGCACACAACTCTTTCATCATCTTGTTGTTCAGGTTAGATCCATTATCAGTAATGATCTCGCTTGGAACACCATAACGGCAGATGATATTGTTTTTGATAAATCGGACCACCACTTGCCGGGTTACATTGGCGAATGACGCTGCTTCAACCCACTTGGTGAAATAGTCAATGGCTACTAGGATGAACCGATGTCCGTTTGAAGCCTTAGGTTCAATCAAGCCAATCATGTCGATTCCCCATATGGAAAAAGGCCACGGGGAAGAAAGAACTTTGAGATGTGATGGCGGTACATGAATTTTGTCGGAGTATATCTGACACTTGTGACACCTCCTCATGTACTTGTAGAAGTCAGATTCCATGGTCAACCAGTAGTACCCTGCTCTCAGAATTTTTCTCGCCATTGTGTGTCCATTGGCATGAGTGCCAAAGGATCCTTCATGAATTTCTTTCATAAGCATGTCTGCTTCTGGTCTGTCGACGCATCGGAGCAAGACCATGTCAAAATTTCTCTTATAGAGTGTATCACCGCTCAGGAAGAAGTTTCCAGGCAAACTTATGAGGGTTTTCCTGTCTTTTCTGAGTGCCCCAGATGGGTACTCTTGTTTCTGAAGGAAGCATTTGATATCGTGATACCAAGGTTTGTCGTCTATGACTGCTTCGATCGCGAAGATGTAAGCGGGCCGTTCAAGGCACATTATGTCGATCTTAGGTATGTCATTCCATTGACCTATACTAATCATGGAAGAGATAGTGGCTAAAGCGTCAGCCGTGTGATTCTCATCACGAGGGATGTGATGAAACTCAATTCTGTTGAAGAAAGGTAACAACCTTCTTGCATAGTCTTTGTAAGGAATCAGTCCTGATTGGCATGTGTTCCAATCTCCTTTTATCTGATTGATAACCAAAGCTGAGTCACCATATACGTCCAAGTTTTTGATCCTTAAATCAATCGCTTCCTCGAGACCCATGATACAAGCTTCGTATTCGGCCTCATTGTTCATACATTTGAATGTAAGTCTAGCAGTGAAAGGAATGTGGGTGCCCTGAGGGGTAACAATGATTGCCCCAATTCCATTTCCATAATGATTAACTTCTCCGTCAAAGATAAGTCCCCATTGGGAACTTGGTTCTGGCCCTTCACTGGGTAGTGGTTCATCGCAGTCTTTCATTTTTAAATACATGACATCTTCGTCTGGGAAGTCAAACCCGATTGATTCTTGATCGTCAATCGGTTGATGAGCCAAATGATCGGCTAAAATACTTCCCTTAATGGCTTTCTGAGCGTGGTACTCTATGTCATATTCTGATAACAGCATCTGCCAACGGGCAATTCTTCCCGTAAGAGCAGGTTTTTCAAATACGTACTTGATTGGATCCGTTTCGGAGACCAACCAAGTAGTATGACGAATCATGTATTGGCGAAGACGTTTTGCTGCCCAAGCCAAAGCGCAACAAGTTTTCTCAAGCATCGTGTACCGAATCTCGCAGCCGGTGAATTTCTTGCTCAAATAGTAGATGGCAGACTCTTTTCTTTTAGTTTCGTCTTGTTGGCCAAGTACACATCCCATTGAGTCCCCTAGGACTGTGAGGTAAATGATCAGTGGTCTTCCTTCCACTGGAGGTGATAGAATCGGAGGATTCAATAGATATTTCTTAATACTGTCGAAGGCAGTTTGGCAATCTTCTGACCAAACGCAATCCTGGTTCTTTTTCAATAATTTGAAGATCGGCGCACAAGTGGCAGTCATAAGGAATATGAATCTGGAGATGTAGTTTAAACGTCCCAAGAATCTTCTAACTTGTTTTTCAGTTTTCGGAGAAGGCATTTCTTGAATGGCCTTGACCTTGTCAGGATCAACCTCAATTCCTTTCTGGTTGACGATGAACCCTAGTAGTTTCCCTGAACGGACACCGAAGGTGCATTTTTTGGGATTCAAGCGGAGCTTGAATTTTCTCAAATGTTTAAATAATTTTGACAGATGTTCAACGTGCTCACTCTCTATTTTTGATTTTGCAATCATATCATCGACATATACCTCGATTTCCTTATGTATCATGTCATGAAACAGAGTAGTCATGGCCCTTTGATAGGTTGCCCCGGCGTTCTTCAAGCCGAACGGCATTACCTTGTAACAAAAGGTACCCCATGGGGTAATGAACAAAGTTTTCTCCATGTCTTTCGGCGCCATTTTGATCTGGTTATAGCCCGAGAATCCATCCATGAAGGAGAATACTTTGAACTTTGTTGTGCTGTCAACCAACATGTCAATTTGTGGTAAAGGAAAGTCGTCCTTTGGACTTGCCTTGTTCAGATCTCTGTAATCAACACACATTCTGACCTTTCCGTCCTTTTTGGGAACGGGTACGATGTTGGCTAACCATTGAGGATATTCAGCTGTAGCGAGGAAACCCGCGTCGATCTGTTTCTGTACCTCCTCTTTGATTTTGATGGCCATGTCCAGGTGAGTCCGTCTCAGCCTTTGCTTTGCTGGCGGACATTCCGATCTTAACGGTAAGTGATGTTCCACGATGCTGGTATCCAACCCTGGCATATCCTGATAAGACCAAGCGAATACATCGGGAAATTCTCTGAGAAGCTTTATCAAACTCTCTCTGGCAGTTGGACTGAGCAGTGCCCCAATCCTGATTTCTTTTCTCTCTTGCTCTGAACCCAAGTTTACCATTTCCAACGGTTCTTTGTGAGGTTCAATGGACCTTTCCTCTTGTCTGAGTAGTCGAGAGATCTCTTCTGGAATTTTGTCGTCATTTTCTTCTTCAGCCTCGAATACCGGGAACTCAAAGTTGGGAGAAGGCATCGATTCGTATGTTTCAATTGGGTTTAAAACAAGCAATCTGGATGACGTGATGATTCGTGTTTAGAAGAGGTAGAGAAAAATGCAAGTGTGTGCAGTGTATTTTTTTTACTGCTTGTTTTTTATAGTTTTGTTTTTTAGGATTACCATTTTCTTTGAAAAAGCAAAAAGAGAAAACAGGAATTAATGCGGAAATTACAGAACGACGTTATTTTATTAATGAACAAGTCGAATCTTGAAACTACAGCCCTATAAAACAAAACTCTGTCGCTTTGGGCAAAGCGAAGAGGGAAATTTACAGAAAGTGAGCCCTATCAAAACATCTGTTTCACCTAGGCAGGGTGAAAGGTTAAAGATGGCAATTACTTTGACTGATGAACGGCCTTCGGAACCTCGACAGCAACCCATTGGCGGCGAACTCCTCAGTGAATCACAAAGTCTGGCACCTTCCTTGATTTGTCTTCAGAAATGACGCTGATTTCTGGCGGAGCGGGATCATTGGAATCTGTCTCCCAGGCAGAATTGTCGTAGGAGAATTCCTCTGTTGCATTTTGCATAGCATTTGTGCTCTCAGGTACATCTCCCCATCCAGTTGCCTGGATATCCTCGAGCCTGATACGAGAGCTTTCGGGAGCGGTGTACTTGACCATATAGTCGAATTTTCCACTTGGTTCTCCCAGAGTGTCCCAAACTTCTTTGGAACTGGAGGAGTCATCTCTCTCAATGACGTTGGCCTCGGGAAAAGTATAGTTGATGAACTCAAGTCCTGCAAACGTTGCGAATTCATCTTCATGTTGAGTAGTTTCTAAATGACCTGAGTGTTGATCCCATGGCATGGTGGGGACACAGGTATTCTGTTCAATGACGGTCAGCTGATTTTCATTGTTCGGCTGACTTTCTTGCCCCAAGTTTCCTGGGTAAGGTTGCCACATTGGCAGACCATCCATTGGGCCATAGTAGGTGTAGTCAAAATTATCTTTCATCGGAGTGTCTTCCTCTAATGAATTTGGTGGAGCGCGGCATCCTTCCGGATCACAATCCCCGTAGATCATTTCGACATCTGATCTTGGTATAAATCTCGGACTTTCTGTAGGAAAGCAAAAAGGCATAGGCACCTCTTCCTGAGACATATAACCGTCCTTGTTAAGGTAGGACTTCCATTCTTCATCTGTGTCAAAGGGGTCTTCCTCATTGATAGCATGAACTGTCTGAGACACTGGGTGAAGAAAACCTCCACTGTGGAATAAGTTTTGAAGGGGATGAAGACTTTCATCGTTGGCAGCTGTCTGGGTACAGGTTGCAGAAAAACCAAGACCTTCTTTGTTTTATTATCAATGGGAATGACAAGCTGCCCCTATCCTATCATATCGGTACTCTCGACCGCTTTAATAGCATCTTTGTATGAGGAAATCGAGGTTCCTCCTCTGAACTGATTGTTCTCGCTTACCGACAGTGCTTGGAACCGAGTTCCAATAACCTCCTCGGGTTCTATTCCAGTAGATGATGACAAGTTACTCACAAGCAAGGCTTGTTCCCCACAAACCGTGACAAGTTGATCGTTCTTGACGAACTTTGGCTTTTGGTGAAGGGTCGAAGTGACCGCTCCAGCCTGATGTATCCAAGGTCTTCCTAATAAACAACTGTATGTTGCCCGGATGTCCATGACCTGGAAAGTGACTTGGAAAGTGTGAGGACCAATAGTTATGGGAAGATCAACTTCACCGATAACTGTTTTTCTGGATCCGTCGAATGCTTTGACGACAACCTCGCTAACCCTCATCGGAGGTCCTTTGAATGATAACTGCATCAAAGTGGACTTTGGCATAACATTCAGGGCTGACCCTGTGTCTACCAGTACGCTGGCTAAAGCATCGTCTTGGCAGTTAACTGTGATATTGAGCGCCATGTTATGACGACGACCCTCTTCAGGTAATTCTTCATCACTAAATCCCAAATTGTTGCAGGAAGTGATGTTAGAGACAATGCTATCAAACCGTCAGATTGTTACATCCCGTTCCACAAAGGCTTTCTCCAAGACTTTCTGTAGAGCCTCCCTGTGGGCTTTTGAACTGAGTAACAGTGATAACACCGAGATCTTTGAAGGAGTTTGTAACAGCTGATCAACAATGTTATATTCACTCCTTTGGATGAGCTTCAGCATCTCATCATTATTTTTCGAAAGGTCGGGATTACTGGATTGACCGACTGGGGGATCGGGAGCTTCTGTCTGAAGTTCCTTTTCCTTGTTAAGTTCCCCAACCCCTCGGTTGAAGATTCTACCACTCCGTGTTACTCGACTGATGTCTGCAATGTTCACGAAGGAGAGTAATGGAATTTCCTTTCCATTTTCAATTATCGTTGCACCGTATTTGTAAGGGATCGCCTTAGCTGATTCATACGGTAGCGGTCCTGGTAGATAGATGACTACAGGAGCCTTCTGATTTTTCTGACCATCATAAGTAATCTCGATCCGTTCCCGGTTGGGAACTTTAGATTCGTCAAGTAAAGGGATAATGGCGAAAACATCCCTGGTCCTGTGATGACCAGAGATCGTGACAACATCCTCAACTTGCTCGGCAAGGTAGTTCGACGGCCAGTTGATGGGTCCAGAACCCGAATAGGGACGAATTTCTCCACGATCGACCTGGCCCTAAAGAGCTGCTCTCACAAGGTAACATCCTTGGTTACTTTCCGAACAGACGCTACAACTGTCATAGTTGTGTGGTGGCACCTGGCCACGCCCACTTTGAATACAATGTAACCTCACTAGGTTAGCTTCCACTGATCGGACATCCTGACTCTGACGCCGAGTGGGGTTTCTATTACTGATACTAATTTGCTGAGTATCTTCATCCATGTAGATTGGCATCCACCAATGATTTAACAAGTGCTGAAGTGCCTCTTGGACAAGGGTACAACCTCGATCGTTTTCGCAACCCGCTTTACAGCTTTGATAGTCATGTGATATTAAGAATCCGAGTCAGACCTGCTCAGCATGTAACTCTACCAGGTTGGTATTCATTACGCGAATATCGAAGATCTGAACCACGTTGATTTGATAGGAGTTCCTATCATGGTAGTCTTGGATCCATCCAAGATCCATCTGAGGCTGGAGGGCCTCTTGTATGAAAGAGCATCCCTGTTTGTTTACCGAACAAATCAGACAAGAACTGTAATCGTGCCGCGGCAGATTATGATACTGGCTTTGCCTTGAGTGCATCGCCACCAAGTTGACATTCATTGCACGGATGTCGTGGTTCTGAATGACGTTAGAATTCGTGTAGACCATGTTAACACCACGAACTCGGTGCTCTTGGATCCATCCGAGATCCATTTGTTCCTGTAGAGCTGCTTGCACTATAGAACATCCTTGGTTGTCTTTAGAGTAGATATCACACTGGTGATAGTTATGAGGTGGCACATGGCCATATCCGCTCTGTCTACAATGCATCTTGACCAGATTGGTCTTTAACAAGAGTACATCGTGAATTTGATAGACATCGTTAGATTTTCTCTCAATCAGATTGACTGCAGCTTTCTCGTGTTGAGGCAGCGTGTTCGTGAGAACATTGGGATTTGTATCCTTGAAGGATAAGACCCCACTCCTAACAAGTTTTTGCACGTCGGACTTGAAATTGAGACAAGTCTCTATGTTATGCCCTGAACCTCCTTGATGATAAGGGCAAGTTTGATCCACCTTAAACCAAAAAGGCAGATTTTCCGATACTATAAGAGGAGATTTAGTCTGAATCTGCCCCTTAGCCAGTAGTAATGGAAACAGTTCTGCGTACGATACGGGTATAGGATCAAATCCTGGCGGCCGTGTTGTACGGTTGTTGTTATATGGAGGACGAGCCTGCTGAAGAGGCTGTTGTGTCCTTTGCTGGTCAGGTTGGCTCTACGCAACCTGAGGTTGATATGTAGGAATAGACGTAGGGTTGATAGTAGGAGTCACAGCTGCTACCAGTTGATAACGTCGTCTTTGCTTTACGAGAGAGATATTCCGAATATCTTGCTCTTTTTTATTAGGGAGAGCACTACCGTATTTTTTAGTACCGCTCGTCGATCCAGTGTCTTTTACCAAACGTCCTTCTCGGACGGCTTCCTCAAGACGTACACCCATGCCGACCATTTCGGTGAAATCACTGGGCGCACTGGCAACCATTCGGTCATAGTAAAATGAGCTTAAGGTCTTTAAAAAGATATTTGTCATCTCTTTTTCCTCAAGAGGTGGACAAATTTGAGCGGCAATTTCACGCCACCTTTGAGCATACTCCTTAAAGGTTTCCTTGTCCTTTTGCGACATTGATCTGAGTTGATCTCTGTCTGGTGCCATGTCCAAATTGTATTTATATTGTTGGACGAAGGCGGTACCAAGATCTCTGAATGTGCTAATCATAGCACGGTTTAAACCCATGTACCATTTGAGTGCGGCACCGGTTAAACTATCCTGAAAGTAGTGAATCAGTAGGTCCTGATTCTCAGTCTGAGCTGACATCCGCTGAGCGTACATCACCAGATGGCTTTGAGGACAAGAGTTACCCTTATATTTTTCAAAGTCGGGCACTTGGAATTTGTGCGGGACTTTCACATTTGGGACCAAGCAGAGGTCTGCGACGTCTTTTCCAAATAGATCCTGACCGCGAATGGCTTGCAGTTCCTTCTGCATTTCCAAGAACTATTCCTGGAATTCATCCATTCTGTCAAACATAGTTTCCTTCTTACCAGAAGGTGTTGGTGGAATCTGTCCTTCCAGGACAGTGTCCACCACAGGGGGTGGTACCGTGACTACGGCAGTGAGTCTTGGCATTTCCTGAAGTTTGTAACCTTCAGGAGTCTTCAACATGCCCCTGGCATCTTCGCTTTCCCGAAGTTTGTAACCTTCAGGCCCAACGGCTTCTGTTGTGATTCCCAGATCCTCAGTGATCGGCAGAACATATCCTTCTGGGATATAGTTAACAGGCATGCCCCAAGGAAGATCTTTCGGTATCTGATACCTAGGATCATACCTCTCCACTACGGGCGTTGAGGTGATCTCTGAGATCACAATTCTTTGTAGCTGAGCTTCTGCCATGGCTTGCATGTCGTTACGAAGCTTTCTCATATCCTCTCTCAGAGCGTCGATCTCTTCTTTCAACTCTCTGTTTTCTTCCTCAAGATCATCCATCCTTTTCTGACGATTGGCCTGAGTATTATACGAATGAGACAGTTTGACTCTAAAATCGAGACACAAACATGAGATTCGTAGGTAAGAAGAATACGCGATGTGAGAATGATGAATGCAATGATTTATATTAATTGTTTTTTTGGTTTAATCAAAATAAACTCCGACAATTAGATTGCAAATATCAAACGGTGGGGAAACCCCTTTTTTATTGAAATTCAAAAGATTACAGAAGTGGAAATACAGTAGATTACAAAGTGCAGAAACAGAAACCTAAACTAATGGGTCCTGAGTCCTCTCTGAAGAGAAATCAGGTGCTGATTCTGGTATCTTCCTTTTCTTTGACCGGGGCTCTTGGGCCGTTGTCGGGTTGTCATTCCTTTGCCAAGTGAAAGGAGCGAGCAAATTCCTTTGGTCATCCTGATTATCTACAGCATGTTGCTCCAAAATTTCAATCAGAGCATCTTTTTCTTTCAGTAATTGCTGTATTTTAATGCACTCTATGTCGAGGGTGCGGTACTTGTTCTTCCAAGACCTTCACTCTTTTTGAATTTTGTTGAGAGTAACCTGAAGCTTTTCAGTTTTTGTCATGAAGTACATGACAGATTCCCTCAGCGGAAGAATTTCGTAACGAGGATAAGGCATCTTTATCTTGAGAGCTCTAGTTTGTACCCAATGGAGATAAGGCTCCACCGAGACACAGTCCGGTTTTCCCAGAGACTCTCGTCCTTTCTTATGAACATGCTTCCAAGTGTGCACTATTTCCATCTTTAGTGCTCTGTCGTTTTCTCCTTCTTTGAAGAAAAGACCTTCCAGATGAACACCCAGTGGGATGTGTCCCATCTGGTATCCAAATTGACGGCGAACCAATACCGGATGGTAGTTGATTCCTCCCTTAGTTCCTATAAGGGGTACGTTGGGGAAGTTTCCACAACGGTCAATGATCCTGATTCCCTCATAAATCCTATTACACCAATCTATATCAGAGTTGGTAAGAGACATGATCTTCTGCGACCAACGTAAGGCACTCTTGCAATCCCAAAAAGCAGCAGACTTGGGCAAGTGAGAGATAAACCATTTGTAAAGCAAAGGTACACAGCATGTGATCTCCCCTCCGTTGTACAAATTTCCCAGGTGTACAGAATGATACGCATCTGTGAGCAAAGTCGGCACAGGATTTCCAATGAGAAAAACCTTAATGGAGTTGATATCTACAAAGTTATTGATGTTGGGAAACAAAAATAACCCGTAGGTGAGCAAGACAAAGATGCTTTCAAAAGCAGTCACGTTTCCTATACTGGCGAAGTACAGGGCTTTCTTTGTCAAGAACTGGGCTAGCAAACCTTGGATGCCACCCTTAGAGGTCATGTGAGCACTGACCTCAGACTCGTCCAAATGAATTACTCTTGCAATAGTCTGATTCTTTGGAATTTCTTCCAGTCCAAAAAATGGAGCTCTATCCGTAATGTGTAGATCGATTAGGTGAGAATACTCCTCCAGCGTTGGTGCAAGCTGGTAATACGGGAATGTGAAACAGTGATAAACCGGATCATAAAACTGAATGAGCGCATCCATGATTCCCTCAATCACATGGACTCTTAATAGTGGTAGCAAACCTCCGTGCTTGGCTCTGAAAGCCTCTGGGTTAGTGATCATCCTCGCTAACCTTCTCAAATTCTCTAGTTTTGGAACCTTGAAGGTATACTGGTGAGTTCTCCTTCTACCGAAATCCATTAATGCAATCCTTTTCTCTGATATTTGCAATCACAGTCTTAGTTTAATTTGAAAAAAACACAGAGATACTAGAAGAGAAGATTTTTTATGTTTTAATGTTTTTTAGATGAATGCATGAATGCAGCACACAAAAACATAGAAAAAACATGGGGTCAAAGGGTCGTTGTCATGAAGTCAAGGCTCTACCCATCCCCAAAGGTTTATACTAGGGTGATTTTTGTACCTGTACTCATTATTATCAGCTCCTCCCAGGAAAGAAAAACAACAAGCGGATCGCCAGCGAGTTGTAGAGAAATCTTAGAGTAAGTGCCATTCACCGAGAATAGATCACCAGCCTCAAATGAGGGTAGTATCGCGTAACAACTATTTCCAATAGTTTCCGCACTACGAAAGGGTTTGGCTCCTCAGCTTCTCAGACTTAACAACCGGCCCATTGTCTAGGTGAGAGAATGGGTTGTGTTGGTCAGCCTCCACTGAGGTTGATGGTCGACCCCGTCGCCATCACTTATCTTAGGTGTATACTCATTCTTTCCATATACGGCATCACCCGCATTCCCATTAGCAGAAAAATAAACACGTATAGCAATTAGGAAAAGCAGTATATATATTTGTCCTAAACATCCTAGACCTTTAAAGCAATGAATCCTAAGTTCCTGACAGAAAATGGGTTCCCCGGTGGAAGCCCAAATCTGTGGTATTCTCGCAAGAGATGAAAAGGAAAAAGGAAAATAGAGACGGGCCCCACGGTGGGTGCCATTTTTTCTGTAGCGAGCGATTTTGGACGCGGTTCTTAAGCGTTGGTCGCTCTCTGCGGTTGAGCTTAAACTACAGGTCGATTCATTTTTTATCCTATTGTGAGCTGATGAAGGAAGGGAAATAGATGTCTCCAATTAACCCTGCTTTGCATACTGAATTTAAACAGCGGTCTGTTAGGTTACGAATGCTATCAATGTGGGGGGGGGGGGGGCCTTTGTACTGGTTATTTGTATTTTCACCAATACGGTTTTCTTTTTCTCTTTCTAGGACTTTCTGGCAGGGAACAAGGATTAGGGCTGATGCTTTTGAATTACTGCTTTTGATATGGGATTTTGGGTTTTTGTTTAGTGTGCTCGCTAAGATTTTTCTTTCAATCTTATGCCTACGTATTCCCGTTTACTGAAACAGGGAAATCAGAGCGTTCGTAGTTCCTCCTATTCTATGGGAGGAAATGACTGTTTTTGGTGTCTTGTTCAAAGCCCAAGACGTGAAGCGAAAGGTAGTTTGTATCTTGTTCAAAGCCCAAGATGTGAAGCTGAAAAGTCTATTTGTATCTTGTTCAAAGCCCAAGATGTGAAGCTGAAGGTCCCAACTTTAGAGAGAATTTGTCATCTCTAAAGAGGGGGTTGTATGTCACAATTGTTTATAAAGGAGAATTACTTTAACCGGGATGCGCGGATCCTAGCAATGCCATAATTTCCTTTATAGGGGGTTTTAACCTAAAGGGGAAGACTTTAACTCAATGTAGAGCAATGCTATCTTTCCTTAGGAATTTCTCATGCTAAAAGAGGGACAGTGGCATAGATGTAGATGATCCAGAGGCTTGCCGCTTACAGCGATTAGATGAAGGGAGTTGTTTGATGTTTGTTTACTGTGAACGAGGCACAGTTTTGATGCTAAAAGGGTAATTGGATTAACCAGTGATTTTCTTATACAAAGCCTAAGAGGAGGCTGATATGTGTCTCGTACAAAGCCCGAGAGAGAGGCTAAAACGAAGTGACTCGACAAGAGAGTCCTCTATGGTATCTCGTACGAAGCCCGAGATGGAGGCTAAAAGGTTTGACTCAACAAGAGAGTGATTTATACTCAATAAGAGAGTGTTTTTGTATCTCGTACGAAGCCCGAGATGGAGGCTGAAATTTGTTTGGCTCAATAAGAACCTTTTTGTATCTCGTATAAAGCCCGAGATGGAGGCGAAAGGGTGATTGACTCAACGAGGGAGTCTCTTATGTGTCTCGTACAAAGCCCGAGAGAGAGGCTAAACGTCACTGGAGAAGGATCATTATGCAAAGCCTAAGAGGAGGCTGTGGCGACTGTTCAGTTAAGTGACAGGTCCAGTATGCTGATTTAAAAAGAAATTCAGTTCTTATATGAGTAATGTTGGCCCTCAGGGATTTTGATTCGAGGATCAGGGATATTTCCTGTTCTTTAAGGAAGTGGGAAATACGAAGGGTATTGAGACTGTCCGAGTCTGCGGGTTTCCTTCCTATTTAACGAAGGGGTCACTTGAGAATGTCTTTGAGACTCAAGGAGATTAGACTGTCCAAGTCTAGAGTTTCATCTTTTGTACTATGCTTTGAGAAATAGTAGTAGACTCTACGAAAGGATTGTTCTATGCAGATGATTAAGTTCTGTTCCTATACCTCTAGGAGGTCGTCGGGACAATTTGTACGAAGCCCAAGAGGAGGCTGGAAGCTTTTAAGAAGCCGACGGGTCCTTGTACTAAGCCCAAGAGGAGGCAATCATTCCCGGAGGAAGAGATCATTATACGAAGCCTAAGAGGAGGCTGTGAATACTTCTAAGAAGCCGTAGGGTCCTTGTACTAAGCCCAAGAGGAGGCGGGGTTGCTTTTAGGAAGCCTGTGGGTCCTTGTACGATGCCCAAGAGGAGGCCGATGCTTTTAAGAAGCCCGTGGGTCCCCAAACCCCGAAAAATTCAAGGCAATGCTATTCACCGAGAATAGATCAAAGTCAGGAAAGTTCGAGAATTTGGAAGAAACTCAAAGATGTCATTCACGGAGAATACATTCATCTCTGGGAGTAGAGTTTCTTGACAATTCTTAATGAGGACAGCCGAAGAAAAGACTGTGTCTGGTGATCCTATTGGGGATCTAGTTGTCTATTTCTACGAATAAACGAAACGGCGTCACCTAGTTCTAGACGTAGTTGCCAGGGAAACTCGAAATATCTATACTATTATTACACAGTTGATATGAGTTTATGAAAGAAGAATTACAGTGAAACAGCCCCACAATACAGTGATATGTATATGAAAGCGGTAAATGAAAGCATATAAACACTTACTCGGTTGTAGAGCTTCCATGCTGTTTGGTTAGTTGTTCAACAAAGAAAGATTAAAAACAATAGTACATTCAAAATCAAAGGAGAAAGTGCTTTGAAGAAGAAAGATTTGGGGCTTACAGCTCAAGGAGAGGCCCAGGGTTTTATCAGTGAGCGCACTGTTTGAATTTGTACAGAGGGACTTATACAAGTGACTGAGGCCCAAAATGTTTTCTGTACAAAGCGATGGGTCTTACACTCTCTCAAGAGGCCCAAAAAGTTTTAAAGAAAAAGAGTGGGGCTTATAACACGAGGGTAGGCCCAATTGACTTTTCGTTTAAAAAGTGGCGATTGCGCCGAGGTTTTCTTTTAACGCAGAGGGACTTATACAATAAGTGAGGCCCAAAAAGATTTTGGTTAAAAGGGGATTGGGTCTTACACTCTATTAGAGGCCCAAAATGTTTTGAATGGGTCTTATAGCTCAAGGAGAGGCCCAATTGATTCTTTGAATAGGCGACGATCGCGTCGTTTGTCTTTGACGGTATCGGGACTTATACAATACACTGAGGCCCAAAATTTTTTGGTCAAGAAAGGATTGGGTCTTACACTCTATTAGAGGCCCAAAAAGTTTTGAAAATGATTTATGAGGGTTGAATTAATCCAAAAACCCTAATTTGTTTTCAAAAATGTATTTAATTGAATAAAAATTCAATTAAAATGATCAAAATTGTTTAACATGTGAAAAACAAATTGTGATTTTGGATTAATGCTTTAAAAATTAAGTATTGACCTACAAAATAATTAGAAAGCATTAAAAGTTGCAAAATCAATGTAGAAAAAATATTTAAAATGTCAAAAACAATTAAAATATTAATTCTTTGCAAAAATATCAATTATATGAAATAAATAATATTTTTGGGATTTTTTGATAAAATAAAATATTTTAACATTTTTGTGAATTATTAAAAAAAGAATCAACTCAAAATCATTAAAACTCAGAGAGAAATTAATTTTTGAATCAATTAAATAAAATCACAAAATTCAAATATTTGAATTATTCAAAAATGGCGCCAAGAACAAGCTGAAGAACACGCGCGTGTTCTGGGTTTCTCAGATTTGCATTTTCTATCCAATCTCCCTAAATACTTGATTATAACATGCAATCCACATATCATTATGCTCGTCTCAACCTCATGATCATGTCTATGTCCATTAATTTCATTTAAATTAAACATACAACAAGAAATCATGAAAAATCCTTAAGAACCCTAATTTCTGCATGAAGGCTAGGATTTTTGATACACGATTTAAACAATGCAATTAATTGAGGGAAAACATTCCATGCATGATTATGAACATATGGCCAAATTATTGTGCGAGGAAATATGCATAGATTGAGAGATGACCAAGTATATGCTTACCTCTAAGCCATGACAGCAAGTGCAATGTGATTTTTGATTTGGAGGTGTTACAGATGAGTGGTGATGATCTGAACAGCTTCCCTACACCCTATGGAGTGTGTTTGAATGGTTGGACTTGATTGAAATTGGCTGAATCAATTTGTGGTACCTCAGCTGCAACTTGATTGAAAATTTGAGCAACCAGCTGGTGATTTTGTGAAATTGGTGTTTCAGAAGTGATCTAAGTGTTTGATCAGCTCATATGTGAGGTGTGTGAGCGATTGGTTTGATTGGAATTGCTCTCAAACTCAAAACCCGATAGTGACTTGCCTTAGAAGGCAAAATTGGAGTGAAAGAAGAGATTTTGAGGAAAGCATCTGTTTGATGGCTTTGGTGTACTCAAAATGATCACAATTGAGCTATATTTATAGTAGAGCAAGTTTGTTTTGCAAGGAATAGTGAATGGCAGCTGGTAAGTAGGTTTGGCCAATGTTGGCAAATGAAAATCCAAGTCTCCTCTAGCCATTGACTAGAGGTTAGGGCACAGAGCTTTGGTTCCCTTGGTCTTGGATAAGTCTTGACTGATTTCAGATGAGAATGGCTCAGTCCATGCCACCTTGATGCTTCCATTGAATGCTTCAATCCAAATTTGGAGTCTTGTCCCTATTTTGGCCATTCTAGGTTCAACATGCTATTTCTTGTTCCATGGACTTTGGAGGCTTGGCTCAGTGATTGTCCCCTTTAGATTCAATTCTCAGATGTGTCCAAGTGGATAGAAGCATTTGAATTTGGCTGATTTTGGCAAATCGAGCCAAAATGCAAAATCTGCCTTGCCTTTGACAGATTTCAGCAAGGCAACTTGACAATGTCATATCTCATGGGGTAAGTTGAATTTGGCAATGTTCTTGGCCATTTTGGAAAGCCCTTACATGATACAACTGTTTGAACAAGTTTGGTTTTGATCTCTTTTGATTCCAAGTGAAAAATCCCTCTACATTTGGCAAAAAGTGAAGCAAAATCTGACTTAGTGAAATTTTCACTAAGTGTTGGAACAAAGTGTGATTTCTTGATTTTGATCACTCCATAACTCAAAATCCTTAATGAATTGGACTTAGGTCTAGTTGAAGTTTTTGTAGAGGGTAATGAGGGCTACAAATCCATCTTTGGATGAAAAAAATTGGCCTTGTGGTTTAGGAGTTATGGTCCTCCAAATTTGGTGCATTAGTGGTACTTTTTCCATAACTTAGAAAAATTTCTAAGTTTTATGGTTACCCCTTTTACAAGTTATCCCACTTTCTTTGATTTTTATTGATGAATGATGATTCAAATCATACATTAACATCATTTTAGGGTTAAAAATCCATTTTGGTGAAAAATCTCAAAAAGTCAAAGTTGACTTTTGTGCACAGTTGACTTTTTATCAAATGAATTCCAAATTGTGCAATTCTTCAGGAAATCATTTCCTTGACATAAATCAAACTTGATGGACATGTTCCAAGGGTGTCATAGGGTATATTGGGGCATGTCCTAGGGTTTGGGAGCATGTCCTGGTCAAAAGTCAAAGTTACAGTTGAATTTCCTCGCGAAACCCTAATTGTGGTGCAGATGAAAATGAGACTTGTTGCTCAAGCTTCTTGGATTAATCCATTGTTCCAAATGGATCAATATAGTTCATTAGAGACCCTCAAATCATGTCTTGAGGTCTTGGCTCTTGATTTGTCCCAAAAGTCAACTTAGGGGTGAATTAGGTCAAGAAACCCTAATTCCTGATTTTTGATGTATGCATCCCCTGAGGTCAAATTGACTTGATGCTTGGATCCATGAGGTTCCATGGAGTACATTAGGTTGTGTTTTGGATCTTTGGCTTTTGCCCAGATGAAACTTCCCATCTAGAGGCCCTAGTCGACGAAAACCCTAATTTGGTGATACTGGCGATCTTGAGACTTGATCCACCTAGAAGGGAGCAACCTTGTACTTAATCCTTGAAGTGGGAGTCCTTTTGGTTCATTGTGGATGTTTGAGAGGTTAGACAAGTTGAAGATCATGTCATTCCTTGATTGATCCTTTGTCTAAGGCTCTGAGAGGGCTTAAAACCCTAATTTTGATTGTAGTGAATGCTCAACAACCCTTGAGGCATTTGGTGAGGCATGATGGTTCATCCATATTGTGATGATGATTTGAACAATGATGGGAAATCTTAGTGGTCAAAATTTGGGGTATGACAGATGCCCCTATTTAATCTTCTTGGACCCGAAGGTGTGAATGACGAAGGTATTCGGGCATTCGGGGTGCAAGAGGATTAAATATCGGAATACCCGAAATTTTGATGGTGGTTATGAATGGCGGATCGCATCCATCTTCTTTTGCTGAGCAATGATGCTTAGAAAAGGTAAACTTCCCCTCGATCCTGGTCTTCAGCCAAGGAACTGGTCTCAGTTTCTGATTTAAACTTCCCCTCGATCCTGGTTTCCTACCAAGGAACTGGTCTTAGTTTCTGATTTAAACTTCCCCTCGATCCTGGTTTCCTACCAAGGAACTGGTCTTAGTTTCTGATTTAAACTTCCCCTCGATCCTGGTTTCCTACCAAGAAACTGGTCTTAGTTTCTTTTGTCAATAAACTTTACTGATAAGGGACGCTATTCGTAGCGGCTTTCCTTCAAACTTCTCGCCGAATTTTCCTGGGGAAATGCCATTTGAGTGGAAAAAGTTTTGATGTCAGACTTGCTGGGGAACCCAGTCGTCTGAGTTGTAGAGGTGCACAAACTTCTCTGTTGGAGACGCCATTTGTTGATTCTACTGGGGGAAAGCGAGTATCTTGAAAAACTGTTTCCACTTGGAATCTTACATCATACTTTTCTCGGGATCTTCCCGGAGAAATGCCATATGATAGGGTCCAATTTTGAGGTGTCAATGACCTTTTCATCAGCGGATTTTCGGAGAAATACTAATGTACTACCGAACCTTTGCTTAAGAGGCTTTCTCTGGGGATTTTCTTTAATCCAGGAAAGCAAGGATATCCTCTTCAATGGCGAAGAGTGACATCTGTTGAAGGTTCTCTGGCTCTTCAGAGGTTCAAGTTATCAAAGTGGTCGAGTGTCGACTCTAATCTAAAGATACACTGGTGGCGAGATTGTTCAGACACAACGTTTCCTGACGAGGAAAGAACTGACAACTCGATTGAGAGAACTCCTATCCCTAAGGGACAACACCGGCTAGAGTGATAGCGATGCAATATGAAATGTGAATGCAAATCAATAATGCATGATGTATGTATGTATATGCGGACAAAACTGACGCGACACACAAACTAAAAGATGAACATGACTGGATACTCGGCCATCGCGGGGCGTATAGAGATATCGCTGGTTCAAGATAGCAATTCCACCTTGCTTAGGAGAGATAATCCCTGCGGGGCATATCGTCGATCGGGCTTAGGAGGTAAGAACTCTGCCGTGGCGTGTCAGATGAGACAAGGTCTCTGACATAGTTGATTCCTTCATTCAGGCGTACTCACGTAGAAGGAGTACTTTGATTCTGCACTTTGAAGTTCGCATACTTTTGGAGAAGCGATTGATGTTCTTTCGATGTTTAGCAGTCAAAAGAAATTGCCATCTTTATTTTAAAAGCAGAAAAAGTTTTAACAAGTAAAATCATTTTTGTTTTATTTCAAGAATCGTTAATCATGTTAACAACGTCGTTCTGTAAAGCTAAAACAAGCAAGAATTACAAACAAAAGCACAAGGCTCAAATTTTATTGATAAGATGGAGATCAGCCAAATGCGTGATTCCATTGAGTATTCACAAAATCTCAACAACGAACTGTCCCATCAAACCGAAGAGACTTACTATTCATTGGAAATACTTTCTACCAAGATTTTTTTGAGAAATGTGTCAACCATAAAAAATTTACTGGGGAATCTATTGCCAAGATCAACCAGAGAACCTTCAAATGAAACACCTTCTGCCAAGATTTTATATGTAATTCCTACTGCCAAGGAATAATCGAAAACATGCCTGCTGCCGAGGCTTTACTGAAATATATTTTAAGGATTCTATTGCCGAGATCCTAAAAACAAAATACCTTCTGCCGAGGTTGCTGTAATCCTTTTTTTTTTTGAAATTATCCGAGAAATGTACTGCCGAGATTCTTGGAAAGACAATACCTTCTGCCGAGGCTTGTTGCAAATTCTATTTTTTTTTAACTTATTGGAGAATCTAATGCCGAGATCAACCAAAGAAATCTAAAATAAAGCCACCTCTTGCCAAGGTTTGCTGGAAATCTTTTGAAAATATCCATGAAATCTACTGCCGAGATTCTTGGAAAGAATATACCTTCTGCCGAGGTCAACTGGAAATATTCTGCCGAGATTTTCCAGGAACTAGGAATCAATAACTCTACCAGGGATCTTCATAGGAGATATGGGCAAGTCAGATCACGCAACAGACTTCTCAAATAAAGAGACAACCATCTATTGGAAATTTATAACAAACTTCTCTGACGGGCACAACCTGAGAGATACCATTTGATGGAAAAGATAACGTCTGATAACTGGAGACACACAAGCTCCTCAAATAAAAAGACTACCATTTGTTGTCACGTAATAAATTCCAAAAGAGTGTTGTCACCACTGCTGGAGAAACAAAATCTTCATCTTCTAGTGGTAATCACAAACAGATCATCTGCTGGGGAATACAAAATCCTCAAAGGTGCACAATAAATGCACTCCCAATCATGTAGGTTGTACAGCCTAGAAAGCTTCAAAGTAGTCACCGCCGGAGACCAAAGTTCAATCCAGGAACAAACTGGAGAGAAACGTTCAAACAAGTCTCATCCCGAGGAGGAAATAACTCAACTGAGGATTGTTTCCATCCAGATAATGAACTGGAAAGGAAAACTGAAGAAAAACTTTCCACGAGGAATAAAATCAGTGGGGAATTAGAAAGGATAAATGCTTTCTGCTTAGGGTCAACACTCTAATGGAGAGAGGACACACACACACTTTGCGGAGAAAACCACATCAGAGAGCGGAGAAGCACTAAAAGAGATGTAAAATGCACAATGCAACCACAACAATGCTATGCATAACAAAAGAATGCATATGCAATGCGTATGAGTATGAATATGCTAACAAAACAAGACACAAGGATAAACAGAGGATGAATAAACACCACAGCTCAGCTGAATACTCGGCTAATCTTAACAAGATAGAGATACCAAAAGAGGTCCTGTCAAGGAGTACACACAAAGCCAACCCTAATGGGGATATCAACCAATTGGGGGAATAAGAAGTCAACATTACTCTTTGCTTGGGGAGTGATCAAAGCAATCACAACGAGAGGTATAACTCTGTGCGAGGATTCCACATCAAGGGGAAACATCACCCCAAAGCTTCACAAATACTTGATCATAACCTGGCTGGAGAATAGAATCATACTCAGCTGGGGAAACCTGAATCAAGACTTAGCCGGAGGAATACCCAAAATAGTACTTGGACGGGAAATGCCCAAACTGGCGCTCAATTGGGAAATAGTGGAATTCAAGAGTCCAACACTTTAGAACAATCTTGAGGGAATCCATCATCTGATTAACAAGTTGATCACATCCTCAAGAACAAATATGCTTATGTGTGTTGAATCCACCATTTGACTTTTGCCCCAGGCTGCATGGTCTACAAAGGATTTTACACCAAAAGGAAGCTTTGTACCATAACGACTTGAGATAATTTGTCCCAGTGTCTTCAAACTCTGAGAGATTTGTCGAATCTCGAAGTAACTGCCCCAGATTAACTGAACTTGGCACATTCTTCAATCAATAGAGTCTTCCAACTTTGCCCTATGTGAAAGCATCAACTGGGAAAACAAGTTTGCACATATCATCAAAGCCTTCAGGCAACATGCCCCTGGAAAGGATCATCCTTGAAATGATTTGCTAATTACTCATCGGAGTTTCAGGCCTCAAAAGATTAGACTCATCACTGATGCTCAAATGTAAGCTTCCATGATGTCAAACAAATGTATGCGAGCAGAACATGTTAATTCTGAGAATGATAGTTCTAATGCAACAAACATGTTAATCTTGAAGTTTTTGTTGACAAGATGTCGCAAAACCTTGTGAATAAATCACTGGTTTAGATACGACATTGATTTTTGAATGCACATGCAATACCAAAAAAGATCTTTTTGCGCAAATCATGGGAGTCAGGAACACTATCTCGCTAAAGTATGCTTTCAAAATAAACCCTACTTCAATTAGGACTTTTGAGGGTTATAACTTGGTCTGGTTCACGGTTTTCAGAAAAAAGGATTTTTAGGCTCAAGTACCCACCCAATCTCCGTGATGTTCTTCTGTCATATATTCAGCTAATTTAACACAAATGTTCATATCTCAAAGGGGATTAAACTGACGGTATAAGAACCAATGAGATTTTTCGGGGATAACAGTCACCCTTATCGTCTTTCGACTTGTAGTCACACAAAGATTTGTTCTTTTGATGAGAATTTTTTCTTTTCACATTTTCATTCTTTTTATTTTTCCCTAACTTTTGCTTGGACTGATTTTTTTTTTGAATTTTTGATGTCCAGCGGGATGCCCCAATTTTTGCCTAAGTCACTTGTTTTCAATTTTTTCGACTTAGCGGGCTTTTATTTTTCTTTTGACTTTTTTTTTGAACAAATCATGTGACATTGGCTTATTTGAAAGGGTTATGACTGCCTCTTTCTTTCATGGATGAGGAATAACCATTGTGGTTTCCTTAGATGCACACTCCTTTTGAAATTTGGACACTTGGTCAAATTAACTGAAGACTACCCTGCCCCAAGTTAAATGTAAGGGTTTTTTCATTTATAAAAGAAACTCCTACTTCAAGGCTCAAAGGGGTTAATCAAGGGATTATCTTCCTTATATCTCCAGTGTTTTAGGAATTTGAAACAATGTCTGTACATCATCAGCAAGGTCTTATTCAAAAGCATACAACCAGAAATTGTGCGTTTTCACTTCATCATCCTCCCTCCAAGAGTTTAAACAAGAAGTTGGTATTGCAGATGCAGAAAACAAAATACGAGCGAATGCGGATGGATCACTTCAAGATAACCATACTCATTGCATTATGATTAATATTCAAAACAAACAAGTTCTACATGCAAAAAAAGCAATAGCAATCATAAAAGATTACAAATGAAGATGCAGTAAATGAACTAAAGATCTGAGGAAACGGTGTCAGCTTGAGCTTAAAAGAGCACTTTCAACTTTCTTGGGAGACATAGAAGCAAACATACAACCACTGCGGGTCACTCTACTAATATCAGCATAAAGGAATTCCATTCACAAATGCGCTTCCTTCCTTGAAGGTCAACACCTCATCGTCAATCATCTCTTGAACCATTTTCTGGAAAACCTTGCACTCCTCAATTGGATGCCCCATTACTCCATCATGAAATTCACAACTGGTATTTGGGTTGTACCAAGGAGGGCGAGACTGCATGGCTCTGGCTTTTCTAGGTGTCATCACTGAGTTTCTGGAAAAATAAGACCACAATTGACTGTAAGTCATTGGAATTGAATCAAACTGACGAGTCTCTCTCTTCTGGATTATTCAGAGGTCTCTGCTGCTTCTGGAACTGAGAAGAATCCTGAATCGCATCAACTTCAACATTTTCTTTACTAGCTTGGCCATTCAAACCATCTTGGATTCTTTCACTTTTGAATGCGTTCTCAATGTTTACTCCGACTTCCACAATTTTGGAAAAATCTAGAGGTACAACGCCTACCATCCTTACATAATAAGAGTCTGACAGCGTTCTTAGAAACATTTTGGCCAGTTCTTTCTCTAAGAGTGGTGGATGAACTTGAACTGCTAACTATTTCCACCTTTGTGCGTACTCTCTGAAGGATTCGCTCTCCTTCTGACTCATACTCATCAATTCATCACTATCTGGAGCCATGTCCAAGTTGTAGTCATATTGTTTCACAAAAGCATCAGCTAGGTCTTCCCAAGACTGAATATGGTCCCTTTTCAGTTTCGTATACCACAACAAAGATCCCCCATATAAACTTTCTTGAAAGCAGTGAATCATCAACTTATCGTTGTCGACATGAGCGGTCATCTTTCGACAGAACTTCGTCAAATGGTGCCTTGGACAGCTAATACTCTTGTATAATTCAATGACAGGCATTTTGAACTTCAGAGGAATAACCACATCTGGAACCAGACACAAGTCATGAGCCTTAAAACTAGACGCATTGGGTCTTGTCAACATTTCAATTCCTCACTGAGATCACGAAGTCCTTCTTTCATTTCCATAACTTTAAGATCAATCATCTCTGTCACAGGGAGGACATTTTGAGGACTTGGCATATACCTAGAAAATCGAGAATCTTTTTCAACAACTTGACCAACCAGATCATTTTGTACAGGTCGGGATCAAGTAGGAACATCCACTTGTGGAACATCCTCGTCCAGAGGAGAATCATACATCGGATTGGGCATCACTGTAAAGCCTGACATGAGATTATCATCTTTTGTTCTCTCCATGTTCCTTCAGTAACTACCTCAGACTTGGTACTAATGCCAGAAAATCAGCTAAATCCTCTTCTTTCTCTGATTAGCCTGAGTAATATACTGGTGCGACAGCTTGGCTGAATAAAGACCAAGGGGAAATAATAAGACACATGGAAAAGGCAAGAAACAATGTAGAATGATGTGAATGCTAATGCAAAATGCAAATTTTTCATTCAACTTTCAAGGATATTATAAAGCATTTGCAAGCATCGTAATAACTCTTTTTTTATTTTTGAAATACTGATAAACTTCTCATTTTATTGAAAATTATTTGTGATGTCTGCAAAAGGAAAATCTCTAAGATCCTTGAAAATTGACTGAAACAGAATGTCCATGAATGCATGAGTGCATGTATGCAGCAACCAAAAACAAGATCACACAAAGCACACGGGTCAAGGTTCAAGTCATGAGCATGAAGCCAAGGGTAGGAACCAATCCCACAAAGGTGTGTACTAAGGTTTTTTCTTCATTGTACCTGCAGTAAACAGAGGTTCTAACAGAGTGCCCAGGGTCCACAATCCACTATCAGACACACCAGCACACCGATTTGCTCGGAGGTTAGTAGTTATCCTCAAGAGAATCTAACCTGAGTGTAGCATCGCGTGACAACTAAGTCAGATTTGCATCTTCATAGCTTCCGCGCTACGATCCTAAAAAGGCTAGGATGGGTTAAGGGTTACTACGGACCTCAGTGTTATAGGCTTCTATGGAAAAAGTAATGCCTTCTCGATCGCTTGATTGGCATCAGTAATTCCAAAGAGGCAACCACCGAGCGGATAGATTCTCAAGTTCTTCTTTTTCAGGATTCGACTCCTTCAAAGTTCCCTTGACTATACTATCCTCCTATCTCAAAGTACACTCTGGTCCGGGTATAAGACCTATCTGACACAGAGAAACTCCCAAACAGAACAAATAAGTCACAAGCAAATAAGACAGAAAGCAGTAAATAAATCCAAGTAGGCTAAACCCCTCAACCAGAGATTCTCCCCAGCAGAGTCGCCACTTTTCTGTAGTGGGGAAATTTGTGAGTGTAAGCTATTGATTAACTTAACTCAAAAATAAGCAAGAGTCGCCACCGCACTTTTATTTTCATCCACAAAGGGAAAGGAAAAAGAGCGAACAAAACCTAAAGAGTTCTAAAACAACAAGAACAAACAGAGACTGGGTAAGGGGCTTGGTTACACGATGGGAAGGTGTTAGCACCCAAAACGTCTATAGTACCCTATAGGAACCCTTTGAAATATCTACCGCTTTTTGGTTTGAAAATGTTTTACTTGAAAAGAGATTGGGGAGATGAGAAGAGAAATATTTTTTAAGATTTTTGTGTTTGGAGAGACTTATCGCCTCATGCCTATGTAGCCACGATGTGCAATGTAGGATCAAAACCCCGTAGTTCGTGGTACAAAGAATGAAAATTATTGGTTATGGTTTATTTTATCTTGAAAAAGACAACCTGTCATTCTCAAGAGAGAATACTCAACTAATTACCCAAAGGTATGGGAAAGAGGCATTTGCATCACATTAAGATTGAGGATTTGCTTGGATTAACATCAACAAGACTAATCACTTCAACATCTAAGTGGAAATTGACCATACTTTCAACAAAATACCATGGTTAGGAGTTTTACATCTCATCAAAAAAATGACACATGTCTAATTCCTTTTGAAAATTTTAAAAGAAAAAGGTGCACAAAGCACAAAAAAATTTGGATGAGTTTTGTATTTTTTATGTCTTTTTGAAATGGTCAAAGCATGATTAACATTGATTGACATTTATTTATGAAGACAAAGTTTGAAAAATCACTTGACCAAAGTCAAGGTTTTATTATGAAAGCGGTTTTAAGTTTGAAAACAAGAAGGTTTTGAAAAAGGGAGAGGATTTTGAAAATTTAAGAATGGGGAGGAGAAGAAGTGACTATCCTAGTGCATAAAATAAAAGCTATGGAAAAGCAGGATCTAACCAAAATGGAGCCACTTAAAAGTAATATTAAAAGAATTACATCCTTAAGCAAATTGGCAACATAAAGGCAAGTCTTCAATCAATACTCCAAGCAAAGGGATAAGAAGTCCTAATTTTAGGTCCGTAAGTCCAATATTACTTCAAAAGAGATCCATAAAGAGATCACTCCAAAGCATAGGATAGTAACCAATAGTCCAAGAATTAAGAGCACAAGTATTTTAGTTGTTTAATCCTTTATTAATGTTTTAAGTCCAAATGGACAAAAGAAAAATGGCATAAGTATAAACATGTGTCCAACGGACAAAGGAAAAATTGCGGAAACATAAACATGTGTCCAACGGACAAAGGAAAAATATGCGGAAGCATAAATATGTGTCCAACGAACAAAGGAAAAATTGCATAAAATTAAAAGAGAGATAGGGAGCGAGAAGGAAATATAAAGAAGCTAGAAGTTAGTAATTAGTAATTAGTTGTTAGTGTTAGTGATCAATAACAATTGAATAATTGCACTTAGGTCAAGGTTGATGAAACTCATTAGAGGATTGATAAGACCAAAGCCTCCTAACAACAAGTTTCATGAGTTTTGAACCATAAGACATACAATCAATCAATCTTGATAGTTTTCCGATGCGGGACAAATATTACGCTATGTTAAGCAATCGCCGAGTAATTTACGGAGTAATTACCCTACAATGTGGTCGGTCAATAGCTCTTTGTACTAATGTATGCTAGATGAACGATATATAGATCGTCATCTGAAAGCAATACCGCACGAAAAGAAAAGTGGTAACGATCTTGTCTCGATCAAAATTCAACAAAAGAATTCCAAGATCTTTAAGACTTTCATCGATCAAAATAAAAAAAGGAAATAGATGAAGAGAATGCCAAATTGAACTACAAAGTCAAAGAACCTTTCATCTTCAAGTTCAATCACCTTTAATTGATAGATTTAAGTGTGAAAACATGTCACTAATTCAAAGCATCTCAAATGAATTCAATAATTCATTAAAAGATAGATTTGAACTAATGAATGTTTAATTACTTTAACCATATCTAAAGTCCATTAAAATTAAAGAGAAATTAATATCAACAATGAGTTTCAAGGCTAAAATAAGAAGAAAGGGGAAGAAGGAGGAAGAAAAACCAAAACAACCCCAAAAACAAGTGAAAATCACATTCTGGATGCTGGTTAATCGATTAACCAACTCACAGTATAATTATGTTAATCGATTAACCAGTGTAAACTTCCAAATTTTTACGCAGAAATAAGTTGTTAATCGATTAACCTAATTGTACATGTTTTGGTTAATCGATTAACACTGTTAAAACAGCAGAAAGTCAGTTTGAAAATTGTCAAATCCTTGATCACTCATTTCTTCAAACATCTTAGGATCAAGGATTCAACTGTGCACAAATTTTGGAGTAAAACAGCAACAAAAACCAGCAATCAACACAAATTGCAAGATCCAAAGATCAAGCAAACAAGATCAACAAAGGATCTACATTATGGAAGATGAAGATGAAGCTTCAACAATGGTGAAAAGTGAATTACCAATCCAAATCATAAAATTCTTCCAAATTGCAGCAAGATCTACACTCCAAAGCCTTGATCTATGAACAAAAACCAGAATGGATGGAGGTTTAGCTCTAAATTAGTAAGAATCAATGTGAATTCTTACTAACTTATGAAAGAAGAAATTGAGCTTTTGGTGAAGTTTGGTAGTTGTGGAGAGAAATTGCAAGAGGTTTGTTGGCTATCAAAAGCTTGAAGAATGAATGAAATGAAGCCTCTATTTATAGAGTTTAGGCTTGGAAATTTGGTGGTTTGGAATTAGGCTTGGGTGATCAAAATTAGGATTGGAATTCAAATTTGGAGGGAAATCACAAAAGAGTGGTGATTAGTGATGGTACATGGTGGGAAATGGTCAAAGTGATGTAGGGAATTAAAATGAGATGGTCGAGAATATTCCACATGTGATCAAAATGGTGAAACTTGGTGCCAATTGCTGCAGAATTTGAATTTGGCACATTTTTTCAAAAATTGCACGTGTTAATCGATTAACCACTTCACAGTGCAATTAGGTTAATCGATTAACATAGTGAAAAATGGGAAAAAATGGCTTTTTGATGTGCTGTCTTGGCTCTGGCTCGATTTTCTTGCTTGTCAAAGAAGGCATGGAAATAAACACATGAACCTTGGAGTCCCTTGAATGATAATCAATTAAATCTTGGAAACTCTTGATCAGATAATTTTTGAATTAATCGCAGATCAACAATGACTTTATTCAGATGAAATTCATTCTATCTGTGGGACTGTTCTTTTGGCATTTTTAACCTGTTCTTCCCCTGAAAATGTTAGTGAAAGAAAACAAAATATTTTTTGGCTTTTAATTAATGGTTAGTAAAATATAAACAAATTAAACAAATCAAACGCACACAAACTCAAAGATCCCTGCAAGACACAATCTTATCAAAGAGGGAACCAATATGTGTGATCTTGTTTGTGATATGCAAAAATGCAAATGACATATGGGATCTTAGGGGTAAAAATTAGGGTATTACAATACTGAAATTTTATAAAGAAGCGCCAGAGTTAAATTTACAATTAATAATTTTAAATAAAAAAATATATCACGACAGTGGAACTTAACTACCGTAGTCATAACCCTTTAAGTTTTTTATTTAAAATTAAATAAAAAAGAAAAGGCACGCCTTAACATTAAAGGTATAATATATATGAGGGAGTTGAGGTTCAAACCCATGAAAGCTTGATGGTATCACCACGATTGGCTCTTCAACCGTTGTTATATACAAATAATTTTTAATCAAAAAACAAAAATAAAATGACAGCGCCGTAGTTTAGAGATGTCACCACGGTGTAGGGAAGAACCGTGGTGACCATAGCATTGTTGTTTACGCGTTTTGTAGTAGTGAGTCAACTTGATGTTATCCTAAGAATGAACTAGTTGGAGTTCAACCGTGTTCATATCAATTGTATCGACAAGTACCTTTTATTTCCAGAGTTCGAAGAAGGTAAAGATATGATGTTTATGTCTGCTAACCAAGTGGATAAATCTTTTAAGGATGACACTTGGGTGTTTATGATGTTCACTTCTTTGAAAGATGAGAGCAAAGTTGTGATTGGTGATCTACCAGTCGTGCATTATTTTCCCTATGTGTTTCCAGACTACGTTAGTGATTTTCCACTAGAGCGTAAGGTTGAGTTCACCATAGACTTAGTACGTAATACTAGTCCCGTGTCGATGGAACCTTATAGAATGGATGCATCATATTTGGGCGAGTTGAAGAAACACTTAGAATATCTGCTTGAGAATAAGTTTGTTAGACCTAGTGTGTCATCGCGGTGAGCACCGATGTTGTTGGTGAAGAAGAAATATGGTAGCATGAGGTTATGTGTTGACTATCGAAAACTGAATTAGGTCACAATTATGAATAAGTATCCTCTTCCAAGAATTAATAATCTGATGAATCAATTAGTTGGTGCTTGCATGTTCAGTACGATTGATTTACAATTGTGTTATCCTCATATTCGTGTAAAGCTAGAAGATATTCTGAAGACTATGTTTGAAACTCGATATGGTCATTATGAGTACTCAATGATGTCGTTCAGTGTGTCTAATATGCCAAGCGTGTTTCTGGAGTACATGAACAAAATATTGCATCCCTATTTGGACCAGTTTGTGTTTGTGTGCATCGATGATATTTTAGTGTATTCCAACAAAGAGGAAGATCATGCAGAACATATGAAAGTTATGCTACAAACTTTGCAGGAGAAGAAGTTGTATGCTAAGTTTCCATAGTGTGAGTTCTGGTTGCGTGAAGTGAGTGTCCTTGTTCATGTTATTTCTCGTGGTGGTATATTAATTGATCTGTCTAAGGCAGACATAATGTTGTAGTGGGAGACGCCTAAGTCTGTTACTAAGATCATAATTTTTATAGGTTTGGATTATTACTATGTAGGGTTTATAGAAGGATTTTTGAAGTTGGATTTTCCTTGGACTTAGTTGACTCGGAAGGGTCAAGTTTATGTGTGACATGTTTAGTGTGAAGAGAGTTGTCAAGACGGGGTTAGGTGGTGTGGTTATGCATGATGGTCAGGTTGTGGCTTATTATTTGAGACAACTGAAGGTTCATGGGAGGAATTATCCTACCCATGATTTAGAGTTGGAAGTTGTGGCGTTCATGCTTAAAGTTTGGAGGCTTTATCTGTTTGGCTCTAGAGTTGAAGTGATCATAAGAGTTTGAAGTATTTTTTCGATCAAAAGGAACTGAATATGAGGCAGAGGAGATGTATTGAATTTCTAAAGGATTATGATTTTGGTTTGAGTTACTATCCTTGCAAGGCTAATGTTGTAGCAGATGCTTTAAATAGGAAGTTTTTGCATGATTTCGTTCGAAAAAATGGATCAAAAAAGTTAAAGAGGAGCAAAAATGAAGAATAAAGGCCAGAGAAAGAGGAAAAATAGCTAAGTGTGGAGAAATAGGGTGTTAGTGAAAATCAGGTGAAAAAGGGAGAAAAAGCGTGCCACTACTAGAATGATCACACGCAACATCACACGTAGGATAGGGAAGTAAAAGCTGCATCGCACGCAGGATGCAGCTCATCAAGCGGACGATGGCCATTTTCTGGGTTTTTTCTGACGTGTTTTAAACCGCTCTGAAGGCATTATAAGGGGAATTTTGGTACTTTTTCAAGGGCTTTGCAACTTTACACAAATAGTGACGATTTACAACACAAGAAGGCATATTTTGAGAGCATTTAAAGTCATTGGCAGCCAATTCTTCAAGGGAATTCTTATGGAAACCTCTTATTATTTTTTGGTATTGTAATTTGAATTATGAGTAACTAATTCTATCTAGGATAGATTGTGTTTGATGAACCTATTTTGATATTGTTGAGACACATGTTTTATTTGATATTGCACGAGTAATTTGATTTATAATTCTGCTCAATTACACCTTGTTCTTAATGCTTTTCATGTGAGATACTCTTTTAATCTGATTTTGGGAACATAGGGAATAATGTCCATTAGTTTATGTGTTGGACCTAGGGCAATATTGTGCTTACGTTGGTTTAATAGGGATAGGAGACCCAGAGTAATGGCTTAAGAATTAACGTTCTTTTGCATTGCCTAATCTTGCTTACGCTGATGGACTAGGGATAAAAGGCTATGGGTATTGATTAGTGAGCTATACACCAAGGGATTGGGTATAATGGTTTTATTAATTCACATTGGAATTATAGTGATGATATCATTCATGTAATGCATCGAACATCAACAATAGAGAAATAGGGGATTCTATACACAACCTGGCCGCTTTTGTAAATTTGTCAGAACACCTTCTTTTATTTTTGTAATTAAAACTCGAAATCCACCTTGTTGTGATGACACTACGCATTGCACAATTTTGTCTTGTTAAATAACAGTCCCTGTGAATTCTATCTTTTTATTAATTTGAAAATATCAGTACACTTACCAAGAAGTCATCAAGTTTTTGGCGCCCTTGCCCGAGACTGTTGATAATTTCAACAAGGCAACACTTGTGCAACATTTAATTTAGTTTTTTATTTTGTTTTCTTTTTTAAATATTTTATTTTGTTTCTTTTTAATTTTTCTTTTCTATTCTTTTTCATTTTAGTTTTATTCTTAATTAATTATTTTTTTATCTAGTGTAGTGCTATTAAGGTATTCTTCTTCTTTTATGTATGCGAGGTCAATACAGTCATGCAAGATGACATCTATACTAGCTTGGAAAAGTTTGAAGCTTATTTAAAGGAGCTGGCATAAAAAATACTCATTCTTGAAAATGCTAGAAATTATTTAGAGCCAGAACGTTACCTCAACACTAATCATTCATGGGAGGAGGATTTATCATCTCAACTTGAAGAAACCTGATTCAGTTTATAAAGATGACTCTGCTCAATTTCAAGAAAAACAACAGACATCAAGAAACCGTGCGAAGTAACATGGAAACATCCTTAGAGAATTTAGAGATGAACCTTGGTCAAATATCTAGCCAATTAGCATTAAAACTGAGATCTAGTGGGGATTTCCATGAAAAATATGTTAGATAGTCCTAGAGATGCAGAATTTGAAAGAGAAGTCAAACAGGGATGTGAGGTATTGGATGAAGGAGGAGTTGTAAAAGAGAAAGAAGAAGAAAAATGCAAAACACATGATAAAGAGATGGAAGCAAAAATAGAAGCAACAAATGTGAAAAAGATATGTAGGAAAAGACCAAGAATGCAAGATAAAGATTGTATAGTTCTGGAGGAAGCTTCAATTTCAATAATTCGTTCAAACTTAGATATCCAACTACAAGATATTTAACAAAAGAATAGTCCTACACCTAACAACCCGGATGATTAAAAATAGAAATAGATGAAGTATTAGATGAGATTTATGTCTTGTTCGATACTATCAAGATAAAGAGAATATGGAAGAAAAACCTTAAATTCCTGAAAGTAATGGAATTCCTACCAAACAAAAGGAGGAAGAAGGATGTCGTGTTTTTCTTGTCATATATGTCCCCCTAACACAAAAATTAAAAGGTCAAGCTTAGGACCTTAAAGAATGGCTTAATAGGAGGCAACCCATTATATAAGTTTTTATTTCATTTGCAAAATTTTTATCTTAGTTTATTTCTATTAATTGTTTTTATTTTGTAGCAGGTCACATTTAGGAGCAGTAGGACAAAGACTTGAGAAAGGAATTGAAAGAATAAAGAGAGACTAATTAAAAATTCTCTCTATTTTTTTCTTCAAATCTCTTTGGACTTTCTAGTGTTGTTGTTGTTGTTTCATTCAATAGGTTCAAAGCAAAGCCACTCCTCTCGAGCATCATCATTAATCAGACAAGGGCAGAGTGGACCAAATAGATCCAAGACTTCAACAACACCGTGCAAGATGTGTAAGACTTTTTCTGCTCCATTAACATGTTAATTTGGAGTTTTCTGAATTTGTATTAATTTATGCGATTACCTTTTATTTCCAACAAGTCAATCTCTCAAGTCCATCTAGAGTATTGACTAAAATACTCAGTTCCCCTTTGTATCAATAAATGTATGTTTGTCTTTAATAAACAAGTTTGTTGTTGCTATTTCTTTCAAATTTACAAAATTACAATTTTAGCAGTGAACATATGAACCATAAGCATCATAAGAAATAAAGGTGATCATCAGGAAAGTTCCTTGCAGATTGAGAGTTAAGGAAGAACAGAACAACCAACTACCTTGTACTCAATCTCCAGATACCTCAACTAGTAAGGTTTGAGCCAAATATTATATTGTTTACTTTTCCTTCCTATGAGAGTATTCGTATAATTGCTATTTTCAAGAGTTTGTATTATTTTTTATTTAATATATTGGTTTGATAAATACACATTGAGGCACTTGTTTATGGTAAACTCTAAGCCATTTCAAACTAATCCGTATATCATCTTAATATCCTTTGCTAATCACGTTGAGTCTAAGTCATTTCTTTCGGTGACACAGCCACAATAATTAGCCAATTGACTTGAAAGATTAAATCTTTCCACCCTCTCTTTGGAGTTAGGTAGAAAATTTAGTTCCTTGGTCATATGCAAAAGAATAAGTCTGGGGTTTCTCTTGGAATTGAGCAAAGTTTAAGTTTAGGGTTGGTGTACTAGAGATTTTGGTCAATAATTCAAAAATAAAAATGAGAAAAATCTAGAAGTCAAAGCTACTTTTCAAAAAAAAAAGAGAAAAGTAATGTTTAGGAACATAAAATGTTAATCTCTAGTATCAGAGTAATTAAGCAATAGTTAATATAAAAAGGAATATGATAAAGTAAAGAAAACTAGGTACCTAACTCCCAAGGTTTAAGCCTACTATCCCAATTTATCCTACCCTGACATAATCCCCATTACAAACTTGAAAGACCTCCACAAGTGTGTGTTTAGATGAATTTGATTTATTTTATTAGAAATTTTACAAACTTATGGTAAAATACTTTTGCACGTTGACTGTGTGATTTCCCTGCCAATTCGAGTGAAAAGTTAGTGAGCTGAGAGTCAGGTTGAGTAATCATTGTGTTGGAAGAACTTTTTCAAATTTTCTCGATTGGAGTCGGGAACTGGAATGTTGATCAGGTAACATAATTGGTGATGTTCATTCGTTATTATTGAAATTTGTTTTGTGTTTAAAATGTGCAGTTGCAAGCAAGTTACTTGAGGGCAAGCAACAACTCAAGTTTGGGGTTGTGATAACACTGCGTCATTGAATGATTTTGGTCGAAGAAACGAATCAAAACAAGTTAAAGAGGGGTAAAAATAAAGAATAAAGGCCAAAGAAAGAGGAAAAAATTGCTAAGTGTGGAGAAATAGGGACTTACTGAAAATCAGGTGAAAAAGGGAGAAAAAGCGTGCAACTACTGGAATAATCATGCGCATCATCGCACGTGTAATATGGAAGTTAAAGCTGCAATGCGCATGCGATGCAAGTCATCACATGCACGTTGACCCTTTTCAAGGTTTTTTCTGACACGTTCTAATCTATCCTAAAGGCTTTTAAGGGGAATTTTGGTACTTTTTCAAGGATTCTGCAACTTTACATGAAAAGTGATAATTTACAACACTAGAAGGCATATTTGGAGAGCATTTGAAGCCATTGGAGGTCAATTCTTCAAGGGAATTCTTATGAAAACTGTAGCGGGAAATTTTGATATTCAGCTATTGATTAACTTAACTCACAAAACAAGAGTCGCCACCGCACTTTTATTTTTCCAAAGGAAAGGGAAAAGAGCGAACAAAACCTAAAGAAGATTTAAAAACAAAACTAATAAATACAGAGATAAGGGTAAGGGGATTGGTTACACAAAGGGGAGTTGTTAGCACCCAAAACATCTATAGTACTCTATAGAAACCTCTTTGAAAATCTAGTGTTTGGTTTAAAAGGTGTTGTTTGCAAAAGATTGGTGAGGTGAGAAGAGAAGTATTTTTTAACAATTTTGTGTTTGATAAGATTCCTTGAGCCTCGTGCCTACGTACCCACAACATGCAATGGGGATCAAAACCTTGTAGTTCATGGTAAAAATAACAAATTGGTGTGTTTTGGTTCATTTTAAATGAAAAGACAACTTGTCATTTTAAGGAGAAAACATCAACTAATCACCCACAAGTATGTGAAAATGGACCTTTGCATCACCATGAGAAAGACTCCAACTTGGATAAAATCAACAAGTATGTCACTAACTCTCAAAAGTGGAAAAGTGTCAATGTATTTCAAACAATACTATTGGGATAGGAGGATCACATCTCAACTATGGAAATTACTCATGTCTAAACTTTAAGAAAATTTTTAAAAGTAAAAAGTGCACAAAAGACACATAATGGTTTGAATGAGTTAAGTGTTTTTTATGTCTTATGAAAATGGTCTTGATATGCTTAAGATTGATTAGCATTTATAAAGAAAATGAGTTTGAAAATGCACTTGACAAAGTCAAGGTTTATTAAGAAAGTGGTTCTAGTTTGAAAGAAGAAGGTTTTGAAAAAGGGAGAAGATTTTTAAAATTTAAGAAGGGGAGGAGATGAAGAGACTATCCTAAAGTATAAAATAAAAGCTTAGGAAAGAAATATCTAACTAATATACAAGCCTTTGACATAAACAAGCCAAAACTCTCATCCTTTGGACTCAAGCAACAAGATAACCAATAAGATAAGCAGATAAATAACCAAGCATCAGATGAAAACCAAGTCTTCAAGGTAAGTCTTCACAAGAAGTCAACTCAAGGTCAAAGTGCCAAATAAGATCCAAGGTGTCAAGATATAACTCTAAATCATACTGCAATTCTGGTATAGCAGATCATTAAGATGTCAAACTGGATGTTGAGACACTTGATCTCGGCTTCTCACACAAGGATGATAAGGAGTAGAATGCAAAATGCAGAAAATAAAGAAACACACATGAATTGTTAACCCAGTTTGGTGAATAACTACACCTACGTCTGGGGGCTACCAAGCCAGGAATGAAATCCACTAAACAGTATTAGATCTAAGCTAATCCCCCCCCCCCCCCGTTTACAACTTGTCACCTAATCACTACTCGTGCTATATTTCTACCTAAGACACTCCTAGGTATGAGACCCTTCTCAATTCACATTCAATCACAACAGTGACTGAACAATTACAACTCAAGAAAACCATCCAACTCAAGTATTCATACAATACAAGAGATGCTCACAAAAGTACAAACCCTAGTACTCACTAATAGTTGTGTAAATTCTCTCCATATTCTAGGTTAAATCCATCCTATTTATAACCATAAACAAGACAAGATTTAGGCTTAAAAAACGCAGCAATTCTGCTCCACAGAATCTGCACCTTATTCTCCTCTAGAATAGTTTCTTCAATCCTAAGTTTCCTAAAGTGTCTCCACATTTAGAAACAACATCTTCAAATTATAATTAGAATCTCTGATTCCTCAATCTTGGACGCCACCTAGGAAAAACAAACATTCCCACAAAATCTGGATATCAGAAAACCAAATAACACTTATCACAAACTATAACATACAAAGATGTTGAATCATCATGATATGACATCTTGTCCAACATCTTGATCTTCAGTTAGTTCTTCATGTTAGGACATCTTGTCCAGCATCTTGCTGACAAGTTAGTTTTACCAAAATTGATGCCAACCTCAAAGGCTTTGACTCATCAATCTCCCCCTTTGGAAGATTTTGGCTAAAACTAACTAAATGGAACTTGCAGATAGAAAACCACCTTCCGAGGCCAAGAAACAAAACACCAGAACAACAGCAGCGAAAAAAACATCATATTGTCTCCCCCTCAACTAGATCATTCTTCTGCAAGCAGCAGTAGCATACTCCCCCTCAATGGTTAGCAACAGCAGTAGCAGTGGTTAGTAAAGTTAGTATTACTCCCCCTTTTTAGCCATAATATGACAAAGGCAGATAAACTAACTGAATAACCAAGAAAAAGCATAAAGTATTAAAGTACAAAACAAGCATATAAAGTGCAAAACACAATCCTGGGCATTAAGCCTTTACAAAACCAAAAAATAAATAAAAAGAAGACAACATTCAGCGGTCATCTTCAGTTTCCTCGTCATCCTCTTCCTCTTCTTCATTACCACCAGAATCATCATTAGTCGCAACATTTCATCATTGTTCACTTCGTTATTGCCAGCAACATTCTTCTTTTCCCCACCAGTGTCAGATTTAGTGTCCTTGTCTTGCTCAGCAATCAAGGCTTGTATTAACTGCTCAAGTTTAGCCTTCCTAGCTGTACTGGTATTAATGATGGCATCAAGCTCCCTGCAGGTCTCCTTCAGGTGGACAATGGTTTCCTCTTTTGTAGTTGTAGAAACAGATGTTGGAGCAGATGTTGAATCAATATCTGGACATGACTTCCAGCAAACAACTTATAATGCAATGTCAGGGGAGACTCCCTCCTCATGACATTATCAACAGGTAGAAGGATCCCAGGATGTTGTTGAAGAATCATTCCATAGATGAGTGAAGGGAAGCAAATAGGCATCTTTACAGCAGAAGAGACAGCTTGATTTAAAATTTGTTCAAAGATGTATGAACCAAAGTCAAATGACTTCCTTTTACCAACAAAATAGATAAACCTCCCAAGCCCAGTAGAAATGGTTGAGGTGTGATTTGTAGGAATCCAGTTCACAATGCCAATCCTATAAAGAATGACGTATTTCACACTCAGCTTCCCAGCTGACAGCTTCCCTTTGTTAGGCCAATTCTTCACAGTATTGCAGGTAATCTCCCTACACACCTGATCATTAGTATCTTCAATCTCAGCTTGAGGAACTTCAGATCTTCCAAGGAACTTGTTGATCTCAGCAGGAGAAAATGTCACAACCTTTCCTCTAACATATACCTTCAGGTAATATTCACTTTTTCGATCATTACATCCCTTCGGAATGTTTACCATAAACTCCTTAACCAGTCTCACATAACATGAGCCAAATTTAGTGACATACTTTAATAGGCCAGCAACTTCAATCAAATCCATCACTTCCTTACAGTTGAGAGCATTCTTCCCCAATTCCCTCTCCAATGCAACCCTTCTTTCGTACACATACCTCCACCTGCTTACATTTTCAACATCATGAAATGAGATGTTGTCCAAGGGAGCTTTAGGGAGGGAAACAACCTTTTTTTTAGAGGCTGGTTTCTTAACATGCATGATGTCTTGGACATCAAAGTTTGATTCAGTATCAGATTCAGCCTTTCTCTTCCTTGACACCACAACAAATTTACTCTAAGGTTTATGTGGTCCAACCACATATTTCCTAGGTATCTTGGTTGGAGTGTCTTCAGCAGCTACACTATTATCTTTTCTAGACTTTAGTCTCCTGGCCACACCCGGGTGGAGACTCTTGGCAATGATCTCATCATCAGAAGGCAGGTCGTCAACATTGATAACCTTATCAACAACCTCTCCAGTAGTACCTTTAGATGCATGTTCCTGAGATTCTTTTATAGATGGAGATGTTCCATTATCTGTTCCAACATCTCTTACAACAGAATCAGCAAGGATGTGGAGATTCCCTTCTAACATTTCATGACCATCTCCTTCACCAACATCTTCATCAACATTCCTCTTAGTCACTACCTCTGATTCAGCAACAGGATCAGAGGTGGTTGGAATAATTTGAGCCAGAGGTCTAGTAATTCCAGCAACATTTTGTATACCCCCTATATTTAAATACTGAGCCACTATTGTTCCTATTCTCTTATCCGTATCAAAAATTTCTTTCTCTCTCCTAGGATCAGTAAAAGCATCAGAAGTCTGGGAAGTGTTACCTGTAGGGAGATTCCCAGATCTTCTCACTGGAAGTTTGTCAGGCTTGCATGGCACCATAGCCAAGGGAACAACATCAATCGCATCTCCAGCATACAACTCCCCAAGCTTTTCCCTAGTAGCGGATGATGTAACATTCGCCTTCTTTCTTTCCCTTTTTGAAGATTGTTGTTGAGACATCATAGGGTGAACATGATTATATTTTTCTTCAAACTGGAAGATGGAGCAGTTTGGGGATAATGGTGCAGAATGAAGGTATCGTGCGTAAGAGCGGTTTAGGTTGATTTGAAATAATTTATTTTGAGACCATACATACCCTTGTATAGTGTTCCCACACATTAATTGTTCTAAACCCTTAAGCAAGCAAAACCCTAATTTTCCCTTCAACATCTTCACCTGATTTTTTATACCACCAGTGAGGTTCAAGTTGTCACAGGATGATGTCACGACATCTTGTGTGACATCATGCCAAAACAACACTTGTCTCCATTCTGTGAACTGAGAGCAACTATCCTCTGCTGTTATTCCTTCAATTTCTATGATTGAGTCATCAGTGACAGCATAAGCGCGTCTTTTCCCTTCAAAATCATCAACCATAGAGGCCCTATGAAGGAGGTCTTGAATCCTTGAGATAGTCTGATGTTGCAACTCCTTATATGACATCTTGGTTAACTTCCTAATTTGCCATTCATCAATGTTCAGACCTGAGGAAAGTTTCTGACGCTTGTCATTTGACATTGATGAGCACTCATTCTGTAAAGAAGTTCATACATAGCAATTATTTTTTTATCAGACACCCTTCATGATAAATTTATCTTTATCATTCAAAACCAAACATTTATATTTGGTAAAATTGACCTTTAGACCTTGGTCACATAGTTGACTAATACTAATCAAATTAGCAGTCAGTTCTTTGACAAGCAGCACGTTGTCAAGTCTAGGATTCTCAGCATGGTCCAATTTTCCAACCCCTTTAATTTTTCCTTTGGACCCATCTCTAAAGGTGACATAGTTGGAGGCATGAGCTTCTATATTCACTAAAAGGTTCTTGATGCCACTCATGTGTCTTGAGCAGCCACTATCAAAATACCACTTTTCTTCAGCAGAGCCTCTTAGAGAAGAGTGGGCTATTAGGGCCACATACTCATTCTTGTGACTCCACTTCTTTGTTGTATTACCAGCTTGCATCTCTCTGGATTGAGAGCCAGGCTTAGGATAACCATGTAACTTGTAGCAGTAAGGTTTAATATGACCATACTTACCACAATGATGACATTTCCAATCTTTCTTCTTTTTGCCTGAAGTATCTTTCTGATGTCTGTGCTGATGTTGAAACATTCTTTTTGACGCCTTAGGATGCTCTCTTCTTTTGGGCTGATCAGAACTAGATTCTGGATCTCTATTCTTGCTTATCACAACTTGGTCATCGTAACTAAGTCCTCTGACATCTCCAGCATTCCTCTCAAATTGTAGTATCTCATATAGCACATGAGAACTGCTGTTGAGCATTCTAACGTTTTGGTTACATTGTCAAGTTTGGAGTTGAGCAAAACAAATTCCTCTTTTAGATCATAGATGATATCAAGATGCTTTAATCTTTTAGCCTCAAGAAGCATAATAACCTTATGTTGATCCTTTCCAAGCTGAAAAACTTCTGCACATCTTATGTACAGCTCCTTGTAAGAGTTGATCAGATTATTATATGAGAGATCTCTAATTTCTGATTCTATATCAGAGTCAAATACCCCTGTAAGAGCAGAAACCTGTTTAGGTGATTCTTCATCACTTGCAGAATCATCTTCAGACCAAGATGTAGAAAAGTCTTTCTTTTCTTTCTTGAGGAATGTAGGACACTTAGATTTAATGTGTCCAAATCCCTCACATTCAAACCACTTGATCCTTTTTCATTTGCCATCTTTCTTTTCATATTTAGAGTTCCTTCCAAAATCATTCCTTTTATGGTTGTTGGATGGCTGAGTCTTGACATTAGCTCTTGACTCTCCCTCCATCCTCTTCAGTAATTGACTGTACTGCTTCCCTAGAAGCCCAACAACCTTAGACATCTCTTCCTTGGAATTTTCCTTACATTCATCTCGATTATACACCAAGGCTAAGCTTTTCATTTTCTCAGTCTTCTCATTCACTGCCATTTCAAAAGTTTGTAGAGAACCCATGAGTTCATCTACCTTCAGGGTATTGACATCTTGAGCTTCTTCGATGGCTGCCACCTTCATGTCAAACTTCTTGGGAAGGGATCTTAATAATTTCTGAACCAACTTAGCTTCTGGAATCTTTTCTCCAAGATCACTTGATGTGTTGAAAATATCAACAATATTCTTATGAAAGTCTTGAATACTTTCATCCTCTTTCATCCTCAAGTTCTCAAACTTAGTAGTGAGAAGTTGAAGTCTTAAAGATTTTACTCTCGAAGTTCCTTCATGAGCAGTCTTCAAGATCTCCCATGCATCCTTGGCAACAATACAGTTCTTGATCAACCTAAAGATGTTATTGTTAACACCATTGAACAAGGCATTGAAGGCTTTGGAGTTACCTTGAGCAAGCTTATCATCTTCATCATCCCAGTCTTCCTCAGGTTTCAACTCATCAGTGATCTTTCCATCCTTATCTTTGGCCTTTGGTGGGTCCCACCCTTTGACCACAAACTTCCAAGCTTTACCATCCATAGACTTGATGGAAGCCACCATTCTCACTTTCCAATATTCATAATTGGAACCATCAAGAATGGGAGGTCTATTTAATATTCCTCCTTCTTTATCCATTGAACCATAAAGTATCGTCCCTGAATATCACCCAGATATAGAGCAGGGTGCCTACTCTGATACCAATTGAAATTCTGGTATAAAAGATCACTAAGATGTCAAACAGGATGTCGAGACACTTGATATCTGCTCTTCACACAAGGATAATAAGGAGCAGAATGCAAAATGTAGAAAATAAAGAAACACACAAGAATTGTTAACCTAGTCCGGTGAACAACTAGACCTATGTCTGGGGGCTACCAAGCCAGGAATGAAATCCACTAGACGGTATTAGATCTAAGCTAAACTCATCCGTTTACAACTTGTCACCTAATCACTACCCGTGCTATATTTCTACCTAAGACACTCCTAGGTATGAGACCCTTCTCAATTTCATTTCAATCACAGCAGTGACTGAACAATTACAACTCAATAAAATAGTCCAACTCAAGTATTCACTCAATACAAGAGAGGCTCACAAAAGTACAAACCCTAGTACTCACTAACAACCATGTATATTCTCTGCCTATTCTAGGTTAAATCCATCCTATTTATAACCATAAACAAGACTGGATTTGGGCTTTAAAAACACAGCAATCTGCACCTTATTCTCCTCTAGAATAGTTTCATTAATCCAAAGTTTCCTAAAGAGTCTCCACACTTAGAAACAGCATCTTCAAATTATAATCAGAATCTCTGATTCCTTAATCTTGGACGCCACCTAGGAAAAACAAACATTCCCACAAAATCTGGTAATCAGAAAACCAAATAACAGTTATCACAAACTGTAACAGACAAAGATGTCGAATCATCATGATAGGACATCTTGTCCAACATCTTGATCTTCAGTTAGTTCTTCATGTTAGGACATCTTGTCCAACATCTTGCTGACAAGTTAGTTTTACCAAAATTGATGCCAACCTCAAAGGCTTGGACTCATCACATAGTGCAAGGAACCTAATTCTAAGTCCATCATCCATGAGCAAAGGATAGTCACCAAGTAGTCAAAGGAACATTAAGAGTCTTTTAATGGTTTAAGCCTTTATTAACATCTTAAAAAAGAAAAGAAGGTCCAAATGGACAAAGAGAAAAAGTCATAAACATAAACAAGATGATAATATGATATGAAATGATAAGCATAAAATAAAGAGCATAAAATAAAGGGCATAAAGTAAAGACAAATAAAGATAAAAGTGCATAAAAATAAATGGCATAAAGTAAAAGTTAGTACAATTAAAGTTAGTGTTAGTGTTAATGAAGAAGATATTTTTTAATTTAAAATATATTACTCAACTAATCAACCTAACAAGTGTGAGAACTTTGCATCATCCTTTGAGAAGGGCTCCAACTTGGATAAAATCAACAAGTATGCCACTAGCTCTCTTAGGTGGAAAAGAATCTACAGACTATGGAGATAGAAGATTTACATCTAAACTAAAAATGACTCATATCTAAAATTGGACCAAATGATCACTTTCCGATTAGGGATAAATTTAGCGTTGTGTTAAGCAATCGTAGCACAGTCTACAAGGAAGATCATACTATGGGAGGCTGGTAAATAACAATTTATGTACCATACATGTTAGAGATGTGATATAAATATCATACTCCTAAAACATGTAGCATAAGTCAAAACAAGGTTGATCAAGACCTAAGTCAAGGAAAGATGGATCCATTACATCAATCAATCTCTCGTGGTACTTTGGACAAATTTAGGCATCAATCCAAAGTACCTCAATTAATCAAATGATCAATTAAATGGTAGATTCGAAATGATGAAGTTCATCAAGTACCAATCAAGATCTCACGAGCAAGATGGCCTACACATCCTCCAATTGATCAAAGAAATGGTGAAAAAGAAAAAGAGAAAGGGATTGAGAAGTGAGGATCAAGCAAAAAGGCAAAACCAAATTGGATCAAAGTGATGATCAGGTCATCATCTGTTAGTTTTGAAATTGGAAGCAATTTTGGTAAAACAAAGTGTTGCATCAAGTTGTCTTACTTGATGTCTTGACATGTTGTTTCTAACATTCTGAGTTGGTGTGTTTTAGAATTGCAAGGATTTTGGGCATGATGTCGAACACGATGTCCTGACATCTGTTGATAGAACATTATGTTCATTCTGGTATGTTTTTAGAGCTGAGCGTTATTTGCAATGTTTTGAGAGATTTTGTTTGAGAGATTGCAAGCGAATTTATTGGAGAAGATTTATTTTGTTACAATCAATTCCTATTACCTTGTGGAGTATATTTTGTTACTATTTTAGGGCAAAGATATTTGGAGAATAAATCTGCTTTACTGTTAAATCAAATCTGTGATTTTATTCTGCCCAGGCCCAAGAATCTGTTTCTATTTAAAGGAGTCTCAACCCTACTTGGAAGTTACGAAGACTAGAGATTAAAGACTGAGTGTCAAGTGTTAGGGTTTGTGTTTTCGTCTGTTATTTGTGAGCCATTCATTCATCTATTTTGATGTTTGAATTGGACTGATTTAGTTGAGTTGTAATTTGTCCACTCAAAGCTTTTAAGCACGAGTGTTTGTTCTTGATTGAAGCTTTTAAGCAAGATCAAGTATTGTCATTGAAGTGTGATCTTCTAATATTTGTAATTTTTCTATTGTCATCACTGCTATGATTGACGGGGAGTGAGAGGTGTCTCATATCTAAGAGTGTCTTAGGTAGAAGTGTCATTGGGTAGTGATTAAGTGAGTAGATTGTCAACTTGTGAGTTGGCCATAGAGTCTACAAATTGATACTACTAATAGTGAATTTCCTCCCTGGCTTGGTAGCCCCCAGACGTAGGTTGTTAGACCGAACTGGGTGAATAATTCTCTGTGTTTATTTATTGTTTTTAAGTGTTGTTATCTTTTACTGTCTTGTTCATATAGGAGATATTGATGTTGTGACATCTCACTCGACATCACATATCTGATACCAGAATTTCAATTGGTATCAGAGCAGGTCATCCTGCTCTATATCTGGGTGAGATCTAGGGCTGTTACTGTAACACCCCAAATCCCATCGCGAATAAATAATACATAATTAAAGAAGAGTAAATAAAAATTTATTTTTCCGACAGAAACAAGGATGCCACATCTAAAGAAAGAAAACACAACCCCTGCTCATAAATTTGATACATAACACAAAACGGAATAAGCATAAAAGGGAAACTTTTTCCAACAAAAGGAAAGTGTAATTATGGAATAAAGCGGAAAGATCCATAACTGACGTGTTTTACAAAATAAATTGTTGTATAACATCAAAATATACATACAAAGGTAATACAAAATATATCCAACAAATGTATACATATATAACAAAAGCGTTTCCCGACTCCCGTGCTACGTATCAGAGCAGACAGACCGACAAAAGGGTGGAGAACTAATCTTCACAAAAGCCTCCAAGATACTAATCTGGAATTGCGTCATAGAGCAACAAACCACAGCAGAAGGGTGAGAAATAACAACTAAATCAAGATTGCATAATAATATGCAAACACATACAAATTCACATGCATAATTGTTCTCACCACAAGTATCACATATTAATACATATAGCATGCCACCAATACATAACATATTTCTAATAATTTAACCACATAGCATATGTCAATTATACCAACGTAATCACATAAGACATACCAAAGTCATGACATATGGAAACACACTACCACATCACTTATATTCATATATAGCATATGTCTATACTTAAAACACATCATCCATAATCCATACATTTATCACAAATGCATATCAAATCACCCATGTTATCACGAGCTCAACACATAATCAATTAATTCACAATTTTATACATATTCAATCCATTCACATTCTCACACATAATCAATCCATTTACATTTCCACACATAATCAATCCATTCATGATTTATGCATATACACAAAGACCGACACAACGACTCTATGCAATGCAATGCGGTACCAATCCATCCATCAATCTCATCACCAGTTCACTCAGGAACTATTGGAATCATCGCTTGTTACTTAGTGTAACTCCCCATCGGGCAAACGATGTTCCCCGTCGCTCACACCTCTTTGTATAAGGCACACAACGTTTATGGACCGCTTTAGGTCCTCTTTGTATAAGGCACACGATCCGATCGCTTTAGGTCCTCTTTGTATAAGGCACACGATGTTATAGCAGATTCCCTCTGGAATCGTTTCGTCGCTCACACCCACTAGGGTACACGACATCACAAGATTGCATATCATGATGCTTGGCATACAATGACTCATGACAATCAAATGCATCTTCACAAATCAACAATATGGATTATCTCATCATCATTAGTCATGCATTGGAATTCAATTCAAACAATGCATTTCAAACCATAAAGGCCACCAAACAACACATATTGAATTTCACATAAACAATGCATTTTATCATAATCCACAAACCACAACAATCCCACAAAACATCATAACAACATACATTGATATTCAATCAAACAATGTATTTTACCACACAACAACATTCATAATAACATACATTTGTAATTCAATTCAACAAAGTATTTTGCCATTAGGCCACAAGCAACCACGACAAATTATCACATGCTTCAACATCATTTAAACCACATAAAAGCTCCACGTTATACAACAATAGCACAACACACGGTAAAACACCAACCGCACGTATTTAACGTGATAAAAACCCGACAACCCAACACTTTTGCAAAACCACGACTTAAATAAATCATCTACTGACCTCCAAACCATTTTTAATAGAAAGAATATTTTATTAGCTTTCCAACGCTTCGAACGGGGGTCAAAACGGACTTACGGCTCAAAAGTTATGACGAAAATACGAAAATAATATTTGCTGTCCCAGACAAATTCGCCTAGCGAATCCCTGGCGAAGCGGACTCGCCACTAACTCGCCTGGCGAATCTAGACGAACCAGAATTCTCCTAAAACGGGTTTGGGACCCAAAAATGATCAAAACCTTCAACCCACATGATAGTATTGCACCCAATGACCCAAAACAACATGTTATAACACATTTAGGCATGCATTTCGTCGATTTCTACTCATTATTCATAAATCCAACCTAATTGAAAACTAGAAGAAAATAACCAAAACAATCCAAGAAAACATACACATATACATATACAAGCAAGATATGATCGAAACTTCTCACCCTTACCCGATTAATCGCGATTGAAATAGAGTTTTCTCGATTTTCCTCTTTCTCCTCTTCTCTCTTTCTTTCTTCTCCTTTTCCTTCTTTCTCTCTTTTCTTTCTCTTCTTTTTCTTTTCTCTCTTTTTCTCTCCACTTTCTATTTATATAAAAATATTTAAACCCCTAAAAAGACTATTTTATCCCCTCAGCTCAAATATCTCGCAACGCTCTTAAAATGCGATAAAACATAAACAGCGATGAAATATATTTCAGGAAATAAAAGTTGAAAAGAAATTATAATTTATTGCAGGCTTAAATAGTGTTTTAGTCCCTGTAAGTTGGCGAGATTTTGGTTTTAGTCCCTGTATCTTTTTTTTTCGGTCCAAGTCCAGTCCCTGCCGTCAATGAAATGTTTAAAAAAAGCTGAGTTGGCAGACGGTGCTGATGTGGAATATTGTTTTATCATTTCTTGTTTAATTTTCTTTACACACGTGGATTTAATAAATGGACCGTTAAATAAAGAGGGACCAAATACAAAAAATATTACAAATTTGTTTTGCTTCTTCTTCCTTCTACATTGGCACTGTTTTCTTCTTCTTTCTTCTACATTTGCTCTGTTCTCTTCTTCTTATACCTTCAACATCCATGGCCTCGTTTTCTTCTGCGAACTCTCATCATGGTCAAGCACCGGTTTGTGGTTGCAATAGAAGCATGAAAATGTTTATGTCAAATTCATTTGAAAACCCTAAAGACGATTTTGGAAGTGTCAAAATTCAGGATTAATGTCTGGTTGCAAGTTGTTTATTTGGGACGATGAGCTTGAAAGAAATCCAACAAGTGATGTTAGATGTTTAGGTGGTTGCAACTGCTCTGAAGTGTTGAAGGATTTGGGGTTCATGGTCAAGGAGATTGAAAATGGTAAAAAAACAAAGATGAAGATTAAGCTGGAGAAGGAGAAGAGAAATGTGAATCTGTTGAAGCTATTGTTGGTTGTTTCATGGGGGATGTTCTTTGGTTATCTGAAATGGTGAATCCAATTGTTTGTGTTGTTGTTCAGTTTTCTTGTCTTTAAGTCCTTGTAACATTATTGTATTTTGGAATTGGTCCCTGTACCATATGATGAATGAAAAACATGTTTTAGTTTTGTTCAGTATATGTATGCAATTATATTATTCAGTATATGAATTCAATTAAGTTGATCATTGTGCTTGCAGTTGTACTTAAACCATATCTTGATAATTTTCATACTTAAAGTCATACTTAAAGTCATAACAAAATAAATACTTAAGTCATAATACATTGTTGGGAACGAAATACATAAATGCTTTAACTACAAGGCTAAAGCCAAAGCAGTGTTGTAGTCATAATAGTTAACAAAAAACGTCTAGATGGAATCAAAAGTAGAACATAATTCAAAACAGGCCATTTTCTACATAGTCCATGGTTAGTCTTGGCGACTTCCTTCTCCCTTAAGCTGTTTGCATCTTAGTACCCTTGTTCTTTCACTTCTCCTCAATTCCAACTTCCATGCCACCTTTTGTCTGAGTTGTTTGGCCTACAAAGTCACATAAAAAACATACAGAATTAGAGAAAGATCAGCAGACCAAACATCATAGACATTAACACAGTATTAGACTCAACTGGTTTATGATCATGTTGCTTTGGTGGAGCTGCATGAACAGGTTGGTCATTACCAAATTCAACAGTTGGCTGTGAGTCACCACCTTCTTTGATAGGTGCAGACAAAATGTAATTTGGCTGAGAGTCACCACCTTCTTTGATAGGTGCAGACAAAATGTAATTTGGCTAAGAGTCACCAACTCCTTGTGAAGCCTGTACAGGTTGTTCATTAGCAACTTCCACATTAGCAACTTGGGGATTAGCTAGAATTTTGGTAGTGATGTCATTGATATTGGGTTGGGCTTGTGTTGCTTCAAAAGCTGCACAGAGATCTGCTGCAAGCATTTCAAATTCTGGATCCACATAGCATTGTGTTCCCTGCTGTTGTTCAGTTGGAGCCTCAATTACTTGGATTCTGTTGTTGTTCAGTTGGTTGGTCATTTTGTTGTTGTTGTTGTTCACTTGATGCCTCATCTTCAGCATGACTTGGATTCACAGGCTGTGTTGTCTGTGTAGCAGTTTTCTTAGGTTTTCTCTGCACAAATAAATATCAGCAGTCAATATCAATGATAACAATAACACAATTTGTAAACATAACTGATTTTAAATGATACCTTTCTTTTCTGAGCTTCAGGGTCATGCACTTTAACCAAACAACTCCTGGTATTATGTCCATGCACTCCACATTTGGTACAACAATAAGTAGTCTGTGTCCTTGTTTTGTTAGGATCTTCATCAGGTTCCCTTCTCCTTAACTTCTTTGGCCTACTAGGGCCTCTCTTGTATGATGGAGGCAACATTTCCTCAGTGTCAACTTCAGGCCACATGTCTTGGCCATTAATTGGGCTAATGTTGAAGTCATAGCATGCCACATATGTTTCTTTGGAGTAGCAATCATCTACATAGTCTTCTGGTTTTTGAATCCTAAACCCTAAGGCAGCAACTGCATGTCTACATGGTATGCCTACCAACTCCCAAAAGTTACAAGTGCAAGTTCTCTTAGATGTGTCAACTATGAACATTTGTTTGTTATGAATATGTTCAACTTGCTAAATACTGTCACCAGACCAAGTAGGAATCCAATTGCCAGCATGTTCTACTTCTTTATCTAACCTAATTCTAGGTCTTGGCATTATCCTATGTTCCCACCTATCAGCTTTTTCTCTTAATGTAGAATTTCTATTCATCAGATAGTTCCTTATCCATTCACACATTGTCAATATTGGTTTATCCCTAGCCACTAGTATTGTGCTATTGAAAGCCTCAGATACATTATTCATTAACACATCACATTTGGGATAGAATGAGAAAGCATGCTTACACCATAATTTTGTTGGTATTTTGGCCAACCACTCCCAAGCCTTAGGATTAAATGCCTTTAGCTCTTTCATCTTTGCCTCCCATGCTTGTATATATGTTGACTTTGCTGCAGACATCATGAAGTCTCTGATTTTGGTGCCACCACCAAATTTCTTTTTGAAATTGGCATATAGATGCCTAAGACAAAGCCTATGCTCCATCCTCTCCAACATCTCCTCAAATACTGGAATTAAGCCCTTGACAGCAAAACAAACAATAAAATAAGGGACCTAATTCTAAACAACAAGACATTTTCAGGGACCAAATCCAAAACATAATCAAAATATAGATCTGATGAAATGTACCTTTTGTTGGTCTGAGATGAATACCCATCTTTTTTCTTGTCCAATGTCTTCCAAAAGCAATGTCAAGAACCACCTCCATGACTCCTTTGTCTCAGTCTCACATACACCAAAGGCCAATGGATAGTATTGGTCATTAGGATCCCTTCCAACAGCCACAAGCAAAGTTCCTCCATATTTTGTCTTTAGATGACAGCCATCAACACCAATGAATGGTCTACATACAGTGGTGAATCCCTTTTTGATTCCATCAAAGCAGAAGTAAAAACAACCAAATCTGGGTTGAATTGTGGGTGCAATTCTTGTGACATTAATTTTACAAGTGTTGCCTGCATTGACCCTCCTTAATTCAGCAGAATACCTCCACAAAAGTGTATATTGCTTTGTGGCATCACCTTCAACCAAAGCCTTTGCTATTTTCTTAGCCTTCCATGCCCCGTTCATACTAATACCTACAGAATAACTTGTCCTAATATCAATCACAATATCACGAAGTTTGATTCCATCAGATGAAGCCATCCTAGCCGCTACAGTCTTAGCAATCCACTTGGAGTTAGCAGTAGTGTTATTTAAAACCCTACCACACGTGTGTGTACTAAACCATTTCTTCATTCGATACGTGTGTTTATTTCCCACTTTACTAACCAAAGCCAAAAAAACCACATTTGCCCTTGCACACCACTCTCACTCTAACTTTGTCATTTTTCAGATACTTTATCTCTCTTCCATTCAAGACTGGCCATTCAGTTATTGCCTCCTTAAACTCATGCAGAGAAACAAACTCCAACCCAACTTTGAACTTGTAATCCTTGTCTAATTCCTCCATCTTAAATCTAGGATATGCTGGTCCTTTCTCTTCATCTGATGCATCTGGATCATTACTCCCTAGATCATCACTTAAATAATTAGTTTCAAGCCCTTCATTACCAACTATATTCCCACTAGATGAACCCCCAGCTGCTTCAACATTTCTTATCTTTGATGGAGTTTTCCTATGTTTCTTTGCTATCTGCTTAACCCTTGTAGGGGTTTTTTCTACAACATCAAATCCATCATCCAAACCAAGTGCTCTTTCATCCTCACTGTCCTCAAATGATAAACCACTGTAATCATTGTCATCACTATCATCACTATCAAAACTATCACTTTTAACATTACTTACATTATCAGCACCAACTGTGTCACCTTCAACATGAAGAACACCATCATCCATAACTGTCTCAGCTTCAACATTACTTACATTATCCTCACCAACTGTGTCAGCTTCTACATTGTTAGCTTCTACATTGTCAGCTTCTACATTGCCGGCTTCAACATCATTCTCAAGAACATCATCTTCGATAACATTGTCAGTTTCCACATCATTAACACCATCTTCCATAACTCTATGCTCAACAAAAAGGTCTACACTACAACTATTTTCAACAGAGTGTTCATAAATCTTAGTAGCATCAACATCACTAACTACCCTTGCATGCTTACCCGATACAATGTTATACCACCATAGCCAATAATCATTGATTTCAAGTTTGCAAATATCTTTAACAATACCGGTTGCTTCAAAGAAGCTCCACCTATCAGGGTCAATGTCTACTTCTACTTTATCCCCACCTAGGTAGTACACTACACCATGCCTAACACACTTTCCCCCGTAATACAAATTCACAGTGAAAACCATACCTGGATGATTCGATTTGGAAGCTCACTTGTATTCGTACAAGCACCCTTCACCTTCCCGCTATGACTGAGGTGGAAAAGAGAAAGATGGAAATGGAAAGACAAACCCTAGTTTACAGGGACTTAAAGGAAAAGAGGGAAACTACATTTGATGAAATGTTATGGGGGTAAACATTTAAATCCACGTGCGTAAATAAAATTAAACAAGAAATGATAAAACAATATTCCACCTCAGCACCGTCTGCCAACTCAGCTTTTTTTAAACGTTTCATTGACGGCAGGGACTATAACCAAAAGGAAATGAACATGTGGGGACTTGGACCGAAAAAAAAAAAGATACAGGGACTAAAACCAAAATCTCGCCAACTTACAGGGACTAAAACACTATTTAAGCCTTTATTGCAAATATTTTACCTATCAGGGCAATTAACCAATTACCTCGATTAGCAGGTAAAATACAATAAATTAACACATTTCACAAAATTCACATAAATGAAATAAATAAATACAATTAAACAAATCGGGGCGTTACAATTCTCCCCCACTTGGACATTTTCGTCCTCGAAAATATACTGATACGAACAACTCGGGATACGACTCTCGCATCCGACTAACAAACTAACATGCCAACACTAGGCACACCACGAATAATATAAACTGGCAAACCACCTTGCTAACAACAGCTACAACAACGACACGACAACGATGATAACTACAACGACAAGATACAAAGCCCATACAATGCACTTGACGACTAACTCACGACTCAAAGAAAACCATGTTACCAACACCCAGGTAACACTCCCCTAATATCCCACACAGGAATTAGCTACTCCCACTAGAACCAACACGATAGAGATGAGGCAACAACACACACAAGAGCATACAGTTCCACGACCCAACATCGATTCAACAACCTCCACATAACCATAATACCAACATCTTTGTCACACAACATTATTACAACAATGCTACGATTCCCCAATCGAACATATAACCAAAACATCCATCTACATAGTAGCCCATTGAAGAATAGTTAAACTTTTCACCTAACACTTCCATTCTGAAACGTCCAATGGTCTCATCACTCCTACATGTTCCCAATGTTCAACCTATGAACTCTTACCAGTCTCATACGCAAATACAAAATGTGCCACATCACGCTTCCGCTACGCACTCTGATGACTCGTAACCATCAAAACAGACATATGCCAAGACTATCAACCTAACTCTTCAGGCACAACATTAGCTTTCCCCAAAGCATAATCCAAGCCAAATTCATAACTCGTCACAAATTCTAACCATCCTCGATGTCTCATACTCTATTCCTTCAGACCAAACAAGTACTCTAAACTCTTGTGATTACTAAACACTTCGTACCTAGAACCATAAAGATAATACCTCCAAATATTCCAACACAATACAATCGCAACCAATTCCAAATCCAGAATAGTATAGATCCTTTTATGAATCCTCAATTGTCGTAAAGCATAAGCCACGACTTTACCCTCTTACATTAACACACTGACTAAACTCATCAAAGACGCATCCCAATACCTCACAAACAGTTTATCAGGATCGTACAGTATCAAAACTGGAGCTGTAGACAACTTCTACTTTAGCTCTCTGAAACTTTCCTTACAAAGAACATCCAAAACAAACGACTCACCCTTTGCAAGTCAACTGAGATAACAGAAGTACGAACTTAGCAAAGTCTTTCATAGCCTGCAGTAACAACCAACTGAGCCCAAAAGTTTCTAATCTCCTTAACCAACTTCGGAGCCTCTCATTGTAGAACTACATCTACTTCCGATGGGTCCATTAACATATCCAAGAAAACTAACCTTTTCAACTCAAATCCTCACTTGAATAACTTAGCATAAAACTTCGTCTCTTTTCAACACTTGTAATTCAAATCTCAAATACTTTACCTGTTCTTCCTCTGAGTTTATAACAGATCTGAATATCCTCAATCAAAACCACTACGAACTTATCCAAATAAATATGGAGGATACGATTCCTCTACTCCACAAACATTCCAGACGCATTACTAATACCGAACAACATCATTGTACATTGTAATGCCCAACCTTCATCCAAACTTGTCCAGACTCACATACAAGCTTAATCGAGTAAATAACAACCTATTCCGATGATAACAAACCTAACCAGTCACATGAAATCGATCAAAGCCTCAACTCCCAAAATTCACCACTCTTATCGAACGTTCCAACCAAATTCTAAAAGATATAAATTCTTAAAGTTTTGTAAAATTCTCCACTGGGTAATTCTAACACCAACATTCAATATCCCATCCGGAAACACATCTGGAAATCACGCACAACTGGCAGCCCTTCACTGTGGCTTTCCTGTCAATTCTAGAACACTATTATCACAAATATAACAAACACCTTGGTTTCATCGCCTAAGAGTTTTTCTACTCACTTAGCAGATCCAAACCTCAAATCTTCACCTTCGTCAAATTTGAGTTCACACTCTACTCTGTGAGAACAACCATTAACGATACCCAATCGTTCTCTCTCAATGACTTCCCAACTGGACCAACATACCAAAAGCTCGAATCCGTCTCATAAACAATAATTTCACTTTCCGCAGCATAGAACACTTCCATAGCTTCATATCGATATAAAGAACGCTTAAATTGGACACCCGAGTCGAAAGATATGAATTTTTGAAGGAAAGTCAATTATTGGAAAACAGTCAGATCCGCCTGGAGAGTAAGGATTTCGCCTGGCGAATACCTCTTCGCCAGCCCTTCGCCTGGCGAACAAGCGGCGAAACCTGATTTTTCTGAAAACCCAAACTTCCAGTAGCTAACACATTTTTGTCTCTCCGTTTTCGCGTAGCGACTTACGATTTCGCCTGGAGAATCCCCCTTCGCCAGCACTTCGCCTGGTGAACTAGTGGCGAGGCCTAATTTGCCTGGAAAATTGCCAATTCCCATGGCGAATCGCACCAGAACCAGAATTTTCTGCTGCACTTTCATGGTTTCCACACCTCAAAATCCAACTTTTCCAAACCAACACATTTTCAAATTCCAAACAATTCATTACACACACTATCAAAGCCAGAAAGACACGTCTATTCCATCCAACATAATTCCGTCTACTATCAACAAGAGATTAAGGGTGATCAGTTCCTCAATTTGTCAATAGACAGCCGATAATCATGATGGGGCATAAACCGTCTTTACCAATCTATAATAGCATTTTTTGCATCTTGTGCACAAAACTACCTAAGGCACAAATCCTTAGTTGACATAATCCTTACCTCCACATTCCCTCCAGAACCGGGAACAACACTGTCCAAACAACACTTACAATCTTGCAACCAACGCTCCACAACTGAAGCAACTTGGAGAAGTACAAGCTTCTTCCCCACTTATATCATTCTCAATCCTGAAGACAAAGGATTAGAAAACCAGAAATTACTGACAGTGTTTCACACACATATCACATACTAAGGAACAAACAACAATGACAGTATTCAACTGTCACACCAACTGACTCAACAACTTGGCCAAACGGACCGACCAGCTCTGATACCACTTAATGTAACACCCCAAATCCCATCGCCAATAAATAATACATAATTAAATCAGAGTAAATAAAAATTTATTTTTCCGACAGAAACAAGGATGCCACATCTAAAGAAAGAAAACACAATCCCTGCTCATAAATTTGATACATAACACAAAATGGAATAAACATAAAAGGGAAACTTTTTCCAACAAAAGGAAAGTGCTATTATGGAATAAAGCGGAAAGATCCATAACTGACGTGTTTTACAAAATAAATTGTTTTATAACATCAAAATATACATACAAAGGTAATACAAAATATATCCAACAAATGTATACATATATAACAAAAGCGTTTCCTGACTCCCGTGCTACGTATCAGAGCAGATAGACTGATAAAAGGGTGGAGAACTAATCTTCACGAAAGCCTCCAAGATACTAATCTGCAATTGCCTCATAGAGAAATAAACCACAGCAGAAGGGTGAGAAATAACAACTAAATCAAGATTGCATAATAATATGCAAACATATACAAATTCACATGCATAATTATTCTCACCACAAGCATCACATATTAATACATATAGCATGCCACCAATACATAACATATTTCTAATAATTTAACCACATAACATATGTCAATTATACCAACGTAATCTCATAAGGCATACCAAAGTCATGACATATGGAAACACTCCACCACATCACTTATATTCATATATAGCATATGTATATACTTAAAACACATCATCCATAATCCATACATTTATCACAAATGCATATCAAATCACCCATGCTATCACGAGCTCAACACATAATCAATTAATTCACAATTTCATACATATTCAATCCATTCACATTCTCACATATAATCAATCCATTCACATTTCCACACATAATCAATCCATTCATAATTTATGCATATGCACAGAGACCGACACAACAACTCTATGCAATGCAATGCGGTACCAATCCATCCATCAATTTCATCACCAGTTCACTCAGGAACTATTGGAATCATCGCTTGTTACTTAGTGTAACTCCCCGTCGGGCAAACGATGGTCCCCGTCGCTCACACCTCTTTGTATAAGGCACACGACGTTTATGGATCGCTTTAGGTCCTCTTTGTATAAGGTACACGACTTGATCGCTTTAGATCCTCTTTGTATAAGGCACACGATGTTATAGCGGATTCCCTCTGGAACCATTTTGCCACTCACACCCACTAGGGCACACGACATCACAAGAATGCATATCATGATGCTTGGCATACTATGACTCTTGACAATCAAATGCATCTTCACAAATCAACAATATGGATTATCTCATCATCATTAGTCATGCATTGGAATTCAATTTAAATAATGCATTTCAAACCATAATGGCCACCAAATAACATATATTGAATTTCACATAAACAATGCATTTTATCATAATCCACAAACCATAACAATCCCACAAAACATCATAACAACATACATTGATATTCAATCAAACAATGTATTTTACCACACAACAACATTCATAATAACATACATTTGTAATTCAATTCAACAAAGTATTTTGCCATTAGGCCACAAGCTACCACGACAAATTATCACATGCTTCAACATCATATAAACCACATAAAAGCTCCACGTTATACAACAATAGCACAACACACGGTAAAACACCAACCACACACATTTAACGCGATAAAAACCCGAAAACCCAACACTTTTGGAAAACCACGACTTAAAAAAATCATCTACTGACCTCCAAACCATTTTTAATAGAAATAATATTTTATTAGCTTTCCAACGCTTCGAACGGGGGTCAAAACGGACTTACGGTTCAAAAGTTATGACGAAAATACGAAAACAATATTTTGCTGTCCCAAACAAATTCGCCTGGCGAAGCGGACTCGCCACTAACTCTCCTGGCGAATCTGGACGAACCAGAATTCTCCCAAAACGGGTTTGAGACCCAAAAATGATCAAAACCTTCAACCCACATGATAGTATTGCACCCAATGACCCAAAACAACATGTTATAACACATTTAGGCATGCATTTCGTCGATTTCTACTCATTATTCATAAATCCAACCTAATTGAAAACTAGAAGAAAATAACCAAAACAATCCAAGAAAACATACACATATACATATACAAGCAAGATATAATCGAAACTTCTCAACCTTACCCGATTAATCGCGATTGAAACAGAGTTTTCTCGATTTTCCTCTTTCTCTTCTTCTCTCTTTCTTTCTTCTCCTTTACCTTCTTTCTCTCTTTTCTTTCTCTTCTTTTTCTTTTCTCTTTTTTCTCTCCACTTTCTATTTATATAAAAATATCTAAACCCCTAAAAAGACTATTTTACCCCCTCAGCTCAAATATCTCGCAACACTCTCAAAATGCGATAAAACATAAACAGCGATGAAATATATTTCGGGAAATAAAAGTTGAAAAGAAATTATAATTTATTGCAAATATTTTAACTATCAGGGCAATTAACCAATTAACTCAATTAGCAGGTAAAATACAATAAATTCACACATTTCACAAAATTCACATAAATGAAATATATAAATACAATTAAACAAATCGGGGCGTTACAGTTACTTTCTGGTGCAATGGACAAGGAGAGTGGTGGATTTGTGAATAGACCCCCTATTCTAGATGGATCAAATTATGACTATTGGAAACCTTGCATGGTTGCCTTCTTGAAGTCCTTAGACATAAGGGCTTGGAAGGCTGTGTTGAAAGAATGGAAACATCCTGTCATTGTGGGAGAAGATGGTGTGTCAAAGCTGAAACCTGAAGAGGAGTGGACCAAGGAAGAAGATGAACTTGCTCTTGGGAATTCTAAGGCCTTGAATGCCTTGTTTAATGGTATTGACAAGAAAATTTTCAGGCTGGTCAACACATGTGAAGTGGCTAAGGAGGCCTGGGATATCTTGAAAACAACTCATGAAGGAACTTCCAAGGTCAAGATGTCAAGACTTCAGCTGCTAACAACAAAGTTTGAAAGTTTGAGGATGAAAGATGAAGATACCATTCATGACTTTCACATGAATATACTTGAACTGTCAAATGCTTCTAGTGGCCTAGGAGAGAGGATGTCTGATGAGAAACTGATGAGAAAAATTCTCAGATCTCTCCCCAAGAGATTTGAAATGAAGGTGACTGCTATAGAGGAAGCTCAAGACACAGCCAGATGAGGGTAGATGAATTGATTGGTTCACTTCAGACATTTGAATTAGGGTTGAATGACAGATCTGAAAAGAAGGTCAAAAGCATAGCTTTGGTGTCTAGTACAGAAGATGATGAGAAAGAGTGTAGTCCTGAAACTCGGGAGGAGCTATCCAATGCAATCGTGATGCTGGGTAGGCAGTTTAATAAGGTGTTGAAAAGAATGGACAGGAGCTATAAACTTTATGTCAAGAACATCACATCTGACATTAACAGGTCAGGTGATCAGATGAAGAAAACCAAAGCAGAGGAGAAGCCTAATAATGACAAAGAAATCCAATGCCATGGCTGTGAAGGTTATGGTCACATCAGAGCTGAATGTCCTACATACCTTAAACAGAAAAAGGGTTTGTCTGTCACTTGGTCTGATGAAGACACTGAAGGTGAAGATGAATCTACCAAGCATGTCAGAGCAATGACTGGAATATGTGAGTCTGATGATGATTCAAGTGATGCAGAGATTGCCTATGAGGAACTAGCTGCATCATATAGAGAGCTATGTATCAGAAGTGAAGAAGTGTGTCAAGAAGGGGAGAAGCAAAAGGAACTCATAATCCAACTAAAGGCTTACAAGGTTGAACTGGAAAATGAAGTCAGTTTGCTGAAATGCAACCTTGATCAAATGTCCAAATCTCTCAGAATGTTGAACAGTGGAACTGACACTTTGGATGAAATCCTTCAAGCTGGAAAGATGGCAGGAGATATGACAGGGCTGGGATTTGATAAGAAGAAACCCATTTCAGATGCTAGTTCATCTGGACTTAAACATAACATGTCCCATCAGATGTCTCAACATCATGGGAAAATTCATGTTTCTGGACCTAATCATTTTATGCCTCAACATCATGGCAGAAGACAACCTCAACATCATGGCAGAAGATAGCCTCAACATCATGGGTGAAGACACCCTCAAGGGAGGAGGCATCCCAACCATTTCAGAGGAGGATTTCAAAGATGGAGATGTCATTACTGTGGAAGGTTTGGTCACATAAAACCTTTTTTCTTAAAATTACATGGATTTCCTGAGGCTGATCCTCAACCTAAAACAAATCAAAGCATTCCTACAAATGGAAAACAATGGGTTCCCAAGGCTGCTACTAATAGCTTGATAGCTCACATGTCTCTAAGAGATTCTACCATAGGAGATTGGTATTTTGATAGTGGATGTTCTAGACATATGACAGGTGACAAGAACTATTTGGTGGATATCAAATCTTACTTTACTAGCTATGTGACTTTTGGTGATGGGGCCAAAGGTAAAATTAAGGGGGTTGGTAAGCTGGACTGTTCAGGAGCTCCTAAGCTTGATGATGTTCTGTTAGTGAAAGGGTTGACTGCCAACATGATAAGCATCAGTCAACTGTGTGATCAAGGGTTCAAGGTAAAGTTCACAAATTCTGAATGCTTAGTGACTAATGAAAAGAGTGAAATTGTGATGAAGGGAGTCGGATCTAAAGACAACTGCTACTTGTGGGTTCCTCAAGATTCCAGTTACTCCTCCATGTGTACTCTTACCAAAGGTGATGATGTGAAAGTGGGACATCAAAGACTTGGTCACTTACATCTGAAAGGGGTGAAACAAAGACTGACTAAGTACAATGTCAAGCATGATGTCATGACATCTTACTGTGACAACCTGAGGAGCACTAAGCACATTAATATTCATCATCTGGTCATAAGAGAACTTGGAGGAAACAAGGCCAGTCAGTTGGAACATGTCACTACAGAGAAGAAGTTTGCTGACATTTTCTCTAAGGATGTGGATGCAAGTCAATGTGAAACCGTAAGAGAAGAATTGGGCATGTGTAGATATGAAGATCAACAGCAGTTAATGGCGTGTGGACAACATTCATTAAAATTCAAAAATTTAAAAAGTCATTTATTTTGGTGTGGAAATTTCATTTACTGCCTTTTAAGTTTCCAACTAAAGCAGCCCCTTTTCCATAGGCAATCATTTCATCTCTTTGCTCCCACACGTTACCTCCATTTTGCTACATACTGGTTGTTCATCTTCTCTCTCAGAAAAAGAAGCCCTTCCACTCCTTTGTCAATCAGTTGCCAGAAGGTTACAATGTCTCAACAACAGTCATCTCCGTCCAAGAAGTTCGCTGCCAAAAATCCTACATATTCAAAATCTAGGGTTTCTTTGGAAGGGGTCTCTCCTGATGATGCTCTTGACATTGCTCCTCTGTCCATGATTCCTCTCTCTGATCCTAAAAAGACAAGGCCAAGCAAACTGCAGGCAATGAGCTTAAAACGTACTCCTGCAGGTAAATCATCTGACCCTTCTGATTGTAGAAAGTATGATGATATTGAAGTTAGGAGTGTTGTGACTGGTATTTTGTATGGAGACAAATCAGTTCCTGGGATTTCTACTCCACTCACCTCAAGTTGATAAAAATCAAAATGAGGAAGAAGAGTTTTCAGTGGATAAGAGTCTAGACCAGATAGTTACTAAGGTTCTGGAGAATGGTATTTCTGTGGCTGGGATATCTAGGCCACTTGCTCAAATTTTTGCCCCTCACTTTGAGGCTAAGAAAGATGATAGGCAAACTGCTGATCCTTCTGACACAGATAATCCTGAAGGAAGTCTTCACAGGTTGGCCATCTCTGTCCTGGAAGATGCAGAAAGTGATGTTGGAGCTGATGTTGAAACTGATGGTGGAGCTGATGTTGAAACTGATGTTGAAGCTAATGTTGAAACATCTCCTACTAAGGAAGGCACATCTAGTCCTAAAGGAAAGAAGAATGTTGATGTTGTGGATGTGGATGAACTGTCTGATAATGAGATAATCGCTAATGTGGTTCCTGGTATTGCTAAAAGGTTGAAATCAAGAAAAGGGAAAGCTGTAGATTCACCTCCAAAGGTGAGAACTGATATCAGTAAGAGGAAGACTCCAATTGTAGGTCCTACAAAATCTTGGAGCAAAGTGTCTACGTCTTCCAAAAAGAAGAAGACTAGGGCTGATTCTGACTCTAATTTTAATGTTGAGGAGCATGTTCAGGACATCACTCCTGTGAGGAAGACTGCTTTAAAAAGGATATCTGACAAAGTCCCTGATGTGCCTTTGGACAACATTTCCTTCCACTATGCTAACAGTGTTCATAGGTGGAAATATTTTCATCAAAGGAGGTTGACTCTTGAGCGTGAGTTAGGAAGAGATGCTTTGGATCTTAAAGAGATCATGGAGCTTATTGAGTCTGCTGGTTTGATGAAGACTGTAACAAAGTTCTCCAAATGTTATGAGGTGTTGGTAAAAGAATTCATTGTTAACATTCCTAAAGACTGTTCTAATCACAAGAGTCAGGATTTTAGAAAAGTTTATGTCAAAGGAAAATGTGTTGAGTTTTCCCCAGTGACCATCAACAAATTTCTTGACAGAAGTGAAGAAGAATGTGGTGAGCTTGAAGTCACAGATAATCAAGTGTGTAAGGAAATAACTGCTAATCAAATGAAGGTTTGGCCCTTGAAGCCTAACAAATTGTCAGCTGGTTGTTTGAGTGTGAAGTATGCTATTCTCCACAGAATTGGAGCAACCAATTGGGTCCCCACCAACCACACTTCTACTATTTTTGTTGGTCTGGGTAAGTTCATATATGCTGTTGGAACTAGGAAGAAAGTTGATTATGGTTCTATGATTTTTGATCAAACAATGAAGCAAGCTGGCACTTGCGCTGTGAAGATGCCAATTGCCTTCCCCTCCCTTATCTGTGGAATCATTTTAATTCAGCACCCTGGTATTCTATCCCAGTCTAATGTTGTGTGCAAGAGGGAGTCTGCTCTGTCTCTTCACTACAAATTGTTTGAAGGTAAGCATGTTCCTGACATTGTCAAGACATCTGCCTCAACTTCACACCAGCCACCATCCAAGTTTGGGGTGATTTCTGAGTTGGAAGAGGCGTGCAGGGAACTAGATGATGTAATTAGAGTCAGCACAGAAAGGAAACAAAAATATGAAAGCATTATCATGACTTTAAGAATGGAAGAAGGTGATGGTGGGAATGATGCTAGTAAAAAGGAAGGATCTGAGGAGAGTGCTAATGACAGGTCTGATGGAAAAGAAGCAGGTGATGATGACATGACTGATATTGAGGATTCTGGTGATTCTGGAGAGACCTGAGGATGCTGGCCTTGAAGTTTTCTTTATTGTTTTTGTTTTTTTTTGGTTGGATTTCTTTAAGCACCTTTGTGTGCTCATATCTTGTTCTGGATTTCTGCTGGCACCTGTGTGTGCTTATTTTTCTGACTTTATTTGGTTGTTTTACTCTTGCTGACAGCTTCATTTTATTATTTAGCCTTTTATGTGATGGAATTTCTGTCTGATATGGTTTTTGGTTTGTCTAAATTATGGCTAAAATGGGGGAGAGTAGCCTGAGTAGCTTTGTAGAGTTGTTTAGTGTGTCGTGTGCTGCTGCTGGTTTTCTTGAAGGGAGTGTGCAACTAGTTTTCTTGGTGGTTTTCTTGGTTGTTTTTTTTTGCTCATGGGCCTGAGGGGGAGCTTCTGTTGTTTTTATGTTCAGTGTTAACTCAGAGTGTTAGATTTGTTTGGGTGTTGCTTCTGCTGCAGGGATCTCTGATCTGTTGTGTGTGCTGATTTTGTTTTAGCCAAAATTTGTCAAAGGGGGAGATAAAGTAGCCTGAGTAACTTTGTAGAGTTGTGTAGTATGCCGTGTGCTGCTGCTGGTTTTCTTGAAGGAAGTGTGCAGCTGGTTTTCTTGGTGGTTTTTTTTTTTTGCTCATGGGCCTGAGGGGGAGCTTCTGTTGTTTTTATGTTCAGTGTTAACTCAGAGTGTTAGATTTGTTTGGGTGTTGCTTCTGCTGCAGGGATCTCTGACTTGTTGTGTGTGTTGATTTTGTTTTAGCCAAAATTTTCCAAAGGGGGAGATTGTTAGTTCTGAAATTGGCAGCAATTTTGGTAAAACAAAGTGTTGCATCAATTTGTCTTACTTGATGTCTTGACATGTTGTTTCTAACATTCTGAGTTGGTGTGTTTTAGTATTGCAAGGATTTTGGGCATGATGTCGAACACGATGTCCTGACATCTATTGACAGAACATTATATTCAGTCTGGTATGTTTTTAGAGCTGAGCGTTATTTGCAATGTTTTGAGAGATTTTGTTTGAGAGATTGCAGGCGAATTTATTGGAGAAGATTTATTTTGTTATAATCAATTCCTATTACCATGTGGAGTATATTTTGTTACTATTTTAGGGCAAAGAGATTTGGAGAATAAATCTGGTTTACTGTTAAATCAAATCTGTGATTTTATTCTGCCAATGCCCAAGAATCTGTTTCTATTTAAAGGAGTGTAAACCCTACTTGGAAGTTACGAAGACTAGAGATTAAAGACTGAGTGTCAAGTGTTAGGGTTTGTGTTTTCGTCTGTTATTTGTGAGCCATTCATTCATCTATTTTGATGTTTGAATTGGACTGATTTAGTTGAGTTTTAATTTGTCCACTCAAAGCTTTTAAGCACGAGTGTTTGTTCTTGATTAAAGCTTTTAAACAAGATCAAGTATTGTCATTGAAGTGTGATCTTGTAATATTTGTAATTTTTCTATTGTCATCACTACTGTGATTGAGGGGGAGTGAGAGGTGTCTCATATCTAAGAGTGTCTTAGGTAGAAGTGTCATTGGGTAGTGATTAAATGAGTAGATTGTCAACTTGTGAGTTGGCTGTAGAGTCTACAAATTGATACTAATAATAGTTAATTTCCTCCCTGGCTTGGTAGCCCCCAGAAGTAGGTTGTTAGACCGATCTAGGTGAACAATTCTATGTGTTTATTTATTGTTTTTAAGTGCTGTTATCTTTTACTGTCTTGTTCATATAGCAGATATTAATGTTGTGACATCTCACTCGACATCACATATCTGATACCAGAATTTCATCATCAAAATCAATCATCCATTTTGTTGGATTAGGATTTTCACCCCATCAACACCCAAAATCCATTGAGTTTGATGAGACTTATGATCAAATTAACTAAGATCCAAGGCCAACAAAAGTTTAACACAAGTTAAACCAATATAAAATTCAAGAATATGAATTAAAATGCACTAAAATGATTTTTAAAATTAATTTTAAAATGAAAATAAAGATGAAAATGAAAGGAAGAACTTGGATGCTAACTTCCTCAAAGTCTTCTTATTCAGGTTTGAAGCATTTTATGGATACTCTTGATGTTGCAAGTAATGTCTGATGTCATGAAACCAAGGTTTTCCATCAGCTTCCTATTCAACCAATTGACAATAGGTTGGCTTTGTTTTTCTCTCAATTGAAATGAGAGGCACTTCATTGTGAAATCTGACTTGATGCATTGAGGCTAGCATAGCCAGAGCGTCGGCTACTTGATTCTCTATCCTTGGGACATGACGGAAAGTGATTTCATCAAAGTATTTTATCAATTCCATAATGTAAGCACGATACAAGATTAACTTGGTATGACGGGTTTCCCATTCACCTTTTACTTGGTAGATTACCAAGGCTGAGTCTCCACACACTTCAAGGCTCTTAATTCGGAGGTCAATTGAGGCTTCAATTCCCAGGATGCACGCTTCATACTCTGCTATATTATTTGTGCATTCAAAACACAACCTTGCTGTGAAATGAGTATATCCACCATTATGATTCATTAAAACAGCTCCCACTTCATGCCCCATGTAATTGGAGGATCCATCAAACATGAGTTTCCACCGAGAACCTGGTTCAGGTACTTCGTCAGGGCCTGGGATCTCACAATCTCTTATAACCATAATATCTTCATCGGGGAAATCAAACATCAATGGCTCATAGTCTTCGACAGGCTGGTGTGCAAGATACTCTGACAATACACTCCCTTCAATAGCCTTTTGGGTCATGTACTGGATATCGTACTCAGACAACAACATGTGCCAAAGGGAAAGTATTTCAGTTAAAGCTGGCTTTTCAAAGATGTACTTTATTGGATCCATCTTCGAAATTAACAAAGTGGTGTAGGAAATCATATACTGCCTGAGACGTTGGGCGGCCCATGCCAGAGCACAACAAGTCTTCTCCAAAAGTTAATATCTTGTTTCACAATCGGTGAACTTTTTGCTCAAGTAATAAATAGCATGCTCCTTTTGGTTTGTTTCATCATGTTGTCCTAGTACGCACCCCATGGATTCTTCAGGAACAGCCAGATACATGAAGAGTGGCTTCCCCTGAACAGGTGGAATTAAGATAAGAAGCTCTTGTAAATAATCTTTAATCTTCTCAAAAGCCCTTTGACAGTCGGGATTCCACTCAACAGTTTGATCCTTTCGAAGTAACTTCAAGACAGGCTCACACATAGCAGTCAAATAAGAGATAAACCTGGAGATGTAGTTCAATCGTCCAAGGAAACCTCTGGCTTATTTTTTAGTGCGTAGAGCAGGCATTTCTAGTATTGCTCTGAAGTTGTCTGGATCCACCTCAATCCCTCGTTGACTAACTATGAAACCAAGTAATTTTCCAGTTCGAACACCAAATCTACATTTAGCAGGGTTCAAACGTAGTTGTAATTTTCTGAGGCGCTCAAACAACTTCTGCAAGTGGTCCATATGGTCACCTTCACTTTAATATTTGACGATCATGTTGTAGCGTAGGTTTTTTGGTGACGCGACCACCTACCGCTATTTTTTTGGTGCTACTTTCTGATTTCTGTATTTATCCCATGAAGCTTAAAAGGAAGGGGAAGATATCTTAAACTAACCCTTCACGCAAGTGTTTTCTTAAACAAATGCTAAGAGATCGGGGATTGGGGTTTTTGCTGCACAAAGGAGAGATATTAACACCTAGAGTATCTCTAGTTGTCCATAGGAGCATTTATTTGTTGGCATTTTCTACTGTTTGAAATGCTTTCTTAAGTCTATCTGCTGTTGATTGGGAAAGTTTTTCCTTTGAGAGGACTTAGAGAATGGTTTTGTTGTTTCTGGATTTTCTATTGTTTTTGGGAAGGTACTTGACCTAATATTTTTTATTTGTGTGCTCGCTAAGTTTTCGAAATCTTATGCCTACGTATTCCCGTGAAGAAACTTGGGAAATCAGAGCAATTATAGTTCCTCATATTCTATGCGAGGAAAAAATCTGGTGTCTTGTTCAAAGCCCAAGATTGAAGCTAGCAAAGTATTTGTATCTTGTTTAAAGCCCAAGATTGAAGCAAAAATTGACTGAGAGAGAGAATTTGTCATCTCTAAAGGGAGATATCTCACCTATTCATCACAAATGTCAGGTAATTGGTTATAAGGGAAATTACTTTAACTGGGATGTGTGGAATCCAGCAATGCCATAATTTCCTTTATAAGAGAGATGTCATGAAGGAAGAAGTTTTAACTCAGTGTAGAGCAATGCCACTTTTTCCTTTATGAATCTTTCATCCTAAGAGAGGGACATTGGCTTGGATGTCTAGAATCCAGAGGCTTGCCACTTACATCTGTTAGATGAAAGAGAAATTTGAACCATGATAAAGGAGGGACTCCATCTTGGATTTTGAATCAACAAGTGTTCCACTTACATCAATTATCTGGAAAAATGTTTTGATTGTTTGTTTTGATATGTGATGTATAAAGGGGATATCCTCCTACAAAGAGGACCCATGGTCTCATCTGTGGGAATGTTGATTTTTGTGTTCCTTGATCAAAGCCTAAGGTTGAAGCTAAAAGAAACTGACTCCACTGGGGAGGGTTTTATTTGAGTATCTTATTTGAAGCCCAAGAATATGAAGTTGAAAAGTTTGAGTATAGAGAACTGACTCAACTGAGAGTATGATGTTTGTCTTGTACAAAGCCCAAGATTGAGGCTGACTGGGAAAATCCTTATATGAAGCTTAAGAAGAGGATGACTCCTGCTGAGGATTATTGAAATCCAGGAGAAGGTCTAAACTGTGTTGGGGAATCCAAAGGGAAACTAACTCTTGCTGGTGATTTGAGCAGAGTTGATTTGTCAGATGCCATGAGGCTCTGATTCCTTTAAGGATTTGTTGATGTTAATCTGACCCTGGCTGGGGATTTCTAAGATGAAAGTTAAGAATTGTTAGGGGTCTGGAGAGATTTAAAGATGAGTTCAAAAACCTTAGAGGTTTTGACTCTTCTGAGAATGGATGTATTGGTAAAAATGATCAGGATATATCTTATGCTTTTAGGAAGCCCGTGGGTCCTTGTACTAAGTCCAAGAGGAGGCTATGGGGGTGAGACTTTATAAGTCTACTTGTATGAAGCCCAAGAGGAGGCTGAGACTATCCAAGTCTCTTAAGAAGAGATAGACTCTGGTTGGAGAGAGAGATTTTTATGACGCCCAAGAGGAGGCTGAGGATTCTAGAGATGAAGATCAACCCTTGAATGATTCGATGGTCTAAAGTTTTGACTTTCCTGAGGATTGAACTAGTAGATATGACTGAATTTTATCCTATACTTTTAGGGAGACTTTGGGTCCTTGTACTAAGCCCAAAAGGAGGATGGGGAACTTTGAAGAAGCCTGGTGGTCCTTGTACTAAGCCCAAGAGGAGGCTGTGGGGAACTTATAAGAAGCCTGTTGGTCCAAGCCTGTTAGTCCAAGCCTAATAAAAGTTCAAGAAAGGTTTCACCGGGAATAATCCTTTCTTTGTTGAGCAGTTCCAAGGTTTGAAGAAATTCAAAAAAGGTTTCACCGGGAATTAATCCTCTATGGGAATAAGTTCTAACAATCTTAAGAAAAGTTTCACTGGGAATAATGTCTTTCTTTGTTCCATATTGAATAAAGCCCAAGAGGAGGCAAACTGTATTGGAGAAGTTTCCTATGAGGGAACTAGTTATTGAACTAAGTTATGAGTATCCTACTGTTTGACCTAAGTGAGAAATGAAGATGACCCTACTGCTGGGAAACTTAAACAGATATGCAAAAGTACATACAGATAAGTGAATTAACAGGTACATAAACAAATATGCATTTGAATTGAAAAAGTGTTGGGTCTTATACTATGAAAAGAGGCCCAAGTGTATTGTGATTGGTTGTATTGACCACAACTGTATGATTAGGGTTTTGAGGAATTGAAGAAAGTTTTGATAAAACTTTGAATTTGAATTTGAATTAAGAGAAAGTTGTTATTATTTGAATGAAAAGAATGTTTGGGGCTTATAACTCAAAGAGAGGCCCAAGTGGTCTAAGAGCAGTTTCACCGGGAATAATGCTCCTCTTAGTACCAGTTTAAAACAGACAGATGATTTTGAAAATAGAGGTGTGGGGCTTACAACTTAAGGAGAGGCCCAAGTGGGTTATTTATTGTTAAAAAATAAGTTTATGTACAAAATATTGGGGATTATACTCAAGGAGAAGCCCAGATGACTTATTTTAAAAACAGTGATCGCACTGCGACATCGAAAGACGTTGCGAGACTTATACTATAGTAGAGGCCCAAAATTTGTTTATGTACATAGAGGTTGGGTCTTATACTCTATTAGAGGCCCAAAATGTTTATTGAAAGAAAGAAAAGTGGGGCTTATACTCAAGGAGACGCCCAGATGAAAAATAGTGGACGCACCGTTATCGTATCGAGACTTATACTATGACAGATGCCCAAGAAATTATTTATTTACAAAGGGGTTGGGTCTTACAATCTATTAGAGGCCCAAGATGTTTGTTGAAAGTGTGAAGATTCAAAATCAAAGAAGAAACCCTAATTTTATTTTAAAATGTATTTTTCAAAGAAAATTAAATAAAAATGATCTAAAAATATAAAATATATTTAATAAACATGTTATGAACTTTGATAAATGTTTGAAAATAGATGTTTTATTCACATGATGGTTTGAAATTCAAATTGTTTTCAAAAATCAAGAGAAAGAATTTATTTAAAATGTTTAAAAACAAATTAAAAGAAAATTCTTAAAAATATTTAAAAACATGTCAAATAAAATATATTTTTTTGTGATTTTTTGGGTGAATAAATATTTTAATGTGTGAGTGATTTTTGTGAAAAAAATCATTTTCAAATAATTAAAAATGATTAACAAAAATAATTATTTAAAATAAATATAAATAATGTCAAAGAATATGAAAATGTGACAAAAAAGTGAAAAATGGTATGGATGGGTGTTAAACCCACGCCCTCTAGCCAAACACACTTGAAAAACACACGCTGCTACCACTGGGGTGGTGATACATCCATGTATCAAAACCACCCCATAAACATATATGAGTGGCGTGTTTTTAGGCCAGGCCAAGGCGCCATGGCCTGGTTCTTGCCAAAGGTTGGCCAGATTTTTGACCTCTTGCAAGAAGGTCATAACTTCTTCATTTCTCCATGAAAATGGACGAAATAAAGATGGACCCTACCTAGAATTTCATGAGGAATCCAATGGTGGTCTTGGAATTTCCTACATTTTAAAACCCGATAGTGGTTTCAAAATAGGTCAAAATTTGCAAGTTCCATACTACAACTTCATACAAGCAATAATAGCATGGTGAATTGGTTCAAACACAATACATATGATATGTATGACATGTTCATGAGCAATGGAAATCAAAGCAATGGATATTTCACAAAGTTCAAGTTGTTATGCACTTACCTCTTGAAGCTCCACTTGCTATCTTTCAAGATGCTTGTGCCAGAAGTAATCCAATACTTTGGACACTCTTGATAGACCCCTTAGAAGCTTTTAGGATGATCAAACTCAACTGGAAAGCTCTGAAACAAAAATTGGCTCTTTCTTGCAAAAGTTGCAAAAGTGACCAAAATGGTAACTCCCTTAATTGGTGTTACATTTGAGGGACACTTGTTGGAACAACTTAGGGGTGATATTTGGAGAGTGTTTGAGGTTTCATTTGGCTTTGAAAGTGATTGGATCAAGACATGGCTTAAAAAATGCAGAAAAGTTAAATTTTGAGGTTATGATGGTTGACTTTCTGATTTTGGTGTTGTGAGTTGAAGATGAAGGTTTGAACACCTCCAAGGGATGATTTGTGAAGTGTTTAGATGGTTGCTTGAGTGATTCAAGCTCTGGTTTTGAGAATTCCAAGTTTGATCCTTGAAACTTGAAATTTGGAGCAAGAGGAAGAAAGTGAGAAAACAAGGCGTTGGTATTGTTTTGGTGTGTTGAAATCAGTCAAAAATGACCTCTATTTATAGTAGAAGAAGTTTGTTTTTGAAGGAATAGTGAATGAAGGCTGGATCACCCTATTATCCAATGTATATGCCCATGTATCATGCCTTGAATGCTAAGGTACCAAGTCTCCTCTTAGCCATTGACTTGAGCTGATCTTTGTAGCTTTAGGTCTTCTGATTTTTGAACCAATCTTGACTCAAATGGACTGTTAGGGACTGATACATGCCACTTTTATGCATCTTTTCAATGCTTCATGACAAAATTGAAGTTTTTGGTTTTGAAACTTGAATGCCACATGCCAAAGAGATAGTGTCTTGACTTGCAAGGCTCTATGGTATGATTCCTCTGTAGATAACATGTGCATTGCATCTTAGAAAATTGTCTTGCATAGTGCCAAGGCTTTCCAAGTCATAAAAATGACAAAACCAAGTTGTGTTGTGAAATCTATCTTGTAAAAGCCCAAATACTATCTTGTGAAATCTATCTTGTAAAATGATAAAAATGCCATTTGGTGAGGCTTATAACTTCTTGCTCAAATTGAATCATGGGAGGCTCTTGTACTTTTTAAAAAGCCCAAATATCTTACTTCAACGTTGATGTTCACATCTGGTCCTGGTTCATCTTGGATCATAATGAAAAATCCCTCCAAAGTTGGGCAAAACATGAGACAAATTCTTCCTAAAAGTTTTCTAAGTGTCAAGAAAAAGTCCACTTCTTAAATTTTGTGATTTTGATCAATCCATAACTTAAAATCCATGAAGATTTGGAATGTGGTATAGTTGACAAACTTGTAGTATGTAACAAGACCTATCATTTGAGCTTTGGATGGAAGATAATGGTTACTTGGATCATAAGTTATGGTCTTGCAAAGTTGGGTAAAAATCACTTGTTTCCATAACTTAGTGAAATTTTAAGTTTCTTAAGGTTGCCCCTTTTGAAAGTAACCTTGATTTTCTTGATTTTTCTTGATGGATGATGATCCAAATCATAAGTTGACATTGTTCTTGGCTTAAAGAAGTCATGTTTGTTAAAAAATCTCAAAATTCAAACTTGGTTTTGATCACAGTTGACTTTTTATCAGATGAATTTCAAACTTTGTGATCCTTTATGAAATCAAGTCCTTGGGCTAAATTAAACCTAATGTATGGATTCCATAGGTGTTTTAGGGTGTCTTGAATCATTTCCCAAGGTTTGAGATCATGTCTTGGTCAAAAGTCAAAGGTAGGGTTGACTTTTTCCTCAAAAACCCAAGTTTATGATCCATATCAATTTGAATCTTTATATTGCTCATGAATTAAGTTCTTTGTGTCAATTAAACTTGTGACGGGATCAATATAAGATACTTGAGGTTTTCAAAACATTTCTTGAGGTCTTGGGCCATGCCTTGCTCAAAAAGTTAACTTAGGGGTGAAATAGGTCAAGAAAACCCTAATTCCTGATTTTTAATGAATGCATTCCCTGAGGCTATTTTGAACTCATGAGGTCCCTTTGAGCTTCTTGAATTATATTTTGAAGTATTGGACCATGCCCAGATGAAGATTTCCCTCTAGAGGCCTTGGTCGATCAAAACTCTAATTTGGTGACACTGATGATCTTGAGGCTTGATCAACTTGCAATGTTGCATTCTTATGCTTGATTTTTGATTTGGGAGACTTCTTTATCCTTCATGGATGTTTGAGAGGTTTGACAAGTTGAAGATCATGTCAATTCTTGATTGATCCTCTTCCTGGATGCTCTGAGAAGGCTCAAAACTCTAATCTTTAGTTAAGGTGAGTGCTCAATAATCTTTGAGAGGATTGATGAGGCATGAAGGTACATCCATATTGTGGTGATGATTTGCACAATTATGTGAAATCTTATGGTCAAAATTTAGGGTATGACAGATGCCCCTATTTAATCTTCTTGGACCTGAAGGTGTGAATGACGAAGGCATTCGGACATTCGAGGTAAAAGAGGATTAAATATTAGAATACCCAAAATTTTGATTGTGGATGGCTAGTAGCTGTTTTTGCGTATCCATTTTCTTTTACTAAGTAACGCTACTTAGAAATGGGTAAAACGTCCCCTCGATCCTGGTCTTCAGCCATGGAACTGGTCTCAGTTTTCTTTTGAAATAAACGTCCCCTCGATCCTGGTCTTCAGCCATGGAACTGGTCTCAGTTTTCTTTTGAAATAAACTTCCCCTCGATCCTGGTCTTCAGCCATGGAATTGGTCTCAGTTTCTTCTTGTCGAGTTCTTTTCTTGACAAGGAATGGTATCTGTGATGGATTTTTATCAAACTTCTCGCCGAGATTTCTGAGGAGATGCCATTTGATAAAAAAAAAGATTTGATGTCAAACTTGCTGGAGAGAACCATTGGTCTGAAATGCAGAGGTGTGAAAACTTCTCTGTTAGAGATGCCCTTTGCTGGAGAAATTACAACATACTTCCCCTCGAGACTTCTTCGCAGAGACGCCATGTAATGTAATTCAATTTTGAGGTGCGGATGACTTCTTTGAAAGTAGGAAAAACTTCTTGGGGAGAGACTGCCATTTGTCGACTTTACTTGGGAAATCTACGAGGGCAAAGACAGAATTCTTCATTTGCCGATCAGTAGTGTTTCTTGGAGGATGGGATGTCCATGTTGCCAAGAGTCTTTTGTTGAGAGGCTTTCGCTGGGGATTTTCTTTAATGCGGGAAATCAAAATATTATCTTAAATGGTAAAGAGTGATATTCCAAAGGTGCATATCCAAATGTCTTCTTGCCTTTCAGAGGTTCAAGTTGTCAAAGTGGTTGAGGGCCAATTTCAATCTAGGAATACACTGGAGAGTGCTTGTTTAGATGGTACATTTTCCTGATGAGGAAAGAACTCAAACTGGAATTTTATCCTATCCAAGTGTGGAAAGGAAAATTGACAACTCTAATGGAGAGAGAACATTTATCTCTTGGGGATAAACGTGACCAAAGTGATTGAAATATGATATGCAATATGAATATGAATATGAATATGAATCAATTATGTATGATGTATGTATGAAATGTTTATGCTGACAAAACAGACATGACATACAGACTGACGATGAGTTCAATTGGATACTCGGCCACTCTAGGAGATGGGGGTATCTTTGGAGGTTTTGACGGTAGTACTTTTGTTCGGGAACAAGGATTTCTGTGTTTGTTCCAGTTTCCGGAGGAACAAACCTGCTAGGGATAGAAACTCGTTCTTGCTTTTCAAGGGTAGATTCTATTAGGGAGAAAAACCAAACATCGGTTCTCAGAAGTAGGACCTCTACTGGGGATGACAGACGGGATATTCCATCTGAAGTAATTGATCCTTCATTCAGGGTGTACTGGTCAAAAGGAGTATTTTGATTTTGTATTTTTTGATGTTTGATCACTTCCGGAGAAGCCGTTGAGGTTCCCTTTTGTGTTCAGTAATCAAAAAGAAATTGCCATCTTTATTTTAAAAGCAGAAGTAAAATTTGAAATTTCTGTTTTGAAAACAAAAGTAAATTCATTTTTTGTTTCAATAATCATTGATCATATTAAAATGTCATTTTGCAAAGCAGAATAAATAAGAATTGCAAATAAAAGGCGCAAGGGCCCAAGTTTTCATTGATAGAATGGAAATCAACCTAATGCGTGATTCCATGGAGCATTACGAAGTTTAGAAGTGGTAATTTATAGGGAAAGGGTCTACATTGAAACATAACGACCATTATCCTTCAACCAACTTTGAATTCTGGATATTTTTGAGCTTCCGTTGAAGGTGACCTTGACTGAAGTTTTCCTTACGAATGACGTTGTCTCTGGGGAGCTAATCTTGTCGGATGTAGTTACTTTCCATGAATCCCTAACTTTTTTGCCTAGATTTCCTTTTCAGGTTTTCAATTCATTGGGATGATCATTGTTTATGTCTCTAATCTTTGCCTGGACCGTCATTTCGGGTTTTCAGTCCAACGAGACGTTTTTTTTTCTTTCATTTAGGTGAAGTATTTCTTGAATACATCAACATTCGTGGGGCAGGTAAAATCCTCTCCATCCATGGTTGCGAGTCTTAAGGCACCGCCTAAGAAGGCTTTCTTAACAACATAAGGGCCATTGTAATTCGGAGTCCATTTGCCACTGGAGTCAGTGAGAAATGATTGTATCTTCTTGAGCACGAGGTCTCCTTCTCTGAAGACACAGGGTCAGACCTTTTTGTTAAACACTTTCTTCATCCTTTGTTGATATAACTGACCATGGCATACAGTCGTCATTCTCTTTTCTTCGATTAGATTTAGTTCATCATGTCGGCTTTGACACAATTCAACTTCTGTTAACTTGGCTTCCATCAATACTCTCATTGAAGGCATCTCTACTTCTATGGGGAGCACTGCTTCCATGCCATATACTAGGGAGAAAGGGGTTGCCCCTGTTTAAGTACAGACAAATGTGCGATAACCGTGAAGAGCAAAGGGTAGCATCTCATGCCAATCTTTCTAGGTTACAACCATCTTCTGAATTATCTTCTTAATGTTTTTATTGGCTGTTTCTACCACTCCATTCATTTTAGGCCGATAGGGAGATGAGTTATGGTGTTCAATTTTGAACTCAGTACACAACTCTTTCATCATCTTGTTGTTCATGTTCGATCCATTATCAGCAATGATCTGGCTTGGAACACCATAACAGAAGATGAGATTGTTCTTGATAAATCAGACCACCACTTGCCTAGTCACATTGGTGTACGATGCTGCTTCAACCTACTTGGTGAAGTAATCAATGGCTACCAGGATAAACCGATGTCCGTTTGAAGTTTTGGGTTCAATCATGCCAATCATGTCGATTCCCCATATAGAGAAAGGCCATGGAGAAGAAAGAACTTTGAGATGGGTTGGCAGTACATGGATCTTGTCGGCGTATATCTAACACTTGTGACACCTCCTCATGTACTTGTAGCAATCGGATTCCATTGTCAGCCAATAATATCCTACTCTCAGAATTTTTCTTGCCATTGTGTGTCCATTGGCATGAGTACCAAAGGATCCTTCATGAATCTCTTTCATTAACATGTTTACTTCTTGTCTGTCTATGCATCTGAGCAAAACCATGTCGAAGTTTCTCTTGTAGAGTATATCATTCTTCATGAAGAAGTTGCCAGCCAGTCTTCTGAGAGTCTTCCTATCTTTTCTTGATGCCCCAGACGGGTATTCTGGTTTTTGAAGGATGCACTAGATATCATCATACCATGGTTTATCATCGATGACACCTTCCACTGCAAATATATAAGCAGGCCTATCAAGGTACATTATGTCAATCTTGGGTACATTGTTCCATCGACTCACACTAATCATAGAGGATAGAGTGGCCAGTGTATCAACCATGTCATTTTCTTCACGAGGGATGTGATGAAACTCGATCTTGTTGTAGAAGGGTAACAACCTTCTTGTGTAGTCTTTGTAAGGAATCAATCCCGGTTGATATGTGTTTCACTCTCCTTTGATCTAATTTATAACCAGGGTTGAGTCTCCAAACACATCCAAGTTATTTATCCTTAAGTCGATAGCTTCTTTGAGGCCCATGATACAAGCTTCGTATTCAGCCTCATTATTTGTATATTTGAATGCCAATCTGGCAGTGAAAGGAACATGGGTACCCTGAGGTGTAACGATGATTGACCCAATTCCATTTCCATAAGCGTTAATAGCTCCGTCGAATATTAGTCCCCATTGGGAACCTGGCTCTGGCCCTTCGCTTGGTAGCGGTTCATCGCAATCTTTCATTTTCAGGTACATTACATCTTCGTCTGGGAAGTCAAATTTGATTATTTCTTGATTCTCAATTGGTTGATGAGCCAAATGATCGGCTAAAACACTGTCTTTGACGGCTTTTATAGCATGGTACTCGATGTCGTATTCTGATAACCACATCTGCCAACGGGAAATCCTTTCTGTTAAAGCAGGCTTTTTAAAGACGTACTTGATCGGATCCATTACGGAGATTAACTAAGTAGTGTGACAAATCATGTGCTGGCAAAGACGTTTGGCTGCCCAAGCCAGAGCGTAGCAAGTTTTCTCGAGCATAGTGTATCGAGTTTCATAATCCATGAACTTCTTGATTAGGTAATAAATAGCATACTCCTTTCTCTTTATTTCGTCTAGTAGTCCAAGCACACAACCCATGGAGTCTTCCAATACTCTTAAGTAGATGATCAGTGGTCTTTCTTCCACTGGAGGAGATAGAATTGGTGGATTCAGAAGATATTCTTTGATGTTGTCGAAAGCCTTTTGGAAGTCTTCTATCCATATGCAATTTTGGTTTTTTCTGAGTAGCTTGAAAATTGGCGCACATGTCGCGGTCATGAGGAATATGAATCTTGAGATGTAATTTAGACGTCCCAAAAATCCTCTTACTTGCTTTTCAGTTTTTGGAGCAGGCATTTCTTGAATAGCCTTGACTTTGTTGGGATCAACCTCAATTCCTTTTTGGCTGACGATGAATCCCAAGAGTTTTCCTGAGCGTACACCGAATGTGTACTTGTTGGGATTCAAGCGGAGTTTATATTTTCTCAGACGCTCAAATATCTTTGACAAATTTTCCACGTATTCTTCTTCTGTTTTAGATTTGGCAATCATGTCATCGACATATACTTTGATTTCTTTGTGTATCATGTCGTGAAACAGAGTTGTCATAGCCCTTTGATAAGTTGCCCCTGGGTTCTTTAGACCAAACAACATTACTTTGTAACAAAAGGTGCCCCATGGGGTGATGAATGAAGTTTTCTCCATGTCTTCTGGCGCCATTCTGATTTAATTATAGCCCGAGAATCCATCCATGAAGGGGAATACTTTGAATTTTTATGTGCTGTCAACTAACATATCTATGTGTGGTAGGGGAAATCATCCTTTGGACTTGCTTTGTTTAAATCCCTGTAGTCTACACACATTCTGACTTTCCCGTCCTTCTTTGGAACTGGCACTATGTTGGCTAGCCATTGAGGATATTCTTAGGTGGCAAGGAAACCTGCGTCGATCTGCTTCTACCCTTCCTCCTTAATTTTGATGGCCATATCAGGGTGAGTCGTTCTCAATTTTTTTTACTCAGAGGACATTCTAATTTCAGCGGTAAGTGATGTTCCACGATGTTGGTATCCAACCCCGACATGTCTTGGTTGGACCAAGCAAACACATCTGGAAATTCTTTAAGAAGCTTTATCAAGCTTTCTCTGACAGTTGCACGGAGCAGTGCTCCGATTTTGACTTCGTTTCTCTCCTCTGCTGAACCCAAATTGATCGTTTCCAACGGCTCTTTGTAAGGTTCAATGGACCTTTCCTCTTGTCTGAGTAGTCGGGAGATCTCTTTCGAAATTTCTTCGTCCTCTTCTTCTTCGGCTTCAAATACCGAGAACTCAAAGTTGGGAGAAGGCATTGGATCGTATATTTCAATGGGTTTTAAAACAAGTAATCTGCACGACGTAATGATTCCTTTTTTAGAAAAGGAAAAGAGAATGCAAAAGTGTGTGCAGTGTATTTTTTTGAAAACGCTTGTTTTTTTTTGTTTTTTTTTTAGGATTACCATGTTTTGAAAAGACGAAAAGTGAAAATAGCAACAAATGCAGGAATTCAGAATGACATTATTTATTTATGATTTGTCGTTTCTTGAAACACAACCCTATAAAACAAAACTCTATCGCTCTGGGCGAAGCGAAGATTGACATTTACAGAAAAGCAAGCCCTATAAAACATCCTTTTCACCCAAGCAAAGTGAAAGGTCAAAACAAAGACGTGACAATTACTTCGACTTATGAACGACATTTGGGACATCAACCGCAACCCAATGGTGAAGAACTCCTCTGTGGATCACAAAGTCTGGTATCTTCCTTCTTGGTTTGTCTTTAGTAATGACATTGATTTCTGGCGAAGTGGGATTATTGGAGTCTTCTTCCCATGCAGAGTTATCATAAGAGGACTCTTCTGTCGCCTCTTTAACAAAATTTTCATTCTCAAGGGGATCTCCTCATCCAGTTGGTTGGATGTCCTCATATCTGATGCGAGAGCTTTCAGGAGCAATGTACTTTACTAGAAAGTCGTACTTGCCGCTTGGCTGCCCCAAAGCATCCCAAGTTTCTGTGGGAATAGATGAGTCATCTTCTTCAATGACGTTGACCTCAAGAAATGCGAAGTTGATAAATTCTTGTCATGCGATCTTTGCAAATTCATCAACGTGGCGTTGGACACTCTCAGAATGTTATGGGTAAGGATTCCATGACTCTGGGAGAATAGACGTATTTTTCTCAAGATCATTCAGCAGATATGCATTATCCGGCTGACTCTTTTGCTCCGAGTCTTCCATATAAGGCTTCCAGATAGGCAAATCATCAGTGGGATCATAAAAATCATAGTCAAAGTTATCTTTCATTAGAGTGTCTTCCTCTAATGAGTTGGGTGGAGCACGGCATCCTTTGGGATCGCAATCTCCGTAGATCATTCTGACGTCTGATCTTGGTATATATCTGGGACTTTGCTTCGGAGAGCAGAATGGCATATACGTTTCTCCCAGAGATATATAACCATCATCGTTGAGATAGGATTTCCACTCTTCATTTTTATCGAAAGAGTTGTTCTCCTCGATGGTGTGGACTTCTTGAGATATCGGGTGAAGGAAACCTCCACTACGAAAAAAATCTTGAATGGGATGAAAGCTTTCATCCCTTTTTGTAGTCTTGGTGAGTGCTGAAGAAAAACTGAGACCTTTTGTTGTCTTGTTATCAACAGGAATCACAACTTGTCCCCATCCTTTTATGTGACTACTCCCCATTATTTGGATGGCGTCTTTGTACGAGGAAATTGACGTTCCTTTTTCTTGAGGATTCTCATTGCTCATAGAGAATGCTTGAAATTGAGTTCCAACGACTTCTTCTGGCTCTAAATACGAGAATGATGATAGGTTGCCTACGATTAAAGCTTGTTCTCCGCATAGTATGACCAACTTATCGTTCTTGACAAACTTCAGCTTTTGGTGAAGTGTTGAAGTGACTGCCCCTGCTTCATGTATCCAAGGTCTTCCCAATAAACAGTTGTATGCCGCTCGGATGTCCATAACCTATAAAGTGACTTGGAAAGTGTGGGGACCGATGGTTATGGGAAGATCGACTTCGCCGATAATTGTTTTTCTGGATCCGTCAAAGGCTTTGATGATGATCTCATTGCCTCTCATGGGGGTACCTTGAAAAGATAGTCATACCAAAGTTGATCTTGGCATGACGTTCAAGGATGAACCTGTGTCGACCAGTACGTTGGCCAAAGCATCGTCCTGGAAACTCACTGTGATATTGAGTTCCATATTATGGTTCTTGCCTTCCTTTTACAGTTCTTCATCTTCTTGCAGGAAGTGATGTTGGAGATAATGTTGTCAAACTGACCCACTGTCACATATTGTTCTACAAAGGCTTGTTCCAAGACTTTCTATAGAGCTTCTCTCTGAGCTTTCGAGCTAAGCAGGAGAAATAACACAGATATCCGAGAAGGAGTTTGTAACAATTGATCCACAATGTTGTACTCGCTTTTCTGGATGAGCTTTAGCATTTCATCGTTGTTCTTTACAGGTTCCGTGTTGCTGGATTAACCAATTTGTTGATTAGGAACTTCAACTTGAGGTACCTTTTCTTTTACCGGTTCTCCAACTCCTCTGTTAAAGATTCGACCGCTTTGGGTGACCCGACTAATATCAGCAATGTTGACAAAGGATGGCAGTGGAATTTCTTTTCTACCTTATATTGTAGTCGTACCGTACTTGTACAGAATAGCTTTCTCCGACTTGTATGGTATTGGTCCCGGTAAGTAGATGACCACAAGTGCTTTTTGGATTTTTTGACTGTCATAAGTAACCTCAATCGGTTCCAGGTTGGGAACTTTTCTACTGTCAGGAGGGATTTCCACGCGCTTTGATTCCTTGAGCAAAGGAATTATGGTGAAAACATCCTTGTTAATTTTGTAATTAACAGATTCTTTCTCATTGGAAACTGTGATAGTCCTTTTGCCCCTTAGTCCTTGGACCTTGTTTTGGCCAAGGAGACATCCTTGTACCATGTTGATTGATTTATAATTCAGGCGTAATTGGGTTTCCCCTTGGTCTACCTGATGCTGGAGAGCTTCCAGCACGAGGTAGCATCCCTGGTTATTTTTTGAACATATTCGACAACGTTCATAGTTGTGGTCCAACAGATGTTGAAGAGTTCTTTGTACATGTGCACAACCTTGATCATTTTCAGAGCATTCTTTGCAGTCTTGATAATTATGCGGGGATAGGAAACCGAGTCTGACCTGCTTGGCATGCAATTCCACTAGACTGTAAATCATTAAGCGAATGTCAGAGATCTAAACCATGTGGACCTGATGATTATTCCTTTCATGGTAGTCTTAGATCCATCCAAGATCAATTTGATGTTGGAGGGCCTCTTGTAAAAAAGAGCATCCCTGGTTGTCTTTTGAGCAAATCGGACAAGCGTTGTAATTGTGCAGCGACAAATTGTAGTACTGACTTTGTCTTGAATGGATTGCCACTAAATTGACGTTCCTTTCTCGGATGTCATGATTTTGAACAATGTTTGGATGTGCATGGGCCATGTTTACTTCACGAATCCTGTGATCCTGAATCCATCCTAGATGCATCTGTTTTTGAAGAGCTTCTTGTATAATGACACATCCTGGATTGTTCTTAGAATAGATATCACACTAATGATAGTTGTGAGATTGTACATGGTCGTACCTGCTCTGACTGCAATGCATCTTCACCAGATTTGTTTCCAGTAAGCGTACATCGTGAATTTCATAGCTGTACTGAGTTCTCCTTCTATCAAGTTTACTGACGTTTTTTCATGTTGCGGCAACGGATTCGTCTGAACATTTAGGTTTGTATCTTTGAAGGATAAAACTCTGTTTCTGACAAGCTTTTGTACATCAGATTTAAAGCTGAGGCAATTCTCAATGTTATACTCTGATCCTCCATGATGGTAAAGGCAAGATTGATCTACTTTGAACCAAAAAGGTGGATTGTCCGGTACTGTGAGAGGAATTCTGGTTTGAATGTGCCCCTTGGCCAGCAGAAATGGAAATAATTCTGCATATAACATTGGTATAGGGTCAAACCCAGATGACCACGTAGTACAATTGTTATTGTTGAACTGCGGGCGAGTCTGCTGAAGAGGTTGTTGCTGGCTTTGCTGATATTGTTGTTGACTTGGCTGGCTCTGAGCCACCTGAGGTTGATATGTTGGAGCTGGCGCGGGACTGACATCAGGAGATACTGTTGCTACCTGTCGAGGTTGATACCTTCACCTTTTCTTACCCAGAGAGATATTATAGATATCTTGCTCTTTCTTCTTTTGGAAGGTACTACCGTATCTTTTAGTACTGCTGGACGGTTCTGCCTCTTAGACCAACCGGCCTTCTCGAACTGCCTCCTCAAGGCGTACTCTCATGTTCACCATTTCGGTGAAGTCACTAGGTGCACTTGCAACCATTCAGTCATAATAAAACGAGTTTAAGGTTTTCAAGAAGATTTTTGTCATTTCGTTCTCCTCGAGAGGAGGACAGATCTGGGTGGCGATTTCACGCCATCTTTGAGCATACTCCTTGAAGGTTTCTTTATCGTTCTGAGACATTGCTCTGAGTTGGTCCCTATCTGGTGCCATGTCCAAATTGTATTTATATTGTTGAACAAAAGCTGGCCCAAGATCTTTGAAAGTATTGATCTTGGTACGGTTTAAACCCATGTACCATTTAAGTGTAGCACCGGTTAAACTGTCTTTGAAGTAGTGGATTAGTAGCTGTTGGTTTTCTCTCTAGGTAGACATCTTCCGAGCCTACATCCCTAAATGACTTTGAGGGCAAGAGCTGCCTTTGTATTTTTCAACGCCAGGCACCTTGAATTTGTGCAGTATCTTTAAATTAGGGACCAAACATAGGTTAGCAGCGTCCTTACCAAACAAGTCCTGTCCACGAATGGCTTACAATTCTTTCTACATTTCCAAGAACTGCTCCTAGAATTCATTCATCCTTTCGTATACTTCTTCGTTTCTGCCAGAAGTGGCCTGCAGAATCTGTTCCTCTAGGATAGTATGTACCACCGATTGTGGTATAGACATTACGGCGGTAACTCTTGGCGCTTCAGTGACCTGAAGTTTATAACCTTCAGGAGTTTCTGTCGTACCCTTTGCATCTTCATTTACCTGAAGTTTGTAACCTTCAGGTCTAGAGGTTCCTACTATGGCCTCTAGGTCTTCAGTGACCGGAGGTATATATCCTTCAGGTACAAAATTGAAAGGCATGTCCCAGGGAAAACCTTTGGGCATATTGTACTAAGGATGAGTGCCAGGTGTCTCAAACGCTGGTGTATACATAATCTCCGAGATTGTAGTCCTTTGAGGCTGTTGATCATGAGCTGCGACCAAGGATTCAATCATGTTGTGGAGTTTCTCCAAAATCTCTTTTAGAGCATTGATTTCTTATCTTAGTTCTTTGTTCTCTTCTTTGAGATCGTCCATTTTCTTTTGCTGATTGGCCCGAGTGTTGTATGAATGAGACAGTTTGACTCTAGAGTGCGACACATGTGTGAGACTCAATGACAAAAATGTGTTATGTGAGAATGATGAACGATATGCAAAGAATGAGAATGATCTTTTTTTTTTAGTTTTTGTTTTCAAAAGAACTTTTAACAATTATTTTGCAAATATCATACAGTGGTGGAAACCTTTTATAGAATTCAAAAGATTGTAGTATCTTATAGGGAAAAGCACAAAATTTTACAAAGTGAGAGAAGGAAAACTAGGCCTATGGATCTTCAGCTTTTTCTTAAGAAAGCTCAGATGTTGGTTCCTGAATTTTTCTTTTCTTTGATCGGGCCACTTCAATCGTTGTCGGGTCGATGATCCTTTGCCATGTGAAAGGAGAGAGCAAATTTCTTCGTTCCTCCTGACTTTCTATAGCATGTTGCTCTAATATCTCAATCAGAGCATCCTTTTCCATTAAAAGCTCTTGGATTTTTGCGCATTCCAAACTGACAATCTGGTACTTGTTATTCAAAGAGTTCATCTCGCGTTGGACCTTGTTGAAAGCGGTCTGAAGCTTCTCCGTGTCATTTATGAAGTAAATAATAGACTCTTTTAGGGGAAAACTTCCTAACGAGGGTAAGGCATCTTCAATTTGATGGCTCTAGTTTGTACCCATCGGAGATAAGGTTCTGCAGAGGTGCAGTTTGGCCTACCTAAGGACTCTCTTCCTTTCCTATAAACATGTTGCCAGGCATGCACAATTTCTTTCTTTAGTGCTCTGTCATTTTCTCCTTCCTTGAAGAAAATACCTTCCAGATGAACGTTGTGTGGTACATTCTTCATCGGGTATCCAAGTTGACGACGGGCTAAAACTGGATGGTAGTTGATCCCTCCTTTAGTACAAATGAGGGGTACATTGGGGAAACTTCCACACTTGTCGATGATTTTTATTCTGTCATAGATTCGATTGTACCAATCCATGTCAGAATGGGTGAGAGACATAATCTTTTACGACCATCGCATACCACTCTTGGGATCCCAAAAAGCTGCAGACTTGGGTAAGTGGGAGATGAACCATTTGTAGAGTAATGGTCCACAGCATGTGATCATTCCTCCACTATACAAATTCCTTAAATGTAGTGAATGATAAGCATCTACGAGCAAAGTTGGGACTTGATTCCCAATTAAGAATATCTTGAAAGCGTTAACATCTTGTCAATGTTGGGAATAACCCATATATAACAGAACAAAGACATCCTCAAAAGCAGTTACGTTTCCTATATTGGCAAAGTATAGGGCTTTCTCCATCAGGAATTTGGTTGGTAAACCTTGGTGGTCATGTGAGTTATGATATCTAACTCTTTCAATGAGGTTGCTCTTGAAATGGTTTGATCTTTTGGAATTTCTTCCAGTCCAGAAAATGGATCTTGATCAGTGATAGGTAAATCAATTAGATAAGAGTAGTCTTCTAGTATCGGTGTGAGCTGATAATCCGGAAATGTGAAGCTGTGGTATACTGGATAATAGAACTGAACCAATGTAGACAGGACTCCTTATACCATGTTGACCTTCAAAGGAGACAACAATCCTCCGTGCTTAGCTTTAAAAGCCTCGGGATTAGTAATCATTCTTCCTAATTTCCTTAGGTCTTCCAGTTTTGGAACTTTCAAGGTGTACTTGTGCGTTTTTCTTCTACCGAAATCCATTGTACAACCTCTGATATTTGCAACGATTGTTTTAGTTCTTTTAGAAAAAGATTTTTTTCTTTTGTTTAAAAGGTTTTGGCTAAATTACAATTTTGGTCCCCCTGGTTTGGTTTACTCACGGTTTTAGTCCCTCTATTTTCTTTTTAAACAGTTTTGGTCCCCCATCCCAATTTTGATCCAAAAAAACGCTGACTGTACATGTACCATACATGAACAATGCATGACCGTACATGAACAGTGCATGACCGTACATGAACAGTGCATGAACAGTGCATGAACAGTTGGATCAAAATTGGGATGGGGAACCAAAACTATTTAAAAAGAAAATGGGGGACTAAAACCGTGAGTAAACCAAAACATGGATGCATGAATGCAGCAAATAAAAATATTTGAAAACATGGGTTTAGGGGTTCATCGTCATGAGCATGAAGTCATGGATCTACTCATCCCCAAGGTGTGTACTAGGGTCTAATTTTTGTACCTGTAGAACGGGTTCTAACAAAGGTTCCCAAAATCATTGACCCCTCTCAAGAATATTAACAGCAAACCGACTGACTCATGAGAGTTGTAATATTCCCAAGATGAATCTCTTTTGAGCGTAGTATCGCGTATCAACTATTCCCAATAGTTACCGCACTACCTAACGATCGAGTGGTTAAATGTTTACTAATCCTCAGTTTCAAGGGTTCCCAATGGAAAAAGTAAAGTTTTTATGAGTTGATCGTTCAACATCAGTAATTCCAAAAGGGTACCTCCACTAATTCGGCAGACTTTCAAGTTAGCTTGGTCGGGAGTCACTCCATATAAGGCTTCCTGAGTATGCCACCACTTATCTTAATGTGCTCTTGGACTCACCACATGTGTATTAATCGCATTCCCAGATAACAGTAATTTAAACAAGTATAGAAAATAGACAGATAATATAACATCAAATGATATAAAATGAGAATGCATATAAAAAGCAGAAAATAAATGCAAAGCAAAAGCCTAAACCTCTTATGAAATCCTAAAACTCCAATCCCCAACAGAGTCGCCATTTTTCCTATAGCGTCAGTTTTTTGGTGACGTGACCACCTACCGCTATTTTTTGTTGCTACTTTCTGATTTCTGTATTTATCCTATGAAGCTTAAAAGGAAGAGGAAGATATCTTAAACTAACCCTGCACACAAGTGTTTTATTAAACAAATGCTAAGAGATCGGGGATCGGGTTTGGCTGCACAAAGGAGAGCTATTAACACCTAGAGTATCTCTAGTTGTCCATAAAAACCTTTATTTGTGGGTATTTTCTACTATTTGAAATGCTTTCTTAAGTCTATCTGCTGTTGATTGGGAAAGTGTTTCCTTTGAGAGGACTGAGAGAATGTTTTTGTTGTTTCTAGGTTTTCTATTGTTTTTGGGAAGGTACTTGACCTAATATTTTTTATTTGTGTGCTCGCTAAGATTTCTCAATCTTATGCCTACGTATTCTCGTGAAGAGACTTGGGAAATCAGAACAATCGTAGTTCCTCCTATTCTATGGGAGGAAAAAATCTAGTGTCTTGTTCAAAGCCCAAGATTGAAGCTAGTAGAGTATTTGTATCTTGTTTAAAGCCCAAGATTGAAGCTAAAATTGATTGAGAGAGAGAATTTGTCATCTCTAAATAGAGATATCTCATATATTAATCACAAATGTCAGGTAATTGGTTATAAGAGAAATTACTTTAACTAGGATGTGTGGAATCGAGCAATGCCATAATTTCCTTTATAAGAGAGATGTCATGAAGGAAGAAGCTTTAACTCAGTGTCGAGCAATGCCACTTTTTCCTTTATGAATCTTTCATGCTAAGAGAGGGAAATTGGCTTGGATGTGTAGAATCCAGAGGCTTGCCACTTATAGCTGTTAGATGAAAGAGAAATTTTAACCATGATAAAGGAGGGACTCCAGCTTGTATTTTGAATCAACAAATGCGACACTTACATCAATTATTTGGAAAAAGGTTTTGATTGTTTTTTTTATATGTGATGTATAGAGGGGATATCCTCCTACAGAGAGGACTCATGGCCTCATCTGTGGGGATGTTGATTTTTGTGTGCCTTGATCAAAGCCCAAGGTTGAAGCTAAAAGAAACTGACTCCACTGGGGAGGGTTTTATTTGAGTATCTTGTTTGAAGCCCAAGATGATGAAGCTGAAAAGTTTGAGAATAGAGAGTTGAATCAACTGGGAGTATGATGTTTGTCTTGTACAAAGCCCAAGATTGAGGCTGACTGGGAAAATCCTTATATGAAGCCTAAGAGGAGGCTAACTCCTGCTGAGGATTATTGAAATCCAGGAGAAGGTATAAACTATGTTGGGGAATCCAAAGGGAAACTAACTCTTGCTGGTGATTTGAGCAGATTTGATTTTTCAAATAACATGAGGCTCTGATTCCTTTGAGGATTTGTTGATATCAATCTGACCCTGGCTGGGGATTTCTAATATGAAAGTTAAGCCTTGTTAGGGGTCTGGAGGGATTTAAAGATGAGTTTAAAAACCTTAGAGGTTTTGACTCTTCTGAGAATGGATGTATTGTTAAAAATGATCAGGATCTATCCTATGCTTTTAGGAAGCCCGTGGGTCCTTTTACTAAGCCCAAGAGGAGGCTACGAGGGTGAGACTTTCCAAGTCTACTTGTATGAAGCCCAAGAGAAGGCTGAGACTATCCAAGTCTCTTAAGAAGAGATAAACTCTGGTTGGAGAGAGATCTTTTTATGATGCCCAAAAGGAGGCTGAGGGTTCTAGAGATGAAGATCAACCCTTGAATGATTGGATGTTCTAAAGTTTTGACTTTCCAAAGGATTGAACTAGTAGATATGACTGAATTTTTATCCTATACTTTTAGGAAGCCTCTGGGTCCTTGTACGCCCAAGAGGAGGTTGGGGGAACATTTAAGAAGCCTGAAGGTCCGTGTACTAAGCCCAAGAGGAGTTTGTGGGGAACTTCTAAGAAGCTTGTTGGTCCAAGCCAAAGAAAAGTTCAAGAAAGGTTTCACCGAGAATAATCCTTTCTTTGTTGAACAGTTCCAAGGTTTGAAGAAATTCAAAAGAGGTTTCACCGGGAATTAATCCTCTCTGGGAAAATGAATTTCTTTTATATGTTTCTAAGTTCTAACAGTCTTAAGAAATGTTTCACCAGGAATAATGCCTCTCTTTGTTCCATATTGAATAAAGCCCAAGAGGAGGCAGACTGCATTGGGGATGTTTCCTATGAGGGAACTAGTTATTGAACTAAGTTATGAGTATCCTACTGTTTGACCTAAGTGGGAATTGAAGATGACCCTATAGTTAGGAAACTTAAACAGATATGCAAAAGTACATACAGATAAGTGAATTAACAGGTATATAAACAAATATACATTTGAATTGAAAAAGTGTTGGGTCTTATGCTCTAAAAAGACGCCTAAGTGTATTGCGATTGGTTGTATTGACCACAACTGTATGATTAGGGTTTTGATAAATTGAAGAAAGTTTTGAGAAAACTTTGAATTTGAATTTGAATTAAGAGAAAGTTGTTGTTATTTGAATGAAAATAATGTTTGGGGCTTATAACTCAAAGAGAGGTCCAAGTGGTCTAAGAGCAGTTTCACCGGGAATAATGTTCCTCTTAGTACCAGTTTAAAACAGACAGATGATTTTGAAAACAGAGGTGTGGGGCTTACAAATCAAGGAGAGGCCCAAGTGTGTTGTTTATTGTTAAAAACAAAGTTTATGTACAAAAGATTGGGGATTATACTCAAGGAGAAGCCCAGATGACTTATTTTAAAAACAGTGATCGCACTGCGATATCGAAAGACGTTGCGGGACTTATACTATAGTAGAGGCCCAAAATTTGTTTATGTACATAGAGGTTGGGTCTTATACTCTATTAGAGGCCCAAAATGTTTATTGAAAGGAATAAAAGTGGGGCTTATACTCAAGGAGAGACCCAGATGAAAAACAGTGGACGCACCGTTATCGTATCGGGACTTATACTATGACAGAGGCCCAAGAAATTATTTATTTACAAAGGGGTTGGGTCTTACACTCTATTAGAGGCACAAGATGTTTTTCGAAAGTGTGAATATTCAAAATCAAGGAAGAAACCCTAATTTTATTTTAAAATGTATTTTTTCAAAGAAAATTAAATAAAAACGATATAAAAATATCAAATATATTTAATAAACATGCTATGAACTTTGATAAATGTTTGAAAATAGATGTTTTATTCACATGATGGTTTGAAATTCAAATGGTTTTGAAAAATCAAGAGAAAGAATTTATTTAAAATGTTTAAAAACAAATTAAAAGAAAATTCTTAAAAATATTTAAAAATATGTCAAAAAAATATTTTTTTTTGTGATTTTTTGGGTGAATAAAATATTTTAATGTTTGAGTGATTTTTGTGAAGAAAATCATTTTCAAATAATTAAAAATGATTAACAAAAATAATTATTTAAAATAAATATAAAAAATGTCAAAAAATATGAAAAAATGACAAAAAAAGTGAAAAATGGCATGGGTGGGTGTTGAACCCACGCCCTCTAGCCAAACACACGTTGTTACCACTGGGGTGGTGATACATCGATGTTATAAAACCATCCTATAAACATATATGGGTGACGTGTTTTTAGGCCAGGCCAAGGCGCCATGGCCTGACCCTTGCCTAAGGTTGGCCAGATATTTGACCTCTTGCAAGAAGGTCATAACTTCTTCATTTCTCCATGAAAATGGATGAAATAAAGATGGATCCTACCTAGAATTTCTTGAGGAATCCAATGGTGGTATTGGAAATTTCTAAAAATTCCTACATTTAAAAACCCAAAAGTGGTTTCAAAATAGGTCAAAATTTGTAAGTTATATGCTACAACTTCATACAAGCAATAATAGTATGGTAAATTAGTTCAAACACAACACATATGATATGTATGACATGTTCATGATCAATGGACATCAAAGCAATGTATATTTCACAAAGTTCAAGTTGTTGTGCACTTACCTCTTGAAGCTCCACTTGCTATCTTTCAAGATGCTTATGCCAGAAGTAATCCAATGTTTTGGACACTCTTGATAGACCCCTTAGAAGCTTTTAGGATGATCAAAATCAAATGGAAATCTCTGGAATAGAAATGGGCTTTTTCTTGCAAAAGTGGCAAAAGTGACCAAAATAGTAACTCCCTCAATTGGTGTTACAGTTGAGGGACACTTGTTGAAACAACTTAGGGGTGACAGTTGGAGAGTGTTTGAGGTTTCATTTGGCTTTGAAAGTGATTGGATCAAGACATGGCTGGAAAATGCAGAAAAGTCAAATTTTGAGGTTTTGATGGTTGACTTTCTGATTTTGGTGTTGTGAGTTAAAGATGAAGGTTTGAACACCTCCAAGGGATGATTTGTGAATGTTTGGATGGTTGCTTGAGTGATTCAAGCTTTGGTTTTAAGAATTCCAAGTTTGATCCTTGAAACTTGAAATTTGGAGTAAGAGGAAGGAATTGAGAAAACAAGGCTTTGGTATTGTTTTGGTGTGTTGAAATTAGTCACAAATGACCTCTATTTATAGTAGAAGAAGTTTGTTTTTGCAGGAATAGTGAATGGAGGTTGGATCACCCTATTATCCAATGGATATGCCCATGTATCATGCCTTAAAGGCTAAGGTACCAAGTCACCTCTTAGCCATTGACTTGAGCTGATCTTTGTAGCTTTAGGTATCCTGATTTTTGAACCAGTATTGACTCAAATGGATTATCATGGACTGATACATGCCACCTCTATCCATCCTTTCAATGCTTCATGACAAAATTGAAATTTTTGGTTTTGAAACTTGAATGCCACATGCCAAAGGGATAGTGTCTTGACTTGCAAGCCTGTATGGTATAATTCCTCTGCAGATAACAGGTGCATTGCATCTTTGAAACTTGTCTTGCATGGTGACAAGGCTTGCCAAGTCATAAAAATGACAAAACCAAGTTCTGTTGTGAATTTTGTCTTGTAAAACCAGGATGAAAAATGCCATTTTGTGAGGCTTATAACTTCTTGCTCAAATTGAATCATGGGAGGCTCTTGTACTTTTTAAAAAGGCCACATATCATACCTCAAACTTAATGTTTACATCTGGTCCTGGTTCATCTTGGATCATAATGAAAAATCCCTCCAAAGTTGGGCAAAACATGAGACAAATTCTGCCTAAAACTTTTTTAAATGTCAAGAAAAAGTTCACTTCTTAATTTTTGTGATTTTGATCAATCCATAACTTAAAATCCATTAAGATTTGGAATGTGGTGTAGTTGAAAAACTTGTAGTATGTAACAGGACATATCATTTGAGCTTTGGATGGAAGAAAATGGTTACTTGGATCACAAGTTATGGTCTTGCAAAGTGGGTAAAAATCACATTTTTCCATAACTTAGTGAAATTTTAAGTTTCTTAAGGTTGCCCCTTTTGCAAGTAACCTTGCTTTTCATGATTTTTCTTGATGGATGATGATCCAAATCATAAGTTGACATTGTTCTTGGCTTAAAGAAGCCATGTTTGTCAAAAAATCTCAAAAGTCAAACTTGGTTTTGATCACAGTTGACTTTTTATCAGATGAATTTCAAACTTTGTGATCCTTTATGAAATCAAGTACTTGGGCTAAATTAAACCTAATGGATGGATTCTATAGGTGTTTTAGGGTTTCTTGAATCATGTCCCGGGTTTGAGATCATGTCTTGGTTAAAAGTCAAAGGTAGGGTTGATTTTTTCCTTAGAAACCCTAGTTTATGGTCCAGATGAATTTGAATCTTTATATTGCTCATGAATCAAGTTCTTTGTGTCAATTTAAACTTGTGAGGGGATCAACATAAGATACTTGAGGTTTTCAAAACATTTCTTGAGGTATTGGCCCATGGCTTGCTCCAAAATTCGACTTAGGGGTTAATTAGGTCAAGAAAGTCCTAATTCCTGATTTTTGATGAATGCATCCCCTGAGACTATTTTGAACTCATGATTGGACTCATGAGGTCCCTTTGAGCTTCTTGAATTATGTTTTTAAGTATTGGCCCATGCCCATATGAAGATTTCCCTCTGGAGGCCTTGGTCGATCAAAACCCTAATTTGGTGACACTGGTGATCTTGAGGCTTGATCAACTTGCAATGTTGCATTCTTATGCTTGATTCTTGATGTGGGAGACCTCTTGATTCTTTATGGATGTTTGAGTGGTTTGACAATTTGAAGATCATGTTAATTCTTGATTGATCCTCTGCCTGGATGCTCTGAGAGGGCTCAAAACTCTAATTTATTGTTGAGGTGAGTGCTCAACAATCTTTGAGAGGATTGATGAGGCATGAAGGTACATCCATATTGTGGTGATGATTTGCATAATGATGTGAAATCTTGTGGTCAAAATTTAGGGTATGACACATGTCATCGACATAAAGCTCAACCTCTTTATGTATCATATCATGAAAGAGGGTGACCATCGCTCTCTGATAGGTTGCTCCTGAGTTCTTAAGACCGAAAGGCATAACCTTGTAGTAGTACGTTCCCTACTGGGTGATGAACGTGGTCTTTTCCATATCATCGGGATCCAGCTTGATTTAATTATAGCCTAAGAAGCCATCCATGAAGGAGAAAACAACAAATTTAGCAATATTGTCCACCAGAGTGTCAATATGTGGAAGAGGGAAGTCGTCCTTGGGACTAGCTTTGTTTAAATCCCTATAATCGACACACATCCTGACTTTTCCATTCTTCTTAAGAACATACCCAATGTTGGTTATCCATTGAGGATACTGCGAAACAGCTATGAAACTAGCGTCAAATTGTCTCTTGACCTCTTCATGAATCTTCAAAGCCATGACTGGTCTTGTTCTTCGGAGTTTCTGCTTCACTAGTGGGCACTCTAGTTGAAGTGGTAGCTTATGCACAACAATATCGGTATCCAAGCCCGACATATCCTGATATGACCATGCGAACACATCCACAAACTCTTGTAGCAGCTTGACCAGTCTCTCTTTAATGCTTGCCACAAGCGTGGCTCTAATCTGGACCTCTTTCTTCTCTTCCTCTGTACCAAGGTTGATTGTCTCCAATGGCTCTTGATGTGGCTGGAGGGCTTTGGACTCGTGCTCAAGCAGCCTTGCCAATTCATCGGCGATATCACAATCTTCCCCACCATCTTCTTTCACTTGGTAGATATGGAACTCAAAATTAGGAAGGGGAGTAGAGTCATTGGATTCAACTGGTTTATTGATTCTTCATGATTAGGAATGATTGATTTTTATTAAAAGTGGAAATTAAAATGCAAAAGGAAAATGTTTTTTTTTCTTTTTAGTAGTTTTGAAAAAATTGTCATTTTCTTAAAAAAGGAAGAGAATAAAAACAATAAAATGAACAAAAAGAATTTAACAAAATTTCTTTTATTCATCATGATGATTTTAAAAATGAAAAGTGACCCTACAACAGGATCCATTACCCTTGGGAAGAGCTAAGGATTTGGAAAACAAAGGAAAACAACAATTACTTTGACATGGGAATTGTAACGCCCCAGTTTAATCAGTTTTTATTTAATTGAGTCGTTTTGATTATTTTATTATTATTTTATTTTATTTCTGACTTTTATGTGAAAATATGTTATTTTTCATCGTGAAAATATTTTGTCGCGTTTTGGGAACGTTTGTGAGATATTTGAGTGTAGGGGTATTTTGGGCACTTTGGTTTATTTTGTTAAGTTTGGAATATGATAGAATAGAAAGAGAGAAAAATAGTAAGGAGAAAGAAAAAGGGAAGAAGAAAAGTAGAGAGAGACAAGAAGAGAAGAAAAAGAGAGGAAAAACTTGAGAAAGAAGAAATCAATCTCCCGACTTTTCTACGCGCGATTAAATCGGGTAAGGGTGCGAAACTCGATTATACTATGTTTGTGTATGATTATGTACGTGTTTTCTTGTATGTTTGCTTGTTTTCCATAACTTTTGAGTTCTAGGTTGGAAATGAGAATCTTGTGAGAAATCGATACTTTTACGGTTTGAAATCGACGTAAATGTGGTAGAATGCTTGTTGCCATGATTGTATTGAGTTCTGATTGATATCTGATGTTTTGGAAATGTTTTGGCAGTAGAAATTATCATTTTGGGTTTCCACACAGCGTTGAGAAATTCTGAGTTTTCCTTGGTTCGCCTAGCGAACCTGGGGTGAAGCAGTAGCGAGTGATGTTTTCGCGGGTTCGCCTAGCGAACCAGTTATCGATGGTCAGCGAAGGTTCGCTGAGTTGTTCGCCTAGCGAACTTTGGATGTTTTTGGGTCTGGTAATTGCTTCCTTGGTTCGCCTAGCGAACTTTGTATCTGTTTTCTAGCTAGTAGCGGGTTCGCTGGACATTCGCCTAGCGAAGTTGGTAGCGAATGCTCGCTAGAGGGTTCGCCTAGCGAACAGGGCTGTTTGTGTAGTTTTGTTTTCTGCATAACTTTTGATCTGTGGTTCGGTTTGAGGCGTGGTTTGATGCGTTAGAAAGCTTATAAAATGTTCTTTTTTATGAGGATGGTTTTCAGATTGTTGGCCGATTAAATTATGTCAGAAATCAGAAATTGTGTCGTATTGTTGTCGACTTTTGCCGGTTACTTGGGTGTAATTGATGGGTTATCCTACGATTTGCTTGTGATATATGTTGGATGCATGTGTTTGAACATCGTGATGATGGTTTGTCGCTGCATGGCAATTAAATGCATTGTTTTGGGCTTGAGTGTAAAGCAAGATTTTGTTGATTAAGATGGGTGCATATATGTGTGCATTTTAAATGTCATGAGTCATTGTATGCCAAGCATCATGATATGCATTCTTGTGACGTCCTGAGTGACGGATTGATTCCAGAGGGAATCTGCTATAACATCGTGCGCCTTAAAAATAAGAGGAATGAATCACCTTAAAAATAAGAGGACCGAAAGCAATGGTTATAGACGATCGTGTGCCCATGTGGGGTGTGAACAATCGGGTCGTGTGCCCGTGTGGGGTGTGAGCGATCCGTAAACGTCGTGTGCCCATGTGGGGTGTGAGTGACGGGGAACATCGTATGCCCGACGGGGAGTTACAGTGATGTAACGAGCGGTGGTTCCAGCAGAGTTCCTGAGTGAACTAGTGATGAGAAACATTGGAAGTCGGTACCGCATGTGCATTGCATGGAGTCGTTGTGTCGGTCTCTGTGCATTTGCATAAACCATGGATTAATTGTGTATGTAATTGTGAATGTGATTAATGAGATGGAATATGGATAATTGTGTTGATGATGAGTGCATTATGTATGAGTGATGTGTATTGGTGATGGATACCTGATCCTTGTACTGTGTTGTGTTATATTTGATTGTGGTGCATTTGTGGTGAGAATATTTTGCTTGTACATTTCTGTGTTATTATATAATTATATGCAACTGTATTATGATTGAGTTTCTCACCCTTCTGCTATTTTATAATGCTCTATGAAGCATTGCAGATTAGAGTTGCTGGAGGTCTTTTGTGAAGCTAGAGTCTTCATTCTTTTGTTGGTCGGCTCTGATATGTGACACCGTGTAGTCGGGGTGATCGAGTGTGATTATTTTGTATTGTGTATATGTATCTGTTGGATTGTACATGTATGATTTTGTGTATGATAACAAAATTTTTATGATATATATATATATGAGATATTCAGTACAAATTTTTCCGCTTTATTCTGTATTTGAAATGTGGGTAGTAGGAACTAAGTTCCTCTGTTTATTTACTACCTGCGGAGTGTTGCATATCTTTATGAGCAGGTGTTGTATGCTTGTTTCTAATTGATGTGACCCCCTCGGTCTATGTCGTGCATGTTTTAAATATACTCTGATGAAATTTTGAATTTTTTATTATCGCATTAATAGCTTTGGGTTATAGATTGGGGGTGTTACATTAAGTGGTATCAGAGTCAGTCCGTGTCAGTTCGTGTTTGTTTGTGTCAGTCCTTTGTCGCTGTGGCGTTGGAGTGAGCTGTTTGTTTAACCATAGCTTCTGTTATTGGAAATGAATAGAATATGGCCGGTAGGAATGATGCTGCTTTGGCTGCTGCTATGCAAGCTATGGCTCGGGCTGTGCAGGGTGCACCTAATGCTGCAAGTAATGATGAGTTCAGGGAGAACAAACCGCCTGTCTTCAAAGGGAGACATGATCCTGATGGTGCACAGATTTGGTTGAAAGAGATTGAAAGGATTTTCTGAGTTATGGATTGTGCTGAGGACAGTAAGGTGAGACTGGGAACTCACATGTTACAAGAAGAAGCAGATGACTGGTGGGTTAGTACTCGTCAGGTGTTAGAAGCTGGGGATGAAGAAGTTACTTGGGAATTGTTTAGCCGAGAGTTTCTGAGGAAGTATTTTCCCGAAGATGTAAGAGGAAAGAAGGAAATTGAGTTCTTGGAATTGAAACAAGGTAATATGTCTGTTGTTGATTATACTGCTAAGTTTGTGGAGCTTGTGCAGTTTTATCCTCATTATGCTGAAGAGACTGCAGAGTTTTCTAAGTGTGTGAAGTATGAGAGCAGATTGCGTCCTGAGATTAAGCAGGCAATCAGTTATCAAAGGATTCGGAGGTTTTCTGATTTAGTGGAATGTTGTAGGATTTATGAAGAGGATAGTAAGGCTCGTTCTACTCATTATAAGAGTGTGAGTGACAGAAGAGGGAAGCAACAGTTCCGTAGTGGGCCGTATGTAACACCAGTTGATAAGGGTAAACAAAGGGGTACTTTTGATCTAAGGCCCAGTGGTGGGAGTGTGTCTGGTCCTCTGAGGTGTTATAGGTGTGGTGAATTAGGACATCGTCAGTTTGAGTGCAGGAAAGATATGAGGAAGTGTACTAATTGTGGAGGTGTTGGACATGTCGTAGCTGATTGTAAAAGGAAGAATGTGGTGAAGTGTTTAAACTGTGGTGAACCTGGTCATATTAGTACAAAGTGTCAGAAACCAAAGCAGACTCCATCTAGTAGGAAGGTGTTTGCATTGGCGGGAACTCAGACTTCAAGTGCAGATTGTTTGATCAAAGGTACTTGTTTTATTAATAGTACGCCTTTAGTTGCTATTATAGATACTGGAGCGACTCATTCGTTTATTTCGTCTGAGTGCGCGAAGCGTTTGAATCTTGTGTTGTCTTTGATGGGTGGTGAGATGGTTATTGATACTCCAGCAATGGGGTCAGTAACTACTTCTTTGGTTTGTTTAAGTTGTCCTTTGATCATTTATGGTAAAGACTTTGAGATGGATTTGGTGTGTTTGCCATTGGAGGGTTTAGATGTGGTTCTGGGAATGAATTGGTTGCAATTCAATCGGGTTCATATTGATTGTTATCATAAGCTAGTAAGGTTTCCTTCTCTTGAGGAAGACGAAGACTCGAGTTTCTTATCTACCAAAGAGTTGAAGAGACTTTTGGCGGATGAAGCTCAGTTGTTTGGGTTGTTTGCATCATTGGCTGTGGATAGTCAAGTGTCACTTGATGTGTTTCCTGTTGTGTGTGATTTTCCTTAAGTGTTTCCTGAGGATATTTCAGACTTGCCACCAGAGAGAGAGGTGGAGTTTTCGATAGATCTAGTTCCTGGTACTAGACCTGTTTCTATGGCACCTTATCGTATGTCGGCATTTGAGTTGGTTGAGTTAAAGAAGCAATTGAATGAATTATTGGAAAAGAGGTTTGTGAGACCAAGCGTTTCTCCTTGGGGTGCTCCAGTTTTGTTGGTGAAAAAGAAAGATGGAAGTATGCGGTTGTGTGTTGATTATCACTAGTTGAATAAGGTGACGATTAAGAATAAGTATCTTCTTCCAAGGATTGATGATCTGATGGATCAGTTGGTTGGTGCGTGTGTGTTCAGTAAGATTGACTTGAGGTCGGGGTATCATCAGATTAGGGTGAAAGAGGAAGATATTCAGAAGACGGCTTTTAGGACACGTTACGGTCATTATGAATATTCTGTGATGTCGTTCGGGGTTTCTAATGCGCCAGGTGTGTTTATGGAGTACATGAATCATATTTTCCACGAGCATTTAGATCGATTTGTTGTGCTGTTTATTGATGACATTTTGATTTATTCTAAGTCTCGCGAGGAGCACGCGGAGCATTTGTGTATTGGTTTGCAGGTTTTGAAAGAAAGAAAGATTTTTGCCAAATTGTCCAAGTGCGAGTTCTGGTTGTCGGAGGTGAGTTTTTTTGGACACGTAATTTCAAGTAATGGTATTTCTGTGGATCCATCTAAAGTAGAAGCAGTTCTACAATGGGAGGCTCAGAGATCTGTTACTGAAATTCAAAGCTTTTTGGTTTGGCCGGTTATTATCTAAGGTTTATTGAAGGTTTTTCGAAGCTAGCACTTCCTTTGACCCAGTTGACTTGTAAAGGGCAAGCGTTCATTTGGGATATTTGGTGTGAGGAAAGTTTTAATGAGCTGAAGAGAAGATTGACGACAGCTCCGATTTTGATTTTGCCGAATCCTACTGAACCATTTGTGGTGTATTGTGATGCGTCTTTGATTGGTCTAGGTGGGGTGCTAATGCAAGAAGGTAAGGTTGTGGCGTATGCTTCGAGACAGTTAAGAGTGCATGAGAAGAATTATCCTACTCATGATTTGGAATTAGCGGCTGTGGTTTTTGTGTTGAAGATTTGGAGGCATTATCTTTTTGGTGCGAGGTTTGAAGTCTTTAGTGATCATAAAAGTTTGAAATATTTGTTTGATCAGAAGGAATTGAATATGAGGCAACGAAGATGGTTGGAGTTTTTGAAGGACTATGACTTTGGCTTGAATTACCATCCTGGTAAAGCTAATGTGGTAGCCGATGCGTTGAGTCAGAAATCATTGCATATGTCCGCTTTGATGGGTAAGGAGTGGGAGCTTTCAGAATTGTTTAGAGATTTGAGCTTGGTATGTGAAGTGACTTCGGATAGTGTGAGGCTGGGTATGCTGAAGGTTACTAATGATTTTCTGATGACGGTTAGTGAGAAACAGAAGTTGGATGTGAAATTGGTGGATTTGATGTTGGTTGGCGGAAAAGATGCGAGTGGTGATTTTCAGGTGGATATTAATGGTGTGTTGTGGTTCTGTGGGCGAATTTGTATTCCAGACGATTCGGATTTGAAACTGATGATTTTGGAAGAAGGACACCGAAGAAATTTGAGTATACATCCGTGAGCGAATAAGATGTACCAAGATTTGAAAAAGATTTTCTGGTGGTCTGGATTGAAAAGAGATGTGGCTCAGTTTGTGTATGCTTGTTTGATGTGCCAGAAGTCGAAAGTGGAACATCAGAGGCCTAGTGGTTTGTTGCAACCGTTGGATATTCCTGAGTGGAAATGGGATAGCATTTCTATGGATTTTGTAACCGGGTTGCCGAATACACTGAGAGGGCATAATGCTATTTGGATGGTTGTTGATAGACTGACTAAATCGGCTCATTTCATTCCGATTGACATCAGTTTTTCTTTGGAGCCGTTAGCCGAGATTTATATCAGTGTGATTGTGAAGTTGCATGAAGTTCCATTGAGTATTGTTTCGGATCGAGATCCAAGGTTTACCTCGAGATTTTGGGAAAGTTTACAGAAGGCGTTGGGTTCTAAATTGAGATTGAGTTAGGCTTATCATCCGCAGACGAATGGTTAGACGGAGAGAACGATTCAGTCTTTGGAAGATTTGTTGCGAGCGTGTGTTTTGGAACAAGGTGGTGCGTGGGATAGTTATCTTGCGTTGATTGAATTCACGTATAATAACAGTTTTCATTTAGTATTGGAATGGCACCATTTGAAGCATTGTATAGACGGAGATGTCGAACACCGTTGTGTTGGCACGAATCTGGTGAGAGTTCGGTGGTTGGGCCAGAGTTGGTGCAACAGACTACGGAAAAAGTAAAGTTTATTCGTGAGAAAATGAAGGCTTCTCAGAGTAGACAAAAGAGTTATCATGATCGGAGAAGAAAATATCTTGAGTTTCAAGAGGGAGATCATGTATTTTTGAGGGTTACGCCGGTAACGGGTGTTGGTAGAGCATTGAAGTCGAAGAAACTTACTTCTTGGTTTATTGGTCCTTACCAGATATCTGCGAGAGTGGGTGCTGTGGCTTATAGGGTGGCGTTGCCGCCGAGTTTGTCGAATTTACATGATGTGCTCCATGTTTCACAGCTTTGGAAGTATGTTCCGGATCTGTCGCATGTGATTCCGATGGATGAGGTTGAGGTAAGGGAGAACATTACGGTTGAGGCACTACCCGTTAGTATTTTGGATCGCGAGGTGAAGCGGTTGAGGGGCAAGGATATTGCACTTGTGAAAGTGGCGTGGGGAGGCGCTGCTGAGGGCAATTTAACTTGGGAGATGGAAAGTCGGAAGCGGGAGTCGTATCCTGAGTTGTTCGTTTCAAGTAATATTTTCGAGGACAAAAATTTTTAAGTGGGGGAGAGTTGTAACGCCCCAGTTTTGTCAATTTTTATTTAATTGAGTCATTTTGATTATTTTATTATTATTTTATTTTATTTCTGACTTTTATGTGAAAATATGTTATTTTTCATCGTGAAAATATTTTGTCGCGTTTTGGGAATGTTTGTGAGATATTTGAGTGTAGGGGTATTTTGGGCATTTTGGTTTATTTTGTTAAGTTTGGAATATGATAGAATAGAAAGAGAGAATAATAGTAAGGAGAAAGAAAAAGGGAAGAAGAAAAGTAGAGAGAGAAGAAGAGAAGAAAAAGAGAGGAAAAACTTGAGAAAGAAGAAATCAATCTCCCGACTTTTCTACGCGCGATTAAATCGGGTAAGGGTGCGAAACTCAATTATACTATGTTTGTGTATGATTATGTACGTGTTTTCTTGTATGTTTGCTTGTCTTCCATAGCTTTTGAGTTCTAGGTTGGAAATGAGAATCTTGTGAGAAATCGATACTTTCGCGGTTGGAAATCGACGTAAATGTGGTAGAATTCTTGTTGCCATGATTGTATTGAGTTCTGATTGATATATGATGTTTTGGAAATGTTTTGGTAGTAGAAATTATCATTTTGGGTTTCCACACAGCGTTGAGAAATTCTGAGTTTTCCTTGGTTCGCCTAGCGAACCTGGGGCGAAGCAGTAGCGAGTGATGTTTTCGGGGGTTCGCCTAGCGAACCAGTTATCGAAGGTCAGCGAAGGTTCGCTGAGTTGTTCGCCTAGCGAACTTTGGATGTTTTTGGGTCTGGTAGTTGTTGCCTTGGTTCGCCAAGGGGTTCGCCTAGCGAACTTTGTATTTGTTTTCTAGCTGGTAGCGGGTTCGCTGGACATTCGCCTAGCGAAGGTGGTAGCGAATGCTCGCTAGAGGGTTCGCCTTGCGAACAGGGTTGTTTGTGTAGTTTTGTTTTCTGCATAACTTTTGATCTGTGGTTCGGTTTGAGGCGTGGTTTGATGCGTTAGAAAGCTTATAATATGTTCTTTTTTATGAGGATGGTTTTGAGATTGTTGGCCGGTTAAATTATGTTGGAAATTAGAAATTGTGTCGTATTGTTGTCGACTTTTGTCGGTTACTTGGGTGTAATTGATGGGTTATCCTACGATTTGCTTGTGATATATTTTGGATGCATGTGTTTGAATATCGTGACGATGGTTTTTCGCTGCATGGCAATTAAATGCATTGTTTTGGGCTTGAGTGTAAAGCATAATTTTGTTGATTAAGATGAGTGCATATATGTGTGCATTTTAGATGTCATGAGTCATTGTATGCCAAGCATCATGATATGCATTCTTGTGACGTCCTGAGTGACGGATTAACTCCAGAGGGATTCTGCTATAACATCGTGCGCCTTAAAAATAAGACGAATGAATCGGCTTAAAAATAAGAGGACCGAAAGTGATGGTTATAGACGATCGTGTGCCCATGTGGGGTGTGAGCGATCGGGTCGTGTGCCCGTGTGGGGTGTGAGCGATCCATAAACGTCGTGTGCCCGTGTGGGGTGTGAGCGATGGGAAATATCGTATGCCTGACGGGGAGTTACTGTGATGTAACGAGCGGTGGTTCTAGTAGGGTTCCTGGGTGAACTAGTGATGAGAAACATTGGAAGTCGGTACCGCATGTGCATTGCATGGAGTCATTGTGTCGGTCTCTGTGCATTTGCATAAACCATGGATTAATTGTGTATGTAATTGTGAATGTGATTAATGAGATGGAATATGGATAATTGTGTTGATGATGAGTGCATTGTGTATGAGTGATGTGTATTGGTGATGATACCTGATCCTTGTACTGTGTTGTGTTATATTTGATTGTGGTGCATTTGTGGTGAGAATATTTTACTTGTGCATTTCTGTGTTATTATATAATTATATGCAACTGTATTATGATTGTGTTTCTCACCCTTCTGTTGTTTTATAATGCTCTATAAGGCATTGCAGATTAGAGTTGCTGGAGGTCTTTTGTGAAGCTAGGGTCTTCATTCTTTTGTCGGTCGGCTCTGATATGTGACACCGGGTAGTCGGGGTGATCGAGTGTGATTATTTTGTATTGTGTATATGTATCTGTTGGATTGTACATGTATGATTTTGTGTATGACAACAAACTTTTTATGATATATATATATATATATATATATATATATATATATATATATATGAGATATTCAGTACAGATTTTTCCGCTTTATTCTGTATTTGAATTGTGGGTAGTAGGAACTAAGTTCCTCTGTTTATTTACTACCTGCGGAGTGTTGCATATCTTTATGAGCAGGTGTTGTATGTTTGTTTCAAATTGATGTGACCCCCTCGGTCTATGCCGTGCATGTTTTAAATATACTCTGATGAAATTTTGAATTTTTGATTACCGCTTTAATAGCTTTGGGGTATAGATTGGGGGTGTTACAGGAATAATCTCAGGGATCTCAATTGCTTCCCAATTGGTCAAAGTTGCTTCACACTGATACATCAAATTTGAAATGTCATCATCTTCGGTGTCTTCTTCAACTGCGTTGACTTGATCTCCATAGGCATAACCTGCGCTGATGAACACTTCTTGAATATTTGGCATGCGATCCTTTGTAGGGACCGAGGCTCCTTCTTTGACAAATGACTTGTACCCTAAACCGAGACGATCCTTCTTCATGCTGATATCAATTACTTGTCCCCAAACTTCAAGACTACAACTCTCAATGGTTGACTTTCTGCTCTTCATAGAGGCAAACGATGGTTTCTTCTCCCCATATTCCTTCACTTCTGTAAAAATAGCATTGGCTATCTCTAGAGCTTGGAAAAAAGTTTCCAAAGCGTCTTCATCTACCTCAATATAACAGAAGGGGGATAGGTGACTAACCATAAGATCTTCTTCACCATGAACAGTTACCAACTTATTATCAACGACAAACTTCATCTTTTAATGCAAAATGGAAGTTACTGCCCAGCAGCATGTATCCATGGTCACCCTAGTAAGCAGCTATAGGTTGGATTAATATCCATGACCTGGAATGTAATATTAAAAACATGCGGGCCAATTAGAATAGGTAACTCCACTTCACCAATGACGGTTCTTTGTTACCCATCGAAAGCTTTGACCACCAATGCACTAGGTCTCATTTCTGATCCTTGATAGGCTAACTTTGCAAGTGTCCTCTTAGGCAGGATGCTGAAAGAGGATCATGTGTCTACTAAGACTCTTGCCAAAGTATCTTCTTGGAATTTGACCGATATGTATAACGCACGGTTATGATTCTGTCCTTCTTTAGGGAGCTCTTCTCTGATGAAGCTTAAAGTGTTGCAAGCAGTAATGTTGGCGACCACTCCATTGAATTGGTCGACTGTTATGTCCTAAGTAACGTGAGCTTGTATAATCACTTTTAGCAATGCGTTCCTGTGGGCAGGTGAATACATGAGAAGAGACAGAATTGATATCTTGGACGGTGTCTGGTGCAATTGGTCAACAATTTTATAATCGCTCTTCCTGGGGATCCTTAGGAACTCTGCATCTTCATTGGACTGAACTACATTTTGCTCTGGGGGGGGGGGGGTAACTACAGTTGTGGCTTCTTTAGTTGCCGTTTGAGAGGTCACAAAAAATTGAGGGGTATAAATCTGACCACTACGGGTTATCCTGCTCGTTCCTGCAATATTGGTGACATCAGCACTATCATCTTTCAAACTCTTCTCTTGTCCTAATTCCTCAGACTCTTTGTCAATCATTTTAACGTCGTATTTCCACGGCACCGCCTTGGTACTTTCAAAAGGGGAAGGACTGGGCATGCACACAATCACAGGCGTGGGTTGATCGACTGTCTGAACATTATCCTTGCTTTGGTAAGTTATAACAACTAGCTCGGGCAGGTTGAAAATAGGTTCTTGTAAGTTGAAGACTGGTTCGAATAAGTTGAAGACCAGCTCTGGCACATTGAAGAACGGTTCGGGCAAGTTGGAAGAAAGTTATGACAAATTGAAGACTGGTTCTTGCAAGTTGAAGACCGGCTCAATCACTATCGTTTCATCTCTTTTTGCACAGCTACTGACATGAAGTAACCCTTGATCGATTAAACCTTGTACATCTCTTTGTACCATATCACATCCTTTTCGATGGACAGCACAATCAACACATTCTTCAAGAGAAAAGTTTACCACTCTAGCCTCCCCCAACTTTGCATGGAGTTCTATCAGGGGGTCTTGATCTTTGGCACATCTCTTATCAAAACATCGTCAGAAGCCTCCTCCACCGCATTAACAGTTCCATGTACGGGAAGAGTATTGTTTTTGACATTCGGGCCCGAGTCATTGAACAAAAGAATCTTTTTCTCTGTCAATTCCCTCACTAAGTTCTTGAGAGCATAACATCCCTCTAAATCGTGTCCGGGTGCACCCTTGTGGAAGGGGAAATGGGCATTCGGGTTATACCAACGGGGAATATGATCTGGTGGGGGACCCAAAGGTCTGGGAACCATCAATCCCTTTTGCAGCAAAGATGGGTATAACTCGGTATACGTCATTGGAATAGGAATGAATAAAGGTTTACCACCCTGTCTTCTGTTTTGTGCACTCGCATTCTGACGCGGTTCTTGGACTTTTGGCTGTTGAAACGTTGGAGATGTAGGTGCTGGTTGAAATACAGAAGCAACCTGGGTCGGTTGATAAGCGGGAACTTGAGGTTGATTGAAAGCGGGTGTGACAGCTGCCATATACGGTTGTTGAACGTATTGCATGGGATACATTGGTTGTTGTTGACTTTGTTGATGTGGTTGTCTCCTCTACGACTGATTCCTTCCTTGACTGTATAAAACAACATTTTTTTTCCTTCCTTCTTTTTTTGGTAATTTCCAGAAAACTTCTTAGCAATGTTGTTGGAAGTTCCAGCCACATTAATCATGTTTCCATTCTTCATGCCTAACTCGACCTTTATACCCATTGTCATACCCCAAATTTTGACCACTAAGATTTCCCATCATTGTGCCAATCATCATCACAATATGGATGCACTTTCATGTCTCATCAATCTCTTCAGGATGTTTGAGCATTCACTACAATCTAAGAAATAGGGTTTTAAGCCCTCTCAGAGCCTTAGGCAAAGGATCAATCAATAAATGACATAATATTCAACTTGTCTAACCTCTCAAAGCATCCATAAAGGATCAAGAGGACTCCCACATCAAGAATCAAGCACAAAGTTGCTACATTCCAAGTGGATCAAGCCTCAAGATCGCCATTGTCACCAAATTAGGGTTTTGGTCGACTGAGGCCTCCAGATGGAATTTTTCCTCTGGGCATGAGCCATTACTTCAAAGCACAACTCAAGATACTCCAAGGGACCTCATGAACCCAACCATCAAGTCAATTTAACCTCAGGGGAGGCAGTCATAAAAAAAATCAGGAATTAGGGTTTCTTGACCTAATTCACTCCTAAGTTGACTTTTTAGGCAAAACATGAACCAATACCTCAAGACATGATTTGAGGGTCTCCAATACACTACATTGATCCATTTTCAACAATGGATTGATCCAAGAAGCTTGATCCACAAGTTTCAATTTCATCAGTACCACAATTAGGGTTTAGAGGAAAAAGTCAAATGTACCTTTGACTTTTGACCTGGACATGCTCCCAAACCTTGGGATATGATTCAATACACCCTATAACACCTATGGAATATATCCATTAGGTTTAATTTAGGTCAAGGATTTGATTTCACAAAGGATCGTACAATTTGGATTTCATCCGATAAAAAGTCAACTGTGCACAAAATCAGGTTTGACTTTTTGGAATTTTTCACAATTATGGTTCCTTGACCCTAAATCAATGTTAATATGTGATTTGAATCATCATTCATCAAGGAAAATCAAGAAAAGTGAGGTTTCTTGCAAAAGGGGTAACCATAAAAAACTTAGAATTTTTCTAAGTTATGGAACAAAGTGATTAGGGTACCAACTTCCAAGGACCATAACTTGAGATCCAAGCAACCATTTTGGATGGTCCAAAGCTGGATTTGTCGCTCTCATTACACTCTACAAAAGCTGCAACTACAGCTCATTCCAATTCCTCATGGATTTTTAGTTGTGGAGTGATCAAAATGGCTGAAAACATGAAAATAACATTTTTCCAACACTTAGTGAAATTTCCACTAAGTCAAAATCTGCCTTACTTTTTCCCAAAATGTAGGGACATTTTTCACCTTGATCCAAGTCAAACCAGGTCTAGGGGTAGACATCAAAGTTAAAGTAGGCCATGAGGGCTTTCCAACAAGTATCAGATCATCTCCAAATTCCATTTGAGCAAGGAGATACAGCCCTTGGAACATGGCATCTTGAACTAGTTTTTACAAGGCAGATTTGTGCATATTTGCTCGATTTGTCCAAATCTAATCAATCCAAGCCTTGTCATAAATTTGGACACATCTGAGGATCAAATCCAAGGGGGATGATCTGATCTCCAAGCCTCCAAATTCCAAGAATCTACAATAGCCATGCCAAACCTAAAAAGGCTACAAAGATGCCAAGACTCCAATTTTGTTTCCAAGCATTCAATGGATGCACCAAGGTGGCACAAACTGAGCCTATTCCAACTGATTTCAGTCCAAGTTTATCTCTGAACCAAAGCTACAAAGCCTGTGCTCTAATCTCAAGTCAATGGCTAGAGGAGACTTGAGATTCCATTTGATCACAATTGGCCACAGACATGTACCAGTTGCCATTCACTATTGCTTACAAAACAAACTTCCTCTACTATAAATAGAGCACATTTGTGCTCAGTTTGAGTACACCAAAGCACTCAAACTGAGGCTTTCCTCAAAATCACCTTTTTCACTCCAATTTTGCCTTCTAACTCAAGTCACCATCGGGTTTTGAGTTTGAGAGCAATTCCAACCAAACCAATCACACATACACCTCACATATAACATATAGAAGTGATCCAAATTCTTACATAACATCTGGAACATCAATTTCTCAAAATCACCAGCCATCTGCACAAGCCTTTGACAGATTTGCAGTTGACGTGCCAAATTAAGTTCCAGCTCGATTCAATCCACTCCAAGTGTAGCGCAATTTTTGTGGTCTTGAAGTACTATCGCTCGGGTACTACAGTTCGATTCATTTTTTATCCTATTGAGCTGATTAAGGAAGGGAAATAGATGTCTCCAATTAACCATGCCTGCATACTGAGTTTAAACAGTCAAAACTATTGATTTATAGATGCTATTAAGATGTGGGCCTCTCTTCGGTTATTTTGTTAAGAATAGAATGTCTGGGCTATTTGCAAGGTTTTTGGTAAGGTGTTAGGACTTGGTTCTTTTGGGTTGATATATGAGGATACTGGATTTTGGGTTTTTGATTAGTATGCTCGCTAAGATTTTTCAATCTTATGCCTACGTATTCCCGTTTAGGGAAATCAGAGCGATCGTAGTTCCTCCTATTCTATGGGAGGAAAGGGATTGTTTTGGTGTCTTGTTCAAAGCCCAAGACGTGAAGCTAAAGGTGGTTTGTATCTTGTTTAAAGCCCAAGATACGAAGCTGAATGGTCTATTTGTATCTTGTTCGAAGCCCAAGATGTGAAGCTGAAGGGTTTTGACTTTAGAGAGAATTTGTCATCTCTAAAGAGGGGTATTTAGTCTGTTTGTCAGGACTGTTGGGTGACTAATTATAAAGGAAAATTACTTTAAATGGGATATGTGAATCCAGCAATGCCATAATTTCCTTTATAGGGGATTTTAACCTGAAGGAGAAGACTTTAACTCAGTGTAGAGCAATGCTATCTTTCCTTAGGAATTTCTCATGCTAAAAGAGGGACAGTGGCGTAGATGTAAATAATCCAGAGGCTTGCCGCTTACAACAATTAGATGAAGGAAAAGGAGTTGTTGATGTTTGTATACTGTGAGCAAGGCACATATTTGATGTCAAAAGGTTGATTGACTCAACTGGGGTTTTCCTTATACTAAGCCTAAGAGCAGGCTATTGACCCAACAAGAGGGTGTCTTTTATTTGTTGTCTCGTACGAAGCCCGAGATAGAGGCTAAAAGGGTTGACTCAACAAGAGAGTACTAACAAGTGACTGACTCAACGAGAGAGTGCTTTTATGTGTCTTGTACGAAGCCCAAGATGGAGACTAAAAGGTTGACTCAACAAGAGAGTGATTTTCTATCTCGTACGAAGCCCGAGATGGAGGCTAAAAGGTTGACTCAACAAGAGAGTCTTTTATATTCAACAAGAGAGTGTGGGGAGAATCATTGTACAAAGCCCAATAGGAGGCTGCTTATGTTGGTAACTGTTTCAGTTGAGTGACAGGTCCAGTGTGTTGGATGAAAGATAAAATCAGTTCTTATATGGGTAATGTTGTGCTTAGGGCTTGATTAGAGGATCAGGGTTATTTCCCGTTCTTTAAGGAAATGGGAAATCCAAAGGGTATTGAGACTGTCCAAGTCCACTGGTGTTTTGAGAAATTGATTCTCAGATAGTGAGTGATCTTTGTATGACGCCCAAGAGAAGGCTGGTGTGTTAAGGGATGAAGGTCAACCCAATAACTGGTCTGACACTTGACTCAGAAAGGCAACTCTAGCAAATTAATGACTAGGTTCTGTTCCTATACCTGTAGAGGTCTCTGGGTCCTTGTACTAAGCCCAAGAGAAGGCATGAGAGCTTTTAAGAAGCCGAAGGGTCCTTGTACAATGCCCAAGAGGAGGCGGGGATGCTTTTAAGAAGCCTGTGGGTCCCCAAACCTCGAGAAGTTCAAGACATGCTATTCACCGAGAATAGATCAAGCCAGGAAAGTCCAAGAATTTGGAAGAAACTCAAGAGATGCTATTCACGGAGAATAGATTAACTCTGGGGGTAGAGTTTCTTTGACAATTTGTAAGAGTGACAGTCAGAGAAAGGGTTCACCGAGAATGCTGCCTTTCACGTCTCCATATTGTTTAACCCCAAGAGGAGGGAAGACTGTGTCTGGTAATCCTATGGGGATCTAGTTTTGTTTGTATTTAAGAGTGACCAACAGGGCTTTACCTAGTGCTAGACGTAGTTGCCGGGGAAAACTCTAAATAACTATACTAGTATTGCACAGTTGATATTTGACAAGTATATAAAAGTTTGTGAAAGAATACTTACAGTGAGCAGCCCCACAATACAGTTATATATATGAAAGCGGATAAAGAAAGCGGGTAAACACTTACTCGATTGTAGATCTTCCATGCTGTTTTATTAGTTGTTTAACAAAGAAAGCTTTGATAATAATATGATATTCTAAATCAAAGGAGAAAGTGCTTTGAACAGATTGTTGGGGCCAACAGCTCAAGGAGAGGCCCAAAGAGTTTTATCAGTGATTGCACTGTTGTTTTGTACGGGGACTTATACAAGTGACTGAGGCCCAGAAAAGTTTTCTGTATAAAGGGATGGGTCTTACACTCTCTTAAAGGCCCAAAAATTTATTTTTATACAAGTGGTGGGGCTTACAGCTCAAGGAGAGGCCCAGGGTTTTGTTTTGAAATGGCGATCGCGCCGAGATTTTGAAAATATAGTGGGACTTATACAGCAACTGAGGCCCAAAAGGGTGGTGTATTTACAAAAGGAGTTGGGTCTTACATTCTAATAGAGGCCCAAAGTGTTTTTGTACCAGTGATGGGGCTTACAGCTCAAGGAGAGGCCCATGGGTTTTTGTTAAAAAGCCGATGATCGCGCCGAACTTTTTGATGGTATCGGGACTTATACAATACACTGAGGCCCAAATCATTTTGGTTTTCAAAAAGGGTTGGGTCTTACACTCTACTAGAGGCCCAAAGATTATTTAAAAGTTTTGTTTGGGTGAAAATCAAAGAAACGCTAAATTTGTTTTCTTTTAAAAGTAAATATTTAAAGAAAATTAAATGAAATGATAAAAATACCAAATAAGTTTGAATAAACCACTTGTGATTTTTGTTTAAGGTTTTAAAAATGAGGTTTTAATCACAAGATGAATTAAAACTCATTTGGTTTTGATTTTCAAAGTAAATATTCACTTTTAAATGTTTTAAAAATAATTAAAAATGAATTTATTCACAAAAATACTAATTATATTAAATAACTAATATAAATTTAATTTTTTTTGTGGAATAAAATATTTCAACATTTTTGTGATATTTTGAAAAAAGAACCAATAAAAAATAATTAAAATTGAGGGAGTTATTAATTTTTCAAATCATTAAAAATAATAAGAAAAAACAATAAAAGTGAAAAAAATAGCAAAAAGAGGATCTGGGACGAGGGGGATTCGAACCCCATACCTCTTGTGTATAGGGTGCGCGCCTTACCACTAGGGTGGTGATACATCCGTTGATTGAAACACAACCACAAATATACAAGGCTTGCCTTGTTTTTGGCCTAGCCCAAGGCAAGGCAAGGCAAGATTTTGGTTAAAAACGTGAAGGCCATAACTTTCTCATTTCTCCATGAATTGAGACAAAATTTAGGTCTATCCTGCCTAGAATTTCACAAGGAATCCAATGGTGGTGGTTTTTTTTACAGATCATGCTCCTATTAAAAAACTCGATAGTGGTTTTGAAATAGGCCATGATTTGCATTTTCTGTGCCATCTCTTGGTACAAGCATGAATTAAATGATAAATTGGTGCAAACACAACACATATAACATGTATAAGAGATGCATGATCAGTGGACATCAAAAGAAAGCATGATTCAAAGAATCTAAGTTGTGATGCATACCTCTTTTTGGAGCTTTTGTGCAATCTGCCAAGCCACTTGTTCCAGAAATGATTTAATGCTTTGGACACCCTCAAATGATCTCTTAGAAGCTTTTAGGATGGTTGGAATCAGCTGGAAACCTCAGGAACAAGTTTGAGCTCTTTCTTGCAAAAGTGGCCAAAATAACAACTCTCTCAAATGATGTTCCAGATGTGTGGAACCATTTGGGATAGTTCAAGGATGATATTTGGAGTGTGTTTGAGGTTTTATCTAGTTTGGAAAGTGACTGAATCAAGACATGGCTTGAAAAATGCACAAAAGTCCTATTTTGAGGTTTTGAGAGGTGACTTTGTGATTTTGGTGTTATAGGTCACTTGTGAGAGTTTGGACAGCTTAAATATGACATATTGGATGTGTTTGGATCATGAGCTGTGGTGGAATTGCTCTCTAACTCAAAAACTCAGAGTTACCTTACTAAAGAAGGTATTTTTGCCTAGATAAAGAGATTTTGAGGAAAGCAAGTGTTGTAATGCTTTGGTATACTCAAACTGAACACAATTGAGCTCTATTTATAGTAGAGCAAGTTTGTTTTGGCTGCAATAGTGAATGGCAATATTATATTCAACAAAGAAAACTTTGATAACAATATTATATTCAAAATCAAAGGAGAAAGTGCTTTGAAAAGAGAGATTGGGGCTTACAGCTCAAGGAGAGGCCCAGGGTTTTGTCAGTGATTGCACTGTTGTTTTGTATAGGGACTTATACAAATGACTGAGGCCAAAGAAATGTTTTTTGTACAAGGGGGTGGGTCTTACACTCTCTCAAGAGGCCCAAAGAGTTTTTAAAGAAAAAAGAATGGGGCTTATAACACGAGGGTAGGCCCAGATGATTTTTCATTTGAAATGGCGATCGCGCCGAGATTTTGAAAACGCAGTGGGTCTTATACAATGACTGAGGCCCAAAATGATTTTGGTTTTCAAAGGGGTTGGATCTTATACTCTAATAGAGGCCCAAATAGTTTTTGAATGGGTCTTATACCTCGAGGAGAGGCCCAAGATTTATTTTTAAACGGGCGACGATTGCGCCGAACTTTTGAAATACAATGAGACTTATACAATAAGTGAGGCCCAAAAAAGGTTTGTATTTACAAAGGATTGGGTCTTACACTCTAATAGAGGCTCATGAGTGTTTGAAAATGATTTGTGAGGGTGAAAATCAAAGAAACCCTAATTTGTTTTCCTTTAAAAGTAAATATTAAAAGAAAATTAATGAAAAATACCAAATGAATTTGAATAAACCACTTGTGGTTTTTGTTTAAGGTTTGAAAAATGAGGTTTTAATCACAAGAGATATTAAAACTCATTTGGTTTTGATTTTTCAAAGTAAATATTCATTTTTAAAATGTTTAAAAAAAAAGGAATTTATTCACAAAAATACTAATTATATTAAATAAATAATATAAACTTGATTTTTTTGTGGAATAAAATATTTCAACATTTTTGTGATTTTTTTGCAAAAAGAACCAATAAAAAATAATTAAAATTGAAGGAGTTATTAATTTTCCAATTAATTAACAAAACATGAAAATATTGGAAAAATAGCAAAAATGTGAAAAAACACAAAATGGCATGGGTGGGGTTTGAACCCACGACCTCAAGGTTATAGGGCGCGTGCTTTACCCCCGGGGTGGTGATACATCCATTACTTGAAGTGAAACCACAAATATACAAGGCTTGCCTTGTTTTTGGCCTGGCCCAAGGCAAGGCAAGGCAAGTTTTGGGTCAAAAACGTGAAGGTCATAACTTTCTCATTTCTCCATGTTTTGAGACAAAATTTATATGCATCTGGCCTAGAATTTCACAAGGAACCCAATGGTGGTGGTATTTTTTTCAGATCACACTCCCTCCTCAAAATCTGATAGGGGTTTTGAAAAAGGCCTATAATTGCATTTTCTATGCTACACTTTGATACAAGCATGAATTACATGATCAATTGGTTCAAACACAACATATATAACATGTATGAGGTGTGCATGATCAGTGGACTTCAAAGCAATGCATATTTTGGAAAGTTCAAGTCATGATGCTTACCTCTCTTTTGATCTTTTGGATTTTTTGTGCAATCTGCCAAGTTCTTTGTTCCAAAAATGGTTTGATGCTTTGGACACTCTCAAATGATCCCCTAGAAGCTTTTAGGGTGAGTGGAATTAGCTGGAACCTGCAAAAACACAAACTGACCCTTTCTTGCAAAAGGGGTTAAAAATGACCAAAATAGCAACCCTCTCAAATGGTGTTCCAGATGGGGGGACCATTTAGGACACTTCAAGGATGTTATTTGGAGTGTGTTTGAGGTTTTATCTGGTTTGGAAAGTGACTGAATCAAGGCATGGCTTGAAAAATGCACAAAAGGCCTATTTTGAGGTTTTGAGAGGTGACTTTGTGATTTTGGTGTAACAGGTCACTTGTGAGAGTTTGGATCACCTACATATGATGTTTATGAGGTGTGTGTGTGATTGGTTTGATTGGAATTGCTCTCAAACTCAAAAACTCAGAGTTACCTTGCTAAAGAAGGCATTTTGGCCTAAAGAGAGGGATTTTGAGGAAAGCATTTGTTTAATGGCTTTGGTGTACTCAAACTGAGCACAAATGAGCTCTATTTATAGTAGAGCAAGTTTGTTTTGGGATCAATAGTGAATCACAACTGCAGCAGAGGTTTGGCCAATGTTAAGCAATGAGAATCCAAGTCTCCTCTAGCCATTGACTAGAGGTTAGGGCACAGGCTACTGGTTCCCTTGGTCTTGGATAAGTCTTGACTGAATTCAGTTGCAAATGGCTCAGTCCATGCCACCTTGGTGTATGCATTGAATGCTCCAATCCAAAATTGGAGTTTTGTCCCTCTTTTAGGCAATTCTAGGCTTGGCATGCTACTTCTTGTTCCAAAGACTTTGGAGGCTTGGCTCAGTGATTGTCCCTTTTAGATTTGATCCTCAGAGGTGTCCAAAGTGATGACAAGGCTTGGAATTATCTGATTTTGCCAAATCGAGCAAAAATACAAAATTCTGCCTAGCCTTGGCAGTTTTCAACAAGGCATGTTGCCATTGTCATATCTCATGGCTCAAGTGGAATTTGGTGATGTTCTTGGTCATTTTGGAAAGCCCTCATATGATACAACAACTGTTTGATCATAATTGGTTTTGATACCTTTTGAATCCAAGTGAAAAATCCCCCTACATTTGGAAAAAAGTGAAGGCAGATTCTGACTTAGTGAAAATTTCACCAAGTGTTGGAAAAAAGTGACATTTTCACTTTTTGTGATTTTGATCATTCCATAACTCAAAATCCATGAGGAATTTGGAAGGAGGTCAGTTTTAAGCTTTTGTAGAGGGCCATGAGATCTACAAATCAAGATTTGGATAAGGAAAAATGGCTTTATGGTTTAGGAGTTATGATCCTCCAAAGTTGGTACCCTTGCCACTTTGTTCCATAACTTAGAAAATTTTCTAAGTTTTTATGGTTACCCCTTTTATAAGCTATCCCACTTTCTTTGGTTTTTTTTGATGAATGATGATTCAAATCATACATTAACATCATTTTAGGGTTAAAAATCCATTTTTGTGAAAAATCTCAAAAAGTCAAAGTTGACTTTTGTGCACAGTTGACTTTTTAGCAGATGAATTCCAAACTGTTGCGATCCTTTATGAAATCAAGTTCTTGACCTAAATCAAACTTGATGGATTGATTTCATAGGTGTTATAGGGTGTATTGAATCATGTCCTAGGGTTAGGGAGCATGTCCTGGTCAAAAGTCAAAGCTACAGTAGACTTTTCTCGCGAAGCCCTAATTGTGGTTCAGATGAAATTGAAACTTGTTGATCAAGCTTCTTGGATCAATCCATTGTTGCATATGGATCAATGTAGTATATTATAGACCCTCAAATCATGTCTTGAGGTCTTGGCTCATGATTTGTCCCAAAAGTCAACTTAGGGGTGAATTAGGTCAAGAAACCTTAATTCCTGATTTTTGGTGAATGCATCCCCTGAGGCTAAATTGACCTGGTGCTTGGGTTCATGATGTCCCTTGGAGCATCATAGGTTATGTTTTGAAGCATTGGCTCATGACCAGAGGAAAATTTCTATCTGGAGGCCCTGGTCAACCAAAACCCTAATTTGGTGACACTGGCGATCTTGAGGCTTGATCCACCTAGAAGGGAGCAGCCTTGTGCTTAATCCTTGAAGTGGGAGTCCTTTTGATCCATTTTGGATGCTTGGGAGGTTAGAAAAGTTGAATATCATGTCAATTCTTGATTGATCCTTTGTCTAAAGGCTCTGAGAGGGCCTAAAACCCTGATTTTAATTGTAGTGAATGCTCACCCACCTTTGGGGAGACTGATGAGGCATAAAGGTACATCCATATTATGAAGATGATTTGCACAATGATGGGAAATCTAAGTGGTCAAAATTTGGGGTATGACAGGAAGCTGCAGGTGAAGTGGTCACTTGGGCTTTGTTTAGCAGTGAGTTTTTGAGGAAGTATTTTCCTGAAGATGTTAGAGGGAAGAAAGAAATAGAGTTCTTGGAGTTGAAACAGGGTAACATGTCTGTTACTGATTACACTGCTACGTTTGTGGAGCATGTTCAGTTTTATCCACATTATGTTGAAGCAACTGCGGAGTTTTCCAAATGTGTGAAGTTTGAGAGCGGGTTGCGTCTCGAGATCAAACAGGCAGTTGGTTATCGAAGAATTAGGAGGTTTTCAGACTTAGTGGATTGTTGTAGAATTTATGAAGAGGATAGAAAATCTCGTTCTATTCATTATAAGAGTGTGAACAAAAGGAAAGGAAAGCAACCGTTTCGTGGTGGTCCTTATGTGTCACCAGCTGACAAGGGAAAGCAAAGGGCTAATTTTGATAAAAGGCCAGGTGGGGGAGGTATGTCTAATCCTCTGAGATGTTTTAGGTGTGGTGACTTAGGACATCATCAGTTTGAATGTAGAAAGGATATGAGGAAGTGTTCCAATTGTGGAGGTATAGGACATGTAGCAGCTGATTGCAAGAGGAATGTGGTGAAGTGTTTCAACTGTGGTGAACCTGGTCATGTTAGTACGAAGTGTCCGAAACCAAAGCAAGCTCAAGCTGGAGGGAAAGTGTTTGCATTGGCAGGAACTCAGACTACTAGTGCAGATCGTCTGATCAGAGGTACTTGTTTTATTAATAGTACGCCTTTAGTTGCTATTATTGATACCGGAGCGACTCATTCATTTATTTCGTCTGAGTGTGCGAAGCGTTTGAATCTTTTGTTGTCGTCGATGGGTGGAGAGATGGTTATTGATACTCCAGCAATGGGGTCAGTAACTACTTCTTTGGTTTGTTTAAGTTGTCCTTTGACCATTTATGGTAAGGATTTTGATATGGATTTGGTGTGTCTGCTGTTGGAGGGTTTAGACGTGGTTCTGGGAATGAATTGGTTGCAGTTCAATCGAGTTCATATCGATTGTTATCATAAGTTGGTACGATTTTCTTCTCTTGAAGAAAACAAGGAATCGAGTTTCTTATCTACCAAAGAGTTGAAGAAACTTTTGGCGGATGAAGCTCAGTTGTTCGGGTTATTTGCATCGTTGACTGTGGATAGTCAAGTTGCAATTTATGTGTTTCCAGTTATGTGTGATTTTCCAGAAGTGTTTCCGGAGTATATTTCAGATGTGCCTCCAGAAAGAGAGGTGGAGTTTTCTATAGATTTAGTTCCTGGTACTAGACCTGTATCTATGGCACCATATCGTATGTCGGCATCTGAGTTGGTTGAGTTGAAGAAGCAGTTGAATGAATTGTTAGAAAAGAGTTTTGGGAGGCCGAGTGTACCGCCTTGGGGTGCTCCAGTTTTATTGGTGAAGAAGAAAGATGGAAGTATGCGATTGTGTATTGATTATCGCCAGCTGAATAAGGTGACGATTAAGAATAAGTATCCTCTTTCGAGAATTGATGATCTGATGGACCAGTTGGTAGGTGCGTGTGTGTTTAGTAAAATTGATTTGAGGTCAGGTTATCATCAGATTAGAGTGAAAGAGAAGATATTCAGAATACGGCTGTTAGGACACGCTACGGACATTACGAATATTCCGTGATGCTGTTCGGGGTTTCTAATGCGCCGGGAGTGTTTATGGAGTATATGAATCGTATTTTCCATGAGCATTTAGATCAATTTGTGGTTGTGTTTATTGATGACATCTTGATTTATTCTATGTCCCGGGAGGAACATGCGGAACATTTGCGTATTGTATTGCAAATTTTGAAGGAAAAGAGACTTTATGCCAAGTTGTCCAAGTGTGAGTTCTGGTTGTCAGAAGTGAGTTTTCTTAGGCATGTGATTTCAGGTAATGGTATTGTTGTGGATCCATCCAAAGTAGATGCAGTTCTACAATGGGAGGCTCCTAGATCTGTTACTGAAATTAGAAGCTTTTTGGGTTTAGCTGGATATTATCGAAGATTCATTGAAGGCTTTTCCAAGTTAGCATTCCTTTGATCCAGCTGACTTGTAAAGGTAAAGCGTTTATTTGGGATATTCAGTGTGAGGAAAGTTTTAGTGAGCTGAAGAGAAGATTGACTACAACTCCGATTTTGATCTTACTGAATCCTAGTGAACCGTTTGTGGTGTATTGCGATGCGTCTTTGATTGGTTTAGGTGAAGTGTTGATGCAAGGAGGTAAGGTTGTGGCTTATGCCTCGAGACAATAGAGGGTTCATGAGAAGAATTATCCTACGCATGATTTGGAATTAGCTGCAGTGGTTTTTGTATTGAAATTTTGGAGGCATTATCTCTACGGTGCAAGATTCGAAGTCTTTAGTGATCATAAGAGTGTGAGATACTTGTTTGATCAGAAAGAGTTGAATATGAGGCAACGGAGATGGTTGGAATTTTTTAAGGACTACGATTTTAGCTTGAATTACCATCTTGGTAAAGCTAATGTGGTAGCCGATACGTTAAGCCGGAAATCTTTGCATATGTCTGCTTTTATGGTTAAAGAGTGGGAACTTTTGGAAGCATTTAGAGATTTGAGTTTGGTGTGTGAATTGACATCTGACAGCGTGAGACTTAGTATGTTAAGGGTCACTAATGATTTTCTGTTGACCGTTAGTGAGAAACAAAAGTTGGAAGTGAAATTTGTTGATTTGATAACGGTTGGAGATAAAGGTGTAAATGGTGACTTTAAAGTGGATGGTAAGGGTGTTTTGAGATTCCGTGGTAGAATTTGTATTCCTGATGATTCAGACTTGAAAAAGATGATTTTAGAGGAAGGACACCGGAGTAATTTAAGTATACATCCAGGAGCTAATAAGAGGTATTAAGATTTGAAGAAGATCTTTTGGTGGTCTGGATTGAAGAGGGGTGTGGCTCAGTTTGTTTATGCGTGTTTGACGTGTCAGAAGTCAAAGGTAGAACATCAGAAGCCTAGTGGATTATTGCAACCATTGGATATTCCTGAGTGGAAATGGGACAGCATTTCTATGGATTTTGTGACAGGGTTTCCGAATACACAGAGGGGACATAATTCCATTTGCGTGGTTGTGGATAGGCTGGCTAAATCGGCGCATTTCATTTCTATTGACATCAGTTTTTCTTTGGAGAGGTTGGCTGAGATTTATATCCGTGTGATTGTGAAGTTACATGGTGTTACGTTGTGTATTGTTTCATATCGAGATCCGAGGTTTACTTCCAAATTTTGGGAAAGTTTGCAAAAGGCGTTAGGTTCCAAGTTGAGATTGAGTTCTGCTTATCATCCTCAGACGGATGGTCAGACCGAGAGAACTATTCAGTCGTTGGAAGATTTGCTGAGAGCTTGTGTTCTTGAGCAAGGTGGTGCTTGGGATAGTTATCTTTCGTTGGTTGAATTCACGTATAACAACAGTTTCCATTCGAGTATTGGAATGACACCTTTTGAAGCGTTGTATGGAAGAAGATGTCGAACACCTTTGTGTTGGCATGAATCTGGTGAGAGTTCGGTGGTTGGACTAGAGTTAATTCAACAAACTACGGAGAAGGTGAAACTTATTCGTGAGAAAATGAAGGCTTCTCAGAGTAGGCAGAAGAGTTATCATGATCGAAGGAGGAAAGATCTTGAGTTTCAAGAAGGCAATCATGTATTTTTGAGAGTTACACCGGTGACAGGTGTTGGAATGGCATTGAAGTCGAAGAAGCTTACTTCTCAGTTTATTGGTCCTTATCAGATATCCGCGAGAGTGGGTGTTGTGGCTTATCGGGTGGCGTTGCCACCGAATCTTTCGAATTTGCATGATGTGTTCCATGTTTAACAGCTTCGGAAGTATGCTCTGGATCCGTCGCATGTGATTCCGATGGATGAGGTTGAGGTAAGGGAGAACCTTACGGTTGAGGCATTACCGATGAGGATTTTAGATCGCGAGTTGAAGCGGTTAAGAGGCAAGGATATTGCGCTTGTGAAAGTAGCGTGGGGAGGCGCTGCTGAGGGCAATTTGACTTGGGAGTTGGAGAGTCGGATGCGGGAATCGTATCCGAAGTTGTTCGTCTCAGGTAATACTTTCGAGGACGAAAATTTCTAAGTGGGGCAGAGTTGTAACGCCCTAGTTTTTGTTAGATTTATTTAATCGAGTCGATTTAATTATTTCTATTTTTATATTATTTTATTCTTGAATTTTATTTGGCAATATATTATTTTTCATCGTTATTATGTTTTATCGCGTTTTGGGAGCGTTTGCGAGATATTTGAGTGTAGGGGTATTTTGGTCATTTTACTTGTTTTTCTTAAGTTAGAACTTAGAGGGTAGAAAGAGAGAGAAAAAAAGAGAAGTGAAGAGAAATAGAAAGTGAGAAGAAGAAAAAGAGGAAAAACTTGAAGTTTAAGAAATCGATTCAACCGACACTTCAAAACACGATTAATCGGGTAAGGGTGCGAAACTCGGTTATTCTATACTTGTGTATGATTACGTATGTATGTGTTTGTTTGAAATTTGGTTGAATTGAATAGAGAACTAAAAGGATTAATATGTTGAGATTGTGACAATTGGATACAATTTGTGTCGGAAATCATGATTTAAGGTTCCTAATTGTTGAAACATGTTAGATATAGGTTGTTGTGCATTCAATTGGTAGTATGTTGATGTTTAGATGAGATTTGGAGAGGAATTGGATGACTTTTTTGCAGCAGAATTATGCAGGAAAAATTCTGGGTTTCGCTGCCCATACGCGTAACGGGCAAGGCAATACGCGTATGGCAAGGGCGAAATGAGGGCATTACGCGTATGGAACCCATTTTGCACGGCCCTCTGCTGAAATGTGTAATGGTACACGTAAGGGGCAAGGCATTATGCGTAATGAGGGAGGTAATACGCGTACGGGGTTTTTAGTGGAATTTTTGGAGAGGAATCAGTCTCTGCTCATACGTGTAGCACTTTGGGCAATACGCGTATGGATGAGCGAGCGAGCTGGGCATTACGCGTATGGCCCAAGGTAATACGCGTATGACCAGAGAGGGTGCATAATTTTCCCAATTTCGCGTCTGATGCGGTTCCTTTTGATCCGTAACTCGGATCGAGACGTTCTTGGTACCGATGGAAAGCTAATGAGATGTTCTTTCTTATAAAAATGGTTTTGAGATTGGTGGCCGATTTAATTATGTCCGGAATTTGGAAATGTGTCATTTTGTCGACTTTTACCGTCGTAATTGTGTGTAATTGATGTGTTATCCTGCAATATGCTTTTTATATATAACGTATGACTTGTGTGTTGTTGTATGATGTGAATTCTTGTGATGAAATGTTGTGATGATGGTTTGTGGCTTAAGGGCAAGTAAATGCATTGTGTTGTGTTTGATTGTATATGCATGATTATGGATGTTGGAATGGTTCACATGGTTGTATATATGTCTGCATTTGATTGTCATGAGTCATTGTATGCCAAGCATCATGATATGCATTCTTGTGATGTCGTGTGCCCTAGTGGGTGTGAGCGACGAAACGATTCCAGAGGGAATCTGCTGTAACGGTCGTGTGCCTTATACAAAGAGGACCTAAAGTGACATTATAGACGATCGTGTGCCTTATACAAAGAGGACCTAAAGCGATCGGATTGTGTGCCTTATACAAAGAGGACCTAAAGCGATCCATAAACGTCGTGTACCTTATACAAAGAGGACCTAAAGCGATGGGGAACATCGTTTGCCCGACGGGGAGTTACACTAAGTAACAAGCAATGATTCCAATAATTCCTGAGTGAATTAATGTTGAGATGATGGATGGAATGGTACCGCATTGCATTGCATAGAGTCGTTGTGTCGGTCTCTGTGCATTTGCATAAATCATGAATGGATTGATTATGTGTGAGAATTGTGAATGGAATTGATGAGTTGATATATATATATATATATATATATATATGTTGGTGATAAATGTATTGAGCATGATTGATATGCCTTTGTGATGGATGTACGAGATATGAATTGTGTTGTTTTGTATTTGAATTATGGTGTAAGTTGTGGTGAGAATGTTTTACATGTGTATTTTGTGTTATTATATAATTGTATGCAACTATATTATAATTGTGTTTCTCACCCTTCTGCTGTTTTGAATGCTCTATGAGGCATTGCAGATTAGATGCTGGAGGTATTTTTGTGAAGATTATGTATTCATTCTTTTTTCGGTCGGCTCTGATATGTAGCACCGGGTAGTCGGGGAGATTGTTATGTGATTATGTGTATATGTATATATATCTTTTTGGATTGTACATGTATGACTATGTATATGACAGATACACTTTTATGTTATATATATGAGATTTCAGTTGCAGATTTTCCGCTTTTATTCTGTACCTGAGTTGTGGGTGTTAGGAATTGAGTTCCTCTATTTATGTTGCTACCTGATTGTTGCATATATATATGAGCAGGTTATTATATTTCGTTATTTTGATGTGACGCTCCTGTCTATGCCATGAATGTTTTAATTACACTCTGATTATTTGTTATTGCTTTAATTACTCGGGGTATAGATTGGGGTGTTACATGATGCATGCATATTTTACTACACAATAATTTTGTCATATGTTCCTAATCAAGTATGGAGTAATAACCCTCAATCAATTGTCATGAATCAATCGTGTGTGAGATTTCATTATGTTCATGCATAAATTAGGGTTCTTGAGATTTTATTTTGATTTCTCACTCAATACTCAAAATAAATGCAATTAATCTATATGGTTGTGATCCTTGTTTAAAAACGAGCAAGATTAGTACTTGAATCCTGCAAAACCATTGAGAAATCATGGAGGAAAGTGAGAAAATGCAAATCTGGAAAAATAGAGAGCGCGGGCAAGAACTTGGTGTTCTTGGTGCCCTTTTTCAAATTTTTAAATATTTGAATATTTTGTTATTTTTGTTAATTGATTCAAAAATTAATTTCTCTCTGAATATTTATGTTTTAGAATTGATTCTTTTTCTCAAAATTCACTAAAATGTTTAAATATTTTATTTTGCAAAAAAAAAATCCAATTTATATTATTTATTTAATATAGTTAGAATTTTTTGTAATTTATTTCATTTTAATTGTTTTTAAACATTTTTTAATGAAATTCCCACTTTGATCTTCCAAAATCAATTGAATTTTAAACTTTAATATGATTAAACATGATTTTTCAAGATATTTTCCAAAGTGTATAACTTGTTTTTAAATATAATTGATATCTTATCATTTATTATTTAAATTACCTTTGAAAAATGACATTTTATTTAAAATTAGGGTTCCCTCTTGATTTTAAATTTTCAAACTCTTTGGGCTTCTAATAGAGTGTAAGACCCAATACCTTCGTAAATAAACAACTTTGGGCCTCACACATTGTATAAGTCCCTCTGTATATTTTCAAAAGTTCGACGCGATCGTCGCCTTTGTAACAAAATCAACTGGGCTTCTCCTTGAGCTATAAGACCCATCTTTATTTATTTTCAAACTCTTTGAGCCTCTAATAGAGTGTAAGACCCAATCCCTTTTTTGAAACAAAAATAACTTGGGCCTCAGTTATTGTATAAGACCCACTGTGATTTCAAAAATCTCGGGGCGATTGCCGTTTTCAAGACGTTTTCATTTGGGCCTACCCTTGTGTTATAAGTCCCATTTCTTTTCTTTTAAATCTTTTTGGGCCTCTCCTTGAGTTGTAAGACCCATCCCTTTGTACAGAAAACCTTTTTGGGCCTCAGTCGTTGTATAAGTCCTAATACGATATTCAAAACAACGGTGTAATCATTGTTAAACCTTGGGCATCTCTTTGAGTATAAGCCCCGACAATCTTTTCACAAACAACTTCTTTCTTTTGATTTAGGTTCAAATATACAGTTGTTATCAGAACTTTCTTTAATTTCTTTGAACAACTAACAATACAGCATGGAAGCTTGCTCACTTGTAAGTTTTAAACACCTTTCATTTACTCGCTTTCATATAACTATAACTGTATTGTGGGAAGCTACGCACTATAAGTCTTCTTTCATATCCTTTTAGATACTTGTCATATATCAACTATATATACTATTATAGATATTTAAAGTTTTCCCAGGCAACTAGGTCTAGAACTAGGTAAAGCCATGTTGGTCACTCTTTAAATACAGTCAAAACTAGATCCCCATAGGATTTCCAGATACAGTCTTGCCTTCTCTTGGGCTTAAACAATATGGAATAAAGAGAAAGATAGTATTCTTCGTGAACCTTTTCTCAGGCTGTCACTATTAGAAATTGTCAAAGAAATTCTACTCCCCAGAGTTGATCTATTCTCGGTGAATAGCATCTCTTGAGTTTCTTCAAACCTCAGAACTTTCACTAAATGATCTATTCTCGGTGAATAGCATTTCTTGAACTTTTCTTGGTTTGGGACCCACAGGCTTCCTAAAAGCATCCCGCCTCCTCTTGGGCTTTGTACAAGGACCCTCCGGCTTCTTAGAAGTTCTCATGCCTTCTCTTGGGCTTAATACAAGGACCCTAAAGACCTCCTAAAGGTATGAGACAGAACTTAGTCATCCTTTGCTAGAGCGGTCTTTCCAGTGTCAAATCTCAGACCAATTTAGGGTTGATTCTCATCCCTTAAAACACCCACCTCCTTTTGGGCATCATACAAAAGATAAAACTCTTCCACACCAATAGACTTAGACAATCTAAATCCCCTTGAGTCTCAAAGACATTCTCAAGTTCCCTACAAACATAGGAGAAACCCTGGTCATTTTGGATAAATCTCCAGCTGAGTTAAAACCCAGGGGTTCTAAAACCCAATATCTCTCCTAAAAATCCCCAAGTCGGGGTTAGTTATCATCAGTATAACACTATCCCAAATCAGAACCTCAAGGTATCTGATACCTCAACTCTTCTGTAAACCTTAGCAAGATTTGAATCTCCATTTAGACCTGCCTTGGGATCTCAATAATCCCCTGCAGAAAGTTAGCCTCCTCTTAGGCTTTGTATAATGACATTTCCTCAGCAAAGTTAGCCTCCTCTTGGGCTTTGTACAATGATTCTCCCCAGCGGAGCTAACCTTTTCAAACTCTCTTGTTGAGTCAATAACCTTTTTAGACTCTCTTGTTGAGTCAATCACCTTTTCAGACTCTCTTGCTGAGTCAATCACCTTTTCAGACTCTCTTGTTGAGTCAATCACCTTTTCAGACTCTCTTGTTGAGTCAACCTTTTTCAGCCTCAATCTTGGGCTTTGTACAAGACAGATAAAGATACTCTCTGGTTGAGTCATTCTTTTCCCCGTCTCATCTTAAGCTTGGTATAAAAATTTCCCCTAGCAGGAGCTAGCCTCCTCTCAAGTTGTGTAGAATAATTTCTTCAGCTTGTTCAGCCACAGTCCTGGGCTTTGTACAGGACAGATAAAAGCACTCTCTCGTTGAGTCAAACCCTTTTAGCCTCAATCTTGGGCTTTGTACAAGACATAAATTTTCATCTCTTAAGCTTAGGACATATATCTTCCCCAGCGAAGTCATTTCCTCCCAGCCTTCTTTTAGGCTTTGAGGAATAATTTCCCAAGCAGATTCAAACTCATTTCAGCCTCAATCTTGGGCTTTGTACAAGACACATAAAATATCCTCACCAGGGTCAGTTAAATTTCCCATTTTAACCTCAATCTTGGGCTTTGTACAAGACACGTGCAAACCCTCCCCAACAGAGTCAAAATCCCTTTTAGCCTCAAACTTGGGCTTTGTACAAGACAGATAGAACATTTTCCCCAAAAAAGTCAAACTTCTAGCCTCCTCTTAGGCTTTGTATAATGATATCCCCAGAGAGTCAGTCTCTTTTTTGCCTCAATCTTGGGCTTTGTACAAGACATATATACACTATCTTATTGAGTTGGTCTTTTCCAGCCTCCTCTTAGGCTTTGTATAATGACTTCCCTAGTGAAGTCAATCAACCTCTTAGCTTCAACCTTGGGCGTTGATCAAGGCACACAAAAATCAACAATCCCTCTTTAGAGATGATAAATTCTCTCTCAGTCAAATAAACCTCTTAGCTTCAATCTTGGGCTTTGAATAAGACACCAAAACATCCTTTTTTTTTCTCCCTTAGAATAGGAGGAACTAAGATTGCTCTGATTTCCCTGTTTTGTTTAAACGGGAATACGTAGGCATAAGATTGCAAAATCTTAGCGAGCATACTAATCAAAAACTCTAGGTCCAGTACCTTCACACATCATTCAAAATTTAGGTCCAGTACCTTACCAAAAACATCGGGAAAACACCCGAACATCAACAAAAAACTCACTCGCTCACTTATATTTCCCAAGAAACTTTCCTAACCCATTAACGGATAAACACCATCAAGTATAAAGAGAAACCTAAAGCTAATATCATGTGGATAACCACATATAGGTTGGTAATTGACAACTCCCCATTGTATAACCTGACCCCGGACTCCCCAATCTCTTTTAAGCGTTTGTTCAGTTATACATCCGCGTGCAAGGTTAGTTTTAGATAGCTTCCCTTTCCCTTCCAACTTCATGGGATAAATAAGAAATCAGAAAGTAGCACCCCCTCATACCATTCCAGCGAGGAAAACCCAGCGATAAGGTGGTCGTGTCACCGACAAAAATCTCTCGCTACAGGAAAATGGAGACTCTGTTGGGGAGTCATTGTCTGTATAGGACTAGGACTATAGCTCTTAAGAGGTCTAGGATGTTAGTTTTAGGAATATATATATATATATATATATATATATATATATATCGCTTTTCCTAATTGATATCCGTGTTTACTTTTCTGCTAATGGGACTGCGTGCGATGCCGCAACTGGAAAGTTTGAGTGACACCTAAGATAAGTGATGGCATTAGACGGGTAATCTTACAAAGAGTGACTCCCAAATAAGAGATCTCGGTAGACCATCAAATCAGTGGAGATACCCTTTGCGGATTCAATGCTATACGACTTCGGTTGTTGAAAGCAGATTGTTTGATTATGGTGTCTGTGAAACTGAGGATTTAGTAGGCTGAGACCATGTTACTATTTTGTAGTGCGGAAGCTATCGAAAATAGTTGTCACGCGATACTCCCCTCATTTGTGATCACTCTAAGATACTGCAGCTCGCTCGAGTGAACCAGCCTGCTGTTGTTATCCCAAGGGGGTCAATGATTTTGAGGACAAGTACAAAAAAATCACCAGTACAACCTTTGGGGATGGGTTGAGCCATGACTTCATGACACCGAACCTTTGACTCCATGTTTTATCTAAGTTTTTGTGTGTTGCATTCATGCATTCATTTCATTAAAAAACTTTAAACAAAGAAAATTTTTCTCTCCTACTCTCTCTTTTTCAAATTAAACTAAGACAATGATTGCAAATATCAAAGAAAAAGATTGCGTTATGGATTTCGGTAGAAGGAAGACTCACAAGTACACCTTCAAGGTTCCAAAATTATAGGATTTGAGAGGGTTGTCAAGGATGATCACCAACCCTGATGCTTCAGAGCTAAGTACGGAGGACTGCTGTCTCTGTTAAGGGTACATGTAATTGAAGGAATCCTGGCTATGCTCATTCAGTTCTACGATTCGGTCTATCACTGTTTCACATTCCTGGATTATCATCTAGCACCAACACTGGAGGAGTACTCTCACCTGACTGATTTACCCATCACTGACCAAGCTCCCTATTTTGGATTGGAAGAAATTCCAAAAGATCAAACCATTGCAAGAGCAATCTATTTGGACGAGTCAGAAGTCAGGACTCACATGACCACTAAGGGTGGAATCCAAGGTTTGCCAACCAAGTTTTTGGTAAAAAAAGCTCTGTACTTTGCTAGTATAGGGAACATGACTGCTTTCGAGAGCATCTTTGTCTTACTCACCTACGAGTTATTTATGTTTCCCAACATTGATGACTTCATTGATATCAATGCCATTAAGATTTTTATAAATGGAAACCCCATACCGACCTTGCTCGCAGATGCTTATCATTCTGTACATTTAAGGAATTTGTACAGCGGAGGAATGATCACATGCTGTGTACCCCTGCTATACAAATGGTTCACTTCTCACTTGCCCAAGTCTACTGCATTTTGGGATCATAAGAGTGCGTTACGTTGGTCGTAGAGAATCATGTCTCTTACCAACTCTGACATAGACTAGTACAATCGAATCTATGACGGGATCAGAATCATCGATCATTGTGGAAACTTCCCTAATGTACCCCTCATAGGAACTAAAGGAGGAATCAACTAGCATTCAATTTTAGTTCGCCGTCAACTTGGATACCCGATGAGACATATCCCGCGTAATGTTCATCTGGAAGGTCTTTTCTTCAAGGAAGGAGAAAATGACAGGGCACTAAAGAAAGAAATAGTGCTTGCCTAGAAACATGTTCACAGGAAAGGAAAAGAGTCTCTAGGAAAACCAGATTGTGTCTCTGTGGAAACTTATCTCCACTGGGAACAAACTAGAGCTCTCAAGCTGAGGATGCCTTACCCTCGTCAAGAAGTTCTTCCGTTAAAGTAATTTGTCCTTTATTTTATGTCTGATACGGAAAAGCTTAAGGTTAGTCTCAACAAAGTTCAACAGGAGAAGAAATCTTGGAAGAACAAGTACCGTATTCTCAGTGTGGAGTGTAACAAAATACAGCAACTGTTAAAAGAAAAGGATGCTCTGATCGAGATTTTAGAGCAACATGCTGTATAGAATCAAGAAGACCAAAGGAATTTGCTCGCTTCTTTCACTTGGCAAAGGAATGACAACCCGACAACGGCTAAAGAGCCCCGGTCAAAGAGAAGGAAAGTACCAGAACAAGCACCTGAGCCCACCTCAGAGAGGAGTCAAGATCCATAAGTTTAGACATTTCCTTTTGCAGCATTTTGTAAATTACTGTATTTCGTTTTCCGCAATCTTTGAATTCAATAAAATGGGGTTTCCCCACTGTATGATATTTGCAATCCAATTGTTGAAGTTTCTTTTGATTAAAAAAATAAATATTAATATAATCATTGCATATCATTCATCATTCTCACATAACGCATTCTTCTTACCTACGAATCTCACGTTTGTGCCTCGCTTCTAGAGTCAAACTGTCTCATTCGTATAATACTCGAGCAATTCGACAAAAGAAAATGGATAATCTCGAGGAAGAGAACAGAGAGTTGAGAGAAGAACTCAACGCTCTGAAAGAAGATCTGAGGAAACTTCACAATGACATGAAAGCCCTGGCAGCAACCCAGATACAAAGGACTGTGATCTCAGAGATCACCTCGATGCCCATAGTGGAAAAGTATGATCCTCAGTATAACATGCCTAAGGATAGTCCCTGGGGCATGCCTATTAACTACATCCCGAAAGGATATATTCTGCCGATCACGGAAGATCCAGAAACTGCAGCAGGAGCCGCTGGGCCTGAAGGTTACAAACTTTGGAAAAGCGAAGATGCAAGGGGCATGACAGCGACTCCTGAAGGTTACAAAATTTCGGAGAGGGAAGCAACAAGAGTCACTGTCGTAATGATTATACCACCACTCGTGGTACTCACTGTCCCGGAAGGACAGATTCCACAGATACTTTCTGGTGGAAACGAAAGTATGGACGACAGAATGAAGGAATTCCAGGAGCAATTCCTTGAGATTCAGAAGGAACAGCATGCCATTCACGGTCAGGATCTATTCGGTAAGGACGTCGCAGACCTTTGTTTGGTCCCCAATGTGAAAGTTCCGCACAAATTCAAGGTGCCCGAATTTGAGAAATACAAGGGTAACTCTTGCCCTCAAAGTCATTTGGTGATGTACGCTCGGAGGATGTCAGCTCAGACAGAGAACCAACAGTTACTGATCCACTATTTCCAAGATAGTTTAACTGGTCTCGCACTCAAATGGTACATGTATTTAAACCGCACCAAGATCGTCACTTTTAGAGATCTTGGCACCGAATTTATTCAACAATATAAGTATAACCTTGACATGGCAGCAGACAGAGATCAACTTATAGCAATGCCACAGAAGGACAAGGAAACCTTTAAGGAATATGCTCAGAGATGGTGTGAAATTGCCGCCCAGATTTGTCCACCTCTTGAGGAAAAAGAGATGACAAAGATTTTCTTGAAAACCTTAAGCTCAGTCATACCCCAAATTTTCACCACTAAGATTTCCCATCATTGTGTAAATCATCATCACAATATGGATGCACCTTTATGCCTCATCAATCTCCTCAAGGAATTGTTGAACATTCACTACTATCAAAGATTAGGGTTTCAAGCCCTCTCAGAGCTTTTAGACAAAGGATCAATCAAGAATTGATATGATCTTCAACTTGTCTAACCTCTCAAACATCCACAAAGGATCAAGAGGACTCCCACTTCAAGAATCAGGCACAAGGTTGCAGCATTCCAAGTGGATTAAGCCTCAAGATCGCCAGTGTCACCAAATTAGGGTTTTGGTCGACCAGGGTCTCCAGTGGAAATTTTCCTTTGGGCATGAGCCAATGCTTCAAATTATAACCCAAGATACTCTAAGGGACATCATGAACCCAATCATCAAGTCAATTTAGCCTCAGGGGATGCATTTATCAAAAATCAAGAATTAGGGTTTCTTGACCTAATTCACCCCTAAGTTGACTTCTGGGACAAAGCATGAGCCAAGACCTCAAGATATGATTTGAGGGTCTCCCATAAATTACATTGATCCATTTGCAACCATGGATTGATTCAAGAAGCTTGATCCACAAGCTTCAATTTCATCAGGACCACAATTAGGGTTTTGAGGAAAAAGTCAACTGTACCTTTGACTGTTGACCAAGACATGCTCCAAAACCTTGGGACATGATTCAATATACCCTATATCACCTATGGAATCCATCCATCAAGTTTCATTTAGGTCAAGGACTTGATTTCATAGAGGATCGCACAGTTTGGAATTCATCTGGTAAAAAGTCAACTGTGCACAAAAGTCAACTTTGACTTTTTGAGATTTTTCACAATTATGGTTCCCTAACCCTAAAATGATGTTAATGTGTGATTGGAATCATCATTCATCAAGAAAAACCAAGAAAAGTGAGATAACTTGTAAAAGGGGTAACCATAAAAAACTTAGAAATTTTCTAAGTTATGAAACAAAGTGGCTAGGGTACCAACTTCCAAGGATCATAACTTGTGATCCAAGCAACCATTTTGGCTGATCCAAAGATGGATTTGTATCTCTCATGGAATAATTTAAAATTGTCAACTACAGCTCATTCCAATTCCTCATGGATTTTAAGTTATGGAGTGATCAAAATGGCTGAAAACATGAAATGTCACTTTTTCCAACACTTAGTGAAATTTTCACTAAGTCAGAATCTGTTTCACTTTTTTCAAAATGTAGGGGGATTTTTCACTTGGATCCAAAAAGTATCAAGACAAACTATGATCACACATATATTGTATCATATGAGAGCTTTCCAAAATGGCCAAGAACTCCATCAAATTCCATTTGAGCTAAGAGTTATGACTGTGGCAATATGCCTTGCTGCAACTATCATGGCAAGGCAAATTTGTGCATTTTGCTCTATTTGATCAAATTGTACAAATGACAAACAAGTTTATCCATCTGAACACCTCAGGGGGATACCAAGAAGGAACAAACACTGACCCATAAGCCTTCCAAGTCTTTAGAACTAAAAGTAGCATGCCAAACCTAAAAATGCCTAAAAAGGGGACACGACTCCAATTTTGTTTTGGAGCATTCAATGGATGCACCAAGGTGGCATGGACTGAGCCTTTTCCAACTGGATGAGTCAAGGATGATCTCTAAACTAGGGAACCAAAGGCTTGTGCTCTAACCTCTAGTCAATGGCTAGAGGAGACTTAAGATTCCAAAATGCTACAATTGGCCAAACCTCTGCTGCAGTTGCCATTCACTATTGCTTGCAAAACAAACTTGCTCTACTATAAATAGAGCTCATTTGTGCTCAGTTTAAGTACACCAAAGGCCTACAACACTTGCCTTTCTCAAAATCATCTTCTCACTCTCAAAAATGCCTTTCTTAGCAAGTCACTATCGAATTTTTAGGTATAGAGCAATTCCACTCAAACCAATTACTCTAACACCTCATAAACATCATATATGAGCTGATCGAACACTAAACACACAACTGTAACACTGATTTCTCAGAATCACCAGCCAGTTGCTCAAGGTTTCAACCAAGTTGCAGTTGAGATGCCATGAAGTGATCCAGCCATTTCCAATCGAGTCCAAGCATTCAAACACACTCCGTATGGTGTAGGAAACCTGTTCAGATCATCACAACTCATCTGTAACACCTCCAACTCAAAATCACATTGCTCTTGCTGTCACGACCTTCAAGTAAGCCTAGACTTGGTCGTCTCTTAATCTATGCATATTTCCTCGCACAATACTTTTGTTAAATGTTCATAATCATGCATAGAATGTTTCCCCTCAATTAATTTCTTTGTTTGAATCGTGTATCAAATTCTCAGCCTTCATGCAAATTTTAGGGTTCTTGAGGTTTTGTCTTGATTTCTTATTCCATACTTAAAATAAATGAAATTAAAGGCCATAGACATGATCGTGAGGTGAAACGAGCAGATTGATATGTGGATTGTGTGATTTCATCAAGTATTCAGTGAGATTGGATAGAAAATGCAAATCTGAGCAAAACTCCCTTCGCGCGTGTTCTTGGCGCCTTTTTTCACAAATTTGAATATATGAATTTTGTGATTTTATTTAATTGATTCAAAAATTAATTTATCTCTGAGATTTAATGATTTTGAGTTAATTCTTTTTTTAATAATTCACAAAAATGTTAAAATATTTTATTTTGCCAAAAATTTCAAAAAGTATTATGTATTTCCTATACTTGATATTTTTGCAAAGAATTAATCTTTTATTTGTTTTTTAACATTTAAAATATTTCCCCCCCTTGATTTTCCAAATTTAATTAGTTTCCAATCATTTTGTGGATATAAACATGATTTTTGAAACATTGATCCAAGACCATCACTCATTTTCACATGTTTTCAATAATTTTTATTAATTTTTAAACAAAATCAATTCCTTTTTAAACAAAATTAGGGTTTTGATTAATTTAACCCTCATCAATCATTTTCAAACACTCCTTGGGCCTCTAATAGAGTGTAAGACCCAACCCTTGTTGTACAAAAACCATTTTGGGCCTCAGATATTGTATAAGTCCCGACACAATAAAAAATCTCGGCGCGATCGCTAGTTCAAAATCAAATCAACTGGGCCTCTCCTTGAGTTGTAAGTCCCATCTCTTGTACAAAAACACTTTTGGGCCTCTAATAGAGTGTAAGACCCAACCCCTTTTGAAAACCAAAATGATTTGGGCCTCAGATGTTGTATAAGACCCACTGTGTTTTCAAAAACCTCGGCGCGATCGCCGTTTTCAAACGAATAACCCTGGGCCTCTCCTTGAGCTATAAGACCCATTTCTTTTTCTTAAAAACTCTGTGGGCCTCTAATAGAGTGTAAGACCCAACCCATTTGTAAATAAAAAAAAAATTGGGCCTCACATATTGTATAAGTCCCTCTGTACAGTTTTCAAAACAGTTATACGATCATCGTTAAAACTTGGCCCTCTCCTTGAGCTGTAAGCCCTAACCATCTTTTCAAAGCACTTTCTCCTTTGATTTTGAATTCAAATATATGTTGCTATTAAAACTTTCTTTAATTTCTTTGTTGAACAACTACAAAACAACATGGAAGCTCTACAACGGGTAAGTGTTTATCCGATTTCATTTACCGCTTTCATATATATATATATAACTGTATTGTGGGGTTGTTTCACTGTAAGTCTTCGTTCACATCCTTTTATATACTTGTCACGTATCCACTGTATAATACTAATATAGTTATTTAGAGTTTTCCCTGACAACTACGTCTAGAACTAGGTAAAGCCCTGTTGGTCACTCTTAAATACAAACAAAACTAGATCCCCCGTAGGTTTCTAGATACAATCTTCCCTTCTCTTGGGGTTAAACAATATGGAACAAAGAGAAAGGCAGTATTCTCGGTGAACCTTTTCTCAGACTTTCACCCTTAGAAATTGTCAAAGAAACTCTAACTCCCCAGAGGCGATTTTTCTCCGTGAATGGCATCTCTTGAGTTTCTTCCAAATTTTCGAACTTTCCTGGAATGGTCTCTTCTCTGTGAATTGCATTTCTTGAACTTCTCTTGGTTTGGGGACCCAGAGGCTTCCTAAAAGCATCCCCGCCTCCTCTTGGGCGTTGTACAAGGACCCTTCGGCTTCTTAGAAGTTCTCATGCCTTCCCTTGGGCTTAATACAAGGACCCTAACGACCTCCTAAAGGTATAGGACAGAACTTAATCATCCTTCGTTAAAGTTGTCTTTCTAAAAGTAATCAAAACCTTCAGACCAATTTTAGGGTTGATACTCATCCCTTAAACGAGTCGGCCTCCTCTTGGGCATCATACAAAAGATAAAACTCTACCAGTAGACTTGGACAGTCTAATACCCTTGAGTCTCAAAGACATTCTCAAGCACCTTTCAAACATAGGAGAAACCCCAGATTCTGGATTAATCTCCAGCCGAGTTAAAATTTATGGGTTCTAAAACCCCGTCCTTCTCCCAAAATTCCCCAACCTGGGTCAGATACACTATCTCAAATCAGAGCCTCAAGGTTTCTGATCTATCAATTCCTTTTGCATCCCTTTGCAAGAATTGATTCCCTTCTTGGACCTGCTTCGGGATCTCAATTATCCCCAGCAGTAAGATAGCCTCCTCTTGGGCTTTGTACAAATGATCCTTCCTCAGCGAAGCTAACCTTTTCAGACTCTCTTGTGGAGTCAATCTCCTTTTAGCCTCTATCTCGGGCTTCGTACATGACAGCAAAACACTCTCTTGTTGAGTATAAAAGACTCTCTTGTTGAGTCACTTTCTTTTTAGCCTCTATCTCGGGCTTCGTACGAGACAACAAATCACTCTCTTGTTGAGTATAAAAGACTCTCTTGTTGAGTCAACCTTTTTAGCCTCCGTCTTAGGCTTCGTATAAGACAAATAAAAGTATTCTCTTGTTGAGTCAACCCTTTTAGCCTCTATCTTGGGCTTTGTAAAAGAAATATAAAATCACTCTCTTGTTGAGTTAGTCACCTGTTAGCACTCTCTTGTTGAGTCGACCCTTTTAGCCTCTATCTCGGGCTTCATACGAGGCAAATAATAAACACCCTCTTGTTGGGTCAATAGCCTCCTCTTAGGCTTTGTATAGAGAAACCCCCGGTTGAGTCAATCAACCTTTTAGCATCAAACGTGTGCTTTAATCAAGGCATACATCTCCTCTTTAGAGATGACAAGTTCTCTCTCAGTCAAACCTTTTAGCTTTAATCTTGGGCTTTGAACAAGACACAAAACAAATCCCTTCAGCTTCATATCTTGGGCTTTGAACAAGATACAAATACTCTTTTTAGCCTCTGTCTTTGGCTTTGAACAAAACACCAAAACATCTTTTTCCCCCTTAGAATAGGAGGGAACTACGATCGCTCTGATTTCCCTGTTTCGTTAAACGGGAATATGTAGGCATAAGATTGCGAAATCCTAGCGAGCATACTAATCAAAAACTCAAAATCCAGGACCTCCGTCAGTCAACCAAAAGTATTAGATCTAACACCTTACCAAAATCCTCGTAAATAGTCCAGAACCGGTATTCTTGAGCAAGATAACCTAAGACAAGACCCCCCTTTTGATAGCATCTGTAAACCAATAGTCATCTGTTTAAACTCAGTATGCAAGCAGGGTTAATTGGAGACATCCATTTCCCTTCCTTAATCAGCTTCACAGGATAAAAAAATGAATTGAGTTGTAGTACCAAAGCGATAGTGATTCGAAACCACAAAAATCGCGCTACAGAAAAATGGCGACCACAGTGGGAGGCATTCTTTCTTACAGTCTTGGGTGAAAAAACAAAGTATCACAGAAATGACGACTCTGGTGAGGAGTCATCGTCTGTATAGGATCATAAGACTAGAGGTCTAAGGTATTAGGAAAAATATATATACTTCTTTTCCTAATTGATATATGTGTTTATTTTTTTGCTAATGGGAATGCGTGTGATGCTGCATGTGGAAAGATTGAGTATACACCTAAAATAGGGGATGGCATTATACGGGTAATCTTACGGGGAGTGAATCCTAGATAAGAGGACTCGGTCGACCATAAAATCAGTGGAGATGCCCTTTGCGGATTCAATGCCTATACGACTTCGGTTGTTGAAAGCAGATTGTTCCATTGGGTTATCTGAGAAGCTGAGGATTTTAGTAGACTGAAACCATTTTGTAGTGCGGAAGCTATCAGGAATAGTTGTCATGTGATACTACCCTCATTTGAGATTACTCTAAAGATGAACCAGCTCGCTTGGTGATCCGCTTACTGTCGTCATCCGATGAGGGATCAGTGATTTTGAGAACAGGTACAAAAATCATCAGTATAACCTTTGGGGATGGGTAGAGCCTTGACTTCATGACACCGACCTTCAAGGTTCCAAGGTTAGAGGATTTAAGATAGTTGGCAAGGATGATCACCAACCCTAAGGCTTTCAGAGCTAAGTATGAAGGACTGTTGTCTTTGTTAAGGGTCCATGTAATTGAAGGAATCCTGTCCACGCTAATCCAATTCTACGATTCAGTTTATCACTGTTTCACATTCTCGGATTACCAGCTAGCACCAACACTGGAGGAGTATTCTCACCTGACTAGTTTGCATATCACTGATCAAGCTCCCTTTTCTGGACTGGAAGAAATTCCAAAAGATCATACCATTGCAAGAGCAATTTATTTGGACGAGTCAGAAGTCAGGACTCACATGATCATTAAGGGTGGTATCCAGGTTTTCCCGGCCCAATTCTTGATAAAGAAAGCTTTGTACATTGCTAGAATAGGGAATGTAGCCGCTTTCGAGATCATCTTTGTTTTGCTCACCTACGAGTTATTTTTGTTTCCCAACATCGATAACTTCGTTGATATCAATGCCATTAAGATTTTCTGACTGGAAACCATGTACCAACCTTGCTCGCAGATGCTTATCATTCTATACACTTACAGAATTTATACAGCGGAGGAATGATCACCTGCTATGTACCCCTGCTATACAAATGGTTCATTTCCCATTTGCCAAAGTCTGCTGCATTTTGGGATCAAAAAAGTACTTTACGTTGGTCGCAGAGAATCATGTCTCTTACCAACTCTGACATCGATTGGTACAATCAAATCTATGACGGGATCAGAATCATTGACCGTTGTGGAAACGTCCCAAATGTACCCCTTATAGGAAATAAGGGAGGAATCACTGTCATCCAGCTTTAGTTCGTCGTCAATTCGGATACCCGATGAGGCATATCCCACGTAATGCTCATCTGGAAGGTATGTTCTTCAAGGAAGGAGAAAACGACAGGGCACTAAAGACAGAAATAGTGCATGCTTGGAAACACGTTCATAGAAAAGGACGAGAGTCTCTAGGAAAACAAGACTGTGTCTCGGTGGAGCCTTATCGCCACTGGGTACAAAATAGAGCTCTCAAGTTGAGGATGCCATACCCTTGTCAAGAAGTTCTTTCATTAAGGGACCCTGTCCTTTATTTTATGTCGGATACAGAAAAACTTTAGTTGACTCTCAACAAAGTTCAACAGGAAAAAAGGTCTTGGAGGAACAAGTACCGCATTCTCAATGTGAAGTGTGAGAAAATACAGCAACTATTGAAAGATAAAGATGCTCTGATCGAGATTTTAGAGCAACATGCTGTAGAAAATCAGGAGGATCAAAGGAATTTGCTCGCTCATTTCACTTGGCAAAGGAATGACAACCCAACAACGGCTCAAGAGCCCCGGTCAAAGAGGAGGAAAGTACCAGAACCAGCACCTGAGCCCTCCCCAGAGAGGACTCAGGGTCCATTAGCTTAGAGATTTCCTTTTACAGCACTTTGTAAATTACTGTATTTCCATTCCGCAATCTTTGAATTCAATAAAACGGGGTCTCCCCACTGTTTGATATTTGCAATCCAAATTATTGATGTTTCTTTTGATTAAACAAAAAATAATTAATATAATCATTGCATATCATTCATCATTCTTGCGTAACCGTATTCTTCTTCCCTACAAATCTCACGTTTGTGTCTCGATTCAAGAGTCAAACTGTCTCATTCGTACAATACTCGGGCCAGTCGACAGAAAAAAATGGATGATCTCGAGGAAGAGAACAAAGGGTTGAGAGAAGAAATCGACACTCTGAAAGAAGATTTGAGAAAGCTTCACAATGACATGCAATCTCTGGCAGCAGCCCAAATGCAACAACAACGGATTGTGATTTCAGAGATCACATCTACGCCCATAGTGGAGAATTATTATCCTAGGTATAAAATGTCGAAAGATCGTCCCTGGGGCATGCCACTCAACTATATCCCGGAAGGACATATTTCGCCAATCACTGAAGATCCGGAAACTGCAGTAGCAACCACTGGGACTGAAGGTTACAAACTTCGGGAAAGGAAAGATGTCAGGGGCATGACAACAACTCCTGAAGGTTACAAACTTTAGGAAGCACCAAGAGTCACTGACGTAATGAAAGAAATTCACGAAGGATCCTTTGGCACTCATGCCAATGGACACACAATGGCAAGAAAAATTTTCAGAGTAAGGTACTACTGGTTGACCATGGAATCCAACTGCCACAAGTACATGAGGAGATGTCACAATTGTCAGATATACTCAGACAAAATCCATGTATCGCCAACACATCTCAAAGTTCTTTCTTCCCCATGGCCTTTTTATATATGGGGAATTGACATGATTGGTATGATTGAACCCAAGGCTTCAAACGGACATTGGTTCATCATGGTACCCATAGACTACTACACCAAGTAGGTCGAAGCAGCATCATACACCAATGTAACCCGACAAGTGGTGGTCCAATTTATCAAAAAGAATATCATCTGCCGTTATGGTGTTCCAAGCCAGATCATTACTGATAATGGATCTAACTTGAACAACAAGATGATGAAAGAGTTGTGTGCTGAGTTCAAAATCGAACACCATAACTCATCTCCCTACCGACCTAAGATGAACGGAGTGGTAGAAGTAGCTAACAAGAACATCAAGAAGATCGTTCAAAAGATGGTTGTAACCTACCAAGACTGGCATGAGATGTTACCCTTTGCTCTTCACGGTTATCGCACATCTGTCCGCACTTCAACAGGGGCTACCCCTTTCTCTCAAGTATATGGCATGGAGGTAGTGCTTCCCATAGAAGTAGAGATCCCATCAATCAGGGTATTGATGGAAGCTAAGTTAACAGAAGCATAATGGTGTCAAAGTCGACACGATAAACTGAATCTGATTGAAGAAAAGCGAATAACAGCTCTATACCATGGTCAATTGTATCAACAAATGATGAAGAAAGCATTTGACAAAAAGGTCCGACCTCGCGTCTTTAAGAAAGGAGACCTCGTGCTCAAGATGATACAATTATTTCTCACTGATTCCTGGGGCAAGTGGACTCCGAATTATGACGGCCCATATGTGGTCAAGAAAGCCTTCTCAGGCGGCGCCTTAAGACTCGCAACCATGGATGGAGAGGAATTTTTCTACCCCACGAATGTTGAAATAGTCAAGAAATACTTCGCCTAAATAAATAAAAAAACGTCTCGGTGGATTGAAAACCCGAAAGGGCGGTCCAAGCAAAAATTAGATACATAATAAAAAATCATCCCGATGGATTGGAAATCTCAAAGTACAATCCAGGCAAAAGTTAGGGATTCATGGCAAGTAACTACGTCTAACAAAGGGGCAAATCCCTCAGCAGCAGTCATGCCATCCATCCGGAAAACTCCAGTCAAGGTCATCTTCGACGGAAGCTCAAGATGTCCAGAATTCAAAGTTGGTAGAAGGATAGCGGTCGTTATTGTAGCGGTAAAAATCGTGAGTGTAAGATATTGATTAACTTAACTCAAGAGAGTCGCCACCGCGCTTTTATTTATTCCACAAAGGAAATGGAAAAAAGAGCGAATAAATCCTAAGAAGTCTAAAAAAAGCAAAAGCTAAAAAAGACAAAGAGAAATGGGTAAGGGGGGTTGGTTATGTAAAGGGAAGGTTTTACACACCCAATACATCTATAGTACTCTATAGGAGCCCTTTGATGTATTCATGCTTTTTGGTCTGAAAATGGTTTGCTTGAAAAGAGATTGAGGAGATGAGAGGAGAATTATTTTTTTAACATTTTTGTGTTTGGAGAGACTTATCGCCTCATGCCTACGTACCCACGATGTGCAATGTAGGATCAAAACCTCGTAGTTTGTGGTAAAAAAGAATGAAAATTATTGGTTATGGTTTATTTTATCTTGAAAAAGACAACCCATCATTCTCAAGAGAGAATACTCAACTAATTACCCAAAGGTATGGGAAAGAGGCATTTGCATCACATTAAGATGGAGGATTTGCTTGGATTAACATCAACAAGACTAATCACTTCAACATCTAAGTGGAAAATGACCATACTTTCAACAAAATACCATGGTTGGGAGCTTTACATCTCATCAAAAAATGACTCATGTCTAATTCATTTTGAAAATTTTAAAAGAAAAAGGTGCACAAAGCACAAAAAATTTGGATGAGTTTTGTATTTTTTAATGTCTTTTTGAAATGGCCAAAATATGATTAAGATAGATTGACATTTATTAAAGAAAGAAAATCACTTGACCAAAGTCAAGGTTTTATTATGAAAGCGGTTTTAAGTTTGAAAACAAGAAGAAGATTTTGAAAAAGGGAGGAGATTTTGAAAATTTAAGAATGGGGAGGAGAAGAAGTGACTATCCTAGTGCATAAAATAAAAGCTAAGGATAAGAATAGCCTAACCACACAAGTAAGCTCCATAGTCCTCAAACCATAATTTCAAAGCAAAGGGAGGAGATTCTAACTCTAAGTCCAAGGATCCAAGAATAGCATTGAAGTTCAAGGTCTTCGAACCATAATTCCAAAGCAAGGGGAAAAAGTCCTACTTATAAGTCCAGAAGTCATAATCAAGTCAAGAAGGTCCTCCAAAGCAAGGGATAGTGGCCATAGTCCAACATTAAGAGCACAAGCTTTTTATTTGTTTAATCCTTTATTAGTGTTTTTGAGTCCAAATGGACAAAGAGAAAAAGGCATAAGCATAAACATGTGTCCAACGGACAAAGGAAAAAAAAAATTGCGGAAGCATAAACATGTGTCCAACGGACAAAGGAAAACTTGCGGAAGCATAAACATGATATGAAAATGAGCAATAAAAATAAAGAGAGATAGGGAGCGAGAAGGAAACATAAATAAAAGTAATACAATAGTAATGTTAGCAAGTTAGTGGTTAGTTGTTAGAGTTAGTGATCAATAACAATTGAATAATTGCACTTAGGTCAAAGTTAATGAGAACTCATTAGAGGATTGATAAGACCAAAGCCTTCTAACAACAAGTCTCTTAAGTGTTGAACCAAAAGACAAATAATCAATAATTTTTTATAGTTTTCCAATACGGGACAAATGTTGAGCTATGTTAAGCAATCGTCGAGTAATTTACGGAGTAATTAACCTACAGTGAGGCCGGTCAATAACTCTTTGTGCTAATGTATGCTAGATGAACGATATGTAAATTGTCATCCGAAAGCAATACCGGACGAAAAGAAAAAATGGTAATGATCTAGTCTTGATCGAAATTCAACAACGGAATTCAAAGATCTTTTAGACTTTCATCGATCAAAATAAAAGAGAAATAGATGAAGAGAATGCCTAATTAAACCACATAATTATGTGATCTAAGGCTAAGAACAAAAGGAAAGGGAAGAAAAAGGAAAAGGAACCAAAACAGCCCCAAAACAGAGCCAAAATAACATTCTAGACACTGGTTAATCGTTTAACCAAATGGTTAATCGGTTAACCAGTGCAGATTTTGAATTTCTGTGCAAAACAGGGTGTTAATCGGTTAACCAGTTTACACTGTATTTGGTTAATCGGTTAACACTGCACCAGAAGCAAAAAAATGTGCAAAATTCAGCATGATCCTCTTTCAAAACATTTTTCAAACACCTTATGATCATGGATTGAATTTGCACAAATTTTAAAGTAAAAATAGACAAAGAAACCTGCAATCAAACAACAATATATGATTCAAAGTGTCATACCCCAAATTTTGACCACTAAGATTTCCCATCATTGTGCAAATCATCATCACAATATGGATGAACCATCATACCTTGTCAGTCTCCCCAAAGATGGGTGAGCATCCACTACAATCAAAATTAGGGTTTCAAGCCCTCTCTGAGTGCTTAGACAAAGGATCAATCAAGAAATGACATGATCTTCAACTTGTCTAACCTCTCAAACATTCACAAAGGATCAAAAAGGACTCCCACTTTAAGGATTAAGCACAAGGATGCTCCCTTTCAGGTGGATTACGTCTCAAGATCGATAGTGTCACCAAATTAGGGTTTTGGTCGACCAGGGCCTCCAGATGGAAATTTTTCATATGGGCACAAGCCAATGAACCAAAACACAACCTAATATACTCCATGTAACCTTATGGACCCAATCATCAAGTCAATTTGGCCTCAGGGGATGCATACATCAAAAATCAGGAATTAGGGTTTCTTGACCTAATTCACCCCTAACTTGACTTTTGGGACAAATCATGAACCAAGACCTCAAGAGAGAGTTTGAGGGTCTCTAATGAACTATATTGATCCATTTGGAACAATGGATTAATCCAAGAAGCTTGAGCAACAAGTCTCAATTTCATCTGCACCACAATTAGGGTTTTAAGGAAAAAGTCAACTGCAACTTTGACTTTTGACCAGGACATGCTCCCAAACCCTAGGACATACATCAATATACCCTATGACACCCATGGAACATGTACATCAAGTTTGATTTAGGTCAAGGACATGATTTCCTGAAGAATTGCACAATTTGGAATTCATTTGATAAAAAGTCAACTGTGCACAAAAGTCAACTTTGACTTTTTGAGATGTTTCACCAAAATGAATTTTTAACCCTAAAATGATGTTTATGTATGATTTGAATCATCATTCATCAAGAAAAATCAAGAAAAGTTGGATAACTTGTAACAGGGGTAACCATAAAAACTTAGAAAATTTTCTAAGTTAAAAAATAAAGTGACAAGGGTACCAACTTTGAAGGACCATAACTCCTAAACCACAAGGCCATTTTTTTCCATCCAAATCTTGATTTGTAGATCTCATTGCCCTCTACAAAAACTTCAACTAGGCCTAACTCCAATTCATTAGGGATTTTGAGCTATGAGTGTGCCAAAGTGGCTGAAAACATGAAAGTGTACCATTTTCCAACACTTAGAAAAATTCTGTCCAAGACAGATTTTGTTGAAACACCAAAACTTGTGAGATCTTTTCACATAGATGCAAGCTGAATCAAGTCCAAAGTTAAACATCAATGTTGTTGCATATGTTACTAAGAATTCAAATAGCTCAACAACATGAATTGATTCAACTTAAGCCATGAGAAATCCATGCCCAAAGTCATGCTGCTGCAAGCTGTTTTGGAAAAATCAATTTGCATGTTTGCTTGCCACACACGATTTTGAGCCAAAGACTAAGGATCACTATGCCACCTGTGTTCAAACCAATCACATTGCATCTGATCCAACTGATAAATCTGAGTCAAAAAGCCAAGGAATCTTCCAACTTGAATTTCATCTACTTTGGCACATTTTGCCTTGAATTCAAAGTGCATTAATGTGGAATAGTGCATTGTCAAGGTAGCTACCCTACTCAGTCAATTTCTCTGATTAAACAACATTAAAGACATCTGAGGAATGTGGTTTTGGTCAAGGCATAGCCCTGCTCTTGGGAATGGCTAGCTTGCCTTGCTTGAGAAGAAATCCTCCAAGCCAATCCATGCAAATGTGATCTGATCCAGCAGCCATTCACTATTCCTCCAAAACAAAAGTTGATCACCTCTAAATAGAGGTCCCAATGGATCATTCAACTCACACCAAAGCCAGTTACAGCACTGCTTTCTGTCATTTTTTCTTAAACCTCAAGTTTTCTTGTTTTTGAGTAACCACTATCGGGTTTTGAGTTGCAGTCACAATCAATCCATTCCAATTGCTCAAACACATCACATATGATGTATTTGAGGTGCCCAAACACTTAAACACCAACTGTAACACCCCAGGCTCAAAATCACTCATCAACCAAGCCATTATGCTTCAATTTTGCAGGTGGAGGTCTCCAGCTTGATCCAAAGAATTTTAAAGTGTTCCAAAGCTTGCAACAAACTCCATAACATCCATTGAAGCTGTAGGGATCACCAATTCACGACTGGAACACCATCTGGGCAAAGTTCCATTTCAGCTTGCATCAAGGTGAGCTTCAAACTCAAACTCCATGATCCATGCATATTTCCTCGCATGATATTTTTGCCATTTGATTGCCATCATGTGTTGATTGTTTTGCCTAAAGAAATTGGATCATAGACCTTATAACCATGCCTGCACGATTGCTTTTGCAAATTAGGGTTCATCTGTGTTCATCATGATTATTTTACTCCACACTGAAAATGAATAAAATTGGGTAATGCCATCTTATTCCTTGTGAAAAAACGCACGGGTTTGGTGTTTGAATCATGTCCAATGGTTGAGAGATGAGTGAGATATGGTGCTTCACGCACGAGCTCGAGGAAGAAGATGGCCATGGCGCCATTCTTCAGGTTTTCCAACTAAGTTTGATATATATTTTTCACTTGCCATGTTATAAATGAATTGGCATTGCGCCCCAGCGGTTCATCAGCTGGTTTTGTGAGTATTGGCAAGCGAGATGTCTGGGGTTCGAATCCCCCTCGCCCCAGACTTTTTTTTATCACCTTTTTATTTTGTTATTTTTTCATATTATTATTTTTAATGATTTGAAAAATTAATAACTCCTTCAATTTTTATCATTTTTGATTGGTTCTTTTTGCAATAATTCACAAAAATGTTTAAATATTTAATTTTACCAAAAAATCCCAAAAATATTATTTATTTCATATATTTGATATTTTTGCAAAGAATTAATGTTTTATGTGTTTTTAGCATTTAAAATATTTTTTCTCCCTTTGTTTTCTAACCCTAATTTGATTTCAATCATTTTGTAGGAAGAAACATGATTTTTTTGGAACATTGATCCAAGATCATAATTTGTTTTCACATATTTAACAAACATTGATCCTTTTAATTGAATTTTTATTCAATTAAAAATACACTTTGAAAACAAATTAGGGTTTTGAATCAATTCAACCTTCATCAAACTTTTTTCAAACACAAATGGGCCTCTAATAGAGTGTAAGACCCAATCCTTTTTTTTTACCAAATCATTTTTGGTCCTCAGTGTATTGTATAAGTCTCGACATCGTCAAAAAACAAACGGCACGATCATCGCCTTTTGAAAAATAACCTTGGGCCTCTCCTCGAGCTATAAGACCCATTCAAAAACACTTTGGGCCTCTATTAGAGTGTAAGACCCAACCCCCTTTCAACCAAAACATTTTTGGGCCTCACTTATTGTATAAGTCCCTCTGTGTTAAAAGGAAACCTCGGCGCGATCGCCATTTCAAACGGAAAAATCATCTGGGCCTACCCTCGTGTTATAAGCCCCACTCTTTTACTTTAAACCTTTTGGGCCTCTTGAAAGAGTGTAAGACCCATCCCTTTGTACAGAAAACCTTTTTGGGCCTCAGTCACTTGTATAAGTCCCTCTGTACAAAAACAACAGTGCGCTCACTGATAAAACCCTGGGCCTCTCCTTGAGCTATAAGCCCCAAATCTTTCTTTTTCAAAGCACTTTCTCCTTTGATTTTGAATATACTGTTATTTTCAATCTTTCTTTGTCGAACAACTAACCAAACAGCATGGAAGCTCTACAACCGAGTAAGTGGTTATTGCTTTCATTTACCGCTTTCATATACATATAACTGTATTGTGGGGCTGTTTCACTGTAAGTCTTCTTTCATAAACTCATATTAACTGTGTAATAATAGTATAGATATTTCGAGTTTCCCCGGCAACTACGTCTAGAACTAGGTGACGCCGTTTCGTTTATGCATAGAAATAGACAACTAGATCCCCAATAGGATGACCAGACACAGTCTTCTCTCAGGCTGTCCTCATTAGGAATTGTCAAGAAACTCTACTCCCAGAGATGAATGTATTCTCCGTGAATGGCATCTTTGAGTTTCTTTAAAATTCTCGAACTTTCCTGACTTTGTCTATTCTCGGTGAATAGCATTGCCTTGAATTTCTCGGGGTTTGGGGACCCACGGGCTTCTTAAAAGCATCGGCCTCCTCTTGGGCATCGTACAAGGACCCACAGGCTTCCTAAAAGCAACCTGGCCTCCTCTTGGGCTTAGTACAAGGACCCTACGGCTTCTTAGAAGTATTCACAGCCTCCTCTTAGGCTTCGTATAATGATCTCTTCCTCCGGGAATGATAGCCTCCTCTTGGGCTTAGTACAAGGACCGATCGGCTTCTTAAAAGTCTCTAGCCTCCTCTTGGGCTTCGTACAAATTGTCCCGACGACCTCCTAGAGGTATAGGAACAGAACTTAGTCATATGCGTAGAGCAGTCCTTTCATAGAGTCTACTACTGTTTCTCAAAGCATAGTACAAAAGACAAAACTCTAGACATGGACAGTCTAATCTCCTTGAGTCTCAAAGACATTCTCAAGCACCCTTCAAGAATAGGAAGGAAACCCGCAGACTCAGACAGTCTCAATACCCTTTGGATTTCCCGTTTCCTTCAAAAACAAGAATAACCCGGATCCTTGAAATCAGATCCTTGAGTACAGTGTTGCTCATATAAAAATTGATTTTCTCTTTCAAAATCAATATACTGGACCTGTCACTTAACTGAAACAGTAACCATAGCCTCCTCTTGGGCTTTGTACAATGATCTTCCCCAGCGGAGTCAAACAACGTTTAGCCTCTCTCTCGGGCTTTGTACGAGACACATAAGAGACTCCCTTGTTGAGTCAATAACCCCTTTCGCCTCCATCTCGGGCTTTATACGAGATACAAAAAGGTTCTTATTGAGCCAAATAAACAATAGCCTCCACCTCGGGCTTTATACGAGATACCAAAAGACTTCATCGTCAAGTCAAAACCTTTTAGACTTCACCTCGGGCTTTATACGAGATACCAAAAGACTCCATCGTCGGGTCAAAAACCTTTTCGCCTCTCTCTCGGGCTTTGTACGAGACACATATTAGCCTCCTCTTAGGCTTTATATAAGAAAACCACTGGTTGATCCAATCAACCTTTTAGCATCAAAACTGTGCCTCGTTCACAGTACACAAACATCAACAACTCCTTTCCCTTCATCTAATCGCTGTAAGCGGCAAGCCTCTGGATCGTCTATATCCACGCCACTGTCCCTCGTTTAGCATGAGAAATTCCTAAGGAAAGATAGCATTGCTCTACACTAAGTTAAAGTCTTCTCCTTCAGGTTAAAATCCCCTATAAAGGAAATTATGGCATTGCTAGGATCCGCGTATCCCGGTTAAAGTAATCCCCCATTATAAACCAGTCACCCCAACAGTTGTGACAAACAGACCTCTTTAGAGATGACAAATTCTCTCTAAAGTTCGACCTTTCAGCTTCACATCTTGGGCTTTGAACAAGATACAAACCACCTTTCGCTTCACGTCTTGGGCTTTGAACAAGACACCAAAAACAACCATTTCCTCCCATAGACTAGGAGCAACTACGAACGCTCTGATTTCCCTGTTTCGGTAAATGGGAATACGTAGGCATAAGATTGAAAGAAAGATCTTAGCGAGCACAATCAACAAAAAAACCAAAATCCCATACTCTCACATACCTATCAAAAAGCATCAGTCCTAACATCCTAATCCTTGTTCCCCCCCCCCCCTCCAAAAACTTCTGCCTAGATAAACAAACCAGTATTGGCGAAAATACAAATAACCAGTACAAAGGGCCCCCTACATTGATAGCATCTGTAACCTAACAGACCCCTGTTTAAACTCAGTATGCAAAGCAGGGTTAATTGGAGACATCTATTTCCCTTCCTTATTCAGCTTACAATAGGATAAAAAAATGAATCGACCTGTAGTCAGCCCAACCGCAGAGAGCGACCAGCGCTTAAGAACCGCGTCCAAAATCGCTCGCTACAGAAAAATGGCGCCCACCGTGGGGCGTGTCAAAGTTAGATCTAGGCACGGTCTTCCTTTTCTTTTCACCTCTTGTGAATACCACAGATTGGGGCTTCCGCCGGGGAACCCATTTCTGTTAAGAACTTAGGATCTTTAGCTTTAAAGGTTTAGGATGTTTAGGACAAATATATATACTGCTTTTCCTAATTGCTATACATGTTTATTTTTCTGCTAATGGGAATGCGGGTGATGTCGTATGTGGAAAGATTGAGTATACACTTAAGATAAGTGATGGCGACGGGGTCGACCATCAACCTCAGTGGAGGCTGACCAACGTAACCCATTCACTCTCTTAGCCAATGGGCCGATTGTTAAGTCTGAGAAGCTGAGGAGCCAAACCCTTTCGTAGTGCGGAAACTATCGGAAATAGTTGTTACGCGATCTACCCTCATTTGAGGCTGGTGATCTATTCTCAGTGAATGGAACTTACTCTAAGATTGCTTTACAACTCGCTGGCGATCCGCTTGTTGTTTTGCTTTCCTGGGAGGAGCTGATGATAATGAGTACAGGTATAAAAATCACCCTAGTATAAACCTTTGGGGATGGGTAGAGCCTTGACTCCATGACAACGACCTTTTGACCCTATGTTTTTTCTATGTTTTTGTGTGCTGCATTCATGCATTCATTAAAAAATATTAAAGCATTCAAAAAATTTCTCTTCTAGTCTCTCTGTTCTTTCAAATTAAACTAAGACTGTGATTGCAAATATCAGAGAAAAGGATTGCACTAATGGATTTCGGTAGAAGGAGAACTCACCAGTATACCTTCAAGGTTCCAAAACTAGAGGATTTGAGAAGGTTAGCAAGGATGATCACTAACCCTGAGGCTTTCCGAGCCAAACACGGAGGTCTGCTGCCTCTGTTAAGAGTCCATGTGATTGAGGGAATCATGGACGCACTCATTCAGTTTTACGATCCGGTTTATCACTGTTTCACATTCCCAGATTACCAGCTAGCACCAACACTGGAGGAGTATTCTCACTTGATCGATCTACATATCACTGATCGAGCTCCATTTTTTGGATTGGAAGAAATTCCAAAGAATCAGACTATTGCAAGAGCAATTCATTTGGACGAGTCTGAGGTCAGGACTCACATGACTACTAAGGGTGGCATCCAAGGTTTGCCGGCCCAGTTCTTGACGAAGAAGGCCCTGTATTTTGCCAGTATAGGAAACGTTACTGCTTTTGAAAGCATCTTTGTCTTGCTCACCTACGGGTTATTTTTGTTTCCCAACATTAATAATTTCGTCGATGTTAACTCCATTAAGGTTTTTCTCATTGGATACCCTGTGCCGACTTTGCTCGCAGATGCGTATCATTCTGTACACTTGGGAAATTTGTACAGCGGAGGAGAGATCACATGTTGTGTACCGCTGCTTTATAAATGGTTCATCTCCCACTTGCCCAAGTCTGCTGCTTTTTGGGATTGTAAGAGTTCCTTACGTTGGTCGCAGAAGATCATGTCTCTTACCAACTCTGATATAGATTGGTGTAATAGGATTTTTTAGGGAATCAGAATCATTGACCGTTGTGGAAACTTCCCCAACGTACCCCTCATAGGAACTAAAGGAGGAATCAACTATCATCCGATATTGGTTCTTCGTCAATTTGGATACCCGATGAGACACATCCCACTGGGTGTTCATCTGGAAGGTCTTTTCTTCAAAGAAGGAGAAAACGACAGAGCACTAAAGATGGAAATAGTACAAGCTTGGAAACATGTTCATAAGAAAGGATGAGAGTCTCTGGGAAAACCGGATTGTGTCTCGGTGGAGCCTTATCTCCATTGGGTACAAACTAGAGCTCTCAAGCTAAAGATGCCTTATCCTTGTTACGGAATTCTTCCGCCAAGGGAATCTGTCATGTACTTCATGACGGAAACTGAAAAGCTTCAGGTTGCTCTCAACAAAGTTCAACGGGAGAGAAGGTCTTGGAAGAACAAGTATCGCACTCTCGTCATAGAGTGCATCAAAATACAGCAATTACTGAAAGAGAAAGATGCTCTGATTGAAATTTTGGAGCAACATGCTGTAGAAAACCAAGATGACCAAAGGAATTTGCTCACTCCTTTCACCTGGCAAAGGAATGACAACCCGACAACGGCCCAAGAGCCCCGGTCAAAGAAAAGGAAAGTCCCAGAATCAGCACCCGATTTCTCTTCAGAGAGGACTCGAGACCGATTAGCTTAGGTTTCTGTTTCTGCACCTTGTAATCTATTGTATTTCCATTTCTGTAATCCTTTGAATTTCAATAAAAAGGGGTTTCCCCACCGTTTGATATTTGCAATCTAATTGTCGAAGTTTATTTTGATTAAACCAAAAAAACAATTAATATAATCATTGCATTCATCATTCTCACATCGCGTATTCTTCTTCCTTACGAATCTCACGTTTGTGTCTCGATTCTAGAGTCAAACTGTCTCATTTGTACAATACTCGGGCCAATCGTCAGAAAAAGATGGATGATCTTGAGGAAGAAAACAGAGAGTTGAAAGAAGAGATCGACGCTCTGAGAGAAGATATGAGAAAGCTTCGTAATGACATGCAAACCATGGCAGAAGCTCAGCTACAAAGGACTGTGATCTCAGAGATCACATCTACGCCCATAGTGGAAAAGTATGATCCTCGCTATAACATGCCTAAAGATCGTCCTTGGGGCATGCCTGTTAACTATATCCCAGAAGGATATGTTCTGCCGATCACTGAAGATCAGGGAATCACAACAGAAGCCGCTGGGCCTGAAGGTTACAAACTTCAGGAAAGCGAAGATGCCCAGGGCATACTGAAGACTCCTGAAGGTTACAAACTTCAGGAAACGCCAAGATTTGATGTCGTAGTCACGATACCACCCCCTGTGGTGCACACTGTCCCGGAAGGACTGATTCTGCCAACACCTTCTGCTAAGAAGGAAACTATGTTCGATAGAATGGATGAATTCCAGGAACAGTTCCTGGAGATGCAGAAGGAACTGCAAGCCATTTGCGGTCAGGATCTATTTGGAAAGAACGCCGCGGATCTTTGCTTGGTCCCCATGTGAAAGTTCCGCACAAGTTCCAAGTGCCCGACTTTGAAAAGTACAAGGGTAACTCTTTCCCTCAAAGCCATCTGGTGATGTACGCTCGGTGGATGTCAGCTCAGACGGAAAATCAGGACCTGCTGATTCACTACTTTCAGGATAGTTTAACCGGTGCCGCACTAAAATGGTACATGGGTTTAAACCGTGCCACGATCAGCACTTTTCAGAGATCTTGTCACTGCTTTCGTCCAATAATACAAATACAATTTGGACATGGCACCCGACAAAGATCAACTCAGATCGATGTCACAAAAGGACAAGGAAACCTTTAAGGAGTATGCTCAAAGGTGGCGTGAAATTGCCGCTCAAATTTGTCCACCTCTTGAGGAAAAAGAGATGACAAAGATCTTCTTAAAGACCTTAAGCTCGTTTTACTATGACCGAATGGTTGCCAGTGCACCCAGTGATTTCACCGAAATGGTCGCCATGGGTGTACGTCTTGAGGAAGCCGTCCGAGAAGGACGTTTGGTAAAAGACACTGGATCAACGAGCGGTACTAAAAAATACGGTAGTGCTCTCCCTAAGAAGAAAGAGCAAGATATTGGGAATATCTCTCTCGGAAAGCAAAGGCGACGTTATCAGCCAGTAGCAGCTGTGACTCCTGCTATTAGCCTTGCGCCTATTCCTACGTATAAACCTCAGGTTGCGCAGAGCCAACCTGATCAGCAAAGGACGCAACAGCCTCTTCAGCAGGCTCGTCCCCAATACAACAACAACTGTACAACACGGCCACTAGGATTTGATCCTATACCCGTAACGTACGCAGAGCTATTTCCCTTACTGCTAGCCAAGGGGCACATTCAGACTAAGTCCCCTCTTACAATTATGGAAAATCCGCCTTTTTGGTTTAAGGTGGATCAAACTTGCCCTTATCATCAGGGAGGTTCAGGGCATAACATTGAAACTTGTCTTAATTTCAAGTCCGACGTGCAAAAGCTTGTTAGGAGCGGGCTCTTATCTTTCAAAGATACGAATCCTAATGTTCTTACGAACCCGCTGCCTCAACATGAGAAGGTTGCAGTCAATCTGATTGAGAAAGAGACTAACAACGTCTATCAAATTCATGATGTACTCTTGCTGAAGACCAATCTGGTCAAGATGCATTGTAGGCAGAGTGGATATGGCCATGTGCCACCTCATAACTATCATCAGTGTGATATCTGCTCTGAAGACAACCAAGGATGTTCTGTAGCACAAGCGGCTCTACAGGAACAAATGGATCTCAGATGGATCCAAGAGCACCGAATTCGTGGAGTTAACATAGTCTACACGAATTCTAATGTCATTCAGAACCACGATATCCGTGCAATGAATGTCAACTTGGTGGCGATGCACCCAAGGCAAAGCCAGTATCATAATCTATCGCGGCACGATTACAATTCCTGTCCGACTTGCTCGGTAAATAAACAGGGATGTTCTTTCATACAAGAGGCCCTCCAGCGTCAGATGGATCTTGGATGGATCTAAGACTACCATGATAGGAACTCCTATCAAATCAACATGGTTCAAATCTTCGATATTCGCGTAATGAATACCAACCTGGTAGAGTTACATACTGAGCAGGTCCGACTCGGATTCTTAATATCACATGACTATCAAAGCTGTAAAGCGGGTTGCAAAAACGATCAAGGTTGTACCCTTGTCCAGGAGGCACTTCAGCACTTGTTAAATCATTGGTGGATGCCAATCTACATGGATGAAGATACTCAGCAGATTAGTATCAGTAATAGAAACCCCACTCGGCGTCAGAGTCAGGATGTCCGATCAGTGGAAGCTAACCTAGTGAGGTTACATTGTATTCAAAGTGGGCGTGGCCATGTGCCACCACACAACTATGACAGTTGTAGCGTCTGTTCAGAAAATAACCAAGGGTGTTACCTTGTGAGAGCAGCTCTTCAGGGTCAGGTCGATCGTGGAGAAATTCGTCCATATCCGGGTTCTGGACCCATCAACTAGTCGCCGAACTACCTTGCCAATCAAGTCGAGGATGTTGTCACCATCTCTGGTCATCACAGGACAAAGGGATGTTTTTGCCATTATTCCTCTACTTGACAAATCTAAAGTTCCCAACCGGGAACGAATCGAGGTTACTTATGATGGTCAGAAAAATCAGAAGGCTCCTGTAGTCATCTATCTACCAGGACCGCTACCGTATGAATAAGCTAAGGCGATCCCTTACAAATACGGTGCAACAATAATTGAAAATGGAAAGGAAATTCCATTACCCTCCGTTGTGAACATTGCAGACATCAGTAGAGTAACACGGAGTGGTAAAATCTTCAACCGAGGGGTTGGGGAACTTAACAAGGAAAAGGAACTTCAGACAGAAGCTCCCGATCCACTAGTCGGTCAATCCAGTAATCCCGACCTTTCAAGAAACAATGATGAGATGCTGAAGCTCATCCAAAGGAGTGAATACAACATTGTTGATCAACTGTTACAAACTCCTTCAAAGATCTCGATATTATCACTGTTACTCAGCTCAGAAGCCCACAGGGAGGCTCTACAGAAAGTCTTGGAGCAAGCCTTTGTGGAACAGGATGTAACAATCAGACAGTTCGATAGCATTGTCTCTAACATCACTTCCTGCAACAATTTGGGATTTAGTGATGAAGAATTACCTGAAGAGGGTCGCCGTCATAACATGGCGCTCAATATCACAGTTAACTGCCAGGACGATGCTTTAGCCAGCGTACTGGTAGACACAGGGTCAGCCCTGAATGTTATGCCGAAGTCCACTTTGATGCAATTATCATTCAAAGGCCCTCCGATGAGAGTCGGCGAGGTCGTCGTCAAAGCATTCGATGGATCCAGAAAAATAGTTATCGGCGAAGTCGATCTTCCCATAACTATTGGTCCTCACACTTTCCAGGTCACTTTCAGGGTCATGGATATCCGGGCAACATACAGTTGTTTATTAGGAAGACCTTGGATACATCAGGCTGGAACGGTTACGTCAACCCTCCACCAAAAGCTAAAGTTCGTCAAGAACGATCAACTTGTCACGGTTTGTGGGGAACAAGCCTTGCTTGTGAGAAACTTATCATCATCTACTGGAATAGAACCCGAGGAGGTTATTGGAACTCAGTTCCAAGCACTGTCGGTAAGCCAGGACAATCAATTCGAAAGAGGAACCTCGATTTCCTCATACAACGATGCTATCAAAGCGGTCAAGACACCGATACGAAAGGATGGGGACAGCTTGTCATTCCTGTTGACAATAAGACAAAGAAGGGTCTTGGCTTTTCTGCAACCTGTACCCAGACAGCTGCCAACGATGGAAGTCTTCATCCCCTTCAAAACTTCTTCCACAGTGGAGGTTTCCTTCACCCAGTGTCTCAGACAGTTCATGCTATCAATGAGGAAGATCCTTCTGACACAGATGAAGAGTGGAAGTCCTATCTTAATGAGGATGGTTATATGTCTCAGGAAGAGGTGCATATGCCTTTTTACTTTCCTACAGAAAGTCCGAGATTTATACCAAGGTCAGATGTCGAAATGATATATGGAGATTGTGATCCGGAAGGATGTCGTGCTCCGCCCAATTCATTGGAGGAGGACACTCTGATGAAAGACAACTTTGACCATAATTACTATGGCCCAATGGATAGTCTGCCAATGTGGCAACCTTACCCAGGAAACTTGGGGCAAGAAAGTCAGTTGAACAATGAAAATCAGCTGACCGTCATTGAACAGAATACCTGTGTCCCCACCATGTCATGGGAGCAACACTCAGGTCATTCAGAAGCTACTCAACATGAAGATGAATTCGCAATGTTTGCGGGACTTGAGTTCATCAACTATGTTTTTCCCGAGGTCAACGTCATCGAGAAAGATGACTCCTCCAGTCCCAAAGAAGTTTGGGACACTCTGCGAGAACCAAGTGGAAAATACGACTTCATGGTCAAGTACACCGCTCCCGAAAGCTCTCGTATCAGGCTCGAAGATATCCAGGCAACTGGATGGGGAGATACAGCTGAGAGCACAAATGCTATGCAAAATGCAACAGAGGAATTCTCCTACGACAACTCTGCCTGGGAGACAGATTCCAATGATCCTGCTCCACCAGAAATCAGTGTCATTTCTGAAGACAAATCAAGGAAGGTGCTAAACTTTGTGATTCACCGAGGAGTTCGTCGCCAATGGGTTGCTGTCGAGGTTCCGAAGGTCGTTCATCAGTCAAAGTAATTGCCATCTCTAACCTTTCACCCTGCCCAGGTGAAACGGATGTTTTGATAGGGCTCGCTTTCTGTAAATTTCACTCTTCGCTTTGCCCAAAGCGACAGAGTTTTGTTTTATAGGGCTGTAGTTTCAAGGATCGACTTGTTCATTAATAAAATAATGTTGTTCTGTAATTTCCGCATTAATTGCTATTTTTTCTTTTTGCTTTTTCAGAAAATGGTAATCCTAAAAAACATGTAAAAATAAAAACAAGCAGTAAAATAAAACACTGCACACACTTGCATTTTCTCTATCGCTTCTAAACACGAATCATCACGTCATGCAGATTGCTTGTTTTAAACCCAGTTGAAATATACGATCCGATGCCTTCTCCCAACTTTGAGTTCCCGGTATTTGAGACTGAAGAAGAAAATGACAACGAAATTCCAAAAGAGATCTCCCGATTACTCAGACAAGAGGAAAGGTCCATTGAACCTCACAAAGAGCCGTTGGAAACGGTAAACTTGGGTTCAGAGCAAGAGAGAAAAGAAATCAGGATTGGGGCACTGCTCAGTCCAACTGCCAGAGAGAGTTTGATAAAGCTTCTCAAAGAATTCCCCGATGTATTCGCTAGGTCCTATCAGGATATGCCGGGGTTGGATACCAGCATCGTGGAACATCACTTACCATTAAGATCGGAATGCCCACCAGTAAAACAAAGGTTGAGACGCACTCACCCGGACATGGCCATCAAAATCAAAGAGGAGGTACAGAAACAGATTGATGCAAGTTTCCTCGCCACATCGGAATATCCTCAATGGTTAGCCAACATCGTACCCGTTCCCAAAAAGGACGGAAAGGTCAGAATCTGTGTCGACTACCGAGATCTGAACAAGGCAAGTCCAAAGGACGAATTTCCTTTACCACATATTGACATGCTGGTAGACAGCACAACAAAGTTCAAAATTTTCTCCTTCATGGATGGATTTTCGGGCTATAACCAGATCAAAATGGCACCGAAAGACATGGAGAAAACTTCGTTCATTACCCCATGGGGCACCTTTTGTTACAAGGTAATGCCGTTCGGTTTGAAGAACGTCAGGGCAACCTATCAAAGGGCCATGACTACTCTGTTTCATGACATGATACATAAGGAAATCGAGGTATATGTCGATGATATGATTGCAAAATCAAAAATAGAGAGTGAGCACGTTGAACATCTGTCGAAATTGTTCGAACATTTGAGAAAATTCAAGCTCCGCTTGAATCCCAACAAGTGCACCTTCGGTGTCCGTTCAGGGAAACTACTAGGGTTCATCGTCAGCCAGAAAGGAATTGAGGTTGATCCTGACAAGGTCAAGGCCATTCAAGAAATGCCTTCTCCGAAAACTGAAAAACAAGTCAGAGGATTCTTGGGACATTTGAACTACATCTCTAGATTCATATTCCTTATGACCGCCACATGTGCGCCGATTTTCAAATTATTGAAAAAGAACCCGGATTGCGTTTGGTCAGAAGATTGCCAAACCGCCTTCGACAGTATTAAGGAATATCTGTTAAATCCTCCGATTCTATCACCTCCAGTGGAAGGAAGACCACTGATCATTTACCTCATAGTCCTAGAGGACTCAATGGGATGTGTACTTGGCCAACAAGACGAAACTAAAAGAAAAGAGTCTGCCATCTACTATTTGAGCAAGAAATTCACCGACTGCGAAACTCGGTACACGATGCTCGAGAAAACTTGCTGTGCTTTGGCTTGGGCAGCCAAACGTCTTTGCCAATACATGATTCGTCATACTACTTGGTTAATCTCCAATATGGATCCAATCAAGTATGTCTTCGAAAAACCTGCTCTCACGGGAAGGATTGCCCGTTGGCAAATGTTGTTATCAGAATATGACATAGAGTACCACGCTCAGAAAGCCGTTAAGGGAAGTATTTTAGCCGATCATTTGGCTCATCAACCGATGGACGATCAGGAACCAGTCGGGTTTGACTTCCCAGACGAAGATGTCATGTATCTAAAAATGAAAGATTGCGATGAACCGCTACCCAGTGAAGGGCCAGAACCAGGTTCCCAATGGGGACTGATCTTTGACGGAGCAGTTAATCATTATGGAAATGGAATTGGGGCAATCATTGTTACCCCTCAGGGTACCCACATTCCTTTCACCGCTCGACTTACGTTCAAGTGTACAAATAACGAGGCCGAATACGAAGCTTGTATTATGGGTCTCGAAGAAGCGATTGATTTAAGGATCAAGAACTTGGACGTATACAGCGACTTAGCCTTGGTTATCAATCAGATAAAAGGAGAGTGGAACACATACCAATCAGGATTGATTCCTTACAAAGACTATGCAAGAAGGTTGCTACCTTTCTTCAACAGAGTTGAGTTTCATCACATCCCTCGTGAGGAGAATCACATGGTTGATGCATTAGCCACTATCTCTTCCATGATTAGTGTAGGTCAATGGAATGAAATACCTAAGATCGACATAATGAGCCTTGAGCGGCCCGCTTACGTCTTCACGATTGAAGCAGTCATAGACAATAAACCTTGGTATCACGATATCAAATGCTTCCTTCAGAAACAAGAGTACCCACCTGGGGCACTCAGAAAAGATAGGAAAACCCTCAGAAGATTGGCTGGAAACTTCTTCCTGAGCGGTGACACTCTCTATAAGAGAAATTTTGACATGGTCTTGCTCCGATGCGTAGACAGACCATAAGCAGACATGCTTATGAAAGAAATTCATGAAGGATCCTTTGGCACTCATGCCAACGGACACACAATGGCGAGAAAAATTTTGAGAGCAGGGTATTACTGGTTGACCATGGAATCCGACTGCTACAAGTACATGAGAAGGTGTCACAAGTGTCAGATATACTCCGACAAAATTCATGTACCGCCATCACATCTCAAATTTCTTTCTTCCCCATGGCCATTCTCCATATGGGGAATCGACATGATTGGCATGATTGAGCCCAAGGCTTCAAACGGACATCGGTTCATCCTTGTAGCCATTGACTATTTCACCAAGTGGGTCGAGGCAGCGTCATTCGCTAATGTAACCCGACAAGTGGTGGTCCGATTTATCAAAAACAATATCATCTGCCGTTATGGTATTCCAAGCGAGATCATTACAGATAATGGATCTAACTTGAACAATAAGATGATGAAAGAGTTGTGTGCAGAGTTCAAGATCGAGCATCATAACTCATCTTCCTACCGACCAAAGATGAACGGAGCGGTAGAAGTGGCTAACAAGAACATCAAGAAGATTGTTCAAAAGATGGTTGTGACCTACAAAGACTGGCACGAGATGCTACCCTTTGCTCTTCATGGTTATCGTACATCTGTCTGTACTTCAACAGGGGCAACCCCTTTCTCTCTAGTATATGGCATGGAGGCAGTTCTCCCCATAGAAGTAGAAATCCCTTCAATCCGAGTATTGATGGAAGCTAAGCTCACCGAAGCTGAATGGTGTCAAAGACGACACGACGAATTAAACCTGATCTAAGAGAAACGAATCACGACACTATGCCACGGTCAGTTGTATCAACAGAGAATGAAGAAGGCGTTTGACAAAAAGGTCCGACCTCGTGTCTTCAGAAAAGGAGACCTCGTGCTCAAGAAGATACAGTCATTTCTCACAGATTCGCGAGGTAAATGGACTCCGAATTATGATGGCCCCTATGTGGTCACAAAAACTTTCTCAGGCGGCGCCTTGAGACTTGCAACCATGGACGGAGAGGAATTTGCCTACCCCACGAATGTTGATGTAGTCAAGAAATACTTCGCCTAAAAAAACGTCTCGGTGGATTGAAAACCCGAAAGGGCGGTCCAGGCAAAAATTAGAGACATGAAAAAAATCATCCCGTTGGATTGGAAATCTCAAAGTACAATCCAGGCAAAAATTAGGGATAATGGCAAGTAACTATGTTCAACAGAGGCAAGTCCCTCAGCAGCAGCAGTTACATCATCCATCGGAGGAAAACTCCAGTCAAAATCATCTTCGATAGAAGCTCTAGATGTCCCGAATTCAAAGTTGGTAGAAGGATAATGGTCGTTGTGTTTCAACGTAGCCCTTTTCCCTGTAAAATTACCATTTTCAAACTTTGTATATACTCTTTGGAATCACGCGTTTGGCTGATCTCCATATTATCAATAAAGTTTAAGCCCTTGTGCTTTTGTTTGTACTTCTTATTTGTTTTAGCTTTACAGAACGACGTTGTTAACATGATTAGCGATTCTTGAAATAAAACAAAAATGAATTTATTTGGTAAAACTTTTTCTGCTTTTTAATAAGAGATGGTAATTTCTTTTGACTGTTGAACATCAAAAGAACATCAACCGCTTCTCCAGAAGTAAGTGAACTTCAAAGTGCAGAATCAAAGTACTCCTTCTAACCCAGTATGCCTGAATGAAGGGATCAACTGTGTCAGAGACATTGTTTCGTCTGACACGCCTCTGCCGAGTTCTCATCTCCTAAGCCCAATCAATGGTATTCCCCGCAGGGACTATCTCCCCTAAGTAAGGTGGAATTGCTATTTTGAACCAACGATATTTCTATACGCCCCGCGATGGCCGAATATCCAGTCGGGTTCACCTGTTAGTTTGTATGTCGCGCCAGTTTTGTCAGCATATACATACATACATCATGCATTATTGATTTGCATTCACATTTCATATTGCATCACCATCACTCTAGTCGGTCTTGTCCCCTAGTGGTAGAAGTCCTCTCAATCAAGTTGTCAGTTCTTGCCTCGTCAGGAAGCGCTGCGTTTGGACAACCTCGCTTCCAGTTTATTTCTGGAAAGAAATTGGTCCTTGACCACTTTGATAACTTGAACCTCTGAAAAACCAGAGGAACTTTCAGTCAGCATCACTCTTCGCCATTGAAGATGATGTCCTTGCTTTCCCGGATTGAGGAAAATCCACAGAGAAAGCCTCTTAAGCAAAGATTCGACAGCATGCCAGTTTCGCTCCGAAAAGATCGCTGATGAAAAGGTCATCGGCACCTCAAAATTGGACCCCATCATATGGCATTTCTCCGGGAAGATCCCGAGAAAAGTATGATGTAAGATCCCAAGAGGAAACTGTCTCTCAAGAGACTCGCTTTCCCTAGTAGAATCAACAAATGGCGTCTCCAACAGAGAAGTTTGTGCAACTCTACAACTCAGACGACTGGGTTCCCCCAGCAAGTCTGACATCGAAAATTTTTCCACTCAAATGGCATCTCCCCAGGAAAATTCGGCGAGAAGTTTGAGGAAAACCGCTACGTATAGCGTCCCTTGTCAATAAGGCTTATTGACAAAAGAAACTAAGACCAGTTCCTTGGTAGGAAACCAGGATCAAGGGGAAGTTTATACAAAATAAACTTAGACCAGTTCCTCGGTAGGAAACCAGGATCGAGGGGAAGTTTATTTCAGAGACTAAGACCAGTTCCTTGGTAGGAAACCAGGATCGAGGGGAAGTTTATACAAAAGAAACTTAGACCAGTTCCTCGGTAGGAAACCAGGATCGAGGGGAAGTTTAAATCAGAAACTAAGACCAGTTCCTTGGTAGGAAACCAGGATCGAGGGGAGGTTTATCCCAAAAGGAAACTGAGACCAGTTCTTGGTAGGAACCCAGGATCGAGGGGAAGTTTTTACCTTTTCTAAGCATCATTGCTTAGCTAAAGAAGATGAATGTGTAAGCTGCCATTCATAGCCATCAAAATTTCGGGTATTCCGATATTTAATCCTCTTGCACCCCGAATGCCCGAATACCTTCGTCATTCACTCCTTCGGGTCCAAAAAGATTAAATAGGGGCATCTGTCATACCCCAAATTTTGACCATTAAGATTTCCCATCATTGTGCAAATCATCATCACAATATGGATGAACCATCAAACCTTGTCAATCTCCCCAAAGATGGGTGAGCATCCACTACAATCAAAATTAAGGTTTCAAGCCCTCTCTGAGTGCTTAGACAAAGGATCAATCAAGAAATGACATGATCTTCAACTTGTCTAACCTCTCAAACATTCACAAAGGATCAAAAAGGACTCCCACTTTAAGGATTAAGCACAAGGATGCTCCCTTTCAGGTGGATTAAGTCTCAAGATCGACAGTGTCACCAAATTAGGGTTTTGGTCGACCAGGGTCTCCAGATGGAAATTTTTCATCTGGGCACAAGCCAAGGATCCAAAACACAACCTAATATACTTCATGTAACCTCATGGACCCAATCATCAAGTCAATTTGGCCTCAGGGGATGCATACATCAAAAATCAGGAATTAGGGTTTCTTGACCTAATTCACCCCTAAGTTAACTTTTGGGACAAATCATGAACCAAGACCTCAAGAGAGAGTTTGAGGGTCTCTAATGAACTATATTGATCCATTTGGACCAATGGATTAATCCAAGAAGCTTGAGCAACAAGTCTCAATTTCATCTGCACCACAATTAGGGTTTTAAGGAAAAAGTCAACTGCAACTTTGACTTTTGACCAAGACATGCTCCCAAACCCTAGGACATACATCAATATACCCTATGACACCCATGGAACATGTCCATCAAGTTTGATTTAGGTCAAGGACATGATTTCCTGAAGAATTGCACAATTTGGAATTCATCTGATAAAAAGTCAACTGTGCACAAAAGTCAACTTTGACTTTTTGAGATTTTTCACCAAAATGGATTTTTAACCCTAAAATGATGTTTATGTATGATTTGAATCATCATTCATCAAAGTTCCATTTCAGCTTGCATCAAGGTGAGCTTCAAACTCAAACTCCATGATCCATGCATATTTCCTCGCATGATATTTTTGCCATTTGATTGCCATCATGTGTTGATTGTTTTGCCTAAAGAAATTGGATCATAGACCTTATAACCATGCCTGCACGATTGCTTTTGCAAATTAGGGTTCATCTGTGTTCATCATGATTATTTTACTCCACACTGAAAATGAATAAAATTGAGTAATGCCATCTTATTCCTTGTGAAAAAACGCACGGGTTTGGTGTTTGAATCATGTCCAATGGTTGAGAGATGAGTGAGATATGGTGCTTCACGCACGAGCTCGAGGAAGAAGATGGCCATGGCGCCATTCTTCAGGTTTTCCAACTAAGTTTGATATATATTTTTCACTTGCCATGTTATAAATGAATTGGCATTGCGCCCCAGCGGTTCATCAGCTGGTTTTGTGAGTATTGGCAAGCGAGAGGTCTGGGGTTCGAATCCCCCTCGCCCCAGACTTCTTTTTATCACCTTTTTATTTTGTTATTTTTTCATATTATTATTTTTAATGATTTGAAAAATTAATAACTCCTTCAATTTTTATCATTTTTGATTGGTTCTTTTTGCAATAATTCACAAAAATGTTTAAATATTTCATTTTACCAAAAAATCCCAAAAATATTATTTATTTCATATATTTGATATTTTTGCAAAGAATTAATGTTTTATGTGTTTTTAGCATTTAAAATATTTTTTCTCCCTTTGTTTTCTAACCCTAATTTGATTTCAATCATTTTGTAGGAAGAAACATGATTTTTTGGAACATTGATCCAAGATCATAATTTGTTTTCACATATTTAACAAACATTGATCCTTTTAATTGAATTTTTATTCAATTAAAAATACACTTTGAAAACAAATTAGGGCTTTGAATCAATTCAACCCTCATCAAACTTTTTTCAAACACAAATGGGCCTCTAATAGAGTGTAAGACCCAATCCTTTTTTTTTACCAAATCATTTTTGGGCCTCAGTGTATTGTATAAGTCTCGACATCGTCAAAAAACAAACGGCGCGATCATCGCCTTTTGAAAAATAACCTTGGGCCTCTCCTCGAGCTATAAGACCCATTCAAAAACACTTTGGGCCTCTATTAGAGTGTAAGACCCAACCCCCTTTTAACCAAAACATTTTTGGGCCTCACTTATTGTATAAGTCCCTCTGTGTTAAAAGGAAACCTCGACGCGATCGCCATTTCAAACGGAAAAATCATCTGGGCCTACCCTCGTGTTATAAGCCCCACTCTTTTTCTTTAAACCTTTTGGGCCTCTTGAAAGAGTGTAAGACCTATCCCTTTGTACAGAAAACCTTTTTGGGCCTCAGTCACTTGTATAAGTCCCTCTGTACAAAAACAACAGTGCACTCACTGATAAAACCCTGGGCCTCTCCTTGAGCTGTAAGCCCCAAATCTTTCTTTTTCAAAGCACTTTCTCCTTTGATTTTGAATATACTGTTGTTTTCAATCTTTCTTTGTCAAACAACTAACCAAACAGGATGGAAGCTCTACAACCGAGTAAGTGGTTATTGCTTTCATTTACCGCTTTCATATACATATAACTGTATTGTGGGGCTGTTTCACTGTAAGTCTTCTTTCATAAACTCATATCAACTGTGTAATAATAGTATAGATATTTTGAGTTTCCCCGACAACTACGTCTAGAACTAGGTGACACCGTTTCGTTTATTCATAGAAATAGACAACTAGATCCCCAATAGGATCATCAGACACAGTCTTCTCTCAAGCTGTCCTCATTAGGAATTGTCAAGAAACTCTACTCCCAGAGATGAATGTATTCTCCGTGAATGGCATCTTTGAGTTTCTTCCAAATTCTCGAACTTTCCTGACTTTGATCTATTCTCGGTGAATAGCATTGCCTTGAATTTCTCGGGGTTTGGGGACCCACAGGCTTCTTAAAAGCATCGGCCTCCTCTTGGGCATCGTACAAGGACCCACAGGCTTCCTAAAAGCAACCCGGCCTCCTCTTGGGCTTAGTACAAGGACCCTACGGCTTCTTAGAAGTATTCACAGCCTCCTCTTAGGCTTCGTATAATAATCTCTTCCTCCGGGAATGATAGCCTCCTCTTGGGCTTAGTACAAGGACCGATCGGCTTCTTAAAAGTCTCTAGCCTCCTCTTGGGCTTCGTACAAATTATCCCGACGACCTCCTAGAGGTATAGGAACATAACTTAGTCATATGCGTAGAGCAGTCCTTTCATAGAGTCTACTACTATTTCTCAAAGCATAGTACAAAAGACAAAACTCTAGACATGGACAGTCTAATCTCCTTGAGTCTCAAAGACATTCTCAAGCACCCTTCAAGAATAGGAAGGAAACCCGTAGACTCGGACAGTCTCAATACCCTTTGGATTTCCCGCTTCCTTCAGAAACAGGAATAACCCGGATCCTTGAAATCAGATCCTTGAGTACAGTGTTGCTGATATAAAAACTGACTTTCTCTTTCAAAATCAGTATACTGGACCTGTCACTTAACTGAAACAGTAACCATAGCCTCCTCTTGGGCTTTGTACAATGATCATCCCCAGTGGAGTCAAACAATGTTTAGCCTCTCTCTCGGGCTTTGTACGAGACACATAAGAGACTCCCTTGTTGAGTCAATAACCCCTTTCGCCTCCATCTCGGGCTTTATACGAGATACAAAAAGGTTCTTATTAAGCCAAATAAACAATAGCCTCCACCTCGGGCTTTATACGAGATACCAAAAGACTTCATCGTCAAGTCAAAACCTTTTAACCTTCACCTCGGGCTTTATACGAGATACCAAAAGACTCCATCGTCGGGTCAAAAACCTTTTTGCCTCTCTCTCGGGCTTTGTACGAGACACATATTAGCCTCCTCTTAGGCTTTATATAAGAAAACCACTGGTTGATCCAATCAACCTTTTAGCATCAAAATTGTGCCTCGTTCACAGTACACAAACATCAACAACTCATTTCCCTTCATCTAATCGCTGTAAGCGGCAAGCCTCTGGATCGTCTATATCCACGCCACTGTCCCTCGTTTAGCATGAGAAATTCCTAAGGAAAGATAGCATTGCTCTACACTGAGTTAAAGTCTTCTCCTTCAGGTTAAAATCCCCTATAAAGGAAATTATGGCATTGCTAGGATCCGCGTATCCCGGTTAAAGTAATCCCCCTTTATAAACCAGTCACCCCAACAGTTGTGACAAACAGACCTCTTTAGAGATGACGAATTCTCTCTAAAGTCCGACCTTTCAGCTTCACATCTTGGGCTTTGAACAAGATACAAACCACCTTTCGCTTCACGTCTTGGGCTTTGAACAAGACACCAAAAACAACCATTTCCTCCCATAGACTAGGAGGAACTACGAACGCTCTGATTTCCCTGTTTCGATAAACGGGAATACTTAGGCATAAGATTGAAAGAAAGATCTTAGCGAGCACAATCAACAAAAAAACCAAAATCCCATACTCTCACATACCTATCAAAAAGCATCAGTCCTAACATCCTAATCCTTGTTCCCCGCCCAAAAACTTCTGCCTAGATAAACAAACCAGTATTGGCGAAAATACAAATAACCAGTACAAAGGGCCCCCCACATTGATAGCATCTGTAACCTAACAGACCGCTCTTTAAACTCAGTATGCAAAGCAGGGTTAATTGGAGACATCTATTTCCCTTCCTTATTCAGCTTACAATAGGATAAAAAAATGAATCGACCTGTAGTCAGCCCAACCGCAGAGAGCGACCAGCGCTTAAGAACCACGTCCAAAATCGCTCGCTACAAAAAGGATCAACAACAAGAAGCACCAAGGATCTACATCTTGAATGATGAATATGAAGCTTTAACAATGGTGGGAGATGAATTACCAATCCAAATTAGAAAATTCCTTTGAATTGCAGCAAGATCTACACTCCAAAGCCTTGATCTACTGTGATTGATGAACAAAAACAAAGAATGGATGAAGGTTTAGCTCAAAGTTAAATAAGATTCAATGTGAATTCTTGTTAACTTTCAAAGAAGAAATGTGAGCTTTGGTGAATTTTATGGTTGGGGAGAGAATTTGCAAGAGATTTTTTGGCTATCAAAAGCTTGGGAAATGTGTGAAATGAAGCCTCTATTTATAGATTTTAGGCTTGGGAATTCGGTGGTTTGGAATTAGGTTTGGATGACCAAATTAGGATTGGAATTCAAATTTTGAGGTAAATTAAAAAGAGTGGTGATTAGTGAAGGTGTATGATAAGAATTAATTATGATGATGTAGGGAATTAAAAGGAATGGTATGGAATATTCCAAAATGATGAAAATTGGTGCCAATTGCTGAAATTTGAATTTTGCTTCCATTTCTTTCAAAATTCGCACGTATTAACCGATTAACCAATGTGTTAATCGATTAACACAGTGAAATTTTGGGAAATTTGGCTTTTTGATGTGTTGTCTTGACTCCAGCTCGATTTTTCTTGCTTGTCAAAGAAGGCATGGAAATAAACACATGAACCTTGGAGTCTCTTAAATAGTAGTCAATTAAATCTTGGAGACTCTTGATTAGATGAATTTTGAATTGTTTGCAGATCAACTTTTGACTTTATTCAGATAAATTCGTTCGAGCTGAGGGACTATTTTTGGTATTTTCAACCTGTTCTTTCCCTGAAAATGTTAGTGAAAGAAAATAAAATATTTTTGGATTTTGATTAATGGTTAGTAAACATAAACAAAATAAGCAATAAAACAGCTAACAAACCCACACATACTCAAAGATTCCTGCAAGGCACAAACCTAAAAAAGAGGGAACCAACGTGTGATCTTGTCTGTGATATGAGATGCAAAAGGACATGTGGGATCTTAGGGGTAAAAATTAGGGTATTATAGTTGCCCCTATTTATGTTTCTTCTATCTAGAGATACGAAGACAGGCATCTTTGTCTCAACGAGATAGAAGAGACTTAAATATAACAAGAAACCCAATTTTTGGCCCTAAGAGACCACAAAAATGACATGATTATGCAAATGATATGCAGACACAAGATCACTGTGGGGAGAATATGCCACAGGAGATAAATAAAAAAGAAGAACGGGAGAATGAAACTCCATCGAGGAAACATATCACAGGAGACCACCAACTAGCCGGGGAACAAACCGCACAACTACTGGGACTCAGCTGAGGAAAAGATTCAAACTGGGGATAACTGTATATGGAAATAAACCACAACACAACAAGGATATAACTTAATAGGGAAGGCTTAGCACAACAAGGCTCCACTGGGGAAAATCAATACCTCAACAATGAACTGTCCCGTCTAACCGAAGAGACTTATCATTCATCAGAGTAGAAAACCTCAACAACGAACTGTCCCATCAAACCGAAAAGACTTACCATTCATTTGAGTCACAAAATCTCAACAACGAACTGTCCCGTCAAACCTAAGAGACTTACCATTCATTGGAGTCACAAAATCTCAACAACGAACTGTCCCATCAAACCGAAGAGACTTACCATTCATCGGAGTAAAAGAATCTCAACAACGAACTGTCCCGTTTAACCGAAGAGGCTTACCATTCATTGGAGTCACAAAATCTCAACAACGAACTGTCCCGTCAAACCGAAGAGACTTACCATTCATTGGAGCAGAAGAGTCTCAATAATGAACTGTCCCGTCAAAACAAAGAGACTTACCATTCATTAGAGCAGAAGATTCTCAACAACGAACTGTCCTGTCGAACCGAAGAGACTTACCATTCATTGGAGTAGAAAAAGGTATTAACTGCGTCGCCTTAGGCTTCTCAAATAAAGGAATGCCATGAAATAGTATTGAACCTTCCAAAAAGGGAACCATACGCAGAATTCAGCTGAAGAGCGTAGAATCCTCAAAGGTGCAAAATAAATGCACTCTCAATCTAGGTTTTGCAGGCTAGAGATCTAAACAAATGTTACAGGGGACCAAAGTTCAATCCAAAAACAAGTTGGAGAGAAACGGTCAAACAAGACTCATCCCGAGAAGGATATATCTCAACTGGGGATTAATTCCATCCAAATAATGAACTAGGAAGGAAACTGAATCAAAATCTTCCAAGAGAAATAAACTTAGTGGGGAATTAAGAAAGATAGGCATTTTTCTGCTTACGGGTCGACACTCTAAATGGAGAGAGGACACACATGCCCTGCGGGGATAACAACACCAGAGAGCAAAGAAGCACCAACACAAATGCAAAATGCACCATGAAACAACAATATGCTATGCACAACAAATGAATGCACATGAGATGCTTATGCGTATGAATATGCTGACAAAACAGACATAAAGGACAAACAGAGGGTAGAATAAACATCACAACACCACTGAATACTCGGCTAATCTCAACAAGATGGAGATATCATTAGCAACTCTGCTAGGGGTTTAGCTGAAGAAATTCTGTAAGCGATAAACAAAAGCCATCAAAGGAAAATAAATCCTACTACAAGGCTCAGTTCTTGCTGGAGAAGAAGATACTCCTTGGGGAGAAACCCAAATATCAATCTTCTAACATAGATGATCCACAAAAAGGATAAAAATGTAAACTCTGCTTTGAGGAAGGTAAGAAATCTGTTGGGGAATCATACAACGCAAATCTTTCTGACTTTCCCTGGGGATAGTAAAAATTCACAGAAACTTCTATTTCAAAAGGATGAAGAGATCTGCCGCGGAAAAATAATGAATCTGCGAGGAATTGTAGACATATAAACATCTATGCAAAAATCCACTGGGAAAACAAAGCAGATCTGCTGGAGATATGAGAACACTCCAGAGGATTAACCAATTCTGAGCAAAGCATCCTGGATTTGCTGGGAAAACAACAAATTGGTCAAACTGTGGGGGATTTTAGATCAATACTCATCATGAATGAGAGAAAACCCAACATGTGACTAATATATCAATATTCCTTGAATACAGTTATCATGAATGACTTCGCCGGGGAATAGCCACAATAGTAATGTACAATCTTCACTAGGAGGATAAATCTCTGAAAAACAATCCGGAAAGAAGTACATCTTGGACTTGCCGGGGAAATGAGAAATTAGCCTCACTGCTTTATGATTGGAGAACAAACGAAACAGTAATGCTCTGTCTCCACTGGGGAATCATCAAGGATAAATCATCCTGGAGAGAAATACATCCACAGAGCAAGATAAGAATCCAACAAACAACCACTAAGTCAATGCTTCTTAAAGGAAAAATAACATGGCTCTCTGTTTAGGGATATTCAAAGCAACAACAACACGTCTAGAGGGTAAAACTCTGAGTGAAGATTCCTCATATGATTTCAGCTGGGGATAGCAAAAATGAATCTCTGCGTGGGAAATACCATTAAGGAGAGGTGGACCTCAAGACTACTCAACTACTTGACCATAAAATAATCAGCTGGAGAAGATTCGGATCAAGACCTAGCTAGGGAGAAACCAAACAGCATTGGACCTTATGAATCATAACAAACCCGTCACCTTGTCAACAACTGATCACATTCACAGGAACAAGTTCTGCTCAGGAAATATCAACAAACTCTACTGGGGATCTGTCAATTGATTCTGCCAAAGGAGCGAGAACGAACCCTGTTGAGGAAAACATTGATCCTACCATTCTTGGAATAATCGTTGACATTCTTTTTTATATTCATAAATCAAAGGAAAATGTTTTTATAATTTTCAAAAATTCAAATCAATTATTCACATTTTGTTTCAAAAATCATCATAAAAAATAAATTAAATTTTGTAAACAGAAACAAAATAAGAATTGCAAACAAAGGGACAAAGGCCCAAATTTTATTAATAGAATGGAAGTCCGCAAATGGCGTAACTCCATGGATCATTACAAGGTTTGAAAAATGGTAAATACATGGAAAGGGTTACATTGAAATACAATGACCACTATTCTCCCTAACAAATTTAAATTCCGCTGTGCTCTAAACTTCAGTTGTGGATGATTGAAGCAGAATCCTTAATAGACAATGTTGCTTTCAAATGATCAAGACTGGCCAGATGCAGTTACTTGCCATAATCCCTAACTTTTGCCTAGATTGCCCTTTCGGGTTTTCAATCTACCGGGATGATTATTTATGTTTTTGTCTCTAATTTTTGCCTAGACAGTCCTTTCGGGTTTTCAGCCCACCAAGACGCTCATTTTTGCCTAAGCCGCCCTTTCGGGTTTTCAATTTAGCGAGTTGTTCTTTTATTTTTTTTGGCAAAGTATTTCTTGACTGCATCGGCATTCACAGGACGAGTGAACTCTTCACCATCCATAGTTGTAAGAAGTAATGCACCGCCATAGAAGGCTCTCTTAACAACATATGGGCCTTCATAACTAGGAGTCCACTTGCCCCTAGAATCATTGGTAAAAGTTGAGATCTTTTTTAGCACGAGGTCGCCTTCTCTGAACACACGAGGTCGAACCTTCTTGTCAAAAGCTTTCTTCATGCTCTGTTGATACAATTGGCCATGACACAAGGCCGTCATTCTTTTTTCTTCAATCAAATTCAACTGATCGTATCTGCTTTGGCACCATTCAGCCTCAGACAATTCAGCTTCCATCAAAACTCTTATAAAAGGGATTTCAACTTCTACCGGGAGCACTGCTTCCATACCGTAAACAAGAGAGAAAGGGGTTGCCCCTGTTGAAGTGCGGACGGATGTACGATACCCATGCAAAGCAAAAGGGAGCATCTCATGCCAATCCTTGTAAGTAACAACCATTTTCTGAACAATCTTCTTAATATTCTTATTGGCAGCTTCAACAGCCCCATTCATCTTAGGTCTGTAAGGAGAAGAATTATGATGCTCAATCTTAAACTCATCACATAATTCCTTCATCATTTTGTTATTCAAATTTGACCCATTATCAGTGATAATCTTGCTCGGAACACCATACCGACAAATGATTTGGTTCTTAATAAACCGGACCACTACTTTCCTGGTCACATTGGCATATGATGCCGCTTCAACCCACTTGGTAAAATAGTAAATATCCACCAATATGAAACAGTGTCCGTTCGACGCTTTAGGCTCAATCGTTTCAATTATATCAATGACCACATAGAGAAAGGCCATGGAGAAGAGATAACATTGAGAGGAGTTGGAGGCACATGAATTTTGTCAGCATAAACCTGGCACTTATGGCACTTCTTCACAAATTTGCAACAGTCAGATTCCATTGTCAGCCAATAGTAACCTGCCCTTAACATCTTCTTAGCCATTGCATGCCCATTGGCATGGGTACTAAAAGACCCTTCATGAATTTCTTTCATCAACATGTCTGCTTCATGTCTATCCACGCATCTGAGCAAGACCATGTCATAATTTCTTTTATACAGCACATCATCATTCAAGAAGAAACTACCAGCCAACCTTCTCAAAGTCTTCTTATCTTTCTTGGATGCCCCAAGCGGGTACTCTTGATTTTGAAGAAAGCATTTAATATCATAATACCACGGTTTATCATCAACGATCTCTTCAATCGCAAACACATGAGCTGGTCTGTCAAGACGCATAACATCGATTTTAGGCACATCATTCCACCGATTCACCACAATCATGGAGGATATAGTGGCTAAAGCATCTGCCATTTGATTTGCTACTCTGGGTACGTGGTGAAACTCAACCTTATTGAAGAAAGTTAACAACCTTCTTGCATAGTCTCGATAAGGAATCAAATCAGGTTGATGTGTCTCCCATTCTCCTTTAATCTGATTAATCACCAGGGCTGAATCTCCGTATACATCAAGAATCTTGATTCTTAAATCAATGGCTTCTTCCAAACCCATAATACACGCTTCATACTCAGCTGCATTATTTGTGCAAGTGAACATCAGCCTTGCAGTGAAAGGGATATGAGAACCATGGGGAGTAACAATTATTGCCCCAATACCATTGCCATACTCATTAACAGCTCTGTCAAAAATCAAACCCCAACGGGATCCAGGCTCAGGCCCTTCATCAGGTAATGGTTCTTCACAATCTTTAACCTTTAGATACATCACATCTTCATCAGGAAAATCAAACCTGATAGGTTGGTAATCATCAATGAGCTGGTGTGCCAAATGGTCACCCAAAACACTTCCTTTTATCGCTTTTTGAGTTCGGTACTCGATATCATATTCTGACAACAACATTTGCCAACGAGCGATCCTCCCCGTTAAAGTAGGCTTTTCAAAGATATACTTGATTGGATCCATTTTGGATATCAACCAAGTTGTATGATTCAACATATACTGGCGGAGGCGCTTGGCAGCCCAAGCTAAAGCACAACATGTCTTTTCAAGCATTGAGTACCGAGACTCACAATTGGTAAACTTCTTGCTCAAATAATTAATGGCAAACTCTTTTTGACCAGATTCATCTCGTTGACCTTGAACACAACCCATAGACTCTTCCAGCACAGTCAAATACATGATCAAAGGTCTTCCTTCCACAGGAGGAGACAAAATCGGAGGTTCAAGCAGATACTCTTTAATTCTTTCAAAAGCTTTTTGACAATCCTTTGTCCAAACACAACCCTGATCTTTGCGAAGAAGCTTGAAGATCGGCGCACAGGTGGCAGTCATATTGGATATAAATCGGGAGATGTAATTCCAACGTCCCAAGAATCCTCTTACTTGTTTTTCTGTTTTGGGCGCAGGCATTTCCTAAATGGCTTTAACTTTACCAGGATCAACTTCAATGCCTTTTTGGCTGACAATAAAGCCCAACAACTTTCCAGAACGGACACCAAAAGTGCATTTATTAGGATTCAAACAGAGCTTAAACTTTCTCAAACGTCGAAACAACTTCAGTAAGTACTCAATATGATCTTCTTCAGTCTTCGACTTACAAATCATATCATCCTCATAGACCAATTTCTTTATGCATCATATCATGGAACAAAGTGGTCATAGCTCTCTGGTACGTTGCACCAACATTTTTCAAACCGAAGGGCATCACTCTGTAACAGAATGTTCCCCAGGGTGTAACGAATGTTGTTTTTTCCATATCCTCAGGTGCCATCTTTATTTGATTATAACCGGAAAATCCATCCATAAAAGAAAAGATACCGAATTTAGCAGTATTATCTACCAACATATCAATGTGTGGCAATGGAAAATCATCTTTTGGACTAGCTTTATTCAAATATCTATAGTCAACGCACATTCGGACTTTTCTATCTTTCTTTGGAACAGGCACGATATTGGCCACCCATTGAGGATACTCATAAGTCACAAGAAAACCAGCATCAATCTGCTTTTGAACCCCCTCTTTGATCTTCACATCCATGTCAGGATGAGTTCTTCTTAGTTTCTGCTTCACAGGTGGACATTCAGGCTTTAATGGCAAACGATGCTCCACAATATCAGTATCAAGACCATGCATGTCTTGATAGGACCAAGCAAACATGTCAACATATTCTCTAAGAAGCTCCACAATCCTCTTCTTAACATCTAACTAAAGCAGTTCCCCAATCTTGACTTCTTTTACCTCATTATTTGAACCCAAATTAACCAATTCCAACGGCTCTTCATGAGGCTGAATGGCCTTTTCCTCGTGCTCAAGCAACCGAGAAATTTCATCTGGAATCTCCTCAATATCCTCTTCTTCAGCTCCAAACACGGGGAACTTAAAGTTGGGAGGGGGCATAGGGTCATTGTTTTCAATGGGTTTATCAATCAATCTGCACAATGATTTATGTTTGATTTTAAAATATGAACAAGAAATGCAGGTATCATGCAGATAAAAGTGATTATCACATTATTATTATTTTTTGGGTTTTTATGTTACCATTTTTCATAAATAAAGCAAAAAAGGAAAACATAATATGGATAAACAAAATAACATTTTATTGATGATGATAAAATTTGAAACAAAGCCCTCACAAATTCACTTTCACCTTGGGCAGAGTGAAAGGATTTTTGAAAGAAACAAAAAAAATTACTTTGAAATATGAACAATAGTAGGAACATCAACAGCTATCCAATTCTGGCAGACTTGTCTATGTGTCACGAAATTGGGAAGTTCTTCTTCTTCATCATCTTCAATGATGGCAGCAGTAGAGTGATCCTTGTTGATGAATCCGACGCTGTGAAAGGTCTCATTAATACGCTTCAAATCTCTTCTGACTATACCAGGCGTAAAGCCTAAACCAGTTTTGCCCAGGTTATCAACCACATCAATGACTCGGCCCCAACCGTCAGACCGACCGGTTTCTAACACATGCAGAGCATCTTTCAAAGAAGACATGGGTAACTCATTCTTCTTAACAGCTTTGTCATCGACATAAAGAGCTTGGAATGGATTTCCAATAGTTTCATCAGCATCAACATATGAAAAGGATGAAAGGTGGCTCACCAGGATCGCTTGCTCACCTCCAACAATTACTAGCTTATCATTCTTAACAAATTTTAACTTCTGATGAAGAGTCGAACTGCCCCTGCCTCATGAATCCAGGGTCGGCCAAGCAGACAACTATAAGCAGGACGGATATCCATTACTTGAAAAGTAATCTGGAAGAAGCACGGTCCTATTTTGATTGGAAGATCAACTTCTCGAATCACAGTCTTTCGAGATCCATCAAAGCTTTAACAACAACCCCACTATACCTCATGGGGGGCCTTGGTAAGAAAGCCTTGATAAAGTAGATTTTGGCAACACATTCAAAGAAGAGCTAGTATCAACCAACACATTGGAAAGCGCATCTTCTTGACAGTTCATGGAGATATCTAAAACCAAATTGTGATTTCTCCCCTCCTCGGGTAACTCTTCATCACAGAAACTCAAATTATTACATGTTGTGAGGTTGGCAACAATGCCATCAAACTGATTAACAGTCACATCATGCTCAACATATGCTTGTTCCAATACCTTCTGCAAAGATTTCCTATGAGCTTCAGAATTCATCAGTAAGGACAACACTGAAATCTTGGACGGGGTGTGCAAGAGTTGATCTACAACACTATAATCACTCTTCTTGATCAATTTCAAAATTTCATCCTCATAAACCTTCGAACCACTGGACTGACCAGAAGCATTGGCATTACTCTCATCTTGAGGTTGTTTGCCAGCTTTAACATTCTCCACAATCTTTGAAGGCTCAGGAGCAAAAACTCGACCACTTCGGGTCACTCTACTCACATCAGCGATGCTTACCACTGAAGACAAAGAAGGAATGGGCACTTCCTTACCATCTTCTACCATGGTAGCATTGTACTTATATGGAACAGCCTTGTCAGATTCATATGGTACTGGACCGGGCAACCGAGTGACCAAAGGTGTAACAGCGGTCTTCCGACTGTCATATGAGACAACAACTCGCTCAGGAATATTAAAGCGTGGCTCAATATCATTCACCTCATTCTGATATTCGTCTCTTTTAGAAGTGGCCTCAATCAAATTTTCATCCATCATCCTTTGAATATCCCTTTTCATTATCACACAACCACGAGGATTCACGGAACAGATACAGCAAGCCGCATAGTCATGATCAATATCATGGTATTCACTTAAAAGTGCATGCATCTCCACAAGAGATCTTCGAATCCAACAGATATTAAAATTTTTGAATGTACCAGGACAACCATAAACCATATTGACAGACACCTTACCATGATTAGGCAACGGGTTTGATTGGACATTAGGATTAGAATCTTCGAAAGACAAAATACCACTTCTAGCCAACCTCTGTACCTCCATCTTCAATGGATAATAGTTCTCAGTATCATGTCCCGCTCCTCCCTGATGGAAAGCACAATGAGCTTCAGGCGTATACCACCTTGGTGAATCTTTTGGAACAGCAGGTGGTGGACGGGTCTGAACAAGATTCTTCTTAATTAAACAAGGAAGTAATTCTGTGTAGGTCATCGAAATCGGATCAAAATATTTCTGAAAATGGTCTCGTTGATTGTTTGGCTGATTAGAACGTTGTTGCTGAGCAGGAGCTGCCTGAACAACATGAGTTGAACTGATAACAGGAGTGACAGATGCAACATGTTGCTGAAACTGATTGTTTCTATGGCGAGGTCCTCTATACCTTTCTCTTGAAATGGCATTGGTCTCTCCTTCTTTCTTTTTGGCAAATCCTCCACTATATTTTTTGGAACTTCCAGTAGAATTGCCATCTTTCGACAAACGTCCCTCACGAACACCCTCTTCCAATATCATCCCCATATTAACCATCTCAGTGAAATCACTTAGGGCACTAGCAATCATACACTCATAATAGAAAGGACTCAGAGTTTTCAGAAAAATATTCGTCATCTCCTTTTCTTCCAAAGGAGGGTTGATCTGAGCAGCAATCTCGTGCCACCTTTGCATGTATTCTTTGAATGTCTCCTTATTTTTCTGAGCCATTGCCCGAAGCTGGTCACGATCAGGAGCCATATCCACATTATACTTATACTGTTTCACAAACGCCTCACCCAAATCTTTGAAAGTACGAACTCGAGTACTATCGAGTCCCATATACCATTTCAAAGCTGCACCAGACAAACTATCTTGAAAGTAGTTAATGAGAAGCTGATCATTATACTTCTGAGCCAACATCTTACGAGCATACATAGTCAAATGACTCATCAGACAATAGTTACCTTTATACTTTTCAAAGTCAGGGACTTTGAACTTATGCGGGATCTTCACATTAGGAACCAAGCATAACTCATGAGCATTCTTTCCAAACAGCTCTATACCTCTCAGAGCTTTGATCTCTTTCTGCATTTTAGCAAACTGGTCTTGAATCTCTTCCATTCTATCATAAGCACTGCCATTTTCACTTGGAGCAGTATGAAAAACCTGTTCTTCACCAAAAGGAACAGTATGAACCACGGGCGGTGGCACAATCATCACAGGTTGAACGATAGGAACAACTGGAATTTCAGGA